>JAQQTO010000020.1:2907500-5307500 GCA_029884595.1 Ormosia semicastrata
CTTATTTCTATTAACTAAGTAGTTTAACTCAAAATTGGGGCTAAAAACAGCTATATTTCACACATAATGCTACAGCAAAATGACTAAACGTACTCAGACGATCACAAAAATTAATAGGCATGATAATTAGGTATTAGGCTACCACTTAACCATATACAAGTCTATCACGTTTCCATGGGTGTTACACCTAACATATTATTGGGTGTGTTACAACATGTACATGATTCTTGGGAACAAGGAACGAGAACTTGGAGTCATTTCCGGTCATGTGCTTGAAGCAACCACTATCAAGATACTAATTTGAGCTCTTGGTCTTCAAGCACACCTACAACACATATTTAATTTTTAACTTTTAGTACCCAAATTTTCTTTGGTCATTGTGTGTTAGTTTTGGGCATGGTGCCCTTGGGGACTCAATCCATTCTAGTCTTAATTTTGGTGTTGATGTTTTTTTTCTCACATTACATGTTCGTAGCATTATGCCCTTTCTTCCCACAATGAAAACATTTAATAAAAGGGCTACTTGAAGTACTTAAGGAAACAAAGAAATTTTTATAAAACTTTTGTTAATTTTTGAGATTGTACCCTAAACCGGCCTTTTGAAAAACACATCTTTATTTTTATAACAAAATATTCAAATTGTCTTTTCCAAAGGTGAATTTAGAAAATATATTTTTCAAATCCATGATTTATTTTTCAAAATATTTACAAGATAAGTAAGATGAAGATGTAGATGCATTTTTATGTAAATAGCAAGGTATGTAAGAAGAGTTAGCATTTAGTCCTAAAATTTCATTTTCAATTTTGAGTTCCTTAATTTTCTTGTTTAAAATAGTAATTTTGTTTTCCAAAAAAGAGATTGTTTTCTTGAATACAGAAACTAATTTTGTAAGTCTTATGGATTCATCATGCAACTCTTTAAAGGCATCTTGTAATTCACTATAGGAAGCGAAAGAGTTAAAGTTAGAAGAAATTACCTTCATGTCACTTTCTTCTTCTTTTTCTCCTTTGACCATAAGACATAGTTGGGCTTCCTCATTATTTGAGCTATCTGTGGAGTCCATGTCATTATTAGCCCATGCGATGTTGGCTCTCATTCTTTTCTTTTCCGTAGAGGGTCTCTTTTTAAATTTCTCCATCTTCTTTTAATAAATAGGACACTCCATTTTCACGTGCTTTGGCTTCCCATATTCATAGCAATTTGGAGTTAATGAAGTTCCTTCTCCTTTATGAAAGGTCTTCTTTGAAGGGAATGGTAGTCTTCTTTGAATTCCCATTTTCTTAGGGAATTTTCCAAACCTTCTTACCAAGAGATTAGGGTTTTTCTCATTTAGCTCAAGGTTTTCTATGCCATCTCCATCATCATCATCTATTATGGTGGAAGTGGTCTTGAGTGCGATTCCCTTCTTTTTCTTATCATGTTCCTCATTTTGATTAAGTCTGTTTAGCTCCAACTCACGTTCTTGAAGCTTTCCAAAGAGAGTGACTAGTGTCATTGTTGAAAGGTTTCTTGATTCTGCAATAGCTATCACTTTGGGTTTCCATTTCCTACTCAAATACCTCAAAACCTTATTAATAAGATCATCATTAGGAAAAGTCTTTCTCAATGAAGCAAGATGATTTACAATATATGTGAACCTCTTTTACATTTGTTAAATGTTTTCTCCTTGGTTCATTCTAAAAAGTTCATATGCGTGAGTAAGAGTATTTATCCTTGACCTTTTCACCTCACTAGTACCCTCATGGGTAACTTGTAAAGTGTCCCATATTTCTTGGGTAGTCTTGAAATTTGAAATCCTAAAGAATTCATTATACCCCAAATCTGTGGTAATGATATTCTTGACTCTCAAATTGTATTGGATATTTTTCTTGTCTTCATCGGTCCATTTACTTCTTGGTATATTAATTTGTACACCATCAACAATTCGTGTGGGAATAAAAATGCCATTTTTAATAGCATCCCACACATCTAGATCAATATTTTTATACGTTCTTTCCAATAAGCATGATCATCCCAATTAAAAAAGGGCGATCTATTTATAGAAGATCCTTCTGATGAAAAAACATTTGAAGAAACCATCTTTTCTCTTAAAGTTGCTAAGCTCTTTACACAAGAGTATAGTTCTAATACCACTTGTTATCAAGTGACTTTAATACTCAAGAGGGGAGTGAATTGAGTTATAAAAACCTTTTAGAAAACTTTTCACAAACATTTGAAAAGTAATTTTTGTTGAAGCTATTTATTGTTTGAGGTGAATGAATAGAGAAGATAGAATACCTCATTCACAATTAAACAAACCAAGATAGAGATTATTCAAGCAAGTATATAAAATTAAAGCACAAATATAAAGGAGTTTGAGTTTAGAAGAGTAAACACAGTATTTATCCTGGTTCAGCCACCAACCACTTATGGCCTACATCCAGTCCTCAACTAATCACTTGAGATTTTCCACTATTACTTCAACCTTAAACAGGTACTTACTACCTTTACAAACCAGAGCACTCTTCACACATTGGGATGCCTCACCCTTGTGCTTGAGCCTCAACAAACAGGGATACCTCACCCTTATAATTTCTTTGAGGGATACTATTGGGAATTGCGGATACATCACGCAGCAGAAAAACAAAAATTCTCACCAAGGATCCATACGAAAAGAGACCATAATTCGTGTTTTTGAGTTTACCTTTTGTAACCAGATGAAAAACAAACGACGTGAATCACTAACACCATAACAACGAAGATGTCTCTGCGGTATTCACACAAATAGACTCACGAACATCCAACGTCCACAAAAAGGAGTCCCATGTCTCTGACACAATGCTTGCTGCGAAGAGAAGAGAAACTTATCACTCTCTCATTCACTATTTCTATTGGTACGGGTAGGGTTCTATTATGCGTATTTAGTAGCCCTTTTAGCAGTATTATTTATAATAGTGACTACCTTAAGTGAGTATAAGCAGCAGCAAGGTAAACTGTGTAACCCTAGACTCATCTGCTATGAGTCTGGCCTATGATTGAATCCTAGTCCAACTGGATCCTTATTGCTCCAATTTAGTCTGCTCTATGTGTGTGATCCTGTAGGTTCTCATAACGTTGGTAATAATATTAAAATCCTATTTTAATATTAGAAGCAATGAGCAGTATCTAGCAACACATCGCTGCTACCCAAGTAATGAGAATGTCAGTGATTTAACATAACCTTTCTGTGACTAATGTTTCCGTGTAGTTTAGTCCCTTTGTCAAGATATCTAGATTGAACACAAGGCATGGAATGTGTCACCCTTGTATAGTTTAATCCTTCGTTTCCTAATACTCGAGTAGACTTTGTAACAACAAATGAGATCAATATCTCATATTGACTCATTTGAGCATAACCATGCATTTCATAGTCTTACTCAATTAGGGGGCCCGAAGATATCGTTCTTGTTATGTAGGAGTGACAAATCTCATCTAGGTCACTCACATCCCTCTGCATGATTCGCGATATGTCTAATAACTAACTTTGTAATCACCTTGTTATAGATGATGTTTGATGGCATTAAAACACACACAACTTCTCATGTAGGAATCGTAGGTCAAAGGACCACGTACATCATTGTCACTCTAAGAATCGCTTATGACACTCATGTAACGATCCATGTAACATTCTCTTGGCGGGTTAGTCCAGTACATCATTACTCTAATATGTACTTATGTGAAAACTTGATATCTCATATTCATGACCCGTGAGATGTGGTCATTAGTCTACGCATATACTAGTCTTAATGCATCATTGTTATCCTAGTTAACAATAATACTTGACTAGGGACATTTAAGAATAGTGTTCTAATTTTATCTAATAGGATCTCACGATCAAGTCATCTACTTGATGTCCTATGGAATTAAACTATTCTAGGCATTTTATTATGTTTATCATAAATAACACAATAAATGAAATACCTCATATATTAAAAAAATAACCTAATATAATGTATGCAAGTACTGTCAAAATATATCGTGTTACTAAGTGGCCTCAATACTCAATAAGGGGTGAATTGAGTATGTAAGACAAGTTCGCAAATCTTTTGTAAATCGTTAGATAAGCAATTTTCGTTGAAGCTATTTGATGATTAGAAATGATTGGATATATGAGATAAACACTTCTACTTATAAATGCAATAACCAAAGGGAACAATATTCAAGCAATTCAATAAAACAGTGCTCAATGTAAAAAGAAGGGTTTAGAGAAAACAAACACAATGATTTATCCTGGTTCGATCACTAATCCACTTGTGATCTACGTCTAGTTCTTAAGCAACCGCTAGAGATTTTTCACTATTTCTTCAAGCTTCAATAGGTGCTTGATAACCTTTACAACCTTGAGCACTCAACACTTTGGGATACCTCACCCTTATGCTTGAGCCTCTATTTCTAAGGGATACCTCACCCTTACAATTCTTGAGGGATACCTCACCCTCTCTAAATAGATTGTATAATATTTAAATGGAAGAAACTCTCTCTAGAGCAAGTAATACAAATTGAAGAGCTATGGTATTTGGGATTCACACAAGTTCAAGCTTAAAATAGAGGATTTTGTGAAATGGTGAGAAAAACTTGTTCTAATGCTCAGTAGTGATTTTTTAGATTAATAGTTTCTATTTTTCTAACCCTCCATTAAAGCCCAACATCCAAATTTATAGTTAAGGGCCATTTAGTGCCGTTGGAGGTAGTTGTGAGTAATTAATGCTCATTAATATAGTCGTTACGAGCTTCTCTTTATTATTCCAGAATACAGACTAACCAGTTAGCAATGTGTCCTAATCGGTTAGGATAACACAAAGAAGGTTTCTGGGAAAGTTTCTAACCAATTAGAGCTCCAGGCTAATCGGTTAGGGCACAATCAAAATGGTTTCTGAGATAGAGAATAACGGGTTAGGTCTCCTACCTAATTGGTTAGGACAAAAACATTTTGGCTTCTGAGTTAGAGAATAATCGGTTAGGTCTCCTACCTAATCGGTTAAGACAAAAACAAAATGGCTTCTAAGTTAGAGAATAACCGATTAGCCACTTTGCCTAATTGGTTAGGATTTTGATAAATAACGAGGCCAAGCCTCTGTTTGAACAAACTAACCGATTAGGAGCTGGTCCTAATCGGTTAGGGGCCTTAGAATTTTGGCTCCTAACATGATAGATAACGGTTTTGTGTTAATTAAAAAACTGGTAAGTTCCCAAAAAGGCTTATTTCAATTTTAGCTCATACAAGGAGTTTTACTTGAAAAAGGATATAAGATTTTAGAGAGGTGTTGCAAAAACCTTTTGATCCTAACTTAAAAAACCATTTTTCAAATTCATTTTAAGGAAGCCATTTGAGCTTGAGGTGAATCCTGAATATACCTTTACATAAGATCTATGACCTATATGCTAATCTTGAAATCCTTGTGACTTGATCGTTGTGTATCCATTGCTTTCTTGTTTGTCGACATCAAAATCATTTGCATCTAGTCAATGTCAATCACATTCTCCCCCTTTTTAATGATGACAAACACTTATTAAGAAAAAGATTAGTTCAAATGATAATTGGAATTCATAATAGGATTTGGAGACTTACTCCTCCTCTTTTATTCAAGAGGTGCTTGAATCAGAGATGCACAGCTCTCCCTTTGTTTTGGGATTCTAGGACCATTAACAGACAACACATTATCATAACACATAAAGTTATTTTTTCTGCTTTTCTCAATAAATAGAAAGCCCATATCCTTCTCCCCTTTTTGTCATAATAAAAAAAGATCCAGTAAACCAGGTAGACACAGATAAGGTATACGAGACCAAGCATTCAAAACATAATTAAATATGTTCAAGATTCAAATCATGGGTCAAAGATAACTTTTAAGACTAAGCATAATTTCCAGAAACTTATAATCAGTCATGCCAAGTTAGTCTACCAAAATATGCAAAATAATATAACCAAGCATAGTCAAAACAGAGCTCAGAAGCAATTAGTTCAGAAATACAACTATGATAGAAACAGATAATCCATGCCTAAGCCCCAGGGTCTTCGGGTGCGGGGAAGTGACGCTCGAGCCTATCCAAGCGGTCCTCCATAGCAATCAACCGATCAAAGATTACTGAGTTGCTATGCTCTTGGTAGGTTCGCAGATCCGCGATAGCTGCAAGAATGCGGGCTTCACTTATGGTTTTGGAGATGCTACTCATTTCTGGTGCCTCTTCTATAGGGACATCAGTCGTATCAGCGGGAATTTCTTTTGGTGGTGCTCCTGCCACTCGTGCATAACCATAAGTTCATTCGCCATTTACGTTCTTCATGTGCATTCTATTAAGAGAGGCAAGTCCAAACTTATGAGGGCCTGCAGTGTTTACAATGCCATCATCTAATAGGGGAACCTTATGGTGGTCTAGGATTCGAGCAACCAAAAGGGCATACGGAAGATCCATAACTGCCTTATTTTTAGCTTTCATCATATTATGTATAATGTAAAAAGGCCAGTTAATCTTTATGCGTTCCTTGAGAAGCCACATCAGGAAGATGTCTTCCTCTTCAACCAGAGCATAATTACTTGCCCTTAGTGCTAGGATATGAGTGACAATGAAATGAAGAAGACGATCATGTAGCTTTAGAAGGCCGGTAGTAAAAGTTCCCTTTGGCATTTGAATACCAGGATGAAGCATGCCCATGACAGCTTGATCTCTCTTATAATTTTCCCATGAGCCATGTTTGTCCAATTTGAGCTTTTCTCCGGAGTGAGGAAGATCAAAGGAACCTACTCATTGGGATTCATAATAATCTTGTGCTTTTTGATTTCAAAAATCAAATTTCCACCCTTAATAGATAAATTGCAGAAGAAGACTTTAGTAGGTTCAAGATAGAAATACCCTGGATTGGTGGTTATGAGAGTTCTCAACCTATGGAATTCAAGCAGCTCTGTAAGAGAAGTGAATCCTTCTTGGATGAAAAACTCCCAGTCCATCCATTTAGGTGAAATGATGCATCTTGCATGAAATTTTAACTGATATGTCTTCATTTGAGCAGGGTCAGTGAAATATCTTCCGAGATTCAAAGCTACTGAAAAATCTGGGTCAGTAGGAGGTGTTTCCTTTGGGACATTGGAATTTTTGGTGCGTGACCTTTTGGGGAAGGAAGAGCTGCTGGCCATGGTGGGGAATGGAGGCTTAGGGCACGGTGGAGGGGAGAGAGAGTATGAGGGAGATGAAAATTTTAGAAGAAAAATGGAATTTTAATCTGAGAAAGATGAGGAAAAGTGAGGGATTGTGAGAGAAATGAGGTTTAAAAGCTAAATTTGTGGTAGTTTTATGGTAAGTGATGAATGTGGGGAGTGGGTGTGAGAGGGCTTGAGAGGATAAAGATGATAATGAGGGTGAGGGTGCGCGAATGGAGAGAGTTACAGTACTGGGGGATGTTTAAGAGGGGTGTGCTAACCGGTTAGGCAAGGTGGGTAACCGGTTAGGTGCCTTGTGCTAACCGGTTAGGAAAAATCAACTAACCGGTTATTTTACTTGACAGAGAGCATGAAGTAGCTTCCAAATACAGGGTAACCAGTTAGAAGCCATGCTTAACCGATTATTTTGTCTTGACAGAGAGCTCTTTAAAGTTCCAAACACTTTCAGAGGCCAAACAAAATGACATTTTCTTCTTTTACTTGATTATGTCACTGATGGAACTAGAACAATTTCATGGGAAAAATCCTTAAGCATATGAGTTCAAGTTTTCTTGAAGTTCATCTTGGCTTGACTTTATTTTCATTTAGAAACAAATTCATCCCAATATCAGATCAAGTAAGAGGAACTTCAGGGATCATTTTTCACAGTTCGAACTTTGAGTTTTGAGATTGGGGGACTTAAGCATGGACTGAGCTCCTGCAAAACAAAATAAGGGGACACTCCGATGCTCAAGTTAGTATTGGATTTAAAAGAGATTAACTTATAAAATTACACAGCGAAACAATGATATTATGCAGTAGAGGAGCAAAAATAGGTATTAGAGAAAATAAGTTATGTAGCAAGTAATCAACTTATGCATGATTGATCCAATATACTGAGTTCATTTCTTATATAGAAGAATGGTTCTTTTGCTAAGGGCTTAGTGAAAATGTCAGCTAGTTGCTTAGTGGTTTCCACAAATTCAAGCATACAATCATCCTTTTGAACATGGTCTATAATGAAATGATGTCTTATTTCAATATGTTTAGTACTAGAATACAAAATGGGATTTTTGGATAAATTGATTACACTAGTATTATCACATCTTATGGGGATGTGATTAAGCTCAAGACCATAGTCCAAGAGTTGTTGTTTCATCCAAAGGATTTGAGAACAACAACTCCCAGTTGCAACATATTCAGCTTCAGCTGTAGACAATGCCACACTATTTTATTTCTTACTATGCCAAGAAACTAGTGAGCTTCCAAGCAAGTGGCATATCCCACTAGTACTCTTCCTATCCATTTTGCATCCAGCAAAATCAGAATCGGAATACCCAATAAGGCAACATGATGCACCCTTAGGGTACCACAAACCCATTTGTGATGCGCCTATTAGATATTTCATTATTCTTTTAACAGCACTTAGATGTGATTTTTTAGGATTAGCTTGATATCTAGCACACATGCATGCACTAAACATTATATCAGGCCTACTTACAGTGAGATAAAGGAGTGAGCTAATCATACCTCTATATTTTGTAATTTTTACCGATTTACTTCCTTCATCCTTGTCCAAATAGTAAGAGGTACCCATAGAAGTAGCCATATGTTTGGCATTGTCCATTCCAAACTTCTTGAGCAACTCCTTGCAATACTTAGATTGGCTTATGAAAGTTCCTTCTCTTATTTGCTTGATTTGGAGACTAAGGAAGAAGTTGAGCTCACCCATCATGGACATCTCAAACTCACTTTGCATAATATTTGAAAATTCTTTACAAAGAGAGTTGTTAGTAGCTCTAAATATAATGTCATCAACATAGATTTGAACTAGAAGTATGTCATGCATTTTATGTTTTATGAAAAGGATAGTGTCAACTTTGCCTCTAGAAAAACCTTTTTCTAAAAAGAATTTGTTCAACCTTTCATATCAAGCTCTAGGAGCTTGTTTCATGCCATACAATGCCTTTTTCAGTTTAAAAACATGGTTGGGCATTTCAAAATCCTCAAAACCAGGAGGTTGTTCTACATACACCTCTTCTCATATAAAACCATTTAAAAAGGTACTTTTGACATCCATTTGATAGAGTTTGAAATCCATGATGCAAGCATATGCAAGTAACATTCTAATGGCCTCTAATCTAGCTACGGGAGCATAAGTTTCTTTATAGTCTATGTCTTCTTCTTGATTATAACCCTTAGCTACAAGCCTAGCTTTATTTCTTATTATTAAGCCCGTTTCATCAAGTTTGTTCCTAAAGACCCATTTGGTGCCAATTATAGGATGATCATTGGGCCTTGGAACTAATTCCCAAACTTGATTTCTCTCAAATTGGTTTAGTTCTTCTTGCATGGCCAAGATCCAATGCTCATCATTAATGGCCTCATTTATGTCTTTAGGTTCAACTTGAGAGACAAAGGCTAAGTGATTACATGCATCTCTAAGTGAGTTTCGAGTGATTACCCCTTTTGATACATCACCTATCACCTTGTCGAGAGGGTGATATCTTGATGTCCTCCATTCCTTGGGTAGGTCCATGATTTCTGAATCCTTTTGCCATGAGTGATCAAAAAGTCTCTCTTCTTGCTTCTTGGATTTTTTCTCTTGATTTTCTAAGTGCGTTTTTGCTAAGATTTCTGCAACATCATCAACAACCTCCTTTCTCGGCTCATTTGGGTTAGTTTTATCAAATGCAACATGTATAGACTCTTATATGGTCATAGTTCGTTTGTTATAGACTCTAAAGGCTTTACTATGTATAGAATAGCCAATGAATATTCCTTCATCAGATTTTGCATCAAACTTTCCCAAGTTATCCTTTCCATTATTTAAAACAAAATATTTACATCCAAAGACATAAAAATGTGACACATTTGGTTTCCTTTCTTTGTATAACTCATATGGGATTTTCTTTAAAATTGGCCTTATTAGGACTCTATTCATAACATAATAAGCGGTGTTAACTGCATCCACCCAAAAATACTTAGGAAGGTTGGCCTCATTGAGCATAGTCTTACCATTTCCTCTAAAGATCGATTTTTCCTTTCTACAACACCATTTTGTTGTGGTGTTCTAGGGGTAGAAAAATTATGTTCAATGCTATGTTCATCACAAAATATCTCAAATTCATGGTTTTCAAATTCACCACCATGGTCACTTCTTATGGATGCAATATAGAAACCTTTTTCATTTTGGATAACTTTGGTAAACTTTTTAAATGATTGAAAAGCATCATTTTTGTGGGCCAAGAATAATGTCCATGTAAACTTAGAAAAATCATCCACAATCACCAATGCATAGTAATTCCCACCAAAGCTCATAGTTCTAGAGGGACCAAAAAGATCCATGTGCAAAAGTTGTAAAGGTCTAGAAGTTGAAACCATGTTTTTAGCTTTAAAAGAGACTTTTACTTGTTTTTCCTTTTGACATGCATCACAAAGTTTGTCTTTTTCAAATTTGAGCTTTGGAAGACCAATTACTAGTTCTTTAGAAACTAATTTGTTTAAGTGATCCATGTGAATGTGAGCAATTCTTCTATGCCATAACCATGAATCATTTTCTTTACTCATAAAGCATTTAACATCATTTGAGGAGATATCATCGAGACTAATCATATATATATTATTGACCCTATGACCAACAAACTTAACTTGCTTATCATCCTTTCCCTCAATTATGCAACAAGAGGAATCAAATATAACTCTATTGCCTTTATCACATAATTGACTAATGCTAAGTAAATTATGTTTAAGTCCTTCAACAAGCAAAACATTATCAATAGATGATGAAGGGATCTTACCAACTTTGCTAATTTCAAGAATCTTCCCTTTGTTGTTATCACCATATGTGACATGACCATGTTTCTTGTGGGTAAGGGAGGAGAACTTGGAGCCATCACCGGTCATGTGCTTGGAGCGACCACTATCAAGATACCAACTTGAACTCTTGGTCTTTAAGCACACCTATAACACACATTCAAGTTTTAACCTTTGGTACCCAAATTGTCTTGGGTCCTTGTGTGTTAGAGTTAGGCATGGTGCCTTTAGGAACCCAAACCCTTTTTATTCCAACTTTAGTGTTTATGTTCTTTCTAACATTGCAAGTGGATGCACTATGCCTTTTCTTACCACAGTGAAAACATTTAACAAAGGGACTACTTGAAGTATTTGAGGAAACAAAGAAATTCTTATAAGACTTTTGATGGTTATTTGGATTAAATCCCAAACCGGCTTTTTGAAAAACACATTTCTGTTTCCCTAATAGCACATTCAAGTTATCTTTTCCAAAATTGAATTTTGCAAGAGTGTTGTTCAAATCTTCAATTTTTTTTCAAAGGCTTTGTATGATGAGCAAGATAATGATATGGATGTATTATCATGTGAGGAACAAGTCATGCATAATGAATTAGTATCAATAAGTCCTAAGGTCTCATTTTCAATCTTAAGCTCATTTATCTCCTTACTTAAAATAGAAACTTTGTTTACCACTAAGGAAATTGTTTTGTTAGAGGACAAAACCATTTTTGTGAGCCTCAAAGATTCATCAAGCAATTCTTGAAAAATATCTTGCAATTCATCATATGAAGGTAGAGATTCTGAGTTAGAAGAAGTTACCTCGGTGTCGCTCTCTTCACTTTCTTCTCCTTGAGCCATGAGACAAAGATGAGCTTCTTCATTCTCTGAACTATCGGAAGAGCTTAAGTCATTGTCCTCCCAAGCTATGTATGCTCTCCTTCCTTTCTTCTCTTTGGAAGGCATTTTCTCAAACTTCTCCGTCTTCTTGAGATACATAGGACACTCCATTTTCATATGCCCCGGTTTTCCACATTCATAGCATTTTGGAGGAGTAGAGGATCCTTCTCCTTTGTGATATATTTCTTTTGAGGAAAGGGTGGTCTTCTTTGAAATCCCTTTTACTTTAGGAATCTTTCAAACTTTCTCACAAGGAGACTAAGATTCTCCTCACTTAGGTCAACACTTTCAGTATCCTCTTCACCATCTTCATCATCATCTTCAATTGTAGAAGAGGCGGCTTTGAGTGCAATTCCCTTCTTCTTTTTATCATGCTCTTCATTTTGATTGAGCCTATTTAGTTCCAGCTCATGTTCTTGAAGCTTTCCAAATAAGGTGGCTAGAGACATTGTTGATAAATCTCTTGATTCCATAATAGCCGTTACTTTGGGTTGTCAATTCCTAATTAGACATCTCAAGACTTTATTAATAAGATCCTCATTAGGAAATGTCTTTCCCAATGAGATAAGATGATTAACAATATGAGTAAACCTCTTTTGTATATCTTGAATACTCTCACCTTGGTTTATTCTAAACAATTCATATTCATGAGTAAGAGTGTTTATTCGAGATCGTTTTACCTCACTAGTACCTTCATGAGTTACTTGTAGGGTATCCCACATTTCTTTTGCGGTCTTGCAATTTGACACCTTAAAGAATTCATCATACCCCAAGGATGTGGTGATGATGTTCTTGGCTCTTAAATTGTATTGAACCTTCTTTTTATCATCATCGGTCCATTCATTTCTAGGTGTATTAATTTTTACACCATCTTTAGTTTGTGTTGGAACAAAAGCACCATTTTCAACGACGTCCCACACATTTAAGTCAATAGCTTCAATGAAAATTTTCATCTTTTCTTTCCAATAGGCATAACCATTCCCATTGAAATAAGGAGGTCTGTTTATAGAAGAATCTTCATTTGAAAAACCATTTGAAGCTATCACTTCTCTTGAAACTGCTAAGCTCTTTATACAAGAGTCTAGCTTTGATACCACTTGTTACCAAGTGGCCTCAATACTCAAGAGGGGGGTGAATTGAGTATGTAAGACAAGTTCGCAAATCTTTCGTAAATCGTTAGATAAACAATTTTCGTTAAAGCTATTTGATGATTAGAAATGATTGGATATATGAGATAAACACTTTTACTTATAAATGCAATAACCAAAGGGAACAATATTCAAGCAATTCAATAAAATAGTGCTCAATGTAAAGAGAAGGGTTTAGAGAAAACAAACATAATGATTTATCCTGGTTCGATCACCAATCCACTTGTGATCTACGTCCAGTCCTCAAGCAACTGTTAGGGATTTTTCACTATTTCTTCAAGTTTCAATAGGTGTTTGATAACCTTTACAACCTTGAGCACTCAACACTTTAGGATACCTCACCCTTATGCTTGAGCCTCTATTTCCAAGGGATACCTCACCCTTACAATTCTTGAGGGATACCTCACCCTCTCTAAACAGATTGTATAAGGTTTAAATAGAAGAAACTCTCTCTAGAGCAAGTAATACAAATTGAAGAGCTATGGTATTTGGGATTCACACAAGTTCAAGCTTAAAACAGAAGATTTTGTGAAATGATGAGAAAAACTTATTCTAATGCTCAGTAGTGATTTTTCAGATTGATAGTTTCTTTTTTTCTAACCCTCCATTGAAGCCCAACATCCAAATTTACAGTTAAAGGCCATTTAGTGCCGTTGGAGGTAGTTGTGAGCAATTAATGCTCATTAATATAGCCGTTAGAAGCTTCTCTTTATTATTCTAGAATACAGACTAACCGGTTAGGACAACACAAAGAAGGTTTCGGGAAAAGCTTCTAACCGATTAGAGCTCCAAGCTAATCGGTTAGGGCACAATCAAAATGGTTTCTGAGATAGAGAATAACCGGTTAGGTCTCCTACCTAATCAGTTAGGACAAAAACATTTTGGCTTCTGAGTTAGAGAATAACCAGTTAGGTCTCCTACCTAATCGGTTAGGACAAAAACAAAATGGCTTCTGAGTTAGAGAATAATCGGTTAGGTCTCTTACCTAATCGGTTAGGACAAATAAAAAATGGCTTCTGAGTTAGAGAATAACTAGTTAGGTCTCCTACCTAATCGGTTAGGATAAAAACAAAATGGCTTCTGAGTTAGAGAATAACTGATTAGCCACTTTGCCTAATCAGTTAGGCATTTGATAAATAACGAGCCAAAGCCTCTGTTTGAACAAACTAACCGATTAGGAGCTGGTCCTAATCGGTTAGGGGCCTTAGAATTTTGGCTCCTAACATGACAGATAGTAGTTTTGTGTTAATTAAAAAACTGGTAAGTTCCCAAAAAGGCTTATTTCAATTTTGGCTCATACAAGGAGATTTACTTGAAAAAGGATATAAGATTTTAAAGAGGTGTTGCAAAAACCTTTTGATCCTAACTTAAAAAACAATTTTACAAATTCATTTTAAGGAAGCCATTTGAGCTTGAGGTGAATCCTTAATATACCTTTACATAAGATCTATAACCTATATGCTAATCTTGAAATCCTTGTGACTTGATCGTTGTGTATCTATTGCTTTCTTGTTTGTCGACATCAAAACCATTTGCATCTAGTCAATGTCAATCATATATCGGCCTCTAGAGCATACACCAACTATTTCCCACTTGCACTAGAGTCAATAATACATATATCCAATGCTTAAAGATGTAGCATAACCCTCATATTTTTGTTGTGCAAAAGGCTTTGTCATTGGATCAGCAATGTTATCATTTGTTGGTACTCTGCATATCTTCACTTCTCCTCTATTGACGATCTCTTGAATGAGATGGAAGTGCCTACGTATATGTTTGGATCGCTGGTGAGATCTAGCCTCCTTAGCTTATGCAATGGCTCCATTATTATCATAATAGAGGACCATTGGATCCACAATGCTAGGAATAGCGCCAAGTTTAGCAATGAACTTCCTGATCCAAACGACCTCCTTTGCTGCATTGGAGGTAGCAATATACTCAGCCTCTATGGTAGAATCGGTGATTGTCTCCTGCTTTGAATTCTTCCAGTTCACAACCTCACGTTTTAGGCAAAAAACATAACCTGATTGCAATATGGAGTCGTCCTTATCGGTTTGGAACTAGGCATTAGTGTAACCCTTTACAACAAGCTCTTCCTCAGCTCCATATACCAAGAACGAATCCTTAATCCTTCTCAAGTACTTAAGGATGTTCTTGACAGCAGTCCAGTGACTTTCACTGGGATCAGAGTGGTACCTGCACGTCATGCTCAAAGCATACGAGATGTTTAGTTGAGTACATAACATGACATACATGATAGATCCAATTGCAGATGCATATGGAATCTTGCTTATGCGATCCCTCTCATCTTGGGTGGAAGGGAATTGAGCCTTAGATAGGCTTATATCATGTGACATAGGCAAGAGTCCTTTCTTGGATTCATGCATGTTAAACCATCTTAACACTTTGTCTATGTATGTACTCTGACTTAGGCCAAGCAGTCTTTGTGATCTATCTCTATAGATCCTAATTCCTAACACAAAGGTGGCTTCGCCCAAGTCCTTCATTGAAAAGCAGTTCCCTAACCAAGTCTTTACAGATTGTAGGGCAGGGATGTCATTTTCGAAGAGTAGTATGTCATCTACATACAACACCAGAAAGACAATTGTGCTCCTATTAACCTTCTTGTAGACACAAGATTCTTCTTCATTCTTGATGAAACCAAATTATTTTATTATATCATCAAAATGAAGATTCTAGCTTCTGGAATCTTACTTCAATTCATAAATAGATCGTTGCAACTTGCACACCTTTCCAGTATCCTGTGGAGTAGCAAAACCCTCAGGTTGTGTCATGTACACACCCTTGATAAGATTTTTGTTAAGGAAAGTAGTTTTGACATCCATTTTCCATATTTCATAATCATGGTATGCTGCAATAGCAAGCAAGATCCGAACAGATTTAAGCATCACAACTAAGGAAAAGGTTTCATCATAGTCTGCACCATGAATTTGCTTAAAACTCTTAGCCATCAATCGCGCCTTAAAGGTGTGCACATTACTATCCATGTTAGTTTTCTTCTTAAAAACCCACTTGCACCCAATGGGTTTTACCCCTTCAGGTGGGTCAACCAAGGTCCATACCTGGTTGGCATACATGGATTCCATTTCAGATCTCATGGCCTTAAGCCATTTCTCATTTTCTGGGCCCATAATGGCTTCCTAGTAAGTCACAGGCACATCTTGATCCATGAGTAATATGTCACCTTGCTGGGTCATGAGAAATCTATATCTCTAGCTTATGATGTATCCTATTAGACCTACGCAGGTCTTGTGCTACTAGAACAGGTTATTGTTTCACAACATTTTGTGGAGGTTGCTGTATTTTCACCATCGGTTCATTGCTACTCTGTGAACCTTGAATTTCTTCAAGTTCTACTTTCCTCCCACTGGTTCCTTTGGAGATAAACTCACTTTCTAGAAACACAGCAGTTCGTGTGACAAATACTTTGCCCTCAGTAGGATTATAGAAATAATAGCCCTTGGTTTCCTTGGGATAAGCCACAAAGAAGCATTTATCTAATTTGGATCTACGCTTATCAGAAACTTGATGTTTCACATAAGCTTCATAACCCCAAACCCTCATAAAAGACATACTAGGGCGTCTCCCAGTCCATATTTCATATAGTGTCTTTTGAACCATCTTAGATGGAATAGGTTAAGTGTGAAAGCTGCTGTTAATAGAGCATGTCCCCAGAAGGAGCCTGGAAGGTCTGCATGACTCATCATGGATCAGACCACGTCCAACAGGGTCTGAGCCCTCCTTTTAGAAACACCATTCCATTGTGGTGTTCCTAGAGGAATAAGTTGAGATATTATCCCACACTCTTTCAAATGATCATCAAATTATTGGCTTAAGTATTCACCACCTCGATCTGATCAAAAGACTTTAGTACTCTTGCCAAGTTAGTTTTGTACTTCATTCTTGAACTCCTTGAACTTTTCAAAGGATTCTAATTTGTCCTTCATGAGATATATAAATCCATATATACTGAAATCATCAGTAAATGTAATGAAGTATTGAAAACTGCCTCTAGCCAGTGTGTTTAGGGGCCCACATCCATCACTATGTATATGGCCCAAAAGATCACTAGCCCTTTCACCTTGTCTAGTGAATGGGGCTTTCGTCATCTTCCCCAATAAACAATATTCACATATCTCATATGATTCGAAATCAAATGAGTCCAAAAATCCATCTTTATGGAGTTTGGAGATGCGTTTCTCATTTATGTGGCCCAAACGACAATGCCAGAGATAAGATGGGTTCATATCATTTGTCTTGAACCTCTTTGTATTTATGTTATAGATGAGCATTTCAAGATTGAGGGCATAAAGTCCATTACTTAGTTGTGCACTACCATAAAAAATATCATTTAAATAAACAGAACAATTTTTGTCCTTTATAATAAATGTAAAGTTTTTCTTGTCCAAACAAAAATAGAAATGATATTCCTACTAATAGCAGACATAAAATAACAGTTCCCCAACTCAATTACAAGCCAAGTGGGCAAAGATAAAAGATAAGTCCATACGGCTAAAGAAGCAACCTTTGCTCTATTTCTAAATCGTAGGTCGACTTCACCCTTAGCCAATAGTCTATTATTCTTTAGATCCTGCACATTGACACAAATGTGAGACCTATATCCAGTATCTATTACCCAAGATGCAAAAGTAGATAAATTGACTTCTATAACAAAAATACCTAAAATGGAAGTCTAACTTCCCTTCTTCTTCTTAAGCTCTTCTAAGTATCTAGCGCAGTTCCTCTTCCAATGTCTAGTCTGACCACAGTGGAAGCACATACCTTCCTTAGCCACTCCACCCATTGGTTTCAAACCAGAAGTGATGGGCTTGGAATTATCCTTGCCTTTGCCCTTTCATTTGTCATTGGGCTTCTTTTTGTTGGGAATTTTGCGGATACAACACGCAGCGGAAAACAGGGATTCCCACCGAGGATCCATGCAAAAAAGCTATAATCCAAGTTTTTTTTAAATGATTTACCTCTTGAAGCGTGAATCATTAACACCGTAATAGAAACGATGTCTCTGCGGTATCCACACGAACAGACTCACGAACGTCAAACGTCCGCAAAGAGGAGCCTCACGTCTCTCACACAGTGCTAGCTATGAAGAGAAGAGAAGAAACCTGTCGCTCTCTCACTCACTTTTTTTGTAGGTGCGGCTAGGGTTCAGAATTATGTGTCTAAGCAGCCCCCTTAGCAGTCCTATTTATAATAGTGACTGCCTTAAGTGAGTGTGAGTAGCAGCAAGGTAAGCTGTGCAACCCTAGACCCATCTGTTATGAGTCTGGCCCATATTTGAATCCGAGTCCAACTTGGATCCATTGCTCCAATTTTAGTCTGTTCTATGTGTGTGACCCTGCAGGTTCTTATTACGTTGGCAGTAATATTAAAATCCCATTTTAATATTACAAGCAGTGAGCGGTATCTAGCAACACATCACTGCTACCCAAGTAATAAGAATGTCAGTGATTTGACATAACCTTTTCGTGACGAATGTTTCCGTGTCGTTTAGTCCCTTTGTCAAGATATCTAGATTGAACACAAGGCATGGAATGCGTCACCCTTGTATAGTCCAATCATTTGTTTCCTGACACTCGAGTAGACTTTGTAACAAAAAATGAGATCAATATCTCATATTGACTCATTTGAGCATGGCCATGCATTTCGCAGTCTCACTCAATCAGGGGGGCCGAAGATATCGCTCCTGTTATGTAAGAGTGACAAATTCCATCTAGGTCACTCACATCCCTCTGCATGATTTGCGGTATGTCCAATAACCAACTTTATAATCACCTTGTTACAGATGACATTTGATGGCATTAAAATACACAACTCCTCATGTAGGAATCGTAGTGATTTCAGGTCAAAGGACCACAAACACCATTGTCACTATGAGAATCGCTTATGACACTCACGTAACGATCCATGTAGCGTTCTCATGGTGGGTCGATCCTTACATCATTACTCTAATATGTACCCATGTGAAGACTTGATATCTCATATCCATGACCCATGAGATGTGGTCATCAGTCTCTGCACATACTAGTCTCAATGTATTATTGTTGTCCTAATTAACAATAATACTTGACTAGGGACATTTAAGAATAGTGTTGTAACCAAAAGGATCTCACGATCAAGTCATCCACTTGATGTCCTATGGCATCAAACTTACAATTCTAAGGACTTTATTATGTTTATCAAAAAGAACATAATAAATGAAATGCCTCATATATAAAATAGCATAATAGAATGTATGTAAATACAGAAAATCTATTAGCCTCTAGGGCATACACCAACAATCTCCCACTTGCACTAGAGCCAATCAGGCATATATCTAATGCCTAAAGACCTAGTGTGACCCTCATAATTCTCTGTGCAAGAGGCTTCGTCAGTGGATCGGCAATGTTATCATCGTTGGTACTGCGCATATCTTCACATCTCCTCTATCGATGATCTCTCGAATGAGATGGAAGCGCCTAAGTATATGTTTGGATCACTTGGTGAGATCTAGGCTCCTTAGCTTGTGTAATGGCTCCATTATTATCACAATAGAGGTCCACTTGGGTCCACAATGCTAGGAATAGTGCCAAGTTGAAATGAACTTCCCGATCCAAACGGCCTCCTTTCTTTGCATTGGAGGCGACAATATACTCACCTACGTGGTAGAATCGGCGATTGTCTCTGCTTTGAACTCTTTCAGCTCATAGCCCCACCATTTAGGCAAAAAACATAACCTGATTGCGATCTGGAGTCGTCCTTATCGGTTTGGAAGCTAGCATCAGTGTAACCTTTTACAACTAGCTCTTCCTCGCCTCCATATACCAAGAACGAATCCATAGTCCTTCTCAAGTACTTAAGGATGTTCTTGATAGCAGTCCAGTGACTTTCACTGGGATCAGACTGGTACCTACTCGTCATGCTCAAAGCATACGAGATGTTTGGTCGAGTACATAACATGGCATACATGATAGATTCAATTGCAAATGCATATGGAATCTTGCTCATACGATCCCTCTCATCCTGGGTGGAAGGGGATTGAGCCTTAGATAGGCTAACACCATGTGACATAGGCAAGAGTCCTTTCTTGGATTCATGCATGTTAAATCATCTTAACACTTTGTCTATGTATGTACTCTGACTTAGGCCAAGCAATCTCAGTGATCTATCTCTATAGATCTTGATACCTAATACATAGGTGGCTTCGCCCAAGTCCTTCATAGAGAAGCAGTTCCCTAACCAAGTCTTTTCTGATTGTAGGGTAGGGATGTCATTTCCAATAAGTAGTATGTCATCAACATACAATACCAGAAAGACAATAGTGCTCCCACTAACCTTCTTGTAGACACAAGATTCTTCTTCATTCTTGATGAAACCAAACTGTTTTATTGTATCATCAAAACGAAGATTCCGAACACGGAAACTTGCTTTAATCCATAAATAGATCGTTGCAACTTGCATACTTTTCTAGCATCCTCTGGAGTGGCAAAACCGTCAGGTTGCGTCATGTACACATCTTCGAGAAGATTTCCATTAAGGAAAGCAGTTTTGACATCCATTTGCCAGATTTCATAATCATGGTATGCTGCAACAGCAAGCAAGATCCGAACGGATTTAAGCATCGCAACTAGGGAAAAAGTCTCATCATAGTCTACACCATGAATTTGTTAAAAACCTTTAGCCACCAATCGCGCCTTAAAGGTATGCACATTACCATCCATGTCGGTTTTCTTCTTGAAAACCCACTTGCACCCAATGGGTTTTACCCCTTCAGGTGGGTCAACCAAGGTCCATACCTGGTTGGCATACATGGAATCCATTTCAGATCTCATGGCCTCAAGCCATTTCTCAGATTCTGGGCCAATAATGGTTTCCTGGTAAGTCACAGGCTCATCTTGATCCATGAGCAATACGTCACCTTGTTGGGTCATGAGAAATTCATATATCTCTGGTTGATGACGTATCCTGTTAGACTTACGCAAGTCTTGTGCTACTAGAGTAGGTTGCTGTTCCACAACATTTTGTGGAGGCTGTTCTATGTCCACTATTGGTTCATTGTTGCTTTGTGAAACTTGAACTTCTTCAAGTTCTACTTTTCTCCCACTGGTTCCTTTGGAGATAAACTCCCTTTCTAGAAACACAACTGTCCGTGCGATAAACACTTTGCCCTCGGTAGGATTATAGAAAGAGTATCCCTTGGTTTCCTTTGGATACCCCACAAAGAAGCATTTATCTGATTTAAGTCCAAGCTTATTAGAAACTTGACGTTTCACGTAAGCTTCGCAGCCCCAAATCTTCAAGAAAGACATACTAGGCCGTCTCCCAGTCCATATCTCATATGGTGTCTTTTGAACCGTCTTAGATGGAACACGGTTAAGTGTGAAAGCTGCTGTTAACAGAGCATGTCCCCAGAAGGAGCCTGGAAGGTTTGCATGACTCATCATGGATCGGACCATGTCCAACAAGGTCCGGTTCCTCCTTTCAGAGACACCATTCCATTGTGGTGTTCCTGGTGGAGTGAGTTGAGATATTATCCCACACTCTTTCAGATGATCATCAAACTATTGGCTTAAGTATTCTCCTCCTCGATCTGATCGAAGGATTTTAATACTCTTGCCAAGTTGGTTTTGTACTTCATTCTTGAACTCTTTGAACTTTTTAAAGGATTCTGATTTGTGCTTCATAAGATATACAAATCCATATCTATTGAAATCATCAGTAAATGTAATGAAGTATTGAAAACCTCCTCTAGCGAGTGTGTTTAGTGGCCCACATACATCACTATGTATAAGGCCTAAAAGATCACTAGCCCTTTCACCTTGTCCGGTGAATGGGACCTTTGTCATCTTCCCCAATAAACAAGATTCACATGTCTCATATGATTCGAAATCAAACGAGCCAAGAATCCATCTTTATGGAGTTTGGAGATGCGTTTCTCATTTATGTGGCCCAAACGACAATGCCAGAGAAAAGTTGGGTTCAGATCATTTGATTTAAACCTCTTTGTATTTATGTTATAGATAGGCGTTTCGAGATCAAGTACATAAAGTCCATTACTCAATTGTGCACTACCATAAAAAATATCATTCATATAAATAGAACAACACTTGTCCTTTATTATAAAAGAAAAACCTTTCTTGTCCAAACAAGAAACGGAAATGATATTCCTACTAATAGCAAGCACAAAATAGCAGTTCTCTAACTCTATTACAAGCCCAATGGGCAAAGATAATAAATAAGTTGCTAATGCAAAGCAACCTTTGCTCCATTTCCAACTCGTAGGTCGACTTCGCCCTTTGTCAATGGTCTCTTGCTCTTTAGATCTGCGCATACAAATGTGAGATCCACATCCAATTATCTAATACCCATGATGCAGAAGTAGATAAATTAACTTCAATAACAAAAATACCTGAAGTGGAAGTTTCACTTCCCTTCTTCTTTTTGAGCTCCTCTAGGAACTTGGCACAGTTCCTCTTCCAATGTCCGGTCTGACCACAATGGAAGCATGTACCTTCCTTAGCCACTCCACCCACTGGTTTTAAGCCAGAAGTGCTATGCTTGGATTTGTCCTTGCCCTTGCCTTTCCAGTTGTCCTTGGGCTTTTTCTGCTGTTTCTTGCCCTTATTCTTTTGGACCATCATTATGGCCTTCCCTTTGCCTTTGTTAATGTTCTGCTCAGCAGTTCTCAACATGCCTAGCAGCTCTGGTAGTGATTTGTCAATCTCATTCATGTTGTAGTTCATGACAAATTGACTGAAACTTTCCAGCAACGATTGCAGGACTAAGTTAGTGGCCAACTCTTGGCCCAAAGGAAAACCGAGTCTCTCTAGGTTTTCAATGTACCCAATCATCTTGAGTACATGAGCACCAACAGGGCTTCCTTCTACCAGCTTGCACTGAAACAGTGCTTTAGAGACCTCAAATCTCTCATGTACACTGGCTCGCTCTTGATAGAGCTTCTTAAGGTGTACGATCATATCGTATGCATCCATGTTCTCATGTTGCTTTTGGAGCTCGAGTTCATGGTGGCCAGCATTAGACATCCAATGTCCAAGGCATCATCTTGATGCTTCTTATAAGCATCTCTTTCAGTTCTAGGGGCATTAGCGGCGGGTGGCTCAGAATAGGTGTTCCAAAACATACAGCTTTTTCTCTTGCTTGAGGACAATCCTCAAATTCTGTACCAGTCTAGAAAATTCATTCAGACAACTTGTCCTTCTCAAGGACGGATCGCAATGATAAAGTACCCGATGTGTTTGTTGCTATGGTAATCTATTAACAGAAATATACAAAATATAAGTATCATGCCATAAACATATTTAATGAGGTCTTTTAATTAAATATGCCTCCCACTATTTTATTCAAGTCAATGACCCTCAGCATTGACTCGAAAAATCCCATCGTAAGATTTTCTAGTAGGCCAAGATCCATATTTCACCTAGTTTTGAGTCAGCTTTGGCTGATCACCCAAAATTCAGTTATTTAGGTAGGAAACACTTTCCAATTACATCACATGTAACTCTTGGATAGTTGGGTGAATAACACTTATTCAAGTCCATCTAATTGACCAAAGCCCAACTTCATGCCCCTAAGCCTTCAATCCTATTGAAATGGCCTAGTTAAGTCAGACCCAATGGTTGGCAGTTGGATATTACCTTTATCCTATCGCGTCTTACTAATATAGATAAAGGCATCCTGCTTTGGCAGACCTGCACTTGATCGATACTAGTCTTGACGAGTGCCACACATTGGAAGGCATCACATAATAACTTAATATTTGCTTTGAGGGAATTATTATTATTATTATTAGATCTCACCATTTATTAAACTGTTTATCATACCATAAATAATATCCATGCATCTCATACATAAAAGGCATATAATAAAAGTGATATGGTTATGCCCCCTAAGAGAGTAGCATTAACTAAGCCAACTTCATCAAGCATCTCCCACCAACGTCCTCACTTGATGCTGCCTTCTTATCTCCACATCATAATTACATTATATAGAAACCTCTTTTACATTCGAGGGGAGTTAGGTGAGAAGAGAATGTACAATCAGAATGTAGAGAGAAAGGCACGACACGCAGGTCGTATTTATTAAAACCAAAAGGCATAAAGAGAGGACTAAGGCCATAACCATGCACCATGCATCACAAAGAACATATAAACTCATAACAATAATACATAATTATTTTTCGTGAGTTATAAAAGGATAGAAAATATTGCGCTTTCAAATAACACACTACGCAGAGGCAGCACAGGGGTTCCGCTGGATCTCTTGCGCCTCCCTTGGTGCAGCATGTGCCGCGCGAAACCCTAAGCTCGAACAACATGAACACTTCATGTGCCGCAGGGAACCCTTGCGCCGTCGTTCAACACTTGAACCTCAGGCGCCTCGTTGGCGGCTTGACATCAACACTTGATGCTACTGCCGCAAAACAAGAATAGGGTTTCCAAAACCCATTACGCTACGCCTCTTGTGCAGAAACAAGGATTCCATAACCCCTGCCGCCGCAAGCCAAGAACAAGGTTTCCTAAACCCTTGCGCCGCACATTGAGAATAAGGATTCCATAACGCTGTTTGTATCACATACATACCAGAAAGCTTCGCAAAAACATATATCTTAATACAAAACGATTTTCACAGAACATATGAACATCTTCATGAAGTTTTGAAAACAACATCATGGTTTTGCATACAACATAAGAAATAGAATATGTTTTCGCAAAGGGTTTCATATGGTTTTCAGAAATAACATATTAAAGATCATATCTTTTGTCAAAACAAGAACAGAAAACATGTTATCTCATGTAAACGAAAACAGAAAACCGAATCATGGTTTTGCAAGACGCTCTGATACCACAGTTGGGAATTTTGCGGATACAACACGCAGCAAAAAACAGGGATTCCCACCGAGGATCCATGTGAAAAAGCCATAATCCAAGTTTTTTTTTAAATAATTTACCTCTTGAAGCGTGAATCACTAACACCGTAATAGAAACGATGTCTCTGCAGTATCCACACGAACAAACTCACGAACGTCCAACGTCCGCAAAGAGGAGCCTCACATCTCTCACACAGTGCTAGCTGCAAAGAGAAGAGAAGAAACCTGTCGCTCTCTCACTCACTTTTTCTGTAGGTGCGGCTAGGGTTCAGAATTATGTGTCTAAGCAGCCCCCTTAGCAGTACTATTTATAATAGTGACTGCCTTAAGTGAGTGTGAGCAGCAGCAAGGTAAGCTGTGCAACCCTAGACCCATCTGTTATGAGTCTGGCCCATATTTGAATCCGAGTCCAACTTGGATCCATTGCTCCAATTTTAGTCTGCTCTATGTGTGTGACCCTGCAGGTTCTTATTACGTTGGCAGTAATATTAAAATCCCATTTTAATATTACAAGCAGTGAGCGGTATCTAGCAACACATCACTGCTACCCAAGTAATAAGAATGTCATTGATTTAACATAACCTTTTCGTGACAAATGTTTTCGTGTCGTTTAGTCCCTTTGTCAAGATATCTAGATTGAACACAAGGCATGGAATGCGTCACCCTTGTATAGTCCAATCATTCGTTTCCTGATACTCGAGTAGACTTTGTAACAACAAATGAGATCAATATCTCATATTGACTCATTTGAGCATGGCCATGCATTTCGCAGTCTCACTCAATCAAGGGGCCCATATCGCTCTGTTATGTAGGAGTGACAAATTCCATCTAGGTCACTCACATCCCTCTGCATGATTTGCGGTATGTCCAATAACCAACTTTATAATCACCTTGTTACGAGATGACGTTTGATGGCATTAAAACACACAACTCCTCATGTAGGAATCGTAGTGATTTTAGGTCAAAGGACCACAAACACCATTGTCACTATGAGAATCGCATGACACTCACGTAACGATCCATGTAGCGTTCTCATGGTGGGTCGATCCAAGTACATCATTACTCTAATATGTACCTATGTAAAGACTTGATATCTCATATCCATGACCCGTGAGATGTGGTCATCAGTCTCTGCACATACTAGTCTCAATGTATTATTGTTGTCCTAATTAACAATAATACTTGACTAGGGACATTTAAGAATAGTGTTGTAACCAAAAGGATCTCACGATCAAGTCATCCACTTGATGTCCTATGGCATCAAACTTACTATTCTAAGGACTTTATTATGTTTATCAAAAAGAACACAATAAATGAAATGCCTCATATATAAAATAGCATAATAGAATGTATGTAAATACAGAAAATCTATTAGCCTCTAGGGCATACACCAACACTTTTGGTATTTCTTGCCCTTATTCTTCATAATGGCCTTTCCTTTGCCTTTATTTATGTTCTGCTTAACTGTTCTTAATATGCTTAGCAGCTCTGGTAGTGATTTGTCAATTTCATTCATGTTGCAGTTCATGACAAATTGACTAAAACTCTCTAGCAACGATTGTAGGACTAAGTTAGCGGCCAACTCTTGGCCTAAAGGGAAACCAAGTCTTTCTAGGTTTTCAATGTACTTAATCATCTTGAGTACGTAAGCACCAACAGGGCTTCTTTCTACAAACTTGTACTGAAATAGTGCTTTTGAGACCTCGTATCTCTCATGCCTAGCCTGCTCTTGATAGAGCTTTTTGAGGTGTACGATCATATCGTAGGTATCCATGTTCTCATGTTGCTTCTGAAGCTCAGAGCTCATGGTGGCTAGCATTAGACATCCGACGTCTAAGGCATCATCTTGATGCTTCTTATAAGCATTATTTTTAGCTCTAGGGGCATTTATAGCAGGTGGCTCAAGAATAGGCTGTTTTAGAACATACAACTTTTTCTCTTGTTTGAGGATAATCCTCAAATTCCTGTACCAGTCTAGAGAATTCGCTCTAGACAACTTGTCCTTGTCAAGCATGAATCACAATGATAAGTTACTTGAAGTGTTTGTCACCATGGTAATCTATCAATAGAAATATACAAAATATAAGTATCATGCTATGAACATATTTAATGAGGTCTTTAATTAAATATGCCTCCCACTATTTTATTCAAATCAATAACCCTCAGCATTGACTCAAAAAATCCCATCGCAAGATTTTCTAGTGGGCCAAGATCCATATTTCACCTAACTTTGAGTCAATTTTGGTTGATAACTCAAAATTCAGTTATTTAAGTAGGAAACACTTTCCAATTACATCACATGCAACTCTTGAATAGTTAGGTGAATAACACTTATTCTAATCCATCTAATGGACTAAAGCCCAACTCCATGCCTCTAATCCTTCAATCCTATTGAAATAGCCTAGTTAAGTCAGACCCAATAGTTGACAATTGGATATTACCTTTATCTTATTGCATCTTACTAATATAGATAAACGTATCCTGCTTTGGCAGACCTACACTTAATCGATACTAGTCTTGACAAGTGTCATACATTGGAATGCATCACATAATGACTTAATATTTGCTTTGAGGGAATTTTATAATTATTATTAGATCCCACCATTTATTGAACTGTTTAACATACCATAAACATCATCCATGCATATCATACATATAAAGCATAAAATAAATGTGACATAGTTATAGCCCCTAACGCAATGATTCTCCCAAGCCAATGAGAATATCATTAACAAAACATAGAGAGCAAACAGCTTCACCAAGCGCCTCTCATCAACGTCCTCATTTGATGCCGCCTTCTTGCCTCCACATCAAGAATACATTACAAATTATAAAGAAACATCGGTTTACATACAAGGGGAGTTAGGTGAAAAGAGAATGTACAACCAGAATGTAGAAAGAAAGGCACGACACGTATACCGTATTTTAAAATTAACAAAAAAAAGCATAAAATGAGGACTAAGGCCATAATCATGAACCATAAACCACAAAGAACAAATAAACTCTAAACAATAATACATTATTATTTTATGAGTCATAAAAATAGAATGGAATATCACGCTTTCGAATGACACACACTACATAGAAAACTCTTGTGCCTCCTTGACGGCTAGGGCATCAACACTTGAACCCTCATAGCCTCCGTCACCTGTCCAGAAACAAGGTTTCCAGAACGCGTGAGTGTAACACCCCCCGAAGGGCATTACATTTCAAACTAACTCCTTTTAAATTCCTTACCCAAGTTATAAAATATTTCATATTATTTTTATACGGGTTTCAAAATTTCTTTTTTGCGGATCACATAAACTTACCGAATTATAGAAATACAAGACATAAAACTGAATAATATACTTTACATATGAACAATGTTTACTACAACTATACGTACATTATACTTACATACCCAAAAACATAAAACGTCTAACATAACCAACCTAGACTGACCCAAATTCACAACATCTAAAGAAAAGAGTCCTCCTCAGAAGATAAATTCCCTAGCCGAGAATGTCTCGATGGATAGAAATCCGAGCAAAAGATATCTCGGAGTCCTCCTTAGGAGTATAATGAAGATCATTCCACAACTCCCTGATAGGTAAAACAATTTCTAAATATGCAACAGTAAAAGAAGTAGTGACTCCATGTCGGGTCCTACTTACAGATAGAGTAATGATATCACAATACTCTATACGCTCTGTGTCCCAATGGACACGCCAAGCATTAGCGCTTTCAAGAAACTGTAATCTAAACAAACGTAACAGATCCCTCCTTGCCGCCATCGCAGTCTTCATAGACGTAAGCATAACACAGAAATAGACAGAACAATACAATAAAGAGATGAGATCTCCTACATCAATATCATTATGGCAGTAAAGAACAATAATGACAATAATGCCATTCATATATAGCAATATCACAGAACAATAGGTATAATCATATTATCAACTAACAAATATTTCAGTAATATATATCACAATATATGAATACTGATCATACCACAAAAAAAAGTATACTGACTATGCCACAATAATATGTATGCTGACTATGTACATGTATACTGACTATCCTTATACACAATGCACCCATTTCCTACTACATGGAGCTAAACACAATTTTAGAGAGAATGATCCAGAAGATATGTCTGTATATCATCCGCCTCAGACCGCTATAATTTCTCAATGTATACGTCAGGCACTATACAAGACATTCTATGCCAGATCAGGAATAAGAAAAGTATTCATCGAGATCGTCGATACGTTTGCATCGGTTGCCATGACACAGTAGTGCTTTCTAACTGGCCATATATGGAATTCCACGTCCCGACGCCTCCAAGATCCATTATAGACCTTTACTACGCAATTCGCACCCGCACAAGGTGTAATTCAACTCTTAGGCAACAATAGTCTTAATAGACACTGACTGACAAATAATGCATGATCAATGATTCCGTGCATATTACAAGCCTTTACTGGCTATAACCATACATTAATATATCTGGGTTCAACATATTAGCCCGATAGCAAATTACTATATTTCTTAATCGCGTAGCATTTTTATCACATTTTCACAATTGCGTAACGCTTTTGTTACGTTTTCAAATCGCGTAACAGTTTTTCAACATTTTCTTAATCGCGTAAAGGTTTTAAAACGTTTTCTCAATCTCATAAAGGTTTTAAAATGTTTTCTCAATCACGTAAAGGTTTTAAAATGTTTTCGCAATCGCGTAGCTAAAAATCATCATTTTTAAATTGCGTAAGAGTTTTTCTACGTATTTTAAATTGTGTAAAATATTTTCTCAATATTCTAAGCTCAAATTAAAACTTTTCTCATTTAATATCAAAATTGGACTTTAATTCCAATATTTCCTTAATAAATCACCTTTAAATAATATTTCTAACATTTTCTCACTAAACCTAAATCATTTATATTAATTCAAAATATCTCAAAATCTTTGTTCTTTACTTTTAATAAAACTTTATTAAATAAAATATTTTAAACTCCAAACTATCATTAAAAATTATTTTCTTGCTAAAACTCCTCTAAATAGTATTTTCTAATATCCTTTCCAAAACTTACGTTTGTTTTAATTAAATAAAACATTTTCCATCTTCCTCTTTAAAAATCCATTTAAATAAAATACTTTAAGTTTCCAAATTATTTCTCCATCCTATTTTCAATATCATAGCCGAAATTTACTTTCCATTTAATAATAAAAATATATTCATTTCCATTTTTATTTTGTAATTCATTAATTACACTTCTTACCACTAATCCTCTAGGTTATCATTTAATAAATCATTTTTGTAATGAGTTACCCATTTGTGGGCATAGAGGCCGTGAGCCTTATGGTCTTTGGAACCAAAATTTTTTTTCCTCTCAGTCACAATTTATATCATACAACATACATAAAACATCATAATCCTACTATATCAAATTCATGCATAATATCAAAGTAATAAAATCACATAAAGTAATTAAACACAAATCATAAAATCACACAAACAATGTGAATAATCCTCACATGTATTCATCACCTTCATACAAATTTTGTTCCTCACCACCATAATTGGTTGATGAGGTTAATCTCTCTCTTACCTTAGATGTAGCCTCCTAAGCTCCTTGTATGATCCTTTGTATCAACTTCCACCACCAAGTTGTCTCTTGATATCCAAACAAACACATAAAAATTAACATTTAAATCTTGATTAAGGTAACCATAGATCAAATATGGTCTTAGAATTTCAAGAATCAAAAAAGAAATCAATTTTCAAGATCTTTACCTTGAAATCCTAGAACTTGAATCCAAAAATCATGGCTGAAGATGATGGAATTAGGTCTTGACCACAATATGAAAGTTGCTTAGAATGAAGTTTAGGACTAAATGGTAAGGTTTGTCTGAATTATGAGAGATTGGAAGGTGTTTTTAGGTGAGGAGGCCATGAGTTAAAGGAGAGAAAATGAGAGAAAATATGTTAAGGTTTTTGAGAGAAAAGATGATAGCTTTGTGTTATGATAGTAAATGAAACTTTTGTCTCTAAAACCCCCCCTTGGCCGTGAGATAGGAGAGAAAGGAATGTGACAATCTTGACCACTTTCAACCCATCACAACATTGATTAGATCAATGGTGGACATCCAAAGCTTCTTCACTAAGCTTGCTCCTCACAACCATTGATTAGATCAATGGTGGATATGCAAAGCTTCTCCTCCAAGCTTGTTTTCTATTGGTCCATCATAATGGTGTCATAGCCCCTTTCTTTGACTTCAAGCTAAATATTTTCTAGATATTTTTCAAAAGCATAAATATTTTTCAAAAGCTTAGATATTTTTTAGATATTTTCAAAAACTATTACCCAATGAATAATAGTTATTGCTAGTTATTGTCCAATGGATAATAACATTACACAATAAATAAAAGCATTACCCAATGGATAATAACATTATCTAATGGATAATACAAAACTCAGATACAGAAATTTTTCATCAACTGTTTCTAGTTTCGGGTTTAGTAAGTTCCCTCAACTCCGTATTAATAGTCCAAAATTTTCTGGTCTAGGAATTTTTTATTTTATTTTTTCTGACCCGCCTCAATACACATACTGATTCAAAATAATATTAAAATAATCAAAATAAATTAAAAATTCTCAAAAATTCACAAAAATTCTCAAATATTATAAAACTCATAAATATCAAGAAAAATAAAAAATCGGGGTGTTACAGTGAGGACATGAACGCTTCATGTCACGAGGAACCTTTAGCGCCGCCGTCTACTATCCGAAATAAGGTTTTGCTTGACATCAACACTTGATGCCGCCGCCAACTAAAAATAAGGTTTCCAGTACATTGCATTGCGCCGCTATATATATCACATATATAACAGAAAACTTCATACAAACATACATACAAAATAAATTCATTGTTTCGAAAACATCATCATGGTTTCGCATACAACATATAATACAGATTATGTTTTCACAAAAGATTCATACGGTTTCTGAAATAACACATTAAAGATCATATCTTTTACCAAAAATAAGTAATCATGCTATTTCATATAGCATGAAGAACAGAAAAATCAGATCATGGTTTCGCAAGTGGCTCTGATACCAGTGTTAGGAATTACAGATACATGATGCAGCAGGAAAAAAAATTCCCACTAAGGATCCATATGCAAAAAGACCATAATCCGTGTTTTTGAGTTTACCTCTTATAGCGAGATGAAAAAAAAATGACGTGAATCACCAACACTGTAATAGCGACGATGTCTCTGTGGTATCCACACGAATAGATTCATGAACGTCTAACGTCCACCAAAAGGAGTCCCATGTCTCTGACACAGTGCTAGCTACGAAGAGAAGAGAAATATATCACTCTCTCACTCACTGTTCTGTTGGTGCGGCTAGGGTTCTGTTATGCATTTTTAGGAACCCCTTTAGTAGTACTATTTATAATAGTGACTGCCTTAAGTGAGCGTGAGCAGCAATAAGGTAAGCTGTGTAACCCTAGACTCATCTGTTATGAGTCTGGCCCACGATTGAATCCTAGTCCAACTTAGATCCTTATTGCTCAAATTTAGTCTGCTCTATGTGTGTGACCCTGCAGGTTCTCATAACATTAGTAGTAATATTAAAATCATATTTTAATATTACAAGCAGTGAGTGGTATTTAGTAATACATCGCTGCTACCCAAGTAATGAGAATGTCAGTGACTTGACATAAACTTTATGTGGCTAGTGTTCCCATGTAGTTTAGTCCTTTTGTCACGATATCTAGATTGAATACAAGGTATGGAATGCATCACCCTTGTATAGTTCAATCCTTCATTTCCTGATACTCGAGTAGACTTTGTAATAACAAATGAGATCAATATCTCATATTGACTCATTTGAGAATGGCCATGCATTTCGTAGTCTCACTCATTCAGGGGACCCGAAGATATTGCTCCTGTTATGTAGGAGTGACAAATCTCATCTAGGTCACTCATATCCCTCTGCATGATTCGCGATATGTCCAATAACTAACTTTATAATCACCTTGTTACAAATGACATTTGATGGCATTAAAACACACACATAACTCCTCATGTAGGAATCGTAGTGATTTTAGGTCAAAGGACCATGTACACCATTGTCACTCTAAGAATCGCTTATGACACTCATGTAATGATCCATGTAGCATTCTCATGGCAGGTTAGTCCAGTACATCATTACTCTAATATGTACCTATATGAAGATTTGATATCTCATATCCATGACTCGTGAGATGTGGTCATCAATCTACGCACATACTAGTATAAATGCATCATTGTTGTCTTAATTAACAATAATACTTGACTAGGGACATTTAAGAATAGTGTTCTAATTTTATCCAATAGGATCTCACGATCAAGTCATCCACCTGATGTCCTATGGCATCAAACTTACTATTCTATGGACTTTATTATGTTTATCATAAATAACACAATAAATGAAATGCCTCATTTATTAAAAATAGCATAATACAATGTATGTAAGTACTGTCAAAATATATCGGCCTTTAGGGTATACACCAACAGATTGATCAAAGAATAGAAGAAAAGAAACTCTCATGAGAGTAGCTAATACAAATTGAAGTCCTACGAAGCTTTCAAAGATATCTCAACTATTTGATAAGAATAGAGCTCAAAGATTGAATATGACGAATCACGGATTAAACCTTGAGAAAGATGGTTTTCAATTGTGTTTCTATGTAAAGGATGATCCAAAAACGTGTATTTATAGTGTTCTGAGAAAAGAAGCCATTGGGGGTAATTTATTTTAGCATTAAATGCATAGAAAAGAGTCGTTGCTGACTTTTAGGCTTGTGGTAATCGATTACCAGGAGGTGGTAATCAATTACCAAGCTCTTGGAACACTTTTTGGGCAAGTGGTAATCGATTACCAACCTCTGGTAACAGATTACCAAGCCTCTGTGAATAGTGGTAATCGATTACTATATGGTAATCGATTACCAGGCCTCTGACTTTTGAAAAACATGTTCCCGTAAGACTGTAATTGATTACTAGGCTATGGTAATCGATTACCAGCTTCCAAGAAAGCTGTTAATTGATTACTAAGCCATTGGATGAGATTACAATCATCCTAGAACCTTTTTTTGTGCCCAAATTAGCTTGGTAAACATTTCAAACTTAGAACTTGGATTTTTCAAATATACAAGCTTGATTTTCATGATCTACGGTTAAAACATCATTTATTAAAAAAAAAAATTACCCACTAACTAAAAATTATTTTTAAGAGAGAAACTTTCAAAAATATTATAAGTCATTTTGAGATATCTAGGAGGCTTCTCACATAAAGACTCTAAGTCCTATAAACTATACCATTTAATCTTCCTTTGGACTTGGTCTTTGGCATGACTTTGTTATCATCAAAGCCTTCATGATCTTCTTGACATAAGCATTCACATGTTGATATGTCAAAAGCCCTTCAAAGCTTGAATGATAAATCACTCTATCATGCATCTATGCCAAACTCAAATACAAATCATCAACTGAGAGCTTGAGCCAATATTCCTAAATATAGGTTTGACAAACTTACTTGCTCTTTTGAAGAAAAAAAGCATACTAAGTAATTCCTAACCACCTCCCCAAGTCAAATAGGCCAGACCACTACCCAATTCTTCACCAATTCACGTTCACACCAAGCCACGATCGTGGAGGCATGATGGGCGATGGTGGTGTAGAAGATCAGAATTAATGGAGAAAGGGGGAAGATAGTGAAAAACATGGGTTAGAGAGAGAAAGAGGTGAGGAGAAGATAAAGTGTTGAGGTGAGGAAAATTCGATGAATGAGGAAGAAAAATTGGTGGCCTTAGAGGTGGAAGGGACTGACAATGGTTATGGAGGAAGGGGTTGTGGAGGAGGTGATCGGTGGCTATAGAGGAAGGGGTTGTGGAGGAGGTGATAACGCTAATGTGGACATATCCACGACCATGAGTGTAGTCCACGGCCTGGTATGGATCGATCTTGTTTCCTTTTTTTATTATTTTGTTAATTTTTTAATTATTTTTTTATATATTATTTTTAATTTTATTTTATATTATTATTATTTTATATTATTTCTTTGTGTAAATTATCAATAATTTTTTATATATTTTTTATTATAAAAGAATTATCTTTTAATAAAGTAGTCATTCTTAAATAAAAGGAAAAATCAATTAGGAAAAAAAATCATGTAGGCATTCCTAAATAAAAGGAGGAATTATTTAGGAAGGTGAAATATTCAAATTGGAGTCAAAATATGGCAAATAACACACCCAGGGTATGGCAAAAAATTTTAAAAAATTACCTTGACGTAAGATCCTTTCACTGTTATGGTTTATACCACAATCTGGTGGATCTCATTGGAAAATTGGCAAAAGCACACTATGACCATGGCCTACACCATTGCCTAGTCGTGGAACATTCTGTTTCACCACGTGACATCCACCACAGTCGTGGTCTGTACCACGACCTAGGTGTGGTTATTTTGCCAAATCCTTGAAATTTGTCTATTTTGAATCCATAAACTCACAAGTTTTGGCCCAACCCAACTTATAAAATACTGGTTGGATTGAGTCTGTGAGTTAGGTTGGGTTGAAAAACACTCAGACCCATAAAGTACGAGGCAAGTGGCAGGTTTGGAAAATGCTAATTCGCACAAACCCAACCCACCCAAGTAACATTTTTTTTTGTAAAAGTCATTTAGCCATTGTGACATTTGAAGTTAGTCTCCTCTAACTTTTTTATAGTGTCAATTAAGTTTAGGTATAGGCTTTGTGGTCACATTGAGATTTATGACCAAGAAAATATTGATGAGAAACTCATGAAGCATTTAATGGACCATTATGATGAAAATATAATGAATAGCTTGGACGACAAAGAGTGTGTTGAAAAAATTGAATAAAGTAAATGATTATGTTAATCTATATATTAAATGTGATGACAGTGACTTTAGTTGGCTAATATAGTTTGTTGTTAGTGGCTTTTGGGACTTGTTAGCTTATTTTAGTTTATGTCAAACTTATATTAACTTAAAGACTTGTTATGTTTATTAATCTTGTTTGAGACATTATGTTTGTGTAAGACTAACTATGTGAATTCTTAATTTATTTGGGACATATATGTTTTTTAATTTAGATGTGTTATGTATAACAAATTTTTGATTTCATTTTTTGACAATTATTTTAGTGACCTGTCGATTATTTCCATATCTTGAGTGTCTTATGTTTAATCTAATTGGACTCCATATGTGCTTAATTATTAACATTTAGCTAAGTTTCTAATATAAAGCTTAATCAGCTATGCTTAACTGTGATTACAAGCACTCATAATTGAATTGTGTTTTATTCAGGAGATTTTTGGAGTGACGGAGTCCTTTAGCATCAAAGATCACCCTTAGAAGCAAAGGGAGAAGCCATATGCGAAGAGTCAGGGCTGAAAATGAAGAAATTAAGTGATACAGCCCGTGTCCTCAGACACGGGGTAGGCTGTGTCCTTCTCTAGTACTTCAACAAGATTCTACTCTGCACCTGACCAAAAACACGGCCCGTGTCCTCCTCTAGTATCATAAATTGGATCAAATTCTAAATGCTCCTAAGAACACGGCCGGCCCGTGTCCCCAGACACGGGGTAGGCCGTGCTCATCTCTACCTTCAAATCCCTTTTTGGAATTGAATTGACAGACTCAAACACGGGGTTAGCCATGTCATTAGACACGGCTCGTGTCTACGCATTAGAATTTTAATTTTAAGTTTTGACGAGGAGCTAGGTTTGGAGGGTTATAAATATGGTTGTTTAGGGTTCCAAAAGGGAGATCTCTAGAACGGAAGCCGTCAAGGAACTGAAGGAAATACGAAGAACAAGAAAGAGGGAGATTCAATCACAGATTAGAGACTCGGGTTTGAGCGATCGAAGATCAATCAACCTCAATCCTTGGAAACTAGTTTGATCTTTAGTTTTCTTCTCTTCTTTTATTTTAGACGATGTTTTTCTTATGATCTTGAATTTGCCATGTGTGGCTAAACTTCTTGTTTAGTTAAGGGAAGATGAAACCTTAGTTTTGATTTTGTGAATCCTATATACCTCTTTATTTCAATATAGTTATATTTTTATTCATATGTTTCTGATCTTAATTTGGTATAAAGGTTTTTATACTCTTTACTATTTTCGAAAGTGGTAAAACTGGGATTGCTATGTGCGGTTGCGGTGGTAGGACTAGTGAGACATATGATCTAAGTAATTCAATCCTGGTGTGTGATTGGACCTTAGTGTGATTGGTTTTCTAAATCTTAATGCTGTCATTAAGTGGATATAAGAGCAGTTGCATTATAGCTAACTAGTGATTAGGGATTAATTTGAGCAGTTGCTAAATTAACCAAAACCTAAGGAAAATAGAGAATTAATCTCACAATTTCATAAAGACATAATTGATCATGTTGGGATAAAGGGTATGTAGGTTAACATTATCTTGTAAATCTAATGGTGTATTCTATCTCTTAACTAATCTCTTTAAATGGGTAAATGAAATCGTATTTACTATTGTTGCTTTCAATTTAATTCCTTCTTATAGTTTTAACAAACAAAACCCTTTTTTTACTATTTATTATTTTTAGAGTTTGAATTAGGATTCAGCTTTAGTGTCAATTGAATTAGTTCTCTATGGATCGACCCTTGCTAACCCTTAGCAACTGATTTTATTCTTAATTTTAAATCACAATCCGTAGCACACCATTTAGCAAGAGATATTTTTTTCTAATGTATGTCGGATCCACGGGTTTGACCAAATCCAACCCACTCTTGAGTGGGACGGGTTGGGTTGGGTTGAAGGACCCAAACCCACTAATTTGATGAGTGGGTCAAGTCCAAAAATGGCATGAAACCCACCCAACTGACCCATCAGACAGCCCTAATGGTTGTGAATCAATTTGTTTCCACCCCGAATTTTTGCATTTTCAACATGGCTATGGTGTAGTCCACAACTCGAGTGTGGAACATTCTACAAAATGTTTCCTAAATTTTTTTCTAAGTGTCCTGACATAGGATCAAGAAACTAAGCATTCAAAGCACAAATCTTCATTCCCAATTAGGGGTATTCATCAGATCGGTTCGACTAAATAAACTTGGAAAACTGAACAAAACCTATTAAATTGGTTCAGTTCGGTTGATCGGGTCTAATCGGGTAAAAATCGATTATAACCAATCATGAGTGGTTCAATTCTCGAGTTCCATGATTTAGAATGCGAGACCCGACCACTCAACCCATAGACCCGAACTCTTTTTTTTTTAAATACAACATTTACACTGCCGTTTATGAGACTCATTCTCCTTTCAATCCCAATTCCATTTTCCAACTTTCTTTTTGATCCATTTTCCAAAACCCAGTAAAAAAACAACTTTATCCTAGCCCTAACACCCCCACCACTGCCCACAACCCTCATCTATTCATTCATGATGTTCCTTCAGTAATGAGACTGCAGTCACGACCTTCACCCGCTCACAAGTTTCCTTCGACCATGAGACAACTCACAGTTAGTGTAAGCTCCAAAGACCTTTTGTGCTCTAGATTGTATATCATGTTTTGATTATGACAACTATATTGAAAATCATGTTTTAATATTCCTAACGATTTAATTAGTATAATATGATATTTGTGCAGTGTTTTTTTGCATTATTTAGTCTTACAAGACTAAACAAGTTTCAAGAAAGCTTTTTGGACAATTAGAAAGGGCTAAGAAGATCAAATTCTAACTTGAAAAAGTGCAAGTGCAACTTGAGAAAGTTCCTAAAGAACATGAGAAAACTCATCATAAGAAGGTCCTGAGAAGACTGTGAGAAAGTTTATCAAAATGAAGAACTCCCACAAAGGTTGAACTCAAGAATAATTCAAACTTACAAGTGAAGCTTTTAACTTTAGAATCATCAAGAAGAATCACCAAGAAGATGGTGGAATTAAAAGATGAGAAGATTGAAAGGCTTTAAGTTGAGAACTTTGGATGAAAAAGTTGGCTGAGAAAGTTTAGTGAAAAGGTTGCTGCTGAGAAAGTTTTGATGAACCTTCTCATTAAAGACTTCCAAGCTGATTCACCAAAAGAAGACAAAATAATGGTCACCTGTTACTAGCAAGTACAAGTACTGTTTGAAACCTCTAACAACCATATTTTTTAATTCTATAAAAGCATCCAAGCTTGAAAATAAAAAGGTTATGAACTTTGAAGCCAATCTACTATTGAACACAAAGAACTCAACCATCTCGTCTCTACCTACTCATTCTAAAATTTGATAAATCATCTATAGATGTGTTGTTAGCTTTGTTTAAGTGTTTGTATCCACTCACTGATTTTTTTTTAGAGCTACTTAACTGTAACAAACACATCTTTTCTTCTATTGATTCTTGTGTTGTGAGAGTGAGCTTGTGGGTTGTACAAGCTACTTCAAACTTGGTGAAAGCAAGCCTAAAGAAGCTGTGAGAAAAGAATACTTGGTTTTAGCCTAAAGAGGTTATGTTAAAGAATACTTGTGATTGAGCCTGAAGAGGCTATGGTTAAACAATACTTGTATCGAAGCTTGGAGAGGCTTAGTTGTTAAAGAATACCCATGATAGTGAAAAATCCTAGTGGCTGGTAGGTACTGGACATAGCATTCTATGGTTTTAGGGTGAACCAGTATAAATCTTGATATAAAGCTTCTTTTCCCTCACTCTTCACTTTTCTTTATCAAAAAGTTGTGAGAAAGTTGAGTGTTAGGAGGGAAAAAAAGGGAACATAATTTAACCCCCTTCCTTGTGTTACTGCCAACTTTAGTTAGTATCAGAGCTTAGTTTCTGGGTTGAGCACACCTAACAGTGTGACAGAATAAAGATCGTGAAGGAAGTATGGCACACTTGTAAGGAGGAGGAACCTATCTACCAAAAGGTTCATCAACCAACAGACCACCAACTTTTGATGGAAGATATTACTAATATTGGAAGGATAGGATGAGATTATTCATCGAATTGTAGCATGTTGATCTATGGGGGATCATTGAAAATGGTCCTTATATTCCAATGACAAGATTTGATGATGGAACAGAAGTTAAGAAGCCTAAAGAATCCTGGACAGAAGATGAGAAAAATAAATACATTCTCAATTCAAAAGTAAAATTCTTCTTGTCTTGTGCTTTGATCAGAAGTGAGTATAACAAGATTGATGGATGTCAAACAACAAAAGAGATATGGGATGGACTTGTCATAGCCCATGAAGGTACAAATCAAGTCAAGGAGGCAAAAACTATCATGCTAGTACATCAAAATGAGATGTTTAAGATGAAAAAGCATTAGAGCATTAATGAAATGTTTGCAAGATTCATAATCATTGTGAATGACCTCAAGTCTCTTGGAAAGACTTACTCAAATCAAGAACATGTGAGAAAACTGCTAAGAAACTTGCCTAAAGTTTGGAGATTAAAGGTGACAACTATTCAAGAGGCCAAAGATTTATCAATCTTGAGATTAGATGAGTTGATGAGATCTCTGAAAGTCCATGAGCAAGAATTTGTTGAAATGGGAGAAAATATACCTAGGAAAGGGAAGAGCATTGCTCTCAAGTCCACCCATAGGCCAGTTAAGCAATCTTCTCACCAATCAACTAAAAGCTCTCACAGCTCAAAAGTAGAATATAAAGAAGAAGATGATGAAGATGAATTATCCTTCATATCCAAAAAGATTCATAAAATGTGAAAGGAAAAGGCTTTTAACCCAAGAGAGACCTTCAGAAAAGTGAATTTGGAAACTTCAGCAAAGGACAACTAACATGTTTCGAATGTAAGAAACCAAACCATATCAGATCAGAGTGTCCATTACTAAAAAAGTCATAAAAGAAGATTTCAAAGAAGAAAAGAATGATAGCAATCTTGGAAGATCTAGATGATTCATCAAGTGAAGAAGAACAAGAGGAAGTTGTAAATCTTTGCCAAGTTGCAAGAGATCATCAAGACAGTGATGATGAGGTATCAAACACTGAACTTTCTCACCCTTCTTATAATGAACTTGAAATTGCTTTTGACAGCCTTCTGTCTGATTCCAGCATCTTAGCTCAAAAGTGCATTATTTTAAAAGCAAAGTTAATTGATTTGAAAAAAGAAAATGATTTACTAAAAAGGGACAATGCATATTTGAATAAGAGAGTTAGATCTTTAGTCAATTTGAACATTGAGCTAATAGCTTATTCAAAATTGAAGAAGGTTATTGAATTTTTTCACTAACCTTCTCAGCAACCTTTTCATATAATAGAAGAGAATGTTTTGCTGAAAAAGAATGTGGAATATTTAATAAATGATCTAGCCAAGTTTGTCAATGGTACAAATAATCTTGAGAAACTTCTAGCAAGCCAAAAATGTACCTTTGATAAAGCTGGTCTAGGATACAAAGGAAGATCAAAATAGAAGTGATATAAGAATCTATTTGTGCCTGCTAAGGAGCTTGAGTTGGTGTGTTTTTGCTATCACAAAGTTGGATATAAAGCATCAAAATGTTTTTAAAAAAAAACCACCAAAGGCTAAACCCTCTAACATGAAAGGACTCAAGAAAGTCTAGGTACCTAATACCATGATTCCTTCTCATGCAGATCTGCTACGTAATAAAGAAAAAGAAAGACTGATGGTATCTAGACAATATATGTTCTAGACACATGACAGGAGACAAAAACAAGTTCCTACCACTTAAGGACAAAGATGGAGGTGATGTTACTTTTTGTGGGTAATAACAAAGCAATAAAAGGAATAGGTAAAGTTAGTAAGAAGAATTCTGCCACTATTGAAAATGTATACTATGTGAGTGGGTTAGAATATAATCTTCTCAACATAAGTTAGTTTTGTGTTAATGGATATGAGGTTGTGTTTGAACTAACTAAGTGCATAGTTAAAGAAGCCAATAGTGACAGAGTCTTCTTTTATGGAAACTGAGACAAGAATGCCTATAGCATTAAGCTAGAGGACGTAAATGATCAAAATATAGATTGTCTCATGGCATAAGAAGGTTGGCTATGTGAACATGAAAACAAATTTCAAACTGCTAAAACATAACCTTGTGAAAGGCTCGCCAGAAATTAAATTTGACAAAGATATGGTATGTGAAGCATGCCAAAGAGGCAAGTAAACAAAGTCAAGTTTTTAACTTAAAAATGTTATCACAACTTATAAACCTCTAGAACTCTTATATATTGATGTTTTTGGACCTTCTATGACCGCTAGTTAGGGGGAAAGAAGTATGGCTTTGTTATAGTTAATGATTTCTCAAGATTCACATGGGTACTCTTCCTAAAACATAAAGATGATTCTTTTGAGGCCTTCAAAACCCTTTGCAAACAAGTTCAAAATGAAAAAAGTTTTTGTATAACTGGAGTGATCGTGAAGGAGAGTTTAAGAATGTTTATTTTAAATTTTTTTATGAAAAGAATGGCATAGTTCACAATTTCTCCTATCTAAGAACTCCACAACAAAATGGAATTGTGGAAAGGAAAAATATGACTTTGCAAGAAATGATTCGAACTCTCTTATGTGACACTAAGTTGCCAAAATATTTATGGGTTGAGATAGTCAGGACCTCTAGTTATGTTTTAAACAGAGTTTCCATAAAGGCCAATATTAAAAAAACACCATATGAATTGTGGAAAGGAAGGAAGCTCAACATATCATACTTTTATGTATTTGGTTGTGAATGTTTTGTGCTGAACAACAAAGATCAGCTAGAAAAGTTTGATTTAAAATATGATAAAAACGTCTTTCTTGGTTACTCTTTGTCATCCAAAGCATATAAAGTATATAATATAAGAACATTAACTATTGAAGAGAGTATGCATGTTGTTTTCAATGAAACTAACTCTCTAAATGAGAAGAAAAGGGATACAGATCTGGAAGATGAAATGGTGAACTTTCTCTCAATAAGAAAGGTGAGAAAGATGACAAGAAGAAAAATGGAACAACTCAGAGCAGTGAGAAAGATCAGTCTAGTGATAAGAAAGTTGAACCAAAAGATGAGAAAGTTGAGTCAAAAGTTGAGAAAGTTCATGAACCTTCTTACGAATCTTCTCAACTATCGAAAAATTGGAAGTTGCATCCTTCTCATCCAAAGGAACTAATCATTGGTGAAACATTAGCTAGAGTCAGAGTCATATCATCATTTAGGAGGCCAAAACACTTAAATTAGTTTGCTCTTCTATCTCAAATTGATCCCAAGAACATTGATGAAGCACTTCAATTAGAATATTGGATAGAAGCAATGCAAGATGAGAATAATCAGTTTAAGAGAAACAAAGTTTAGTCACTTGTGCCTACTCCTAAAGATCACTCACTCATTAGCACAAAATGGGTTTTCAAGAACAAGTTGGATGAAAGTGGGAAAGTGGTAAGGAACAAGGTAAGGTTAGTAGCTCAATGCTATAACTAAGAAAAAGTTTGATGATTAGTTCAAGCATAAGAAGGTGATATTGAGGAGAAGTATTTCCTTCAAAGAAATGGCCAAGGAGGTAAGAGATTTCAGACCTCATATGAGGATTCCGGAATGAGACAACTTCTATCTAAGAAGATTTACCTAGTCCTTTGCTAAAAGTTCTATATTGGGGCTTCCTATTGACCTGATCCTATTTCTCATATCTTACACTATAAGAAATTCGATGATTAGCAATAGATTTTTATGGTGGAATTAATGCTACCAGTAATCCTAGAAATTTTAGGCGAAAATATCCACTGCAAAACTAAACATCAAGAAAAAAATTAATAAATGAAAGGAAATAAATTCCCAGTGAATTAATCTGCAAGAAACATAGACTGCCAAATATTTTTTTTATTTATAATTCTAGTGGATTTTTCATCAGTAAATGCAATAGTTTCATTTTTCAAGATTTTCTGACAAAATAATTCCATTGGAAAATTCCTCTAACTTCCGAGGAGGAGCACCAACCAATTTTTGGCATATTATCCACTGGAAATTTACGTCAGTATCGAACTGTTATGATTTCTAATGATTCAAGCAGATTAGCTACCGAAAATATTTCTAACGGATCATAATCCATCATAAATGTCTTTTTAAGAGCTAAGCACGATTCATTTCTCTTCCATTTCTTCTTTTTTCTCCTCAATCCTCTTCCTCTTCTCCATCCCCTCTGGTTCCTTTCCATGTTATTCTTGACGCCAACCAATGCAACTGGCACGACATCACTTGTACCAACACCACCATCACCACGGTCACCACAATCGACCTCTCGAACACTAACATTCCCAGCCTATTCCCCTCCACCATCCTTTGGCACCTTCCTAACCTCTTGTCCATCACCCTCTTCAACAACTCCATCAACCACACCTTTTCCCCTAATATCTGCCCTTGGCAAAACCTCCTCCAGCTGGACCTCTCCCAAAACCTCCTATTCGGTCCCCTCCAGACACTTTCCCCAACCTCGCCATGAACGAATGGTTCCATCCCGAGTTTGCTCCTTCCGACACTGATGGTTCTTGCCCATGTGACCTAGACATGGTGAATAGACGTGGGTGTGGGTGCATGGAATTGGACATGCATGGTCAATCTTGTATGCATGTATATATATATATATTGTATTTGTATTTGTTAATAATATGTGTATGTAAGTATATTGTGTTTATATTTTGAATATGTGTTTATGTGTATATTTGATTCATAACTTTACACTATATAAGATTAATACTATAATTTATATTAAATGAGGATGGAAAAATAGAAACTCATAATTATGATCAAACTAAGGGTAATCCCTTTTATCGGTAGCATAGATTATAACCTAATGTGTTAATTTGAAAATTTTAAAAAAATTATGATAAAATAATAATAAGAAATATTAAATCTTAAAGTTTAAAATTTTAAGTAAATATATTTATTAATTATTTCATTTAATTAATTAACTTCATAATTTATATATTAAATTAAAATAATTATTAATTATTAATTAATATTAACATTAATTTTAATTTTAATAAATTAATAATGTATAATATAATGTATTACATAAAATATAAAATAAATGATACTAAAAATGTGAATTATATATATAATTAATAATTAATTAAGTTAATAATAATTTATTAATTTCATTAAAATGATAAATTTTAAGAAGCCAACTGACCGAAATAGAAAATGTCAAATAAATTATGAGTTAAAAATTTGGAACCCTTATCTTTTAAAATCTACTAAAAAATCTAATTGAAGAGCACTTATTAAATTCTCAATTAAGTTAATTTAAAATTATAATTCAAAATATGACTTCAATTCTCCAAAATTACCATAGAAAAACCCTATTAAAGCCATTTTAAACAATTTTGCATTAATAAAGATTTTAACTTATTTGCATACAAGATAGTATTTCTTAATAATACTTATTTTACTTATCCAAATTTAATTTAATTTAAAATGTTGTTGTATTTGAATTGTTAAAATAATTAATGCTATGTTTAATTAGGAAGCTCTAAACCTTTAGTTAGATGATATTAGTTATGCATGATAGGTTAAGTGACTTTAAGCAGTCTAGGATTTGATTATTCAAGTAACTTATCTTTTGTCATTCACTAGTAGTGATGATGATGACTCTAGTGATAAGATTATCATATGGTAAATATGATAGAAAGTTTGAGTGGTGATACGAGTCCACCTCTTATGATGATAAGGAGAAGACTAGGTAGGGTGATATAAAAAAAAGAAGAAGAAAAACATTGTGGGTTAAAAAACATAAATTTGCATTCTTTTTTAAGTAGATTTTTTTATGGATAGAAGGCGCATGGTGAATAGTTGGAGAATAAGAGAGAAATTGAAAGCAGATGAAATTGATATAAAGAGTGATTTCAATAATGAAAATGATGTTATACAAGAATCTCATGGAGAGGATATGCCAGATAGAATTATGAGCTCGACATCGTTAGGATTGGGAAAGTTGAATGGGTAGTGCCTAGATTATTGCCTTTGCTGGTGACACTAAAAGCATGTGTCTCCTTGCACTCATCTATCAAGTTTTGGAGAGTAGTTAATTGAGAGAAAAATAATTTCAGGGGTATTTGGTTGAAGTTGGGATTAGGGTTTAGGGAGTGATTGTGATGACAAGTGAAACAAATGTATTTTTCTTATACAATATAATACCATTTGAACTCAAGGGAAGACTATCTATGTTTAATGAATGAATTTAGGAACTAAGAGCATTAGTATCAAGAAAAGTAAAATTTCTTTCAATCTTTAATAAATTACTCTTGCTCTCTTGCTCGTGTTAAAAGTTTTTCATATTGGATCTCTCCTAGTGAGCTAGGATAGAAATGCTGGCAACTATAGAGAAATATAACTTTTTCTGAGTAATGTTCCTTATGAAATATATCAATCATCAACCTTGTCTTCAACAATTAAATATTCAATTTTTTTAAACATTTTTTTCACTTTTCTTTATGCTTGATGATAGCCACATTGTACAATATTCAATCCATATGCTTTCTCTAATCTAGAGACCTCTTTGGATTGGAGAAGCTGTAGGTCCAGATTTTTGGATTGGAGAAAGTATATGAGTTGACTTTTATAATACTTGGCTATCATTGACTATATCGAAGAGCATACGTAAGAATGTTAATAAAATCTATATATTTAACAATTGAAGACAATGATGATAATTAATATATTTCGCAACGAACATTGCTTTTGGAAAAAATGTGGTTCTTAAATTGTAGTGAGCAAGATTGTATCAAGTTTATCAAGAGAGAAACCAACACAATTTTTTTTTTAAACATGATTATGATCGATCAGGAGCTTAAAAGAAAAATGACATTTTTTTATACTGATGCTCCTAGTTTCTAGATTGATTCGTTAAATTTGGATAGTGTTTACTTAAGTTTCATATTGTATTACATTATACAAGAGAAATATATATATGCTTTCACTTGTCATCATCATCATTCTTGGAATCTTAATTTTACTCTTGTCCAAATTCCCTTGAAATTAAATTTTTTCTGCTACTTGATAGTTGTTGAGACTATCAAATTAAATTAATTTATAATCTGATTCACCAAAATACTTATAGTATAAGGCACAACTGGGTCGAGCCATTGGATCACTCCAATCAAGCAATCAAATTAAGAGGTTAATAGGGAAAAAAAGGTTGCAAAATTAATTAACAGAAAGTAACTAAAAATTGTAAATAGAATTAAGTAAACAACCAATCTAAGGAAATAAATTAATCTTGAATTTAATCCATCATTGATCACTAGGAATCCATTCAATTGCTAATCAGATACTTGATCTTAAATCACATTAAGAAGCCTTAAGATGATCCATGAATTTTTTACTAGATAAGCATCTAGAATTTAATTAATCAAGGTTAAACAAATTAAGCACTCATCTAATCCTAAATTAATCTAAAACCCAAAACTCAACCAAGTTTAATGAACAATACCCCAAGAAGTCTTTGATTCATTGTTTAGTCTCTATAATCCTCATTAAACACGTGGTAATTATGCAATTATCACATCAACATCCAAATCAAATTAAGCAATTTAATTCAAATTTTAAAAAATCATAGAGGAATTTGATTAACAAGTAAAGGAGAAACTTGATTAGCAAGTAAAAGATAAGCTTGATCAATAAGTAAAAAAGAAACTTGATTAGCAATTAAATGTAAAACAATCAAAACAAAATCTCATAATTAAACATCAAGATTGTCAATCCCTAGAATTTATTTAAAAGGGTCTAGCCCTCTATGGATGGAAGGGAAAAATATAAAAGAAAGAAAACTAGAGAGAAAGGAGAAGAAGAAAGATGAAGAGAGGAAGTACAAGTAAGAGCGGCTAGGAGAAAATTAGGGTTAAGTTTTGTGGTTGTAGATACTGTTTAAATAGCTATCTTTAATATTAAAAATTCAAGTTTTTCCTCAACTTAGGGTTAATCATCTTCCTCTTAGCTTTAATTGGACACCTAATTCAGATAATTTGTGCTTAGGATGAGAGAGTTATACCCAAAACATTCTTAATAGCTCTCTGAAACACCATCAAAACATAATAGTTTTGACAAGTGGTCTTCATAATATATATGTCTTAGCTTTTAAATGGCATTGGTTTCAGGTCCATATCACACCTATAATCCAAATTGTGGACCAATCTTTGAATATTATCTAGATTCTAGTGACAACATCTCTGTTCTGACTTCGTGGCTCAATCTGACCTACTAAACATCCAATTTAATGTTTGACCTCTTCATCAAAGTTGTATATATTTCTCTTAACTTTCCTACAAGGTAAAATTCATAATTTTTAAATATTCAGAACTCAGGTTATGCCTAAAATATAGAAACAGTGTAAAATTTCTAATAATATTGAAAAATACAATTGAGTCCAATTTGAACTAAACTTAGAAAATGTAGCCAAAACCAATCAATTAAGCATATAAGAGGTCTAAGGTACAAAATATGAGGGTTAACTAATATATGAAAATTGTATTTATCAAATTCTCCCATACTTAGTTTTTTCACTCCCGACCAAAACTAGAAATTCAACATAGGGAACAAGAAACAATAACATTATCTCAAAAGTTAAAAACTCTAAAAGACTCACTTTCCATTGATATTCAAGAATGCAAAAGTATATAAGCAAGAAGAGCAACAAAAGCTTCAAGGAATTAAAAAATTCATGAAGTAACATTTCTTTACATCTCAAATCAACAAGCAAGGTAACTTCAATTGAAAAGCATAAATCAAGAATGATAGAACCTCACAAGATACACTCTCAATCCCTCAAGTGTTTAGAAGGTAAGTGTTTTACTTAATTCAACCCATGAAAATTTGAATTACCATAAGTTTGCTTATCTTCTACTTCTCCACTACTTAAAACACATGCATATACAAATCAAGAGGACTTTATGCAAGGTTTTAATGGGGTCAAGGTAAGGAAGGGGAATAATATGAAGATGACAAGTTAAATACTAAAGAGAACAAAAAAACATTGGGGATGAGTTTAAATAAAAAGCATGAAAGTTTATCCCAACTCCATGTATTGTAAATTCTCTTTACATATTCTTTTCCCCTTTTTTTGTTCTTTTTTTAATTTTTTTTTCAATTTTTCTTCTATTTTTTTTGTTGGTCACTCTTTCCTTTTTCACCAAACATTTTGCACACTAATTAGCACACTGCCACACTTGTTCAAGAACTCTTCTGTTAACAATGCCAATGCTCTTATATTTCCTAAGGTTAGGTAAAATCATGATTTTTCATTTAAGGCATGTAATGAGCTAAAAATAAGGAATAATCAAATAAGCTCAAGATGGTTAATCAAGGAAAAATATTCAAGGTTGACTATTTGGCTAAAGTAACTAATTCAAGAAAAATGTCTCATGTTCATATGCATGTGAAAATGTAGCCTAAAAAAGAATCAAAGCAAGTTCTAGAGTAACAAATTCCATGAGTGGAAATCACACAAGAAAGAAGATAATGACGCAAATGTTTAATCCATTCGTTAAAAGGCTCAAAGTCTCACAAGGTATGCTTCTATTAAACTCAATCTACTAATTTAATTTTCATTACCAAACTAGTTAATCTCAAGATGAAAGATAATTTATTCACTTATATTATAAACTTTTAATCTCAATTGATGCATATTCACAACTTTTACAAATCTCAAAATTTCATTGGAAAGCAATTAAAAAACAATTTATATATATATATATATATATTCAAAATAGAAAAACTAGAATTGAAAAATAAAACAAAAATCGTAAAATTAAAAACAGAAAACATAATGTAAATTCTTCCCCAACACTTAAATCTTATATTGTCCTCAATGTAAAGTTTATAAAACATAAAATCATCAATAAATTTAAGACAAGTAAAATAAAAAAGAGAAGGAAGAAACATCTTTATCAAGTGATGTATATGGCTGCTTGCAAGTGGACCTCCTCCACTATGCCATATGAGCTCCCTTATAGAATTGCTTGAGGCGATGCCCATTGACTTTGAAAGCTTTGTTAATTGCCTCACTTGTGGTCTCCACTGCACCATAAGGAAAAATCTTAGTGACTGTAAAAAGACCTATCCATCTAGAACGGAGCTTACCAGACATGAGTTTTAGGTGAGAATTGTAAAGGAGAACTTTTTGACTATTCACAAATTCTTTTCTTGCAATCATCTTATTATGAAAGACTTTGGCACTTCTCTTTGTAGATATGAGAGTTCTCATAAGCTTCCAATTGAATCTCATCAAGTTCTTGGAGTTAGAGTTTTCTTTATCGCCCGACTTGGTTCAGGTCAAGGTTATACTTCTTTATCGCCCAATAGGCCTTATGCTCAATCTCTACTAGAAGGTGACATGCCTTGCCGAAGACTATCCTATAGGGAGACATGCCTAAATGAGTCTTGAATGCAGTCCTATACACCCACAATGCGTCCTCAAGCCTCTTGCTCCAATCTTTTATATTTGGTTGGACTATTTTTTCCAAGATTTGTTTTAACTCCCTATTCAAAACTTCGGCTTGACCATTAGTTTGTGGATGGTAGGGAATCGAAACTTTATGCATTACACCATATTTCTTCAACAATGCATCCATGTTTTTATTATAGAAATAAAAGTCTTGGTTACTGATTATGGCTTTCAGAACTCCAAACCTGTAGAAAATGTGAGTCTTGACAAAGTCTAAAACAACATGAGAGTCATTAGTTTGAGTGGCCTTTGCCTCCACCCACTTAGATACATGATCAACATCTAATAGAATATAAACAAAACCAAAGGAATTAGGAAAAGAGCCCATGAAATCAATGCCCCACACATCAAATATCTCACAAAACAATAATGGTTGTTGAGGCATTTCATTGCTACGAGAAATGTTACCTGTTCGTCGGCATTGTTCATAATTCTTACAATAACTATAAGCATCATGAAACAAGGTGGACCAATACAATCCAGAGTCTAAAATCTTCCTAGTAGTGTGTTGTGGTCCAAAGTGACCACCACATGCAAGGGTATGACAAAAATACAGAATATATTGAAACTCATAATTAGGCACACAACATCTAATCACTTGGTCATTACACAGTCTCCACAGATAAGGATCATCTCATACATAATATTTAGATTCACTCTTAAGCCTATTAATCTGATGCTTCTTAAATTAAGTAGGTAACTCAGATACAACTAAATAATTCACTAAATCAGCATACCAAGGGTCTTTACCTCACAGCTAAAAAATCTACTAATTAGGGGAGGTTTCTTAGATAGGAAGAGTGTCCATTTCCTGTGGGATCCAGCTTAAATGATCTGCCACCAATTTCTTGGCTTTGCTCTTATCTCTGATCTCAATATCAAACTCCTATAAGAGCAACATCCACCGAATGAGTCTAGGCTTCGCCTCGAGCTTATTCAACAAGAACTTCAAAACTGCATGGTTAGAGAAAACAATAACTTTAGTGCCCAGCAAATAGGAACAAAATTTATCTAAAGCGAAAACAATTGCTAGAAGCTCCTTTTTAGTGGTGGTGTAATTGGCTTGGGCAAAATCCAAAGTATGAAAGGCATAAGATATCATATGAGGTTGCTTGCCAACTTGTTGAGAAAGGATGGCGCCAACTGTAAAGTTAGAGGCATCATACATCAGCTCAAAAGGAAACTCCTAATTTAGAAGTTGAATAATGGGAGAAGAGATCAGGTTCTTCTTCAACTGATTGAATGCCTTATGTCAATGCTCATCAAATCTGAACTCGACTTTTTTTTGAAGAAGCTTGAACAATGGAAAGGCAATTTTGCTAAAGTCCCTGATGAAATGCCTATAGAACCTTGTATAGCCAAGAAAGAAACGCACTTCCGCACAGAAGTGGGGTAGAGTAAAGAAGTAATAACATCGATCTTTGCTATATCTACTTCAATGTCTTTGCTAAAAACTACATGCCCTGACTATGCTTTGTTCTACCATCAAGTGACATTTCTCAAACTTAAGAACAAGATGTGTCTCAATGAACCTATCAAGCACCCTAGCAAGGTTGTCTAAACATGCATCAAAAGAAAATCTATAAACTATGAAGTCATCCATAAAAACTTCCATACAGTGTTCTAACAAGTTATAGAAAATGCTCACCATACATCATTGAAATGTACTTGGGGCATTACAAAGCCCAAAAGACATCCTCTTATAAGCAAACTTGCCAAATGGGCAGGCAGAGGTTGTCTTTTCTTTGTCCTCTGGGCTATGTGAATGTGAAAGTAGCCTGAAAATCCATCTAGGAAGCAATAGTGTGACTTGCCACCCAGCTTTTCTAACATCTGATCAGTGAAGGGCAATGGAAAGTGATCCTTCCTAGTGGTTTAGTTAAGCTTCCTATAATCAATACAGACCCTCTAGCTATTTTGTACTCTAGTGGGGACCAACTCATGCTTCTTATTAACAACTACAGTCATCTTGGTCTTCGTGGGAACTACTTGCACTGAACTCAACCATTTGCTATCTAAAATAGGGTAAATGATGCCAGCTGACAATAATTTGCTCACTTCTTTCTTCATCACATCCAAAATTAGTAGGTATTCAAATATTATTTATGAGTGAGGTAAGCTTATGATGTTAGCAGGACAATTGTCAATGAATGAATGGAAAATTGATAAGGCTTAATTTATAAGCCACTCCACGTCAAGAAGGAAAAATGATTGCAAAGGAAAAAGTGTCAAAAAAATAAAAGAAATGGTGATTCACGTAACAAGTGTCCAAAGAATTTAATGAAGGTGACATAAGCTTAGTGAGGTCATCAAGACAAGTGTCTCAATGAGGACTCTTGAATCATGATTAGTAATTATTACAAAGGGAGATTTTATCTAACCTTTCCTACGTGAAGCCACTCTGTAAAATACCACACGTCTCCCTCATTCACAACATGATAACACTGTTGTCGCGACCGGGAATCGCGGCGGGAAATTAGCAACTCGAATGGATTTTAGAACATGGAAATGGAAAAAATGGAGTCGCCACCAATTTTATTTTAATTTAGGAAAAATTGGAAAACCTTTCTTTGAAAATGGTCTTTAGAACTAGATTGGATTCGGGAGTCGGTTATGCTTAGGGAAGGGTGGAAACTTAATCCCACTGCACCCCTAACGCACCCGTCCTAAAACGGTACCTTAGGTTAATTGTGCAAATTTTTAACAATCTTTGAAAATATTTATTTTACCCCTTTTTACAAAACATTGTAACTATTTATAAAAGAAAAATCACAAAATTATGAAAATTTAAATTTGGGCTTGACAGAAATGAAATTCTGCTCCTACGTATCCCCTGGTGCAATGGGGAACTCAAAGTTACGTAGTTCTTTATAAAATAAGTGTGGGTTGGTTGATTTTATTTAAAAAAGATTTTATTTGAAAGCGAATCCATTTTTGCACAGGATTCAAGTTAGCACTAGGCTACTCAATAAACCCTTATGATCCAAAAGATAATGAAGATAACATTCACTATTCAATCATCATCATTGGTCATTGCATGGATTAAAAGATTTTTTATTTTCTTTATTATTTTTTTTTATTTTTTTTATTTTTGCTATTTTTATCACTTTTAACTCCCAAAATCTAGCCCAACAAACTGATGATACATGAAATTAAAAAGAACAAGAAAACGTGAAAAGAAAACAAAGAAACAGATAACCCGAAATTAAAAGATGCAACAGTAAGGACCTCGTTTACGACCAGATTAGTAGGAGAGGGTGGCTGGCTTCTTCGGTTCGACGGTCGAATGGAGGTAAGGATGGGATGGATTCGACGGTTGGTTGGAAAGGGGTGATTCTGTTTTGGGGTTTGACAGTCGGTTGGGGGTAAGGATGGGATGGATTCGACGGTCGGAAGGATGTGGCTCTTTGGATTTCGACGGTCGGTTGCAATTGATGAAGATGGTGGAGGTCACGTTTTTTTTTTGGGGTCCGACGGTCGGATGGGATGGAGTTTGGTTGATGGTGTGAGGGTTTGGATGGGTTGTCGGTGAGGGGCTAATATCCGGTGTGGTTCGACGGTCGAGTGAGGTGAAGGTGGGCTTTTGAAGGAGTTGAGGGTCACAATGGTGTGGTTCGACGGTCGAGTGAGGTGAAGGTCACTGATGTAGTTCGACAGTCGGTAGAGGGAATGATGGTATTTTGTGAAGTGGGTTGAGGGTCCAATGGTGTGGTTCGACGGTCGAATGAAGTGAAGGTGGGCTTTGTGAAGGGGTTGAGGGTCACAATGATGTGGTTCGACGGTCGAATGAAGTGAAGGTGGGCTTTGTGAAGGGGTTGAGGGTCACAATGGTGTGGTTCGACGGTCGAGTGAGGTGAAGGTCAGTGATGTAGTTCGACGGTCGGTAGAGGGAATGATGGTATTTTGTGAAGTGGGTTGAGGGTCCAATGGTGTGGTTCGTGGGGTTCGACGGTCGGTTAAAGGGGAAGGATGTGGCTCTTTGGATTTCGACGGTCGAATGGGGAATGATGGTGTTTTATGAAGTTATTAAAGGTGGTGGTTACGGTTTTCTGGAGGTGAAGATGAATTCTTTGGTGGTTTGAGAAATGTGATGCGAAGGGGAGGAGTGTCGGTGTGCGTATGGTGCTCATGGCTAAAAAGAAAAGGAAAAGAAGATGGACAACATAACTAACCACCAAGATCAAGCATGCATTTGAACACTACATTTTTACTCACAACAAGGTGCAAGGATAGTGATGAGAAAGGGCTTACCTCTTCGTGCTACCAATAACACACTCAACTCAAAAAGAATCAAAAATCCCTTTCGTTCCCAAAGACCTCCCCAAAGATTCTTGCTTTTTTTCTTTTTCGGCTACCACCAGAGATCAACTCAACATCATCAATCTTCTTTCCTTGGTGAAGATGGGATGAATTGGGGAAGATAAAAGAGGGTGGTCGTGAAGATGGAGATGGTTCACGTTTTTTTTTTTTTTTTGGAGGTGAAGATGAGATGAAGGATGATCAAGGTAGATGGGGAGTCCAAGGTTGAAGGGGTTACTCGCTTATGGTTTTGGGAAGTGGCACACTGCGAGAAAAGAGAAGGAAAAGAAGAAGAAAAAAAAAAATCTCTTTCACGTGTTTCGTCCCCCTCCGAAATGTAAGTGGGTGAGAGGTTTATGTGAGAGAGAGGTGTGCAAAGAAATGGGATCGAACGTGAGTGGGTCTTTGCAGCAGAAATTACGCGAAAAAGGTTGCGTGTGTGCGTGGTGAGCTGACTTGAGTGTGTGCAGTGAGAGACGAAAAATCGAGAATGAGTGTGACCATTTTTGTTTTTTTTTTTTTGTTTTTATTTATTTATTTATTAATTTGGGCTTATGTGTTTGGGCTAAGAAAAAAAAAGTCAATAATGTGAACTTAAATTTTTATTTTTTTTTATATTTTTTTATATTTTTTTTTTACTTTTTTTTTCTTTTTTTCTTTTTTTTTCTTTTTAGCTTGGTCAAAATTGGGTGTTCACAATCGTATTTTATACATTTTGTAATCCTCTCACTAGGCTTCTTAAGGTTCAATTAGGCTTAATTAAGTTGATTTTGACACATTTTATGATTTTGAGCCGAATTGGACAATTAAATAAATTATTACATAAATTAGCCGTAATTATCTTTTTGGAAGTATTTAGTAAACTGGCTATAATTTGAGTTGCAAAAATCTGATTGATGTGATTTTGGTCTTGTAGGAAAGCTTAGACAATTTCCTACAACTTTGGTGTTGAACACTTTTCCAGAATCGGATTCCTTGGAGGTGATATTGGACTTTTGTGAATGCTTATGTCTCTAAGGCATGTCAAAAGGTTTTTGATGATAACAAAAGTAAAAGAGAAGATCAAGCGCAAAAGGAAAAATCAAGATCAAAGAAAGAAGACAGAATGTTTATTTAGTTATAAGACTTAGGATATTAATGTTAAATGCTCTCAAGATTTCTCAAATGGTTTTTCAATATATGATTTCAAAATAAATGGGAAATTTCAAAGTTAAACATGGCTTTCAATAAAACTTGAGTTTCAAACTTTAAATCTAACACTCTTAAAAGGTTTTATGTTTAAACAAGTATCTTGAGGTGTTGGAAATGACTTACAAGCGTTATTGGACTTGAAAAATGTGTTCAAAGGCCAATGTAATCGATTACATAATGTTTGTAATTGATTACACATCAAACAGAAGGCATGTAATCGATTACATTGTAAATGTAATCGATTACAAGCAAGTCAGAGGCCATGTAATCGATTACACAGGATATATAATCGATTACACAAAGCCCAGAAAGGCAAAGAACACGTTCGACGAGTCATGTAATCGATTACATTGATGTTGTAATCGATTACAAACAAAGTCAGAAGCCATGTAATCGATTACACCAATAATGTAATCGATTACACAAAACCCAGAAACTCAAAGAACACGTTCGACAAGCCATGTAATCGATTACATGGATATTGTAATCGATTACACAGCAAGTCAGAAGTCATGTAATCGATTACATGGGCGTTGTAATCGATTACAAGCAAAGTCAGAAGCCATGTAATCGATTACACCAATAATGTAATCGATTACACAGAGCCCAGAAAGTTCAGAAAACGTTGGAACAACAATGTAATCGATTACCTGATTCGTGTAATCGATTACACAAACTCTGACAGCGTCCAACGGCTATATTAAATGCATTAAATGCATGCCCAACTACCTCCAACGGCTCCATTTATTGAGAAACTTATAAATACCAAAGTTGGGTCTTTATTTAAGGTTGACCTTGAACCAAAAACTGATCATCATACTTCAAAACGTGAATCAATTCTTAAATTCTTTTCTTGCTCTGTTTTCTGATTAAAAACGTGAAAAATCTTTGAGAGCATATTAGAGCTTCAATTTGTAAACACTTGCTCTAGAGAGAGTTTCTTCTATTTCAATCTTATACATTCTGATTAGTGAGGGTGAGGTATCCCTCAAGTATTGTAAGGGTGAGGTATCCCTTGGAAAATAGAGGCTCAAGCTTTTGGGTGAGGTATCCCATATTGTTGAGTGCTCAAGGTTGTAGTGGTTTTTCAAGCACCCATTGAAGCTTGAAGATATAGTGGAAAATCTCAAGGTGTTGCTTTGGGATTTGGACGTAGATCACAAGTGGAGTGGTGATCGAACCAGATAAACGACCGTGTTTGTTTTCTCTAAACCCTCCTCTGTTTATTTCTGTACACTGTTTCATTGGTTTGCTTGGATATTGTCTTCTTGGCTGTTACGGTTATTAGTAAAAGTATTTATCTCATCTATCTAATTATTTCTAACCATTCAATAGCTTCAACGAAAATTGATTGTCAAATGATTTGCGAAAGATTTGTGAACTTATTTTTAACTACTCAATTCACCCCCCCTCTTGAGTATTGAGGCCACTTGGTAACAAGTGGTATCAGAGCTAGACTCTTGTATAAAGAGCTTAGCAGCTTCAAGAGAAGTGATGGCTTCAAATGGTTTTTCAAATGAAGGTTCTTCTATAAATAGACCTCCTTATTTCAATGGGGATGGTTATGCCTATTGGAAAGAAAGGATGAAAATTTTTATTGAAGCTATTGACTTAGATGTGTGGGACGCAGTTGAAAATGGTGCTTTTGTCCCTACACAAACTAAGGATGGTGTGACAATTAATACACCTAGAAGTGATTGGACCGATGATGATAAAAAGAAGGTTCAATATAATTTGAGAGCCAAGAACATCATCACCACATCTTTGGGGTATGAAGAATTCTTTAGGGTGTCAAATTGTAAGACCGCAAAAGAAATGTGGGATACCCTACAAGTAACTCATGAAGGTACTAGTGAGGTAAAAAGATCTCGAATAAACACTCTTACTCATGAATATGAATTATTCAGAATGAATCAAGGTGAGAGTATTCAAGATATGCAAAAGAGATTTACTCATATTGTTAATCATCTTATCTCATTGGGAAAGACATTTCCTAATGAGGATCTTATTAACAAAGTCTTGAGATGTCTAAGCAGGAATTGGCAACCCAAGGTAACGGCGATTGCGGAATCAAGAGATTTATCAACCATGTCTCTAGCCACCCTATTCGGAAAACTTCAAGAGCATGAGCTGGAACTAAATAGGCTCAATCAAAATGAAGAACATGACAAAAAGAAGAAGGAATTGCACTTCAAGGCCACCTCTTCCATACTTGAAGATGATGATGAAGATGGTGAAGAGGATGGTGAAAATATTGAGCTAAGTGAGGAGAATCTTAGTCTTCTTGTGAGAAAATTCGGAAGATTCTTGAAGAAAAAGGGATTTCAAAGAAGACCACCCTTTCCTCAAAAGAAAGCATATCACAAAGGAGAAGGATCCTCTACTCCTCCAAAATGCTACGAATGCGGAAAACCGGGGCACATGAAAATGGAGTGTCCTATATATCTCAAGAAGACGGAGAAGTTTGAGAAAAGACCCTCCAAGGAAAAGAAAGGAAGAAGAGCATATATAGCTTGGGAGGACAATGACTTAAGCTCTTCCGACGATTCAGAAAATGAAGAAGCCCATCTTTGCCTCATGGCTCAAGGAGAAGAAAGTGGAGAAAGCGACACCGAGGTAACCTCTTCTAACCTAGAACCTCCACCTTCTTATGATGAATTGCAAGATGCCTTTCAAGAATTGCATGATGAATCTTTGAGGCTCACAAAAATGATTTTGTCTTCTAATAAAACAATCTCCCTATTGACAAAAAAAGTTTCTACTTTAACCAAGGAGATAAATGAACTTAAAATTGAAAATGAGACTTTAGGACTCATAGATGCTAATTCATCATGCATGATTTGCTCCTCACATGATAATGCATCCATATCATTACCTTGTTTATCATGCAAAGCTTTTGAAAAAGAAATTGAAGACTTGAACAACACTCTTGCGAAATTCACTTTTAGAAGAGACAACTTGAATGTGTTGTTAGGGAGACAAAAATGTGTTTTCCAAAAAGCCGGTTTGGGATTTAATCCAAACAACCATCAAAAGTCTTATAAGAACTTCTTTGTTTCCTCAAAAACTTCAAGTAGCCCCTTTGTTAAATGTTTTCATTGTGGTAGGAAAGGGCATAGTGCATCCACTTGCAATGTTAGAAAGAACATAAACACCAAGGTTGGAATCAAAAGGGTTTGGGTCCCTAAAGGCACCATACCTAATTCTAACACACAAGGACCCAAAACAATTTGGGTACCAAAAGTTAAATCTTGAATGTGTGTTGTAGGTGTGCTTGAAGACCAAGAGCTCAAGTTGGTATCTTGATAGTGGTTGCTCCAAGCACATGACCGGTGATGGCTCCAAGTTCTCCTCCCTTACACACAAGAAACATGGTCATGTCACATATGGTGACAACAACAAAGGGAAGATTCTTGGAATTAGCAAAGTTGGTAAGATCCCTTCATCATCTATTGATAATGTCTTACTTGTTGAAGGACTTAAACATAATTTACTTAGTATTAGTCAATTGTGTGATAAAGGAAATAGAGTTATATTTGATTCCTCTTGTTGCATAATTGAAGGAAAGGATGATAAGCAAGTTAAGTTTGTTGGTCATAGGGTCAATAACATATATATGATTAGTCTTGATGATATTTCCTCAAATGATGCTAAGTGCTTTATGAGTAAAGAAAATGATTCATGGTTATGGCATAGAAGAATTGCTCACATTCACATGGATCACTTAAACAAATTAGTTTCGAAAGAACTAGTAATTGGTCTTCCAAAGCTCAAATTTGAAAAAGATAAACTTTGTGATGCATGTCAAAAGGGAAAACAAGTAAAGGTCTCTTTGAAAGCTAAAAACATAGTTTCAACTTCTAGACCTTTACAACTTTTGCACATGGATCTTTTTGGACCCTCTAGAACTATGAGCTTTGGTGGGAATTACTATGCATTAGTGATTGTGGATGATTTTTCTAGATTTACATGGACATTATTCTTGGCCCACAAAATGATGCTTTTCAATCATTTAGAAAACTTGCCAAAGTTATCCAAAACGAAAAAGGTTTTTGTATTGCATCCATAAGAAGTGATCATGGTGGTGAATTTGAAAATCATGAATTTGAAACTTTTTGTGATGAACATGGCATTGAGCATAATTTTTCTGCCCCTAGAACACCACAACAAAATGGTGTTGTAGAAAGGAAAAATCGATCTTTAGAAGAAATGGCAAGAACTATGCTCAATGAGGCCAACCTTCCTAAGTACTTTTGGGCGGATGCGGTTAACACCGCTTGTTATGTTATGAATAGAGCCCTAATAAGGCCAATTTTAAAGAAAACCCCATATGAATTGTACAAAGGAAGGAAACCTAATGTGTCACATTTTTATGTTTTTGGACGTAAATGCTTTGTTTTGAATAATGGAAAGGATAACTTGGGGAAGTTTGATGCAAAATCTGATGAGGGAATATTCATTGGTTATTCTATTCATAGCAAGGCCTTTAGAGTCTATAATAAATGAACTATGACCATAGAAGAGTCCATACATGTTGCATTTGATGAAACTAACCCAAATGAGTCGAGAAAGGAGCTTGTTGATGATGTTGCAGAAATCTTAGAAAAGACGCACTTGGAAAATCAGGAGAAAGAGCCCAAGAAGGAAGAAAAGAGACCCCTTGATCATACATGGCAAGAAGATTCAGAAATCTTAGATCTACCTAAGGAATGGAGGACTTCAAGATATCATCCTCTCGACAAGGTGATAGGTGATGTATCAAAAGGGGTAATCACTCGAAACTCACTTAGAGATGCATGTAATCATCTAGCCTTTGTCTCTCAAGTTGAACCTAAAGACATAAATGAGGCCATTAATGATGAGCATTGGATCTTGGCCATGTAAGAAGAACTAAACCAATTTGAGAGAAATCAAGTGTGGGAATTAGTTCCAAGGCCCAATGATCATCCAATAATTGGCACCAAATGGGTCTTTAGGAACAAACTTGATGAAACATGTTTAATAATAAGAAATAAAGCTAGACTTGTAGCTAAGGGATATAATTAAGAAGAAGGCATAGATTATGAAGAAACTTATGCTCCCGTAGCTAGGTTAGAGGCCATTAGAATGCTACTTGCATATGCTTGCATCATGGATTTCAAACTCTATCAAATGGATGTCAAAAGTGCTTTTTTAAATGGTTTTATACAAGAAGAGGTGTATGTAGAACAACCTCCTGGTTTTGAGGATTTTGAAATGCCCAACCATGTTTTTAAATTGAAAAAGGCCTTGTATGGCTTGAAACAAGCTCCTAGAGCTTGGTATGAAAGGTTGAGCAAATTTCTTTTAGAAAAAGGCTTTTCTAGAGGTAAAGTTGACACCACTCTTTTCATAAAACACAAAATGCATGACATCCTTCTAGTTCAAATCTATGTTGATGACATTATATTTGGAGCTACTAACAACTTTCTTTGTAAAGAATTTTCAAATATTATGCAAAGTGAGTTTGAGATGTCCATGATGGGTGAGCTCAACTTCTTCCTTGGTCTACAAATCAAGCAAACAAGAGAAGGAACATTTATAAGCCAATCCAAGTATTGCAAGGAGCTGCTCAAGAAGTTTGGAATGGACAATGCCAAGCATATGGCTACTCCTATGGGCACCTCTTGCTATTTGGACAAGGATGAAGGAGGTAAATCGGTAGAAATTACAAAATATAGAGGTATGATTGGCTCACTCCTTTATCTCACTGCAAGTAGGCCTGATATAATGTTTAGTGTCTGCATGTGTACTAGATATCAAGTTAATCCTAAGGAATCACACCTAAGTGCTGTTAAGAGAATAATGAAATATCTAATAGGCACATCACAAATGGGTTTATGGTACCCTAAGGGTGCCTCATGTAGTCTTATTGGGTACTCGATTCGATTTTTTCTTGGATGCAAAATGGATCGAAAGAGCACTAGTGGGACATGCCACTTGCTTGGAAGCCCACTAGTTTCTTGGCACAAGAAGAAACAAAATAGTGTGGCATTGTCCACAGTGAAGTGAATATGTTAGTAAATTTGGGAGTTCTTTGTGCTCAAGTCCTTTGGATGAAACAACAACTCTTGGACTATGGTCTTGAGCTTGATCACATTCCCATAAAATGTGATAATACTAGTGCAATTAACTTGTCAAAAAATTCCATTTTGCATTCTAGAACTAAGCATATTGAAATAAGACATCATTTCATTAGAGATCATGTTCAAATGGGTGATTGCATACTTGAATTTGTTGAAACAACTAAGCAATTAGTGATATTTTCACCAAACCCCTAGCAAAAGAAGCATTTTTCTACATTAGAAATGAACCGGGTATATTGGACCATTCATGCATAAATTAGATATTTCTTTGCATAATCCTAAAACAAATGCCTAAGCTTGCGTTTTACGCATAATTATGCCACATTGTTGCACAATTTCTGAATTTTCATTATATATTTGAATCCCATACTAACTTGAGCGTCGGAGGTTTCCCCTAAATTATTTTGCAGGTGCTCCCTCATGTCTAACTTTGACAAGAAATTCAACAACCTCAAATTTCACCAAAAAGGGTGAAATTCTTGGTAAAAATGATAAATTTGATCAATTATATGAGTTGAATCATAATATGATTAGTCTATATGCTTGCATGATGATTTGAATTGATTTAAGTTGCTTTAAAACTGATTTGGATGGATTAAAATTGATTATATGCTGTTTGGAACGCAAAATCTGAGTTAAAGAGTGCTGGTAATCGATTACAATGCCTTTGTAATCGATTACACAGGTTCTGTCACGCATGTAATCGATTACACACATTTTGTAATCGATTACAACCAACTCAGAACTCAGGTAATCGATTACATCAACTATGTAATCGATTACAAGGTTCCCAGAAAGCATGTAATCGATTACACACTCAATGTAATCGATTACACAGGGTTTTTTAAAAGGTTTCTGACGCGCGTAGAGCTCATTTCTGTTTGGAACCTGTTCATCTTCTTCGTTCTCTCCTTCTGCTCCCACGCACCTCAAATCCCAAAATCTCTCTTTTCTCACTCAAATCTCCATCAAAACCCGTCATTTCACCTCTCTCAATCTCGGAGAAACCCTCTCCACATAGCCCATCGTTCAAAATCCCCTCATATCCCTCATCTAAATCTCCCCATCTTCTCTCACGAACCCCATCTCCATTTCTCTGCCCTAATCTCGTCCCTCTCTCATCCCCAATCATTAATCACTCATCCCTTGCTTCTCCCTCTCATCAATGGCTGAATCCTCTTATCGCTCGAAGCGCCCAAGAACAGGGGCTGTTGTTGGAGGGTCCTCTGGTGGCTCTTCACGTAATATATCTGGCCTGGACCTCACGAGGCACTTCTCCACTGTGAAGAAAGCTGAGTTGTTCCGGAAGAACTTCCAGCTTCGCAAAATCATCTCTCCCAAGTATCTTCCCATCACCTTCTGCGAGAGTGAACCTTTAGAAAGCTTTAGGACCATAGAAAACTTAGGCTTGCTGGGATTCCTGAGCATAGAGAAGGCTATCTACCCTAACCTTGTGCGAGTCTTTTATGCTACCCTGAAGGTTGAGGATAATTGCATAATCTCTGAAGTGAAAAAGCAACAAATCAGGTTAACAATGGCAGAGTGGTATAGGCTTACAAAGCTCACTCCTGATGGAGCACAGTTCTGTGGAAATGCCAAAGTCTGGGGGCATGAGTTTGAGCATAAGGCTGCTCTTCTCTCTTTGATTAGGAGTGGCTACCACCTCCCAGTGATCCTAAACGAAGAATAATGGCCACTTGGTCTCACTATGGAAAACAGGGTTCTCCACTACCTCTTGGTTCGTGGATTGATTCCCGAGAAGAGGGAATTACTCCCAAGTCCTCAAGGATGATGTAGTGGCATTATGGGCAATGACCACAGGACACCCAATAAACTGGGGATACTACATTCTAGAGCATATGCTGGACGTCAAGAAAAAGAAGAACTCTGCTCTCCCCTTCGCCATGTTGGTCACCACAATCCTTGAGTACTGTCGCATTTCGCTGGCTGAAGAGTCCAAGGACACCAGCTCGAAGGGACCCCAATCAATTGGGTTGCATACTCTGAAGAAGCTTCAGCTCTATAAGATGGATGATAGGTGGCATTACATTACTCATGGCACGTTTGTTCATATCCATCACGATCCAGATAGTGATGATGAGGAGGTTGAGTACCCTGCCTCTGCTCCTGCTCCAGCTTCTCTTGATCTTCTGCTCCAAGAAATGCGCAACCTGAGCGCCAACGTAAACACACGCATGGATCATATAGAGCAAAAGATTGACCATCTTGAGCTGAGGATGGACTACTCAGACCAGGAGCTTGCCTCCATTAGATCCCTCCTAAGTGGACCTCCTATTCCTGAGAGTCCTCTGGCTGCTTTGCACCCCACATCCTCGCCCTCCAGGATCCCCTATCCTTTGGTCCATCTGGAGTTCCTGCTGATGATGAGGAGCTTCTGGACTCTGACAACGATCTTATGCCCAACGATGATAACATTGATCTAGGAGACTCTGCTGCGGATCCAGAGGGTGAAGTTTTTTGTGACATCGAGGACACTGATAGTGATCATGGCCTATTGCCTTGATATTTTTTTTGTTTTGATGACCACCTTGTACTTATTTTGTTTTGACTTTGAGTATACAAAATTGGTATACCTTTATGGTTATATTTTGATTATTGCCTACTGGTTGTAATACGTTTCTTTGTACATGCTGATTATTAATACATGAACTTGTTTTCACTTTCAATGTTTGGCTTTTGGAATATTATTGGACTGATTAATCTTTGTGAATTTTCTATTATGGCAAAAATTTGGGAATCATGAAATATAGCTGTCATGCTGTCTTTTTTTCTTAAATGCTTATGTCTTTTTGATAATGCCAACGGGGGAGAAAATGAGGAAAAATGAAAATGTAATTAATGGTTGCATGAGAAATTAAAGGTTGCATGAGTACGGGGGAGTTATTGACCTTTTAAGTTATTAAGCTTTTCATATGCAAAATCTAACCCAATATCATGCATAAACTGGGGCGATTGTACCTAAATGACTATTATATACAAATGCAAAAACTCTTTCTTTTTCCTATGATCAGTTTGTCATCATCAAAAAGGGGGAGAATGTGAATGCTTATGTCTCTAAGGCATGTCAAAAGGTTTTTGATGATAACAAAAGTAAAAGAGAAGATCAAGCGCAAAAGGAAAAATCAAGATCAAAGAAAGAAGACAGAAGGTTTATTTAGTTATAAGACTTAGGATATTAATGTTAAATGCTCTCAAGATTTCTCAAATGGTTTTTCAATATATGATTTCAAAATAAATGGGAAATTTCAAAGTTAAACATGGCTTTCAATAAAACTTGAGTTTCAAACTTTAAATCTAACACTCTTAAAAGGTTTTATGTTTAAACAAGTATCTTGAGGTGTTGGAAATGACTTACAAGCGTTATTGGACTTGAAAAATGTGTTCAAAGGCCAATGTAATCGATTACATAATGTTTGTAATTGATTACACATCAAACAGAAGGCATGTAATCGATTACATTGTAAATGTAATCGATTGCAAGCAAGTCAGAGGCTATGTAATCGATTACACAGGATATGTAATCGATTACATAAAGCCCAGAAAGGTAAAGAACACGTTCGACGAGTCATGTAATCGATTACATTGATGTTGTAATCGATTACAAACAAAGTCAGAAGCCATGTAATCGATTACACCAATAATGTAATCGATTACACAAAACCCAGAAACTCAAAGAACACGTTCGACGAGCCATGTAATCGATTACATGGATATTGTAATCGATTACACAGCAAGTCAGAAGTCATGTAATCGATTACATGGGCGTTGTAATCGATTACAAGCAAAGTCAGAAGCCATGTAATCGATTACACCAATAATGTAATCGATTACAGAGCCCGAAAGTTCGGAAAACGTTGGAACAACAATGTAATCGATTACTGATTCGTGTAATCGATTACACAAAACTCGACAGTCGTCAACGGCTATATTAAATGCATTAAATGCATGCCCAACTACCTCAACGGCTCCATTTATTGAGAAACTTATAAATACCAAAGTTGGGTCTTTATTTAAGGTTGACCTTGAACCAAAAACTCGATCATCATACTTCAAAACGTGAATCAATTCTTAAATTCTTTTCTTGCTCGTTTTCGATTAAAAACGTGAAAAATCTTTGAGAGCATATTAGAGCTTCAATTTGTAAACACTTGCTCTAGAGAGAGTTTCTTCTATTTCAATCTTATACATTCGATTAGTGAGGGTGAGGTATCCCTCAAGTATTGTAAGGGTGAGGTATCCCTTGGAAAATAGAGGCTCAAGCTTTTGGGTGAGGTATCCCATATTGTTGAGTGCTCAAGGTTGTAGTGGTTTTTCAAGCACCCATTGAAGCTTGAAGATATAGTGGAAAATCTCAAGGTGTTGCTTGGGATTTGGACGTAGATCACAAGTGGAGTGGTGATCGAACCGGGATAAACGACCGTGTTTGTTTTCTCTAAACCCTCCTCTGTTTATTTCGTACTTGTTTCATTGGTTTGCTTGGATATTGTCTTCTTGGTACATTACGGTTATTAGTAAAAGTATTTATCTCATCTATCTAATTATTTCTAACCATTCAATAGCTTCAACGAAAATTGATTGTCAAATGATTTGCGAAAGATTTGTGAACTTATTTTTAACTACTCAATTCACCCCTCCCCTCTTGAGTATTGAGGCCACTTGGTAACAACTTTGAAGTCAGAATAGAGGAGCTGAAATCAAGTCCAAACACTTTGCAGTAATTGGACCATATCTTGAGTTCTAGGAATGATTTTGGACTGAAACTAAAGCCATTTTAAAGCAAATATCCTGGCCTACAACTTTCATGAAGACCACTTCTCTCAAAAATGAAAAAATGACTAGATACACGGCTGTGCATTTGCCAATTATTATAATATTAACAAATAAAAAAATAATAAATAAAATGTCAGAAACTTAATCATTAAGTTTCGTACTGTAGATCACTGTAGATCACTGTAGCATACTGTAGCGTTACTGTAGCTCCACTTCAAATTGCCTATAAATAGGCAATCAAATGAAAGAAAAACACACAGGAGGGGAGAGGGGATTCTGGAGACGCAGAGGCAGGAAACAGAGGAGGAATTCCTCCCTCTTCTCCTCAGTTCTTCAATTTTCGTTCTTTTCTTTTTCTTTATTCTACTCTATGTGTAAATAAGTTTTTTCTCTACTTGGGTAAAAGTGTGAAGCTCTTGGTAATAAAATAAGGTTAGATTTATTCCTCTCTTGTGCTTTAATGATTTATCTTTTTAGTAATTATTATACGTGTTATATTTTGTTTCTGATAATTTAGAAATTACCCTTGTAAATAGGAGTTCTTGATTTATTGTAGACAAAATATTGGCACAGTGAATGCTTTAACCCATTTACAAGTGGTGGTGTTAGAAACTCTCCTTATAAAGTGGAGATCTTGATTTATTGTAGACAAAATATTGGCACAGTGAATGCTTGATCCCATTTATGAGTGATGATATTAATGATTAAAGGAAACATAATATAATTATGTATATTATTTTAATAGACTTTTAACGTTGTATTTTTCGATTGGAACCACCATGTTGCGAGGATTCTAATTGAGTTATAAAAGGAATTAATCTTACTTTTCTTTTATTTACCAAGAGTGGATCTTTTTACCCAAGTAAATAATTTTTACCATAATAACAAAATATTTATTTCACCTTAATCTTCAACAATTTCCTGTGGATCGACCTCGTACCCACCGAGAAATTTATTACTTGAGACAACCTGCACTTAGGTTTGCAATGCAATAATTAAAAAGTGTGCATCACAACACAACACTACTCATCCAAATAACAATACTCGAGCTTTATTTTTTTGCAACATCAATATCTCACTTTCAACCTCTCTTTCACCGATATCAATTCTGTAAAATAGGTAAGAAATAGTAAAAACACCATTCTTTTCTCTTTCTTTCTACTAACCATTCCTCATAGTCCATTATTTTGCATCCAAACTTGAATTACTCTATTTTGGTTTAATGAAACAGTAACTTTTCAGATATCTGGAAAAATATTTTTGACTATTTTTTTTGAATAACAATAATGTTATTCTAATAAAGTTTACTAAAATGCTTCTAGACAGTGATTTTTAACCAATTTATTCAAATAACACAATTCGAATAAATCCTGTTAAAACACTTCAAAAGCTATTTTTTAGAAGCTTTTATTTGAATAAAACTTTTGTTATTCGAATAAAAGTAAGATTGTTATTTTGATAATGATTTTTTCATTATGATAATGACTATATTATTCTGATAACACTTTTGTTATTCTCGACAATGACTTTGTTATTCTAATAACGATTAAGTTATTCTGATAACGATTTTAACAGAAAAGCTTTAGAAATGAGATTTTAAATATAATTAGTTTCTTATGAGCTATTCTTTTTATCAATCTTTCATTTAATTAATTTTATTATGAGCTATTTTTTATGCTATTCTTTATATCAGATATGTTAATTATTAATTATTATTAACGTTCTTTATCAGTGTTCTTATTTTTACAATATACTATAATGATACTTGTTTTAATACAAGTTTATTTTTAAATTAAATGTCTCTCCATGGAGAAAGTATTTTTGAAATATCATTCCATGGATAAAAATGAATCAATGTGCAAAAAGAAGTATTGTGGCCATGATTAGCTATTATTGAGGGATGCCCTGATTAGAGATTATTGTGGTCATGGTTAGAGGACTTTGAGGGACGCCTCATTATCAAAAAGAGATATGCAAGGATTCCTCAATCAGAGATTATGTTAACCATGATTAGAGGTTATTGGGGGACGCCCTGATTAGAGATTATTGTGGTCCTAATCAGAGGACTTTGGGGAATGCCTCATTGTCATAGAGAAATATGCACATTTGATTGAGAGTATTGAAATGGGATGACACTGATAAAGATGACGTTGAAAAGATAATAAAGATAATGATGTTAATAAGATGATGATAATGTTGATAATGATAAATGATGAAAAGAAAAATGTTCATTAATAATGAGAAGAGGAATTTTGAGATTTATCACTCCTTTGTCTTATTTGAGTTACTTACTCATTTATTATTGATTCATTATTTTGAAATTACTTACTCTTATATGGGACTTACGTACTTTTATATTTTAAATATTGTAGTAGTTACTACTCATCCAATTTTTTTAAATAATGTTTTACTTATTATTTTTTAATTTATGGACTTTCTAATATGATTTTAGAAATAGAGAACTGTAAAGGGTGAAATATATAGTTGTTTTTTCTATTTTCCTACTGAGATTGTATCTCAGTGTAACATGCTCTTCAATATGTTAGACTTGTAAATAGTTATAAAGGTATCTTAATACTAGCTCAACATGCTTGTTTAATTTTGTGACAGTTTGAGTTAGTTTAGGTACTTTACTGCAAGCCGAAAGGTGAAAAGTAGCTTAAAATGACCCAGATATTGAAACATCCTAAGACCAGAATCTTAATATATGTGGTATACAAAGAGATACCTAGCATTACAATGTCACTACATACATATTAATCTAATACATATATCCATAATGTTCGTTAGAAACATTATAGAGAGTCTTATGAAATGTGGAAAACACAAACATCATAGTAAAATGCATATACATATACAACGTTAGCCTTAGCAAAGGCTTGAATGAAGTATTACATATTTTTAAACGTTTCAAAAGAAATAATAAAAGATACAACATTTATAACATAAACTATAAAGCTACTCTAGTCTATAGCTTCCTTCTTCTTCTTACTCTTAGAATAAGTTTCACCTGGAATTATATGATACACAGTGGGGTGAGAAACTACATTTTCAGTATGAGTAATCAAAACTAGCATATATAACATAATAAACATAATCTTAACACATGCTAAGTGAGATATGTCTAAAGCATCTACAAGGTATAACTATAGCATTTAGATAAACCAAGTTAACATACATTTCATACATGTATACTTAGTCCAACTTAGAACCAAGATATTAAGCTTAGGAATACTGGTTTAGTGTATGATCTAATGGTAAATAGAGGAAGAACTCATCCTCATATTACACATATCCTAGCATGTTGAGAAGTTCGGTCTTCATCCTTCCTCAAAGAGTCTTTCGAATTTCCTGTTTATCTCCTTTGGCCTTAGCACTATCGAGATATTAGGATTATGTCTTTACTTAAAAGATTCTTTTGAACAACCATCAATCTCCCTTGGCCTTCATGAATGGACATCAAAGGACATTTATCAAGATCAATACTACTAATTATTCCTATCATACATATATTTAAACACCAACTCGTCACTCATTACTCTTAAGTGATATACTTTACCACAAAAGTAGCCTAAGGTGCTAGATACTTACCTAAGGCAAACTATAACTCTTGAATGCTCAAAGGTAAATACTTCCTCATACATGTTAGGTGATAATTTTTCTCTTGAAAATATTCTCATTTGTGCCTTAATACACTTTAGGAAACATATACTAATAATCTCATCTAGCCAAGAACTTGAAAACATCAAAAATGACAATTTTAAAAATCCTGGCCTCAGGCACGGGCCATGTCTGATGACACAGCCCCCCCGTGTCTTGCTCTGTTAGCACTGTTCTATGAATTAGAATAGGCAGAGAGGAACACGACCCTCCATCCCCCCGTGTCTTCGGACACGGGTCGTGTCTCTTAACCAAACACATTATGCAAAATCGTGGTACTATTCATTGGTTCTTTTCTTAGATTTTGGCATTCTAATCCCGTTTCTAGGTAATCTTAGGTCCCTAAACAATTCTCAAACGCTTAGGAATCATCAATCATTAACTTAAACCTCTTAATTTGGATTATGGATCAAAATCACACTTAGCTTGACCTAACCCCTCTTTTGGGCATCAATGGCCTAAATGAGATGTTCTAAGCTTCTAGCCTTAACTTATGCTATGAACAAGTCATAAATGACCAAAGAAACATAAACATACAAGTCAAACACATCAAACACCTCTAGAACTCAATTTGACCTATTATGCACCTTAAGTGCATCTATGGTTAATATAGATAAAATAGATGAAGATGAGCATAGAACCCTTACCTTTGGAGCTATGAAGATGATTCAAACTTAGTTGGATCCTCAAGCCTTGGGTTTACCCTTGGCTTTCCTTTTTCTCTCTTCCTTTTCCTTGGTCTTTGTTTCATCTTCTATCCTCCCTTCTCTCACATTTTCTATTTCTATTATTAGTGTAGGGAAAGAGCCGTGAATGAGGCTTATAAAGAGGGAACTAAAGACTCATATAGCCTTTAGGAAAAAATTGATAAATCCTAATTTGCTAAAAACACTTAGATTTAGTTAATTCAAGATTTCTAACTTCCAAGAATTCTGCAGAACCTGGTTTTTGGTGCTTGCATTGCAGTACAAGGTTTAGTACGTTCGCGGCGTGCATTCAATGCCAGTTCCAGTATTGAAACCAGAGAGTAAGGCACCACGATGTGGCTGTGCTTGTGCCGCAGCGTGATCTATTGGATCTTCCAACATTGTGTTTTTGATATTTTATAATTTCCTAAGTGATGGGATCACTCATATATGTTTTACTAAGTGTGTTGAGGCATAAATGAGGGGAATTCTTTGAAAGAATGACCACTTAGCATATATAAAAATTTGTGAAACCTTAGGCAAATCTTTGAGTTTAGAATGCCTTAGGGTTATATCTAAGACCTTGCACAACATAAGGTTATTTTGGAAATCACTTGTGAAGTGATGAGGTGAGGTTCTAGGTATGAGAATGCTAGTGACAAGGTTCTTGCTACTTTGTTGGATAAGTGAGGCTAAGATTCCTATGTTCTAGATTTTAATATATGGCTTGGATATTTGGTTTTCAAATCTAGTATTTGCTTGTTTTCCTATGTATTGTGACCTTAGATGGTGTGCACAACCATATGACCTGAGAATAAGGTGTGAACCTAGGTTCTCATAGCGGGTAATGCTATTATAGTTAGGGTTATTAGTGTATGGGATTGGTAGTGTACTCTTACTTTTGTGAGGGGAATGAGTCCACACGTCACCAAGTAGTGTGTTAGGGCTTAAAGCCTATCCTACCCAGTATATACAAGGGAACACAGTTCCTAAGGATAAGTAAATAGCTTGTGTTTTCAACTTTAAAATCTGCATTGGCATTGCATATCCATAAAATTTAGACTTTGTTTAAGCATAATCATACTTTATAACATAAAGCATTGCATGGTTGACAATTGTATGGGAAATTGTCATGGCTTGACTGATTGATCGTTTGGTTGCTCGTTTGGAAGTATCTTAGGATTGTATAGCCGATTCTTTGGTATTGTTGTTTATTTGATATTCTTGTACATAGAGTGTATTTTTGTGTTCAATTGATTTATTTGTTTTAAATGATTAACTACAGATCTTGGTATGCTTATACTTAGAAATTGTGATTTCTCACCCCTATGTGTTCCATTAAAATCTAGGTGAAGTACCTAAAAAAGGAAAGGGCAACAAAAAAAAGAAGCATAAAGCTTAATTTAGCAACTTTATTTCTTTTTGAATCAGATCGTATATTATACTTTTCTGATTGTTTGTAAAAGCTTATGTATACAGGGTGGCTTGTTAGCTAGTGATGTTTGTATATATGACCTTTTTATCATTCGTGGCTCTCTATAATGACTATGCAAGTTATTATGATTTTTTATTTTTTGCATTTTTAGAAATTGCATGCTTAATGTGATTTATTTTAAAATGTTCTATTTATTTTAAAATAATTTGTATTATGGTGTTACATTATGGTATTAGCGTAGTTCATCCTATTGAGCCAGGGTGTAGACTAACTATGCTTAGGAATGTTTAGGAGTTCCTCTGTGTGTTGTGTATTTCTTTATTTCTTGTGAGAGATGTTTGATTGAATTGTATGACTTGCCTTTGATATGTCTATTTTAGCTACTGTTGCACAGTTACATAATATTGGAATTAGCTACCTCGATATGTATTGTTCTATGTTTACATGAAATTGTGGCAGCACTAGAGCGACTGCATGGGAGCAGGAACAAGAAAATGAAGGTCTTGACATGGTTGGAGCCTTGATGGCAATGGCTGAGGCAATGAGAGACCAAATAACCACTACTACTACTGCAATGCAGGAGCAAGCAGCCGCAACAACTGAAGCTATAAGAGAGCAATCAGCTGTAACAACAAGCATGATTGAGAGAATAACCACTACTGATAATCACATATTTTATATATTAATAAACCCTCATGTTTAGTCATTTACACCTTCCATATCCTTGTTTTAGCTTGGTCATGTTTTAAAAGTTTGGGCTCAAATTGGGCTTAATTGATAATTCCCAGCATTGTTGAAATTCTACACTATTTTTGTATTTTGACTATATCTTGAGTTTTAGATATCTGATAGTTGTTCATTTTACCTTGTAGGAATGATGAGAGGAAGCTCTATAACTTTGTTGAAGAACTTGAAGCCTCAATCGGATGTCTAGTGGGCCGAATTGGGCCTGGAAGTTAGAATACAAGTTTAGTGACCCTTTGATTTTGTTTTGATCATAACTTGAGTTGTAGAACTCCAAATTGCTTGGGGTTTATGCCCAATTTCTCATAATGGACCCAACTTTGTATCTAAGTGGATTATAATCATGTGAGGCTAACACAAGAGGTAGTTTTAGCAGTTTTAGGCAGAAATATGAGGCTAGGCAAAAAGACCTTTCATTCTACACTTTTCTCTTCTTCTCTCTAGAACTCTCTTCTCCTCCTTCTCTCTAGAATTTTGTTTTCTCTTCTTTCATTTTTTTGAGTTCTCCCTTTCTCATAAAGGGGTAGGACCTTTAGATCAATCAAAGAGATTGAACAACTTGATGCTTAATCTTGAGATTCTACTTTAATTGTTATTTTCATCTATCAATCAAGTTTCTCTTCTTCTTCTTCTCTTTGTTAATTTTGGTTGTTTAATTAGAATTTCCATATGTTAATTACTTAATTATCATATTCAAATAGATGAACTTAGAGATTAAATAAGGCATTGAAGGTGTTTGATGAAATGTTTAACTTGGTTGGATCTTGGCTTTTAAGTTAATTTCAGTTTGGATGGGTGCTTAATTTGTCTAACCTTAATTAATTGAATCCTGGAAGTGTTTCTAGTACAAGATCCATGGATCATTGAGAGGCGTCTTGAAGTGATCTAAGACCAAGGACTTGATTGATAATTGAATGGACCCATAATAATCAAGAATGGATTGAAATCAAGTTTGGTTAATTTTCTTGGATTAGTTGCTTTATTAATTATGTTTTATCCATTTTTATTTGAATTTTATTATTTACTTTTTCTGTGTGCTCAACCCCCCTTCCCAATTTCGGCTTGATCTGATCCAATTGCAACTAAAATCCTTGAGAGACAATCCGGTGTTGACTCCTATGCTATAAGTCATAGGTATAACTAGGTTTTAATTTTGATTGAGTTCGGCTCTCGTCAACTACTCAACATTAACCACCCACACCACCAGGGGCAACCACACCAAGGGTAGCTGGGAGGAATCAGACTTTCTAAGACTTCTCAAAATTCAAGAAATCAAATTCGTCTTCCTTTAACGGGGAGTACAACCTAGTTAGAGCTGAGGGTTGGTTCAAGGAGATGGAGAAGATCTTCACTATTATGGCTTGCTCAGATGAGCATAAGGTGCTTTTTGCTTCATACATGCTGGAGGGTGAGGCAAAAGAATGGTGGGTGGATACCAAGAGAGCTCTTGAGGCATCAAGGATTCATGTGGCATGGGATATCTTTAGAAATTCATTTGTGAGGAAGTTCTTTCCAAAAAACCTACAGAATGCCAAAGAGATAGAATTTCTTAAGTTGGAATAAGGGGACATGTCTATTGGCTAGTTGTTGGTGTATGCCCTAGAGGCCAATACATTTTCTGTATTTACATGCATTCTATTATGTTATTTTATATATGAGGCATTTCATTTATTGTGTTCTTTTTTGATAAATATAATAAAGTCCTTAAAATAGTAAGTTTGATGCCATAGGACATCAAGTGGATGACTTGATCGTGAGATCCTTTTGGTTACAACACTATTCTTAAATGTCCCTAGTCAAGTATTATTGTTAATTAGGACAACAATAATACATTGAGACTAGTATGTGCATAGACTGATGACCACATCTCACGGGTCATGGATATGAGATATCAAGTCTTCACATGGGTACATATTAGAGTAATGATGTAATGGACTGACCCACCATGAGAACACTACATGGATCGTTATGTGAGTGTCATAAGTGATTTTCATAGTGACAATGGTGTCTGTGGTTGATAATCACATATTTTATTCATTAAGAAACCCTTATGTTTAGTCATTTACACTCTCCATATTCTTAATTGATTGAGTTTGGTATGATTTTGTGAGTTTGAGCTCAAATTGGTCCTAATTGAATATTTTCAGCATTATTGAGATTTGACACTGTTTCTGTATTTTGGCCATAACTTGAGTTCCTAAACCCTAAACCCTAAACCCTAAACCCTAATATCTGATAATCATGAATTTTACCTTGTAGGAAAGCTAAGAGGAAGCTCTACAACTTTGATGAAGAGCTCGAAGTCCTAAACAGATGTCTAAGGGACCTAAGTTTACATGGAAGTCAGAATACGGGTTCTGTCACTAGAATCCGAACGGTGTGCACTCATAAAATCATATCTCAAGCTGTAATAATGTAGATGGGCTGAAATTTGGATAGTTGATAGTTAAGATCCAAATAAACAACTTTCATGGAGAACACTTTTTGAAAAAATGAAGTCTAATGGGTCAGTTTGAGCTTGCGAGTCGGAACAGAGGTGCTGAAGTTGGGTTTGAGCAACCTGCAGTATTTGGGTCATATCTTGGGCTGTAGAAAGCCAAATTGGACGATCCAGATATGCATGTTATAGCCAAGACAAAGATCTACAACTTTCACGAAGAGTACTTTTCATGGATCTAAAGTATAGTTAGTCATTTTTGGCTTCCAAGTCAGACAAGAAATTTTCGTCCTCAACCATCCACTCCACTAACCCACTCAACCACCCCACTCCACCAACCCACTCAACCACTCCACTCCACCAACCCACTCAACCACTCCACTCCACCAACCCACTCAACCACTCCACTCCACCAACCCACTCAACCACCCACTCCCTTTTGTCCTTTTGTTACCCTAGACTTCTGTAAAAGGCACCATTGGTTATCATGAATAACAAGTTGTATTCTCCTTCATTTCTCTCATAGTTTCTTCTTGTTTCTTCATAGTTTCTCATAGCTTTTGTATATTTTGATGCTCCACTTCATGGTAATGGAGGGCTAAGCTACTTTCGGTCAATTTAGAACTCTTGAAGAGATTGTGGTTTGGATTCTTGAGACCTTGGTTATGTATTGTATCTAATTTGTAATTGAATTTCTCTTTTCTTCTTCTTTTTTTTCTTCTTCTTGATCTTGAATGCATGAATGGTGATTCTATTTATGTTGATTTGATTTGATCTTAGTTTAAGATTGAGATTTGTGATGAAACTTAGAACTGATTGATCTAAACTAATCACATAAATGAAGATTGAGATTTGTGATGAAACTTAGAACTGATTAATCTAAATTAATCACAGAATTGAAAAGGTTAGGTTATTGATTTGTGCCTAAGTTAATTGAATTTGGTACTTGAAATTAACATAGATCTTCATCAATGGTGTGATTATGGATTTGTGTTTATCACTTGTTAATTGAATTCTAGACGATCGTCTAGTATGAATTCTGGATTTGATGCAGAGATCTTGGTTAGATCCAAATTAACAATTCAATTGCGCTTCAAGTATTCTATGAAGGGTCTATGATTGAATCCACCCAATCTTGGATAGGTTTCTAAATTGACTGCTCTTTAATTGTTATTTCTTCCTTTAATTTTGTTAAGTGCGATCTTAAACTATCAAACCCCCTTTTGCTAAACTTTCACTTGATTTGATTAATTTGCATCTACAATCCTCGTGGAGATGATCCGGTGTTGTCACTGTGCTACAAGCTTAGGTAATAACTTCGGTTATAATTTTGACTGAGTTCGGCGCTCGTCAGTGATCCTTTGACCTGAGCTCACTACGATTCCTACATGAGGAGTTATGTGTTTTAATGTCATCAAACGTCATCTGTAACAAGGTGATTATAAAGTTAGTTATTGGACATACCGCGAATCATGCAGAGGGATGTGAGTGACCTAGATGGGATTTGTCACTCCTACATAACAGGAGTGATATCTTTGGGCCCCCTGATTGAGTGAGACTGCGAAATGCATGACTATACTCAAATGAGTCAATATGAGATATTGATCTTATTTGTTGTTACAAAGTCTACTCGAGTATCAGGAAACGAAAGATTGGACTATACAAGGGTGACGCATTCCATGCCTTGTGTTCAATCTAGATATCTTGACAAAGGGACTAAATGACATGGAAACATTAGTCATGGAAAGGTTATATCAAATCACTGACATTCTTATTACTTGGGTAGCAGCGATGTGTTGCTAGATACCGCTCACTGCTTGTAATATTAAAATGAGATTAAAATCAAATCACCAACGTAATAAGAACCTGCAGGGTCACACACATAGAGCAGACTAAAATTAGAGTAATGGATCCAAGTTGGACTCGGATTCAAATATAGGTCAGACTCATAACAGATGGGTCTAGAGTTGCACAGCTTACCTTGTTGCTGCTCACACTCACTTAAGGCAGTCACTATTATAAATAGTACTGCTAAGGGGCTGCTAAGATACACAATTCAGAACCCTAGCCGCACCTACAGAAAAATGAGTGAGAGAGCGACAGGTTTCTTCTCTTCTCTTCACATCTAGCATTGTGTAAGAGACATGAGGCTTCTCTTTGCAGACGTTGGACGTTTGTGAGTCTGTTTGTGTGGATACCGTAGAGACATCATTTCTATTACGGTGTTGGCGATTCACGTCCTTCCTTTTGATCACGCTTCAAGAGGTAAATATTTTAAAAAACTCGGATTATGGCTTTTCTCATGGATCCTTGGTGGGAATCCCTGTTTTTCCGCTGCGTGATGTAACTGCAATTCCCAATAGTGGTATCAGAGCGTCTTGCGAAACCATGATTCGATTTTCTATTTTTTTTAGTTGAGATAACATGTTTTCTGTTCTTGTTTTTGACAAAAGATATGATCTTTAATATGTTATTTTTGAAAACTATATGAAACCCTTTGCGAAAACATATTCTATTTCTTATGTTGTATGCAAAACTGTGATGTTGTTTTCAAAAACCCATGAAGATGTTCATATGTTTTGTGAAAGCCGTTTTGTTTTAATATGTATGTTTTTGCAAAGCTTTCTAGTATAGATGTGATACGTACAGCGTTATGGAATCCTTATTCTGTAACACTCCAAAAATTGTTTATTTTATCATTTATCATCATTTTATAATATTTGGAAATTTTGGAAATTTTTGTGGATTTTTCCAGAAATATCAAATATTTTAATATATTCCTCGTTTTACATGAATATATTCCTCGTTTTGCATGCACACTGACCAGAGATAGTGCAACACCCCAGAAATTATTTGTTTCATTATGAATAGTCATTTTCCAATATTCGTGATTTTTGAAGATTTTTTTGGAATTTTCTGGAAACGTTGAATATTTTAATATATTTCTCATTTTACGTGCACACTGAGCAGAGTCAGTGAAACGCTTCGAAAAATTGTTTTTTTGTGATGAATAGTTATTTTTCAATATTTGTGATTTTTAAGAATTTTTGTGAATTTTTCTGAAAATGTCAAATATTTTAGTATATTCCTTATTTTGCGTGCACGCTGAGCGGAGCCGGGATAACGAAATATTTTCCCTGAAACTGGTAAACCTTGAACTATTGATGTGTCAATAGGGGATCTTACTAAACCCGAGGTCGGGCACAGTTTACGAGGTTTACATTTTCTAAGGTTTTATCTGACAAATAAAATCACTATATCATAAAAATTATCTGATGAATAATAAAATATTATTTTCATCAACTGTAACTTTTATTCACTGAGAAAATAATTCTAACAGTATAATTAATCATCTGTCAAATGTAATTAATTAAGGAGACAAGCTTACTATGCACTTTATTGAAAATTGTGCAAAGCTTCTCAAGGAAGCTTCTTAGAAATTTCCTCCAAGCTTCCTAAGGAAGCTAACCAATTTTTACTCTCTCTGCTCTCTCTCCTAGCTCACGGCTGCACACTTTGGGGGCGGATTTGTGCTTTAATTCATTTAACTAAAACTATACAAGTTTTCAAAATTCAAAAGCCATTACTTTAATTTTCTATTCACTTCTCTCTCTAACCTTCATCTTTCTTCTTCATAACCATTTTCTCCTCCTTCTCTCTAGAGCCATTCGGCCAGCAGCCCCATAATCCCCTCATCCATCACAAAAATTTCATCTACCCTATTTTCTTAATCCTCTCCACCTCTTAAACACTTTTCTAATTGGTGGCTCTTTGAAAATCCATCTTTTTCACCATTTTCTTCAAGCTCCAAGCTTAGGGTTTTTAGGTAAGCTTCTTGACTCTTCACTTCCTTTTCTTATTTTCGTTTCTATGGTCTTCCTTGTGACCATCCATGCTTTATTTTTCAAGCATTGGTGCTATTTTAATGAGTTTGAAATTTTAGGGATCTTGGAGGTACCAAATCCGAAAATCCAAAGAGCTTCAAGGGAGTTCTTTGTTTGTTCTTCAATTAGGTAAGAGGAAGACACTCCTCCTCAACCTCTCTTAGCATTAAGAAACCTTGTTTGTGATTAATTGTGAGAAAACCCTATTGAGGGTTATTCTTTGTTTGCTTCATTGGCATGATCATGTGTTGTATTTAATTTGTTTAAGTTGTTTGTTTGATTAGTAGTGTATATTGATATATTTGAATGGATTGGAATGCATGAAATGGAAGAAAATGATGTTGAATTTGTCCTTGGATGGCCACGGTTTTGGGGGTCCAAATTTAGGGTTCTTGGTGAATAATTGTAACAAGTGGAAATCATAATTGATCAAGTGTACATTAGGTAATTAATGGAGAGAAAAATTTGGGAACTTAATCCCTAGGGAGGCCACGGCCTCTAGGGCCTTTTTGGGGCTTAATTATGCAACTTTGGTAACCTTGAAACTTAATTAATCAAGTGATTAAATCATTGGTAATAGGATAGAAAATTAGCAAATTGGAAGAATTGGATATACCTTGAGATTCATAAATTTTAAAGAACCAAGAATGAGAATTTTTCATAAGACATAAGGTAATTTCAATTAGGGTAAGAACAAGAGCGTGTGAGACCTTGAGAATCTTAGAATAACTTTCTAAGTGTGTGAGAATAAATTACAATAGAGAATTAAATTAATTATGAGAATTCATTTAGAGACAACCTTTGTAAGAAAAACTAAATTTAAGTAAGAATTCATAATATACCTTAAAAATGTATTAATATATTTAATTCTAATATTATGATATTATGGGTCCATGTGAGTGACCAACGACGTGTTGATACTTAATTTGGCCAATTATGGCATGATGTGTAATAACATGCAATAATGATCATACATGAGTATGCGTAGAGTCGTTATGCATTGTGAATGTCCGTTGGACTGTTGTTAAGGCCGACTTGCCTAGGAGTTGAACACACCTTAGTGCAGGTGCGAGTAGACTAGTGTAGGTCATATTGGTGACCATGGGGGCGTCGGGGTACGGGTACCTCGCAATAGACAGTTGGTAGCTCTTTTGTTTGAGGGGCAAACCGATGCAAACGCACCGACGATCCTGACTGGGCACTATCCTATATCGTGATCTAGTGTAGACTATTTGTACAATGCCATGATGTGCACGTGGATAAACTGATGAATTATAGTACTTTGGCCGCGGCAGCTGAGTTACAGACGTGTCTCCTGATCTTTCTCTCTGACCGTTTGTGTCTAGCTCCATGGAGTAGGATTTTGACTTTGTGTGCATGTGCATAGTGGGTCCATATATTATCTGGCATCTATTTATTATTATTATAATTGAAACTGTTGTGTTACTGCTATATAATTGCCTGCAACTGCTTATTGTCTATTTTTGCTATTTAATGCTTATGATTATTATTTGATATGCTCTGTGGGCGCTTTGCGCCGTTTTGTTTTTTACTGCTATAATTGGTAATGATGGTAGGATGTTTTACCTCTTTCCTGTATTTCTGTTATTTTCTATTTGTATATTGTATCTCATCGAAGACGACGGCAAGGAGGTTGGAGCTCCCGATTTCCCTGACTTTTAGCCTGATCACGATTAGCATCTACTGTGGAGCATGGAGGCACGCATGCGCGGATTTCTGGGTGATGTGCGTCTGACCTTCCTTGGAGGGTCAGAGTGCTAGCACATTAACCTGGATTCTGATCGCTGTGTCTACCTGGGAGGCGTGTCGATCTCTTTGGCCTAGAGGCGTCATGAGCCGTCGATTTTTATCTGCTGCATCAGCCAGCGTTTGGAGTTTTATCTGCCCATCCGGGAGATGTGGGGTGACTGCTACTCCACCCCGCAGGAGGACTCTTTTGATTCCACTGCTCGGGCTCTGGCCCGTGGCTCCTGTGGTGGTTTCCTCAAATGAGGAAGACCCCGAGGAGGTTCCCGAGGAGGATCTCGCGGAGGATCCTGAAGAGGATCCTGATACGATTCCTCCTCATCTGAGGGACTGATATTGGTGGTAGCTACTGATGGCTACCAGTGTTTTATTTTGGGGCCTTGATGTTTTAACTATAGTGGGCTGTATATTCTAATATCTTGGGGATGTATATGTATGATCCTTTGGGCAGGTATAGTTTTACTTTTTGATATATCGGGCTTTGTAATTAAACAGATTTGATATAATTATATATATATATATATATGAATATGCAATGTTGATCGATGTATGCTTTAATACTATCTTGCTCTTATATTTCCATTTATGTTTCATCACTACATTTTATTAAATATTATTATAACAAAAAAAAATAGTCACCATTTTATTTATACAGCTTTCACCAAATAAATTTAATCGTAATAAAAGGAAACAGGTCTTAATTTATATAATTTTATTTTTCGCATTGTAAATGACAATGTGACATTCCCTCCCAAAAAGGGGCGTTACATTAAGTTGGTATCAGAGCCTCAGTTTATGTTTCTTTGGGTCTTATGATTGAGTCTGTCTTGTTTGTGCTGTGTGTTCTCTGAAAATCAAACGCAGAGATGTATTGTTTGGTATTCCTAGTGGATGCAACTGACTTTCCTTGTGTCTTTCAGTTACTCTGACTTGAGACAGTACGATGGCATGAAGGGAAGACATGGCAGCAGCTATAGTAGCGATGCAGAGGATGGCTATGGCCGTCGCCCAACAAACTGAGCAAGCTATCCAGCAGCAAGAGAGAGTTACGCAACAACAAGAACGAGCTGCTCAACAGCTCGAAGCTACTGCAGATGCTCAGAACTTGGCGGAGTTTCGACGCCACAACCCTCCTCAATTTAAAGGAGAGTTTAATCCGGACAAGGCTAGTCTATGGATCAAGGAGTTAGAAAAAGTCTTTCGTGGCATGAACTGCACTGAGGACAAGATGGTGAACTATGCTACTTTTATGCTAGTGGGCAATGCTGAAAACTGGTGGAATGAAGTGCAGAGAATGCTGGAAGTTACAAACCGAGAGATTACTTAGGAGTTATTCAAGGACAAGTTCTTGGATAAGTATTTTCCTGCGAGCGCAAGGCATGCGAAGGAGTCAGAATTTCTCAACTTACGATAAGGGAATATGATCGTTAGTGAATACACAGCCAGATTTGAAAACTTGTCACAGTTTTCAACATACTTTCTGCATCAGCCAAATGAATTCTGGAAGTGCCAGAGATTCATCGAAGGATTGAGGTATGAAGTGAAGAAGGCGGTCATCACCCTAAAGATCAATGAGTTCTTGGAACTGCTAGATACTTGCTGTGAGGTAGAGGCTCTAGAGCAATCTAGAGATACGAAGAATCAGAACTTTGGACCCACAAGGTTCCAAAGAGGCGGCGGTAACAGTTCTAACCACTTCCAGAAGAAGCTATACTCCCGACCAATGGGAAATCAACAACAAGCCTTGGGTGGTGGTTCTGGTGGAGGTTCTACTGGGAACCAGACTAGCCAGAACGTGGCATATCCTTCCAAATGCCTAAAGTGTGGGAAAGATCATCTTACAAGGGACTGCACCATAAAGGGGATCATCTGCTTCAGATGTGGCAAATCGGGCCACGTATCCCGAGATGGTAATCAAGCAAAGGCTGAACCTTCAATGAATGCTGCAAGAGCCAAGAAACCACAAGCTGGAGGGCGAGTTTATATTATGAGCGGAGCTGAAGCCTCCGAATCCGAAGATTTGATTCAAGGGGAAGGCACCATAGAAGGTAATCTTTTAACTGTACTGTATGACTCTGAAGTAACCCATTCTTTCATATCATATGACTATGTGCAAAGACTTGGTTTACTAGTGTCTACCTTACCTTTTGACTTAACTATTTCTACCCCCACTGATAAACTGGTAGTTACTACCAAAGTCTGTTTAAATTATCGATTAATTGTTGAAGGTCGAATCTTTTCTGTCGATCTGATCTGTTTACCCTTTTCCCAACTAGATATAATTTTAGGGATGGACTTGTTGTCTTCCAACTATGTTCTATTAGACTGTTCAAGAAAAATCATAGTTTTTCCCATAGATGAGGATTCTAGATTTCTGACGGCCAACCGAGTTCAAGCTCTCTTGAAAGAAGGAGCTCATGGATACATGTTACTGTCTTCTTTGAAAGTCGAGAGCAAGGTTGATGTGAACACAATTCCAGTGGTGAATGAGTTTCCTGAAGTCTTTCCTGAGGATGTACCTGGGTTACCACCGGCTCGAGAAATAGAATTTGCTATTGACCTTATACCGGGAGCTGGTCCCGTGTCTATAGCACCCTATAGGATGGCACCAACAGAGTTAGCTGAGCTCAAGAAGCAGCTAGAGGAACTTTTGGAAAAGTAATTCGTCAGACCGAGTGTGTCACCGTGGGGAACACCAGTACTATTAGTTCACAAGAAGGATGGTTCATCAAGATTGTGTGTGGACTACTTGTAGCTGAACAAAGTGACGATCAAGAATAAATATGCACTCCCGAGAATTAACGACTTAATTGACCAATTGAAGGGAGCAGCGGTGTTCTTAAAGATCGATTTGCGATCTGGGTATCATCAGATATGAGTGAAGACGGAGGATATACCCAAGACTGCTTTTCGTACCAGATATGGCCATTACGAATACCTTGTGATGCCATTTGGTGTGACAAATGCACCAACTATTTTTATGGACTACATGAACTGAATCTTTCGTCCTTACTTGGATAGATTCGTTGTGGTCTTCATTGATGACATTCTGGTATACTCTCAAAATCAAGAGGACCATGCTGAGCACCTTAGTATAGTTCTTCGGATTTTGAAGGAGAAAGAATTGTATGCCAAACTGTCAAAATGTGAATTTTGGCTAAAGGAAGTTAAATTTTTGGGGCACGTAATCTCAAAGGAAGGGATTGCAGTGGATCCATCGAAAGTGGAGGCAGTGCTTCAATGGGAAAGACCAAAGTCAGTGACGGAGATCTGAAGCTTTCTGGGTTTGGTTGGATATTATAGGAGGTTCATTGAGGGATTCTCCAAGATTGCTAGACCTCTTACCCAACTCACAAGAAAGAACCAAGCTTTTGAGTGGACCGACAGTTGTGAGCAGAGTTTCCAAGAGTTGAAGAATCGGCTAACTACCTCGCCAGTGTTAGTGCTACCCGATCCGAATGAACAGTTTGAAGTGTACTGTGACACTTCGTACCAAGAACTAGGATCGGTACTTATGCAGCATGGAAGAGTAGTGGCTTATGCTTCAAGGCAATTGCGAGTGCACGAGAAGAACTACCCGACGCATGACTTGGAGTTAGCGGCTATAGTTTTTGCTCTGAAGATATGGAGGCATTTTCTCTATGGAGTGACGTTCAACATCTTCAGTGATCACAAAAGCCTAAAGTATCTGTATGATCAAAAGGAGTTGAACATGAGGCAACGAAGGTGGCTGGAGTTCCTGAAGGACTACGATTTCCAGCTTCTGTATCACCCCGGCAAGGCAAATGTCGTGGCAGACGCCCTGAGCAGGAAGATGATCAGTGTCTCTGCCCTAATGATCAAGGAAAAGGATATGCTAGAGTAATTCAGAGATGTATGGTCTTTTGTGGAGTTAGAACCGAGAAAGATCTGCATGAATATGGTTACCATCTCAAGTGAGCTAATGGATGACATACGGGAAAATCAGAAGGTTGACAAGTTCTTGCAAGAAGTGAGAGAGTAGATGAAACAAGGTAACGAAACAGCATTTGCGGAAGGAACAGACGGAATTCTGAGATTCCGAGGTAGAGTCTATATTCCCCGTGACCAAGAGCTTAGGGAATATATCATCAACCATGCTCAACAAGCCAGTTGGGTATGTATCCGGGCATAACAAAGATGTATCAAGACTTGAAGAAGTTGTTCTGGTGGCATGAAATGAAGAGTGACGTCACTAGACGTGTATCGACTTGTCTAGTTTGTCAGAAAGCAAAAGTGGAACATCAAAGACCAGCGGGATTGCTGCAACCATTGTCTATTCCGGAATGGAAGTGGGACAACATTACAATGGATTTTGTAGTGGGTTTGCGAAGGACAAGAAAAGGTCATGACTCGATTTGGGTAATTGTGGACCAACTCACGAAATCGGCACATTTTCTCCCAATCAACATAAGATACAAACTGAAGAGACTAACTCAGATCTATATTGGAGAGATTGTTAGACTGCACGGTGTGCCTACAAGTATTATTTCGGATAGAGATCCGAGATTTACTTCAAATTTATGGAAGAGTTTGTAAGAAGCGTTAGGGACAAAGTTACGTCTGAGTTCTGCTTATCACCCATAGACTGATGGTCAGTCAGAGAGGACGATCTAATCATTGGAAGATTTGCTTAGAGCTTGCACCATAGAATAGACTGGAAGTTGGGATGACATTCTACCGTTGATAGAATTCACCTACAACAACAGTTACCATTCAAGCATAGAGATGGCACCCTATGAGGCTCTGTATGGACGACGGTGTCGAACACCTTTATGTTGGTACCAAGACGGTGAATGCCTTACTATTGGACCAGAGATTATACAGCAGACAACTGAGAAGGTTAGGATGATTCAGGAGAAGATGAAGACGGCTCAGAGTAGACAAAATAGTTATGCAAACCAAAGGAGGAAGCCTCTTGAGTTTGAGGAAGGTGAGCATGTATTCTTGAAAGTCACACCTACGACTGGGGTAGGCCGGGCCTTGAAATCTAGAAAACTCACTGCAAAATTCCTTGGGCCATACAAAATTATTCGCCGAGTAGGTCCAGTAGCCTATCAAATAGCCTTACCTCTTTTCCTCTTAAACATTCATAATGTCTTCCATGTGTCACAACTTCAAAAATACCTTCCTGACCCAAGTCATGTCATAGCACCAAATACGGTACAATTAAAAGAGAACTTAACCTATGAGGCATCTCTTGTAAGAATCGAGGATAGAAGGATAAAGCAATTAAGAGGCAAGGAGATCTCATTAGTGAAGGTAATCTGGAACGAGATGACTGGAGACGCAACTTGAGAGCTAGAAGACAAAATGAAAAAGCAACACCCACAATTATTCTAAGGTATGCAAATTTCGAGGACAAAATTCATTTTTAGAAGGGGAGTGTTGTAACACCCCGAAAGTTGTTTATTTTATCATTTATCATCATTTTATAATATTTGTAAATTTTGGAAATTTTTGTGGATTTTTCTAGAAACATCGAATATTTTAATATATTCCTCGTTTTACGTAAATATATTCCTCATTTTGCATGCACACACTGTGACGAGTCAAGATAACAACCTCGTAAATGATTTGTTTCATTATGAATAGTCATTTTCCCAATATTCGTGATTTTTGGAGATTTTTCTGGAATTTTTCAGAAATGTTGAATATTTTAATATATTTCTCATTTTACGTGCACACCGAGCAGAGTCAGTGAAACGCTTCGAAAAATTGTTTGTTTTATGATGAATAGTCATTTTTTAATATTTGTGATTTTTAGGAATTTTTGTGGATTTTTCTGAAAATATCGAATATTTTAGTATATTCTTCGTTTTGCGTGTGCATTGAGCGGACTCGGGATAACGAAATGTTTTCCCTTAGGCTGGTAAACCTTGAACTGTCGACGTGTCGACGGAGGATCTTACTAAACCTGAGGTCGGACACAATTTACGAGGTTTACGTTTTCCAAGGTTTATCTGATAAATAAAATCACTATATCAGAAAAATTATCCGATGAATAATAAAATATTATTTTCATCAACTGTAACTTTTATTCACTGAGAAAATAATTCTAATAGTGTAATTAATCATCTGTCAGATGTATTTAATTAAGGAGACAAGCTTACTATGCACTTTATTGAGAATTGTGCAAAGCTTCTTGAAAATTTCCTCCAAGCTTCCCAAGGAAGCTAACTAATTTTCACTCTCTCTCCTAGCTCACGGCTACACACTTTTGGGGGAGGGGAATTTGTGCTTTAATTCATTTAACTAAAACTATACAAGTTTTCAAAATTCAAAAGTCATTACTTTAATTTTCTATTCACTTCTCTCTCTAACCTTCATCTTTCTTCTTCACAAAACCATTTTCTCCTCCTTCTCTCTAGAGCCATTCGGCCAGCAGCACCATAATCCCCTCATCCATCACAAAAATTTCATCTACCCTATTTTCTTAATCCTCTCCACCTCTTAAACACTTTTCTAGTTGGTGGCTCTTTGAAAATCCATCTTTTTCACCATTTTCTTCAAGCTCCAAGCTTAGGGTTTTTGGGTAAGCTTCTTGACTCTTCACTTCCTTTTCTTATTTTTGTTTCTATGATCTTCCTTGTGACCATCCATGCTTTATTTTTCAAGCATTGGTGCTATTTTAATGAGTTTAAAATTTTAGGGTTCTTGGAGGTACCAAATCCGAAAATCCAAAGAGCTTCAAAGGAGTTCTTTGTTTGTTCTTCACTTAAGTAAGAGGAAGACACTCCTCCTCAACCTCTCTTAGCATTAAGAAACCTTGTTTGTGATTAATTGTGAGAAAATCCTATTGAGGGTTATTCTTTGTTTGCTTGATTGGCATGATTATGTGTTGTATTTAATTTGTTTAAGTTGTTTGTTTGATTAGTAGTGTATATTGATATATTTGAATGGATTGGAATGCATGAAATGGAAGAAAACGATATTGAATTTGTCCTTGGATGGCCACGGTTTTGGGGGTCCAAATTTAGGGTTCTTGGTGAACAATTATAACAAGTCGAAATCATAATTGATCAAGTGTACATTAGGTAATTAATAGAGAGAAAAATTTAGGAACTTAATCCCTAGGGAGGCCACAGCCTCTAGGGCCTTTTTGGGGCTTAATTATGCAACTTTTGTAACCTTGAAACTTAATTAATCAAGTGATTAAATCATTGGTAATAGGATGGAAAATTAGCAAATTGGAAGCATTGGATATACCTTGAGATTCATAAATTTTAAAGAACCAAGAATGAGAATTTTTCATAAGACATAGGGTAATTTCAATTAGGGTAAGAACAAGAGTGTGTGGGACGTTGAGAATCTTAGAATAACTTTCTAAGTGTGTGAAAATAAATTACAATAGAGAATTAAATTAATTATGAGAATTCATTTAGAGATAACCTTTGTAAGAAAAACTAAATTTAAGTAAGAATTCATAATATACCTTAAAAATGTATTAATATATTTAATTCTAATATTATGATATTGTGGGTCCATATGAGTGACCAACGACATGTTGATACTTAATTTGGCCAATTGTGGCGTGATGTGTAATAACATGTAATGATGATCATACATGAGTATGCATAGAGTCGTTATGCATTGTAAATGTCCGTTGGACTGTTGTTAAGGCCGAGTTGCCTAGGAGTTGAACACACCTTAGTGCAGGTGCGAGTAGACTAGTGTAGGTCATATTGTTGACCATGGGGGTGTCAAGCTACGGGTACCTCGCAATGGACAATTAGTAGCTCTTCTGTCCGTGGGGTAAACTAATGCAAACGCACCGACGATCCTGATCGGGAACTGTCCTATATCGTGATCTAGTGTAGACTGTCTGTACAATGCCATGATGTGCACGTGGATAAACTGATGAATTATAGCACTTTGGTCGCGGCAACCGAGTAGCAGACGTATCTCCTGATCTTTCTCTCCGACCGTTTGTGTCTAGCTCCATGGAGTAGGATTTTGACTTTGTGTGCATGTGCATAGTGGGTCCATATATTATATGGCATCTATTTATTATTATTATAATTGGAACTGTTATGTTACTACTATATAATTGCCTGCAACTGCTTATTGTCTATTTCTGCTATTTAATGCTTATGATTATTATTTGATATGCTCTGTGGGTGCTTTACGCCATTTTGTTTCTTGCTGCTATAATTGGTAATGATGGTAGGATGTCTTACCTCTTTCCTGTATTTCTATTATTTTCTATTTGTATATTGTATCTCATTGAAGACGATGGCAAGGAGGTTGGAGCTCCCGATTTCCCCGGCTTTTGGCCTGATCACGATTAGCATCTACTGTGGAGTATGGAGGCATGCATGCGCGGATTTCTGGGTGATGTGCGTCTGACCTTCCTTAGAGGGCCAGAGTGCTGGCACATTAACCTGAATTCTGATCACTGTGTCTACCTGGGAGACGTGTCGATCTCTTTGGCCTGGAGGCGTCATGAGTCGTCGATTTTTACCTGCTACATCAGCCTGCATTTGGAGTTTTATCTACCCATCTGGGAGAAGTGGGGTGACCGCTACTACACCCCGCAGGAGGACTCTTTTGATTCCACTGCTCAGGCTCCGGCCCGTAGCTCTGTGGCTCCTATGGTGGTTTCCTCAGATGAGGAAGACCCCGAGGAGGTTCCCGAGGAGGACCTCGCGGAGGATCCTGATACGATTCCTCCTCATCTGAGGGACTGATATTACTGGTAGCTACTGATGGCTACCAGTGTTTTATTTTGGGGGCCTAATGTTTTAATTGCAGTGGCTGTATATTCTGATATCTTGGGGATGTATATGTATGATCCTTTGGGCAAGTATAGTTTTGCTTTTTGATATATCGGGCTTTGTAATCAAACAGATTTGATATAATTATATATATATATATATATATATATATGAATATGTAATGTTGATTAGATGTATGCTTTAATACTGTCTTACTCTTATATTTTCATATATGTTTCGTCACTACATTTTATTAAATATTATTATAACAAAAAAGAATAAGTCACCATTTTATTTATACAGCTTTAACCAGATAAATTTAATCGTAATAAAAGGAACTGGGTCTTAATTTATATAATTTAATTTTCCACATTGTAAATGACAATGTGACGTTCCCTCCCAAAAAGGGGCGTTACATATTCTCAATGCGCCGCGCAAGGGTTTGGGAAACCTTATTCTTGGTTTGCGGTAGCAGGGGTTATGGAATCCATGTTTCTGCACAAGAGGCGCGACGCAAGGGGTTTTGGAAACCCTATTCTTGTTTTGCGGCAGCAGCATCAAGTGTTGATGTCAAGCCGCCAAGGAGGCGCAAGAGGTTCAAGTGTTAAACGACGGCCCAAGGGTTCCCCGTAGCACATAAAATGTTCATGTTGTTCGGGCTTAGGGTTCTGCGCCGCACAAGGGTTCAAGGGAGGCGCAAGAGATTCAACTCTTTTTTATGGTCTAATTTTTTGTGCTACCTCTGCGTAGTGTGTTATTCGAAAGCGCAATATTTTCTATCGTTTTTATGACTCACGAAAAATAATTATGTATTATTGTTATGAGTTTATATGTTCTTTGTGATGCATGGTGCTTGGTTATGGCCTTAGTCCTCTTTTTATGCTATTTTGGTTTTTATAAATACGACCTGCATGTCGTGCCTTTCTCTCTACATTCTGATTGTACATTCTCTTCTCACCTAACTCCCCTCTTATGTAAAAGAGGTTTCTATATAATGTAATTATGATGTGGAGGCAAGAAGATGACATCAAGTGAGGACGTTGATGGGAGACGCTTGGTGAAGCTGACTTAATTAATGTTCCTCTCTTAGGGGGCCATAACCATGTCACTTTTATTATATGCTTTTTATATATGAGATGCATGGATAATGTTTATGGTATGATAAACAGTTTAATAAATGATGAGATCTAGTAATAATAATAATAAAAATTCCCTCAAAACAAATATCAAGTCATTATGTGATGCCTTCCAATGTGTGGCACTCGTCAAGACTAGTATCAATCAAGTACAGGTCTGCCAAAGCAAGATGCCTTTATCTATATTAGTAAGACACGATGGGATAAAAGTAATATCCAACTGCCAACCATTGGGTCTAACTTAACTAAGCCATTTCAATAGGATTGAAGGCTTAGAGGCATGAAGTTGGGCTTTGGTCCATTAGATGGACTTGAATAAGTGTTATTCACCCAACTATCCAAGAGTTACATGTGATGTAATTGGAAAGTGTTTCCTACCTAAATAACTAAATTTTGGGTGATCAGCCAAAGCTGACTCAAAACTAGGTGAAATATGGATCTTGGCCCACTAAGAAATCTTACGATGGGATTTTCTGAGTTAATGCTGAGGGTCATTGACTTGAATAAAATAGTGGGAGGCATATTTAATTAAAAGACCTCATTAAATATGTTTATGGGATGATACTTATATTTTGCATATTTCTATTAATAGATTACCATGGCAACAAACACATCGAGTACTTTATCATTGCGATCCGTCCTTAAGAAGGACAAGTTGTCTGGAATGAATTTTCTAGACTGGTACAGGAATTTGAGGATTGTCCTCAAGCAAGAGAAAAAGATGTATGTACTAGAACAGCCTATTCCCGAGCCACCTGCAGCTAATGCCCCTAGAATTAAAAGGGATGCTTATAAGAAGCATCAAGATGATGCTTGGACATCGGATGTCTTATGCTGGCCATCATGAACTCTGAGCTCCAAAAACAACATGAGAACATGGATGCCTACGATATGATCGTAAACCTTAAGAAGCTCTATCAAGAGCAGGCCAAGCATGAGAGATACGAGGTCTCTAAAGCACTGTTTCAGTGCAAGCTAGTAGAAAGAAGCCCTGTTGGTGCTCATGTACTCAAGATGATTGGGTACATTGAAAATCTAGAGAGACTTGGTTTTCCTTTGGGCCAAGAGTTGGCCACTGACTTAGTCCTATAATCATTGTCGAAAAGTTTTAGTCAATTTGTTATGAACTACAATATGAATGAGATTGACAAATCACTGCCAGAGCTGCTAGGCATGTTGAGAACTGCTGAGCAGAACATTAACAAAGGCAAAGGGAAGGTCATAATGATGGTCCAAAAGAATAAGGGCAAGAAACAGCAAAAAAATCCCAAGGACAACTGGAAGGGCAAAGGCAAGGATAAGTCTAAGCCCAGCACTTCTGGCTTGAAACCAGTGGGTGGAGCGGCTAAGGAAGGTACATGCTTCCATTATGGTCAGACCGGACATTGGAAGAGGAACTGTGCCAAGTTCCTAGAGGAGCTCAAAAAGAAGAAGGGAAGTGAGACTTCCACTTCAGGTATTTTTGTTATTGAAGTCAATTTATCTACTTTTGCATCATGAGTATTAGATACTGAATGTGGATCTCACATTTGTGTAAATGTGCAGGATCTAAAGAGCAGTAGACCATTGACGAAGGGCGAAGTTGACCTACCAGTGGGAAATGGAGTAAAGGTTACTGCATTAGCTGTAGGGACTTATTTATTATCTTTGCCCACTGGGCTTGTAATAGAGTTAGAGAAGCTGCTATTTTGTGCTCGCTATTAGCAGAATATCATTTTTGTTTCTTGTTTGGACAAGAAAGGTTTTTCTTTTATTATAAAGGACAAGTGTTGTTCCATTTATATGAATGATATTTTTTATGGTAGTGCACAATTGAGTAATGGACTTTATGTCCTTGATCTCGAAACGCCCGTCTATAACATAAATACAAAGAGGTTTAAATCAAATGATCTGAACCCAACTTTTCTCTAGCATTATCGTTTGGGCCACATAAATGAGAAACGCATCTCCAAACTCCATAAAGATGGATTCTTGGACTCATTTGATTTCGAATCATATGAGACATGTGAATCTTGTTTATTAGGGAAGATGACAAAGGCCCCATTCACTGGACAAGGTGAAAGGGCTAGTGATCTTTTAGGCCTTATACATAGTGATGTATGTAAGCCACTAAACACACTCGCTAGAGGCAGTTTTCAATACTTTATTACATTTACTGATGATTTCAGTATATATGAATTTGTATATCTTATGAAGCACAAATCAGAATCCTTTGAAAAGTTCAAAGAGTTCAAGAATGAAATACAAAACCAACTTGGCAAGAGTATTAAAATCCTTCGATCAAATCGAAGAGGAGAATACTTAAGCCAATAGTTTGATGATCATCTAAAAGAGTGTGGGATAATATCTCAACTCACTCCACCAGGAACACCATAATGGAATGGTGTCTCTGAAAGGAGGAACCAAACCTTGTTGGACATGGTCTGATCCATGATGAGTCATGCAAACCTTCTAGGATCCTTCTGGGGACATGCTCTATTAACAGTAGCTTTCACACTTAACCGTATTCCATCTAAGACGGTTCAAAAGATACCATATGAGATATGGACTGGGAGACGGCCCAGTATGTCTTTCTTGAAGATTTGGGGCTGCGAAGCTTATGTGAAATGTCAAGTTTCTAATAAGCTTGGACCTAAATCAAATAAATACTTCTTTGTGGGGTATCCAAAGGAAACCAAGGGATATTTTTTCTATAATCCTACCGAGGGCAAAGTGTTTGTCGCACGGACAGCTGTGTTTCTAGAAAGGAAGTTTATCTCTAGAGGAACCAGTGGGAGAAAAGTAGAACTTGAAGAAGTTCAAGTTTCACAAAGCAGCAATGAACCAATTGTGGAAATAGAGTAGCCTCCACAAAATGTTGTGGAACAGCAACCTGCTCTAGTAGCACAAGACTTGCGTAGGTCTAACAGGATATGTTATCAACTAGAGAGATATGGATTTCTCATGACCCAACAAGGTGACGTATTGCTCATGGATCAAGATGAGCCTGTGACTTACCAGGAAGCCATTATTGGCCTAGAATCTGAGAAATGGCTTGAGGCCATGAGATCTGAAGTGGATTTCATGTATGCCAACTAGGTATGGACCTTGGTTGACCCACCTGAAGGGGTAAAACCCATTGGGTGCAAGTGGGTTTTCAAGAAAAAAATTGACATAGATGGTAATGTGCATACCTTTAAGGCGTGATTGGTGGCTAAAGGTTTTAAATAAATTCATGGTGTAGACTATGATAAGACTTTTTTCCCAATTGCGATGCTTAAATCCATTCGGATCTTGCTTGCTGTTACAGCATACCATGATTATGAAATTTGGCAAATGGATGTCAAAACTGCTTTCCTTAATGGAAATCTTCTCGAGGATGTGTACATGACACAACCTGAGGGTTTTGCCACTCCAGAGGATGCTGGAAAGGTGTGCAAGTTGCGACGATCTATTTATGGATTGAAGCAAGCTTCCAAAAGTTGGAATCTTCATTTTGATGATACAATAAAACAGTTTGGTTTCATCAAGAATGAAGAAGAATCTTGTGTTTACAAGAAGGTTAGTGGGAGCACTATTGTCTTTCTAGTATTGTATGTAGATGACATACTACTTATTGGAAATGACATCCCTACCCTACTATCCGTAAAGACTTGGTTAGGGAACTGCTTCTCTATGAAGGACTTGGGCGAAGCTACCTATGTGTTAGGTATTAGGATCTATAGGGATAGATCACAGAGACTGCTTGGCCTAAGTCAGAGTATATACATAGACAAAGTGTTAAGATGGTTTAACATGCATGAATCCAAGAAAGGACTCTTACTTATGTCACATGGTGTAAGCCTATCTAAGGCTCAATCCCCTTCCACCCAGGATGAGATGGATCGCATGAGCAAGATTCCATATGCATCTGCAATTGGATCTATCATGTATATGATGTTATGTACTTGACCAGACATCTCGTATGCTTTGAGCATGACGAGTAGGTACCAATCTGATCCTGGTGAGATTCACTAGACTGCTATTAAGAACATCCTTAAGTACTTAAGAAGGACTAAGGATTTGTTCTTGGTATATGAAGGCGAGGAAGAGCTAGTTGTAAAAGGTTACACTAATGCTAGCTTCCAAATCGATAAGGATGACTCCAGATCATAATCGGGTTATGTTTTTTGCCTAAATGGTGGGGCTGTGAGCTAGAAGAGTTCAAAGCAGGAGACAGTCGCCAATTCTACCACAGAGGCTGAGTATATTGCTGCCTCCAATGCAGCAAAGGAGGCCGTTTGGATCAGAAAGTTCATTACTGAACTTGGTGCTATTCCTAGCATTGTGGACCCAATGGACCTCTATTGTGATAATAATGGAGCCATTGCACAAGCTAAGGAGCCTAGATCTCACCAGCTAAGGAGCCTAGATCTCACCAGTGATCCAAACATATACTTAGGCGCTTCCATCTCATTCGAGAGATCATCAATAGAGGAGATGTGAAGATATGTAGAGTACCAACAGATGATAACATTGCTGATCCACTGACGAAGCCTCTTGCACAGTAGAAGCATGAGGGTCACACTAGGTCTTTAGGGATTAGATATATGCCTAATTGGCTTTAGTGCAAGTGGGAGATTATTGGTGTATACCCTAGAGGCCAATATATTTTTTGTATTTACATACATTCTATTATGCTATTTTATATATGAGGCATTTCATTTATTGTGTTCTTTTTTGATAAACATAATAAAGTCCTTAGAATAATAAGTCTGATGCCATAGGCCATCAAGTGGATGACTTGATCATGAGATCCTTTTGGTTACAACACTATTCTTAAATGTCCCTAGTCAAGTATTATTGTTAATTAGGACAATAATAATACATTGAGACTAGTATGTGCATAGACTGATGACCACATCTCACGGGTCATGGATATGAGATATCAAGTCTTCACATGGGTACATATTAGAGTAATGATGTACTGGACTGACCCACCATGATAACACTACATGGATCGTTACGTGAGTATCATAAGTGATTCTCATAGTGACAATGTTGTTTATGGTCCTTTAACTTGAACTCACTACGATTCCTACACAAAGAGTTGTATGTTTTAATGCCCTCAAACGTCATCTGTAACAAGGTGATTATAAAGTTAGTTATTGGACATACCGCGAATCATGTAGAGGGATGTGAGTGACCTAGATGGGATTTGTCACTCCTATATAACAGGAGCGATATCTTCGGGTCCTCTAATTGAGTGAGACTGCGAAATGCATGGCCATGCTCAAATGAGTCAATATGAGATATTGATATCATTTGTTGTTACAAAGTCTACTCGAGTATCAGGAAATGAAAGATTGGACTATACAAGGGTGATGCATTCCATGCCTTGTGTTCAATCTAGATATCTTGACAAAGGGACTAAATGACACAGAAACATTGGTTACGGAAAGGTTATGTCAAATCACTGACATTCTTATTACTTGGGTAACAGTGATGTGTTGCTAGATACTGCTCACTGCTTGTAATATTAAAATGAGATTTTAATATCACTACCAATGTAATAAGAACCTGCAAGGTCACACACATAGAGCAGACTAAAATTGGAGCAATGGATCCAAGTTGGACTCGGATTCAAATATGGGCCACACTCATAACAGATGGGTCTAGAGTTGCACAGCTTACCTTGTTGCTGCTCACACTCACTTAAGGCAGTCACTATTATAAATATTACTGCTAAAGGGCTGCTAAGATACACAATTCAGAACCCTAGCCGCACCTACAGAAAAGTAAGTGAGTGAGTGACAGGTTTCTTCTATTCTCTTCGCAGCTAGCACTGTGTGAGAGACGTGAGGCTCCTCTTTGCGGACGTTGGACGTTCGTGAATCTGTTCGTGTGGATACCACAGAGACATCATTTCTATTATGGTATTGGTGATTCACGTCCTTTCTTTTGATCACGCTTAAGAGGTAAATAATTTAAAAACTCAGATTATGGCTTTTCTCATGGATCCTCGGTGGGAATCCCTGTTTTTCCGCTGCGTGATGTAACTGTAATTCCCAACACTAGTATGTGGTCAAATTCAATGAATTGTCTAAGTTCTCTTCTTGCACCAAACTTAACTCTAATGAATCATGGAAGTGCGTTAAGTTTGAGGAATGACTGAGGGAAGATATTCAGAATTCCATCCAACCGTTTAAAATTCAAGACTTTGAAACTTTGATTAACAAGTGTTGGATAATCTAAGGGTGTTCTAAGAAGCTTGCATTTGAGCCTAAGTCACAAGATCTTCAAAATAAGAATAGGGGTGATGATAAGTTCAAGAAGGGATCTTCTAAATCTAGCTTTACTCAAGACAAGGGTAAGTAGGTTCAGTAGGAGTTTATGGGACCTAAGTGTTTCAAGTGTGGGAGATAGCACAGAGACTGGCCTTGCCCGGTGTGCTTCGTATATGGGAAACCTACGCAATTTGCTAAGGAGTGTCCATTAAAGAAGGAAACTATGCCTACCCAAAAACCATAAGCCAAAGGGAGAGTTTATACTCTAGGTGGTGAAAAAGTGACTCAGTCTTCTGATCTTATCAAAGGTAAATGCATTATTCATAATCATCTTTTAATTGTGTTGTACGATTCGGGAGCATCCCACCCCTTTGTTTTGAATGATTGTGTGAATGAGCTAGATTTACTTGTGTCTGAACTTTCATATGACTTATCTTTATCTACTCCTATTAGTAAACTAGTTACAATATCTATAGTGTGTCTTAATTGTTGTGTAAAGGTAGAAGATAGGATTTTCAATGTAAACCTTATTTGTTTGCCTCTTGTAGATATTGATGTCATTCTTGGCATGGATTGGTTGTCCTCCAACCATGTAGTGTTGAATTATTCAAAAAAATACCTATTTTTCTTATCAGATATACCTACCAGAGTCGTTCCATCTGAGTCTGTGTATCTCAATGCGAATAAGGTTAATCTTTGTTTGGAGGAAGGATCTTTAGGATATGTTCTCTTGTTTTCACTAAGCATTGAGGTTGAGCAAAGCCTAGGTGAAATATCTATGGTGAGTGAATATCCTGAAGTTTTCCCTAGTGACATAGTGGAGTTGCCACCCGAGTGAGAAATAGAGTTCTCTATAGACTTGGTGCCTGGGACGAGACCTATCTCTATAGCACCCTATAGAATGACACCACTACAGTTATCAGAACTCAAGAAGCAAATCAAGGATTTGTTGGACAAGCAATTCATTAGGCCAAGTGTTTCTCCGTAGGAAGCACTTATGCTTTTAGTGAAGAAAAATGATGGTACCATGAGGCTCTGTGTGGATTACAGACAGCTGAATAAGGTGGCCATTAAAAATAAATATTTGTTGCCTAGGATAGACAATTTAATAGATCAACTGAGAGGAGCTGCGATTTTCTCAAAAATTGATCTTAAGTCTAGTTATCATCAGATAAGGGTTAAGGAAGAGGATATCCCTAAGATAACTTTTAGAACTATGTATGGGCATTATGAGTACCTCGTGATGTCCTTTGGGTTGACAAATGCACTGGCGGTGTTCATAGATTACATGAACCAGATCTTTAGACCCTACCTGGATTAATTTGTTGTGGTGTTTATCGATGATATTTTGATCTTTTCCAAGATAATGGAGGAGCATGAACAACACTGAAGGATAGTGTTGGAGAGCCTTCAGGAGAATAGGTTGTTTGCCAAGCTATCTAAGTGTGAATTCTGGCTTTCACAAGTATAGTTTTTAGGACATGTGATATCTCAGTGTGGGATTTCTATGGACCCAAGCAAGGTTGATGCAGTGTTGTAGTAGGAGATGGTATCAGAGCTAGACTCTTGTATAAAGAGCTTAACAGCTTCAAGAGAATATAGCTGCTTCAAATGATTTTTCAGAAAGATCTTCCATAAACCGACCACCCTTTTTCAATGGGGATGGTTATGCATATTGGAAGGAAAGAATGAAAATCTTCATCGAAGCTATTGATCTAGATGTATGGGATGCTGTCGAAAACGGCGCTTTTATACCCATACATGAGGTCGATGATGTAAGGACCGAAATACCACGAAATAAATGGTCTGATGAAAACTGGTGTGGTGTGGAATACGATTAAAAATTAATATTAAAAACAGTTGCCAAGTTCCACCAAAAAAAATACAAAAACCTTGCAACTAATTGTAGTAAGCAAGGGTCGATCCACAGAGAACCAATTCAATTAACACTATTAATCTAATTCCTAAATTAAACTCTGATAGAAAATAAACAGTAAAATTAAAAGGGGGATTTTGTTAATTAAAACTAACAAAAGAAATTAAACTTAAATCAAAGCAGTAAACACAAATTGAATTATCAAGTTAAAGATATTGGTTAAGAGATGGAATCCACCACTAGATTTATATGATTATGCCAACTTACATACCCTTTATACCAACATGATCAATTATGTTCTTATGTGATTGTGAGAAAAATCCTGTGTCTTCCTTAAGTTTCGCTTAATTCAGTAACCGCTCAAATCAAACCCTAACCATTAGTTATTTGTAAAGCAACCGCTCTTACACCTACCTAATGGTTGCATTAAGAATTAGAAAACCAATCACACTAAGGTCTAATCACACACCGGGATTAAATTACTTAGATCATATGTCTCACTAGTCATACCACTGCAATCGCGCATAGCAATCCTAGTTTTACCACTCGAAATTTGGCAAGAATATAAAAACCTTTATATTGATTTAAGAATAGAAACATATGAATAAAAACATAACTGTATTGATATAAAGAGGTATGCAAGATTCACATAATCAAAACTAGAGTTTCATCCTCCCTTAACCAATCAAGAAGTTTAGCCACACATGGCAAATTCAAAAATAGAAGAAGAATTAAAAGAAAACATTGTTCAGAACAAAAGAAGAAAAGAAAAACTAAAGATCAAACTAGTTTCCAAGGCTTGAGAGTGATTGATCTTTGATCGCTCGAATCCGAGTCTCCAATCCTTAATCAAATCCTTCCCCTTCTTGGTCTTTGTGTTTCTCTCAGTTTCCTTGACTACTCTCTCTGTCCTGACCTCCTTTAGGGACTCTAAGCAACCCTATTTATAGGTTTGGGAACCTAATTTAGCATTAAAACACAAAATTAAACTTCTGACTCGATGACACGGGCCGTGTCATATTACACGGCCCAACCCATGTTCAATTCTGATGACAGATTCTCAGCTATTCAAAAGTCAGAGAAGAACACGGCCGACCCCGTGTCACTTGACACGGGCCGTGTTCTCGGTCAAGGCTTGAAACTGACTCTTCCTCGTGAAGTCAGAGAAGTACACGGCCTACCCCGTGTCATTTGACACGGGCCATGTTCTTCAAAACCTTCCAGTCTTCAAAGTCAGAATAATACACGGCCTACCCCGTGTCATTTGACACGGGCTGTGTTCTTCACATTCTTCAAATCCAGCCTTGATTCTTCATGAACATTCTTCTTCCTTTGCTTCTAGGGGTTGATACTGATTCTCTTAAGTCTCTTAACTCTCTTCTCAATAGTTCAATACCAATAGACTCCATCACTCATAGATCTCCTGAAAATCATAATACGTTTATGAGTGTTTATAACCATATTTAAGTAAAGTTTCACAATAAACATCCAAAGACAACTCTAAATTAGAAACTTAGCTAAATGTCAACAATTAAGCACATTTGGAATCCAATTAGATCAAACAAAGAACATTCAAGAACTGAAATTATTAGCAGATCAAATACCCCCACACTTAACCTTTTGCACTCCTGGGCAAAAACATAAAACCAAGCACATGCCTCCCAAAAAGTAACAAAAGTACTGAACAATGAGCAAAGATTTACACACATCAATTCTTTCAAGGAATCTAAGCATTTAGGAATTTCCTCTCTCAACAATCCAAATCAGCAAGCAAGGTCAATCCAATATCAGGGTTAAGTCAACATGATAAATCCTCACAGATGTACTCTCTTTCACTCAAGTATTTTGAGCTTGTATTTACTCTCAATCAACTGATGAAAACATGCCTTACCATAGGCTTGACAAGCCTCTACTTCTCCACCACCTAAATCACATGCACACAAAGATCAAAAGGTCTTTAATCAGGTTGTAATGGGGTCAAGGTCAAGGTAAGATATATCAAGGATAAACCAAGTTAGACCATCAGAAATAGAAGAGCTAAGGGGAATAAAAACCAAACACTTTTGCACAATTACCCCAACACTTTTCAATCCATCTTCATCTTTTACTTGACTTTCTCCATTTATCAACCAACTTATCAATCTCTTTTTCTCTTTCTCTTTTTTTTTTTAATTTTTTTTAACCAAGGCAAAACAGTGTAATCACCCCTACACTTATTCAAACACAATTCCCAACATAATTATTAAGCTCTTCTACTCCCTAAGGTAGAGTAGCAATGGTTTTTCACTATTAGGCTTGTATTGAGCTATAATAAAAAGAAAGGAAATCATTCAGGCTCAAAAGGGTGAAACAATTGATCAAAACACAAGGATAACTATTTGGCCATTGGCTGAAAGAAAGAAATGCCTTTATCATCTCAAAAATGTGCAGTGATCATTTGTAATTTAAAAGAGAGTCAAATCAAATTCTGAAAAGCATATAATCACAAGTGGAACCATACAACAAAGAATAGAAATGACTTAAGATTAGTCATTCACATAAAGGCCCAAAAACTCACTAGGTCCAATTTTATCATATTCTCAAAACCCATTCAATTTTCAAAACCTCTTAGTGCAAGTTTAGAATCAAGAAAGTTAACTCCTTCAGGCTTAAAAACCTGTAAAAAAAATCAATCACTTGCTCATTGCTCAACATACTCTCAAAACCAGTTAGAAAAACATGCACCAGATATGCCATTAAAATTTGAATGTGCAATTAAGGTCAAAATCAAACTTCAAACTTCCCTCCACACTTAAAATAGACAGTGTCCTCAATGTCAAATCATACATGACATAGAAGAGGAATCCACAGTAATAAGCAAAGTATATATGAAGAATTAAGTCTGGCATCAGGAAATTCAAACAAATACAAAAGATAAACCAATAGTAACCAAAACAATGTCCATTAAGCCAGCAAAATGAAGGACATAATCTCAAAATGAAAATACATCAAGATGGGGGAGAGGGATATGAAAAACGCTGAAGCAGAAGATCAAGCTTGCCATCAATGGCATCCATCTTCTGATCGCGCACAACCTCCGAGCCTGAAAGCGATCCTCTAAGCGGCTGGAAGCGAGCAAAGCATGGTCCAGCTCCAAGCAGTCAATACAGGCCAAAATAGCATCATAAGAAGCTGCGCCTGGCTGAGTGGAAGGGCCCGCATTATCAGCAAACTCGGGGGGAGGGGAGACAACAATATCCTCATGCGACTCAAAGGCCAGATCAGCTCTAGGTAAGGCAGCTCCATCAGCGCCAAGCAAGACGAGAGCACCATTTAAACGAGTGCAGATCTTCATAGATACCAAAATGGCCCCGTCAATAGTAGTGGGACCTTGGACTGGTGCCTCCTCTAACAAATGCAAGTAATCAAAATGATCAGCAATAACTGTCATATACCCTCCTATCACAATGCGACCAGCTAGAGTGGTCCCTACGTGGTGAAACTGATTGCAGAGCCAATACCCTCCATTAATAGGAACTCCCTCAATCATGCAGTGCAAGAAAAATAACTCAGAACGGCTAATTGTCCCTTGACTTTCCCCCTACCACAAAGAGTGTTAGCTAACCATTTCTGAATATAGCGATGGACAGGGGACCTAAGCCTAGAGGCTTTAGACACCTTAGGATCATATTCATCAGACCCAGGCACAGTGAGGGCAGACCACACACGATTAGCATTAAAATCACGGGGTAACATATTTTCCCCCTCAGGAAAACCAAAAACAGCTCTAAACATATGGATATCAACAGAATGAGAATTACCAAGCAACCTAAATGTGATTTCACCAGGCCATCTGGTTTGATCAGACAGAGGATAAAGCTTGCGATTAAAACTAGAAATAAACTCCCTAGTTAACTCAGTAAAAGTAGGCCTCTGTAACAGTGCAAAATCAACCCAACCAATCCTACCCAACAGAGCAAACACCTCATCATATAACCCTATAGCCCTAAGGGTATCTACATCTAAAAAGTGAGTGGGAACCACTACCTTTCTATCAATAGGGTTGACTGGCACCTGAGGGGGTGAGGGCTCACGCGGGGGTAATGGAGACCGAGCACGTCTAGCACTGGTACGATGGGGATGGAGCGAACAGGAAGCAGCGGTGGTCTTGACGCGCTTTTTAGGACCCATTACTAGAAGAAGCAGAAGAAATGAAGAAAAATAAAAAGAAAAGAAATGGGATGGGACCATGGAGGAGGAAGGAGAAAATGATGGAAAGGGGAGGAATGCGTGTGAAATGCGTGTGGGGAGAGGTGATAATGGTTAAAAATGGTGAAGAAGGGAGGAAAATAGTGGTGAATGGTGGTGGGTAGAAGAGATTGAAGGGGGAGATAATGGTGGCTGCGCAGAGAAGAAGAAGAGGAGAAGAGGAATTTGGGCAGAAAACCCTAAATCAGGGTTTAAATGAGCCACTGGTACGAGTACACGGGCCGTGTCATGGGACACGGCCCACCCCGTGTACTCCTCTGTCTTAGTAATAAGCTGCGCAAGACAACAATATGACACGACCATACCCGTGTACCTCTCTGGAAAACAGGAGTTCTGATGGTCATGACAACACGAGTCGTGTCATGGGACACGACCTACCCCGTGTACTTCTCTGGACTCATCACAAACGTCCCATCCTCAAAAACACGGGCCGTGTCATATGACACGGCCCACCCCGTGTAGTTTTCTGCAGTAATGGGGTTGCTGTCATGAGGACACGGGCCGTGTCATGGCACACGGCCCACCCCGTGTACTCTGCTGACTTACAAGAAGCACTCTGAACTTTTCCTCAGAACTGCATGCACCAACAAACCATGAACTCAAGCAATCAAACTAAAACTGAGTAAGTCAAAACACAATTATCAGCAAGGAGACAGATATTATTAAGCAAAAAACACTTAAAAATAGGGTAAACTAAGGAACTAAATAACACAAAACAGAAAGGAAAAAGAAAGCAAATCTGATTGGGTTGCCTCCCAATAAGCGCTTGGTTTATTGTCCTCAGCCAGACATTGTGATGCTCCTCAGGATTCTTCATAAGAGGGATGGAGAAGAGGCATGTCTTCAACTTTTGCATTCTCCGGAAGTTCATGGTAAGGTTTGAGACGGTACCCATTGACCTTGAACGTCTTCCCAGAGGCCTCGTTCATGATCTCCACTGCACCAGAAGGAAAAACATTAGTTACTACAAATGGGCCAATCCATTTAGAACGTAACTTACCTGGAAATAATTTTAGTCTGGACTGGTATAGCAACACTCTTTGGCCTGGATGAAAGCTCTTACTAGAGATCATTTGATCATGAAATGCTTTGGTTTTGGCTTTGTAAATGAGGGCACTCTCGAAGGCCTCATTCCTCAATTCTTCCAACTCCCGAATTTGGAGTTTCCTCTGTTTGCCAGCACCTTCCAAGTGCAAGTTAACTTGCTTGATAGCCCGATAAGATCGATGTTCTAGCTCTCGGCGGTGTGAGGGCTTCCCATAAACCAATCGAAATGGGGACATACCAATAGGGGTCTTGTATGCGGTCGATAGGCCCACAAGGCATCGACAAGTCTAGTACTCCAATCCTTACACGTGGGATTCACGCTTTTTCAAGGATAGACTTGATCTCCCGATTGGATACCTCACCGGCTATTCGTCCGAGGATGATAAGGAGTAGAGATCGGTGCACCACCCCGTATTTCTTCAACGGGGCTTCAAAGATTCTTTGCAAAAATGTGTCCCTTGGTCACTAATGATGGCTCAGGAGTGCAAACCTGGAAAAAATAAAGGACTTCACAAAATCCACAACAGTCTTAGAATCATCAGATTTAGTGGCTTTAGCTTCCACCCATTTTGAAACATAATCCACATCTAAAAGAATATAGGAGAAACCAAAAGAAAGAGGAAATGGTCCCATGAAGTCAATACCCCAAACATCAAAGACTTCCACAAATATTATTGGAGTTTGAGGCATTTGATTTTGTGGACCAATATTACCTGTTCTTTGACAGCGGTCACATGACTTACAGAAATTATAAGCATCCTTAAAGATGGTAGGCCAGTAAAAACCACTGTCAAGTACTTTGTTTGCTGTCCTCTTCATGCCGAAATGTCCTCCACAGGCATAGGTATGGCAAAAAGAGAGAACGGAGTGAGTCTCTGAATCTGGGATACATCTCGAAATCACTTGATCCGCGCAATGCTTCCAAAGGTAAGGATCATCCCAAATATAGTACTTGCAATCACTCCTCAGCTTATCTCGCTGTGCCTTGTTCAGGCCTGTCGGAAAGTCCTTAGTGGCCAAATAATTGGCAATATCAGCATACCACGGAATAGTGGTTGCGATAGTCATTAAATGCTCATCCGGAAAGCTCTCTTGAATAGGTACGTCCTCCTCTTTAGTCACCAATCTGCTCAAATGGTCTGCCACCAAGTTTTCACTCCCTTTTTTATCTTTAATCTCCAAGTCGAACTCTTGGAGCAATAGAATCCATTAGAGCAATCTTGGCTTCGCCTCCTTCTTTGCCAGTAGGTACTTCAATGCTGCATGATCAGAAAAAATAATTACTTTAGAGCCAATTAAATATGATCTAAATTTCTCTAAAGCAAAAACAATAACAAGAAGTTCTTTCTCAGTTGTAGAATAATTCAGTTGAGCATCATTTAGGGTCCTTGATGCATAGTAAATGGCATAAGGAACCCAATCAACTCGCTGTCCTAAGACAGCCCCTACCATAAAGTCACTCGCATCACACATTAATTCGAATGGAAGCTCCCAATTTGGTGGCCTAATGATAGGTGCCTCAGTCATCAACTCCTTAAGTGTAAGGAAAGCCTTCATACACTTCTCATTAAATTGAAATGGAACATCTTTTTGGAGAAGTGTGCAGAGGGGGGCTGATATCTTAGAGAAATCTTTGATGAAGCGCTGATAGAAACCTGCATGACCAAGAAAAGAACGAATATCCCGCACATTGGTGGGCGGGGGTAATGAACGCACAAATTCTACCTTAGCTTTATCAACTTTAATGCCCCTAGCAGAGATTACATGACCTAACACAATACCTTCTTCTACCATGAAATAGCATTTTTCCCAATTTAAAACAAGGTTAGTATCAATGCATCTCTTTAAAACCAAAGTCAAATGTTCCAAGCATTTCTCAAAACCATTCCCAAATACACTAAAATCATCCATGAAGACCTCAATGATGTTTTCGATATAATCAGAAAAAAGACTCACTATACATCTCTGAAAGGTCCCTGGCGCATTGTAAAGTCCAAAAGGCATTCGCTTATAAGCAAAGGTGCCAAAAGGACAAGTGAAAGTGGTCTTGTCCTGATCTTCCGGAGCGATAGTAATCTGGTTATAACCTGAAAATCCATCTAAGAAGCAATAATGAGAATGACCAGCTAACCTCTCTAACATTTGATTAATAAAGGGTAAAGGGAAGTGGTCTTTTAAGTGTGACATTCAATTTTCTATAGTCTATACAAACACGCCACCCATTCTGTAATCTAGTGGGAATAAGCTCATTCTCAGCATTTTTTACCACAGTAATACCAGATTTCTTTGGTACTACCTGGACCGGGCTTACCCACTTGCTATCAGAAATGGGGTATATGACCCCCACACTTAGGAGCTTCAGTATCTCCTTCTTCACAACATCCATCATCGGGGGATTCAACCTCCTCTGTGGTTCTCTCACTGGCTTAGCCCCCTCCTCCATTAAGATTCGATGCATACAAATGGAGGGGCTAATACCTTTGATATCCGCAATAGTCCACCCGATGGCTGTCTTGTGTTCTTTCAACACAGAAATCAAGTTCTCCTCTTGCTCTTTGGTGAGGATTTAGCAATTATTACTTAGGGAGTGTCTCCTTCTCTCCCGAGAAAAATATATTTCAAATGGGAGGGCAATTCTTTCAATTCCGGCGACTACGGTGCCTTGAAGGTTTAGGTACATCGGTGGTCAAAGGTAAATCAACATACGATACCTCATGCCCCCGAGGTGGAAGAAAGTGTATGCAAGGTGCCACCACTTCATTAATCTCCTCACTCCATGGCTCCCCTTGGTCATCCTTCTTTGGATCCTGAAAATCTAAACTGCGAGTCATAATTGTATCAAGAACATCAAATTGATCAGACTCAAAAATAGTAGAAATTAAAGATTCAACAACATCAAAAGAATTAATAACATAGGCAGAGTGCACATCACTCGGGTATCTCATGGCCTTGAAGATGTTGAATCTAATCAACTCTCCATCAAATTCCACAGTCAATGTTCCTGAATGCACATCAATTTTAGTTCGGGCAGTCTTGAGGAAAGGCCTCCCTAACAGAATGGGGGCAGAGTTAGGAGATTTGTCCTCCTCCATGTCCAAGCACATAGAAATGCCGGAAACACCAGTTCATTTACTTGCACCAAAACATCTTCAATAACCCCTTAGGGTAAGCGTTAGACATATGTGCCAGTTGAATAATAACTCCAGTAGGTTCTAAAGGTCCTAGATGTAAAGATGCATAAATAGAAAAGGGCATGACATTAATAGATGCACCTAAATCTAGCATGGCCCTCTCAAACCTGGCATTACCGATAGTGCATGGTATAGTGAATGTGCCAGGATCTTTACATTTAGTTGGGAGTTTTTTTATTAAAAATAGCTAAAACATTTGCTCCCACTTGGACCCATTCATTACCTTTCAACTTCCTTTTGTTAGTGCATAACTCTTTTAAGAATTTAGCATATCTAGGCACTTGCTTTATGGCATCTAACAGAGGAATGTTAACTTCAACTTTCCTAAAAGTCTCTAAGATCTCTTTATTCGCTTCTTCTTTCTTATTTTTAATCAACCTACTCGGAAAAGGGGCCTTAGTGACATATTTAGGAAGTGGGTCAGAAATACTTACCTTAGGGGTCTTAGAGTGGATCCCCTCCTCATCTACCTCCTTAGGATTTTGAGCATTGTCTTCAGTGACTGAGGAAGATGTGGGTCTCATCAAGTGTTTTCCCACAACGCAAGGTGACACTAGCATTTTCTCTTGGGTTCACCTCATTTGAGGGAGTTTCCCAATCTGATTCGCACCTTGTTGATCTCGGTAGCCAATTGTCCCACTTGGCTCGCAAAGTACCGATAGTAGCCCTTGTTTCTTCTTTGAAACCGAATATTCGGTGGCCATTTGCCTCACTAGTTCTTCCAACGAAGGCTCAGGTTGCCTAGGAGCTTGAACTTGTGGTTGCCTCAGAGGAAAGGGTGCTTGTCTTTGCTGAAACCTTGGAGGCCCATAGACTTGAGGTTGAGCTTGAGTTTGGGGCTGTTTGGCATAGCTAAAGTTTGGATGATCTCTCCACCCCAGATTATATGTATTGGAGTAGGGGTTGTAGTTTTTGGATGGACCAGAAAATCCCCCCACTGCTTTGGCCTCTTCATTTGTGTCCTCTTGCAAAGTGGGACACATATCAGTGGGATGTCCTGAAGAGCAACAAATCCCACATGCCTGCTTGCGGTGCTTTCCCATTATCCATCAGCTTATGAACCATAGCGATCAAGCGAGTCATTTGATCTTTGCAAGCTAGTAGTGTCATCCTCTTTAACTTCGCTCTCACCCATGTATCATTAAGTGAAGAATTGTTGAGTGTTCGCAGCCATTCTAGATATCAAGTTTCTAGCTTCTCGAGGAGTCTTATCAACCAAAGCTCCTCCACTGGCAGCATCAATCATGTTGCGATCCATCACTAGCAAACCTTCATAAAAATCTTGTATCGAAGTTGTTCACTAACGATCTTTGAAGGCAATAGCTAGCACACAATCTCTTGAATCTCTCCCAATACTCATGAAGTGATTCCCCATGTCTTTGCTGGATGTCGCAAATTTCTTTTCTGATGGTTGCGGCCTTTGGCGCAGGGAAATATTTATCTAGGAAAGCTCGAGCCATATCTTGCCATGTCTGAATGGATCCGAGTGGCAAGTAGTACAGCCATTCCTTTGCAGAATCCTTCAGGGAAAACGGAAAAGCTCTCAGCTTGACTTGCTCCACTGAAATTCCCATAGGCTTCATGCTAGAACACACAACATGGATTTCCTTCAGATGTTTGTTAGGATCTTATCCGGCTAGTCCATTGAAAGATGGCAAAAGATGAATTAGGCCAGATTTCAACTCAAATGCCTCCTCATTCTCAGGAATTTCTATGCACAGAGGTTGTTGGTCTAAGTCGGAGCACCCAACATCCTTAGTGTATTTTTTACGCCATCACTTCTTCTTGGAGGCGGCTCATATATCTCGATGATCATGAACTAGAAAGATCTATGTGACGGGCAGCTTCAATATCAGTAGGTGTGAATTGTGAGCTAATTTGTTCAAAGAAACGCCTTAAATTCCTCAGTTTCTCGTTCACCTCTTCACCGGACATGAACACCTGCAAGATAGTTGAAGTAAACAATTGAAACTATTAAAATAAAAAAATAAAAACAGAGATAAAATAGGAAACAAATTAATAGCGCAATTGGAAAATTAGTTCCTCGGCAACGGCACCAAAATTTGGTGTGGTGTGGAATACAATTAAAAATTAATATTAAAAATAGTTGCCAAGTTCCACAAAAAAAAATACAAAAACCTTGCAACTAGTTGTAGTAAGCAAGGGTCGATCCACAGAGAACCAATTCAATTAACACTATTAATCTAATTCCTAAATTAAACTCTGATAGAAAATAAATAGTAAAATTAAAAGGGGGGTTTTGTTAATTAAAACTAACAAAAGAAATTAAACTTAAATCAAAGCAGTAAACACAAATTGAATTATCAAGTTAAAGATATTGGTTAAGAGATGGAATCCACCACTAGATTTATATGATTATGCCAACTTACATACCCTTTATACCAATATGATCAATTATGTTTTTATGTGATTGTGAGAAAAATCTGTGTCTTCCTTAAGCTTAATTCATGTAAGCTCAAATCAAACCCTAACCATTAGTTATTTGTAAAGCAACCGCTCTTACACCTACCTAATGATTGCATTAAGAATTAGAAAATCAATCACACTAAGGTCTAATCATACACCGAGATTAAATTACTTAGATCATATGTCTCACTAGTCATACCACCGCAACCGCACATAGCAATCCTAGTTTTACCACTCTCGAAATTTGGCAAGAATATAAAAACCTTTATATTGATTTAAGAATAGAAACATATGAATAAAAACATAATTGTATTGATATAAAGAGGTATACAAGATTCACATAATCAAAACTAGAGTTTCATCCTCCCTTAACTAATCAAGAAGTTTAGCCACACATAGCAAATTCAAAAACAGAAGAAGAATTAAAAGAAAACATTGTTCAGAACAAAAGAAGAAAAGAAAAACTAAAGATCAAACTAGTTTCCAAGGCTTGAGAGTGATTGATCTTTGATCGCTCGAATCTGAGTCTCCAATCCTCAATCGAATCCTTCCCCTTCTTGGTCTTTGTGTTTCTCTCAGTTTCCTTAACTACTCTCTCTGTCCCGACCTCCTTTAGGGACTCTAAGCAACCCTATTTATAGGTTTGGGAACCTAATTTAGCATTAAAACACGAAATTAAACTTCTGACTCGATGACACGGGCCATGTCATATTACACGGCCCAACCCGTGTTCAATTCTGATGACAGATTCTCAGCTATTCCAAAGTCAGAGAAGAACACAGCCCACCCCGTGTCACTTGACACAGGCCGTGTTCTCGGTCAAGGCTTGAAATTGACTCTTCCTCGTGAAATTAGAGAAGTACACGGCCTACCCTGTGTCATTTAACATGGGCTGTGTTCTTCAAAACCTTCCAGTCTTCAAAGTCAGAATAATACACGGCCTACCCGGTGTCATTTGACACGGGCCGTGTTCTTCACATTCTTCAAATCCAGCCTTGATTCTTCATGAACATTCTTCTTCCTTTGCTTCTAGGGGTTGATACTGATTCCCTTAAGTCTCTTAACTCTCTTCTCAATAGTTCAATACCAATAGACTCCATCACTTATAGATCTCCTGAAAATCATAATACATTTATGAGTGTTTATAACCACATTTAAGCAAAGTTTCACAATAAACATCCAAAGACAACTCTAAATTAGAAACTTAGCTAAATGTCAACAATTAAGCACATTTGGAATCCAATTAGATCAAACAAAGAACATTCAAGAACTGAAATTATTAGCAGATCAAAGACAAAAGAAAAGTTCAATTTAATTGAAAAGCCAAAAATATTATTACTACTGCTTTGGGATATGATGAGTTTTTTAGAATTTCAAATTGTAAAACTGCTAAAGAAATGTGGGACACTTTGCAAGTTACCCATGAGGGTACTAGTGAAGTTAAGAGGTCAAGAATCAATTCTCTAACTCGTGAATATGAACTATTCAGAATGAACCAAGGAGAAAGCATTCAGGAAATGCAAAAGAGGTTCACCCACATAGTTAATCATCTTGCATCTTTAGGCAAAAGTTTCTCTAACGAAGATTTGATTAACAAGGTTTTGAGATGTCTTAGCAGGATCTGGCAACCCAAAGTAACAGCAATATCAGAATCAAGGGATTTGTCCACAATGACTTTAGCTACCCTCTTTGGAAAGCTTCATGAGCACGAACTGGAACTGAGCAGACTAAGTCAAAGTGAAGAAAACGATAAAAAGAAAAAGGGGATAGCTCTCAAAGCCACTTCATCGACATTCGACAATGATGATGAAGAAAATGAAGATAACTCAGAGAACATCGAGGTAAGTGAAGAAAATCTTAGTTTGTTGGTTAAAAAGTTTGGTAAATTTGTCAGGAAAAAGGGAACACAAATAAGACCTCCCTTCCCTCCGAAGAAGACTCATTACAAAGTCGAAGGAGCTTCATCGACTCCAACTTGCTATGAATGTGGCAAACCTGGTCACATGAAAATGGAGTGCCTAGTTTACCAAAAGAAGAAGGAGAAATTTGAAAAGAAGCCCTTCATGGAAAAAAAAGGAAGAAAAGACTATATAGCATGGGATGAAAACGACATGGATTCAACTGACAGCTCAGATAGCGAAGAAGCTCAACTATGTCTCATGGCAAAAGGAGATGAAGAAGAAAGTGAAAATGAGGTAAGTTCTAATACTACTTTATTGCCTTCTTACGATGAGTTACAAGATGCTTAGAATTACATGAAGAATCTTTAAAATTCACAAAAATTATTTCTTCTTCTAAGAAAACATTTTCTTATTTAGAAAATCAAATTCTTGTCTTAAATAAAGAAATAGAAGAATTGAAAATTGAAAATGAAACTTTGGGAATCATTGATGCATGAACAAATCATACGTCACATGCTTCTACTTCTTCATCTTGCTCTTCATGTCATATGCTTGAAAAAGAAATTGAAGACTTAAAGAACACTCTTTCTAAATTCACCTTTGGAAGGGATAACTTAAATATTTTATTAGGAAGACAAAGAGTAGTTTTTCAAAAAGCCGGAATAGGTTATAACCCGAAAAATTAGCAAAAACTTTATAAAAATTTCTTTGTGCATTCTAGTGTTTCAAGTAGTCCTTTTATTAAATATTTTTATTGTGGAAGGAAAGGACATAGTGCATCAACATGTAATGCAAAGAAAAACATAAATACAAAAATTAGAACAAAAATGGTTTGGGTTCCCAAGGGTACTATACCCAAAACTGACACACAAGGACCCAAGAAAGTTTGGGTACCAAAAGTTAAAAACTAAACATGTGTTGTAGGTGTGCTTAAAAGCCAGGAGTTTAAATTGGTATCTTGATAGCGGCTGCTCCAAGCATATGACCGGGGACGATTCAAAATTCACCATGCTTATTTCCAAGAATCATGGACACGTTACTTATGATGATAACAACAAGGGAAAAATTCTTGGAATCGGTAAAGTCGGTAAGAACCCTAACTCCTCTATTGAAAATGTGCTGCTTGTTGAAGGCTTGAAACATAACTTGCTTAGTATTAACCAATTATGTGATAAAGGAAATAAAGTAATATTTGATTCAAACTGTTGCATAATTAAAGATAAAAATGACAAGCATGTTAAATTCATTGGTCATAGAGTAAACAACATCTATATGATTAGTCTTGATGATATATCTTCAAATGATGCGAAATGCCTCTTAAGTAAGAATGATGATTCATGGTTATGACATAGGAGAATTGCACACATTCATATGGATCACTTAAAGAAGTTGGTCTCTAAAGAGTTAGTAATTGGACTACCCAAGCTTAATTTTATAAAAGATAAGTTATATGATGCATGTCAAAAGGGTAAACAAATAAAGGTCTCTTTTAAATCAAAAAATATAGTGTCAACCACTAGACCTTTACAACTTTTGCACATGGATCTGTTTGGACCTTCTAGAACTATGAGTTTTGGTGGGAATTACTATGCTTTAGTGATTGTGGATGATTTTTTTAGGTTTACATGTACTTTATTTCTTGCAAATAAAAATGATGCATTTCTAGCTTTTAAAAGACTTGCCAAAGTGATTCAAAACGAAAAAGGTTTTCAAATCTCTTCTATAAGAAGTGATCATGGTGGCGAATTTGAAAACAATGTTTTTGAAAATTATTGTGATGAACATGGCATTAATCATAATTTCTCTGCCCCTAGAACTCTGTAACAAAACGGAGTTGTAGAAAGGAAAAACCATTCTTTAGAAGAAATGGCGAGAACTATGCTTAATGAGGCTACGCTTCCTAAATACTTTTGGGCGGATGCTGTAAGTACAGCTTGTTATGTAATGAACAGGGTCCCTGTAAGTCCTATTTTAAAGAAAATCCCATATGAGTTGTATAAGGGAAGAAAGCCGAATGTCTCATACTCTCATGTTTTTGGATGCAAATGTTTTGTTTTAAATAATGGAAAAGATAACTTAGGCAAGTTTGATGCTAAGTCTGATGAAGGTATATTTCTTGGTTATTCAAATCATAGTAAAGCTTTTCGCATATATAATAAAAGAACTATGACTATTGAAGAATCTATACATGTTGCATTTGATGAAACTGACCCAAATGGATCGAGAAAGGATCTTGTTGTTGATGATGTTGCAGAAGTCTTAGCGAAAACACATTTAGATAATAAAGAAAAAGAAATCAAGGAGCAAGACGATAAACAAAGACAAGAAGATTCGCAAGCTTTGGAACTCCCCAAAGAATGGCGAACTTCAAAATATCATTCTCTTGATCAGATTATTGGTGATGTATCTAAAGGCGTAAGTACTCGTAACTCTCTTAGAAATACTTGTAATCACTTAGCGTTTGTTTCTAAAATTGAACCTAAGGATTTAATTGAAGCTTTTGATGATGAACATTGGATCTTAGTTATGCATGAGGAATTAAATCAGTTTGAAAGAAATCAAGTTTGGGAATTAGTTGCTAAACCTAATAATCACCCTATAATTGGAACTAAATGGGTTTTTAGAAACAAACTTGATGAAAATGGGTTAATAACTAGAAACAAAGCTAGATTGTTTGCTAAAGGATATAATCAAGAAGAAGGAATAGATTATGAAGAAACCTATGCACCTGTAGCTAGATTAGAAGCAATTAGAATGTTACTTGCTTATGCTTGCATCATGGATTTCAAATTATATCAAATGGATGTCAAGAGTGCTTTTCTAAATGGTTTTATTCAAGAAGAGGTATACGTTGAACAACCTCCAGGTTTTGAAAATCATGAACTGCCCAACCATGTTTTTAAACTTAAAAAGGCTTTATATGGTTTAAAGCAAGCTCCTAGAGCTTGGTATGAAAGGTTGAGTAAGTTCCTTTTAGAAAATGGTTTTTAAGAGGAAAAGTCGATACTACTCTTTTTATTAAAAATAAAACGCATGATATTCTTCTTGTGCAAGTATATGTGGATGATATTATCTTTGGTGCTACTAATGAATCCCTTTGCAAAGAATTTGCTAAGACAATGCAGAATGAATTTGAAATGTAGATGATGGGAGAATTAAATTTCTTCCTCGGACTTCAAATTAAACAAACGAACGAAGGGACATTCATAAGTCAAACCAAATACTATAAGGAATTGCTCAAGAGATTCAAAATGGAAAACGCTAAACACATGGACACTCCGATGGGCACTTCTTGCTACTTGGACAAAGATGAAGGAGGTAAATCAGTAGAAATAATAAAATATAGAGGTATGATTGGATCTCTCCTTTATCTTACTGCTAGTAGGCCAGATATTATGTTTAGTGTATGCATGTGTGCTAGATATCAGTCAAACCCTAAGGAATCTCATTTAAGTGCTGTTAAACGAATAATGAAATACCTAGTAGGCACTTCACAAATGGGCTTGTGGTACCCTAAGGGTGCCTCTTGTAGCCTAATAGGCTATTCTGACTCTGATTTTGCTGGGTGCAAATTGGATAGAAAAAGTACTAGTGGGACATGCCACTTGCTTGGTAGTTCTTTAGTTTCTTGGCATAGCAAGAAACAAAATAGTGTGGCTTTGTCTACCGCTGAGGCTGAATATGTTACAGCCGGGAGTTGTTGTGCTCAAATCCTATGGATGAAGCAACAACTTTTAGACTACGGTCTTCAGCTTGATCACATCCCGATAAGATGTGATAACACTAGTGCAATAAATATCTCTAAGAATCCCATACTGCATTCTAGAACAAAGCATATAGAGATAAGACATCACTTTATCAGAGATCATGTACAAAAAGGGGATTGCATTCTTGAGTTTGTTGAAACAACTAAGCAACTTGCAGATATTTTCACTAAACCCTTAGCAAAAGAAGCATTCTTTTATATTCGAGGAGAATTGGGCATAATTGATCAATCCAATATCTAATTGCTTGTTTATTGCTTAATATTATCACATGGATATATGCTTTAAATTTCATAAACGTATGTTTTTTTTTTCTGTGCTTCTTTGTTAGATTTATTCTAATAAACAAACTTTTATTCGAATAAACCTCTTTACTACTTGTTAAAAATATGTTGAATATCAGTTTTATTCGAATAAAACACAATTTATTCGAATAAACTGGCCCCTGTGTTACAAACTGTTTATTTTTCATCTCTGTCTATTCGAATAACACCCTCCCTTAATAACCAGAATCCTTCTTTCATCAGTCTTTGTCTCTACTCTCTGTTTATTTGAATAAGTATCTGTCTATTCGAATAACCAGATTCCTTCTTTTATCAGTTTTTGTTCTTGGCCTCTGTCTATTCGAATAGACCTCAGGTTATTTGAATAACCTGAACCTCGTTTTATCAGTCTTGATTGATAGGCCTCAGCCTATTCGAATAACTCCAATAGTTATTCGAATAAACCCTATCAGCTAGCCAAAACGCTTGGCTTTCCCAGTTGCTCTATTCGAATAGAATACCTCCTTATTCGACTAAACCTTAGATGAAACACTTTTCTCAACACCTTTCAGTTTCCTGCACGCCTGCCCTTTCAATTTCCAGGTAAGGTTTATTCGAATAAACCTATGTTTATTCGAATAAACACGGGTTTTCTTTAAATAACCCCTGCGCACCCAAATATTTCCACCTTCTACTTTCTTCTCTGCTCTTCAAGCCTCCATTGCTAATGCCTCTCAAACCTATTCGCCCCTATGTTATCACTCTCTCTCACCTTCTTCCACCATGGCCTCCTCCTCCAGCAAGCGCCCACGCACAAAGAATGCTCCATGCAATAACCCTCTTGATCTGAGAAGGCTCTCCTCCAACGAAGAGCATCGTGCACGCTTCATCATGCACTTCTGGGAGCGTAACTTGGTCCAACCCAAGTACCTTGACCTCTCTTTCTTCCAGAAACATTGAGACTTTGACTTTCTGACCCTGCTGCAAAAACCAGGGAGTTCTTCAGCTCTGCTCTCACCGGGCCACTGTCTATCCAGCTCTGGTGAAGATGTTCTTCTGCAATCTGGCTTTCGATGGCCAAAATCTTCTCTCCGAGGTATGTGATCAGAACATTGTGATCACACTGCTAGACTGGCTGATTTTGTTCGGGCTGCAGTTCACTGGCGCCCTTGTTGAAGATGGTGACACCCCATTTTTTGAAGAGTTCAACAAGCTTCAGGCGGTTGAAGACCTGCTGAAGCCTAGTCTAGCCCTGCCTGACAAAGGTCTAAAGGGTGGCATGTTGAAAAGCCAAGATAGGCTTCTGCATTACGCATTCACTCACATCCTAGCTCGTCGCGGTGGGAACTACGCCTACCTCAACGAGGAAGACATCTTCATGTTATGGTTTCTGAAGAATGGCCATCAGATCAACTGGCCTGTGTTTATCATGAGACACATGATAAGGGCCAAGGGCAAGGAGAAATCTGACTTACCTTATGGCATTCTCGTCACTACCTTGTTGAGCAAGTATCCTCAGGTCCTGGAGACTGAACGAGCCATTGCCCTGACTCACCACAACGTCTTTGGCGCTCACACCTTACGGAAAATGAAGATGATCCAAACTGATGAAGGCTGGGTGTACTCAGATGAGGTTACTGAGGATGAGCTTGACCCTACCGACGCCCCCCATTGTTCTTGGCCGATGTACTCCGCGCTGCTCCTGCTCTTGTCACTTTGGAACAGATCATGGCCACCTTGCAGATAATCGAGCTTACTTGGAACATACCTTCTCTATTCTGTTTGATAGAATAGAAGGTGTTGAACGTGAGGTTGCTGCCCTCCGATCTGCTTCACCTGCTCCTACACGAGCTTCTTCACCATCACCTCTGGATACTTATTTCTAGGAACTTTAGTTCTTAGGCTATCTGTTTTGCCTTTATGTTATTTATTTCTGGTTTTTGTAATTGAACCTTTTTATTAATGCATAAATAAAATTTCTTGTTGATCTATTGATATGACTATATTTCCCTTTCTGCACTTTTACTTTGATATATGCTTATGGGACTTACCCCTCCTTTTTGCTCATGACAAAAGGGGGAGAAATACTTGATCATTTGTTTTTAATTGAGAAAAGACAGGTAAACTTAAAAATGAGATTGGATTCAAATTGAAAGGGGGAGCTGTGCACATATCTGATATATATTACCTCTTATAATTAAAGAGGGGGAGTAAGCTTTTATACCTCTTTGTGAATTCCAATTATATGCACTAACACTTTTCTCATTGATAGTCTCATTGATAGTTTATCATCATCAAAAAGGGGGAGAATGTGTTTGGATGCATACCTTTGAAGACTTGTTTTGATGATAACAAACGTGAAGAATAAATGAAGATGATAAATAGACCAAGTCCAAGTTTATATTTTGAATAGCATTAGGACTTAGGATCTATTGTACGGAGCTCACTTTGATATCTCTTTGTTTTTGAAAGAAAAGATAAAACATGTTTTAAACTAAACTTAGTGTCTTTAAAACATCTTCTCCAAATCTGTTTTACACTGATTTATTCGAATAAAACCTAGTCTATTCAAATAAGCTCTTTTACGAGACTCTGTGTTTTTAAGATTTTATTCGAATAGCATGTCTTTTATCCGAATAGATGAGTTTTTCAGAACCACATTTTTAAGTGAGTTATTCGAATAACTTAAACGTTATTCGAATAAACCTTTTCTATCTGAACTTGTCTTTTAAACTTTATTCGAATAGTTCAGCTGCCATTCGAATAACCTATTTGGTTTTAGAACTCTGGTTTTAACAGAGTTATTCGAATAACAGGTTGGTTATTCGAATAACCCATTTCAGATGAGCTTTTAAATTGGTTTCAGTGACAGTGTTATTCAAATAACCTGTTAAGTTATTCGAATAAACACGTTTGAATACGAAGTCTGAAATGGAAACTTTCAAACACTTTTAATTCACTTAAATTGTTTTCAAATGCTCTTAATTATACCTAAACAGCTATCTCCGTGTTTTTCCCTATAAATAGCAAGCTTGGGTCACGAATTTCATTGCCCATAATTCTGAACAAATTTCTGCTTGCTCTAATCTGTGAAAATTATTTTCTACTCTCTTTTTGATTAAAAACTTTGAGATATTTCTGTGAGAGCTCCATTAGCACTTCAATTTGTATTACTTACTCTGAGTGAGAGTTTCTCTTCATCTATTTTGTGATATTCTGTATCGAGGGTGAGGTATCCCTCAAGATTTATATAAAAGGTGAGGTATCCCTACAGGCTGAGACTTTAGCACAAGGGTAGAGTTTCCCTGTGTGTGAAAAGTGCTCTTTTGTGTAACGGTAGCAAGCACCTATTGAAGCTTGTATACTTAGTGAAAAATCTCGGCTTTCGAGGACTGGACGTAGACCACAAGTGGGTTAGTGGTCGAATTAGGATAAATACTATGCCTGCTTCTTTCTTCTTAATCTCTTTATTTTATGCAATTTAATTTACTGCATATTTATTTTTCGCTGCTCTTTATTGTTTCTTTTCTTCTTCTCGTTCTTTCTATGCATTTATTCATTAAGTTTTTAATATTAGTTTTTGATAAAAAGAGGTTTTTCGAAAAAGTTTTAAACTTAATTCACGACCCTCTTGAGTACTAGAAGCCACTTGGTAACAGGAGAGACCCACCACTGTGATCGAGATCAGAAGCTTCATAGGGCTAGTGGGGTACTATAGAAGGTTCATGAAGGATTTTTCTCAGTTAGCACTACCCTTGACTAGATTAACTAAGAAAAGTAGCTCTTTTGAATGGACTCAGGCTTGTGAGAGTAGTTTCCAAGAGCTTAAAGTGAGGTTGACTACTACATCAGTGTTGGTAATTTCAGATCCTTTGAAGAACTTTGAGGTATTTTGTGATGCTTCAAAGATGGGTTTAGGTTGTGTTTTGATGTAACATAGGAGAGTTGTTACCTATGCATCAAGGCAGTTAAGATCTCATGAGGAGAACTACCCTACTCTTCATCTGGAGTTAGCTGTAGTAGTGTTCACCCTAAAGATATGGAGACAATACTTGTATAGAGTTCAATTTGAGGTGTTCAGTAGTCATAAGAGTTTAAAGTACTTATTTGATCAAAAAGATCTTAATATGAGGCAATGAAGATGGATGGAGTTTTTGAAAGACTATGACTTTAAGTTAAAGTACCATCCGAGTAAAGCCAATATGGTGGTTGATACACTGAGTAGGAAATCCCTACATGTGTCCTGCATGATGATCCAAGAGAGTGAACTTCTGGAGAGTTTTAGAGACATGAGTCTTTCGGTAGCTATGTTACCACATAGTCTCAGTGTGAGTCGAGTGGACATAGTGAGTGACTTTAGGACTTAGATCTTGGAAGCTCAAAAGGAAGATGAGACTCTTAGTAATGTAAATGAGCAGATCTTTTTAGGTAATTCTGGAGAGTTTGACATGTCGGATAATCAAGTTTAGAGGTAGACTTTGCATTCCCTGTGAATCCGAAATCAAGGAAAGGATCCTTGAAGAAGCTCACTGTAACTAGTACACTATCCATCTCGGAGCCACTAAAATGTATCAAGACTTGAGGAAGTTATTTTGGTAATCTGGTATGAAGAGGGACATAGTTGAGTTTGTGTCTATGTGCCTAACTTGTCAGAAAGTCAAGATAGAACACCAGAAACCCTCTAGACCTCTTCAAATCCCTGAGTGGAAATGGGATAACATCACAATGGATTTTGTGATAGGCTTGCCCACAACTTAGTTAGGATTTGATGCAATACGGGTTGTAGTGGATAGACTACCCAAGTCTGCCTATTTTATACCTATTAGAGCTAACTCTTCCATGGATAGACTTGCCCAGTTATACCTTCAGGAGATAGTTAGGATGCACGATATACCCCTTAGTATAGTTTTTGATAGAGACCCTAGATTTACATCTAGATTTTGGGGAGCCTTGTAGAAAGCTTTCGGAACAAAGCTTAGTTTAAGTATAGCATATCATCCATATAATGACGGTCAATCAGAAAGGACTATTCAAACCCTTGAGGATATGCTAAGAGCATGTGTGCTAGAGCAGAAAGGGAGTTGGGATAAGTTTTTACCCTTAGTAGAGTTTACCTACAACAACAGTTTTCATACTAGCATAAGTATGGCACCGTATGAAGCACTTTATGGTAGAAAGTGTAGGTCCCCTTTATGTTAGTATGAGGTTAGAGAAAAACCATTCTAGGTCATAAGTTGGTACAGCAGACCACAGATGAGATTAAAATGATCCGGGATAGGTTGGTTATGGCTCAGAGTAGGTAGAAGAGCTATGCTGATGAAAGGAGAATACCTATTGAGTTTAGTGAAGGAGATCATGTATTCTTGAGAGTCACCTTGACAATAGGGATCGGTAGAGCATTGAGAACACGGAAGTTGAACCCTCGTTTCATTGGTCCCTACCAGATCCTAAGGAGATTTGGACCTATAGCCTACTAAATTGCACTTCCACCCAGTTTGTCAAACCTTATGATGTCTTCCATATATCACAGCTTAGGAAGTAAAATTCAGATCCTTCACATGTTATAATAAATGAATCTGTGCAGTTAAGAGAGGATTTGTCTTATGTTATGCAGCAAATGAGGATCATGGACAGGGGGTTCAAAGAGCTTAGAGGTAAACGAATTCCTCTGGTGAAGGTTCTTTAGGATGGTGTTAGCTTTGAGGAGGCAACTTGGGAGTTGGAGTCCCACATGCAGCATGACTACTTACAGATGTTTATATGAGGTAAGTAATTTTGGGGGCAATTTTTTAAAAAAGGGGGAGAAATGTAACATCCACTTCAACATGTTAGACTTGTAAATAGTTACAGAGGTAGCTTAATACTTGCTTAACATACTTGTTTAATTTTGTGATAGTCTGAGTTAGTTTAGGCACTTTGTTGCAGGCCGAAAAGTGAAAAGTAGCTTAAAATGGCTTAGATGTTAGCTTAAATGGCTTAGCTAATAGAAATAGATATGAATAATTTATTTTTAAGCCACAAATATGTATTCTATGATATGGTTAAAGTTTGAGAATAATTAGAGTCTATTTGGTATTTTTGGCATACTGGCTGAGTGTTTTAATGCCGGATTGACTAGTCACATATATGAAAAATTATGATACTGGTTAAATGACTTTTTTAATGATTCTTAGTATTTATTTGAAAGTTTTTGGAACTTAGAAAACTTGATTTAGCTAAAGATGAGTGTTTTTATTAGATCGGGACGTACAACATTATAATACAAGGCTCTTAACACTCCACGATTCAGCCTTTTTAGTTAACCCTTTTGTGCTGATATTTCACTCTTTTCTAACTTCTAATTCACTCTTTCTCACAGCTAGAACTTGGCAACAGAAATAGCAAGAGAGAAAGCAGAAAAGGAGGAGGAATAAGATAGAAAGAAGAGGATATCAAATGGGAAATCCAAGGTTCTGGTTTGAGGCACAATCTGCAACTTCAAGGCAGCATCAAGACAGCTTGAAGGTAGGGTTTTTGAACTTAAACTTCATTTTCCTCATTTTTCCATGTTTAGGCTATTTGAGAGCTAATATGCCAAAATGAGTTATTGTAGTGTTTTAAGTGATTTTCTTGCTTTGATAAGTTTTAAATGGTGTTTATGACTTATTCATACTAAGAGTTTGGATTAGAAACTAAAAATTCTCCATTTGGACCTAAAATCTCTAAGTGTTGATTTTAGGGGTTTGGATGAGCGATTTAGTGTTTTGATCCATTTTTTATGAAATCAATTATTTTTTATTCTTCCCTCATGTTTGTGAACTTGTTCGGGACTTAAAATCACTAAAAAATGAATTTGAAGTGATCAAATTTCATATTTGTTCCAATGGAACAGTACCCAGTTTTACAGAATTCTGCAAACCTTAGTTTCTGCTGCTTGCGCTACGACGCAAGGTCTGGCACGTCGCAGTGTGCATTCGATGCCAGTTCTAGTATTGAAACTAGAAAGCAGGGCGTCGTGGCATGGCTGTGCTTGTGCCACAACGTGAGCTGCTGGATCTTCCAACATTGTGTTTTTGATGTTTTGGAATTTCCTAAATGATGGGATCACTCCTATAAGCTTTCCTAAGTGTGTTAAGGCACAAATGGGGTGGATTCTTGGAAAGAATGACCACTTAGCATATATAAAAAGTTGTGAAACCTTAGGCAAATCTTTGAGTTTAGAATGCCTTATGGTTATATCTAAGACCTTGCACAACATGAGGTTGTTTTAAAAATCACTTGTGAAGTGATGAGGTGAGGTTCTAGGTATGAAAATGCTAGTGACAGGGTTCTTACTATTTTGTTGGATAAGTGAGGCTAAGATTCCTATATTCTAGAGTTTAATATGTGGCTTGGATATTTGGTTTTCAAACTTGGTATTTGTTTGTTTTCTTATGTATTGTGACCTTAAATAGTGTGCACAACCATATGACGTGAGAATAAGGTGTGAACCTAGGTTCTCATAGTGGGTAATGCTATTATGGCCAGGGTTATCAGTGTATAGGGTTGGTAGCAGTACTCTTACTTTTGTGAGGGGAACGAGTCCACACGTCACCAGGTAGTGTTATGGCTTGGAGCCTATCCTACGCAGTATATACAAGGGAACACAGTTCCTGGGAAAAAGTAAATAGCTTGTGTTTTCAACTTTAAAATCTGCATTGGCATTACATATTCATAAAAGTTGGACTTTGTTTGAGCATAATCATACTTCATAACATAAAGTATTGCATGGTTGACAATTGTATGGGCAGTTGTCATGGCTTGACTGATTGATTGTTTGGTTGCTCGTTCAATAATATCTTAGGATTGTATGGGCGATTCTTTGGTATTGTTGTTTATTTGATATTCTTGTACATAGAGTGTATTTTTGTGTTCAGTTGATTTATTTGTTATAAATGATTAACTGTTAGTCTTGGTATGCTTATATTGAGAAATTGTGATTTTCTCACTCCTTGTGTTCCATATAAATCCAGGTGATGCAGTCCCTAAAAAGGGAAAGGGCAACAAAAAGATGAAGTAGAAGGCTTAGTTTAGCAGCTTTATTTCTTTTTTATTCAGATTATATATTTGTATTTTTATAGTTGTTTGTAAAAGCTTATGTATATAGGGTGACTTGTTAGCGGAAATGTTTGTATATATGACGTTTTTATCATTCGTGGCTCTCTATATTAACTATGCAAGTAATTATGGATTTTTATTTTCTACATTTTTAGAAGTGACATGCTTAATGCGATTTATTTTAAAATGTGCCGTTTATTTTATGATAATTCGTATTAGGGTGTTACACTCACCCCTTTTGTGTTGTATATTTTTCAAATAAGACCGACTGAAAGATAAAGGTATATGACTTAATAATGCATGAGTAAATGACTTAATGAAAAATGAAATGACTGAATAAAGGATTAAGAAATTTCTATAAAATGAGTAAAATATATAAACTTCATATAAAAAATATAAGTAACTTTTCATCATCTCTTTTTAAATCATCATCATTATCTCTTTAAAACTTATCATCTCATTTCATTACTCTTAACTAATTGTGCCTCCTTCTCTTCATTAGGGCATCCCTTCTAATCATGGCCAAAATGATTTTGACTAAGGCGTCCCTTAATCCTCTAATCATGACCACAATAATAATTTGACCAAGGTTTCCCTTGATCCTCTAATCATGGTCACAAGAAATTAACTAAGGCGTCTCTTGATCCTCTAATCATGGTCATAATAATAATCTCTTAATTGAGGCGTCCCTCAATTCTCTAATCACAGCAGCAATAATTCTCTTTTACATATTCATTCATTTTATCCATGGGACGATGTATCTCTTAAAAACTTTCCATAAAGATTTACTTAGAATATACAGATAACCTTTAACAAATCATTTTGATAGAAAATCATTATGGTATAATAAAATCTTTAACAAATCATATAAGAATGGTTAGTAGAATAGTGTGATAGAAAATATATTTTACTCAAAATTTGATAACCTTTAGAACAAGGTTTATTCGAATAGACAAAGTCCTATTCGAATAAACCCACTTTAATTTTTAGCTTGCTATATGGTTTTATTTGAATAAACACTAGTTTATTCAAATAAAAGCATCTGAAAAAACACAATTTTGTAATGCTTCTAGTGTGTTTATTCGAATAAGAAAAGTCTTATTTGAATAAACTAGTAAAAAATGCCATGTTGCAGAAACCAAATTGCTACTATTGCATTGGTATAAAAATATAGCTATGTGAAAGGGTGAGAAACAATGGACCAGGAGATATGATGGGAACAAATAGAGAAGAGTAGTGTTTTTGACACTTCTTGTAACATCCCAAATTCTGACTATGTTAATAGTAATAGCAGAATTACACTGTTTTACATTTTCTGTGTGTTATAAAAATAAGTTGTCTGTTCTGAGATCATTTTTTATCATTTTGTGTGATTTGCTTCGAGTCAAGAAAATGATAATTTTTTTGACCGAAAAAATATTAATTTAATTAATTTGAGCTGGGGGATCTTACTAAACCCAATTCTGATTGATATATATATTAATCTTGTAATTTTTAGAATTAACTGTGTAATAAAATAATTTTATATTATTATAATATTATTTTCTTCAACAAGATTACCCTCTTGTCTCAAAAATAGTAGAAAAAGCGCATATGGACCCGAAAATGTTCGTGGGGACCGCGTTTAGTATAGCTGTGATCAATGATTCGATTGAATGAATTTGAACCAATAAGAATCAGTCAAAATAGGTGGCTTGACTTTTTAAACTAATAGGAAGAAGTCAAATATAGAAGCATAGACTTCAATATGAACCCTTGGATAAAAAGCATGATTTAGATGTTTTTGATCATAACCGTTGATTCGATCAATGGTGTAAAACGAATCCTGATAAAACCACTAAGTAATATCCACCGTAGATGAGATCAATGGATAGGAAACTAAGTTGATATTCAATGGCTAAGATGAAGTTAACAATAGTGGCTTGAATTTGATTAGTAACTAATTAAATCTAATTTGGTTAATCCAATGGCCTAATTAACAGGCTAAGTAAACTAACTTAATAATTAATTAGTTATAAGCTAATTACTAATTAAATATCCTAATTATTATTAGAGAATATAATATATATAATTATATGTCTAATTAATCAATTATGTAATTGGAAAGTTAATTAAGATTGGTTAGGAAACTAAACCTAATTAACTAGTGAATTGATTAGCAAGTAATTAGGCTTGAATTAAAAGAAAATTGTGTCCCTAAATGCCCTTGTGTCCCACGATTTTTAGTAGCCTTGGGGAGGCATCTACATGGTTCTTGAACCATCCATAATAGCCATGCAAGTCAAATTGATGACCTATGCCATGTGCTACTCCATGTGCACTCAAAATAGGATGTTTTCTTCATGCTAATCTCCTAAAATTCTCTACAATCCCACGGTAGTAGCACTCACCAATTCACTCTCACAAATTTTATTTTCTCTCACATCAAAAAGCTTACAACACTTTCTCTCAAAAATCCCAAGAACCTAAGCACCATTTTTCCTTCCTTTTTTCTCCATTTTTTTGGCCAAGCACCCTACAAACACCATCCATCACCTATAATTTTCACTCTCACCATTACCTAAAGCTAAACAACATTCTAAACACTTTCCATTTAGAAAGTTTTCCCAAAATCACATCCTAAGTGCTTCAAAATCCCACTTTTACCTAACTTCCTTAGAGGTAAACTTGGATTTCTATGGTTTAAATTCATGTTTATAATTTTCGAAGCCATGTTTGTTCCATGGTTTGTTATTATTAAGCTTTGTTTGTGATTTTACTAATTGTTTTAGAATTGTTAGGAATTGTTTGTGGCTTGTACGAAAACAAGGAGAAGGAGAGGAGCTTGAAAAGCTTGTCTTCAATAGGTAAGAGGGAGATTTAACCTCACCAACCAAGTTTTGGTGGTGTGAGGATGGTTTTGTACGGTGAAAAATCCATAGGGTTCTTCACCGATTATTTGATTGTGTTTGTGTTGTGTTTGATTGTGTTTCTATGCTTGCATGTGTGATAAAAATGCTTAAAGCTTTGATATTATGTGTGTATGTATAATTATGAAAGCATGAGAATGTATGTGTAATTTAGGATGTGAATAACATGATGAATCGATTGTATGAGTACTCCAAAGAGTAATCGAGGCTTACTGACCATACCATGGAAAAAGGACCAAAGTCCTTACACTGATGAATTAAAAGAGAACTGAGCGATTTAAATGAATTTGAAAAAAAATTGAGTATGGAAAAGTAAAATAATTTTTGTAAGAATTAAAGAAAAGAAATAACAATTTTTGAGAAACAATACAATTACTGACTTTTTAGAGGGGTTATACCACAAATTTTTATAAAAGAGGGATGATTTTATAAATATGAATTTTATGAGGGACTATTTCGTAAATATTAATTTTTGAGGGACTATTTTGTAAATATTAATTTTATGAGAGACTATTTCGTAAATATTAATTTTTGAGGGATTATTTTGAAAATATGAATTTTATGAGGGGCTATTTCGTAAATATGAGTTTTTGAGGGACTAGTGTGCAAATATGGAAAATAAAGCTAATTTTAGTATTAAAATGAGAAAAATAGTATTTTTGATTTAAAACGTAAGAAAAATATTTACGTGATTTGAAAATGTTGAAAAATCGTTACACGATTTTGAAAACGTTGAAAAATCGTTACACAATTTTGAAAAGGCGACATAATTGAGTCGCAATTGAGAAAACGTGAAAATATGACTACGCGATTAAAATACAGTAATAATACTGTTAGATTATTATGTGGACCCCGATTATGTGATATAAATTGAAAATGTGAATAGTGCATGGTACATGCATTGGAAAGATCCGATGGACTGTATGAGACTAGTTGCCTAGGAGAGACTACACCTCCTGAGTGGGTGCGATATGCACAGTGTAAGTCACTCGTTGACTTTGGGGACATTGGGGTGCAGGTTGCCTACAATGGGCAGTTGGTAGCTCTTCTGTTCCGTAGGTTAGACCGACGCAACACACCAATGATCCTAACCAAGACACTATCCTTAATCAAGATCTGATAAAGACTATCGTGTATATGCTGGATGTGCAAGACTGAGCACGTGGTCTGAGGCATGTTGGTACCGACAAATCTTTTCGATCACTCTCTTCGACCTAAGTTGTAACTCCATGGAGTAGGAAATTGAGTCTGTGTGCATACATATAATGATAGAGGGTATTATCGTAATTTCTATTTATGATAACTGATTTATTGGTTATTTGATTATTGATAATGGCATGATTGTAATTATTGTGTATTACATGTTTTGTGATGATAATGATATTAGTGGCATAACTGTAATTATGGTATGATAGTTGTATGAGATAGTGTATGTGTTTATCTTCATTGCTACCATATTGGTATTGGCGTAGGTGATCTCACCTCTTTGTATGTATGTTCTGTATTATATTTATAGTTGTTAAGACGTCGAGCAAGAGATAGAGCGAGAAGTTGAGGAGGAGCAGATTCCTGCTGAGGACGTCGAGTTTTGAAGAGATGGAGATGCCTACTTTCCTTGGCTACCGAGGTGACATTTATTGGAGGAGATGAGGCATGACGTTGTAGATTTAGAGAGAGAGAGTATATACTATATGGGAGACCTAAATATTAGATTGAGTAGGCAACATTTAGGACACCCTTACTTTTTTGTCAATATTTATGTATAACTAGAGTTCCCAATATCTATTAGGTAGTATTGGGGAGCTTACTATCATACTCCCAAGTGCGATTATTATTGTGTCGTCGATCGGACACTGTCCGTGGATCGCACCTCATGATGGATTCTGTGTATGAAGAATCCAGGATTGAGGAACAATATGAGAGGAATACGAGGAGGACAACGTCCGAGGGTTCTGCTTTCTAGTAGGACTTGGGCAATATAATAATTTAAGTTAAAGTTTAAAGTTTAAATATTTTAAAAGTCTAGTTTGTAAAATATTTAAGTACGACAATACTAAAGGCTTGTATGTTTATATATGATGTAAATTATTTGTGACAATGTTGTTATGTTTTTATTTTCTGCAAAGTTTATCTTATTTTCATCAAGAAATTTTATAACTTGTATGTATAATACAAGCACGATTTTTTAATTGAAGGGAAATTTGGTAATTAAGTAACATAAGTGTGGCGCCCTAAGGAGGGTGTTACATTAGTTGGTATCAGAGCCCAAGTTAGAGTCTTTTGGGTTAGTGGTTAGGTCTGTCTTGTCTAAGTTGTGTGATTCTCTAAAATTGTTTTCTGAAAGAAAAACAACATTGTTTGAAGACTAACCTTCACTTTTCTTTGTGTTGTTCAATCTGATAGATAGAGCGAAATGGCTGACGCGGAAGAGGACGCATGAATGCGAGGGCAACAGCTGGAAATGCTAGCGATAACAATCGAATATGGCTCAGACTGTAGCAAAGAATACAACGAATGGCCGAGGTTGTTGCACAAACTAATGAAAGAGAGCAAATGACAATGCTCACAGCATGTCAGAATTTCGGAGGAATAATCCACTGAAATTTCATGGAGAGTTCGACCCAGAGAAAGCTGATTTATAGATCAAGGAACTGGAGAAAATATTTGAAGGCATGGGTTGAATCTTGATGGATAAGTTTTGAACTTTCGCCACGTTTGTTCTAGTTGGTGATGGGAGGCTTGGTGGGGTTTGACTGGAGATTAGCATTAATTCAATTACTTAATTTGAAGGGAGAGTTGTGACTTGGCAGCTCTTTAGGCAGAAGTTTCTGGGGAAGTATTTCCCAGCCTAGTGTTCGATATGCTAAAGAGATGGAATTCCTTAGTACGAGGCAAGGGCGATGATTTGTTAGTGAGTATGTGCAAGGTTCGAAAGCTTGTCTAAGTTTTCGAGTTACTTAGATGCATCCGATAATGAGTGGAAGTGTAGAAAGTTCGAAGAGATGAGGCTTGACATCAAGTGAGCTTTAAAGGTTGTGGATATTGATCGGTTCCGGTATTATGTAGATAAGTGTCGAAAGGTCGAGGAGATTGATCATATTAATTAAGAGAGGCTAGAAATAAGAATTTTCGACCAAACTAATTACGGCTCCAAAGGGGAAGAATATATATGCGGTGGCAACCATTTCCAATAGAAACCATATACTAAACCAGCAAGTAAGTCGAGAATCGGCAATCATTTGGAGGAAGTTCAAGTGGTGGTAGTAGAGCAGTTTCAACTGGAACTTCTGCACTTAAATGTTTTAAGTGTGGGAAAGGACATCTCACCAGTAGATCGGCAAAGATAAGGGGGTGATTTGTTATCGATGTGGGAAGCCTATACATTTCTCTAGGGAGTGTGATCAGCAGAAAGCGGAGCCATCAGTGGGCAGTGTTAGCACAGCAAGGCCACAGGCGGGTGGTTGAGTGTATACTATGAGCGGGGAGGAAGCCGCTAAATCCGAGGACTTGATAATGGAGGAGTGTTATTGAAGGTAATCCTTTCACAAATGATTATATGATTCGGAGAGCAACGCATTCTTTCATTTCATGTGATTGTGTGGAGTATTTGGGATTAACTGTGACTACATTGCCGTATGATTTGAGTGTTAGTACTCCTACTGATAAACCTGTGATAACTACAAAAGTATGCTTAAATTGCCTTGTATCTGTTAGAGATAGGATCTTTCATGTGGATTTGATCTGTTTGCCTCTTTCCAAGATTAATGTAATCTTAGGAATGGATTGGTTGTCTTCCAACTATATCTTGATAGACTGTGCTAGTAAGACCTTAGTTTTTCTTGAGGTTAAGGATTCTAGATTCCTAACGGCTACTCAAGTGGAAGCTTGTTTGAAGGAAGGAGATCAAGGATACTTGTTGATGTCTTCTTTGGAGGTTCACTGTGAAGATGTCTTGAAGGATATTTTTGTAGTAAATGAATTTCCTGAAGTGTTTCCTGAAGATATACCTGGACTACCGCCAGAAAGAGAGATTGAATTCTCTATTGATTTAGTGCCTGGAGCTGGACCTATATCTATGGCGCCTTATCGGATGTCGCCAGTAGAGTTGGCAGAACTTAAGAAGTAGTAGAAGGATTTGTTGGAGAAGCAATTTCTAAGACCAAGTGTATCACCTTGGGGAGCTCCAGTATTGTTGGAAAAGAAGAAGGATGGGAATTCTCGTCTATATGTAGACTACCAGCAATTGAACAAGATTACAATCAAGAACAAATATCTGTTACCAAGAATCGATGATCTAATGGACTAATTGCGTGGAGCCGCAATATTGTCTAAGATTGATTTACGTTCTGGTTATTACCAGATATGTGTGAAGGTGGAGGATATCCCAAAGACTGCGTTTCGGACACGATATGGGTATTACGAGTATCAAGTGATGCCTTTTGGTGTGACTAATGCACCTGTGACATTTATGGACTTTATGAACTGGATTTTTGATTCGTACTTGGATAAGTTTATTGTTGTCTTTATTGATGACATTTTGATTTATTCTCGAAGTCAGGAGGAGCATGCTGAACATCTCAGAGTGGTTCTCCAGATTTTGAAGGAGAATAAGCTGTATGCCAAGTTGTCCAAATGTGAGTTTTGGTTGAGCGAAGTACAATTTTTGGGGCATGTCATATCGGCGGATGGAATTGAAGTTGATGCTTCAAAGGTGGAGACAGTTGTAGAATGAGAGAGACCGAAGACTGCATCGGAGATTCGTAGTTTCATTGGATTGGCCGGTTATTATCGATGTTTTATTGAGGGGTTTTCAAAGATTGCAGGACATCTTACCAACTTACACGAAAGAATCAACCGTCTGAGCATGTGAGGAAAGTTTTCAGAAGTTGAAACGACGACTGACTACTTCACCGATTTTGATTCTGCCTTATCCGAATGAACCTTTCGAGGTATATTGTGATGCTTTGTATCAAGGATTGGGTTGTGTACTTATGCAGAACCGTAAGGTTGTGGCATATACGTCTAGGCAGTTGAAAGTGCATGAAAGGAATTATCTGACTCATGACTTGGAGTTAGCAGCAGTAGTGTTTGCATTGAAGGTGTGGAGACATTTTCTCTATGGAGCAACGTTCACTATTTTTAGTGACCATAAAAGTTTGAAGTATTTGTTTGACCAGAAAGAGTTGAACATGAGACAAAGACGTTGGCTAGAGTTTCTGAAAGATTATGACTTTCAGTTACAGTATCATCCCGGAAAGGCGAATGTCGTAGCGGATACCTTAAGTAGGAAAGCGCTTAATGTTTCTGTTATGATGATGAAGGAGAAGGAACTGATAGAAGAATTTCGGGATATGCGATTGTCTGTGAAGTTGACACCGGGGAAGATGTGTTTGAACATGATCACTATTTCGAATGACTTGATGGATAGAATACGAGAAAGGCAAAACAGTGATCAGGATTTGCAAAAAGCAAAGGAAGCAAGAGGTCAAGGAGCAGAATTAGAATTCAGCGAAGGTGTTGATGGAATTTTGAAGTTCAAAGGGAGAGTTTGTGTACCAAACAATCCAGAACTTAGAAGATCGATTTTGGATGAAGCTCATAGAACTAAGTTGAGCATGCATCCAGGAGCCACGAAGATGTACCAAGATTTGAAACAGTTGTATTGGTGGCAAGGAATGAAGAGGGATGTAGCTGAATATGTATCATCCTGTTTGGTTTGTTAGAAGGCCAAAGTGGAATATCAGAGACCATCAGGAATGTTGCAACCTTTGCCTATTCCTGAGTGGAAATGGGATGACATAGCAATGGATTTCGTCACGGGACTACCGAAAACTCGAAAGAGTCACAATTCTATTTGGGTAATTATTGATCGGCTTACAAAGTCGGTGCACTTTTTACCGATTAATATTAAATACTCAATGGAAAAGTTGGCTCAAGTGTACATCAATGAAATCGTTAGACTTCATGGTATACCATCCAGTATAATTTTTGATCGAGATCTACGATTTACATCGAGATTCTGGAACAGTTTGTAAGAAACAATGGGAACAAAGCTACGTTTGAGTTCTGCTTACCATCCACAAACAGATGGTTAGTCAGAAAAGATGATTCAGTCATTGGAGGACTTGTTGAGGGCTTGTGTTCTAGAGCAAACTGGTTGTTGGGATGAATTTCTACCGTTGATAGAGTTCACTTATAACAATGGTTTCCATTCGAGCATAGGGATGGCACCCTATGAGGCATTATATGGGAGAAGATGAAGAACGCCGTTGTGTTAGTACCATGATGGTGAAAGTACTGTGGTAGGACTAGAATTTGTGCAGCAGACTACTGAGAAAGTGAAGATGATCCAAGACAAGATGAGGATAACTCAGACGCGACAAAAGAGTTATGCAGATAAAAGATGAAGACCGCTTGAATTTGAAGAAGGTGACTATGTATTTCTACGTGTGACGCCTATGACTGGAGTTGGACGAGTAATCAAGTCGAGGAAGCTCACTCCGAAGTTTATTGGACCGTATCAGATACTTCGTCAGGTAAGTCTGGTAGCTTATCAGATTGCACTACCACCATTCCTATCAAATCTTCATAATGTATTTCACGTATCACAACTACGAAAATATATTTCTGATCTGACTCATGTCATCGAACCAGACACTGTACAACTGAAGGAGAATTTGACCTATGAGACGTTTCCAGTCAAGATTGAAGATCGAAGGATCAAGCTGCTTCGAGGAAAGGATATCGCATTGGTTAAAGTGGTATAGAACGATGTAAGTGGTGAAGCCACATGGGAGTTGGAAGAGAAGATAAGAGAGCAGTATCCATTTTTATTTTGAATATGTATGTCAAGTTTCGAGGACGAAACTTTGTTTTAGAGGGGGAGAGTTGTATCACCCCAAATTCTGACTATGTTAATAGTAATAGCAGAATTACACTGTTTTACATTTTTTGTGTGTTATAAAAACAAGTTGTCTGTTCTGAGATCATTTTTGATAATTTTGTGTGATTTGCTTCGAGTCAAGAAAATAATAATTTTCTTGACCGTAAAAATATTAATTTAATTAATTTGAAGTATGGATCTTATAAAGTGTGATTGTATATATATTAATCTTATAATTTTTAGAATTTATTCGTGCAATAAAATAATTTTATATTATTATAATATTATTTTATTCAACAAGACTAACTATTCAATAACTAATTAATCAAAAATTAAAAAGTTCATTGTGGTGAAAAAAGTTCGTGGGGAGCGTGTTTAGTATCACCAAAGGACAACAACGATTCGGATCGTCACCGAATGGAATTCTTTTAACCAATAAGTTTATGATCAATGATGTTATTTGAATAGAATTCTGAACCAAAAAGTTCGTGGGGCCCGTGTTTAGTATAGCAGTCAACCATAACTGATTTATTGGTTATTTGATTATTGATAATGGCATTATTGTAATTATTGTGTATTACACGTTTTGTGATGATAATGATGTTAGTGGCATAACTGTAATTATGGTATGATAGTTGTATGAGATATTGAATGTGTTTTTCTTCATTGCTACCATACTGGTATTGGCGTAGGTGATCTCACCTTGTTGTATGTATGTTCTGTATTATATTTATATTTGTTAAGACGTCGAGCAAAAGATAGAGCGAGAAGTTGAGGATTTGATCTCTACCGAGGACGTTGAGTTTTGAAGAGATGGAGATGCCTAGTTTCCTTGTGCTACTCTTACATTTATTGGAGGAGATGAGGCATGGAATGTAGATTTAGAGAGAGAGAGTATATACTATATAGGAGACCTAAATATTAGATTGAGTAGGTAACATTTAGGACACACTTACTTTTCTGTCAATATTTATGTACAACTAGAGTTCCCAATATCCATTAGGTGTTATGTATTGGGAGCTTACTATCGTACTCCCAAGTTTGTGATTAGTATTGTGTCGTAGTCTGCTTGGACACTAGGTCCGTAGGATCAGGATTTCGCACCTCATGATGGATTCCTGTATGATGAGGAATCTGAGGAGGATCCGTCTGAGGGTTCTGCTGTCTAGTTGGACTTGGGAAATATAATAGTTTAAGTTAAAGTTTAAAGTTTAAATATTTTAAAAGTCTAGTTTGTAAAATATTTAAGTACGACAATACTAAAGGCTTGTATGTTTAGATATGATGTAAATTATTTGTGACAATGTTGTTATGTTTTTATTTTCTGCTAAGTTTATCTTATTATCATCAAGAAATTTTATAACTTGTATTTATAATACAAGCACGATTTTTTAATTGAAAGGTAATTTGGTAATTAAGTAACATAAAGTGTGGCGCCCTAAGGAGGGTGTTACATTAGTTGGTATCAGAGCCCAAGTTAGAGTCTTTTGGGTTTGTGGTTAGGTCTGTCTTGTCTAAGTTTTGTGATTCTCTGTAATTGTTTTCCGAAAGAAAAACAACATTGTTTGAAGACTGACCTTCACTTTTCTTTGTGTTGTTCAGTCTGATAGATAGAGCGAAATGGCTGGACGCAGAAGAGGACGCATGAATGCAAGGGCAGCAGCTGGAAATGCTGGCGACGACAATCAAAATATGGCTGCAGCTGTAGCAGGAATACAACGAATGGCTGAGGTTGTTGCACAGCAGAACCAGAGAGCAAATGACGATGCTCACAGCCTGTCGGAATTTCGGAGGAATAATCCACCGAAATTTCATGGAGAGTTCGACCCAGAGAAAGCTGATTTATGGATCAAGGAACTGGAGAAAATATTTGAAGGCATGGGTTGTACTGATGAGCGGAAGCTTACTTTCGCCACGTTTGTTCTAGTTGGTGATGGAGAGGCTTGGTGGGCAGGAGCCTGCAGATTAATTCAAGCTGAAGGAAGAGTTGTGACTTGGCAGCTCTTTAGGCAGAAGTTTCTGGGAAAGTATTTCCCAGCCAATGTTCGACATGCTAAGGAGATGGAATTCCTTAGTCTGAGGCAAGGGGCGATGACTGTTAGTGAGTACGCAGCAAGGTTCGAAAGCTTGTCTAAGTTTTCGAGTTACTTCCAGATGCATCCAGATAATGAGTGGAAGTGTAGAAAGTTCGAAGAGGGGCTGAGGCTTGACATCAAGTGAGCTTTGGCAACTATGGTTATTAATCAGTTTCTGGTATTGCTAGATAAGTATCGAAAGGTCGAGGAGATTGATCATCTGAGAGAGGCTAGAAATAAGAATTTTGGACCAGCACGGTTCCAAAGGGGGAAGAGTAGCGGTGGCAACCGTTTCCAACAGAAACCATATACTAAACCAACAGTAAGTCAGAATCGGAAGCAATCATTTGGAAGCAGTTCAAGTGGTAGTAGAGCAGTTTCAACTGGAACTTCTGCACTTAAATGATTTAAGTGTGGGAAAGGACATCTCACCAGAGACTGTCAGCATAAGGGGGTGATTTGTTATCGATGTGGGAAGCCTGGACATTTCTCTAGGGAGTGTGATCAGTAGAAAGTGGAGCCATCAGTGGGCAGTGTTCGCACAGCAAGGCCACAGGCGGATGGTCGAGTGTATACTATGAGCGGGGAGGAAGCCGCTAAATCCGAGGACTTGATAATGTAGGAGTGTGCTATTGAAGGTAATCCTTTAACAGTATTATATGATTCGGGAGCAACGCATTCTTTCATTTCATGTGATTGTGTGGAGCATTTGGGATTAACTGTGACTACATTGCCGTATGATTTGAGTGTTAGTACTCCTACTGATAAACCTGTGATAACTACAAAAGTATGCTTAAATTGCCCTGTATCTGTTAGAGATAGGATCTTTCATGTGGATTTGATCTGTTTGCCTCTTTCCAAGATTAATGTAATCTTAGGAATGGATTGGTTGTCTTCCAACCATATCTTGATAGACTGTGCTAGTAAGACATTAGTTTTTCTTGAGGTTAAGGATTCTAGATTCCTAACGGCTACTCAAGTGGAAGCTTGTTTGAAGGAAGGAGATCGAGGATACTTGTTGATGTCTTCTTTGGAGGTTCACTGTGAAGATGTCTTAAAGGATATTTTTGTAGTGAATGAATTTCCTGAAGTGTTTCCTGAAGATATACCTGGACTACCGCCGGAAAGAGAGATTGAATTCTCTATTGATTTAGTGCCTGGAGCTGGACCAATATCTATGGCGCCTTATCAGATGTCTCCAGTAGAGTTGGCAGAACTTAAGAAGCAGTTAGAGGATTTGTTGGAGAAGGAATTTGTGAGACCAAGTGTATCACCTTGGGGAGCTCCAGTATTGTTGGTAAAGAAGAAGGATGGGACTTCTCGTCTATATGTAGACTACCAGCAATTGAACAAGATTACAATCAAGAACAAATATCCGTTACCAAGAATCGATGATCTGATGGACCAATTGCGAGGAGCCACAATATTTTCTAAGATTGATTTATGTTCTGGTTATCACCAGATACGTGTGAAGGTGGAGGATATCCCAAAGACTGCGTTTCGGACACAATATGGACATTACGAGTATCAAGTGATGCCTTTTGGTGTGACTAATGCACCTGCGACATTTATGGACTTTATGAACTGGATTTTTCGTTCATACTTGGATAAGTTTATTGTTGTCTTTATTGATGACATTTTGATTTATTCTCGAAGTCAGGAGGAGCATGCTGAACATCTCAGAGTGGTTCTCCAGATTTTGAAGGAGAATAAGCTGTATGCCAAGTTGTCCAAATGTGAGTTTTGGTTGAGCAAAGTACAATTTTTGGGGCATGTCATATCGGCGGATGGAATTGAAGTTGATGCTTCAAAGGTGGAGACAATTGTAGAATGGGAGAGACCGAAGACTGTATTGGAGATCTGTAGTTTCATCGGATTGGCCGGTTATTATCGATGATTTATTGAGGGGTTTTCAAAGATTGCAGGACCTCTTACCCAACTTACACGAAAGAATCAACCGTTTACATGGACTGAAGCATGTGAGGAAAGTTTTCAGGAGTTGAAACGATGACTGACTACTTCACCAATTTTGATTCTGCCTGATCCGAATGAACCTTTCGAGGTATATTGTGATGTTTTGTATCAAGGATTGGGTTGTGTACTTATGCAAAACCGTAAGGTTGTGGCATATGCATCTAGGCAGTTGAAAGTGCATGAGAGGAATTATCTGACTCATGACTTAGAGTTAGCAGCAGTAGTGTTTGCATTGAAGGTGTGGAGACATTTTCTCTATAGAGCAACGTTCACTATTTTTAGTGATCATAAAAGTTTGAAGTATCTGTTTGACCAGAAAGAGTTGAACATGAGACAAAGACATTGGCTAGAGTTTCTGAAAGATTATGACTTTCAGTTATAGTATCATCCCGGAAAGGCAAATGTCGTAGCGGATGCCTTAAGTAGGAAAGCGCTTAATGCTTCTGTTATGATGATGAAGGAGAAGGAACTGATAGAAGAATTTTGGGATATGCGATTGTCTGTGAAGTTGACACCGGGAAGATGTGTTTAAACATGATCACTATTTCGAATGACTTTATGGATAGAATACGAGAAGGGCAAAACAGTGATCAGTATTTGCAAGAAGCAAAGGAAGCAAGAAGTCAAGGAGCAGAATTGGAATTCAGCGAAAGTGTTGATGGAATTTTGAAGTTCAAAGGGAGAGTTTGTGTACCAAACAATCCAGAACTTAGAAGATTGATTTTGGATGAAGCTCATAGAAGTAAGTTGAGCATGCATCCAGGAGCCACGAAGATGTACCAAGATTTGAAACAGTTGTATTGGTGGCAAGGAATGAAGTGGGCTGTAACTGAATATGTATCATCCTATTTGATTTGTCAGAAGGCCAAAGTGGAACATCAGAGACCATCAGGAATGTTGCAACCTTTGCCTATTCCTGAGTGGAAATGGGATGACATAGCAATGGATTTCGTCACGGGACTACCGAAAACTCGAAAGAGTCACAATTCTATTTGGGTAATTATTGATCGGCTTACAAAGTCGGCGCACTTTTTACCGATTAATATTAAATACTTAATGGAGAAGTTGGCTCAAGTATACATCAATGAAATTGTTAGACTTCATGGTGTACCATCCAGTATAATTTCTGATCGAGATCCGAGATTTACATCGAGATTCTAGAACAGTTTGCAAGAAGCAATGGGAACGAAGCTACGTTTGAGTTCTGCTTACCTTCCACAAATAGATGGTCAGTCAGAAAAGACGATTCAGTCAGTGGAGGACTTGTTGAGGGCTTGTGTTCTAGAGCAAATTGGTTGTTAGGATGAATTTCTACCGTTGATTGAGTTCACTTACAATAATGGTTTCCATTTGAGCATAGGGATGGCACCCTATGAGGCATTATATGGGAGAAGATGAAGAACGCCATTGTGTTGGTACCACGATGGTGAAAGTACTATGGTAGGACCATAATTTGTACAGCAGACTACTGAGAAAGTGAAGATGATCCAAGACAAGATGATGACAACTCAGACACGGTAAAAGAGTTATGCAGATAAAAGACGAAGACCGCTTGAATTTCAAGAAGGTGACTATGTATTTCTACGTGTGACGCCTATGACTGGAGTTGGACGAGTAATCAAGTCGAGGAAGCTCACTCCAAAGTTTATTGGACCGTATCAGATACTTCGTCAAGTAAGTCCGGTAGCTTATCAGATTGCACTACCACCGTTTCTATCAAATCTTCATAATGTATTTCACGTATCACAACTACGGAAATATATTTCTGATCCGACTCATGTCATCGAACCAGACACTGTACAACTGAAGGAGAATTTGACCTATGAGATGTTTCCAGTCAAGATTGAGGATCGAAGGATCAAGCTGCTTCGAGGAAAGGATATCGCATTGGTTAAAGTGGTATAGAATGATGTAAGTGGTGAAGCCACATGGGAGTTGGAAGAGAAGATAAGAGAGCAGTATCCGTTTTTATTTTGAATATGTGTGTCAAGTTTCGAGGACGAAACTTTATTTTAGAGGGCGAGAGTTGAAACACCCCAAATTCTGACTATATTAATAGTAATAGTAGAATTACACTGTTTTGCATTTTCTGTGTGTTATAAAAATAAGTTGTCTGTTCTGAGATCATTTTTGACCATTTTGTGTGATTTGCTTCGAGTCAAGAAAATAATAATTTTCTTGATCGAAAAAATATTAATTTAATTAATTAAAGTGGGGATCTTACTAAACCCAATTCTGATTGATATATATATTAATCTTGTAATTTTTAGAATTTAACTGTGTAATAAAATAATTTTATATTATTATAATATTATTTTATTCAACAGTACCTACTGTCTCAAAAATAGTAAAAAAACTGCATATGGACCCGAAAAAGTTCGTGGGACCAGCGTTTAGTATAGCAGTCAATGATTCTGACTGAATGGAATTCTGAACCAATAAGAATCAATCAAAATAGGTGGCTTGACTTTTTAAACCAATAGGAAGAAGTCAAATATAGAAGCATAGACTTCAATATAAACCCTTGGATAAAAAGCATGATTTAGATGCTTTTGATCATAACCGTTGATTCGATCAATGGTGTAAAACGAATCCTGATAAAACCACTAAGTAATATCCACCGTAGATGAGATCAATGGATAGGAAACCAAGTTGATTTTCAATGGCTAAGATGAAGTCAACAATAGTGGCTTGAATTTGATTAGTAACTAATTAAATCTAATTTGGTTAATCTAATGGCCTAATTAACAAGCTAAGTAAACTAACTTAATAATTAATTAGTTATAAGCTAATTACTAATTAAATATCCTAATTATTATTAGAGGATATAATATATATAATTATATGTCTAATTAATCAATTATGTAATTGAAAAGTTAATTAAGATTGGTTAGGAAACTAAACCTAATTAACTAGTGAATTGATTAGCAAGTAATTAGGCTTGAATTAAAAGAAAATTGAGTCCCTAAATGCCCTTGTGTCCCACAGTTTTCAGCAGCCTTGGGGAGGCATCTACATGGTTCTTGAACCATCTATAATAGCTATGCAAGTCAAATTGATGACCTATGCCATGTGCTACTCCATGTGCACTCAAAATAGGATATTTTCTTCATACTAATCTCCTAAAATTCTCTACAATCCCACGGCAGCAGCACTCACCAATTCACTCTCACAAATTTCATTTTCTCTCACATCAAAAAGCTTACAACACTTTCTCTCAAAAATCCCAAGAACCTAAGCACCATTTTTCCTTCCTTTTTTCTCCATTGGTTCGGCCAAGCACCCTATAAACACCATCCATCACCTATAATTTTCACTCTCACCATTTCCTAAAGCTAAACAACATTCTAAACACTTTCCATTTAGAAAGTTTTCCCAAAATCACATCCTAAGTGCTTCAAAATCCCACTTTTACCTTACTTTCTTAGAGGTAAACTTAGATTTCTATGGTTTAAATTCATGTTTATGATTTTCTAAGCCATGTTTGTTCCATGGTTTGTTATTATTAAGCTTTGTTTGTGATTTTACTAATTGTTTTAGAATTGTTAGGAATTGTTTGTGGCTTGTACGAAAACAAGGAGAAGGAGAGGAGCTTGAAAAGCTTGTCTTCAAGAGGTAAAAGGGAGATTTAACCTCACCAACCAAGTTTTGGTGGTGTGAGGATGGTTTTGTACGGTGAAAAATCCATAAGGGTTCTTCATGGATTATTTGATTGTGTTTGTATTGTGTTTAATTGTGTTTCTATGCTTGCATGTGTGATAAAATGCTTAAAGCTTTGATATTATGTGTGTATGTATAATTATGAAAGCATGAGAATGTATGTGTAATTTAGGATGTGAACAACATGATGAATCGATTGTATGAGTACTCCAAAGAGTATTGAGGCTTACGATCATACCATGGAAAAAGGACCAAAGTCCGATTAATTAAAATGATGAATTAAAAATGAAAAAATTGAGTATGGAAAAGAATTTTTGAAAGAATTAAAGAAAAGATTTAAATGAATTTGGAAAAAAAATTGACTTTTTATGGAAAAGTAAAATAATTTTTGTAAGAATTAAAGAAAAGAAATAACAATTTTTGAGAAACAATACAATTATTTTATGATAGACTATTTTAAATAGAGGGTTATAAATATGAATTTTATGAAATTTTTATGGCAACCATTAAAAGAGAGGATAAATTTTGTAAATATGAATTTTAAATGAGAGGACTATTTTGTAAATATTAATTTTTGAGGGATTATTTTGTAAATATGAATTTTTTATGAGAGACTTATTTCACAGGAAACTAAATGAGGGATTACAAATCTTGAAGGATACCTCACCCTCAATATAGTAGAATTTGAGGGATTATACAAATTGAAGTGCTAAGAGGCTCAGTTCTCAAAGAATATCTCAAAGTTTTATGTAAAAATAGGGTAAATAATCTATTTTTCAAAACAAGTAAATATGAGTTTGTGAGGACTAGTCTCTATTTGTGCAAATATGTGAAAATAAAGCTAATTTTAGTATTAAAATGAGAAAAATAGTATTTTTGATTTAAAATGAGAAAAAAAAATATTTATGTGATTCAAATTGAAAATGTTCGAAAAAAAATCGAATAACGAACGATTTTGAAAACGTTGAAAAATCGCCCTTTTATTATAGACAATGGTTTTTGAAAAGGCTTTTTAGAAAACATAATTGAAGTAGACGAATTTGAAAGGTTTTAGAAAACAAGAGTGAAAATACACTGACGCACGATTAAAATAAAGCTTTATTAATAATCTTGTTGATTATTACTCAATTTATAAAACAGTTATGTGGATCCCCCCATTTTTAAGTTATTATGTGATATAAATTGAAAATGCACTAGGAGATATCCAAAGAGTGCGAGAGATAAGGTACATGACATTGGAAATTTTGTCTTCGATGGACATACATTCTTCGAAGACATATGTTTAATTACATTCTCCTTGTGTTGAGCTTAATTGAGATCTTTTGCTTTCTTGTTGCCTCACTCTTGGGAGAGACTACTACAAAGTATTACTCACTTAAACAAGCATAATTAGTGGGTGCATGATATGCGTAGTTTAACATGCATATAAAAGTCACAAATAAGATATTTATCAATTATTGACTTTAAGATGGAACATAAGCAAAGTATTCTTTTTGTCTTGTATTGTCATCATCAAAACTTAATATATAAAACCATTTGGGGCAAACTTATTTTCACACTATTTCGTAAATATGAGTTTTTGAGGGACTAGTGTGCAAATATGAAAAATAAAGCTAAAATGAGAAAAATAGTATTTTTTATTTAAAACGTAAGGCGATTTGAAAATGTTGTAGCTTTTGAAAACCGTGAAAAGGCCGTTAGGTTAGATTGAGAAAACGAAAATACACACCAATGATTCTAACCGAGATTATTATCCTTAATCAAGATCCGATAAAGATTATCGTGTATAGTTGCCTAGGAGAGACTACACCTCCCGAGTGGGTGCGATGTGCAAGTCACCGAGCACGTGGTCAATGGGAGGCATGTCGTTGGTTAGACCGACGCAACACACCAATGATCCTACCGAATCTATTTTCGATCACTCAGGCGAGCACGTGGTAGGCGTGTTAGTCGTCCGACCTGAGTTGTAGACAAATCTTTTCCAGTTGTAGCTCCATGGAGTAAGAAATTGAGTCTGTGTGCATACATATAATGATAGAGGGCATTATCGTAATTTTTGTTTATGATAACTGATTTATTGGTTATTTGATTATTAATAATGGCATGATTATAATTATTGTGTACTACATGTTTTGTGATGATAATGATGTTAGTGACATAACTGTAATTATGGTATGATAGTTGTATGAGATATTGTATGTGTTTATCTTCATTCCTACCATACTGGTATTGGCGTAGGTGATCTCACCTCTTTATATGTATGTTCTGTATTATATTTATATTTGTTAAGACATCGAGCAAGAGATAGAGCGAGAAGTTGAGAAGGAGCAGATTCCTGCTGAGGACGTCGAGTTTTGAAGAGATGGAGATGCCTAGTTTCCTTGGCTACCTGAAGCTGACATTTATTGGAGGAGATGAGGCATGGACTGTAGATTTAGAGAGAGAGAGAGTATATACTATATGGGAGACCTAAATATTAGATTGAGTAGGCAACATTTAGGACACCCTTACTTTTCTGTCAATATTTATGTACAACTAGAGTTCTCAATATCCATTAGGCAATATTGGGAGCTTACTATCGTACTCCCAATGCGATTATTATTGTGTCATCTGCTCGGACACCTGTCCGTAGGACTGCACCTCATGATGGATTCTTGTATGCTGAGGAATCTGAGGAGGACCCGTCTGAGGGTTCTGCTATCTAGTAGGACTTTGGCAATATAATAGTTTAAGTTAAAGTTTAAAGTTTAAATATTTTGAAAGTCTAGTTTGTAAAATATTTAAGTACGACAGTACTAAAGGCTTGTGTGTTTATATATGATGTAAATTATTTGTGACAATGTTGTTATATTTTTATTTTCTGCTAAGTTTATATTTTCATCAAGAAATTTTATAACTCGTATTTATAATACAAGCACGATTTTTTAATTGAAGGGTAATTTGGTAATTAAGTAACATAAAGTGTGGCGCCCTAAGGAGGGTTTTACATTTCTTGCCTTTTTTACATAATTGAAATTTGTGAAGGAGAGGTTGAAGATGAGTGAAGATGAAAGAGTGATGTTGCATAAAAATAGAGGTGCTGATGTTGTGTTTAAGTAGGTGTTGTCTGACAAGCATGGGGAAGGGAAAGATGTATTTATAGAGCTAAATTGAGTCTACTTCACGTATAAGAATGATTACTTGATAACTAGGTGTCATAAGGAGATTTCATTCCCTTCAAAAATCTCTTCCATCATCATTGCTTCTAATCTAACTTTTCATCCAAAATTCGACTCCTATTTTTTATAATCATTGCTGAAACTGAATCAAAATTTCAAGAGCTGCACATGTTCATGCTGACATCACATGCTTATGCCATATTCAATAAGTGCATGGACACTTGTTCCTTCTTGACCATATTTCACTATCTTTTTTTGACACTCGTTCTTTGCAATCATTTATTCTTCTTGACGTGGAGTGGCTTAAGAATTAAGCCTTGTTAATTCTCCATTCATCCCTTAATACCTATTTCTAGAATCATCATGACTTCCTTAGTCAAGGTTTAAAAGGTGTTTTCTTTGTGACACTTGTTCTTGATGATATCACCATGCTTATTTCATTCTCTTAGTTTGGTTCTGGTTTGGTTCCATTGGAACCGTGGAATTGAGGAACCATGGGATAAGAAACCAATTTTTAATCCTGCTACCATATAACATGACTTCCATTTTTGATATTTTTCTGCTTTATTCGAATAAAAAAAATTTTCAAATAAAGTGGCATATTAGCACTTGTGTATTTGCTCAATAACTCTTTTATTCGAATAACAAAATCCTTATTCAAATAAATGACTCATTTCCTCCTTATACGACTGCACAATAAGAACTTTATTCAAATAACCTTCAAGTTATTTGAATAAATGTCTTTATATTTGAAATTTGCTTATATTATAGGTTATTTTATATATTAAGGGTAATTTTAGGGATGTTACATTCTTCTCCTCTTATAAAAATTTTGTCCTCAAAATTCCTATCTAGTACTTACTAAAAATTTCTGGGTATTCAAAATCCTCTTCTGCTTCTTAACTTTGCCATAAAACTTTTGTCCTTGTCTTAGAGATAAACCTTGGGTGTATATTAAAATAATCCTAACATAGTCAATCTATTTACAACTATTCATATAGCATCATGACCTAGATTGGTCTAACAAAATCCATAAAAATGTTATCCCATTTCCATTTTGGGATTTCTAAGGGTTGTAACAAATTTGAAGATCCTAGCTATTTCAGATCTTATTCCAGGTCACAAAAATTATATAATCTATTCCTATACATAATCACTTCATTATTCATTCAAGTATCACCTCCTTAAGAGCTTGCAAAGACTAATTTTCTTTTTATGCCTCTATGATTTTTGCTTCCAAACCTCCAATAATCAAATCCACTTTCTAAACCATCATATATGACAAGTAATATCATAATCTTTAAGAAATTCAATCCAACTCCATATTAAATTCCTTTTTGATAAAAATATCAGCATATACCTTAATAATATCTTCAAAATTTCAGAGTAAAACTACTGCTGCTAATTCTAAATAATATGGCCTAAGTTTTCTAGAGGTCCTTCTCTTCTTGTATTAATAATTTCACAGCCTAATTCCCTTTTGAAGTGTCACTATAAATTACAAAATGTCTTAAAGATCTACCTTCACAATCCTTTGTCCAAACAAATCCATTTTTTGATCAACCTAGTAAATCTTTCTATGAACCTATACCCAAGAAAAGATCTACCATAACTTCTAGAAATTTAATTTCTTTTATCTAAAATTTCACACTTTTTCAAATTTGCATATAACTATTTTTTCTTTCAAGGTTTCTAGCACTATCCTCAAGTGATTCAAAATATCATTAGAAATTCATCCTAGTATGGTCTAAACACCTTATTCATATAATCCATAGCATCACCAGATAGCCTAATTCTAAAAGTTGTTTTAGGAATAAATCCTAAACTAATGGTATCTATTCTAATGGATATTCATTCTTAATGATCGTCTTATCTATGCACAACTTAAGACTACTTTCCTTCTTTTACTAAGAGTACTAACCTGGATATCGTTCTGCTTTACGGGATTTGTGGCTTTGTCTGGGAATTTTCCTTTTTGCCAACTCTGCAATCTCTTGCTATTTACCCAGGCTTTCAACAAAAGTAGCATACTCACTGCACAAACAGGCAAGGTTTGTCTCCATGTTTCTTTTCACACTTTGGGCACTTTGCTTCAAGCTGGTCTTGTTTTCTATTGTTTGTATTTCACCTGAACGTATTGTTTCCAACTCTTTCTCCATTGTCTTCCCGCTTACACTTAAGCTGGAATTGCTTTTCCTTCTCAGCTTTATATTCCAAGAGATCCCTCTTCACAATTCTACTCTTGTTAACCAATGTAGAGTACTGTCTTATCTCTAGCTTACTTATCTCCTTCTTAATTTTTGACCTTAATCCAGATTCAAATTTTACAACCTTCCATTTTTCATTATTATTAAGTTGAAGATAAGAATAAAATTTTTTCAGTTCTTCAAATTTTGCTATATATTGCTCAACTGTCATTTTCCCTTGTCATAATCATAGAAACTCCATTTCTTTCTCATTTTGAACACTAGCCAGAAAATATTTATCCAAAAAAGCATTCTGAAAAATTTCCCAGGTTACAAGTGCATATGGGATTTCTAGAAGTCTCCTGACTCCATGCCACCAGTGTTTTGCTTCTCCAGATAACATATACGTAGCAAAACTTACTCTTTGGGCATCAGTACACCCCAAAATAATGAAAATTTTCTCCAACTTCGTGAGCTAGTTTTCTGCAGCAACCGAGTCATATTCTCCTTTAAACACTGGTAGATTAGCTTTCCAGAATTTAGACAATCCTTGAAAATTCAGGTTTATAGTAAGAACACCTAGTTCCAGACCTCGATTTGCTTGCATCTATTGGAAGAATTGATTAGTTGCAGCTATCTATTCTCGCATCGTAGCATCAATTTCTGCAAGCGTGTCCATTATCCTATTTATTCTATCCTCGGGGTTAGGATAAGGATTAGTATTATTCCACCTGCGAGACATCCTTTCGTGCAACAACTTTCTTATTTTATCAGAAATAAATAATGGTTCCTAAACCACTTTGCTTAGGACTCTGCTCTGATACCATACTGTAATGTCCTACTCTAATTTTAATTATTTTTTCTTATTATAAAATTGTAGTGCTTAATTCTATTAAGAGTAACACGTTAGAATCAGCTTCTAACATGATTATTAATTCATATATATAATAATTTACATAATTTTGTACAAATATTTATAAGTTAGGCACCTATTTTCTAAAAATTAAGGATGATAATTAAGGTGCCACTATTTACAATTATTAACATAAACTCCATCCAACTTCTAGCATATAAACTTGCTCGACATAAAAATCTATCAAAACCTCTTCAATTGGCTTAATCTGAAATATTAAACCACAAAGGAATAAAATACAAATCTCAGTAGGAAAATAGAAAAAACAACTATATTTTTCATCCTTTACAGTTCTCTATTTCTAAAACTATGTCAGAAAATCCACAAATTAAAAATAATAAGTGAAATATTATTTTTAAAAAATAAATTTGATGAGTAGTAAATAATACAAAATTTAAAATATAAAAGTACATAAGTCCAGTATAAGAGTAAGTAATTTCAAAATAATAAATCAATAATTTATGAGTAAGTAATTCAAATAAGATAAAGGAGTGATAAATCTCAAAAATTTGTCTTCTCATCATTAAAATAATCAATTATATTCATTATAATCTTTATCATCATCATCATCATCTTTATCAATGTCATCGTCTTCATTTTTAATGTTATCAACATCATTATCTTTATTAGCATCATTATTCTCGTTATTATTATCTTATTATTGTCATTGTCATCAATATCATTATTATCATCTTTATCCTTAATATTAACATCATCTCATTTCAATACTCTCAATCAAATGTACATCTTTCTCTATGGCAATGAGGTATCCCCCAAATCCTCTAATTATGACCATAATAATCTTTAATCATGGCCATAATATTCTCTGGTTGAGGAATTCCTCACTTCTCTATGATAATGAGACGTCCCTCAAAGTCCTCTGATCATGACCACACTAATCTCTAATCAGGGCGTCTCCCAATAATCTCTGATCATGGCCATGATATTTCTCATCCGAGGAATACTAATAATCTCTTGACAAAGAGGCATCCCTCAATGTCCACTGATCGTAGCCGTAATAATCTCTAATCAGGGCGTCCCCTAACAATCTCTAATCATGGTCACGATACTTCTCTTCTACACATTGATTCACTTTTATCTATGGGATGACACCTCAAAAAATACTTTATTCATCATAAAGAAATATTGATCATAATAAACTCATAAAATTAGACATCATTATGTAAAAGTAAGAATTTTTTTTAATAAAGATCAATAAGTAATATAAAGAATAACTCAAAATAAGGTTAGTTAGATAAAAGATTGATGAAAAGAGAGTTAAAGTGCAATTGTAATAAAAAGAAATATTCTCGTACAAAGGATAATACTATTTCTAACATCTGTATAAGATTTATTCGAATAAACATATCACCATTTCGAATAGATCTCTTCAAATCCAAATTTTGTAAAGCTTGGCTACTTTTATTCAAGTAGAGGAAGATTTTATTCGAAATAAACCACGTGAAAAACACATTTTATGAAGTATTTTTGAAAGAATTTATTCGAATAAGCCAGGTCTTATTCAAATAAATCAGTTGAGGTTCATGTTGTAGAAAACAATATGTCACTATTTCATCAAGATTAAAATAGAGCAAAAGAAAGGGAATGCAAAGTGATGGACTATGAGGTATAGTTGGAAGAAATAAAGAAAAAAGGATGGTGTTTTTGTCACTTACTTATTTTACATAATTGAAATTAGTGAAGGAGAAGTTAAAGATGAGTGAAGATGAGAGAGTGATGTTGCAGAAAAACAGGGGTGCTGATTTTGTGTTTAAGTGGGTGTTGTCTGACTAGCATGGGGAAGGGAAGGTCGTATTTATAAAGCCAAATTGAGTCTGCTTCACGTATAGGAATGATTACGTGATAACTAGGTGTCATAAGGAGATTTCATTCCCTTCAAAATTCTCCTTCATCATCATTGCTTCTAATCTAATTTTTCATCCAAAATTTGCCACCTATTTTCTATAATCATTGCTAAAACTTAATCAAAATTTCAAGAGCTCCACATGTTCATGCTAACAACACATGCTTATACCATCTTTAATAAATGCATGGACACTTGCTCCTTATTGACCATAATTCACTATCTTATTTTGACACTTGTTATTTGCAATCATTTATTCTTCTTAACATGGAGTGGCTTAAGAATTAAGCCTTGTTAATTCTCTATTCATCCCTCAACACCTATTTCTGAAATCATCATGACTTCCTTGGTCAAGGTTTCAAAGGTGTTTTCTTCATGACACTTGTTCTTGATGACATCGCCAGGCTTATTTCATGCTCTTAGTTTGGTTCTGATTTTATTCCATTAGAACTATGGAATTGAGGAACCATGGGATAAGAAACCAATTTTCCATCCTGCTACCATGTAACGTGACTTCCATTTATGATATTTTTCTGCTTTATTTAAATAAAAAAATTTATTCAAATATAGTGGCATATTAGCGCTTGTGTATTTGCTCAACAGCTCTTTTATTCGAATAACAAAATCTTTATTTCAATAAATGACTCATTTCCTCCTTATACAACTGCACAACAAGAACTTTATTTGAATAACCTTCAGGTTATTCAAATAAATGTCTTTATATTTGAATTTTGTTTATATTATAGGTTATTTTATATATTAAGGGTAATTTTAGGGATGTTACATCGTGCATAAGAGAATCATGTCCAATATCTTTCAAGTCTGAGCATTTAAGAATTTTATATTACTATACCAATCTTTATCTTTCTGGCTCAACTTTAATAGTCTCAAAGGAGCATTTCAACTTTTCTATGCATGCTCATTAATGATGCAATGTGTCATGTTTCTAATCAATCTAAAATATCCAAAAATCATGAGCAATATATATATATATATATTTGCCAATTTTGGCATCCTGCTATTTTCCCTATCGATATTCACGGGTTAAGTAGTCAAGTAAGGACTTTAAGGTGCCTTTGAGGTATTCAATATCGAAATAAAAAACACTTAAGATTGCTTTCCATCTGGCAAAAATCTATTTGGATGCTAAATTTTTAACATCTTTTTGTAAAATGTATTCTGCAGATTTGCAATCGACTCTTACCAAAACTTTTGATTTAATAAATCAGATTAAAATTTTGAAATGCATAAAACAATTGCTAAAACTTCTTTTTTAACAATAGAATAATTCTATTTTGCAGGATGTGGAAATAGGTTTGCCCCAATGATTTAATATGTTAAGTTTTGATGATGACAAATAGAAGACAAAAAGAATAATGCTTATGCTTTATAGTTGTGCTTAATAAATGATAAATGCATCACAAAAGAATGTTGATCATGTTACATAAATGTGCTTAATGAGATATATTGGATCATGCATGATTATGTACTTTATTTAGTTATACTTCACTTAATAATCATACAATAAGATATATGCTACATTCTTATATGCATGTTAGACTTACTAGAGTTATATATTTATGAATCATGCATATTAAGATATTAAGTTATGAATTTGGACTAACTATGCTTGTTTTAAGTGAGCAATACTTTATAGGATAGTCCAAGTACCAAGAGTGAGCATTGCAACTAGAAAGCAAAAGATTACAACTATGCTCAACTCAAGAAGGATGAGAATGAAAAGATGTTCCAAGCTTTTGCAAGTTTTGAAGAGAAGATTTTCTTTGGAAGCTTGGATTACATCAAGAATTGATGGTAGCAAAAGATCAAGTCCCAATGTTCTTCAAGAATAGCTTATAGGACTTAGATCTTGTGTAAAGGTAAAAAGGAATCACACTAAACTCAAATAAGTTTTAAACATCTTTACAAGTGTTTCTAAAATGCTTAAATGCCCAACAAAATGTTTTTGAAAAGCTAGTCTTGGTGGTATTTCAAATCTATGAAAAATAGTTAAGTTTGTGTTTTACAAAACTGATATATAGTTACTTTTTTGATTATAACTTTCAAAATACTTTGAGTTTTACTTTGAAACTTATCTCATTTGAAAATAGACTCAAAGATCTTTCCAATTACTAGTCATTTACTTTAAACGGATAAGAAACGAAAAAGTTATGACCAATTAAAGTTTGAGTTTTAAAAATCTGACCTTTGGTAACTATTTTGATCATATCTTTCAAAATACTTTGAGTTTGGTTTTGAAACTTCTTTCATATGAAAATAGACTCAAATATCTTTCCAATGAGTGGTTATTTTCTTTAATTGGATAAGAAATGAAGAAGTTATGACCTTTTAAAGTCGGTTTTGAAAATTAGAAATGGTGTAATCGATTACACAAGTCATGTAATCGATTACAATGTTGACAGAAGCCATGTAATCGATTACATAAAGTGTGTAATCGATTACAAAGTGCCCAGAAAGCTTGTAATCGATTACATGAAACTTGTAATCGACTACCAAGTGCCCAGGAACATTTCTAACGGCTATAAACGGCTAGTTTTCATAGAAAAACATTATAAAACACTACCAAAGGCTATTTTATCACTTGGGCTCTATATATAAGTGTTGTATGAAGCTTATACACCTCTTAAATACTAGAATTGATCATTGAATCATCAAAATTATAGTTTGAGCTTTAAAGTGTGAATCCTTTATACCCATTGAGCTTCAACTTGTATTATCCATTCTTGAGAGAGTTTTCTATCATTCATACTTTGTTCTTCAAGTTGTATATTCACTCTTGTGAGAGTTTCTATTCTTTCTATTCATCTTGAAATTATTATAAGAGGGTGAGGTATCCCTCAAGAGAGAAAAGGGTGAGGTATCCCTTGTAGTGAGACTCAAACACAAAGGGTGAGGTATCCCAAAGGTGTTGTGAGTGCTCTTGATTGTAAAGGTCATCAAGCACCTGTGAAGCTTGAAGAATTGGAGGCTCTAGCACAAGGGTGAGGTATCCCAAGATGTGAGGAGTGCTCTTGTATGTACAAAGGTTTTCTTAGCACCCGTGAAGTCTAGGAGATAGTGAAGAAAATCTCAAGTTAAGCTTGGGGACTGGATGTAGGCCACAAGTGGTTGGTGGCTGAACTAGGATAGATTCTTGAGTTTGATTCTCTCTTCCCTACACTCTTTAAATTTAATATTTGGTGAAATATATTTATCTATTGCATATCTTGATGTTTTGATTGCTACAACTTGATATCTAGCTTATTCACTTAGTTCATCATATATTCCAAGTTGTATTTGAGTAATCCTTAATAGTTGTACATTTATTAGACTTATTCCGCTGCATTTATTAATTGAGTTATTCAAAATGCATAATTTGTCAAAGTTGTATTAAAATTTGTAATTACCCAATTCACTCCCCCTCTTGGGTAATGGTTGCCATGGCTAACAAGTGGTATCAGAGCTTCGTGCTCTGGTGAAAGCTTAACCGCTTAGAGTTAAAGATCCTTGTTTGTTTGGCAACCATTGAAAGCTTTTCAAAATGAATTGTTTTGAAATTAATAAACCATCATTCTTTGATGGTGTGAATTTCGTTTATTGGAAAACTAGAATGAAAATTTATATGCAATCTATTGATCTTGATTTGTGGGATATTATGCTTGATGAATTTACGTGTAAATCAAAACAAACCTGGAATGACTATGATAAGAAATACTTTTCATTAAACATTAGAGCAATGCAAATATTGAGAAGTGGTTTAAATGATGATGCTTATGCTAAAATTAAGAGTTGCTCTAGTGCTAAAGATATATGGGATACTCTTGATGATATCTATCTTGCTAACAATGATTTTTTTGTATAAAGTTGTACATAGAGAGCAAGAAGAGCAAAAACCATTGAAGGAATCTTGTTGTGAAAAATATCCTCAAAATAATGCTCAATTTGAAGAGGTGGCAAAGCAAAACCAATTGGTATATGCTCTTGAAGCGTTGATGCACAACAATGAGGAAGATGGTGATTCCCTTGAAAAGTCATTAGTGCAAGAAATTATGACAACCTCCCACTTGACTCCAAAGAACCTTGAGATAAATAATGCCTATCTTGATTATGGTCCTTCCTATGATGAGCTACAATGTGTATATGATGAATTATATGATGGTTTGTTGAATTTAGAAAATAAAAATTTATCTTGTTTGGAAAGCATTTCCTCTATTGAAAATGAAATTGAAAACTTGAAAAATGAATATGTTTTTCTTGATGAGGAAATGGCTTTGAAATGTGAAACCTCAACTTCTTGTGAAAAATGCATTGATTTAGAAAATCAAGTTGAGAACTTATCTTTTAAATTTGCCAAGGCTAATAATTTTAATTGCTTATATTCTATGTTTGTTAATGAGAATAAAATTAATATTATTTCACATGAAAATTCAAGCAAGACTTATGGCAAAAATAGTTTAGAATGTAATAACAACCAAAGGCTCAAGTTTTTCAAAAATGATCTTCAAAGGACTAAGCCATCATTGAATTCACTTGTTTGCAATTTTTGTGGTCATCTAGGACATATTTCTCATTTGTGCAATTATAGAAGAAATTCTTATATGAGAAATAATATGGTATGGGTTCCTAAAGACCTTAAATGTCCTAGTACTAACATTCAAGGACCCAAGATGAAGTGGGTACCAAAAAGTCCTCCTAGTGTTTTAATTATGCAGAAAACTTCTCAAAAGGATGGACTAATTGGTCAAAGGAAAAAAGAATCATCAAGGGGAATACTTTCAAAGTCCATTGGCAGAAGTTTTGATCAAAGAAGGAAGATGACTTCAACCAAAGCTTCTCAAGTACAAAATATAGAACTTGCAAAGTTCAAAACACCAAAAGAGAAGCAATGGGTAAGGAAAAGAGTTTCCTTGATCACCAAAACCAACGTATCAAAAGTTTCTACCTCTCATGAACATTCACTTGTAAAGTCAATAAATTTGAGGTATATTCCTTGTAGGCCTTAAGTGATTAATAGAATCATGTGCTCTTGGTAAAATCTAAATATTTTTTTTAACACATGATTATGTTTATTCTTATTGTACCATGGCTCATTAATTTGTTATATATCTTGGTACATGAGGCTCTACAATACCTAGGTATGTTTACTATGTTTTGAATTGTCTATATATCATGAAAGTAAGCATGCTATTGGTTATGTGCTTAATGGTAATTGATTATTTAAATATATTGTGCTCAATTTACATACTATGGAAAAATTGATATTTATGAGAGCATAATGGATTAATAATCAATGACTAGCCCCTATGGATCCAAAATTGGTGAATACCAAAGAAATTTCTTTGAATTGTGTTGTAGGGTGACCATTAGCTCAAGCATGCAAATGAAGTAAAAAACAACCGTGCTACTTAAGGTTGGGAAAACTTAAAATGGTCCAACTTCTCCAAAAGTGATGAAAAACATAAAAAGAAAGACATGGAGAACCACAACATTCTCAAGGGGCCTTGAGGCATAGAAGTTGGAGTCACCTACAAAAACTCAAAGAGTACACTTTTGGTGATATCAATCTCTTATCCTTACTTATACTTTAAATTAAATATCATGTGATATTTGGATAAGTAGAGATTTGTTTTTATGTCTTATCATGTCTTAAGTTGTGCTTTTCTAGCACTATATTTTAAAAATATTTTTATATATGCTAACATGTTAGATATGCACATATTTTGTTTGGAATGACATGTTTTATGATAATATTTCTTATCTTGAGCTTGTGACCATCTCTCTTTATTCAAATATGAAAGTTCACATGCTCATAAGTAGTTTTAATCCTTTCTCTTTGATGCTTAATTGTCTTATATACTCACTTGGAGATTGGATAGTTAAAAGTTATTTGTCTTCTTATTTTAAATTGCTTGATATGTTCATATCTTGAAAACAAGAAGTAAATGATTCTTTTTTTTCCCTTGAACTTATCTTTGAACTTCAATATTTTTTTTACAATGAAGTATATCTTGAAATGAATCATGAATGGTTTCAAAAGTTATAGTTCCACGGTTTTCCAATTCTTTCATTACAATAAGAGAGTTCTTATTCTTGATTGACATGTGTGCATACTAGAATTTCTTACTTGATATTACATGCCTTACATGATCATTATTTGCCCCAAAATGCTTATATAAGTTTTGATGTTGATCATGTGTTTCTTGATAAACTTGAATCTTGCCTTGAAAATGCTTAAACTATGCTTTTGGATTCAAGTGCATATATCATTCTTTCGTTCTCTTTAAAGCTAACAATTCATGGTTGATAATGTGGTACATGTTTTACATTATATATCAACCTAAATTATGCTTGTAAATGAGCTTAAATGATATTTGATGCTAACCTATGTTTTAGAGCACTTTTAGAGTTAGCTTTATAAGTGTCTCTAATTGCTTCAAAGATAGTCATCAAATATTGAAATATCAAGCATATATGGACAAAGAGAAGAGTTGGATGAAAAGAGACAAGCGGAGACTTTCTTCAAGAACAATGGAATGGAATACTCAATGGAAGAAAGCCCAAACTCAAAGATCCAATAAACTAAGAACATTCTAACGAAGCATCACTCTCTCAATAAGTATCTCTATCCCTAAGTTATTATAGTATGTGTTGTATGATACTTGTTGATAATTTGATCTTAAATTATTAGATGCTTTCCTTACATGAAAAGTATGCTTAACATTGACAAAGTGCTTAATTGGATATTAACTTGCTATTTTTGTCATTGCATATAGGGTGAATGATATTAGTTCTATACATATTTTGATCCCTATAGCATATTCCATCATGGTGAATGTTTGATATCTATGATTCTCTTGATATATGGTTTCTTAGTAGTATAACACATATGAGAATCATGCACTTATTTTAAAAAGAGTTTATGATCTGACTAAAAAGTTTTCTTTTTTTTAAACAAAATCTCTTAGAAGCTTTTCTAGTTCCATATCCTTGAGAATCTTTTGAACTTGTCTTAAGAACTTGAAAGTATTTTCACCTCATATTTGTCTTGAAAATTTGGAAATTATTTGATTTGTGCTATAAATGTAGTATTCTCTTCTTTTGTTTTGAAAAGTATTATTAAATCTTTGAGAGAATGCTTAAGTTTCTAAATAGATCTTTTGAAATGTTCTATAGAGCTCATCTTGATACTTCAAAAGATAAGTCTTGTTCTAAAAAAAAAAAAAATTATCTTTTCAAAGCTCTTGTTTAATGAGAAAAAAAGAAGATGAACTTTCAAATGCTCTTTTGACTTGGGTTTGATCATTTTCAAGGAATATGTGGCTTTAATATTAAACTTCTCTACCTTTCTAAAATGCTTTTGAAAATATAATGTGCTCTTGTAAAATTCTTTTTGAAAGGGGAAGAAGTTTTTAAAATGGTTTATGATTGATGGATTAAGAATATATATCTTTGCCTTGCTTTTCTTTATGGTAATATGCTTACATGGTCTTGGCATACATATTTCCCTTTATTTATCTTGTGCTTTAATAAGGGGGAGCTTATCTTGCTTATCTTACATATCTTTCTTTCATCTCCTTATTGACTATAAATATATGCATAACTATGTTAAACTATTATGTTTAATATGTTAATAATATGCATATTTTTAGAGGGAGCCTAGTTCTTAAATTGTTGTTTATATCCTTTGGCGTACATCATTGTTTGACATGAAGTATTTTATTGTTAATTCTATTAACATGTCAACGAAGATTATCTCTTATTCTCTTTCCCTCTATCCTACTCCTTTTGACAACATGCGTTTTATTCATAGAGGGAAAAATATTATCTTTCCTTCATAAGCCTTTTTGTTGATGTCAAATAGGGGGAGTAAAAATTGGAAAAAAAAATATGTTCTTTTACTTATTGCTTGATATGCTTACATGAATATCTATTCTTCTATATTGCTCAACACATTTTTCTTTAGTGATTTGTCATCATCAAAAAGGGGGAGATTGTGAAAATAGGTTTATCCCAATGATTTAATATGTTAAGTTTTGATGATGACAATACAAGACAAAAAGAATGATGCTTATGCTTTATAGTTGTGCTTAATAAATGATAAATGCATCACAAAAGAATGTTGATCATGTTACATAGATGTGCTTAATAAGATATATTGGATCATGCATGATTATGTACTTTATTTAGTTATACTTCACTTAATAATCATACAATATGATATATGCTACATTCGTATATGCATGTTATACTTACTAGAATTATATATTTATGAATCATGCATATTAAGATATTAAGTTATGAATTTGGACTAACTATGCTTGTTTTAAGTGAGCAATACTTTATAGGATAGTCCAAGTACCAAGAGTGAGCATTGTAACTAGAAAGTAAAAGATCACAACTATGCTCAACTCAAGAAGGATGAGAATGAAAAGATGTTCCAAGCTTTTGCAAGTTTTGAAGAGAAGATTTTTTTTGGAAGCTTAGATTATATCAAGAATTGATGGTAGCAAAAGATCAAGTCCCAATGTTCTTCAAGAATAGCTTATAAGACTTAGATATTATGTAAAGGTAAAAATGAATCACATAAAGCTCAAATAAGTTTTAAACATCTTTACAAGTGTTTCTAAAATGCTTAAATGCCTAACAAAATGTTTTTGGAAAGCTAGTCTTAGTGGTATTTCAAATCTATGAAAAATAGTTAAGTTTGTGTTTTGCAAAACTGACATATAGTTACTCTTTTGATCATAACTTTCAAAATACTTTGAGTTTTACTTTGAAATTATCTCATTTGAAAACAGACTCAAAGATCTTTCCAATGACTAGTCATTTGCTTTAAACGGATAAGAAACGAAAAAGTTATGACTAATTAAAGTTTGAGTTTTGAAAATCTGACCTTTGGTTACTATTTTGATCGTATCTTTCAAAATACTTTGAGTTTTGTTTTGAAACTTCTTTCATATGAAAATAGACTCAAATATATTTCCAATGAGTGGCATTTGCTTTAATTGGATAAGAAATGAAGAAGTTATGACCTTTTAAAGTCGATTTTGAAAACTAGAAATGGTGTAATCGATTACACAAGTCATGTAATCAATTACAACGTTGACAGAAGCCGTGTAATCGATTACATAAAGTGTGTAATCGATTACAAAGTACCCAGAAAGCTTGTAATCGATTACATGAAGCTTGTAATTGATTACCAAGTGCCTAGGAACGTTTCTAACGACTATAAACGGCTAGTTTTCATAGAAAAACATTATAAAACACTACCAAAGGCTATTTTATCACTTGGGCTCTATATATAAGTGTTGTATGAAGCTTATACACCTCTTAAACACTAGAATTGATCCTTGAATCATCAAAATTATATTTTGAGCATTAAAATGTGAATCCTTTATACCTATTGAGCTTCAACTTGTATTATCCACTCTTGAGAGAGTTTTCTATCATTCATACTTTGTTCTTCAAGTTGTATATCCACTCTTGTGAGAGTTTCTATTCTTTCTATTCACCTTGAAATTATTGTAAGAGGGTGAGGTATCTCTCAAGAGAGAAAAGGGTGAGGTATCCCTTGTAGTGAGACTCAAACACAAAGGGTGAGGTATCCCAAAGGTGTTGTGAGTGCTCTTGATTGTAAAGGTCATCAAGCACCTGTGAAGCTTGAAGAATTGGAGGCTCTAGCACAAGGGTGAGGTATCCCAAGGTGTAAGGAGTGCTCTTGTATGTACAAAGGTTTTCCTAGCACCCGTGAAGTCTAGGAGATAGTGAAGAAAATCTCAAGTTAAGCTTGGGGACTGGATGTAGGCTACAAATGGTTGGTGGCTGAACTAGGATAAATTCTTGAGTTTGATTCTCTCTTCCCTACACTCTTTAAATTCAATATTTGGTGAAATATATTTATCTATTACATATCTTGATGTTTTGATTGTTACAACTTAATATCTAGTTTATTCACTTAGTTCATCATATATCCCATATTGTATTTGAGTAATCCTCAATAGTTGTACATTTATTAGACTTATTCCACTGCATTTATTAATTGAGTTATTCAAAATGCATAATTTTTTAAAGTTGTATTAAAATTTGTAATTACCCAATTCACCCCCCTCTTGGGTAATGGTTGCCATGGCTAACACGGGATTCCAATGTTTTGAAGTATATGCAATGATATGATCTTTATCTGCGACCCTTTGTTTGAGAATGCCACCATAACCTATGTCAGATGCATCAGTTTCCACAATTTTGAAGGCTTGAGGATTTAGAAGACAAAGGCATGGAAGATCCTTTACGTTAGCTTTTACTTGTTTGACAATGTTTGTATGAATATTTAACCAAAGAGGAGGACTTTTTTTCAGATGAAAATGGAAGGTTTGATGAGATTACTTAGCCAAGGGAAGAAGTCAGTGACATAATTTAAACAGCCAAGAAATCTTTGTAATTAATTTTTATCAATAATTTGATTCAGAATCTTGTTCGTGGATTCAATGACTCTATTGATTGGATTTATTATTCCCTGATGAATGTTATGACCAAGAAACCTTATTTTAATTTGGAATAGACTTATCTTTGTTCTAGAGACTACGAGACCATTCCTCTTTATGACTCCTATAAAAATATCAATATGTTTGAAATGTTGAGCAATTGATTGAGAAAAGATTGAAACATCATTAATGTAGATGATGGTAAAGTTTGAATAAGAATTAAATATTTCATTCATGATCCTTTGGAATTTCGAAGGAGCATTCTTTAATCGAAAGGGCATTATGTTCTATATGCATTGCCCAAAGGGAATAGTGAACATTGTCTTATAACGATCACTTTCTTTGATTTGGATCTCCCAAAATCTGGATTTCATATCAATTTTGGAAAATATTTTGGTTGAATGTAGTCGTTTGAGAAGGTCTTTTTATTAGGAATTGGATACTGAATCCATTAAAGAGCTTGATTAAGCGGTTTGCAATTGATAACCAATCGAGGCGTTCCCCTTTCAATTTCATCTTGCTTATTAACATAAAAGGCAAAGCATGACCAAGGGCTCTTGCTTTTCCAAATTAGTCATTTTGCCAAGCGATCGTTGATGTCTTGCTAACAGTATTAAAGGAGTTCGTCATTCATTTGGATTGGTCTAGCCTTTGTAGGGATTTGTCTTTCATGAAAATCCTTTTCACAAGGAAGGTCCACTATGTGTTTTTTCCTTTCCCAGAAAGCATTTGGAAGGTCAAAACAAATTGATTCTTGAATTTGTTGAAGAAGTGCTTGAACTTTCTTTTGGACATAAGGTTGATTAAGCTATGAATCTATATTCTTAAAAAAAAATCTTTAAGAAAATTAATTTGGTTTTGTTTGTGTTGGATCATATTGAGGTCTCTTATGATTGGATTTCTAAGAAACCTAAAGATGATTCGTTTTCCCAAATAATGGGTGGTAATTCCTTCGTCAGATATTTCTAATGGGAATAATGATCTTATAAAACGGTGTTCCTAGAATCACTCCATTTTTTAGGTTCTTGACTAAAAGGAAAGATGTTTCAACTTGGAAAACTTGGTTCTCTATGTTTGCTTTTGAGAGTTTGAAGTTAATTTTTAATTTAGAACCACTAGCAGTGCTAAACTATTTTGATGTTTTCTCAAAATATTTGGTTGGAATGAGTCCTTCCAGGATACGGTTTGAATCTACTCTTGTGTCGAATAAAGCTACTGTTTCGTGGACAAAATCATCAACTAATATTTTAATGTTGATATAGAATTTATGGATTTTTAACTGATCAATTAATCCTAGAAATTCATCCTTTTGGTTTTCAGAATCTAAGTTTAGTTTGTCAGGAGCTTTATCCTTTTCTGAATCCGAGGAGTCAATTTAGATATCCTGTAATTGGGATATAATTATTTGGTGCAAGTGTTGTTGTTCTTTTAGTTCTTTGACTTCCATTTTGAGATTATGAATCTCATATTGGAGGACTTGGATTGTTACGGGTTTTGAAGAGGACTTCTTTTCTAGCCTTTTAAGAATCTCGTTAAGATTGAATTTTTTTGTGATGACTAATTCTTTTGGTTTAGAAGAACTTGCTTCCATTATTGATTTTAACTTTTCTAGATAAGTTTTCCTATCTTGAGGATTTGGGATAGAGTTTATTGTTTCGAAGAGGAGATCTTGCTCTTTTATTAAGATATTGACTTCATTTAGAGAATTTGATTCTTCTTCAGAAGTCATGTCATCATGTTGGATTTGGTTTAAATGTTCAAAAGATTCATTTTCGAATTCTTCTTCAGAAGTTTCGATTAACAGACTGTTAATATGTTCTTCTACAGTTTGTTCAAGTTTTAAGGATTTTATTTTTCCTTTTAACCTGCAATATTTACTAATATGACCTGGTTTGTCACAATTGTAACAAATTACAAGTTTCTTTGGGATTTTAATGTCGATTGGTCATTTGGACTTGAATTCGCTTCCTAGGAGGGGTGTTTGCCTTATGTTTATAATATTTAGGCTTCTGGACATGTTTTGGTTTGGGTTTGGATTTTCACTTTGCACAAGGGAGACCGAATTGTTCACAGAACGAGTCTAAGTCTCGTTTAGTTTGAGCCTTGTAATACCCTAAATGACATGTTAGACTTGTATATGTCTTCAAAAGGTAGCATATGACTTGCTTAACATACGTGTTTAATTTTGTGACAATCTGAGTTAGTTTAGATACTTAGTTACAAACTAGAGTGTGAAAAATAGCTTAAAATGACTCAGATAATAACATAAATTGCTTAGATGAGGGAAATAAATATGGATAATTTATTTCTGAGTCAACAATTAAAATTTCAAGGTAAATTGAACTAGTTTGGTATTTTTAGGCATACTGGTTGTCTAATAATAGTCGGTTTGACTAGTAGCAGACATGGATATATTAGATAATGGTGAAAAGACTTTTATATAATCCTAGTATTTATTTTAAAGTTGTTAGAAGTTGAAAATCTTGATTTAACTAAATATGAGTGGTTTTAGCAGATCGGGACTTATCAGTTATGGCCTAAGGCCTTAATAGTATTTTGTTATCTCTTTATAAGCCTCACTCACGACCTCTTTGCCTCACAAAAACAGAAACAGAAAACTTGTAAGGAGAGAGAGAGAGAGAGAAAAAAAAAGGGAATCAAAGACCAAGGAGGAGGAAGAGAGAAAGAGGAAAGCCAAAGGAAAAGCCAAGGCTTGAGATCCAACCAAGTTTGAATCTCTTCACAACTGTCAAAGGTAGGGGTTTTTATGCTCATCTTCATTTATTTTTACTCTTTTCACTATTGATGCACTTCAGGTGCTTAATAGGTCAAATTGAGTTCTAGAGGTGTTTGATGTGTTTTGCTTGTATGATTGCATTTCTTTAATCATTTATGACTTGTTCATAGCATAATTTGAAGTTATAAACTAAGAACTTCTCATTTAGACCTTTCATTCACAAATATGAGGGTTTAGGTCAAGAATATGATTTTGGTGCTTGAATCAAAATCAAGAGGTTTAAGTTTATGATTTAATGATTCCTATGTGCTTACGAACTGATTAGGGACTTAGAATCACTTAGAAATAGATTAGAATGACCAAAATATGAGAAGGAAACTAATGGAACAGTACCACGATTCTGTAGAATTATGTAAAATCTGGGTTTTGCTATGAACGCTGCGGCATGAGTACGTTGTGCCGCAACTTGAGTACGCTATGTCGCAGCGTGAGAGTGCCACTACACCTAGTATTGAGACCCGAGGCTAGGGCTTCGCAGTGTTAAGAATGTTGTGCCGCTGCGTGAGCACCAAGAACTCCAAAAATGTCATTTATGATGTTTTGAAGTTTTGGACTAGATGGAATCATTCGTATATGTTTCCTAAAGTGTGTTAAGGCATAAATAAGGATATTTTCAAGAGAAAAATTATCACCTAGCATGTATGAGAAAGTTTAAACCTTTGAGCATTCAATAGCTATGGTTTGCTTTAGGTAAGTATCTAGCACCTTAGGCTACTTTAGTGGTAATGTATATCACTTAAGAGCAATGAGTGATGAGTTGGTGTTTAGATATATGTATGATGGGAATGATTATTAGTATTGATCTTTGTGAGTATCCTTCGATACCCATTCATGAAGGTCAATGGAGATAGATGGGTGTTCGAAAGACTCTTTTGAGTAAGGACATAACCCTAATATTTTGATAGTGCCAAGGCCAAGGGAGATAAGTAGGGAGTCTGTAAGGTTCTTTTGAATAAGGATTTAGCCTGAACTTCTCAGCATGCTAGGATATGTGTGATATGAGGATGAACTTTCCATCTATTTACCACTAGATAATACATTAAACCGATATTCCTAAGCTTTACATCTTAGTTCTAAGTTGGACTAAGTGTATGTATGAGATATATGTTAACTTGGTTTATCTAAATGCTAGATTTAGACCTTGTAGATACTTTAAACATATCTTTTTAGCATGTATTAAGATTATGTTTATTTATGCTATGCATGTTGGTTTTGGTTTACTTATATTGAGAAATGTTATTTCTCACCTCGCTATGTACCATGTAATTCCAGGTGAAACTTCTTCCAAGAGTAAGAAGAAGAAAAAAGCTAAAGAATATATTAGCTTTATGGTCTGTATTTCAAGTGTTGCATCATTTAGTACTTCTTTTGAAATGTAAAGAATTATGTAATACTTCAAGCCTTTGCTAAGGCTAATGTTGTATATGTATATGCATTTTACTATGATGTTTATGTTTTTCACATTTCATATGGCCCTCTGTAATATTTCTAATAAACATTATGGATACATTTATCAGATTAGTACATATGTAGTGACATCATAATGGTAAGTATCTCCTTATATGTTATATACATTGGGATACTAGTATTAGGATGTTATATTATGGTATTAGAGCAGTTCATCCTGTTGAGTTGAGGTATGGACTAACTATGCTTAGGCATATTAGGAGTTCTTTCTTAGAAATTATCTTTTTCTTGTTTCATATGTTAGATATGGTGATAGAATTGCATGATTTGCCTTAGACTGGTTTGTTATTAGCTACTATTGCACGATTACATGGTATTGAGACTGCAGCTCAATATATGTTATTATTGTGTGTACAGGAAACTATGGCACCAATAAGGCGATCTAGAGAAGCAGAAAACTCAATGCCATAAGGTCCAGATATAGTTGAAGCCTTTATGGCTATGGCCAATGTTATGACAAGGGTGCTTGAGAGGATGGAAGCAAATCCACCTCAGTAGCCTCCACCACCTGAGCACCCCGTGCAAGATGCACCACAAGTTGGAAGGAATCAGAATTTCCTGAACTTGATAGCTTTCTGTCATATGAACCTTCCATTGTTCAGAGGTGATTTTAATCCTGCTAAGGCTGAGGAGTGGCTCAATGAAATAGAGAATATCTTCGATATGATGTTATGTTCGGAGGAGCAGAAAGTGGCCTTTGCCTCCTATATATTGAAGGGAAAAGCAGAGCATTAGTGGAAAGGTACCAAAAGAGTACTGGAAGCTGCAGAAAACCCGATATCATGGGAAGTTTTCAAGATAACTTTTCTAGAAAAGTTTTTCCCACAAATTCTACATGATGCCAATGAAGTGGAGTTTATGTAGTTAAAACAAGGAAGCATGTTAGTAGGCCAGTATGTGGCCAAGTTTGATGAGTTGTCAAAGTTCTTTTCCCATTTTCGTTATCATTCGAACGAGAAATGGTGATGCTTGAAATTCGAGACAGGCTTAAGAAGTGAGATCAAGAGCATGGTGAGACCTATGGAGATTAAGGACTTTCCTACTTTGGTCAACAAATGTAAGATTGTGGAGTCAAGTGCTAACAACCTTCCATTAGAGAAAAAGGTACAAGTTATCCCAAAGAGAAAGCGAGAGGATGACAAGAACAAGCAGGGTACTTCTAAAACGAGCAACCCTAAAGGAAAAGGCAAGAAAGGGTCCAAGGTACCTCAATGCGCTAAATGTGGGAAGATACATGGAGGCAAGTGCTTGGCAGGTCAATCTTTGTGTTTCACTTGTGCACAACTAGGACATTTCTCCAGGGTTTGTCCACAGAACAAGGAAGATGTGCCTACCCCAAAGCCACTAGCCAAGGGACGAGTTTATACTCTAGACGGAACAAAGGTGGCCCAGTCTTCTGACCTCATCCAAGGTAAAGGCATAATTCGTAATTATCTTTTAAATGTCATGTATAATTCAGGAGAATCCCACTCTTTTGTTTCTTATGATTATGTAAAGATGTTGGATTTGCCTATGTCAGAGTTACCATATGACTTATCTATTTCCATACCCACCGGTAAGCCAGTCATAACTTCAAAGGTATATCTTAACTGTGGTATAAGGATCGAGGATAGAGTCTTCTTTGTAAACCTTATTTATTTACCCCTTGTAGACATAAATGATTCTTGGTATGGATTGGTTGTCGTCCAATCATGTGGTTTTAAAATGTTCAAATAAGACCCTAGTTTTTTTGTCTGATGCTCCTACCAGAGTTGTTTCTTTCGAGTCTGCCTATCTCAATGTTAATCAGGTCAATCACTGTTTAGTAGAATGAGCTCTAGGATATGTTCTTCTTTTCTCTTTAGATGTAGAGGTTGAGTAGAGCCTAGATAATATACCTGTGGTGAAGGGATACCCTGAGGTATTTCCAAGTGACATAGTAGAGTTGCCACCGGAGTGAGAAATAGAGTTTACTATAGATTTAGTGTCAGGTACAGGACCTATATCTATAGCACCCTATAGGATAGCACCTCTAGAGTTAGTTGAACTCAAGAAACAGTTAGAGGAGTTATTGGATAAGTAATTCATTAGGCCCATTGTTTCTCCGTGGGGAGCACCAGTGTTGCTAGTGAAGAAGATAGATGGAACCATGAGGTTATGTGTTGACTGCAAGAAGTTGAATAAGGTAACCATCAAGAACAAGTATTTGTTGCCTAGAATAGATGATCTAATGGATAAATTAAGAGGAGCTACAATGTTTTTCAAGATTGATCTAAGATCTGGGTATCATCAAATCAGAGTTAAGGGAGAGGATATCCTTAAGACCGATTTTAGAACTATGTATGGGCATTATGAGTATCTTATGTTGTCCTTTGGGTTGACGAATGCTCCAGTAGTGTTTATGGATTACATGAATAGAGTTTTTAGACCTTACCTAGATAAGTTTGTGGTAGTGTTTATTAATGACATCCATGTCTATTCCAGGACAAAGGAAGAGCATGAGCAACATGTAAGGATTGTTCTAGATATGCTAAAGAAAAAGAAACTGTTTGTCAAATTGTCCAAATGTGAGTTTTGGCTAAAAAAGTTCAATTTTTGGGCCATGTTATTTCTAAAGGAAGAGTTACAGTGGACCCTAGCAAAGTGAAAGCATTATTATAGTGGGATAGACCCACCACTATGACCGAGTTCAGGAGCTTTATAAGCCTAGCTGGGTACTATAAAAGGTTCATTAAGGGTTTTTCTCAATTAGTGCTGCATTTTACTAGGTTGACTAGGAAGAGTAGTACTTTTAAGTGGACTTAGGATTATGAGAATAGTTTCCAAGAGTTAAAGAAAAGGTTGACCACTACGCCAGCGTTAGTGATTCGGGATCCCTATGAGAACTTTGAGGTTTTTTGTGTCCCTTCAAAGATGGGATTAGGGTGTGTTCTGATGCAGAATAGGTGAGTAGTTGCCTATGCATCAAGGCAATAAAGGCCTCATGAGGAAAACTACCCTATACATGATTTGGAATTAGCAGTTGTAGTGTTTACCTTGAAGATTTGGAGACATGATCTCTACGGAGTCCAGTTTGAGGTGTTCAGTGATCATAAGAGTTTAAATTACTTGTTTGATCCAAAGGAGCTGAACATAAGGCAAAGAATATGGATGGAATTCTCAAAGGATTTTCACTTTGAGTTAAAGTATCATCCTAGTAAGGTCAATGTAGTGGCTGATGCACTAAGTAGAAAATCTCTACATGTGTCCCGAATGATAGTCCAAGAGAATGAACTTCTTGAGAGCTTTAGAGATTTGAGTCTAATAGTGACTGTGATGCCACAGAGTCTCTTTGTGAGTAGAGTGGACATAGTAAATGACTTAAGGACTCAAATTTTAGAAACTCAAAAGGAGAATGAAGCTCTAAGGGACATTAGTGAGCAGATCTTTTAAGGAACCCTAGAGGATTTTGATACGACTGACGATGGAATGATAAAATTTAGAGACAAACTTTGTGTTCCAAGAGAGTCAAAGATCAAACAAAGGATTCTAGAAGAAGCTCATAGTAGTAGGTATACCATCCATCCTGGAACCACTAAGATGTATCAAGATCTGAAGAAAATGTTTTGGTAGTCTGGAATGAAGAGGGACATAGTAGAGTATATCGCAAGGTGTTTAGTTTGTCAAAAGGTAAATATTGAACACCAGAAGTTGGCAGGACCGTTACAGTTTTTAGGGATCCCATAGTGGAAATAGGAGAATATTTCTATGGACTTTATAATGGGTCTACCCAGAACTCAGTAAGGTTTTGATGTAGTTTGGGTAATAGTGGATAGATTAACCAAATTTGTCCACTTTTTACTAATGAGAGCTAACTATCCTCTAGAGAAATTAGCTCAACTATATCTAAAGGAGATAGTTAGGCTACACAGAGTCCCCATAAGCATAGTTTCAAATAGAGATCCTAGATTCACATCTAGATTTTGGGGAGCCTTGCAAGATGCATTTGGGACTAAGTTAAGCCTTAGTACAACTTATCACCCTTAAACAGATGAGAAAACAGAGAGGACTATCCAAACCCTTGAGGATATGCTTAGAGCATGTGTTTTAGAATAACAGGGTAGTTGGGACAAGTTCTTACCATTAGCGGAGTTTGCTTGTAACAATAGCTACCATTCCAGCATAGGTATGGTACCCTATAAGGCTTTGTATGGAAGAAAGTGTAGATCTCCTCTATGTTGGTATGAGGTTGGTGAGAGAACCTTCCTCGGTCTAGAGTTGGTCCAACAGACCACAGGGCAAATCAAGATGATTAATGATAGGTTGGTTACTACTCAGATTCAGAAAAAGAGTTATGTTGACAAGAGAAGGAGACCTCTTGAGTTTAGTAAGGAGATCATGTATTCTTAAGAGTCACTTCTACAACAGGAATTGGTAGAGCATTGAAAACTCAAAAGTTAAATCCTCATTTTCTTGGTCCCTACCAAATTCTAAAGAAAGTTGGATGCGTAGCTTAACAAATAGCCTTTCCTCCTAGTTTGTCTAACCTTCATGTTGTTTTTCATGTGTCTCAGTTGAGAAAGTATAATCCAAATCCTTTGCATATCATAGAATATGAATCTATACAGTTAAGGGATGATTTGTCTTATGATGTATGTCTAGTAAGGATCGTGGACAGAGGGGTCAAGGAGCTTAGCGGTAAGCAGATTCCTCTAGTGAAGGTTTTATGTGGTGGCAATGACACCAAGGAGGTTACTTGGGAGTTAGAGTCCCACTTGCAGCAGGACTACCTAGATTTGTTCCTTTTAGGTGAGCAATTTTGGGGTCAAAATTTTAAAAAAAAAGTAGAAAAATGTAATACCCTAAATGACATGTTAGACTTGTGTATGTCATCAAAAGGTAGCATATGACTTGCTTAACATGCGTATTTAATTTTGTGACAATCTGAGTTAGTTTAGATACTTAGTTGTAAATTAAAGTGTGAAAAGTAGCTTAAAATGACTCAGATAATAGCATAAATTGCTTAAATAAGGGAAATAAATATGGATAATTTATTTATAGGTTACAAATATATGAAACAAGTTACAGTTAAAGTTTCAAGATAAATTAAGCTAGTTTGGTATTTTTAGGCGTACTGGTTGTCTAATAATAGCCGGTTTGACTAGTAGCAGATATGAATATATCATATAATGGTGAAATAACTTTTTATATGAATCTTAGTATTTATTTTAAAGTTGTTGGAAGTTGAAAATCTTGATTTAGCTAAATTTGAGTGGTTTTAGAAGATCGAGATCTATCAATTATGGCCTAAGGCCTTAATAGTCTTTTGTTCTCTCTTTATAAGCCTCACTCACGGCCTCTTTGCCTCACAAAAACAAAAATAGAAAACTTAAAAGGCGAAAGAGAGAAAAAAAATGCAAAGACCAAGGAAAAGGAAGAGAGAAATAAGAAAGTCAAAAGAAAAGCCAAGGCTTGAGATCCAACTAAGCCTGAATCTCTTCACAGCTGCCAAAGGTAGGGGCTTTTATGCTCATCTTCACTTCTTTTTACTCTTTTCACTGTTGATGCACTTATGGTGCTTAATAGGCCAAATTGAGTTCTAGAGCTTGTATGATTAAGTTTATTTGGTCATTTATGACTTGTTCATCGCATAATTTGAAGTTAGAAACTAAGAACATCTTATTTAGACCTTTAATTCACAAATATGATGGTTTAGGTCAAGAATGTGATTTTGGTGCTTGAATCCAAATCAAGATGTTTAAATTTGTGATAATGATTCCTATGTGTTTAAAAACTGATTAAGGACTTGGAATCACTTAGAAACTGATTGGAATGACGAAAATCTGGGAAGGGAACCAATAGAACAGTACCACGGCTCTGCAGAATTCTGCAAAATCTAGGTTCTGCAATGAAAACGTGGCATGAGTATGTTGTACCGCAGCACCGGGTTGAATATGTTGCTTATGCCGCGACGTGAAGATGTTGTGCCGCAGCGTGAGAATGCTGCTACACCCAGTATTGAGACCCGTGGCTAGGGCGCCACAGCGGTAAGAACATTGTGTCGCGGCATGAGCACCAGGAACTCCAAAAATGTCATTTTTGATGTTTTGAAGTGCTGGAGTAGATGGAATCATTCGTATATGTTTCCTAATGTGTGTTAAGGCATAAATAAGGATATTTTTAAGAGGAAAATTATCACCTAGCATGTATGAAAAGTTTAAACCTTTGAGCATTCAATAGTTATGGTTTGCTTTAGGTAAGTATCTAGCACCGTAGGCCACTTTAGTTGTAATGTATGTCACTTAAGAGCAATGAGTGATGAGTTGGTGTTTAGATATATGTATAATGGGAAGGATTGATAGTATTAATCTTTGTGAGTATCCTTTGATGCCCATTCATGAAGGCCAAGGGAGATAGATGGATGTTCAAAAGACTCTTTTGAGTAAGGACATAACCCTAATATTTTGATAATGCCAAGGCTAAGGGAGATAAGTGGGGAGTCCGTAAAGTTCTTTTGAATAAGGATTCAACCCGAACTTCTCAGCTTGCCAGGATATATGTGATGTGAGGATGAGCTTTCCCTCTATTTACCACGAGATAGTACATTAAACCAGTATTTGTAACACACCTCGATTTAATAACCACGGCACAATCGTTATTATATCACGGTCACTAAATTTCAACGTGTTGCGATTGTCAAACAACATTATTTTTTTCAAAATTTAATTATTTTGCATATGAGGAAATAGGAGCCACAAATGAATAGTTACATATACAACCAGTTAAAAATATGAATTATAAGATGTACTCAATTTACTACATTTAAGACTGGATAATCACCTTAAAACATATATATACCTAAAATACACTTTACACAGGTAATGCAAAATAAAATATAAACTACTCATAACATATCCATGACTAAGGAGTTGGGCACTCCCTCGGATCCTGAATGTATAAGGCAACCCCGGGCACACCAGTGTAGGGATAAATATGGGATAAGGTCTTCAATTGCAGTCCTCTTCACGGTTAAAGTCAAATCCCCAACAAATCACATGCGCTTATCGGTCTAGTCGACTCGCCAAGCCTTGGCACCTTTGGTAAACTCAATTATGACGAAACCAATAGGGTCCCTTCAAGGTGTCCTTACCGAACGCAAAAAATCAAACCAAGCGAAGTTTAGGAGATTCGACCTCGCCCCCCATTTTCATAATTTAACCAAAAACCACACAGAATAGCAACAAATATAGAAAAGAGGTAAGACATTCTACTTTCATTACCTATAATGGCAGTAAAGAAACATAACACGAATGACGAAGTCATCCCATCCATACAGATATTACAAATATATTTAAGTCATCAATTGAATAGATATTACCATAAAACATATTCCACGATAATACAAATATCAACAGCACTATAACAACAAGTATTCACTATAAGTATATAACAAATATTTATGTTGACCATGCCATGATAATATGTGAACTAACCATGCATATGCACAATGTGTATGCTGACTATTCTCATGTATAATGTACTCATTTCCTACTCCATGGAGCTAGACTCAAAGTTTTTAGAGATAAACGTCCCAAAAGATCTGTCCCCCCTAAATAGATAGTCTACGCCGGGCCACGAAAAGCAATAGTGGTTTGTCAAGCTATCAGTGCATTGCAATAGTATTCACGGCCAGGGGTATAATGTGATAGCATAATCACGAGTGAAACATTGTGCCCCGACCCCCCTCAAAAGGCCTATACAAGGCCCCACTATCCTGTAAGTTCTCGTTCACTCTTAGGCATAAAACGCCATAACTGTATAATGCACAAATGCATATTCAATGAAATCAAATCACATCAGACTCAATAGTCTATTAGATATCTCCAAGGTCCAGTTCGTCGGCCCAATAGCATAATGATGCTAATGCATGTTCTCTCAGAGTATCTCAATTATACAAATTCAAGAATTATACATTTTAAGATTATAAACCAAAATAGTCATCAACAGCTTTGGGTCCTATTCATGGGCCCGATAACAAAGTCGTCATTCATAATTAATTTAGGACTTAGCATTGTCTCATAAAGTTTTATCCTTGTTCTTCTCTTTGTCCTTAATAGGATTCATTTAATTAAATGTCTTATGATTCTCGAGGTCTTACTTACACTCTAAATTCTTGTTTCCCTAATTCAATTAGTCATTCATCATTTAACAACAAGGTTTGACCTCATTCACGGGTCCACGTCAAGCCAATAACACACTTTAAGGATAAACACAACCCCATATATAGTTATGATAAAGTTAAACCTTAGGTTCATTATATTTCTCACAACCTCACCCATACTCATATTCTTTCTTTATTCCAAAATTATTCTAAACTATAAGGCAAACTATCATTCTTGGTTCTTTCTATTTTATGAATCCCTAATCAACTTTTAATCATTCAATTAATTATGTTTAATAAGTTTATCCTAGTACTAAAGCCTTATAATGAGTGCCCAAGGAGACCAGAGGCTCAAAGGGGCTGGAAAAGCCTAAAATCAACTGCTGAACGGGTTACACGGCCATGTGTAAAATACACGGCCCCGAGTACACGGCCATGTGGTCATACACGGCCTAGGCCGTGTACTCCTCTGGAGTGCACCAGAAAAACATGTTTTAGTCACACAGGGAGATACACGGCCATGTATTCATACACGGCCTAGGCCGTGTATCACTCTGTGGACGCAAAAATCACCAGAAACTATTCCAATCTTCATACAATTCGAGATCTATTAACATACAACTAATTCCTACCAATCAAAACACCATTAGACAACCAAAATCACTCAAACAAAGAGAGTACCCACAAATGGGTTTCACCCCATCAACACAACAAAGACGTTTCTCACTACCAAAATGGGTTGAAGAGAATAATCTTCCTCTTACCTTAGTGAAGAACAAAGAAAGCAAGCTCCTTTTGTCCTTGAAATTTCGTGCTTCACCACCACAAGATCCTTGGGTGTTCAAATCCAACAAATCAAGATCAAAGAGTGGAAATGGCATCCATAGTCACCAATGTGACCATGGTCTACGAAAATGAGGTGAAAAGGAGAAGAAAGTTAAGAGCTTTACCTTAAAGCTTGAAGCTTTGGTGTTGTTGTGGAGGACGAAAATGGAGGAGCAAGGAGGAGTTCCCAACAAAGAAGAAATCTTGGAGATGATGATGGGAAGCAATGGTCTATATTGGCTTGAGCATGGAAGCTTGAAAGTTCAACAATGGAGGTGTGTGTGTGAGGAGAAGAGAGAGAGAGAGGGAGAGGAAGAGAGCTGCATAAGAAGGAGAGAAAATGAGGGAATGAAAATATGTTTTCCCCCTAGCCCCAACCGTGTAGCACATATGGGAGGAGAGAGAAAAAGTGGGTGGGGTGGAAGCTTCCTAGAAGCTTCCTTGAAGCTTCCTTGAGAAGCTTCACACGCTCCTCGATAAAGTGAAGTGTGTGGTCACTTAAATGATGTCATAAAAATAACTAGATAGAAATAATCTACTAGAACTATTTTTCAGTGAACAAAATTTTACAGTTAGCGTAATAATATTTTATTATTCCACAGATAATAAAATATACTGTGATTTTATTTATCAGATAAAATCTTGAAAAACAAAAACCTCGTAAACTATGTCCAACCTCGGGTTTAGTAAAATCCCTCGTCGACATTTTTACAGTCCAAAGTTTACTAGCCTCGGGAAAATATTTCGTTTTCCCAACTCCGCTCAGTGTGCACGTAAAATGAGAAATATATTAAAATATTCAACGTTTCCAAAAAAATTCCACAAAAATTCCTAAAACCACAAATATTGAAAAATAACTATTTATCGTGAAACAAACAATTTTTCGAGATGTTACACTAACACCTCGGTGTGCATGTAAAACAAAAAATATATTAAAATATTTGACATTTTTGAAAAAATCTAAAAAATTTTTTTCAAAAATTATAAATATTATAAAATAATTATTTATAATGAAATAAATAATTTTCGGGATGTTACAATATTCCTAAGCTTTATATCTTAGTTCTAAATTGGACTAAGTGTATATATGAGATGTATGTTAGCTTGGTTGATCTAAATGCTAGATTGAGACCTTGTAGATGCTTTAAACATATCTTTTTAGCATGTATTGAGATTATGTTTATTTATGTTATGCATGTTGTTTTGGTTTACTTATATTGAGAAATGTTGTTTCTCACCCCGCTGTGTACCATGTAATTTTAGGTGAAACTTCTTCAAGAGTAAGAAAAGGAAGGAAGCTAAAGAATATATTAGCTTTATGGTTTATATTTCAAGTGTTGTATCTTTTAGTACTTCTTTTGAAATGTAAAGAATTATGTAATACTTCAAGCCTTTGCTAAGGCTAATGTTGTATATGTATATGCATTTTACTATGATGTTTATGTTTCCACATTTCATATGGCTCTCTGTAATGTTTTTAATGAACATTATGGATATATTTATTAGATTAGTACGTATGTAGTGACGACGTAATGCTAAGTATCTCCTTGTATGTTATATACATTGTAATACTAGTATTAAGATGTTACAAGCCTTCTCTCTAGCCAGTTGATATTGGATTTTATCATCTTGAGAAATTTTTAAAGCTACCTTTTGGATGGAAGCAATGAGTTGTCCATAACTCAATTGCTCATACATAATTTCTCTATTAATGGATTGACTTCTGATCTTATCTCTAACCTTATCACCTAACGACTTTTGAAGACTAGGTAAGAATTTTTCTTTCCAGAAAAGTTGTTGGCTATCATCTCTGGTGTAAACCCTAGTTAGGAAGGTATCCTTATACCATCTAAAATCTGTAGACCTATCTTTTTATAAAGAAGGATCTCTAGTAAAATGTTAGGCAATTGTAAAGATTAATGTGTTGACAACATCAGGGATAACTTTCCCTTCACTAAGGATGGGAATTCCATCCGAATCGATTTTGGTTGCTACAAAGATTTCAACTTTTTCTTCATTGGTGAGATAATTATCTCACCATCCTTTGAGTTAATCAATATGTAACACCCTAATATAAATTATCGTAAAATAAGTAGTATATTTCAGGATAAAATATATTAAGCATGTCACTTTCTAAAATGCATAAAAACATTATCCATAAAAACCTGTAAAGTCACTATAGAGAGCCACAAAGATGAAAAAGATCATAAATATACATCATTGGCTAAAAAGCCATACTATAATACATAAACTTTTACAAACAAACTAGCAAAGTAAATAAATACAAGCCGATGCAAAAAGAAATAAAGCAACTAAACTAAGACTTTTGCTTCTTCTTTTTCTTGCCCTTTCCTATTGGAGGGTCTTCACTTGGATTTACATGGAACACACAGGGGTGAGAAATCACAATTTCTAAGTATATGCATACCAAGACTAGTAGTTATTTATTTAACAACAAATAAACCAATTGAACACATAAATACACTCTATGTAACTAATTATACGATAATCAACAATATTAAAGAATCACTCATACAATCCTAAGATACTATCGAACAAGCATCCAATCCATCAAGCAATCAAGCAAGACAATTGCCCATACAATTGTCAACAATGCAATGCTTTATGTTATGAGGTATGATTATGCTCAAACAATATCCTGATATTATGATTATGCAATGCCAATACAGGTTTTAAATTTTAAAAAACACAAGTTACTTACTAATTTCCTAGAAACCTCTGTTTCTTGTATATGCGAAGCAAGATAAGCCTAAAAGCCTAAATCCCACTTGGTAATAGGTAGACACTTTTCCCTTACCAATGTAAGAGTACTACTTCCACTCTCATACCGGTAACCCTCACCATAACAATATAAATGCTATGAGAATTTAGATCCAACACCTCATTCTCTAGTCATATGGTTGTGCACACTATCTAAGGTCATAATACATAGGAAAATAGTAAATATCAAGTTTGAAAACCAAAAGACGAGGCACAACTCTTAAACACTAGTACACTTGAATCTTAGCCTCACTTATCCAACAAAGTAGCAAGAACCATGATACTAGTACTTTCATATCTAGAACCACACACCATCACTTCTCAAGTGATTACCAAGTCAACCTCACGTTGAACAATGTACTAGGTACTCTCTATGGCATTCTATCTCTCAAAGAATGGCTAAGGATTTTCAAATTGTCGTATATGGTAGGAGGTCATTCTCTCTAAGAAATACCTTCATTAGTGCCTCAACACACTTAGAAAGGCATATATGAGTGATCCCAACACTTAGGAAATCCCAAAACTTCAAGAACACAATTCTTGCAAAGTTTTGGAACTCACGCCTAAACATGACATTCCTATGCCTAGGCATAGCTTGTGTCCTGTCTCATGCCTAGGCTTGGTTTTACCACGCCTAGGCGTGGTGCTCTCTGTCTACTTAGGATCAAAAACTGATCAGTCAACCCCTAGGTGTAACACCCTAATACAATTATCATAAAATAAACAGAATATTTTAAGATAAATCACATTAAGCATGTCACTTCTAAAATGCATAAAAACAAAAATTCATAATAACCTATATAGTCATTGTAGAGAGCCACAAATGATAAAAAGATCATATATACATACATCACTAGCTAATAAGTCATACTGTATACATAAACTGTTACATACAACCAAAAGAGTACAAATATACAATCTAATTCAAAAAGAAATAAAGTGACTAAACTAAGCCTTCTGCTTCTTCATTTTCTTGCCCTTTCCCTTTGGAGGGACTTTACTTGGATTTACATGGAACACACAGGGGTGAGAAATTACAATTTCTCAGTATTCGCATACCAAGACCAGTAATTAACTATTTACAACAAATAAATCAACTAAACACATATAAACACTCTATGTTATAGAATATCCAAAAATCAATAACATCAAAGAATCATCCATATAATCCTAAGATACCATTGACAAGCAACCAAGCAATCAACTGATCAAGAAAGACAACTACCAATACAATTGTCAACAATGCAATGCTTTATGTTATGAGGTATGACTATGCTCAAATAATGTCCTAATATTATGATTATGTAATGCCAATGCAGGTTTTAAAGTTTAAAAACACAAACTACTTACTTATTTCCCAAAAACCTCTGTTTCTTGTCTATACAAAGCAGGATAAGTCTAAAAGCCTAAACCCCACTGATGATCACATATTTGATACATTAATAAGCTTTCATTCTTAGTCATTTATACTCTTTATGTACTTAATTGATTGAGTTTTATTATGTTTTGTAAGTTTGGACTCAAAATTGAACTTAATTGAATTTTTCAGCATGATTCATATCTTACACTATTTCTAAATTTGGGTCATATCTTGGGCTGTAGGTGGTCTTTGGAGCTGATTCTAGTGGCATTTGAAAGATAAGAGAGAGTTCTATAACTTTCATGAAGACCTCAAAGGCCCAATCACACGAGTAGATAACTCAAATTGGGGTTGAAGCAAGAACTAGAATACTGTTCCTGACAGCTTGACCTACGTATACGGTTCATCACATATTTTGGGCTAGATGTTGTAAAATGGATTGAAATTTGGATGCTGAATAGTTAAGACCCATATCTACAACTTTCATGTTGAACACTTTTCCAGAATCGGATTCCTTGAAGGTGATATTGGGTTTGGAAGTCAGAACAGAGGAGCTGTGACTGGGCCTGGATAGTATGTAGTAATTTGAACGTATATGGAGTTGTAGAAATGATATTGGATCCAAACTAAAGCCATTTGAAAGCTAAGATCCAGGCCTACAACTTTCATGAAGACCACTTGGTTCAAAAATGACGAATGCAATAACTTCAGAGCTGCATGATTTCGGAGACAAGGAATCTCCATTATTTCCCACTCATTTAATGTCATTTAATGTCATTTGGCATTTTCCACTCATTTTCCAATCATCCACCCACTAATAACTCAGCTCCCTTGACATTTTGTATCTCTAATCCTCTATAAAAGGAGGCCTTGGCAGATCATTAGGGGTATTAGGTGTTAGTTACCAAAATAATGCTAGTTTGTTACTAAGTTTTCTTGTAGTAATTTTCCTTTGTTCTAAATTGAAGTCATGTTTTTCTTCTTCTTCTTCTCTCTTTCTTTCTTTTTATCTATGAGTAACTAAGTTTCATTTTACTTGGGTGAAGAGGTGAAGCTCTTGGTAATGAAATAAGGTTAGATTAATTTCTCTCTTATCCTTAAATGATATATTTTCAAGTGATCATTATACGTATTATATTTTGTTTCCAAACTCTCCTTGTAAAGTGGAGTTCTTGATTTGTTGTAGACAAGAAATTGGCACAATGAATGCTTTAACCCATTTACAAGTGGTGGTATTAGAAACTCTCCTTATAAAGTGGAGTTCTTGATTTGTTGTAGACAAAATATTGGCACAATGAATGCTTTAACCCATTTATAAGTGGTAGTAATATTTTTGGAAACATAATATAAATACGTATATAGTTTTAATAGACTTTTAACGTTGTATTTTTCGATTGGAACCTCCATGTTGTGAGGATTCTAATTGAGTTATAAAAGAAATTAATCTTACCTTTATTTTATTTACCAAGAGTGGATCTTTTAACCCAAGTAAATAATTTTAATCATAGTAACAAAATATTCACTTCACCTTAATTAATCTTCAACAATTCCCTGTGGATCGACCTCGGACTCCCGAGAAATTTATTACTTGAGACAACCTGCACTTGGGTTTGTAAATGCAACAACTAAAAAGTGTGCATCAAGTTTTTGGCGCGTTGTTGGGGACTTGATTTGAAGACTAAATTTTGGTGTAAAAAAAAAAAAATTTGTATATATACTAACATACTAACTAGTGGGGAACCTCTCCTTATTAATTTCTGTGCATACTAACTTAGTGGGGAACCTCTCCCTTTTATTTTACGCACTAACTTGGTGGGGAATCTCTCCATTTTACTTATTTTTTTTTTCTTTCTTTAAATTTACTTTTCGCACTTTATTTTTTTTTTTTTTCGCATTTTAATTTCTGTACAAAGTGGGGGTAATTCTCCTTTTATTTTCTTGTACATATTAACTTAGTGGGGATAACTCTCCCTTTTTTTTTTTTTTATTTTTGTACTTTATTTTCTGTATTTATTTTCTGTCCTTTTTTTTGTTATTTATTTTCTATCATTTTTTTTCTAACTTACTAACTATCTAACTTTTTACTTTATTTGTTTCTAACATTTTAATTTATCTGCATACTAACTTTTTATTTATTTATTTTATTTATTTTATTTGGTGGTTGGTTTCTACCACACCATTTTTATTTTTTTTTTTTATTTGGTGGTTGGTTTATTACCCCACCTTTGTTATTTTTTTTTATTTGGTGGTTGGTTTCTACCACACCATTTTTATTTTTTTTATTTGGTGGTTGGTTTATACCACACCTTTGTTAATATTTAATGGACGGTTTATACTGCTAGCTTGTGCATTTTTTTTTTCTATTTTAAGTTACTTGTTTATGTTTAATTGGTATCGTGATTTAAATTATGGTCGTTTGGTTAAAGTTAATCCTAGTACTGTACTTATTGATTTGTCTGAATCACAATCACACACATCAAATACAATGGCTGAAAATGAAAGTGTGTATGATGAACATGAAAATCAACCGTTGCGAACCATGCGTGAGTATTTGCAACCATCCCGAAATTTTAGTCCATCATGTTTTATCTTTCCAGTCAATGCCAACAATTTTAGATTCAAGTCAGGTATGATTTCTTTACTTCCTAATTTCCATGGTTTAGAATCTGATAGCCCATATTTACATCTAAAAGAATTTGAGAAAGTATGTACTGTTTTTCATGATCAAACTTGCATTGAAGAGGTTGCTAAGTTTAAATTGTTTCCTTTTTCTTTGAAAGATAAAGCAAAAACTTGGTTTAACACTTTGAAACCAAGATCAATTGGCACATGGCAAGAAATGCAATGTAAGTTTTTGAAGAAATTTTTTCTAACACATAAAACTAATGCTTTGAAAAGACAAATCCAAAATTTTTCCCAAAATTCAAATGAAGCATATTTTCAAAGTTGGGAACGTTTTAAAGATTTGTTGAATTCTTGCCTACATCATGGTTTTGAAAAATGGCGCACTATAAGCTTCTTTTATGAAGGGTTAACACCAGAAACCAAACAATTTGTGGAAACAATGTGCAATGGTGAATTTCTTGATAAAGAACCTGAAGAAGCTTTAGATTATTTAGACCATTTGGCTGAAAATTCTCAATCTTGGCATGATACTAATCCTTCTGAAAATTCAATTAGATCTAATCTTGCAAATGCTAGTAAAGGAAAATATCATCTTAGTCAAGAAGAAGATCTAAATGCTAAGTTTGCCAATTTGGCTAGAAAGATTGAAGCTATGGAATCTCGGAAAGTAAAAGAAATCAAATCTGTGCAAAATGAAGAAATTTGTAGCATTTGTGATGAATTGGGACACTCAACAAATGAATGTCCAAAACTTCCTATTTTTAAAGAAGTTATGCATGAGCAAGTAAATGCAATGAATAATTTTAAAAAGCCATTCACTTCTTCTTTTTCAGATACATACAATCCGGAATGGAGAAATCACCCGAATTTCAGTTGGAGGAATAGCAACCAGCCACAATTCATGCAACCACCACCTCCTCAGGCACAGCAAGATTCTCAAAATCCTCAAGGATATGCATCCTATGTCCTACCATATTGGAAAAACCTTGAAGGAACATTGCATGCATTCATGGAAAAACAAGAGGCCATCAATAGTCAAAACACTCAAGCCATGATTGACATAAAAGACACTCTTGCTAAACTTTCTTCTGCACTTGCCATTCATGAGAAAGGAAAGTTTCCCTCTCAACCTCAACCAAATCCTAAGGGTCAGTTTAGCCTAAATGAGGGTAGTTCAGAAAGTCAAAAAATAGATCAAGTCAACTCAGTGATAACTCTTAGGAGTGGAAAGGTTGTTGAAAAACAAATTCCTGAACTTTTTAAGAAAGATGATGAGCCAATTCCCAAAGATGAGGAAGGAGTTGATAAGCCACCTAGTCAAAAGGAAATCAAACCCTCGTCTTCACCCCCATTTCCTCAAGCATTAAACAATTCAAGTAAAGTGAATCATAACAGTGACATTTTTGAAATCTTTAAACAAGTGAAGGTCAATATTCCTCTGTTAGATACTATCAAATAGATTCCTTCTTATGCCAAATATTTGAAAGATTTGTGCACTGTTAAAAGGAAACATCATGTGAAAAAGAATGCATTTTTGACTGAACAGGTAAGCTCCATTATTCAAAACAATAATGAATTGAAATATAAAGACCCTGGTTGTCCTACAGTTTCATGCATTATTGGTGAACATAAAATTGAACGAGCTTTACTTGATCTTGGTGCTAGTGTTAATTTACTTCCATATTCAGTTTATCAGCAACTCAACCTTGGTGAGTTAAAACCAACTTCTGTAACTCTTCTACTTGCTGATAGATCAATTAAAATTCCAAAAGGAATAGTAGAAGATGTGTTGGTACAAGTTGATAAATTCATATATCCTATGGATTTTATTGTCTTGGAAACTGAACCTATAGTTGATAGTTCTAAGTCAGTTCCTGTTATTCTTGGTCGCCCATTTTTAGCAACATCTAATGCTTTGATAAATTGCAGAAATGGAGTGGTGAAGCTAACTTTTGGAAATATAACACTGGAGCTTAATGTTTTCAACATGTGCAAGCAACCACATGAAGTTTATGATGACAATGAAGAGATTGAAGGGATTGAGGCCATTATAGATGATCATCTTCAAATCGGGAGTTCTTTCGACCCATTAGAAATCTGTTTAATTAATTCATTTGATTCACTACACAATTAGATGATGATATTTCTGAAATATGCTCTTTGCTTGATTTGTGCATACGGAAATAAAATACAAAGGAAGGAAGCCAAGATTCAAGAGCTAAAATCCATGAATGATGATACCCATGAAAAAGTACCCACACTGAACAAGCCATTACCATTACGATGGGTTGAAGTACATATTTTGGGAGAAGAACAAAGCTTTCCAAAGTTGGTAATTTCCTCATCTCGACCAAAGAACAAGAAGGTCAGTTGATAGAAGTACTTAAAAGGCATAAAAGTGCAATTGGATGGACATTAAAGGATATAAAAGGCATTAATCCATTAATTTGTACACATAGAATACATTTAGAGGATAATGCTAAAACATCTCAACAACCTCAAAGAAGATTAAATCCACACATGAAAGAGGTAGTTAGAGCTGAAGTTCTTAAATTACTTGATGTTGGAATTATCTATCCTATCTCTGATAGCCAGTGGGTAAGCCCTACACAAGTTGTGCCTAAGAAATCTAGAATAACAGTGGTTGAAAATAAAAAAGGAGAATTAATACCTACCCGAGTCTCATCTAGTTGGCGTATGTGTATTGATTTCAGAAAATTGAATGCAGCCACTAGGAAAGACCATTTTCCATTGCCTTTTCTTGATCAGATTCTAGAAAGAGTAGCAGGACATCCCTACTATTGTTTTCTTGATGGTTATTCAGGGTATAATCAAATACCAATTACATTAGAGGACCAAGAAAAGACCACTTTTACTTGTCCTTTTGGCACTTTTGCATATAGAAGAATGCCTTTTGGACTTTGTAATGCTCCGACAACTTTTCAAAGATGCATGCTAAGTATTTTCAGTGACATGATTGAGCATTTTTTAGAGGTTTTCATGGATGATCTGACAGTTTTTGGAAATTCTTTTGAAAATTATCTTGATAATTTGAAAAAAGTTCTTAAAAGATGCGAAGAAAAAGGATTTGTGTTAAATTGGGAAAAATGTCATTTCATGGTTACCTCAGGAATAGTGTTAGGTCATGTGATATCTTCTAAGGGAATTGAAGTTGATAAAGCCAAAGTTGAATTAATTGCTCATTTGCTTTCTCCAAAAACAGCCAAAGAAGTTCGTTCCTTTTTAGGACATGCAGGATTTTACAGAAGATTTGTAAAGGACTTTAGTGCCATATCTAGACCTTTATGTAATCTTCTAACAAAAGATACACCATTTGATTGGACTCAAGATTGTCAGAAATCTTTTGAAAAATTAATCGGTCTTTTGACTTCTGCTCCTATCATGCAATCTCCTGACTGGTCGTTGCCTTTTGAATTAATGTGTGATGCTAGTGATTTTGCTGTTGGCGCTGTTTTAGGCCAAAGAAAGGAAGGTAAGCCTCATGTAATTTATTACGCAAGTCGAACTTTGAATAGTGCACAAATGAATTACACCACTGCTGAAAAAGAACTACTTGCTGTAATTTTTGCATTAGACAAAATTTGAGCTTATTTAATTGGTTCATCCACTATTGTTTTCACTGATCATGCTGCTGTTAGATATTTAATGTCTAAACAGGATGCCAAACCTAGGTTGATACGGTGGATCTTGTTGCTTCAAGAATTCAACATCACAATAAAAGACAAGAAAGGAGCCAAAAATGTTGTTGCATATCATTTGTCAATGCTGACAACAAGCTCATCTTTTGATAGCACACCTATCAATGATTCTTTCCCTGATGAATTTTTATTTTCGGTCAATTCTATGCCTTGGTTTGCTAACATTGTCAATTTTCTTGTAACAGGTAAGATGCCGCCTCAGTGGACACACCAAGACAGAAAAAAGTTTTTGATTGAGGTGAAAAATTTCTTTGGGATGACCCATATTTGTTCAAATATTGTCCGATCAAATCTTTTAGGAGATGTGTACCCAACAATGAGGTAAGTAGTGTCATTAAATTTTGTCATTCGAAGCTTGTGGAGGTCATTTTTCTTCAAAGAAAACAATTGCGAAAATCTTGCAAAGTGTGGATTTTATTGGCCCACTTTATTCAAGGGACGCTTATACTTTTTGCAAAAGTTGTGAAAGTTGTCAAAAATTGGGGTCCATTTCTAAAAGAAATATGATGCCTTTGAACCCTATCCTTGTCATTGAAATTTTTGATTGTTGGGGAATTGATTTCATGGGTCCATTTCCATCATCTTTTGGATTTGTGTACATTTTGGTTGCAGTTGATTATGTCTCAAAATGGATTGAGGCAATTCTATGTCGGCACAATGATCATAAAACTGTTCTAAAATTTTTAAAAGAAAATGTTTTGAGTCGATTTGGAATTTCTCGAGCTATCATCAGTGATGGGGGAACACATTTTTGTAATAAACCATTTAAATCTTTAATGAAGAAATATTGCATTACCCACAAAATTGCAATCCCTTATCATCCTCAGACAAGTGGACAAGTTGAATTAGCAAATAGGGAGATTAAACAAATTTTGGAAAAAATGGTTAACCCAAATCGTAAAGATTGGTCTTTAAGACTAAACGATGCACTTTGGGCTTACCGTACTGCTTTTAAAACATCTTTGGACATGTCTCCTTATCGGTTAGTTTATGGAAAACCTTGTCATTTGCCTGTAGAATTGGAGCATAAAGCATTTTGGGCCATTAAAGCTTTCAACTTAAGTCTTGATGATGCTTCCAAGTTACCCAAATTACAATTGAATGAACTTGAGGAATTAAGAAATGATGCATATGAAAACTCAAAGATTTATAAAGCTAGAACAAAAGCTTTTCATGACAAATCAATTTTTAGAAAAACTTTTGAAATTGGTCAAAAAGTTCTGCTTTATAATTCTCATCTTCACCTATTCCTTGGAAAATTGAGATCTAGGTGGATTGGTCCTTATATTGTCAAACATGTGTATTCTTATGGGGCCATAGACATTGAGAATCCTAGGAATGGTATTGTATTTAAGGTTAATGGACAAAGACTCAAACCATTTCTGGAACATCAAGTTGTTGAGGTAGAATCCATTTCTCTTTCTAATCCTTGTTATGAGTAGAATTTATTTTAATGTTGTTTCTTTCTTTTTGCAGTTCATTGTGTTCCCGGTTAAATGGCGGATAACGGTACTCCGTGACTCTCAAGTCGGTTTGTTTATCAGTTTCCCATAATAACTGATTTCTTCTCCTTTCAAAATGGATGTCATTCTCTTCAATCTAAGAAAACATTTTCCTTCTCTCCCTCTAAATGCTCTAACAAAAATCTATGAAGCTAGATATGAAAGACTGAGATTGTTAATGTATAAGGGCATCCCGAGAAGATATATATACTGGATAATCAAGCAAAGGTTCGTTTAGTGGTGAATCTTCAGATTCATTTGTCCCATACATGCCTGGTCTAGGTAAAAGTTCATTTTCAAAAACGAGAAGAGCAAAAAGAATGAAAGTTTGTTACAAGTGTGCACGATGGAATTGCAATACGCGATGTAACTCTTTGGGGATGGTTTCTGTAAACAGAGAAGATAAAATATTCTTCATTAAGAATGGACTGAGTAAGGAGTCATTAGATATAATCTTATTGACTCTTGAGACGTATTCTTGTGGAGTTGTGCAGCGTGAACTTCTTAGTTTGTGGAATCTCTTCAAGGACGAGCAAGAGCGTTATAGTCTTGGGAATCTGACTCAAAAAGACCCTGTTTGCCAATTTATAAAAAAATTGGATGGGAAGCCTATCCTCGACTCATAGAAGGCGTTGAAGCCGTTACTGGTCGTAAAACCAGAGGAAGATGTGAGCCACAATCACAACTACATGTATATATTTTGTTGTATTTCTTCTTCTTATGACAACCCCTGATCCAAGAGTGACTCAACTAGAAGTGGTCCGAAGGAAATGTTGTGTGAAGCAGTGAGAAAAGGAAGCAGTCAAGATACTCCATTTGTATAAATAATTTCAATCTTTGGTCATATTTTGTTTTGTTTATATTTGTGTGAAGTTTCTCTTTTCAAGTAATTACATGAATAACAGTGCTATCTTCTATCTTTTTCCTTTCTATTTTTTAACATTGAGGACAATGTTGTGATCTAGTTGGGGAGAAGGATAGTTGTGTAAAAAAAAGGTAAAAAAAAATATAGTAAATGTGTTTATGTTTGTCGTGTGTAGAGTTGTGTAAAAAAAAAACCCAAAAAAAAAATTTAGGAAGTGTGCGTATTAATATGTTTATTGTGTTTATATGTTTGTTAGTAACTACTAAACCAGTTAAGGATGGCAGAGTAAGGAATAAATTTTACTCTTGAGACGCATCTTAGTTAGGGTAGTAACTAATTTATGTGGAAGTAACAATTCAAATTCAAGGAAATTTGCATGATTGAGTAAATTGTCTTCTTTCTTAAAATTCACATGCTTGGTTATGGATGTTGAATTGGTGGACTGAGAATGATAGAATTATGCCTTGTGAGATTTTGAGCTTATTGATGAATAGATTGAACATTTGTATCATTCTTTTCTTTCTTGTGTGAATTTCACTCATGGAATTGTTGCTCTAGAACTTGCTTTGATTCTTTTTGAGACTACATTTTCATATGCATACATGAATATGATTGAGGCATTTTTCTTGAAATAGCTACTTTAGCCAAATAGCCAACCTTGTGCATATTTTCCTTTGCTTAACTCCTTTGAGATTATTTGACTATTTTTTGTTTCGAACTCATTATGTGCCTTAAATGAAAAATCATGTTCTTACTTGACCTTAAGGAATAAGAGAACATTAGTTTGTCATTCGATGAGTTCTTGAACAAGTGTGGGGTGTGTGTGCAGAATATTTTAAAAAAAATGTGTATATATGATGTTCTTCTTCTTAAAAAAAAATTAAAAAAAAAAAAAAATCAAAAATTCAAAAAAAAATTCAAAAAAAAAATTGTAAAAAGAAGAGGGTCAACAAGGTAATAAAGGAAAGGAAAAGAATATGTAAAGAGAATTTGTATTAGGTGGAGTTGGGATGAATTTTCATGCTTGTTAATTGAACTCAGCTCTTATGTTCTTTTATTCTCTGGTGTTTATATTGTCATATCTATATTACCTCCTCCTTTACCTTGACCCCATTACAACCTTGAATAAAGTCCTCATGATTTGTGTGTGCATGTGTTCTGAGTAGTGGAGAAGTAGAAGATAAGCAAGCTTATGGTAGTGCAATTTTCATGGGTTGAATTGAGTGAAATACCTACCTTTTAAACACTTGAGGGATTGAGAGTGAATCTTGTGAAAATCTATCATTCTTGACTCATGCTTTTCAATTGAAATAACCTTGCTTGTTGATTTGAGAAGTGAAGATATGTTACCTCATGAATGTTTTGATTACTTGAATGATTGCTCTTCATTTTTAAATATTATTAGAAATTGAGTCTTTTAGAGTGTTTAGCTTTTGATCTGCTTTCGTTTTTTTTTTTTTTTTTTTTTTTGTGAGTGATCTTATGTGTTTTGCTCAGGAGTGCAAAAAGCTAAGTGTGGGGGAGTTTGATGATCACATATTTGATACATTAATAAGCTTTCATTCTTAGTCATTTACACTCTTTATATACTTAATTGATTGAGTTTTATTATGTTTTGTAAGTTTGGACTCAAAATTGAACTTAATTGAATTTTTCAGCATGATTCATATCTTACACTATTTCTGTATTTAGGTCATATCTTGGGCTGTCGGTGGTCTTTGGAGTTGATTCTAGTGGCATTTGAAAGATAAGAGAGAGTTCTATAACTTTTATGAAGACCTCAAAGGCCCAATCACATGAGTAGATAACTCAAATTGGGGTTGAAGCAAGAACTAGAATACTGTTCCTGACAGCTTGACCTACGTATACTGTTCATCACAGATTTTGGGCTAGATGTTGTAAAATGGATTGAAATTTGGATGCTAAATAGTTAAGACCCATATCTACAACTTTCATGTTGAACACTTTTCCAGAATCGGATTCCTTGAAGGTGATATTGGGTTTGGAAGTCAGAACAGAGGAGCTGTGACTGGGCCTGGACAGTATGTAGTAATTTGAACGTATCTGGAGTTGTAGAAATGATATTGGATCCAAACCAAAGCCATTTGAAAGCTACGATCCAGGCCTACAACTTTCATGAAGACCACTTGGTTCAAAAATGACGAATGCAATAACTTTAGAGCTGCATGATTTCGGAGACAAGGAATCTCCATTATTTCCCACTCATTTAATGTCATTTAATGTCATTTGGCATTTTCCACTCATTTTCCAATCATCCACCCACTAATAACTCAGCTCCCTTGACATTTTGTATCTCTAATCCTCTATAAAAGGAGGCCTTGGCAGATCATTAGGGGTATTAGGTGTTAGTTACCAAAATAATGCTAGTTTGTTACTAAGTTTTCTTGTAGTAATTTTCCTTTGTTCTAAATTGAAGTCATGTTTTTCTTCTTCTTCTTCTCTCTTTCTTTCTTTTTATCTATGAGTAACTAAGTTTCATTTTACTTAGGTGAAGAGGTGAAGCTCTTGGTAATGAAATAAGGTTAGATTAATTTCTCTCTTATCCTTAAATGATATATTTTCAAGTGATCATTATACGTATTATATTTTGTTTCCAAACTCTCCTTGTAAAGTGGAGTTCTTGATTTGTTGTAGACAAGAAATTGGCACAATGAATGCTTTAACCCATTTACAAGTGGTGGTATTAGAAACTCTCCTTATAAAGTGGAGTTCTTGATTTGTTGTAGACAAAATATTGGCACAATGAATGCTTTAACCCATTTATAAGTGGTAGTAATATTTTTGGAAACATAATATAAATACGTATATAGTTTTAATAGACTTTTAACATTGTATTTTACGATTGGAACCTCCATGTTGTGAGGATTCTAATTGAGTTATAAAAGAAATTAATCTTACCTTTATTTTATTTACCAAGAGTGAATCTTTTAACCCAAGTAAATAATTTTAATCATAGTAACAAAATATTCACTTCACCTTAATTAATCTTCAACAATTCCCTGTGGATCGACCTCGGACTCCCGAGAAATTTATTACTTGAGACAACCTGCACTTGGGTTTGTAAATGCAATAACTAAAAAGTGTGCATCACCCACTTGGTAATAGGTAGACACTTTCCCCTCACCAATGTAATAGTATTATTGTCACCCCCATACCTTTAACCTTGACCATGCAAGCATAAATGCAAGGAGAATTTAGATCTAACATCTCATTCTCAGGTCATATGATTGTGCACACCATCAAATGTCACAATATATAGGAAATTAGTAAATACCAAGTTTGAAAACTAAATATCCAAACCACATTTTAAACACTAGAATATAGGAATCTTAGCCTCACTCATCCAACAAAGTAGTAAGATTCACATCTCTAGCTAAACAGTAGCTAGAACATCACACAATCACCTCACAAGTGATTTAGAAATCAACCTCATGTTGATCAAGGTTCTAAACACTAACCTAGGCATTTTGTCACACTTTGAATGTCTAAGAATTCCCAAACTTTTCACATATGCAAGTTGATAATTCTCTCCAAGAAATATTCTCAAAAGTGTCTCTTTACACCCTAAAAGGCTTGCACAAATGATCCCATCAAATAAAAAATTAAATTAGCATCACAATGCTAAAATTCTATTTTTGCCTTGTCTCGGCGCTTAAGCGCGTAACGCCCCAGCGCTTGAGCGCACGAGCACCATAGGTGAGTTCATCTGGGCGACGGGCGCTTGACCGCGCAACGCGCGAGTACTTGAGTGCCAAGCGCCCAACAACAAAATCTGCATAGTTTTGCAGGTTTGAGCACTGTTCCATTAGTTCCAAAGACGAAATTTGATCACTTCAAATTAGTTTGTAGGTGATTTTAAGTCCCTAACAAGTTTACTAACATGAAAGAAATATAAAACACTAATTGATTTCATTAAAAATGAATCCTAAAACCAAATCACTCATCCAAACCTCAAAAATCAACATTTTGAGCATTTTAGATCCAAATGGAGCATTTTCAGTTTCTAATCCAAACTTTTATCATGAACAAGTCATAAATAACTTTTAAAACTTATCTAAGCAAGAAAATTACTCAAAACACTACAAAATCTCATTTTGACATATCAAACCTTAATAATCCTAAACATGAAAATGAGAGAAAAATAGGGTTTTAAGCTCAAGAACCCCTACCTCAAGCTAACTTGATGTTGTAGATTTGAGCCTCAATTTAGAACCTTGAATTTTCCCTTCTTCTTGTGCTTCTTGCCTTCTTTTTTCTCCACTTGAGCTTCCACTTTTTCTGCTATTTTTGGGGCAGCTGTGAAGAGAAGAGAGAAAAGTGAGAATATGAGTAACAAAAGCAACCAAAAGAAGTCCAAAATATAGGCTAAAAATGTGGCTGGTTATAAGCCTTACGTTATAACAATGATACTTCCTGATCTGCTAAAAATACTTAAATTTAACTAAATCAAGTTTTTCAAGTTCCAAAAACTTTAAAATAAATACTAAGATTCATTAAAAAAATTATTTCACTAGTATCATAATTTTTCATATTTGTGACTAGTTATTCCAACATTAAACACACAACTAGTATGTCTAAAAATACTAAACTAAATCTGATTATTCTCAAACTTAAACCACATCACATAATACACATTTGTAACTTAGAAATAAATTATCTACATCTATTTCCATTAGCTAAGTCATTTATGCTAATATCTAGGTCATTTTAAGCAATTTTTTTTCACCTTTCGATTTGCAACAAAGTGCCTAAACAAACTCAGATTGTCACAAAATTAAACAGGCATGTTAAGCAAGTATTAAGCTACATCTGTAACTATTTACAAGTGTAACATGTTGAAGAGAGCATTACAAATAGGGGCTTGGTTGAGTTTATGAATGATGACACATTTTTAATTTGAATGCACATGATGATTATCAGTTTTTTGAAGATTTGTTTGAAAATTCTTAACAGTGGGACTTTGCTAATCATCAGGATAGATCAAACCAACCTAGGAAGGGAGGTTTATATGAGGTTAGTGAGGATACAAATATCAAAGTTAGACTAGATGATATTACACGTGAAGTTAAGTCCCTATCACTTAATAAAAGAGTTGGTCAGGCTAATAGTATCCAACAGGAAAATTGTGCATTTTGTGAGAGTAATATGCATGCTTCTTTTATGTGCTCTTATTTTACATCTAACAATGATTATTTTGTTGAGCATGGAAACACAATAGGGAGATCTTTTGCTAATATTTCTTTAAATACTTATAAACCTAATTGGAAAAATCACCCTAATTTTTCTTGGAAGCTAAATAACTTTTCATGTGACTTAGGTGGTTAACCTATGGAGCGTCAAACTCAGCTCCAGCAACCTAACCAATGTTATTAACAACCATTATATTTTCCAAATCAGGGAACAAGTCAGTCTAAGTAACAATCATCATTAGAGTAGACTCTTGGTCAATTTATGCAAGAGATAAGAAATACCATCCAAGTGACTACCATTGCCATTCAAGAGATAAAGAATGTTACCTAAGTACACACTAATGCTATCGCAAAGTTAGGAGTTTAGATGGGTCAGTTGGCTAGTCAGATGACAGAAAGAGAAAGAGGAAAGTTCCTTAGTTAGCCTATCCCTAATCCCAAAAGACAATATATAGTTCATGAGACATTTAGCACTAATAGGGAAAATGAGCAGGTTCAGTCTATCACCACCCTTAGGTATGAGAAGCAAATAGATAATCATATTGTAGAAACTGTGAGGGATAATATGAAGTTAGAAGCTAGTAGTTCTAGGGATAAGAATAACTCAGATAAGGATAATGTGCCCCCAAAGCTTAATGTGTCTACTCCTAAAGTTATAGATCCTGAAGTTAAGGAGTATGTGCCTAAGGCCCCTTTTCCTCACAGATTAGTAAACCCCAAGAACACTGTGTAGTTAGGTGATATTTTGGAGATTTTTAAACTAGTTCAAATTCACTTGCCTTTTCTTAATGCTATTAGACAGGTGCCTACATATGCTAAATTCTTGAAAGATCTTCTCACTGTGAAAATGAAGTCTAACGTTCCTAAGAAAGCCTTTTTGACAGAGCAGGTAAGTTCTGTGATTCTCAATAAATATCCTGTTAAGTATAAAGACTCTGGATCACCTATTATTTCTTGTAAAATTGGGGATCATCATGTTGAGAGAGCTTTACTAGATCTAGGTGCAAGTGTTAATTTGTTGCCTTATTCTGTTTACTTGCAGTTGAGTTTAGAGGAGTTGAAACCAATAACATGACTCTCCAATTAGCTGATAGATCTGTTAAATATCCTAGGGGCATTGTTGAGGATGCGTTGATAAAAATTGAGAATTTCTACTTTCTCGTTGAATTTGTTGTGCTCGATACTTAGCCTATTTATGGTTCCTATCCCCCAATTCATGTTATTTTGGGTCACTCATTCCTTACTACATCTAATGCATTGATTAATTGTATGAGTGGTGTGATGAAACTATCATTTGGGAACATGATTGTTGACCTTAATATTTTTCATATCAGTAAACAGATGTCTGATGATAATGATAACGAGGTGCATGAATTGAATTTGATTGATAGTTTGGTTCATGACTCATTTATGCATTCTAGTTGTGATGATCCATTATTGGCATGCTTGAATCATGTTAATACTGATGATGGTCACGTCATATCTAAAGATGACATTGAGGTTGATAAGGCTACAATTGACTTGATTTCAAACCTTCCTCCCCCTTAAATCAGTGAAAGAAATTAGATCTTTTGTAGGGCATGTAGGTTTCTACAAGAGATTCATCAAGAATTTCAGCAAGGTAACATGGCTTTTAAGTAACCTTTTTGGTAAATGGTCAGCGAATGAAGTTGTATCATGAGTTAAAGGATCCAGATGTAGAGGAAATTTTGGTAGAAGATCTTGTCTACCAAAACTGAGATAAGTTTTTAGTTTGAGTTTTGTTTTTATTGAGTCGGCTTAAGTGCCTCCCAAATTTTAGAGCCTTTGTATGGTGATGTAAATAATGTTGGTCAGCAAAAAAAATTAAAAAACCAAAAAAAATATTTAGTTTACATGCTTGTTTATTTTATTTTATTTTATTTTTTTTTAATTTTTGTCATTGCTAACCATTGTTAGGGGTAGTTATCATCTTCTCGTCTTCTCTTTTCAATTGTTAAACATTTTAGGTATGTGACTCCTCCCTATTACTCTGTTTATTCTTGTCCTAATAATTTCTTTGATGCATATTGGTAATTATTTCTTAAGTTTAAATTTAATTTGAAACATTGAGGACAACGTTTGATTTTGATTGGGGGTGAGAGTTACTTGAATTTCAGTCATGTTATCATTATGCCACTTTTGTGAAGGAAATTTGTCTATCATATCACTCGACTTGTTTCACATTATTCATTACTGCTTCTAAATGTCTATTTGTTGAAGAGTTGAAACAATTAGAAAACTTGATGAAAGCATGTGGATACCATATTTTTGCCAAGTGAGTTTTGAGTCATTCATTTTTATTGTGAGAATATTTTTTTTGGCCATCCAATGTTTATTTTGGTTCTCATAATTTTTTTTCCAGTAGATCGTTTCATTATTGTTATTTTTGGTTAAAGAGAAGTTTTATATCACACTTGCATTTAATATGATGTCATGGAAGTTAGTAGAATTATATGTTTCCTTGAAAGATGATATTAGGTCATGTTTTTTATTTTGAGCCTTGAAATAATATTTTTGTTCTTTCACATAATACCGCTAGTCACCTATTTGAGCCTATTTATTGAGTCTTTCTATCTTAACTCTTTCCTAAAGTGTTTCAGGAAGGAAGTAATATTATTATAGTATGAGAAGATATAATGGAGAAAAAAAGAGAGAAAAATGAAAAAAAAAGAAGGCAAAGTGAAAGTACAAGAAAAAAAAAGAAGAAAAATCTGAAAAGCTGCAAAGTTGGAAATTTTGGGAAAAAAATATGGTTTGGTAGTTTGAAAAAAAGTGATTTACAGAAGGTAAAAAAAATTATGTTGAAAGTGTAAAAATTATGCTTCTAAATATTCTTGAAACACTTTTAATTTTCATTATTTACCTTAGCCTTTATATTTTTCCTTTACCTACGTTACAAGCTTAGTAAAATCCTATTTGATCTTAAGAAATTGCATGGTTCTTCCAATGTAAATGACTAATCTTAAGGTATGATGTAAAATTTTTTCTTGGCTTCTTTTCATGAAACGATATTTGTTCTATTTTCCTAACGCACTTTCTATCATTTTGTATGTGAGATATTTGTTTTTATTTGTGCCTAATACTCTACTCACATATACTTGCTATGAGTGACACCATACTTCTGAGTGATTTTTATTGTTAAGTGTAACTCTTGTGAGGATTGTATTTGTTTGAAAGATGTTTTCTTATGGGAATTCTATTTGTGATATTTGGAGACAATGAGTCTATGTCGTAATAGCTATATTATTCACATACTTTGAGTTTGATGATAGTAGAATTTTTGTGGTAATTGTGGTGTTTTGATGCATGAATGATATTCTTAAATAAAATGATTTTTATTATGAATTTTGTTTTAAGTCACTTTCATTGCTAAGTACTAGTAATAAATTGATTGAGGATTGTGATAATAATTTAATTTTTATATATTTTTTATAAAAATAGATATTATTATATCTCATTATATTTGATTTTAGTTACTTTATAACATTATTAATTTATTTATTAAAAGAAATAATTAATTTAATTTTTGTAATAAATTTCAGGTAGTGACAATTGGACCCACAGTTTAAAAAAATAAAATAGAAGAGAGTGGCTACCGTAAAGGAAGCCCATGAGAAGATGAAACTGAAGAAAAGCAATCATTAAATTGGAGGAGGCAAGCGGTGGACTTGATGAACATTGGAAAGAAGTGAGCACTAAGTTTACGTTAGGAAAAGTCAAAAGCAAATGAGAGTAGTGGGCCCATGACCAATATCAATCACAAAAGGAAAGCATTGGGCCCACGATCCATGAGCTTCAAATTGCAATTGTAAATTGCACCTTATATATATATAGATTGAAGCGCACAGCACGGGGTGAAGAAACAACACGGAACAGCACAGCGTACCGCCGCGGGAGAAAAGAGAGAAATGAAGCAGAGACGTTGCGGTGAAGAGAAAATGAAGAAGAATACTATTGATGAAGAATTTTAATGGGATAATTTTATTATGTTCTAAATTTTTAATTTTTTATATCTTGTTAAATTCTTTGCATTAAGAGGATGATGAAACTTTAATTGTTTTGTCATTTTATGTTGAATTATTTTTATTTAATTTTAGGATTTATTGCATATTAATTTTACTTTTCTATTAGATTGTATGAATAAATTTTTAAATGAGTTTTATCATAATTTATAATTTATTTGTGTTATCTGAATGTTAGTGGTAATTATTGGATATTAATTGTGATTTCTTTTAAGAATATATTTGATAATTTGATAATTTACTATTAATTAAAGAAATTTTATCATAAATTTAATTATTATTTTTAGAGTTTTATTGATAAATTTTCTATAAACACATACTTTGTTGTTAGATGTTTATGAGATAAATTATTTAGATATAATAATTTTATACAATTAATATTAAAATTAATCTTAATAGATTCTGACGCTTAGTCCTTTTGTATATGGTTGAAACCAAATTTATTTAGTTGTTTTCTTTTAATTTTCTATTTATTAGTTATTTAATTAATTTAATTCTTACATCTTTGGTTCATCAATTTGTACGACTAGATTAAAAAGAATTTTTCAATGCTTAAAATCAACTCTAAATCCCTGTGAAATCAACTTCATACTTACTCAATTGTATTTCAATACGACTTATTCACTTTTAAGTATTTTAAGTATTTTAAGGCTTGATTAAAATTCACAACAAATTTATTGGAAAATTAATGTGCACAAATGTGACCATGAATTGATTTAATATGATGAACAGATTTGGTATAGGTACAATTGGACACAAGTTTGACTTACTTGGTGAGCATATTTCATTCTAAATTTTAACTAAGTTAAGGGCTAAAGTATAATCTAAGCCTTCACAAGATTTCAAAGTTAAATACTTATTACAGGTATTATGTTTACAGTTTTGAAAGTATATAAACAAGTTTGATGGATGGGACAATCATCGAATAAGACTTAAATTAATCACTTGGGGAAGTAATAAGGGAAATTGGTCAGTTTAATCCAAATAAGAAATAGTTTTGTTCTAGTATACTTCTCGGTTAAGTTTAGACTCAAAGGTGCAATAATTCCCTTATTAGCTATGTTTATTCTTCTTGTATGTGAGAAGGTCGTTCGGCCAATATGTATGAATTGAATGTTTTATTGATGGATTGGAGACATCTCGGTTAAGGCATGTAAATGGATGTATTATTGTTTGAAATTGACAGCGTTGCTATTTTCACATTGACGACCCCATAAAAAAGAATGTGCAACCCATGGTTAGAGGAACAATATTAGATTATATATATATATATATATATATATATATATATATATATATATATATATATATTATAATTTTAACTGTTCCTGTACCTATTGTGAATTATCGGTGTCTCTATGTTCTGAAAATATACATCGAAATCCTTTTTGCACGTACTATCTTATTTTGATACTAATCAACTCAATTCGAAATGTATATTATAATGTGTTAGAAATTTAGATATTTATCAGGAGATTTTATCATTAAATTTAGTTATATTATTTATTTTCTAACTTAGATTACGTAGTTCTATTTAAATGATGTGTTATTTTTTCTCTTTTTAAATGCTTTACTTTAGAAACCCTTTATTCCATTACTTCTTTTTTAATTTAGCTTTACATGATTAATGAAACGTAAATTGTTTTATAAAATACTAAGTAACAATCCATACTTTTATTTATTTACAAGTGTACTACTTACATTGATATACATTATATAGTGATAAGAAACTACCTAATTAGATGAAGAACTAGACATCCAAAATTTGAAGGTCTTATAACATTGTCCTTGTCTAGTGATGCACACATAGTCTCATCAACTTATATAACCATACAATACAATGAGTAGAAGATGTTAATATTCTGGATTGCCATAGTAAGATGATAATCATATATTTTATACATTAATAAACTCTCACTTTTAGTCATTTACACTCTTCATGTACCTAATTGATTAAACTTGATTATGTTTTGTAAGTTTGAACTCAAATTAGACTTAATTAATTTTTTTAGCATGATTTAGTCTTACACTGTTTCTGTATTTTGGTCATATCTTGAGTTTTAGATGTCTACTAATTATGCACTATACCTTTTTGGAAAGATAAGAGAGAGCTCTACAACTTTCATAAGAGCTCTAGGCCAAAGTCAGACATCTAGTACAACTAATTGGGCTTAGAAGTTATAATATGGGTTTTGTGATTTGAACTTGAACAGTGTAAAGTAATCAGAGCATAACTCGGGCTCTAAGATTTGGATTGGGTTGAAATTTTGGTATCTACAAGTTAATACTCATATCTACAACTTTCATGAAGAACACAAGACTTAATTCGGACTCCTTGGAGGTCATATTAAGTTTGGAAGTTAGAACAGAGGAGCTGTAACTGGGCTTGAACACTGTATAGTAATTGGGTCATATCTCGGGCTGTAGGTGGCCTTTTGAGGTGATTCTGGTGGAATTTGAAAGCTAAGACAAAAACCTACAACTTTCATGAAGACCACTTTTCAATATTCGGACGTATTCAATGACTTCAGAACTGAATAATTTTGGAGACAAAGAATCTCCATAATTTTTCACTCATCAAAAGTCATTTGACATTTTTCACTCATTTTTCACTCATCCACTCACTCATGAATCAACCCCCTTGTCATTTTGTATCTCTAATCCTCTATAAAAGGAAGCATTGGCTGATTATTTAGGAGTCTTGGTCTTAGAGGTTAAAATCATGCTATTATGTTATTTTTTTATCTTGTTGTAGTTTTCTTTTGTTCTAAATTGAAGTTATGTTCTTCTTCTTCTTCTTCCCTCTTTCTTTCTTCTTGTCTATGAGTAACTAATTTTTATTTTACTTGGGTGAAAGAGTGAAACTCTTGTAATGAAATAAGGTTAGATTAATTTCTTTCTTGTGCTTAAATAATATATTATCAAGTAGTTATTATATGTATTGTAATTTGTTTCCAATCAATTTAGAAACCCTCCTTGTAAAGTGGAGATATTGATTTGTTGTAGACAAGATTGGACACAATGAATGCATGATCCCATTTATGAGTGGTGGTGTTAATAGATGATTAAAGGAATCATAATATAATTACGTATATAATCTTAAATGAACTTTGAATGTTGTATTTTTTGATTGGAACCTCCATTATGTATGAATTCTAATTGAGTTATAAAAAGAATTAATTTTATCCTTAATTTACTTATCAAGAGTGGATCTCCTAACCCAAGTAAATTCTTTTTATTTGTGATTAAGTTTTATTACCTTTATTGTTGTGACAAAATATTTACCTTACGTCAAAGAATTTTTCTTCATCAATTCCCTGTGGATCGACCTTGGACTCTCGAGATTTTATTACTTGAAACAACCTACACTTGCGTTTATAACTTTTAATCCACATTAATTGTTTGGTGCCGTTGCCGGGGACTTGATTTGAAGAAAAATTTTATTTTGTATATATATATATATATATTCTATTCTTTTAATTTTTTTTCTTTGTACATACTAACATACTAATTTAGTGAGAGAAACTCTTCATTCTTCCTTTGTAATCTTTAATTATTAATTAAATAATTTTTCTTCTTCTTTTCTCTCTCACTGAAAAAATAAAAATAAAATTGACTTTTTGATTCTCGATTTTTACTTTATGTTCTAATAATATCTCAATCTTGACTCTTTTCTTCTTCCTCCTTCACCGACTCTAGTGGGGCTCTATCTCTCTATTTTCATATTTTAAATTTACTTTCTGCATTTTACTTTTTGCACTTTATTTTCTGTATTTTACTTTCTACACATTTTTTTCTATACTTTATTTTCTGTATTTTATTTATAACTTACTAACCTTTTAATTTTCTTGCTTACTAACTTGCTAACCTTTTTAATTTTCTTACTTACTAACTTACTAACTATCTAACTCTCTTACTAACTTTCTAACTTTTTAATTTAGATGCTTCTAACTTTTTAATTTACCTACTTCTAACATTTTGATTTACCTGCTTACTAACTTTTAAATTTATCAGTTTATTAACTTATTTGGTGGTCGGTTTATACCACACCTTTGTTAATATTTATTTATTACATGTTAGTATATATTTGGTGGTTGGTTTATACTACACCTTTGTTAATATTTATTTAATGGCTAGTTTATACTGCCTACTTGTTAATATTTAATGGCTGGTTTATACCGCCTACTTGTTAATATTTAATGGCCGGTTTATACCGCCTACTTGTTAATTTTTTTTACCACGGCAGGTTTACCGCCTACTTGTTAATATTATTATTATTATTATTTACCATGACAAGTTTACCGCCTACTTGTTAATTTTTTTTTATGGAAGGTTGAGCTCTGTATATATTTTTATTTTATTCTCTCTATCTCTTCTTCTCTTTTGCCATGTGTAGTTAAATTTGTGTGTTTCTAGGGTGAAGACGTAACTTGATTCAATCGACATGCATTAAGATTGAAATTTTAATCAATTTCTTTTTTATTCAATTTGAGTGCTTATTATGATTCTTAATGCTTTTATGAATTGGCTACTCATAAATTGATCTACTGAGATGTATGTAGAATCAGATGGTTTGCATATGACTTAGACCATAAATAATAAGTGTCATGATTTATAATCATCTAGGAATAAAGGTTATAGGTTGTGAGGGAGAATTGTAGTATTTTTCATAAGAATTCATATAATAAAGGTCATGCCTTTAAGAGTTAAGGTTTAGACAAAGGAATTGAGTTTTAATTAATTATTGGATTCTCCCCATCAATTGAATGATTAGAAATTAATTAGAATGAACACTACAAGAAATCAGGAAATCAGCGAGGGATTAGAGAGGGATTAGCGAGGGATAAGTTAGTCACCTTTTTTCATCGCTAATTAGCGAGGGAAAGCATTCCCTCTCTAATCCGTCTTTAGAAAATTCATTTCCCTCGCTAATCCCTCTCTAATCCCTTGCTAATATTCCCTTGCAACATAGCGAAAATTCCCTCGCTATTTCGTCGCTGTATGATATAATAATTTTGTCAATTTCCCTCGCTATTCCGTCGCTAATAATTCCCTCTCTATTCCCTTGCTAATCCCTCGCTAATCCCTCTCTAATCCCTCGCTAATGGATTGTATGATTCCGTCGCTATTTGGTCGCTATTCTCTTGTTAGATATTCCCTCGCTAATCCTTCGCTAACACATCCCTCACTATTTCCTCGCTAATCCCTCGCTATTTACCATATGAGATTCTGTCGCTAATCCCTCAGTAATCGGTAGGTTTTTTTAATAACCTATATATATATATATATATATATATATATATATATATATATATATATATAACTTTCCCAAAACTTGCATATCAAACCACAATCCAGCAAACAGAAATCTGACAAACAAAAATCCAACAACAAATAATTCAATAATTGTAAACTGTTACAACAAAAAACTTGTACAAATAATCCAATAATATAGTTGAAAGTTATTATACAAATAATCAATCAATATAGTTGAAAGTTATACATATTAGACAATAAGAATAAAAAATGGCAATCAGTCTAAGTTGTCTTCGTCTTCATCTTCTTCTCGACCCTCCCTATCTAAACCTTGCAATGGTGGTTATGGAGCAACATTTGTTGATCTGATCGTAGATAGGAACGATTGGAAGGGCGCCAACATAGGGACAACTTGACTCTGGAGAAACGAAGCCATCGCTATTGCCACTGCTATATTTACAGCTTCAGATATGTCTTGTGTCAACGGTGTAGAGTAGGAAGGACCCGCAACCGAAGAGGATGAAGCTAGCATGGTGTTATTACCAATATGCAAGCTGTTACCTATGCCATGCACACGTCCCTTCTTGTTAGGACCCGCCGCATCCAACTAGACCTCCGGGTCAACCATAGGGTGAGAGGAAGAGTTTTCTCCATATTTTTCTGTCATTGCGGTGTCATATGACTCCTAAAAATAACAAAACAAGAAAAATATTAATAAAAAAATAAATAACCTAAAATATATATGACTTTTGAATAGGAACAAGACACCTACAATAAAATTCCTCGAGCGCTCAGAAACATAGCTTCCGTCTTTCTTCTTATGAACTTTTGCATACAGATCTCTGTAAGAAATCAGATGCTTTAACTCTGCCTCCAGTAATCCCATATGGAAGAATAGTATATAATAAACACATATCAAAAGTAAGGCAATCCCTCTAAAATACTATGTCATACTCAAGATAGGCAAATAACTCAAGTAATTACAACATGTATGCTTATCATTAAAACTTTAAATGAGGAAGTTATATTACCATCTTGCTCTTGTGTTGACCAAAGCTTATTGACCCGCCTGTATGCTTCAAGGCATCAGGCATGGCTACCCTATTCCTTTGGGTAGCTGCAGACCTCTTCATCCATTTATCTGTCAGCCAAATGTTGACCAGCCATCCCACACTTTCATCCTCATTCCTCTGGGCCCATGACCCTTAACATCAGCCAAGTTGTTTGAATTTGCCCTCTCAAAGGCCTTATCTCGTGCTTTGTTCAAATGGTCTGGATAATGGTCCAAGATAGTCCGTTCCTAGATAATTCTCGCCATGCTGCGATCAGCATCAGATGTGAACCGATGCTTAACCTACACAAATGATATATATGTATATTTATTTTTCAATAAATGTATAATATATAATTCTATAAACACAATTACTTACCATAAAGTTGTTAAATAGTATTTTCTTCATCTCAGCTGGATAACCTTGCCACGTACTAGCCGGAACAACCATCCGTGTCATGACATTGTACATAATGTCACGTGTCGCCCTTGACTGGAGAAACCTCCTCCTATAAGTACAATAAGATAATGTTAGTAATCTAAAAGTAAATACATGCAATAAAAGGTGATATATCACTATTACTTATGGTTCAGGGACAGGCGCCACACATATAAGTTCCTTACAATCTGTTTCTACATTGGATTCTCCACATGAAGGCACCACATTCGGGCCGCTAGTGGGTGGGTTAGCAGGGAGTGGCATAGAAATCGCTGGGTCAGTAAGGGGTGGGACAGAAGCTGATGCGCCTCCAATGGTCAATGGACTAGACATTGGTAGGCCTGCACTGGTTGATGGGCTAGTAGCTAAAGTTACACCTAACATAATTATACATAAACAAAAAAATACATATATATTACATTTATATAAATCACAAGTTAACAATAATTAAAATGATTATCCTACAGGTATACTTGGAGAGGGTTGAGAATGCTATAGTGGTGGAGAATCATGGGCAGATGAAACATTATGCCCTCTCCTACGACCGCGTCCAGCACCTCTACCTCGAATGGTCATGATGAATATCTGCATAAGGAAACATAATGAAACATGATGAGTAAAGAAACTATATGTCAATAAAAACCTCAAAATATAATAATGATATTTCAGTGTAAATACCATTAACGAAATTTATTGAACAAGCTTCAATTTTAACTACTTGAGTCTAAAGATTCCTCATCTTCATCTGAGAATTCATTAATTTCATTATTTTCGTTATCATCAATGAACTCATCATCAATCAGAACGTCCATTGGATAATGTATATCACGTATGTTCACTTCTTCCATTTGGGCATATACATCAAACAAAGAGACTGCTTCATCATCTATGATAGGATTGTGTGTTCCAAGGGATCCATCATCTTGGTAATAATCAGTGGCAGTTAAGTCATTCAATTCATCACCTTCGTCATTCAATGTCTCAGCCACGAAGAGTTTTGCTCTGACTTTGCAAGCTGCCCACCATTCACCATTAGCTCTATTCCCGCTTTGTGGGTATCTTGTATAGTACACTTGTTGTGCTTGTTCAGCTAAGACGAATGGCTCATTTGAGTGAAGTCTTGATTTATGCTTGATGTTAACCAACCCAAATCTCTCATCAACATTGACTCCATTTATCAGGTCAAACCAATGACATTGTAAAAGAAATACTTTGTTCTGATTTCCTACATATGACAATTCCAATATATCTTCAATGATGTCATAATAGTCGAAGTCATTCTCACCATATATACTACCTCTAACACATACGTCACTATTCATTGTAGCTTTATTTTGTCCGTTCACCTTGGTATGAAATCTGTACCTATTAACTATTAAGCCATAGTAAGAAGTCACAGACTTGGATGGACCATAACTTATCTCTCGTATCATTTGATCCTCTACTTGGCCTATATTAACCTGTATCATTACATAGACGGTAGATAGTTGTAACATATAGCATAATGCATGATGATCATATATTTGATACATTAATAAGCTTTCATTCTTAGTCATTTACACTCTCTATGTACTTAATTGATTGAATTTTATTATGTTTTGTAAGTTTGGACTCAAATTGGACTTAATTGAATTTTTCAGCATGATACATATCTTACACTGTTTCTGTATTTGGACCATATCTTGGGCTGTAGGTGGTCTTTGGAGGTGATTCTAGTGTCATTTGAAAGATAAGAGAGAGTTCTACAACTTTCAAGAATACCTCAAAGGCCTAATCACATGAGTAGATAACTCAAATTGGGATTGAAGCAAGAACCAGAGTGTTTTTTCTGATAGCTTAACCTATGTGTACTGTTCATCATATATTTTGGGATAGAAGTTGTAAAATAGGCTGAAATTTGGATGCTAAATAGTTAAGACCAATATCTACAACTTTCATGTTGAACACTTTTCCAGAATCAGATTTCTTGAAGGTGATATTGGGCTTGGAAGTCAGAATAGAGGAGTTGTGACTGGGCCTGGGTAGTGTTCAGTAATTTGAATGTATCTGGAGTTATAGAAATGATATTGGACTCAAACTAAAGCCATTTGAAAGCTAAGATCCAGGTATACAACTTTCATGAAGACCACTTGGTTCAAAAATAACGAATGTAATGACTTCAGAGCTGCATGATTTTGGAGACAAGGAATCTCCATAATTTCCCACTCACCTAAAGTCATTTGGCATTTTCCACTCATTTTCCACTCATCCAACCACTAATGACTCAGCCTCCTTGTCATTTTGTATCTCTAATCCTCTATAAAAGGGGGCCTTGGCAGATCATTAAGGGTGTTAGGTGTTAGTTACCAAAATGATGCCATTTTGTTACTAGGTTTTCTTGTAGTAATTTTCCTTTATTCTAAATTAAAGTCACGTTCTTCTTCTTCTTCTTCTTCTCTCTTTCTTTCTTCTTATCTATGAGTAACTAAGTTTCATTTTACTTGGGTGAAAAGGTGAAACTCTTGGTAATAAAATAATGTTAGATTTATTCTTCTCTTGTGCTCAAATGATTTATATTTTTCTAGTAACCATTATACGTATTATAATTTGTTTCTTATAATTTAGAAACCATATTTGTAAAGAGGAGTTCTTGATTTGTTGTAGACAAAATATTGGCACAATGAATGCTTTAACCCATTTATAAGTGGTGGTAATATTTTTAGGAAACATAATATAATTACGTATATTATTTTAAATGAACTTTTAATGTTGTATTTTCCGATTGGAACCTCCATGTTGCGAGGATTCTAATTGAGTTATAAAAGGAATTAATCTTACCTTTATTTTATTTACCAAGAGTGAATCTTTTTACCCAAGTAAATAATTTTAATCGTAGTAACAAAATATTCACTTCACCTTAATTAATCTTCAATAATTCCCTGTGGATCGACCTCGGACTCCCGAGAAATTTATTACTTGAGACAACCTGCACTTGGGTTTGAAAATGCGACAATTGAAAATTATGCATCAAGTTTTAGCGCCGTTCTTGCGGGGACTTGATTTGAAGACCTGAATTTACGGTGTAAAAATTTTGTATATATACTAACATGCTAACTAATGGGGAACCTCTCCCTTTTTAATTTCGTGCATACTAACTTGTGGGGAAACTCTCCTTAATTTCTCTATAATATTTAATTATTAATGAAATAATCTTTTTTTCTTCTCTCCTCTCTCATTTGGAGCAAAAAATCAGCTTGTCGATTCTCCAGTTTTCATATTTTAAATTTATTTTTTGCACTTTATTTTCTCGTATTTTAATTTCATGTACAGTGGGGTAATTCTCCATTTTATTTTCTTGTACATATTAACTTAGTGGGGTAACTTCCCTTTTTTTGTACTTTATTTTCTGTATTTATTTTGTTTTTTTTTTGTTATTTATTTTCTGTTTTTTTTTGTTTACTAACTTACTAACTCTCTTACTAACTATCTAAATTTTTACTTTATCACTATCTAACTTTTTACTTTTTTCGCTTCTAACATTTTAATTTATCGTATACTAATTTTTTAATTTTTATGCTTATTAACTTATTTGGTGGTTAGTTTATACCACACCTTTGTTAATATTTAATGGACAATTTATCTTTGCTAGCTTGTACATTTTATTTTATATCTTTTGTAAGTTACTTGTTTATGCTTAATTGGTATCGTGATTTAAATTAAGTCGTTTGGTTAAAGTTAATCCAAGTACTTTACATATTGATTTGTTTGAATCACAATCACACACATTAAGCACAATGGCTGAAAACGAAAGTGTGCATGATGAACATGAAAATCAACCGTTGCGAACTATGCGTAAGTATTTGCAACCATCTCGAAATTCTAGTCCATCATGTTTTATCTTTCCACTCAATGCCAACAATTTTAGATTCAAGCCAGGTATGATTTCTTTACTTTCTAATTTTCATGGTTTAGAATCTGAAAGCCCATATTTACATCTAAAAGAATTTGAGGAAGTATGTACCGCTTTTCATGATCAAACTTGCACTGAAGAGGTTGTTAAGCTTAAATTGTTTCCTTTTTCTTTGAAAGATAAAGCAAAAACTTAGCTTAACACTTTGAAACCAAGATCAATTGGCACATGGCAAGAAATGCAATGTGAGTTTTTGAAGAAATTTTTTCCAACACATAAAACCAATGCTTTGAAAAGACAAATCCAAAATTTTTTCCAAAATTCCAATGAAGCATATTTTCAAAGTTGGGAACGTTTTAAAGATTTGTTGAATTCTTGCCTACATCATGGTTTTGAAAAATGGCGCACTGAAAGCTTCTTTTATGAAGGGTTAACACCCGAAACCAAACAATTTGTGGAAATAATGTGCAATGGTGAATTTCTTGATAAAGAACCTGAAGAAGCTTTAGACTATTTAGATCATTTGGCTGAAAATTCTCAATCTTGGCATGGTACTAATCCTTCTAAAAATTCAATTAGATTTAACCTTGCAAATGCTAGTAAAGGAAAATATCATCTGAGTCAAGAAGAAGATCTAAATGCAAGGTTTGCTAGTTTGGCTAGAAAGATTGAAGCTATGGAATCAGGAAAAGTAAAAGAAATCAAATCTATGCAAAATGAAGAAATTTATGGCATTTGTGATGAATTAGGACACTCAACAAATGAATGTCCAAAAATTCCTGTTTTTAAAGAAGTTGTGCATGAGCAAGTAAATGCAATGAATAATTTTAAAAAGCCATTCACTTCTTCTTTTTCAGATACATACAATCCGGGATGGAGAAATCACCCGAACTTCAGTTGGAGGAATAACAACCAGCCACAATTCATGCAACCACCACCTCCTCAGGCACAGCAAGATTCTCAAAATCCTCAAGGATATGCACCCTATGTCCCACCATATAGGAAAAACCTTGAAGGAACATTGCATGCATCCATGGAAAAACAAGAAGCCATCAATAACCACAACACTCAAGCCATGATTGACATAAAAGATACTCTTGCTAAACTTTCTTCTGCACTTGCCATTCATGAGAAAGGAAAGTTTCCTTCTCAACCTTAACCAAATCCCAAGGGTCAGTTTAGCCTAAATGAGGGTAGTTCAGAAAGTCAAAAAATAGATCAAGTCAACTCAGTGATAACTCTTAGGAGTGGAAAGGTTGTTGAAAAACAAATTCCTGAACTTTTGAGAAAGATGATGAGTCAATTCCCAAAGATGAGGAAGGAGTTAATAAGCCACATAGTCAAAAAGAGATCAAACATTCATCTTCACCCCCATTTCCTCAAGTATTAAATAATTCAAGTAAAGTGAATCATAACAGTGACATTTTTGAAATCTTTAAACAAGTGAAGGTCAATATTCCTCTGTTAGATGCTATCAAGCAGATTCCTTGTTATGCCAAATTTTTAAAAGACTTGTGCACTGTTAAAAGGAAACATAATGTGAAAAAGAATGCATTTTTGACAGAACAGGTAAGCTTCATTATTCAAAACAATAATGAGTTGAAATATAAAGACCCTGGTTGTCCTACAGTTTCATGCATTATTGGTGAACATAAAATTGAACGAGCTTTACTTGATCTTGGTGCTAGTGTTAATTTGCTTCCATATTCAGTTTATCAGCAACTCAACCTTGGTGAGTTAAAACCAACTTCTGTAACTCTTCTACTTGCTGATAGATCAATTAAAATTCCAAAAGGAATAGTAAAAGATGTGTTGGTACAAGTTAATAAATTCATATATCCTATGGATTTTATTATCTTGGAAATTGAACCTATGGTTGATAGTTCTAAGTCAGTTCCTGTTATTTTGGGTCGCCCATTTTTAGCAACATCTAATGCTTTGATAAATTATAGAAATGGAGTGGTGAAACTAACTTTTGGAAATATGACACTGGAGCTTAATGTTTTCAACATGTGCAAGCAACCACATGAAGTTTATGATGAAAAGGAAGAGATTGAAGGGATTGAGGCCATTATAGATGATCATCTTCAAATCAGGAGTTCTTCTGACCCATTAGAAATTTGTTTAATTAATTCATTTGATTCGGCTACACAATTAGATGATGATGTTTCGAAATATGCTCTTTACTTGATTTGTACACGGAAATGGAATACAAAGGAAGGAATCCAAGATTGAAGAGCTAAAATCCATGAATGATGATGCCCATGAAGAAGTACCCCACACCTTGGAGCTGAAACCATTACGATGGGTTGAAGTACACATTTTGGGAGAAGAACAAAGCTCTCCAGTGGTAATTTCCTCATCCCTGACCAAAGAACAAGAAGGTAAGTTGATAGAAGTACTTAAAAGGCATAAAAGTGCAATTGGATGGACATTAAAGGATATAAAAGGTATTAATCCATTAATCTGTACACATAGAATACATTTAGAGGATAATGCTAAAACATCTCAACAACCTTAAAGAATATTAAATCTACACATGAAAGAGGTAGTTAGAGCTGAAGTTCTTAAATTACTTGATGTTGAAATTATCTATCCTATCTCTCATAGCCAGTGGGTAAGTCCTACACAAGTTGTGCCTAAGAAATCTAGAATAACAGTGGTTGAAAATAAAAAAGGAGAATTAATACCTACCAGAGTCTCATCTAGTTGGCGTATGTGTATTGATTTCAGAAAATTGAATGCAGCCACTAGGAAAGACCATTTCCCTTTGCCATTTCTTGATCAGATTCTAGAAAGAGTAGCAAGACATCCCTACTATTATTTTCTTGATGGTTATTCAGGGTATAATCAAATACCAATTGCATTGGAGGATCAGGAAAAGACCACTTTTACTTGTCCCTTTGACACTTTTGCATATAGAAGAATGTCTTTTGGTCTTTGTAATGCTCCGGTAACTTTTCAAAGATGCATGCTAAGTATTTTCAGTGACATGATTGAGCATTATTTAGAGGTTTTCATGGATGATCTGACAGTTTTTGGAAATTCTTTTGAAAATTGTCTTGATAATTTGGTAAAAAGTTCTTAAAATATGCGAAAAAAAAGGATTTGTGTTAAATTGGGAAAAATGTAATTTCATGGTTACCTCAGGAATAGTGTTAGGTCATGTGATATCTTTTAAAGGAATTGAAGTTGATAAGACCAAAGTTGAATTAATTGCTCATTTGCCTTTCCCAAAAACAGTCAGAGAAGTTCGTTCCTTTTTAGGACATGCAGGATTTTACAGAAGATTTGTAAAGGACTTTAGTGCCATATCTAGACCTTTATGTAATCCTCTAACAAAAGATACACCATTTGATTGGACTCAAGATTGTCATAAATCTTTTGAAAAATTAATCGGTCTTTTGACACTGCTCTATCATGCAATCTCTCGATTTGGTCTTTGTCTTTTGAGTTGATGTGTGATGCTAGTGATTTCTTTGTTATTTGTTTTAGGCCAAAGAAAGGAAGGTAAGCCTCATGTAATTTATTATGCAAGTCGAACTTTGAATAGTGCACAAATGAATTACACCACTACTGAAAAAGAACTACTTGCTGTAATTTTTGCATTGGACAAATTTCGAGCTTATTTAATTGGTTCATCCACTATTGTTTTCACTGATCATACTGCTGTTAGATATTTAATGTCTAAACAGGATGCCAAACCTAGGTTGATACGGTAGATCTTGTTGCTTCAAGAATTCAACATCACAATAAAAGATAAGAAAAGAGCTGAAAATGTTGTTGCAGATCATTTGTCAAGACTAACAATAGACTCATCTTATGATAGCACACCTATCAATGATTCTTTTCCCGATGAATTTTTATTTTTTGTCAATTCCATGCCTTAGTTTGCTAACATTGTCAATTTTCTTGTAACAGGTAAGATGCCGCCTCAGTGGACACACCAAGACAAAAAAAAGTTTTTGATTGAGGTGAAAATTTTCTTTTGAGATGACCCATATTTGTTCAAATATTATCCTGATCAAATCTTTCGGAGATGTGTACCCGACAATGAGGTAAGTAGTGTCATTAAATTTTGTCATTCAGAAGCATGTGGAGGTCATTTTTCTTCAAAGAAAATAGCTGTGAAAATCTTGCAGTGTGGATTTTATTGGCCCACTTTATTTAAGGACAGTTATACTTTTTGAAAAAGTTGTAAAAGTTGTCAAAAATTAGGGTCCATTTCTAAAAGAAATATGATGCCTTTGAACCCTACCCTTGTCATTGAAATTTTTGATTGCTGGGGAATTGATTTCATGGGTCCATTTCCATCATCTTTTGGATTTGTGTACATTTTGGTTGCAGTTGATTATGTTTCAAAATGGATTGAGGCGATTCCATGTCGGCAAATTGATCATAAAACTGTTCTAAAATTTTTAAAAGAAAATGTTTTGAGTTGATTTGGAATTCCTTGAGCTATCATCAGTGATGGGGGATCATATTTTTGCAATAAACCATTTGAATCTTTAATGAAGAAATATTGCATTACCCACAAAATTGCAACCCCTTATCATCCTCAGACAAGTGGACAAGTTGAATTAGCAAATAGGGAGATTAACAAATTTTGGAAAAAACGGTTAACCCAAATCATAAAGATTGGTCTTTAAGACTAAACGATGCACTTTGGGCTTACCGTACTGCTTTTAAAACATCTTTGGGCATGTCTCCCTATCGGTTAGTTTATGGAAAACCTTGTCATTTTCCTGTAGAATTGGAGCATAAAGCATTTTGGGCCATTAAAGCTTTCAACTTAAGTCTTGATGATGCTTCCAAGTTACGCAAATTGTAATTGAATGAACTTGAAGAATTAAGAAATGATGCATATGAAAACTCAAAGATTTATAAAGATAGAACAAAAGCTTTTCATGACAAATCAATTTTGAGAAAAACTTTTGAAATTGGTCAAAAAGTTATGCTTTATAATTCTCATCTTCACCTATTCCCTGGAAAATTGAGATCTAGGTGGATTGGCCCTTATATTGTCAAACATGTGTATTCTTATGGGGTCATAGACATTGAGAATCCTAGGAATGGTATTGTATTTAAGGTCAATGGACAAAGACTCAAACCATTTCTGGAACATCAAGTTGTTGAGGTAAAATCCATTTCTCTTTCTAATCCTTGTTATGAGTAGAATTTATTTTAATGTTGTTTCTTTCTTTTTGCTGTTCTTTGTATTCCCGATTAAATGGCGGATAACGGTACTCTGTGACTCTCAAGTCGGTTTGTTTTTCGAGTTTTCCATAATAGCGATTTCTTCTCCTTTTAAAATGGATGTCATTCTCTCAAATCTAAGAAAACATTTTCCTTCTCTCCCTGTAAATGCTCTAACAAAAGTCTATGAAGCTAGGTGTGAAAGATTGAGATTTGTTAATGTATAAGGGCATCCCGAGAAGATATCTATTTGGATAATCAAAGTAAAAGTTTGTTTAGTGGTGAATCTTGATTCATTTGTCCCATACATGCACTGGTCTCGGTAAAAGTTCATTTTCAAAAAGGAGAAGAGCAAAAAGAATGAAAGTTTGTTACAAGTGTGCACGATGGAATTGCAACACGCGATGTCGCTCTTTGGGGATGGTTTCCGTAAATAGAGAAGATAAAATATTCTTCATTAAGAATGGACTGAGTAAGGAGTCATTAGATAATATCTTATTAACTCTTGAGACGCATTCTTGTGGAATTGTGTAGCGTGAACTTCTTAGTTGTGGAATCTCTTCAGGGACGAGCAAGAGCGTTACAGTCTTGGGAATCTGACTCAAAAAGACCCTATTTGCCAATTTATAAGAAAAATGGATAGGAAACTTATCCTCGACTCATAGAAGGCGTTTAAGCTGTTTCTGAACGTGAAACCAGAGGAAGATGTGAGCCACAATCACAACAACATGTATATATTATCTTGTACATTTTCAAAAAAAAAAGTACAAAAAGTAAAAAAAAAAAAAAAAAAGAAAAAAAAAAAAAAAGGAGAAAGAAATAAAAAAAAAAAAAAAAAAAAATAAAAAGGCGAAACTTCGGTTGTACTTGGTCTTTAATTAGATTAGGAGCCCCTGCCAGTGGAGTGGCAGACCCGTCATTGACTCGGGTGGACCTTTGCACGCCGGTCGGTAAATAAGATTTGTGTGCCATGCTCTGTAGAGAGCCGCGCAAGCATTCCCAGGTTTTAACCAAAGGCTCTGCTTGCTGATGGACAGAAAGAAGCATCCCGTGTCTGCATTCTCGCGTGACAATGCCTCTGAGTGAATCCTATGATTTAATGCCATGGACTCTTCGGCGACCTCTCACCATTTGTGGTCGTTGGTGGTAGGCATCGATTATTTGCGCACTTTAATTAGTGGCGTCATAGCTCAATCCAAAATATCTCACAAGCGGGAGGGAGAAGAATGCCCAGATTGGATGAGCCGTCTTGGTATTCTTTGCACTCATGCCGCAAGTATAAAGATCTGCCATGAAACCTGTACATAAAGGTATGTAATCATTTGTTATTATTATTTTATCTTTGTATGATTTTGTTGAATTTTGGTTTTGGACAGACGATCCTTTAGATGGGATCCTTCGGGGGTTTCTAGACTTCTTTACCCTGATGGTTTTCTTGAAGTAAAAAAAAAAAAAAAAAAAAAAACAAAAAAAATTATTTTTAAATTTCAAACTTTTCTGACACCAGTCAACCTACCTGTATAGGAGCTATTATTACTTTTTCTATTCTCTTCCCTATTTAAACACTCCATTTTCTTCACTTTCCTGTAACTCATAATCATTCAAAGAGAGTGTGAGTGTAGAAATAGAGGGAGCTTCTTCTTCTGTTTGTAGATTTACTAGTATCTGTGTATTTTGTGGGACAAGTTATGGTAAGAGTTTAGAGTTTGTAAATGCAGCAAGCACTGTTGGTAGAACACTTGCTGCGCGAAACATTCGTGTAGTATATGGGGGAGGTTGCCTTGGGTTAATGGAGGCTGTATCACTTTCTGTATTTATAAGAGGTGGTCAAGTTTTAGGTGTCATTCCTGAACCTTTAACTCGAAGGAACATCGTTGGAAAGACAATCGGACTGAAAATTCAAGTATCATCTATGCATGGACGAATAAAGGCAATGCTTGAAAACTCTGATGCATTCATTGTCTTACCTGGTGGTTTTGGTACTTTGGAAGAAGTCTTTCAAATTGTCTCTTGGGCCCAACTGAACATCCACCATAAACCCATAGGTTTGTTGAATGTTAATAATTTCTTTGATAATTTGTTATCTTTTGTTGACCATGCTGTGGAACAGAAATTTGTCACACCTTCTGCAAGACGATTCCTTATCTCTGCTTCTACTGTTGATGAGTTGATTGATAAATTAGAAGCTTTTGTTTATGAACCTGATCCAGTAACAGCTCAGATAGATTGGTCTGAAGGAAGCGGTGAAGGAAGTGGTGAGGGAAGCAAAATGAAAAGAAAGCTTGACCAAGACACTCCAACTATTTAAATAATTACAAGCTTTGGTTTTATTTATTGTACTTTGTTTCCGTTTAAATTTGTGTGAGATTTTTCTTTTCCGTAATTGCAGCAATCAGGTAATATATTCTATCCTTTTTCCTATCTATGTTTTGACATTGAGGACAATGTTGTGATCTGGTTAGGGGGAAGGATGGTTGTGAAAAAAAAAAACCAAAAAAAAAAAATTAAGAAGTATGTTTGTTAATATGTTTGTTGTGTTTATATTAAAAAAAAAACTAAAAAAATATAGGAGTGTGTTTGTTAATATGTTTGTTGTGTTTGTCATCAATTTATTAACAACAAAAGTAATTAGGGATGGCAGAGTAAAGAGTAAATTATTTACTCTTGAGACGCATCAAAAATTGGTGGCAGAGTAAGGAGTAATTGAGATAGTAACTAGTTTGTGTGGAAGTAGCAATTCAAATTCAGAGAAATTTGCATGATTGAGTAAATTGTCTTCTTTCTTAAAATTCACATGTTTGGTTATGGATGTTGAATTGGTGGACTGAGAATGATAGAATTATGCCTTGTGAGATTTTGAGCCTATTGATGAATGGATTGAACATTTGTATCATTCTCTTCTTTCTTGTGTGAATTTCACAAATGGAATTGTTACTCTAGAACTTGCTTTGATTCTTTTTTAGACTACATTTTCATATGCATACATAAATATGATTGAGACATTTTTCTTGAAATAGCTACTTTAATCAAATGGTCAACCTTGTTTAGCAGCATGTTGTCTCAATATGATATCAAGCACTCTTATGACTTCTTGGAAATTCTCTGATTCCTGCCAACATAAAGCATTAGAAATGACCTATTTCCCATTGCTTAACCCATTTGAGCTTATTTGACTATTCTTTGTTTCGAACTCATTATGTGCCTTAAATGAAAAATCATGTTCTTACTTGACCTTAGGGAATAAGAGAACATTAGTTTTGTCATTCGATGAGTTCTTGAACAAGTGTAGGGGTGTGTGTACAGAATGGTTAAAAAAATGTATATATGATGTTCTTTTTGTAAAAATAAATAAATAAAAAATAAATAATAAAAAATCAATCAAAAAAAAATTTGTAAAAAGAAGTGGGTCAACAAGGTAATAAAGGAAAGGAAAAGAATATGTAAAGGGAATTTGTATTAGGTGGAGTTGGGATGAATTTTCATGCTTGTTAATTGAACTCAGCTCTCATGTTCTTTTATTCTCTGGTGTTTAACTTGTCATATCCATATTACCTCCTCCTTTACCTTGATCCCATTACAACCTTAAATAAAGTCCTCATGATTTGTGTGTGCATGTGTTTTGAGTAGTGGAGAAGTAGAAGATAAGCAAGCTTATGGTAGTGCAATTTTCATGGATTGAATTGAGTGAAATACCTACCTTTTAAATACTTGAGGGTTTGAGAGTGAATCTTGTGAAAATCTATCATTCTTGACTCATGCTTTTCAATTGAAATATCATTGTTTGTTGATTTAAGAAGTGAAGATATGTTACCTCATGAATGTTTTGATTACTTGAATGATTGATTGCTCTTTATTTTTAAATATTATTAGAAATTGAGTCTTTTAGAGTGTTTAGCTTTTGAGTCTGTTTCATTTTTTTTTTGTGAGTGGTCTTATGTGTTTTGCTCAGGAGTGCAAAAAGCTAAGTGTGGGAGAATTTGATGATCAAATATTTGATACATTAATAAGCTTTCATTCTTAGTCATTTACACTCTCTATGTACTTAATTGATTGAGTTTTATTATATTTTGTAAGTTTGGACTCAAATTGGACTTAATTGAATTTTTTAGCATGATTTATATCTTACACTGTTTCTGTATTTGGGCCGTATCTTGGGCTGTAGGTAGTCTTTGGAGGTGATTCTAGTGTCATTTGAAAGATAAGAGAGAGTTCTACAACTTTCAAGAATATCTCAAAGGCTCAATCACACGAGTAGATAACTCAAATTGGGATTGAAGTAAGAACGAGAGTACTTTTCCTAACAGCTTAACCTATGTATACTGTTCATCACATATTTCAGGATAGAAGTTGTAAAATGGGCTAAAATTTGGATGTTGAATAGTTAAGACCAATATCTACAACTTTCATGTTGAACACTTTTCCAGAATCGGACTCTTTGAAGGTGATATTAGGCTTGGAAGTCATAACAGAGGAGCTGTGACTGGGCCTGGGCAGTGTTCAGTAATTTGAACGTCTCTGGAGTTATAGAAATGATATTAGACTCAAACTAAATCCATTTGAAAGTTAAGATCCAGGCCTACAACTTTCATAAAGACCACTTGGTTCAAAAATGACGAATGCAATGACTTCAGAGCTGCATGATTTCAGAGATAAGGAATCTCCATAATTTCCCACTCACCTAAAGTCATTTGGCATTTTCCGCTCATTTTCCACTCATCCAACCACTAATGACTCAGCCCCCTTATCATTTTATATCTCTAATCATCTATAAAAGGGGGTCTTGGCAGATCATTAAGGGTGTTAGGTGTCAGTTACCAAAATGATGCCATTTTGTTACTAGGTTTTCTTGTAGTAATTTTCCTTTGTTCTAAATTAAAGTCATGTTCTTCTTCTTCTTCTTCTTCTCTCTTTCTTTCTTCTTATCTATGAGTAACTAAGTTTCATTTTACTTGGGTAAAAGGGTGAAGCTCTTGGTAATAAAGTAAGATTAGATTTATTCTTCTCTTGTGCTTAAATGATTTATATTTTTCTAGTAACCATTATACGTATTATAATTTGTTTCTTATAATTTAGAAACCATCTTTGTAAAGAGGAGTTCTTGATTTATTGTAGACAAAATATTGGCACAATGAATGCTTTAACCCATTTATAAGTGGTGGTAATATTTTTAGGAAACATAATATGATTACGTATATTATTTTAAATAGACTTTTAATGTTGTATTTTCTGATTGGAACCTCCATGTTGCGAGGATTCTAATTGAGTTATAAAAGGAATTAATCTTACCTTTATTTTATTTACCAAGAGTGAATATTTTTACCCAAGTAAATAATTTTAATCGTAGTAACAAAATATTCACTTCACCTTAATTAATCTTTAACAATCCCTATAGATCGACCTCGGACTCCCGAGAAATTTATTACTTGAGACAACCTGCACTTGGGTTTGCAAATGCGACAATTGAAAATTGTGCATCAATGCACATTGAATTTAATATGATAGATCACTATTATGGATAAAAAGAGTCACTAGATGTTTTAGCCACCTACTGAAGTCTTTATCTCGAGCTTCCAATATTTGATCATCAGTGATATTGGGATCTGTTTCCCTTAACAAATCCTCGAATTTTCTAATCAATACAATAATTAATATTTAGCATAAATTTAGCATATTAATAACAAATTCATTAGATAGAGAGTAAACTTACTGGAGATAAGGTTCTACTTCTCCACAATTTACAAGCACATATGTCTCACCAATCTGAAGTTCCATATCAGTCAAGAATCCATTTTGACCTCTCCCTACAGGACGACATAGATGTTTAAAAATAGACAACCGTTTATTAATTGTATCTTCCCCACCGTCATCATTCCGAGGAACTTGAGTGCGCCTAGTCTGTAGGTGAGGATCAAAATACATAGAAGCAAAATTGAAAATTTCTTCTAAAATATACGCTTCACAAATAGATCCTTCAACTTTTACCTTATTTTGGACCTTTCTTTTCAAGTACAGCATACACCTCTCAAAGGGGTAGATTCACCTGTAATGCATTGGTTCTCCAACCTTAGCTTTATAAGGGAGATGCATGACTAGATGTTCCATCACGTCAAAGAATGCTAGAGGGAAAATCTTCTCTAACTTACGAATTGTTTCAATGATAGAAAGCTCTGCATTCTCCATGGTGGAAGCACGAATTTCAGTTGCACAAACTTCTTTAAAGAACAAGCTTAGTTCTGTTAATGGTCCCCATATAGGTTTTGGCAAGATATCAAGAAATGCCAGAGGAATTAACCTTTGCATAAAAACATGACAATCGTGACTTTTCATTCCATATATCTTCTTACCGTCTATATTGATGCAACGTGTGATATTCGACGCATACCCATTAGGAAATTTCAACTGTTTTATCCACTCACACATCTACCTTCTTTGATTGGCATCTAAGACATACGTCGCCTTTGGTTTTTTACACTTGTCATTCTCAACTATTAGCTCCAAGGTAGGATGTTTGCATATTATCTTCAAATCTTCTCTTACATTTGCATTTTCTTTTGTCTTGCCCTTTATGTCCATGACAGTGTTGAAGATATTATCAAATACGTTCTTCTCGACATGTATAACATCTAAATTATGTCGTATTAGATTAGTGGACCAATAAGGCAATTCCTAGAATATGCTCTTCTTCACCCAATTGTGGTGTATACCAAAGCCATCTTGTTTTTGTTTACCTGAATTCAAGCCGAAAATGATTTCCTTAAGTTGAGTCACTCTATTCAAGACATCTGTCCCACTCAGCCGTTGCGATAGATTAGATTTTTCCACTGCTGATCTCTTAAAAGAGTTTCAATCACGGCGAAATGGATGATCAAAAGGCAAAAATTGGCGATGACAATCAAACTAACAATATTTCCTACTGTGCTTCAACACAAATGACTTACTATGATTCATACAAAGCGGACAAGAAAGTTTTCCATGAGTGCTCCATCCAGACAGCATTCCATAGGCTGGAAAGTCACTTATTATCTACAATAAAGCTGCTTTCATATCAAAATTTTACTTCTTCCAAGCATCATAAGTTTGCACCCCATCATCCCACAATATCTTCAGATCGTCAATTAAGGGTCTAAGATAGATATCTAAACTTTTACTTGGTGACTTTGGTCCAAGAATCACAAGAGTGAGGAAGATGTATTCCCTTCTCATACATATACTTGGAGGTAGATTGTACAGTGTGACAAAAATAGGCCAACATGAATATGGTGTGGCTGAACCGCTGAATGGATTAAAACCGTCTGTACACAGGCCAAGCCTAACATTTCGAGTGTCTAGCGCAAATGTTGAATAGGTAGCGTCAAATCGTTTCCAAGTCTCAGCATCAGTTGGATGCTTGATCACTGATTCATCTTGACGCACTCCATTCGTATGCCAAGTCATATATTGTGCATTATTTTTGGACATAAACAGACGTTGGAGTCTTGGCATAATGGAAAAATATCGCAACATTAAGTGCGGCACATCCTTCTCATTCGATGAACGTCCCGCCTTCAGTTTGAATCGTGGGTATCCACATACTAAGCAAACTGAGTAGAGTCTCTTGTCACTGTATTCTTTGTAATACAACATGCACTGATTAAGACACGCATCTATCTTCTCATATCCTAATCCCAATTCACGAACCATTCTCTTTGATTTGTAGAAGTTTTCGGGTAACCTTTCAGATTCTGGAAGCATGCTCTTAATTATGATAATCATTCTATCATAACAACTCTCACTCATGTTAAACTCCAACTTCAAGTTCAAAAGTTGAGTTACAGCTGACAATTTCATGTGCTTATGGCAACCATCCTATAAAGGTTCATCAGCATCTCTTAGCAAGTCATAAAACTTCGCAGCTAATGGATTTGGATCCTCTTCTAAATCTTGAGCTTCTTGATTTAATCTATCACCTGCTGCATCCATAACCATATCCACGTATGGATTCCTAGGCTCCACTTCATCATCATGGACAATGGATGTTGAGTCGCTATCCCCCCATCTATCATCACCATGAATGGTCTAATTTACATAACCATCCACAAATCCATACTTATACAGATGGTGTTCTACCCCAAATACCTCCTGTGTTTAGACATATACTTTTGAAGACTTATTTTGATGATAACAAACGTGAAGACTAAAATGAAGATGATGGAAAGACCAAGTCCAAGACCTTATAAGAATAACATTAGGACTTAAAATTTTTTTGTATAGAACTCACTTTAATATCTCGTTATTTTGAAAGAAAAGATTCTAAATGTTTTTAAAATATTAAATGTTTTCAGAACTAGTTTTTAACTAGTTTATTCGAATAACATCTTCTCTATTCGAATAAATCCTTTTTCAGCTATTTCTGTTTTTCAACCATTATTCGAATAGTGCAAGTTTTATCCGAATAAAGGCTTTCAAATATTACTTCGTGGTTATGTTTTTTAAACTGTTATTTGAATAGCAGTTTGGCTATTCGAATAAAAGAGTCTCTCAGTACTATTTTGATAAAAACATTATTCGAATAACTCAATGGTTATTCGAATAATCCCTTTTTTTTAGACTCTGTTGTTTACAGTGTTATTCGAATAACACAGTGGTTATTCGAATAACCTATATCAGTTTACTTTTTCACGATGGTTTCATGAACAATGTTATTCGAATAACAGCTTAAGCTATTCGAATAAACACGTGGTTTACGAACACTGATATGGAAATATATTTTGGAATTTATGAGTTTTAATTACACCCAACGGCTGTTTCTTTGAATTTTCTCTATAAATAGAAGCCTTGGGTCTTCTCTAAAATTGCCTAACACTCTGAATTATTTTTTACTTGCTCTAACTTGTGAAATTATTTTCTACGCTCTATTTTCGATTAAAACTTTGAGATATTTCTATGAGAGCTCCATTAGCACTTCAATTTGTATAATTTGCTCTGAGTGAGAGTTTTTCTTCATCTACTTTCTGCTATTCTGTATCGAGGGTGAGGTATCCCTCAAGGTTTGTATAAGGGTGAGTTATCCCTGCAGGCTGAGACTTTAGCACAAGGGTAGAGTTTTCCTGTGTGTGAAAAGTACTCTTTTGTGTAACGGTTGAAAGCACCTATTGAAGCTTGTATACATAGTGAAAAATCTCGGCTATTATTTTGAGGACTAGACGTTGACCACAAGTGGGTTAGTAGTCGAATCAGGATAAATACTGTACCTGCTTCTCTCTTCTTAATCTCTTTATTTTATGCAATTTATTTTATTGCACATTTATTTTCCATTGTTCTTAAAGTTTCTTTTTCTTCATCTCATTCATTTTGTGCATTTATTTACTAAGTTTCAATTTTTTTATTTTAATTAAAAGAGGTTTTACGAAAGTTTTATACTCAATTCACCCCCCTCTTGAGTACTGGAAGCCATTTGGTAACAAGTGGTATCAAAGCTAGACTCTTGTATAAAGAGCTTAGCAGCTTCAAGAGAACATGGCTTCTTCAAATGGTTTTTCAGAAGGATTTTCCATAAACCGACCACCCTTTTTCAATGGGGATGGTTATGCATATTGGAAGGAAAGAATGAAAATCTTCATCGAAGCTATTGATCTTGATGTGTGGGATGCTGTCGAAAATGGTGCTTTTGTACCTACGCATGAGGTCGATGGCGTAAGGACCGAAACACCAAGAAATAAATAGTCTAATAAGGACAAAAGAAAAGTTCAGCATAATTTAAAAGTAAAAAATATCATTACTACTGCTTTGGGATATGATGAGTTTTTTAGAATTTCAAATTGTAAAACTGCTAAAGAAATGTGGGACACTTTGCAAGTTACCCATAAGGGTACTAGTGAAGTAAAGAGGTCGAGAATCAATTCTCTAACTCATGAATATGAATTATTCAGAATGAACCAAGGAGAGAGCATTCAAGAAATGCAAAAGAGGTTCACCCACATAGTTAATCATCTTGCATCTTTAGGTAAAAGTTTTTCTAACGAAGATTTGATTAACAAAGTAATGAGATGTCTTAGCAGGATTTGGCAACTCAAGGTAACAGCCATATCAGAATTGAGGGATTTGTCGATAATGACTCTAGCTACCCTCTTTAGAAAACTTCATGAGCACGAACTGGAACTGAGCAGATTAAGTCAAAGTGAAGAAAACGATAAAAAGAAAAAGGGGATAGCGCTCAACATACTTGAAATAAAGAAACTTTTGGAATCATTGATGCATGCACAAATCATTCTTCACATGCTTCTATATCTTCATCCTGTTCTTCATGTCATATACTTGAAAAAGAAAAAGAAATTGAAGACTTAAAGAACATTTTTTCTAAATTCACCTTTGGAAGGGACAATTTAAATATTTTATTAGGGAGACAAAGAGTGGTTTTTCAAAAAGGCAGGATAGGGTATAACCCGAAAAATCAACAAAAACTGTATAAAAATTTCTTTGTGCATTCTAGTTGTGAACACCCAATTTTGACCTAGGGCTAAAAAAAAAAAAAGATAAAATAAAATAAAAAAAAGACAAAAAAAAAAAAAAAAAAAAGAAATAAAAAAAGAAAAATAAAAAAATAAAATAAAAAAGACAAATCTTTGCACATACGTTTTTCATGGGGATGGGGGACTCAATATAAAAAAAAAGAAAGAAAGGAGTGATTGACGCAAAAGAAAAAAAAGAGAAGAAAGGGTCAACACAAAAAATAAAAAAGGGGGAATTTTGATACAAAAAGGAGGATTTTAGGGAGATTTGTCGGGAGAAGATGAAAATTTGAAGGAAGCTGCCAAACTCCCAAACGGTGAGCAATCATCACATCCATCACAACTCTTCCCTCCAAAATGTGAAGGATCCCTCCATAAATGCCTCTGCCATTTTTCCTTCCTGAGAGGCTGAATCCATTCCTTGAATCTTCAATTTTTCCTTCCATCTTCTGCCACCCTCTCATCTCCAACCTCACTTTCAACTTATCTCCATCACCTTCCCATCATCCCATCCATCCTTCACGTACTCACAACCACCTAAACTCCTGTAACCATCCAAACCAACCACCCCACACGTCCACCTTCACCATGTAATGACAACCACCCTTCACTTCCACCTCCACCATACAACAACCATCACCTTCCCATCACCCACATCACCACCATACCCCAGCCCAGACACCACGTGAACTCCAACCATTTTCCTTCATACAAACTCCCATCTTCATCTTCTCCAACCAAATAAAACCACCAACCTCCCTCTTCATCAACCATTTTCCACTATAGCCACCTAAAAACCCAGAATCACTTGTGCTGCCCAGAACCAGAAGACCACATCACAACCGACCGTCGGTCATAATCCTTTAAACCACATCCTTCCTCCTCACGACCGTCGAACCCCTTTCATCTCTCACCACATCACCTACTTCCATCACATCCGACCGTCGAATACCATATCCCTAAACCGACCGTCGAACTCAAAACCCCATCTCCTCACCCATCCAAACTCCGTCGAATCCATTCTCTCATCCGACCGTCGGACTGCACAGAAGCCACCTTCACCTCTAACTCGACCATCGAATAACCCCAGAGGTCAGATCCTTCCCTTCAACCAACCGACCGTCGGACTCCTGAATCCCTCTATACCCGGCCGTCGAACTAACAACCACTCCTGAATCCCTCTTCGACCGTCGAAATCCAAAGAGCCACATCCTTCCCCTCTCCGACTGTCGAACTCAATCAATTAAACTCCACCACATTCGACCGTCGGACCCCAAAAGCAAAAACACCTACATTCTCCAATTCGACCGTCGAACCGTAAGCTTCACTCCCCTCATCGACCTTCAACCTTCCAAACCCAAATAAATCCATTTTTCCACCGACCGTCGAACCTCAGAGGCCAGTTCTCGACCGTCGGACCACAGGAATCAGTTCTCGACCGTCAGAGGCAATTCCCGACCGTCGAACCTCAGAGGCCAGCTCTCGACCGTCGGACCACAGGAACTAGTTCTCGACCTTCAGAGGCAATTCCCGACCGTCGAACATCAGAAGTCAGCCTCCCGACCGTCGAACCTCAGGATCCAGACCCCCCAGCATCAAACGTAGGACCTCAGGATCCAGATCCTTCCAACACCGACCGTCAAATTTTCTTTCAGACTAGATCCCTCCAAACGTCCCCTGGTGTGTGCTGTTATTGTTGTCAAAATCTCCAACTTTTATCTCTTTAAATTGAATTGTGATTGTCTTTTGGGTGTGTGAGGTTGAATCACATGGACTGCTGTCTATAATGATGCCTTTTGGTAAGAAGGGAGAAGGGTAAAAAAAAAATAAAATAAATAAAGAAATAATTAAAAGTTTTCTTTAAAAAGGAATAAAAATGGGTTACCTGAGTTACGACAACTTGTTAACCCTTATATTTTGTAAACATCTGAGTTGCGACAGCTTGATGATTTACAATCTTAAATAAAATTTCGTAACAAATTTGATAATCAATGGGTGACGTCTCTAGCGTGACGCGAGCTTCACCTATTTAATCCTTAATTTGGATAAGTGAGCATGACGGCTTGTTAATTCAAATTTCAAAAATTAATTCAATTAAAATCAACCAAACCACAAATATTTTTTAAAAGAACTACGTAACTTTGAGTTCCCCATTGCACCAGGGGATACGTAGGAGCGAATTTCATTTCTGTCAAGCCAAATTTAAATTTTCACAATTTTGTGTTTTCGCCTTTTAATTACAATGTTTACAAAAAAGGGGTAAAATAAATATTTTCAAGGATTGTTAAAAATTTGCACAATTGATTTAAGGTACCGTCTTATGACGGGTGCGTTAGGGGTGCTGTGGGATTAAGTTTCCACCCTTCCCTAAGCATAACCGACTTAGAATCAATCTGGTTCCAAAGACCATTTTCAAAGAGAGGTTTTCCAATTTTTCCAAATTCAAATAAAATTGGTGGCGACTCCATTTTCTTCATTTCATATTTCTAAAATCCTATTCGATTCTTTGTTTCCCGCCATGATTCACCGATCGCGACGGATGGCGACTCATGGGATATTTGGAGAGTCAAACTGTTGTTGTTAGTTGTGCAAATTGTTAATAATTTTTATTTATTTATTTTACCCTTTTATCCTTGTTTTTTGTTTTCTTTTTGTGTGTAAATGGAGTTTATTTTATTTTGTTCCATGTAAATATCTGATAGCATTATCTTATGTATATTGTTACTTGTATATATTTGTGCATAATTGTTAACACCTTAGGATAGATGATTGCTGCCTGGCTATTGTATATATGTTTTTGCAGGTTGGGGGGTAGTTTCTTTTTAAATTTTTGTACAGGTTTGTACGCTCCCAGACTGCTTTGCACCTACACGTAAAGCACACACATTCGAGTGGGGCCCTATGCGGTGCGAGTGAAGCCTAAGATAAGTAGAGGTTGCGTAGTGGTAGCCATTTTGGATGTACTTCTGTTTGGTTATCGCGAAAACCTCATCTAGAGTGCGCCTTTTTCATGAATGTCCCACACCTAGTTGGTTTACCCATTATTTCGTGGTCAACATTCGAAATAGGACTTGGCTCTAGAGACCTTTAAAATAGAAGAGCCACCCTATGGAAGTTATCACGAACTAGAAAGACTCTTAGATCCTTAGGATGGATTTCCCAAGTTTAAGGCAACCTCATTAGGACACAAAGGGAGCGTACTTCTTCTTTCCTCATGCCATCCATTCTAAAAAAAAAAAAAAAAAAAAACTTAAAAAAATATATATATTTTCTTACATTAAAAAAAAAAAAATCATCTTGCCATATCTTGTGAGTTGTTCAGTCTTTTAATGTGACAAACCATGCTTGCGTCCCTCTTAAAAAATTTCTTTTTCAAAAAGAGGAGATGAGTCATTATTAAAGGACCAACAACTCACTCACTCATTATTGCATCACTTGTCATCATTCTTCTCATCATGTTTTCTAAAAAAAAAAATAAAATAAAAAATAAAAAAGAGAAAAAAAAGAGACAGTTGTGTGCCGACAATGAGGTAGGTAGTGCCATTAAATTTTATCGGGAGCATGTGGAGACAACAACTGCGAAAATCTTGCAGTATGGATTTTATTGGCTTTCTTTATTCAAGGTCTGTCACATCTTTTGCAAAAGTTGCAGAAATTGGTCAATAAAGTTTTGCTTTAAGATTCTCATCCGCACCTACTCCTTAGAAAATTGAGATCTAGGTGGCGCGGTTCTTTTGTTGTCAAGCACGTGTATCTTGTGGGGCCATAGACATTGAGAATCCTAGGAATGGTAATGCGCTTAAAGTAAATGGACCAAGATTCAACCATTTTTGGAACATCAAGTTGTTGAGTTCTCTGTGTTACCGGTTAAGTGGCGGATAACGGTACTCCTTGACTCTCAAGTCGGTTTGTTTTTCAGTTTCCCATAATAACTGATTTCTTCTCCTTTCAAAATGGATGTCATTCTCTCAAATCTAAGAAAATATTTTCCTTCTCTCCCTCTAAATGCTCTAACAAAAGTCTATGAAGCTAGGTGTGAGAGACTGAGATTGTTAATGTATAAGGGCATCCCGAGAAGATATATGTTGGATAATCGAAGCAAAGGTTCGTTTAGGCTGGTGAATCTTCGATTCATTTGTCCCATACATGCCTGGTCTTGGTAAAAGTTCATTTTCAAAAAGGAGAAGAGCAAAAAGAATGAAAGTTTGTTACAAGTGTGCACGATGGAATTGCAACACGCGATGTCACTCTTTGGGGATGGTTTACGTAAATAGAGAAGATAAAATATTCTTCATTAAGAATGGGTGAGTAAGGAGTCATTAGATAATATCTTATTGACTCTTGAGACGCATTCTTGTGGAGTTGTGCGGCGTGAACTTCTTAGTTTGTGGAATCTCTTCAAGGACGAGCAAGAGCGTTATAGTCTTGGGAATCGACTCAAAAAGACCTGTTTGCCAATTTATAAGAAAATTGGATGGGAAGCTTATCCTCGACTCATAGAAGGCGTTTAAGTCGTTTACGGACGTGAAACGAGAGGAAGATGTGAGCCACAATCACAACAACATGTATATATTATCTTTCAAAAGAAAAAAAAATGAAAAAAAAAAAAATGAAAAAACAAATGAAAAAAAAAATGAAAAGAGAGGCGAAACTTCGGTTGTACTTGGTCTTTAATTAGATTAGGAGCCCCTGCCGGTGGAGTGGCGGACCGTCATTGACTCGGGTGGACCTTCGCACGCCTGTCGGTAAATAAGATTCGTGTGCCATGCTTTGCGAGAGAGCCGCGCAAGCATTCCAGGTTTCAACCAAAGGCTGCGCTGGCGATGGACGAGAAAGAAGCGTCCGTGTTTGCATTCTCGCGTGACAATGCCTACGAGTGAATCCCGTGATCTAATGCCATGGGCTCTTCGGCGACCTCTCACCGGGCTGTGGTCGTTGGTGGTATTTGTCGATTTACGCACTTTAATTAGTGGCGTCGTAGCTCAATCCAAAATATCCCACAAGCGGGAGGGAGAAGAATGCCCAGATTGGCTGAGCCGTCTTGGTATTACTGCACTCATGACGTGCAGTATAAAGATCTGCCATGAAACCTGTACATAAAGGTACGTAATCATTTGTTATTATCTTTGTATGATTTTGTTGAATGTTGGTTTTGGACAGACGATCTTTTGGATGGGATCCTTCGGGGTTTTCTAGATTTCTTTACCCTGATGATTTTCAAAAAAAAAAAAAAGTTAAAAAAAAAGTACAAAAAAAAAAAGATTTTATGTTTCTTAAATTCAACCTTTTCTGACAACAGCCGACCTACCCTTCTAGGTGCAATTATTTCCCTTTCCATTCTTTTTCTTATTTAAACACTCCATTTTCTCCTTCATCTTCAACTCAGAAACACTCAAAGAGAAGAAGGGTATAGAATGGGGCCTGCTATTCGTAACCTAAAAAATGTATGTGTTTTTTGTGGGTCGAGTTATGGGAAGGGATTAGAGTTTTAAACGCAGCTAGCACTCTTGGTCGAGCACTTCTTTGCGAGGAATATTCATCTTGTATATGGGGAGGTTGTCGTGGGTTAATGGGGTGTTTCACTTGTCTTTGCTCTTATAGGAGGCGATCGGAGTTTTAGGTGTTATTCCTAAACCTTTAGTGAAAGTAACATCACGGCAAGGCAGTTGGAGAAGAAATTCAGGTAACATCCATGCATGGACGCATGAAAATAATGGTGACAATTCGATGCATTTCTTGTCTTACCAGGTGGTTTTGGTACTTTAGAAGAAATTTTTCAAATTGTCTCTTGGGCTGAACTGAACATCCACCATAAACCCATTGGTTTGTTGAATGTTAATAATTTCTTTGACCTTTTGTTATTTTTTCTTGATAAAGCTGTGGAACAGAAATTTATCACTCCTTCGGCAAGACAACTTCTTATCTCTGCCTCCACTATTGATGAGCTCATTGATAAATTGGAAGCTTTTGAGTATGTACCTGATAAGGTATTGGCTCAGATAGATTGGTCAATAGGAAGCAGCGAAGGAAGTAACAAGAAACGCAAGCCAGATCTGACACTTTCTCTTTAATCGGTTTGATTTTATTGTACTTTGTTTCTGTTTAAATTTGTGTCCGCTTTCTCCAGCAGGTAATTCTATCCTTTACTCATCTATATTTTAACATTAAGGACAATGTTATGATCTGGTTGGGGGGAAGGATGGTTGTGCAAAACAAAAAAAAAAAACAAAAAAAAACAAAAACAAAAACAAAAAAAAAACACAAAAAACAAAAAAAAAAACAAAAAAAAAAAATTCAAAAAGTGTGTTTGTCAATATGTTTGTTGTGTTTGCTAGTAATTTTCTAAACCAGTTAAGGATGGCAGAGTAAGGAGTAATTTTTATCTTGAGACGCATCTTAATTGGTGGCAGAGTAAGGAGTAGTAGGGTAGTAATTAGTATTAAATTGTGGAAGTACTTAAGTTTTATTATCTGATTTCTTTTGAGGGTCAGATGCGACACTGACTGTGTGCTTCATTTCTGCTTGGCGTTGATTCACTTCTTATCAGGGTCAGATGCAGCACTAACTGTGTGCTTCATTTCTGCTTGGCGTTGATTCACTTCTTATCAGGTTGTTTTGCTCTTTTCTATATCTCTCTTTCACATTGGGGACAATGTTATGATCTGGTTGGGGGAAGGATCGTTGTGTGCCTAAATATAAAAAAAAAAAACAAAACAAAACAAAAAAAAAAAAAAAAAAAACAAAAAAACAAAAATTCATAAAGTGTGTTTGTTAATATGTTTGTTGTGTTTGTCATCAATTAACAACAAAAGTAAATAGGGATGGCGAGTATAGAGTAAATTTTACTCTTGAGACGCATTTTAGTTGGGGTAGAAGTAGCAATTGAAATTCGGGAAAATTTGCATGATTGAGTAAATTGTCTTCTTTCTTAAAAATCATATGTTTGGTTATGGATGTTGAATTGGTGGGTGAGAATGATAGAACTATATCTTGTGAGATCTTGAGCCTAATGGATGGATTCAACATTTATGCCATTCTCTTCTTTCTTGTGTGATTTTCACTCATGATAATGATCACTCTAGAACTTGCTTTGATTCTTTTTGAGGCTACGTTTCACTTGCATGCATGAACATGATTGAGGCCCTCTTTCTTAGCCAGTTTAACCAAATAGCCAACCTTGTGATATCAAGCACTCTTTTGACTTCTTGAAAATTTTCTGATTCTTGCCAACCTTGTATATTTCCCCTTGCTTAGCCCCTTTGAGCTTATTTGACCATTCTTTGTTTCGAACTCATTATGAGCATTAAATGCAAAAACCATGTTCTAACCCAACCTGAGGGAATAAGAGAGCATTGACTTTGTTATTTGATGAGTTCTTGAACAAGTGTGGGGGTGCATGTGCAGATTGGTTATATAAAAAAAAAAGAAAAAAGAAAATATGTTTCTATAAAAAAAAGAAAAGAGAGAGAGAGCTGATTATTGCTACAATCAAAAGAATGCACCATGTGATGTATTCATACCTAGAATGAGGGTGGATGATTGGAAATAACAGGAATAGAAGGAGAATGTTCAAGCCTAAAGGAATTCAATCTACCAATTGATCTTTAACAAAACATTAGTTAGATATTGGTAACTGTCCTATATGAAAAAACTAAGAAAATCTTGGGAAAGTTAGACTGAATGTTCTCAAACATCTTCTCCACTCTATTATATCATAATGCTCTTCTATTCTCTTTGGTATTTAACTTGACATATCCATATTACTTCTACCTTTACCTTGACCTCACTACAACCTTGAATAAAGTCCTCATGATTTGTGTATGCATGTGTTTTGAGTAGTGGAGAAGTAGAAGATAAGCAAGCTTATGGTAGTGCAATTTTCATGGGTCGAATTGAGTGAAATACCTACCTTTTAAACACTTGAGAGATTGAGAGTAAATTCTGTGAGGATCTATCATTCTTTACTCATGTTTTTCGATTGAAGTATCCTTGCTTATTGATTTGAGGTGTGAAGACGTGTTACCTCATGAATGTTTTAATTACTTGAATTTAATTGATCTTCATTCTTAAATATTATTAAAAATTTAGTCTTTTAGAATGTTTAACTTTTGAGTCAGATTTTTTTTCTGTTTTGCCCGAGGACGTGCAAAAGAGTAAGTGTGGGGGGTGTTTGATAATTAATGATGTCCAGTTGTCGAATCTTGACTCAAGCGAAAAAAAAAAAATCTTTTGATTTTCTTGATATCCTTTCTGTAATCAAACTTCTAAGAACAATCTGGAAGTTGTTCGTTTCTTTCCTGTTGTACTTTTTGAATTCATGAGTGTTTGTGACATAATGCTTCAGGTAAAGTGACCATGAGTACAACACCATGATTTGACCATCTAATGGTAATTTCTTATTGACCAATTCAGATCGAAGAGATCTTGGAAATCCCAATTGATGGAAGAGGAAGTACCCTAGAAAAAAAAAAGAAAAAAGAAAAAAAGAAAAGAAAAGAAAAAGCTCGTTAGTCTGAAAACCCGAAAGGACGGCCTAAACAAAAGTTAAAAAAAAAAAAACAAAAAGCAAAAAACAAATAAAAGAGAAAAAGAGCCCGTTAGTCTGAAAACCTGAAAGGTCGGTCTAAACAAAAGTTAGGGCAAATGAATAGGCAAAATCTCAGAGGAAGTTGGCCTGAAACACCTTGAAGGGTGCACCCAAACTGGGTCAATTTTGAATTACGTGTGATCAGCTACACGGGGCAGTTTTGTTTGCATTTAGTTGGCCATACTGGGGCTAAATTTTTGAAGGATTAAGGAGAAAGCTGTGTTGAAGGAAATAGCAACGCGTTGAGACAAGGATCCGAGTTATCAAGCGGTTGGGAATCAACTAAATGAGAGACAAGGTTAAACACTGGGGCAAAATTTTCTCTCAAGGAATCGGTCAAGCCATGGTTCATCTCATTTCTCAAAAGGAGAACTGAGAGCGAAAAACAAAGAGAAAAAAAAAAAAGGAAGAAAGGAGAAGAAGAAGGAAAGCACCAAAGCATGTGAACAAGGTTTGATTGGTCAAAGCTTTCCAAAGTCGTCCTTGGTTCAAATGTTTTTCAAATAAAAGAAAAGAAAATGAGAAGAAAATAAAAAAAAAGAAAAAAATCTTTTTGTTCAAGATGCTTATTCCATTGTCATTTCGGGACTCAGTTGCCCATTGTCTTTTAAAATTCCGAGACTCAGTTGCCCAGTGTCTTTTACATTTCGGGACTCAGTTGCCCATTGTTTTTAAATTTCGGGACTCAGTTGCCCATTGTCTTTAAATTTCGAGACTCAGTTGCCCATTGTCTTTTAAATTTCGGGACTCAGTTGCCCATTATCCTTTAAGTTTCTGGGACTCAGTTGCCCATTGTCTTTTAAAATTCCGGGACTCAGTGGCCCATTGTCTTTTAAAATTTCGGGACTCAGTTGCCCATTGTCTTTTAAATTTCGGGCCACAGTTGCCCATTGTCATTTAAATTTCGGGCCGCAGTTGCCCATTGTCATTTAAATTTCGGGCCGCAGTTGCCCATTGTCATTTAAATTTCGGGCCGCAGTTGCCCATTGTCATTTAAATTCAGGGACTCAGTTGCCCACTGTCTTTTAAAATTCCGGGATGCAGTTGCCCATTGTCATTTAAATTCAGGGACTCAGTTGTCCACTGTCTTTTAAAATTCCGGGATGCAGTTGCCCATTGTCATTTTACTTTCTGTTGAGCGCATCGGCTCCATGCACTTTAATTATCTGTCAGTTCTTTTGAGCGCATCGGCTCCTGTCTGTTAAATTCCTGTCTTTTACTTTTTGAGCGCATCGGCTCCTGTCATTTACTTTTTGAGCGCATCGGCTCCTGTCATTTACTTTTTGAGCGCATCGGCTCTTGTCTTTTAATTCCTGTCATTTACTTTTTGAGCGCATCGGCTCCTGTCTTTTAATTTCGAGCGCATCGGCTCCTGTCTTTTAATTCCTGTCTTTTACCTTTTGAGCGCATCGGCTCCTGTCTTTTAATTCCTGAGCGCATCGGCTCCATGCATTACATGCTTTTTACTTTCTGTTGAGTGCACCCGCTCCATGCATTCCACGCATTTTAAATTCTGTTGAGCGCATCGGCTCCCTGCATTTTAATTTCTGTTGAGCGCATCGGCTCCATGCATTTTAAATTCTATTGAGCGCATCGGCTCCACGCATTCCATGCATTCCATGCATTTCTGTCATTTACTTTTGAGCGCACCGGCTCATTACATTTTAACTTCCATCGTTGTTCCTGTTTTATTTTGCATTTATCCTTTCATGCATTCTTGGGACAAAATTGGAGTTCATTTCTTTACTCGCTTCTTACGACGATAAAAGGAAAAACTACAATTTTTCCTTTTATCTAATAAGAAACAAGTAAAGAGGGCAACCTGTGAACACCCAATTTTGACCTAGGGCTAAAAAAAAAGATAAAATAAAATAAAAAAAGACAAAAAAAAAAGAAAAAAGAAATAAAAAAAGAAAAATAAAAAATAAAATAAAAAAAAGACAAATCTTTGCACATACGTTTTTCATGGGGATGGGGGACTCAATATAAAAAAAAAAAAAAAAAGAAAGGAGTGATTGACGCGAAAAGAAAAAAAAAAAAGAAGAAAGGGTCAACACAAAAAATAAAAAAGGGGGAATTTTGATACAAAAAGGAGGATTTTAGGGAGATTTGTTGGGAGAAGATGAAAATTTGAAGGAAGCGCCAAACTCCCAAACAGTGAGCAATCATCACATCCATCACAACTCTTCCCTCCAAAATGTGAAGGATCCCTCCATAAATGCCTCTGCCATTTTTTCCTTCTGAGAGGCTGAATCCATTCCTTGAATCTTCAATTTTTCCTTCCATCTTCGCCACCCTCTCATCTCCAACCTCACTTTCAACTTATCTCCATCACCTTCCCATCATCCCATCCATCCTTCACGTACTCACAACCACCTAAACTCCTGTAACCATCCAAACCAACCACCCCACACGTCCACCTTCACCATGTAACAGCAACCACCCTTCACTTCCACCTCCACCATACAACAACCATCACCTTCCCATCACCCACATCACCACCATACCCCAGCCCAGACACCACGTGAACTCCAACCATTTTCCTTCATACAAACTCCCATCTTCATCTTCTCCAACCAAATAAAACCACCAACCTCCCTCTTCATCAACCATTTTCCACTATAGCCACCTAAAAACCCAGAATCATTTGTCTTTGCCTAGAACCAGAAGACCACATCACAACCGACCGTCGGTCATAATCCTTTAAACCACATCCTTCCTCCTCACGACCGTCGAACCCCTTTCATCTCTCACCACATCACCTACTTCCATCACATCCGACCATCGAATACCATATCCCTAAACCGACCGTCGAACTCAAAACCCCATCTTCTCACCCATCCAAACTCCGTCGAATGCATTCTCTCATCCGACCGTCGGACTGCACAGAAGCCACCTTCACCTCTAACTCGACCGTCGAACAACCCCAGAGGTTAGATCCTTCCCTTCAACCAACCGACCGTCGGACTCCTGAATCCCTCTATACCCGACCGTCGAACTAACAACCACTCCTGAATCCCTCTTCGACCGTCGAAATCCAAAGAGCCACATCCTTCCCCTCTCCGACTGTCGAACTCAATCAATTAAACTCCATCACATTCGACCGTCGGACCCCAAAAGCAAAAACACCTACATTCTCCAATTCGACCGTCGAACCGTAAGCTCCACTCCCCTCATCGACCTTCAACCTTCCAAACCCAAATAAATCTATTTTTCCACCGATCGTCGAACCTCAGAGGCTAGTTCTCGACTGTCGGACCACAGGAATCAGTTCTCGACCGTCAGAGGCAATTCCCGACCGTCGAACCTCAGAGGCCAGCTCTCGACCGTCGGACCACAGGAACTAGTTCTCGACCTTCAGAGGCAATTCCCGACCGTCGAACATCAGAAGTCAGCCTCCCGACCGTCGAACCTCAGGATCCAGACCCCCCAGCATCAAACGTAGGACCTCAGGATCCAGATCCTTCCAACACCGACCGTCGAATTTTCTTTCAGACTAGATCCCTCCAAACGTCCCCTGGTGTGTGCTGTTATTGTTGTCAAAATCTCCAACTTTTATCTCTTTAAATTGAATTGTGATTGTCTTTTGGGTGTGTGAGGTTGAATCACATGGATTGTTGTCTATAATGATGCCTTTTGGTAAGAAGGGAGAAGGGTAAAAAAAAATAAAATAAATAAAGAAATAATTAAAAGTTTTCTTTAAAAAGGAATAAAAATGGGTTACCGAGTTACGACAACTTGTTAACCCTTATATTTTGTAAACATCTGAGTTGCGACACTTGATGATTTACAATCTTAAATAAAATTTCGTAACAAATTTGATAATCAATGGGTGACGTCTCTAGCGTGACGCGAGCTTCACCTATTTAATCCTTAATTTGGATAACTGAGCCGCGACGGCTTGTTAATTCAAATTTCAAAAATTAATTCAATTAAAATCAACCAAACCACAAATATTTTTTAAAAGAACTACGTAACTTTGAGTTCCCCATTGCACCAGGAGATACGTAGGAGCAAAATTTCATTTCTGTCAAGCCAAATTTAAATTTTCACAATTTTGTGTTTTCGCCTTTTAATTACAATGTTTACAAAAAAGGGGTAAAATAAATATTTTCAAGGATTGTTAAAAATTTGCACAATTGATTTAAGGTACCGTCTTATGACGGGTGCGTTAGGGGTGTTGTGGGATTAAGTTTCCACCCTTCCCTAAGCATAACCGACTTCCGAATCCAATCTGGTTCCAAAGACCATTTTCAAAGAGAGGTTTTCCAATTTTTCCAAATTCAAATAAAATTGGTGGCGACTCCATTTTCTTCATTTCATATTTCTAAAATCCTATTCGAGTTGCTGTTTCCCCGCCGCGATTCACCGGTCGCGACACTAGTGTTTCAAGTAGTCCTTTTATTAAATGGTTTTATTGTGGAAAGAAAGGACATAGTGCATCAACATGTAATGCAAGGAAAAACATTAATACAAAAATTGAAAAAAAAATAGTTTGGGTTCCCAAGGGTACTATACCCAAAACTGACACACAAGGACCCAAGAAAGTTTGGGTACCAAAAGTTAAAAACTAAACATGTGTTGTAGGTGTACTTGAAAGCCAGGAGTTCAAGTTAGTATCTCAATAGCGGCTGCTCTAAGCACATGACCGGGGATGACTTGAAATTCACCATGCTTATTCCTAAGAATCATGGACACGTTACTTATGGTGATAACAACAAAGGAAAAATTCTTGGAATCGGCAAAGTCGGATCTTGTTATTGATGATGTTGCAGAAGTCTTGGCGGAAACACTTTTGGATAACAAGGAAAAAGAAATCAAGGAGCAAGAAAATAAACAAAGACAAGAAGATTCACAAGCCTTGGAACTTCCCAAAGAATGGCGAACTTCAAAATATCATTCCCTTGATCAAATAATCAGTGATGTATCTAAAGGTGTAAGTACTCGTAATTCTCTTAGAAATTCTTGTAATCACTTAGCTTTTGTTTCTCAAATTGAACCTAAGGATTTAATTGAAGCTTTTGATGATGAACATTGGATCTTAGCTATGCATGAGGAATTAAATCAATTTAAAAGAAATCAAGTTTGGGAACTAGTTGCTAGACCTAGTGATCACCTTATAATTGACACTAAATGAGTTTTTAGAAATAAACTTGATGAAAATGGGTTAATAACTAGAAACAAAGATAGACTGGTCGCTAAAGGTTATAATCAAGAAGAAGGAATAGATTATGAAGAAACCTATGCACCGGTAGCTAGATTAGAAGCTATTAGAATGTTACTTGCATATGCTTGCATCATGGATTTCAAATTATATCAAATGGATGTTAAAAGTACTTTTCTTAATGGCCTCATTCAAGAGGAGGTATACATTAAACAACCTCTAGGTTTTGAAAATCATGAACTACCCAACCATGTTTTTAATCTTAAAAAAGGCTTTATATGGCTTAAAGCAAGCTCCTAGAGCTTGGTATGAAAGGTTGAGTAAGTTTCTTTTAGAAAATAGTTTTTCAAGAGAAAAAGTTGATACTACCCTTTTCATTAAAATAAAAAGCATGATATTCTTCTTGTGCAAGTATATGTGGATGATATTATCTTTGGTGCTACTAATGAATCCCTGTGCAAAGAATTCGCTAAGACAATGCAGAATGAATTTGAAATGTCGATGATGGGAGAGCTGAATTTCTTCCTCAGACTTCAAATCAAACAAACGAATGAAGAGACATTCATAAGTCAAACCAAATACTGCAAGGAATTGCTCAAAAGGTTCGAAATGGAAAACACTAAACACATGCCACTCCAATGGGCACTTCTTTCAATTTGGACAAAGATGAAGGAGGTAAATTAGTAGAAATAACGAAATACAGAGGCATGATTGGATCTCTCTTTTATCTTACTGCTAGTAGGCCAGATATTATGTTTAGTGTATGCATGTGTGCTAGATATCAGGCAAACCCTAAGGAATCACATTTAAGTGCTATTAAACGAATAATGAAATACCTAGTAGGCACTTCACAAATGGGCTTGTGGTACCCTAAGGGTGCCTTATGTAACCTAATAGGTTATTCCGACTTTGATTTTGCTGGGTGCAAATTAGATAAAAAGAGTACTAGTGGGATATGCCACTTGCTTGGTAGTCCTTTAGTTTCTTGGCATAGCAAGAAACAAAATAGTGTGGCTTTGTCTACCACTGAGACTAAATATATTGCAGCCGGGAGTTGTTGTGCTCAAATCCTATAGATAAAGCAATAACTTTTAGACTATGGTCTTCAGCTTGATCACATCTTGATAAGATGCGATAACACTAGTGCAATAAATATCTCTAAGAATCCTATTCTGCATTCCAGAACAAAGCATATAGAGATAAGACATCACTTTATCAGAGATCATGTACAAAAAGAGGATTGCATTCTTGAGTTTGTTGAAACATCTAAGCAACTTACTGATATCTTCAATAAACCCTTAGCAAAAGAAGCATTCTTTTATATTAGAGGAGAATTGGGAGTAATTGATCAATCTAATATATAATTATTTAAATTTATTATTTTTATCTCCTTTAAATCTTTTACTAACTTAAGCTTTGGAGATATCCCAAACCTTGTTTTGCAGGTATCTTTATACTTGGGTAAGTTAATTCTCTTTTAAATCATATTCTGAACATATGCTTTATTGTGTCTTTAATAGCTTTATTCAAATAAAACTAAGTTTATTCGAATAAACTGACTCCTATGTCAGTTCAGTGTTTGCTGCTATCTCTGTCTATTCGAATAAATCTCAGATCATTCGAATAAGCAGAAGCTTGTTTCATCAGTCTTATTTGACTGATCTCTGTCTATTCGAATAAAATCAAGTTTATTCGAATAACCAGGAACCTTAGTTTATCAGTCTTAACCTTTGATCTCTATCTATTCGAATAAACCTCAGACTATTCGAATAACTAAAGACTTGTTTTATCAGTCTTGACTGATTACCTTCTATCTATTTGAATAACCCCTAGGTTATTCGAATAAAACCTGTTAAAATGCCAAAACGTTTGGCTTTCCCAGTTAATCTATTCAAATAGAAACTCCCTTTATTCGAATAAACCTTAGCAGGAATCCTCGTTTAACGCCTGTCCTTTTAGTTTCTACGTAAGGTTTATTCAAATAAACCTCTGTTTATTCGAATAAACATGGGCTTATCTTTAAATAGCCCCTGCGCGCCCAACCGTTTCACTCCCTCTTTTCTCTTCTGTTCTTCACCTTCTCTGCCCATGCCTCCATCATTTCTTTCTCTCATACTCTCCTCCACCATCTCCTTGACATCTCTCTCTCTTCCACACCTCCAATCACCATGGCCTCCTCCTCCAACAAGCGCCTACACACGAAGACTGCTCCATGCAACAATCCACTTGACTTGAGAAGGCTCTCCTCCAACGAAGAGCACCGTGGCTGCTTCATTACGCATCTCTGGGAGCGTAACCTTGTCCAGTCCAAATACCTTGACCTCTCCTTCTTTCAACAACACAGAGGCTTCGATTTTCCGACCCTGTTGCAAAAGCAGGGGGTTCTACAGCTCTGCTCTCACCAGGCCATTTTCTACCCAGCTTTGGTGAAGATGTTTTTCTATAATCTGACTTTTGATGGCCAGAACCTACTTTTTGAGGTCTGCGATCAAAACATTGTAATCACTCCGCAGGACTGGCAGACTCTGTTTGGGTTACAGTTCACCGGCACACTTGTTGAAGATGATGATAATCCCTTTCTTGAGGAGTTCAACAAGTTTCAGGCAATTGAGGTCCTGCTGAAGCCTGGTCTAGCCTTGCCTGACAAAGGTCTCAAGGGTGGCATACTGAAGAGCCAAGATAGGCTTCTGCATTACGCCTTTGCTCACATTCTGGCTCCCTGCGGCGGGAATTATGCCTACCTCAGTGAAGATGACATCTTCATGCTTTGGATTATGAAGAATGGTCATCAGATCAATTGGCTTGTGTTACATGATGAGAGCCAAGGGAAAGGAAAAATCTGACTTACCTTATGGTATTCTCATCACTACCTTGCTCAACAAGTATTCTTAGGTCTTGGAGACTGAGCGAGCCATCGCCTTATCTCACCATAACGTCTTCGGTTCCTTCACTCTACGTAAAATGAAGATGATCGAGACTGATGAAGGCTGGGTGTACCTAGATGAGGTTGCTAAGGATGAGTTAGACCCTGCTGACGTCCCTGCTACACCTACTGTCCCTGCTGATGCACCTGCTACTATTCCTGCTCCAGTTACCTTAGAGCAGATCATGGCCACCTTGCATGATAACCGAGCATATATGGAACATACCTTCTCTATTCTTTTTGATAGAATAGAAGGTGTTGAATGTGAGGTTGCTGCCCTCCGATCTGCTTCACCTGCTCCTGCACTAGCTCCTTCACCACCGCCTCCGGATACTTTCTTTTAGGAGTTGTTTTGCTCTTAGGATCCTTGTTTTTGCTTGTGCTTTATTTGTTTCTGACCTCTGTATTTGCATCACTTTTTGATTAATGAATAAATGAAGTTTTGGTCTATTTTTTTTTTGAGTATGTTTTACAATTATTTACTTTCTGTTTATGGGACTTACCCCTCTTTTTGCTCATGACAAAAGGGGGAGAAATATTTGAGTTTAATTATTTGAATTGAGAAAAGACAGGTAAAACTTAAAACGAGATTGGATTCAAATTGAAAGGGGGGGCTACGCACATATCTGATATACATTACCTCTTATATTTAAAGGAAGGAGTAAGCTTTTATACCTCTTTGTGAATTCCAATTATATGTACTAATTCTTTTCTCATTGATAGTTTGTCATCATCAAAAAGGGGGAGAATGTGTTTGGACATATGCTTTTGAAGACTTGTTTTGATGTTAACAAACGTGAAGACTAAAATGAAGATGATAGAAAGACCAAGTCCAAGACCTTATAAGAATAGCATTAGGACTTAGAGTCTTTTTGTACGGAGCTCACTTTAATATCTCACTATTTTGAAAGAAAAGATTCTAAATGTTTTTAAAATATTAAATGTTTTCAGAACTGGTTTTTAACTGGTTTATTCGAATAACATCTTCTCTATTAGAATAAATCCTTTTTCAGCTATTTCTATTTTTCAACCATTATTCAAATAGTGCAAGTTTTATCTGAATAAAGGCTTTCAAATATTAATTTGTGGTTATGTTTTTTAAAATTTTATTCGAATAGCAGTTTGGCTATTCCAATAAAAGAGTCTCTCAGTACTATTTTGATAAAAACATTATTCGAATAACTCAGTGGTTATTCGAATAACCCATATCAGTTTGCTTTTTCACGATGGTTTCATGAACAGTGTTATTCGAATAACAGCTTAAGCTATTCCAATAAACACGTAGTTTACGAACACTGATATAGAAATATATTTTGGAATTTATGAGTTTTAATTACACCCAATGGCTGTTTCTTTGAATTTTCTCTATAAATAGAAGCCTTGGGTCTTCTCTAAAATTGCCTAACACTCTGAATTATTTTCTACTTGCTCTAACTTGTGAAATTATTTTCTACGCTCTATTTTCGATTAAAACTTTGAGATATTTCTGTGAGAGCTCCATTAGCACTTCAATTTGTATAATTTGCTCTGAGTGAGAGTTTTTCTTCATCTACTTTCTGCTATTCTGTATCAAGGGTGAGGTATCCCTCAAGGTTTGTATAAGGGTGAGGTATCCCTGCAGGTTGAGACTTTAGTATAATGGTAGAGTTTCCCTGTGTGTGAAAAGTGCTCTTTTGTGTAACGGTCGCAAGCACCTATTGAAGCTTGTATACATAATGAAAAATCTTAGCTATTGTTTTGAGGACTGGACATAGACCACAAGTGGGTTAGTGGTCGAAGCAGGATAAATACTATGTCTGTTTCTCTCTTCTTAATCTCTTTATTTTATGTAATTTATTTTATTGCACATTTATTTTTTGCTGTTCTTAAAGTTTCTTTTTCTTCATCTAGTTCCTTCTATGTATTTATTTACTAAGTTTCAATTTTTTTATTTTAATTAAAAGAGGTTTTGCGAAAAGTTTTATACTCAATTCACTCCCCTCTTGAGTACTGGAAGCCACTTGGTAGCACCTCCCTCCAAGCACGATTTTTACATCTAGCACATGGACAAAGGATGCAATTTAATGCATCAGTAACTGTCGGGTCTCCTTGAGCAACCCTAATGAAATCATCAACTCCATCCTTGAATTCTTCACTTACTTAGCCAGTAGGATCATTTCTTCGTAACATCCAATTTCGATTGGGTCTCATGATTACTGAAATTGGTTTAGCACATTAATACAAATCCTTATATCTCCATCTCCTTCTTAACATGGTATGGCCTTATCTTATTTGATAAGAAACTTTTTCAACACTTGGTTAATAGTTATTCCTGAAATCTCATATTTTATACTTGACGAAATTTCGGCAGCATTTCCCATTGGTTTCCAAGTGCATGACTATAACACAGTGAGATCTACCGCATTTAAGTATACACCCAGAGAACAAAAGGAAATGTAGCAGAACAAAATTTCAACAAGTATAAGATATGAGATTTAAAGATTAACTATTAACTAAGTGAAGGAAAAATTTCTCACCAAATTATCCCACTTAGACAATTCAAGATTCAATACAATGAGCAGTACCAACAATAGGTATGTGTGCTCATTAATATTGAATCTCAAACAGGAAACTAAGGTTTTGCTCAAATCTTCACTCGAATAAGAAAATAAAACTTTAAGCATATGTTAAAGCACAATCAAAAGTTAAATCAAACCAATATTCTTAACACATAATTCTTTAGAAATTCATAACTTTTATTTTCAATATCCAAGATTTGATATCATATTTAGATAGTCCTAAATGTACCCCATAGGAGAGAAAAACATAAAGAAAATCTCAGTTTTCACTGGCCACAATGATTGCTGCTATGCTACCTGACATAGACAACATTGATGAATATGTTAGGAACACTACTGCTAGAGCTTTCAGTATTGTTGCCTCTGCTCTTGGTATACCTACTGAGGGTGAGGAAACTGATTATATTAGAAATGATATTGTCCCTGACTTTTGAACAAGAACGTCTGGGTTAGGAGGATGGCTTTGGATCGAAGAAACTATAAGAAACACGCTCATTTCCTACTGTAGAGATAGTAAACAAAGTTAGCATTGCCGATATTGTTGGGAGAATTATTGAGGATCTTAAAGATGAGAGTGAACCTTATAGGCGAATGGTTATGGAAACTATTAAAAATGTGGTCACTAACTTGGGAGCATCTCATATAGATGCTCTTTTGGAAGAGCTTCAGATTGATGGCATTCTTTATGCCTTCTAAGAGCATCCGAACGATGATGCTAATGTGATGCTTAACGAGTTTGGTGCAGTTGTGAACTCTTGGGCAGAGGGTAAAACCATATCTTCCTCAGATTTGTGATACCATCAAGTGACAGTTAAACAACAAGAGTGCAAAGGTGAGACAGCAAGCAGCGGACCTTATTTCAAGGATTGCTGTTGTCATGAAGTAGTGCCATGAGGAACAATTAATAGGCCATCTTGGTGTTGTCTTATGTAACACCCACGGTAGGGTGCCACATTTTATGTTATTGAATTACCAAATTACCCCTTCATTAGAAATCGTGTTTTGTAATGTAAATATGAGTTATAAAATTTCATAATAATAATAAGATAAACTTAGCGAAAAATAAAAACATTACAACATCATCACAAATAATTTACATCGTATATATAAGTCTTAGTACTGTCATGCTTAAATATTTACAAACTAGACTTTCAAAATATTTAAACTTTAATTTAAACTAACATACTATCCAAGTACTACTAGATAGTAGAATCCTCAGACGGGACCTCCTCAGATTCCTCAGCAGGTAGGAATCTAGACTGACGCAAAGTCCTACGGACAGGTGTCCGCATAGATGACACAACACTGATCTCACTAGAAGTATGGAAATAAGGTCCCCAGTACTGCCTAATGGATAGTGGAAACTCTAGGTGTACATAAATATTCACACTAAAGTAAGGATGTCTAAGATGTTGTCTCTCAAAATAATATTTAAGTCTCTCATGTAGTAAATACACTCTCTATCCAGATCAATGTGCCATGCCTCCGATCCTCCACGAAACGTCAATCTCATATACCCAAGGAAACAAGGCATCTCCATCGTCTCAAAAATTAGCTTTCTTTACAGGAATTTGCTCCTCCTCAGTTTCTCACTCAAATCCTTGCTCAACGTCTTTACAGAAATAAATACAATACAAGATAGGCATACAAAGAGGTGAGATCACCTACGCCAATACCAGTATGGTAGCAATGAAGATAAACACATGCAATATCTCATACAGCTATCATACCATAATTACGATTATGCCACCAACATCATTTATCATCACAAAACATGTAATACACAATAATTACAATCATGCCCTCAATAATATCCAATTATTCAACAATTCAATTATCATAAACAACAATTACGATAATGTCCTCAATAACTATGCATATGCACATAGACTCAATTTCCTACTCCATGGAGCTAAAACTCAAGTCGGAGAGAGTGATCAAAAAGATTTGTCTGTACCAACATGCCTCAGACCACTTGCTCAATTGTGCACATCTAGCATATACACGACAATCTTTATCAGATCTTGATTAAGAATAGTGTCTCGGTTAGGATCATTGGTGTGTTGCGTCGGTCTAACCCACGACACAGAAGAGCTACCAACTGCCCATTGTAGGCAACCCGCACCCTAATGCCCCCAAGGTCAACGAGTGACTTACACTATGCATATCGCACCCACTCAAGTAGTGTATTCTCTCCTAGGCAATTGGCCTCATATAGTGCATCGGACTTTCACAATGCATGTACTATGCACCATTCACAATTCCAATTTATTATCACATATTCGGGGTCCACACATTGACCCAACAGTATTTTTACTGTATTTTTATCGTGTAGTCATATTTTCGTGTTTTCTCAATCGCACAACAATTCTGTCACATTTTCAAATCGCGTATCGATTTTTCAACATTTTCTCAATCGCGTAAAATATTTTTCATACGTTTTAAATCAAAAATACTATTTTTCTCATTTAATACTAAAATTGACTTTATTTTCCATATTTACATAATAGTCCCTCAAAAATATAATATTTACATTATAGTCCTCATTTAAATAATATTTTCACAATAGTCTCTCATAAAAATTATATTTATAAAATAGTCCCTCTATTATCAAGTATTTGCAATACAACCCCTTTTTTATAAAATATTTGTAACATACCCCCTCTTTTAATAATAATTTACAATATAGTCCTTCTTAAAATATTAATTACAATGTAGTCCCTCTTTTATAAAATATTTACAATATAACCCCCCTAAAAATCAGTATTTATACTGTTTCCCCAAAATTGGCAATTCTTTCTTTTACTACAGATATTACATCTCAAATTTTTTGGACGCACTTCAAAACCCATAGGGTGAGCTATACGTCAGTAAACTTCAAGTATTGACCTCCATTTTATTTCATAACCCATTTATTTAATTATATCTAATTGTTTTCCCAAAACCATTTTGCTTGCTACATTCTAACTTTTCCAAATTCATTTCCTTCTCATTTAAACCATTAACCTCAATCTGAAACTAACATTTTCAGGACTTTGGTCCTCTTTAACCTAGTATGGCCGTGAGCCTTCAAGCTCTTTGGAGCTCTCATGAATTCGTTCCATCATGTTATTCACATCCTAAATTACACATACACTTGCATGCTTCCAAAAACATACATACAAGCATATTATCAAAGCTATAATCATGCTATCACACATGCAATCATAATTACAAATTCATAAACAACACAATCACAAACAAAGAGATATCAAACAATAAGTGAATAAACCTTTAAGGGTTTTTCACCATACACAACCATCTTCTCACCACCCAAACTTAGTTGGTGAGGTAAAATCTCCCTCTTACCTCTTGAAGACAAGATCTTCAAGCTCCTCTCCTTCTCCTTGATTTCGTTTGAACCAAAATAATTCCCTAAAAATTCTTAAACAATTACCAAAATCACAAACAATGCTTAATAATGAAGAACCATGGAGCAATCATGGTTTAGAAAATCAAAAACTAAATTTTAAACCAAAGAATCAAAAGTTTACCTTTAGGAAAGTAAACCAAAGCTTGGATTTGAAGCACTTAGGATAGGATTTTGACAAAACTTCCTAAATAAAAAGTGTTTAGAAGGTTGTTTAGGTTTAGGAAATGTTAAGAAGTGAAATTATAGAAGATGGGTACTAGGGTTTAGGGTGCTTGGCCGAAACTCAATGGATAAAATGAAAGGAAAAGTGCTTGGTGTTCTTCGAAATTTTGAGAGAAAATAAGCTAAGTCTTTAGGTGAGAGAAAAGTGAATAATGAGAGTGAAAATGAAGAGGTGCATCCGTGTGAGTGTGTAGTGAAATTAGGAGATTTACGTGAACCAAAATATCACAATTTTGTGTTCACATTGAGAGCACATGGCTTGGTCACCATGTGGTCATCAAATTGTCACATAGAGGGACCTAGAACATTGTAGAACATGGTAGAAATTGGCCTCTTGGCCGTGGAACACTAGGGCACTTAGTGACTTGTTTTGACTTCAATTAAAGGTTAATTACATGCTAATTAGATAGCTAGTTAATTGGGTTTGATTTCCTAATTACACTTAATTAACTATCTAATTACATAGCTAATTAATTAATAGGTCATTGCATATGTCATGCTTAGTCATGACTTCTAGATGAAATTAGGATATCTAATTAGTAACTAGATTATAACTAATCAGTAATTAGGTTAGTTCACTTAGTTTCTTAATTAGGCAATTAAGATGACTAAATTAGGTTTACTTGGTTACTTAGTAACAAATCAAGCCATTATTGTTGACTAAATCCTAACCATTGAAATTAACTTTACTTCTTATCCATTCATCTAATCTAAGGTGGATATCACTTTGTGATTTTATCAGGATTGTTCTCACACCATTGATCTGATCAGTGGTTATGATCAAAGGCATCTTAATCAAGCTTTCATCTAATGGTCCACAATAAAGTCTATGCCACCTTATTTGTCCAATTCCTATTGGTTTAGAAAGGTCCAGCCATCATTTTTGACTGGTTCCTATTAGTTCATTCTAATTTAGGTTACAGAAAATATTCTAAGCACATTTTCTATCAACTAAAATATATCGGGTCAAATAAATTATAGCAGAAACTACTATAAATAAAATAGCAGATATTTATCCATGAAATATTTTTATTTCATAGATAAATTCTAAAAATTAAAAGATTCTTTTCTGTGTCACTCAGATTTGGGTTTAGTAAGATCTCTTGCCTCCGAATAAATCAGATAAGAATTTTTCCGGCCCGAAAATTATTATTTTCCTAACCTGAAGCAAATCACGCAAAACAATCAAAAATAGTATCGAAACATTCAAATTATTTTTATATCACATAGAAAACACAAAACAGTGTAATTCTGCTATTACTATTAACATTGTCAGAATTTGGGGTGTTACAACTCTTTCCCTCTAAAAATAAGTTTCATCCTCGAAACTTGATACACACTCAAAATAAAAATGGATACTGCTCTCTTATCTTCTCTTCCAACTCCTATGTAGCTTCACCACTTACATCGTTCTAAACCACTTTAACCAATGCAATCTCCTTACCTCGAAGTTGCTTTGTCCTTCGATCTTCAATCTTGACTGGAAACGTCTCACAGGTTAAATTCTCCTTCAATTGTAAGGTGTCTGACTCGATAACATGAGTCGGATCAGAAATATATTTCCGTAGTTGTGATACGTGAAATACATTATGAAGATTTGATAAGAAATGTGGTAGTGCAATCTGATAAGCTACTGGACCTACCCGACGAAGTATCTGGTATGGCCCGATAAACTTTGGAGTGAGCTTCCTCGACTTGATCACTCGTCCAACTCCAGTCATAGGTGTCACTAGTAGAAAAACGTGGTCACATTCTTCAAATTCAAGCAGTCTTCATCTTTTATCAACATAACTCTTTTGTCGTGTCTGAGTTGTCCTCATCTTGTCTTGGATCATCTTCATTTTTTCAGTTGTCTGTTGCATAAATTCTGGTCCTACCACAATACTTTCACTATCATGGTACCAACACAACGGTGTTCTGCATCGTCTCCCATACAATGCCTCATAGGGTGTCATCCCTATGCTCGAATGAAAACTATTGTTGTATGTGAATTCTATCAATGGTAGAAATTCATCCCAAAAATCAGTTTGCTTTAGAATACAAGCTCTCAACAAGTCCTCTAATGACTGAATCATCCTTTCTGACTGACCATCTGTTTGTGGATGGTAAGCAGAACTCAAACGTAACTTTGTTCCCATTGCTCTTGTAAACTATTCCAAAATCTTGATGTAAATCGTGGATCTCGATCAGAAATAATACTAGATGGTACACCATGAAGTCTAACAATTTCATTGATGTATACTTGGGCCAACTTTTCCATTGAGTACTTAATATTAATCGGTAAAAAGTGCGCCAACTTTGTAAGCCGATCAACAATTACCCAAATAGAATCATGACCTTTCCGAGTTCTTGGTAGTCCAATTACAAAATCCTTTGCTATGTCTTCCCATTTCCATTCAGGAATAGGCAAAGGTTGTAATATTCCCAATGGCCTTTGATGTTCTACCTTGACTTTCTGACAAACTAAACAGGATGATACATATTCAGTGACATCCCTCTTCATTCTTTACCACCAATACAACTATTTCAAATCTTGATACATCTTTGTGGCTCCTGGATGCAGACTGAACTTACTCTTGCGAGCTTCATCCAATATCAATCTCCTAAGTTCTGAATCATTTGGCACATAAACTCTTCCTTTGAACTTCAGAATTCCATCAACATCTTCGCTGAATTCCAATTCTGCTCCTTGACTCCTCGCTTCTTTTGCTTCTTGCAAATATTGATCACTGTTTTATCCTATTCGTATTCTATCCATCAAATCATTCGAAATAGTGATCATGTTCAAACACATCTTCCCCGGTGTCAACTTCACAGATAGATGCATATCCCAAAATCCTTCTATCAGTTCCTTCTCCTTAATCATCATAATAGAAGCATTAAGCGTTTTCCTACTTAAAGCATCCACTACAACATTCGCCTTCTCGGGATGATACTGTAACTGAAAGTCATAGTCCTTCAGAAACTCTAGCCAACGCCTTTGTCTCATGTTCAACTCTTTCTGGTCAAACAGATACTTCAAACTTTTATGATCACTAAAAATAGTGAATGTTGCTCCATAGAGAAAATGTCTCCACACTTTCAACGCAAACACTATAGTTTCCAACTCTAGATCATGAGTCGGATAATTTCTCTCATGCACTTTCAACTGCCTCGACGCATACGCCACAACCTTACGGCTTTGCATAAGTACACAACCCAATCCTTGGTACGAAGCATCACAATACACTTCGAAAGATTCGTTCGGATCAGGCAGAATCAAAACCGGTGAAGTAGTCAATCGTCTTTTCAACTCCTGAAAACTTTCTTCGCATGCTTCAGTCCATACTGACGGTTGATTCTTTCGTGTAAGTTGGGTAAGAGGTCTTGCAATCTTCAAAAATCCCTTAATAAATCGTCGATAGTAACCGGCCAATCTGATGAAACTACAAATCTCTGATACAGTCTTTGGTCTTTCTTATTCAACAACTATCTTCACCTTTGCAGCATCAACTTCAATTCCATCAGCCAATATAACGTGCCCCAAAAATTGAACTTTGAACTTTGCTTAACCAAAATTCACATTTGGACAACTTGGCATACAATTTATTCTCCCTCAGAATCTAGATAACCACTCTGAGATATTCAGCATGTTCCTCCTGACTTCGAGAATAAATCAAAATGTCATCAATAAAGACAACAATGAACTTACCCAAGTACGAACGGAAAATTCGACTCATAAAGTCCATGAATATCGCAGGTGCATTAGTCACACCAAATGGCATCACTTGATATTCATAATGTCCATAACGTGTCCGAAACGCAATTTTAGGAATATCCTCTGCCTTCACACGTATCTGGTGATAAACAGAACATAAGTCAATTTTAGAAAATATTACGACTCCTCACAATTGGTCCATCAGATCATCAATGCTTGGTAGTGGATACTTGTTCTTGATCGTAATCTTGTTCAATTACTGGTAGGCTACACATAGACGAGAAGTTCCATCCTTCTTTTTTACCAACAATACTGGAGCTCCCCAAGGTGATACACTTGGTCTCACAAATTGTTTCTCCAATAAATCCTCTAGCTGTTTCTTAAGCTCCGCCAACTCTACTGGTGACATTCTGTAAAGCGCCATTGATATAGGTCCAGCTCCAGGTACTAAATCAATAGAGAACTCAATTTCACTTTCCGGTGGTAGTCCAGGTATGTCTTCAAGAAATACCTCAGGAAATTCATTGACTACGAAAAAATCCTTCAAAACATCTTCACACTGAACCTCCAAAGAAAACATCAATAAGTACCATTGATCTCCTTCCTTCAAATAAGTTTCTACTTGAGTAGCCGTTAAGAATCTAAAATCTTTAACCTCAGGAAAAACTAATGTCTTACTCGAACAGTCTATCAGGATATGGTTAGAAGATAACTAATCCATTCCTAAGATTACATTAATCTTGGAAAGAGGCAAACAAATCAAATCCACATGAAAGATTCTATCCGTAACATATATAGGGCAATTCAAACATACTTTTGTAGTTATTACAGGCTTATCAGTAGAAGTAACAACACTCAAATCATACGGCAATGTAGTCACAGTTAATCCCAAATGCTCCACACAATCACATGCAATGAAAGAATGTGTTGCTCCCGAATCATATAATACTATTAAAGGATTACCTTCAATGGCACACTCCTCCATAATCAAGTCCTCAGATTTAGCGACTTCTTCCCCGCTCAATGTATACACACGACCACCCGCCGGTGGCCTCGCAGTACGAACATTGCCCACCGATGGTTCCGCCTTCGGTTGATCACATTCTTTGGAAAAATGTCTAGGCTTCCCGCATCGATAACAAATCACCCCCCTATGCTGACAATCCTTGGTGAGATGTCCTTTCCCACACTTGAAACATTTCAGTGTAGAAGTTCCAGTTGAAACTGCCCTACTGCCACTAGAACTTCCTCTAAATGATTGTTACCGATTCTGACTTCCTGCTGGTTTGGTGTATGGTTTCTGTTGATAATGGTTGCCACTGCTACTCTTTCCTTTTTAGAACCGTGTAGGTCCAAAGTTCTTATTCCTCACTTCACGAAGATGATCAATTTCTTCCACCTTTCGGCACTTAGCCAACAATACCAGAAACTGATCAATATCCACAGTTGCTAAAGCTCGCTTGATGTCAAGCCTCAACCCCTCTTCGAATTTCCTGTACTTCCACTCCTCATCTGGGTGCATTTGGAAATACCTCAAAAACTTAGACAACCTTTCGAATCTTGCAGCATACTCACTTACGGTCATCGCTCCTTGTCTCAAACTAAGAAATTCCATCTCCTTAGCATGACGAACACTGGCTGGGAAATACTTCCCCAGAAACTTCTGTTTAAAGAGCTGCCATGTCACAAATCTCCCCTCAGCTTGAATCAATCTCTGGGCTCCTACCTACCAAGCTTCTCCATCACCGACTAACACAAATGTCACGAAAGTAAGCTTCCGTTCATCAGTACAACCTATTCCGTCAAATATCTTTTCTAGTTCTTTGATCCACAAATCAACTTTCTCTGGATCAAACTCTCCATGAAACTTCGGTGGATTATTTCTACGAAATTCTGACAAGCTGTGAGCATCCTCAGTTGCTCTTTGGTTTTGCTGTGCAACAATCTTAGCCATCCGTTGTATTGCTACTATAGTTGCAACCATGTTTTGATTGTCGTCACCACCATTTCTAGCTCGTGCCCTCGTATTCACGCGTCCTCTCCCTGGTCTAGCCATTTCGTTTTCTCAAATAGATTGAACAACACAAAGAAGAGCTGAAGTTAATTTTCCAAACAATATTGTTTTCTTTCAGTAAACAAACACAGAGAATCACACAACTAAAACAAGACAGACCTAACTACAAACCCAAAAAGACTCTAACTTGGACTCTGATACCAACTAATGTAACACCCACCGTAGGGTGCCACATTTAATGTTACTTAATTACCAAATTACCCCTTCATTAGAAATCGTGCTTTGTAATGTAAATACGAGTTATAAAATTTCTTAATAATAATAAGATAAACTTAGCAAAATATAAAAACATTACAACATCATCACAAATAATTTACATCGTATATATAAGTCTTAGTACTGTCATGCTTAAATATTTACAAACTAGACTTTCAAAATATTTAAACTTTAATTTAAACTAACATACTGTCCAAGTACTACTAGACAGTAGAACCCCCAGACGGGTCCTCCTCAGATTCCTCAGCAGGTAGGAATCCAGCTGACGCGAAGTCCTATAGACAGGTATCCGCGCAGACGACACAACACTGATCTCACTAGAAGTATGGAAATAAGGTCCCCAGTACTGCCTAATGGATAGTGGAAACTCTAGATGTACATAAATATTCACACTAAAGTAAGGATGTCCAAGATGTTGTCTACTCAAAATAATATTTAAGTCTCCCATGTAGTACATACGCTTTCTATCTAGATCAACGTGCCATGCCTCCGATCCTCCATAAAACGTCAATCTCTTATACCCAAGGAAACAAGGCATCTCCATCGTCTCAAAAATCAGCTTCCTCTACAGGAATCTGCTCCTCCTCAGCTTCTTACTCAAATCCTTGCTCAACGTCTTTACAGATATAAATACAATACAAGATAGGCATACAAAGAGGTGAGATCACCTACGCCAATACCAGTATGGTAGCAATGAAGACAAACACATGCAATATCTCATACAACTATCATACCATAATTATGATTTTGCCACCAACACCATTTATCATCACAAAACATGTAATACACAATAATTACAATCATGCCCTCAACAATATCCAATTATTCAACAATTCAATTATCATAAACAACAATTATGATAATGTCCTCAATAACTATGCATATGCACATAGACTCAATTTCCTACTCCATGGAGCAAAAACTCAGGTTGGAGAGAGTGATCGAAAAGATTTGTTTGTACCAACATGCCTCAGACCACGTGCTCAATTTTACACCTCTAGCATATACACGACAGTCTTTATAAGATCTTGATTAAGAATAGTGTCACGGTTAGGATCATTGGTGTGTTACGTTGGTCTAACCCACGGTATAGAAGAGCTACCAACTGCCCATTGTAGGCAACTCGCACCCCAATGTCCCCAAGGTCAATGAGTGACTTACACTACGCATATTGCACTCATTCAAGAGGTGTATTCTCTCCTAAGCAATTAGCCTCATATAGTCCATCAAACTTTCCCAATGCATGTACTATGCACCATTCACAGTTCCAATTTATTATCACATATTTGGGGTCCACATATTGACCCAACAGTATTTTTACTGTATTTTCATCGCGTAGTCATATTTTCGTGTTTTCTCAATCGCGCAACAATTCTGTCACATTTTCAAATCGCGTATCAATTTTTCAACATTTTCTCAATCGCGTAAAATAATTTTCATACGTTTTAAATCAAAAATACTATTTTTCTTATTTAACACTAAAATAGACTTTATTTTCCATATTTGCTTAATAGTCCCTAAAAATATAATATTTATATTATAGTCCTCATTTAAATAATATTTTTACAATAGTCCCTCATAAAAAATATATTTACAAAATAGTCCCTCTATTATCAAGTATTTGCAATACAGCCCTTCTTTTATAAAATATTTGTAACATAACCCCTCTTTTAATAATAATTTACAATATAGTCCTTCTTAAAATATGAATTACAATATTGTCCCTCTTTTATAAAATATTTACAGTATAACCCCTCTAAAAATTAATATTTATACTATTTCCCCAAAATTGGCAATTCTTTCTTTTACTATAGATATTACATCTCAAATTTTTCGAACGCGCTTCAAAACCCATAGGGTGAGCTATGCGTCAATAAACTTCAAGTATTGACCTTTATTTTATTTCATAACCCATTTATTTAATTATATCAAATCGTTTTCCCAAAACCATTTTGCTTGCAACATTCTAACTTTTCCAAATTCATTTCCTTCTTATTTAAACCATTAACCTCAATTTGAAACCAACATTTTCAGGACTTTGGTCCTCTTTAACCTAGTATGGCCGTGAGCCTTCAAGCTCTTTAGAGCTCTCATGAATTCGTTCCATCATGTTATTCACGTCCTAAATTACACATACACTTGCATGCTTCCAAAAACATACATACAAGCATATTATCAAAGCTATAATCAAGCTATCACACATGCAATCATAATTGCAAATTCATAAACAACACAAACACAAACAAAGAGACATCAAACAATAAGTAAATAAACCCTTATGGGTTTTGCACCATACACAACCATCTTCTCACCACCAAAACTTGGTTGGTGAGGTAAAATCTCCCTCTTACCTCTTGAAGACAAGATCTTCAAGTTCCTCTCCTTCTCCTTGATTTCGTGTGAACCAAAATAATTCCCTAAAAATTCTTAAACAATTACCAAAATCACAAACAAGGCTTAATAATGAAGAACCATGGAACAATTATGATTTAGAAAATCAAAAACTAAATTTCAATCCAAAGAATCAAAAGTTTACCTTTAGGAAAGTAAACTAAAGCTTGGATTTGAAGCACTTAGGATAGGATTTTGATAAAACTTCCTAAATGAAAAGTGTTTAGAAGGTTGTTTAGGTTTAGGAAATGTCAAGAAGTGAAATTATAGAAGATGGGTACTAGGATTTAGGGTGCTTGGCCGAAACTCAAGGGAGAAAATGAAAGGAAAAGTGCCTGGTGTTCTTGGAAATTTTGAGAGAAAATAAGCTAAGTCTTTAGGTGAGAGAAAAGTGAATAATGAGAGTGAAAATGAAGAGGTGTAGCCATGTGAGTGTGTAGGGAAATTAGGAGATTTACTTGAACCAAAATATCACAATTTTGTGTTCACATTGAGAGCACATGGCTTGGTCACCATGTGGTCATCAAATTGTCACATAGATGACCTAGAACATTATAGAACATGATAGAAATTGGCCTATTGGCCGTGGAACACTAGGGCACTTAGTGACTTATTTTGACTTCAATTAAAGGTTAATTACATGCTAATTAGATAGCTAGTTAATTAGGTTAGATTTCCTAATTACACTTAATTAACTATCTAATGATATAACTAATTAATTAATAGGTCATTACATATGTCATGCTTAGTCATGGCTTCTAGATGAAATTAGGATATCTAATTAGTAACTAGATTATAACTAATCAATAATTAGGTTAGTTCACTTAGTTTCTTAATTAGGCAATTAAGATGACTAAATTAGGTTTACTTGGTTACTTAGTAACAAATCAAGCCATTATTGTTGACTAAATCCTAATCATTGAACTTAACTTTACTTCCTATCCATTGATCTAATCTAAGGTGGATATCACGTAGTGATTTTATCAGGATTGTTCTCACACCATTGATCTGATCAGTGGTTATGATCAAAGGCATCTTAATCAAGTTTTTCATCTAATGGTCCACAATAAAGTCTATACCACTTTATTTGACCAATTCCTATTGGTTTAGAACGGTTCAGCCATCGTTTTTGACCTGTTCCTATTGGTTCATTCTAATTTAGGTTACAGAAAATATTCTAAGCACATTTTCTATCAACTAAAATATATCGGGTCAAATAAATTATAGCCGAAACTACTATAAATAAAATAACAGATATTTATCCATGAAATATTTTTATTTCACAAATAAATTCTAAAAATTAAAAGATTCTTTTTCGTGTCACTCAGATTTGGGTTTAGTAAGATCCCCTGCCTCCGAATAAATCAGATAAGAATTTCTCCCGCCCAAAAATTATTATTTTCCTGACCCAGAACAAATCACGCAAAATAATAAAAAATAGTATCGAAACAGTTAAATTATTTTTATATCACACAGAAAACATAAAATAGTGTAATTCTGCTATTACTATTAATATAGTTAGAATTTGGGGTGTTACATCTTATATGAGTACTCCCCTCAATTTCTCTTAACCTTTTTCTATCATCTTTTTCCTATCTCATTAACAATCTGTACAAGCAGGGGCAGACCTAGGCTATATTGAAAATTATAGGTTAGGGGTGGCCAGTTTTAAGAAAATAATATTTTTTTGTTTATCCTGCTTGTATATCAGCATGTTCATTAACAATCTGTTCATATACTGCACCCTATATTATATATCAATTCATTAGAACATCTGATATACAACATTAGATTGACCCATACCACAATGATTCCCAGGTGAAGGGCTGGAATACATAACATACTATCACTATCACTTTTGAAGAGCAAAGCCACACAGACACATACAGCTGCTAAGGCCACCATTGACAGCATTACCAACCTATAAACCAGTGACCTTCGCATGGAGTTTAGGTAGAGAGATGAGTAAAAACAAATCTCACTCATCATAAACAAAATTTATTTTGTAAGAATTCAAAACAATTTTACAAAAAAATATATGAAGACTCTTTTTCTTCCAACAGCAAGGCATCGACCATCTTAGACGATCTAGTAGCTGAGATTACAAAGGTTCCTATACCTGAAACTGCATATTCTAATATATGATGGAAAAACTACGGAACTCACATTATGGAATATATCGTGGAACTCACATTATGATAATATATGATGTCATCATCATTGTAACACCCTCAGTATCATGTTAGGCTTGTAAGCAGGTTTACAAAGGTTGCCTAATACTTGCTTAACATGTCAATTCAGTTTTGTGACAAACTGAGTTAGTTTAGGCACTTAGTTGCAACACAGAAGTTGAAAAGTAGCTTAAAATGACTCAGAAAATAGCGAAGAAAGGTTAAGTTGAGGGAAACAAGTATAGAGAACTTGTTTCTAGGTCACAAATAAGCTAAGTAAGGTATAGTTAAAATTTGAGAATGAGTGGAGTCAGTTTGGTATTTTTAAGTATACTGGTTATGTATTTTGATACCCGACTGATCTTAGCAGATATAGAAAAATAGAATAATGGTGAACCAACAATTTAGATGAATCCTAATATTTATTCCAAAGTTGTTGGAAGCTTGAAAACTTGAATTAGAGTGATTCAAGTATCCTTAGCAGGTATAAGTTTCAGTACCAAAACTTAAGTTTCCAAGTTTGCCTTTTCTCTTCATTTTCTCTTCTCTCACTCACGAACTCAGCAAAAGCAAAACAGAAATAGAGAAATGAAGGGGAGAAAGAGAGAAAGGACAAGAAAGAAAGGAAGGGAAGAGGAAAAGAAGAAGAGCAAGGCTCCAAGGTTGGTCATCACCTAAAGGTAGAGGATTTCTATTCTTTTTCTCTCTTTGTTCTTTTGAATGGGGGTTAGGGATTTGGAATGAAAAAATGGATTTGGAGAGCCAAATCCTAGCACTTAGCTTGATTCTTGCTTCCAAGAATTAAGTTAGGATAGTTTTAGTTTAATAAGTATTAGATAGTCATTTATGGCTCAAACCAACCATTTTGGTTCATGATAGAGAATCTTGAAAATGGGTTGGAGAAAGATGAGAATTAGGTTGTGATTAATTGACTTTGATCATAATCTAAGTTTAATAAGTTAGATACTAGTTAGTTGATAGATTGGAGCCATTAGAATCCATCATTTCTTTTTTAATGGTTAGTTAGAAAAAAGTAGGGTTTTAATTTGAAGTTTGAGTTTAAATCCATAATTGATGAGTTAAATTAGTGTTTAATGATCTTAACATGATTAGAGACCATGATTAGGGTTGGAAAACACTTAGAATCCATGATTTGAGGATTAGAACTTGGTTAGAAACCAAGATTATGCAAAACCTGAATTTGCAGAATCAGGGTGGCATCCGAGCAGTCTGTGATGTTTATTGCATAATTGAGCTACAAACATTGGAATGAGATGATTTTTATGTCATTTTAAATCTAAGACATAGGGCTACGTGTGGTAAAAATTTTAGAATTTTCCACCAAGCCAATTAGCACCAGTTTCTGTTTGAATCAGAGTTGGATTCTGCAAAAAATGCATTCTGGCAGCCAGTAAACCAGATTGCATAACTTCCTACTCCGACATCCATTTTGCGTGAAACCAATGGAATTTTGAAGCTAACATGTAAGGCTTATTTCTTGGAAAATTTCATAATTTTCCTACGTGTAGTTTGTTCCTAGTTACAGTTTTAAGTCACGATAGAAACGGGTGAATTAGTGAATTTCCTATTTTTGCTTATGCAAAATGTCACATAACTTTAGATACGCTTAGCCAAATGAGGTGAAGTTTATGGCATTGGAAAGATATGAGAGAGAGCTATCTTCCCATAAAATTTTAGAATTTTATGATTTAGGATGCACATTTGGTGCAATGTTGAAAATCAGCCTTTTTAGGCAAGATTTGGAGGTGTTTTGGGATGGTTTGAGTCCTAGAAACACTAGTAACTCCTTTAATAGTTAAAGTTGAGTTAGATATGCAAGTTTTGTGATAAATGCTTTAATCTCTCAATAAGTTGAGTTGAAATAGGAGAGTAGCACTAGTGAGTTGGTTCCCTACGGGTTGAACCTAGAGTTGGTTCCCCAAGGGTAAATGCTTTACTCTCACATGATTCAATCATCTCTTATTATGTAATGACCACCACACCTTTATTATGGAGAAAATTTGTACTAGCTACTAACAATAACTAATGCACAATACATGCTAAACATCCACTATGACTACAGTGGTGACCACAGTGTTAGCTTCCCTAGAAGGAAATAGCACAGGGTAGTAAACCATGTAAAATCAAAATTCAAAATCCATGCAACTAAAAATGTGAAGCATGGTTGAAACCACATCAAAATCCAGAGAGTTTGAACTGAAACAAAGGACCAATATTGGTCGTATCCACCAATTTTAAGTTCAAAATATTAAAAGAGACAAGACTTTGAACAGTTAGGGTTCCTAAATAAACAAAACGATTGAGTTCAATGGTGTATCAAAAATAGAAAGTGATGAAGAAAGAGGCAGAATAATGGAAGGGAAGTGCAGGAGTGGAGAGGTAAAGAGTGAGGAGTGAAGTGAGTTTATTGATTGCTTGTTGTGAGGCAACGGACGGGAGAAAGAAGAAAACTATGCTCCTGATTGCTTAACGAACAGTAATAGAATTGAAGTGATGACAAATTCAAATTTTAAAACTTTTAATAAATTACAAATGGAGGCCTCATCTAGCGTCCCCAGCTGAAAATTGAGCAGAGTAATTAATCAAGCCCAGCATGCTAAGTTAAAATGTAAAAACTAAGTTAAAGTGGAGCAAGTACCAAATATGAACATCATTCATTATTTTCGTCTCTGACTAGATAGATATATTTCTTGTATAAACATGGAGTGTTTAATGGTGTGCCAATACAAAATTATTCACCAATGCCAGTGGGAAAATAAAGGATGGTCAAATTTCCTAGAAATATTGGCAATAAGTAATTCAAACATGAATTATTATTCACTTGACGAAGATTAGAGAAAGTAACATTTACAATTTGTGGAAAGCCTAGATGATTAAAGAAAATAAGATCTGAACAAGAAACTTAACACCAAATTTTTCAAATGAATAGCTCTTAAAGAAGCTCAACACTATAACAATAACTTAGAAACCACAACAAAGTAAATATTGGAGTCAATAACGCATATTATTATTATTATTATTTTGATAATAAATGTAGATCTGTGAAAAATACAAGCTAAGGAGTAAAGCGAGAGAGACAAAGAGTTCTCAAGTTTAGTTCAGCAGCGCAAACGATTGCAATGGATGACTCCAAAATTTCAAAATTTCTTCCTGATATATTGTGAAAAACTAGTGGAAGAAGGCTTACCGTGGTTACTCGTCACTCACGTTGCTGCAGAAGGAGGGGAAGTCACTTGCGTCGCGTGGCTGCCGTGCTTAGCTCCAGGGAAGGGCTTGGATGGTGGAGGGGAAGGTCGTACGGCTGTGGGTGGGAAGGAGATTTGATTTGGGGAAGGAGATTTGATTTCTATCTAACCTAAACCTAAAGGAGATGTTTTGGCTCTTTTCTGAGTGGGCGCGATTTCTAATTTTAGCGAGGGAAATTATTCCCTCACAATTCCCTCTTTGAATTTAGCGAGGGAACTTCATACCTCGCATTTCCCTCGCTGATTTTAGCGAGGGAACATATTACCTCACAAATCTCTCGCTAATTTTAGCGAGGAAACCTATTGCCTCGCAAATCGCTTGCTGATTTTAGCGAGGGTACTTATTCCCTCTCAATTCCCTCGCTAATTTTTGCGAGGAAAATAATTTACTCGCCATTGCTTCGCTGTTTACTCGTTGTATCCCCTTTGGATTTTGTTTTGAAATTTAGTGACAAAAAATGTTTTCCTCCCTAATCTCTCATAATTTTCTAGCTAATTAGAGAAGGAGCAAATTTTCGTCGCTAATTCATAAATTTCTTGTAGTGGAAGGTCCCAAAGCTACTCTATTGTCTATAATAAATTATTGAATCAAGTGAAGTCAGATCCCTAGTGTTTTAATTTCATGTGTTTACATCCTTAATATGTTTTGCATTCATGTGCTTTGTTATCTCTTTTCCCTCTTAATTTTGTATGTTTTAGTTTTTTTCTCTCTCTTAATTATCAACTTTATTACTTTGACAATTCGGTGCACTTGTCGATTTTCTCAACAAGTTTTTGTAAACCTAGGTTGATACGGTGGATTTTGTTGCTTCAAGAATTCAACATCACAATAAAAGATAAGAAAGAAGTCGAAAATGTTGTTATAGATCATTTGTCCATACTTACAACAGGCTCACCTTTTGATATCACACCTATCAATGATTATTTTCCTGATGAATTTTTATTTCTGTCAATTCTATGCCTTGGCTAATATTGTCAATTTTCTTGTAACAAGTGATGTCGTTCTTTGGGGATCGTTTCTGTAAACAGAGAGGATAAAATATTCTTCATTAAGAATAAACTGAGTAAGGAGTCATTAGATGATATCTTATTGACTCTTAAGACGCATTCTTGTGGAGTTGTGCAGCGTGAACTTCTTATTTTGTGAAATCTCTTCAGGGACGAGCAAGAGCATTATAGTCTTGGGAATATGACTCAAAAAGACTTTGTTTGCTAAATTATAAGAAAATTAGATGGGAAGCTTATCCTCTACTCATAGAAGGCGTTTAAGCCGTTACTAGATGTAAAACCAGAGGAAGATGTGAGCCACAATCACAATAACATGTATATATTATCTTGTACATCTTCAAAAAAAAAAAAAATAAAATAAAATAAAATAAATAAAAATAAAATAAAATAAAAAGAAGAAGAGGGCGAAACTTCGGTTGTACTTGGTCTTTAATTAGATTAGGAGCCCCGGGTAGATGCCCGTCCTATCATTGACTCGAGTGGACCTTCGCATGTCGGTTCGTAAATAAGATAGAAGCGTCCCACATTTGCATTCTCGCGTGACAATACCTTTGAGCTCAATTCCTGGTATTGATTTATTGGGTTCCTGAGCATAGCTCCACTGGATGTGGTCACTGGTCGTCGTATTCAGATTTTTTCTTTTTAACTAGAGGGATGATGCATAGGCTGGGATATCCCACAAGCGGGAGGAGTGCCTTAAGTCTAAAATTCCTTAAGGGAATTTGATGTCTCTTTCAAGAGGTGGTAAGATTGTGAAGGCTACTACACTCATGATGCGCAGTATAAAGATACGCCATGAAACCTATACATAAAGGTATGTCATCATTTGTTATTATTATCTTTATATGATTTTGTTGTATTTTGATTTTGGACAAACGATCTTTTGGGTAGGGTCCTTCAGGGGTTTTTAGATTTCTTTACCCTGATGGTTTTCTTGAAGTCAAAAATAAAATAAAAAAATAAAAAAACTAAAAAAAATTGTGTTTCTTACTTTCAAACTTTTCTGAAAACAGCCAACCTACCTATATAGGTGCTATCATTACCTTTTTCCATTCTCTTCCCTATTTAAACACTCCATTTTCTTCACTTTCCTTTAACTCATAATCATTCAAAGGGAGTGTGAGTGTAGAAATGGAGGGATCTTCTTCTTCTATTCGTAGACTTACCAGTATCTGTGTATTTTATAGGACAAGTTATGGGAAGAGTTTAGATTTTGTAAACGCAGCAAGCATTGTTAGTAGAACACTTACTGTGAGGAATATTCGTGTAGTATATGGGAGAGGTAGCATTGGGTTAATAGGGGTTGTATCACTTTCTGCACATCTAAGATGTGGTCAAATTTTAGGTATCATTCCTGAACCTTTAACTCGAAGGAACATCATTGGAAAGACAATTGAGGAATAGTTTCAAGTATCATCTATGCATGAACGAAAGAGGACAATGCTTGCAAACTTTGATGCAGTCATAGCCTTACTAGGTGGTTTTGGTACTTTGGAAGAAGTTTTTCAAATTGTCTCTTGGGCCCAATTTAACATCCACCATAAACCCATAGGTTTGTTGAATGTTAATAATTTCTTTGATCTTTTGTTATTTTTTCTTGACCATGCTGTGGAATAGAAATTTATAATACCTTCGGCAAGACGACTCCTTATTTCTGCTTCCAATGTTGATAAGTTGATTAATAAATTAGAAGCTTTTGTTTATGAGGGAAGCAGTATGAAAAGCAAGCCAGATCAGACACTCCAACTATTTAAATAATTACAAGCTTTGGTTTTATTTATCGTACTTTGTTTCTGTTTAAATTTGTGTAAAGTTTTACTTTTCAGTAATTGCAGCAACAGGTAATATCTTCTATCCTTTACCTAACTATGTTTTGACATTGAGGACAATATTGTGATCTGGTTGGAGGGAAGGATAGTTGTGTAAAAATAAAGAAAAAAAAACCTAAAAAAAATTAGGAAGTGTGTGTATTAATATGTTTGTTGTGTTTATATGTTTGTCAGCAACTTACTAATAGCAAAACTAATTAAATATGGCAGAGTAAGGAGTAAATTATTTACTCTTGAGACTTATCAAAATTGGTGGCAAAGTAAGGAGTAATTAGGTAGACAACTATGTTGTGTGGAAGTAGCAATTCAAATTTAGGAAAATTTGCATGATTGAATAAATTGCCTTCTTTCTTAAAAATCACATGCTTGGTTATAGATGTTGAAAGGTGAACTGAGAATGATAGAAATATACCTTGTGGGATTTTGAGCCTATTAATGAATGGATTGAATATTTGTACCATTCTCTTCTTTCTTGTGTGATTTTCACTCATGGAATTGTTACTCTAGAACTTGCTTTGATTCTTTTTGAGACTACATTTTCATATGCATACATAAATATGATTGAGGCATTTTTCTTGAAATAGCTACTTTAACCAAATAGCCAAGAATGACTGGTGCACAAATTGGCAACCTTGCTCAGCAGCATTTTGTCTCAATATGATATCTAGCACCCTTTTGACTTATTAAAAATTCTCTGGTTTTTAATATGATATCAAGCACTCTTATATCTTCTTGGAAATTTTCTGATTCCTGCCAACGTAAGGCATTGAGAATGGCCTATTTCTCCTTACTTAACCTCTTTGAGCTTATTTGATCATTCTTTGTTTCGAACTCATTATGTGCCTTAAATGAAAAACCATGTTCTTACCCGGCCTTAGGGAAAAAGAGAGCATTACCTTTGTCATTGCATGAGTTCTTGAACAAGTGGGGTGTGTGTGCAGAATGGTAAAAAAAAAATTAATGTATATATTATGTTCTTCTTGAAAAAAAAATCAAAAAAATAAAAAAAAATAAAAAAAAAATAAAAATGAATGTGTAAAGAAGGGTCAACAAGGCAATAAATGAAAGGAAAAGAATATGTAAAGAGAATTTGTATTAGGTGGAGTTGGGATGAACCTTCATGCTTGTTAATTGAACTCAGCTCTCATGTTCTTTTATTCTCTTTGATATTTAACTTGTCATATTCATATTACCTCCTCCTTTACCTTGACCCCATTACAACCTTGAATAAAGTCCTCGTGATTTGTGTGTGCATGTGTTCTTAGTAGTGGAGAAGTAGAAGATAAGCAAGCTTATGGTAGTGCAATTTTCATGGGTTGAATTGAGTGAAATACCTACCTTTTAAACACTTGAGGGATTGAGAGTAAATCTTGTGAAGATCTATCATTCTTGACTCATGCTTTTCAATTGAAATTTCCTTATTTGTTGGTTTGAGATGTGAAGAAATGTTACCTCGTAAATGTTTTGATCTCTTGAATAATTGGCTGCTCTTCATTCTTAAATATTATTAGAAATTGAGTCTTTTACACTGTTTCTGTATTTTGGCTATATCTTGAGTTCTAGATGTCTACTAATTATCCATTTTACTTTGTGAGAAAAATAAGAGAGTGCTCTACAACTTTCATAAGAACTCTAGGCCAAAGTCGGACATCTAGTAGAACTAATTGGGCTTGGAAGTTATAATACAGGTTTTGTGATTTGAACCTGAACAGTGTGCAGTAATCAGAGCATAACTCGAGCTATAAGATTTTGATTGGGTTGAAATTTTGGTATCTGCAAGTTAAGACCTATATCTACAATTTTCGTAAGAACACAAGACTTAATTCGGACTCCTTGGAGATCATATTGGGTTTGCAAGTCAGAACAGAAGAATTGTAATTAAGCTTGAACACTATACAGTAATTGAGCCATATCTCGGGCTGTAGGTGGCCTTTTGAGGTGATTCTGGAAGAATTTAAAAGCTAAGATAAAAACCTACAACTTTCATGAAGATCGCATTTCAATATTCTGACATATTCAATGACTTCAGAACTGAATGATTTCGTAGACAAAGAATCTCCATAATTTCCCACTCATCAAAAGTCATTTGACATTTTCCACTCATTTTCCACTCATCCATTCACTCATGAATTAGCCCCCTTGTCATTTTGTATCCCTGATCCTCTATAAAAGGGAGCATTGGCTAATTATTTAGGAATCTTGGTCTTAGAGGCCAAGATCATGCTATTGTGTTATTTGTTTATCTTGTTGTAATTTTCTTTTGTTCTAAATTAAAGTTATGTTCTTCTTCTTCTTCTTCCCTCTTCCTTTCTTTTTGTCTATGAGTAACTAATTTTCATTTTACTTAGGTGAAAAGGTGAAGCTCTTTGTAATGAAATAAGGTTAGATAATTTCTTTCTTATGCTTAAATGATATATTATCAAATAGTCATGATATGTATTGTATTTTGTTTTCAATCAATTTAGAAACCCTCCTTGTAAAGTGGAGATATTGATTTGTTGTAGACAAGATTTTAGCACAATAAATGCTTGATCCCATTTATGAGTTATGCTATTAATAGATGATTAAAGGAATCATAATATAATTACATATATAATCTTAAATGAACTTTGAATGTTGTATTTTCCGATTGGAACCTCCATTATATGTGGATTCTAATTGAGTTATAAAAAAAATTAATCTTGTCCTTAATTTATTTACCAAGAGTGGATCTCCTAACCCAAGTAAGTCCTTTTTATTTGTGACTAAGTTTTATTACCTTTATTGTAGTGACAAAATATTTACCTTACGTTAAAGAATTTTTATTCATCAATTTCCTGTGGATCGACCTGGACTCTTGAGATTTTATTACTTGAAACAAACTGCACTTGAGTTTGTAACTTTTAATCTGCATCACAAGACATCATTTAAAAATCGATCAACAGAGTGAATATAACATTTACTGCTTTTCTAGAAAACATCATACACATAATGAGAATTGTATAATTCTTAGTGGGAAAACAAACTAAATAAATTACTACTATGCAAATCGTAGTGCTTCCAACTGCATCAATCACAAAGAATATTTTACACCATAAGAGAGTATATAAACCACAACAATAATTATGTCCATATATCAAATTACATAGTGATCATATTCACATTTCATTGTATAAACCATAATAATAATTACATTCATATATCAAATCACATAGTGATCATATTCATATTTCATTATATAAACCATAATGATAATTACATTCATATATCATGTAACATCCTCTTCAACATGATAGTTACAAAGGTAGCTTAATACTTGCTTAACATGTCTATTTAATTTTGTGACAATCTAAGTTAATTTAGACACTTTGCTACAAATTGAAAAGTGAAAAATTGCTTAAAACAACCCAAATATTAGCATAAATGACTTAGCTAATGGAAATAGATGTGAATAATTTATTTCTAAGTCACAAATGTGTATTTTGTGATGTGGTTAAAATTTGAAAATAATCGGAGTCAGTTTGATATTTTTAGGCATACTGATTATGTATTTTAATGCTAGATTGATTAGTCACATATATGGAAAAATATGCTACCGGTGAAATGAATTTTTTAATGAATCTTAATATTTATTTTAAAGTTGTTGAAAATTAAAAAACTTGATTTAGCTAAATCTAAGTATTTTTAGCAGATTAAGAAGTATCAGTGTTGTATCAAATGGCCTTAAACCATCCACGGTTTCAGCCGACTTCTTTGACTTCTTTTAGTGACTTTGTAACTCATTTCTCACTTTTCTCTCTTCTTTTCATGGCTGAACACCATACAGCAACAAAGAAGGAAGGTCAAGGTGGAGGAAAGGAAGACAAGGAACAAAAGAAGAAAAAGAAATCCAAAATTAGAGATTGAGGCTCAAACCTCCATCATCATAACAGCTTGAGGTAGGAGTTCTTGAGCTCAAAATACCATTTCTTTCTCATTTTCATGTTTAGGCTTATTTGAGGTTTGATATGTCAAAATGAGAATTTTTGGTGTTTTGAGTGATTTTCTTGCTTGAATAAGTTTTAAGGGATATTTATGACTTGTTTATATTAAGAGTTTGAATTAGAAACTGAAAACTCTCCATTAATGCTCAAAGTGAGGATTTTGGAGTTTGGATGAGTGATTTGATTCCAGAATCCATAATTGATGAAATAAGTTGGTGTTTTATGTTTCCTTCATGTTTGTGAACTTGTTTGGGACTTAAAATCACCTGGAAACCAAATTGGAGTGGTTGAATTTCATTTTGGAACCAATAGAATAGTGCCACAAATCTGCAGATATGCTACTGGGCACTCGACGCTTAAGCTGTTAGTGCTGTGCACTCAAGCGCCCATCGCCCAGCAGAATAGGGCAAGTGTTTGGCTGAGAGCGCTTAAGAGCCAAAGGGGCACACGCTCAAGCGTGCAACAACTATAGAATTGTGCCCCGATACCTGTAGCATGCTCAAGTGCTCAAGCTTTAAGCACTCAAGCACTGAGACAGGGTAGAGGCTATTTTTTAGCTTATGATGCTAATTAAATTCCTTACTTGATGGAATCATTTGTGCAAGCCTTTTAGGGTGTAATGAGACACTTTTGGGGATATTTCTTGGAGAGAATTATCAACTTGCATATGTGAAAAGTTTAGAAATTCTTAGACATTCAAAGTGTGACAGAATGCCTATGTTAGTGTTTAAAACCTTGATCAACATAAGGTTGATTTTTAATTCACTTGTGAAGTGATTATGTGATGTTCTAGATATGGTTAGGTAGTAATATGAATATTACTACTTTGTTGGAAAGTGATGCTAAGATTCCTATGTACTAGTATTTAAAATGTGGCTTGAATATTTAGTTTTCAAACTTAGTATTTTCTAATTTCCTATGTATTGTAACCTTAGATGGTGTGCATAACCATAGGACCTAAAAATAAGGTGTTGGGTCTGAATTCTCCTTGCATTTATGCTTGTATGGTCAAGGTTACCGGTATGGGGGTGGAAGTAGTACTCTTACATTGGTGAAAGGAAAGTGTCTACCTATTACCAAGTGGGGTTTAGGATTTTAGGCTTATCCTGCTTTGTATATACAAGAAATGGAGGTTTCTGAGAAATAAGTACGTAACTTGTGTTTTGAAAAACTAAAACTAGCATTGTCATTGCATATTCATAATATTAGAACATTGTTTGAGCATAATCATACCTCATAACATAAAGCATTGCATTGTTGACAATTGTATAGGCAGTTGTCTTGCTTGATTGCTTATTTAATAGTATCTTAGGATTGTATAGACGACTCTTTGATATTATTGATTGCCGTATATTTTGTACAAAGAGTGTAAATATGTGTTCAATTGATTTATTTGTTATAAATGATTAACTGCTAGTCTTGGTATACTTATATTGAGAAATTGTGATTTCTCACCCCTGTGTGTTCCATGTAAACCCAAGTGAAGACCCTTCAAAGGGAAAGGGCAAGAAAAAAAAAGCAGAAGACTTAGTTTATTTACTTTATTTTTTTCTACATCAGCTTGTATTTATTTACTTTGCTGGCTTCTTTGTAAAAGTTTATGTATTACAGTATGACTTTTTTGCCAATGATGTATATATATGATTTTTTTTCATCTTCGTGGCTCTTTATAATGAATATATAGATTATTATGGATTTATGTTTTATGCATTTTTGAAAGTGATATGCTTAATATACTTTATCCTGAAATGTACTACTTATTTTACGATAATTTGTATTAGAGTATTACATATCAAATCACACAGTGATTACATCCATATACCAATTCACATTTCATTGTGCATTACTTTTTTTCTTCTTACTCACATAGTCATTATCCTAATAGAGATCTCATACTTTCTAAGGTGTCTCCTAACTTAAATGGACCTAAATCAATGTAAGACTTCTCATTAAGTATCACTTACCCCGAGAACAAATCTTAAAGATTCCTCTTAGCCGATGGACCACCTTAATAAGTTCGAAAAGAAAAGACTGTCTATTAAGATTCCTCTTAGCCTAAGGACAAATCTTAAAGATTCCTCTTAGCCCCAGGACACATCTTAATAGACTTTAGAATCATTAACATCATTTTCATTATAAAACATCATTTGATCATAAATCATAAATCCTTCAATCATAAGACATGCCATCATAAATCATTTCCTCATAAATCATGTCATCATAAATCATTCCTTCATAAATCATGTCATCATAAATCATTCCTTCATAAACTTTCCCATAATTAATAATTAAATCATTGTCGTATGTTAAATTGAAATATCAATAAATACATACCATTAAACATAATTAATAATGCAAACTCAAGTTTCTAAGTATTTAAATAAATACATACCTTTAATCATGCCAAATATAGCTCTTGTTCATCCTTGGCCATTTACTTTCCAATTATAGGATCTATAATAAAATTCATCAACTCAAGACCATTTAATCATAATATTCATCAATTCATAAATTAGGGTTCTTGGACATTAACAAAAAAAACCAATCCTAGGGTTTCTTGATTAATGATGAAAAATCCATCTAAGAATTTAACTTCAAGCTTAATCTTACTCTTTACTATTCAATTTATGGTTCTTAAATCCTTAAAACCCAAAACCCTAGGTTAGAACCCTAACCCTAGGTGATTTTTAATCCAAGATAGAAAAACTCATCAAATTAATTAATTCTAAACATAAATAAGATCAAGAGCTAATTAAAAACCATAACCCCACTAAATTACTCAAGATCAATAATTCTTTTAGGATCATTCCACTATAGTAGTGTTTTCTAAACCAAATATACAAGCATATGGAAGCCATAATAATATCACAGCTCTAATCTAAAAACTAGATTTAATCAAAACCCAAGAAAGATAGAAGTTTGTATTCCTACCTCTTCTTCAAGTTACAAAAGGCATGACTTATTAGAGACAAAAGGAAGAACATTTGAGCTCCTTTCTTGGTTTTCTTGCTTGTTAGATGTTTGTAAGGTTGCAAGGGGAAGATTTTTCAATTTTTGAGAATTTTTGGAGATTTTCTTCCATTTCTTTCTATTTCTTCTTCTTCCTCTTCCTATCTTTCTTTCTTTCTTTCTTTTTCTTTCTTTTTTTCTTTCTTCTTCTTTTTTTTTGCTTGCCTTGACTGAACTCTTTCTCTAAGCTCTTGGAGAGCTTCTAGCTTGTTCTTTTGTCTTTCTCATCTTCTTAATTTTTATCATTATTTTATTGTTTTGGCCAATTAGATTTTAACTCATGTCTAACTTAACCAATCAAATTCTAACTAATAGCTAACTATGTGGCTAGCTTCTCATTGGTTATAATTTTAATCCTACAAGACATTTCCCTTAACTAAGTGATTTAAATGCTAATTAATTAGGTTTAGTTCTTCACCAATAGAATTTTGACTAATGTTTTTAGTAACCAATCATAGGAAGACTAGTGTTTAGATTGGTGTCTTGTTCCCATTGGTTAGTCATTATTTAATTATTTTCTTCTAACTAACTGGTTTAACTAACCAAACTAATCTAACTTCTAGTTAGACATCTAGTTAGGAGTTTCTATGGTGGCTAACCTTCATTGGTCACTACACCAACCAATTAGAATGAGTTTAGTGTCTTCAATCCACTAATAGGAAATAACCTAGTGTTTCAAGAACCAATCATTTTTAAACTCATGTCTTCCATGAAGTCAAATTCCTGTTGGTTAATCATTAACCAATCCATTTAGTACTTATGTCTTGTATGTTATCTAATTTCTATTGGTTGATCACAGTAGGTTGTCTAACTCTCATTGACTACTCCTTATTAACCAATCATATTGAAACTAGTGTAATCCATTAGTCAATCACCTTAGAACTTGTGTCCTCTTACTATTGGTTAATCATTAACCAATCAAATTAAGACTATTGTTTACTATTTGACCAACTTCCATTGGTCACTTAATCAACTAATCATAAGTTGATTAGTGTTTCAATCTACTAATTAAATTAAGCTAAGTGTAGCCTACGGTGTCTCACTCCTATTAGATGAAAATTATTTTAATAATTTATCCTAACTAGATAATTGGAGTAATCAAATGAACATAGTTCTAAACTTTATTGGACATAAATGCCCTTGGTAAAACTCTTAAGATTATGATTTTACCACTAATAAATTTAGACACTTCTACTAGGCATTTTGATCTGCACTTTTCATATCTAACCAGTTTTATGCTCTTTTAACATCGACAACAAATAACTACTAATAATACATAAAATAACATTAATTAATTAATTTTTGTATAGTACATTTTAGTACCTACAGACCCTTAAAATATCTATATAAATTAGCTGAAAAGAGGATGTTACATGTGTACAAAAAGAACTGAGCAAGTGAAGGACATATTATTAATAGAATTTAATTTGCGAATTGTATACCAGACATATTTTACAAGCTTGAGGTTACCAAATACTCGAATCCTAACACAATTGTGTAACCATAGTAACAATCAGAAGGCGTAATACTATAATACAGATGTAATCTATAAAGGTAGTATGACCTTAATCTTAACCAAAAGATAAAGAATGTTGATGTGTAAAGACTAGAGGTATTCTAGGATTCGAGATAAGATGAATAGTGGTACAAGAAATGATTATAGAAGTATAATACTACATACCACATAGGAAATTAGTTAGACAAGATAATATTGTAGTAAAAAGGAGAATAAGTAGACTCGAACTCAGATAAATTATGCAATTACAATAATATCATGCATCATGAAACCAATTACTAGGAATAATGTTCTCGTAAATATTATTTATGAGGGACTATTATGAAATAATTATTTAAATGAGGATTATAACGTAAATATTATTTTATAGAGGGACTATTATACAAATATTAAAAATAAAGTCAATGTTTGGTATTAAATGAGAAAAATCATATTTTTGATTTAAAACATATTAGAAATATTTTACGCGATTGAGAGTACGTTGAAAAGTCAATATGTGATTTGAAAATGTGACAGAATTGTTGCGCGATTAAGAAAATACAAAAATATGATTACGTGATGAAAATACAGTAAAGATACTGTAGAACCAATGTGTAAACCCTGAATATGAGATGATAAATTTGAACTGTGAGTGGTGCATTGTACATGCATTGGAAAGGTCCGATGGACTGTATAAGGCTAATTGCCTAGGAGAGAATACACCTCTTGAGTGGGTGCGACATGCGTAGTGTAAGTCACTTGTTAACTTTGGGGGCATCGGGGTACGAGTTGCCTACAGTAGGCAGTCGGTAGCTCTTCTGGACCGTGGGTTTGACCGACGCAACACACCGATGATCCTGACCGAGACACTATTCTTGATCAAAATCTGATAAAGACTGTTGTGTATATGCTAGATGTGCAAATTATAGCACTTGGTCTGATGCATATTGGTACAGATAGATCTTTTCAATCACTCTCTCTAACCTGAGTTTTAGCTCTATGGAGTAGGAAATTGAATCTATGTGCATATGCATAATTATTGAATATTGATACTAATTTGATATTTGAACTGTTGAATAATTGGATATTATTGAGGGCATGATCATAATTATTATTTATTACATCTGTTGTGATGATAAATAATGTTGATGGCATAGTTATAATTGTTATATGATGTATCTGTATGATATATTGTATGTGTTTATCTCCATGCTACCATGCTGATATTGGCATAGGTGATCTCACCTCTTTGTATGCCTATTTTTGTACTGTATTTATATTTGTAAAGACGTTGAGCAAGGACTTGCACAAGGAGGTGAAGAGGAGCAGATTCCCGTGGAGGAAGTTGAATTCTGAGAAGATGGAGATGCCCAGTTTCCTAGGATATATGAGATTACAGTTTCGTGGCATGTTGATCTGGACAGAGCGTGTATTTATTATATAGGAGATATGAACATTATCTTAAGTAGGTTTTATCAAGGAAACCCTTATTTTAGTATAAATATTAATGTACACTTAGAGTTTCCGTTGTCCATTAGGCAGTACTAGGGAGCTTACTACTGTAATCCTAGTGCGATAAGTATCGTGTCGTCTGCTCAGACACTTGTCCGTAGGACTTCGCGTCAGTTCAGAATCCTATCTGCTGAGGTGAGCAGTATGTTAGGTTTTAAATAATGTTCAAATACTTTGAGAACACGGTCTGTAAATATTTAAGTATGACAATACTAAAACTTATGTATATATGATGTAAATTATTTGTGATATTGTTGTAATATTTGTATTTTTTGCTAAGTTTATCTTGTTAATATTATGAAATTTTACAACTCGTATTTACATTACAAAGCATTATTTTATAAGCAAGGGGTGATGTAACACCCTAACTTTTGGGATAATTACAAGATAGTCCCGATTTGTACTGTTTTGTGAATTAGTCGTGAGTATAAATTTAATTTGATGTTAGTGAGTGTACTTGATTTGTTGTATGTGATTTGCTCGATTTGTTTCGACCTAAGAAAATAAAAATTTTTACGGCGATAAATCTTATTTTAATTAAATTGGAGTGGGGATCTTACTAAACCCAATTCGGATTTATATATAAATTAATATCTTAATTTTTGTCGTGCAATAAAATAATTTTATATTTTTATAATATTATTTTGTATTACAAGAGGATCTCTTGTCTCAAAAATAGTAAAAATCAAAGTTTCGATTTGACCACAGATCTTTAAAAATCTTTGTGGGACCGCGTTTAGGAAAATTTCACAACATTGTCTTGTATTGGATAATTTTTAACCAATGAGAGCAAGTCAACCAAAGTAGGCTTGACTTTCTAAGCCAATAGGAATTGGACACCTAAGGAAGCATGTGTCTTCATTTGAACCGTTGGATGAAGACTTAATGATGAAGCCTTTAATCTAAGCCATTGATCTAATCAATGGTGAGATTAGAATGATAGATTTATGACCAAGTGATATCTACCTTAGATCTAATCTAGGGCTAAGAATTAAAGATGAACCAAGGGTTAGGATTAAGTCAACAATTGTAGGCTTGAATTTGGTTAGTAACCTAATTAAGCTTGATTTAACTAATCTAATTACTTAATTAGCATATTAAGTGAACTAGCTTAGTTATAAATTAATTATAATCTAAATACTAATTAGATATCCTAATATTGATTAAAGGTTATAATATATGTTAATATATGTTAAATTAATTAGTTATATTATTAGTATGTTAATTAAGATTGGTTAGGATAATTAACTTAACTAATTACCTAATTAATTAGCATGAAAATAGGTGTAATTAGAGAACAATTAAGCCACTAAAATGGAGGAAGGCTGCACGGTTTTGGGGCAGCAGCAAGGAGCCTTAGTTGGCTTGGTTCTACAAGGTTCAAGAAGCCTCCAAGTGTCATAAATCATGTGCACACCATGTGAACACATATTAGGATATTTACCTAGCAAAATTCAACACCCAACCTCACCCAAAAACACTCACTACGGCAGCAGCCCTTCCATTTCATTCTTCAATTCTATTTCACACTTATCACAAATCAAAGCATCTATTTTCTCTCCAAAAACTACCAAGAACCCAAGCTACTTTTCTTCTATTTTCTTTCTCTCAATTTCGGCCAGCACCTATACACACACACCCAAACACCTATAATTTTATCTCTTAGCTTTTCTTGAACCCAAATCCTATTCTAAACACTTTTCATTAACAAAGTTTTTCCAAATTCCTACTCTATCTTGCCCAAAATCCAACCTTTTGCTTACTTACTTAAGGGTAAGTTTTGTTTCTATGGTTCAATATTGGATTTTTAATTTTTCTAACCATGATTGTTCCATGCTTTTTCCATTTTGTACCTTGTATGTGTATTTGCTAATTGTTTAAGAATTTTAGGGAATTGTTTGGGAGTCACACGAAATTTGAAGGAAAGGAGGAGGATTAACCGATTAAATTGTCTACAAGAGGTAAGAGGGAGATTTAATCTCATCAACCCTAAGTGGTGATGGGAAAATGGATTTGTTTGTGTGTGTAGAATCCATAAGGATTCATTTGTGTGATTGTTTTATTGTTTGTATCATTATTTGTGTGATTGTTTACGGTTTTTAATATTTTTGTGATTGTTTAAATGCTTTCATATTTGTGATTTATTTTGCTATGCATGATTATAGCTTTCATTATTTTTGCTATGCATGTTTATGGCTTTAAAATATATTGTATGTATATTATATGTGATTATATAATTGCATGTGTTTATAATTGTATATAATTGTATAATTATTATAATAGGATGTGAATAACATGTACGATTATGCATGAGTGTTCCAAAGAACACACTATGAGGCTCACTTATACCTTACATCCAAACAGAGAACCAAAATGTTCTCAAACAATTTTCTAAATTACCGATTTAAGGAATCTAGGTAAAATAATCAAATTAAAGTTGATTTAAGTTAATTGTGGCCAATATGCCATTTTAGTGTATAATTAAATGCCATTTTATTTTGATTTGGCCAACATGCCATTTTAATTGTTAAGATAGGTTAGGTAATTGTTTTATAACATAAATTGATTCCAAAGAATCATTGAGAAAATCAAAGGAATTAATTACAAGTAGATTCTAGAATTTTAACTTAGAAAATTTAGTTTAAGTAAGAAATTAATCGACACTTGAAAAGTACTAACGTAGAGCTCATTCCATAAATTTTGAAGCACCGTTAGTGAGTTTAAAAGTGAAATTATTGGTAAAAATAAAATAAACTATATTTAGAGAAAAACGTTAAAAATACCTTATACCGATTTTATAGGCAAAATGCTATCAAATTTAATAAAATCATACGTTTAAAATGAAAAGATTCCATACTATATTTAGAACACAAGAAAAATACTTATTTATTTTAAAAGTACTAGATATAGTTTTACACATATTAAAAATAATGATTCTAAGCATGATTTATGAATATAAAAGTCATGTTTCGGTAAGAAAATGAATTAAAAATCCTACGCGATTGAGAAAATAATTTTACGATGTTTAAAAATGTCAAAATATATTTACGATTTAAAAACGTTTGTGAAAATAACGAGATTGTGAAAATGCGATAAAATTCCTACGCGATTAATCGATACTAGGTGAGTTTTTTTTCGTAATGCCAAAGTGGTGGACCCGGACATGTTGTGGTGTAATGGATTGTAAGATTGGGACGTACTATATTTTGGTATTTTGTTAGTACTGTCAGGTGGGACGTACTATACTTTGGTTTTTGGTGACAAAGGGTATTTTGGTAATTTTTTGTAATTATGGTAAAATTTGGATAATAAGGGTATTTTTGTAATTTTAGATCATGTTAGAGTGTTGTGCCAATTTGGTTTATAATTGGCGATTGATTGATGAGGCGAATTACACCGTAATTGGTGTGATAAGCGTAGTGTGGTTCATTTATGAACTTGGAGGCATTAGTGTGCGGAGGATCCCATATGTGGACAGTGGTAGCACCTCTAGGGCCGTGGTGGTAGGGCAACACACTAATGATCTTAACAAGCACTATTCTTAATCGAGATCTTGAGGAGATTAATAAGTACTATGCCTGTGGTACACGATGTTTGGATTGTGTATTGCTACACGATGTTTTGGACTGTGGGCTATAGACACGACGTTTGACAAAGGCAATAGTTTAAGTTGAAGCGGTAGTAAAGTATTATTAGTTTCTATTTGAATCATTCTCTCAGATATTCGTGTTTAGCTCCATAGAGTAGGAACGAGTCAGTGTGTGTTCATGCATTACCTACATTTTACTGTTCATGCATCATCTGCACTTTATGGCTTACCATATTCTGTGATAAAATATATGATGTACTGTTTTAATATATTATGTATGATATATGTTATTTTAATATTTATTGCTTTAATATAGTATGCGTAATATAATGGTATGTGTTATTTTAATATGTCTTACTTTGTTATATTAGTATGAAATGTTGGTATGTGTTGTTGGAATATTTGTTTGTATTGTCGTTTTCTTTATGCTCATGCGGTAATGGTGTAGATTGTCTCACCTCTCTATATGTTTTCTCGATATTACTATATTATTTCCGTAAAGAGTTTGAGGTAGAGGAGGATCTAGCCTCTTGAGGTACTAAGACTGACGAGCAACGGTCGGGCAACTTATACGAGGAGGAGGAAGGTTGATCACGCCGATCGTCAAGACTATGATCTTGAGATCATGGCACGCCAGATTTTTGGTTCGTGAGACCGGAGTTTCACGGGGTTCCGAGGCGTGGCGTATGCATGTGGACCGAGGGATGAGCTTATGTGGGACGATTGATTGATCCCTTGTTAGGGAGTATGACGGGAGGTCATATTCACTACTATGCTTTATTTACATTTAGAGTTACCTTTGACCATTAGGCGTTATTGGCAGGGAGTTTTCCATGTGCTTAGTGAGCTCAGTAGCGAGTCAACTGCTCAGACTCGTGTCCGTAGTACTATGGGACCTAGAACTATGGGACCTCCAGGAGCTCTAAATTACGAGGATCTTTCTGAAGATGATCCATCGGAGGATTAGAGAGCTCTAAGGTGCACTTGGGCAATACTATGTCTTAGTTTTATGTTGTCTTTTACTGTTTTGTCAAATGCTTGTAGATGTAAATTATGCATGTACTAAAGGAAAATCACATGTACATTATGGTGAGTTTATGTTTCTTATATTTTGTGTTCCGTGTTATTTTATTTAATGTTATAATTATAAAAGGAAAATATATATATATATATATATATATATACCACAAATATTACTTAAGTATCAAATATTTTTATAACTTGGGTAAGGATTTTATTTATTTTTATTTTCTGCATCATAAATGTGACATCCCCAGAAAGGGTGTTACAGGTGATGTGGTAATTAAGTAACATAAATGTGATACCCTACGGTGGGTGTTACATTAGTTGGTATCAGAGCCCAAGTTAGAGTCTTTTGGGATTTGTGGTTAGATCTGTCTTGTTTAAGTTGTGTGATTCTTTGTGTTTATTTTCTGAAAGAAAACAATATTATTTGAAGATTGACTTTAACTCTTCCTTATGTAGTTTAGCTTAATTTGAGAAAATGTAATGGCTGGATGAGGAAGAGGACGCGTGAATACTAGAGCAGGATTTGGAGATGTTGGTGACGATAACCAAAACATGGCTGCAGCTGTAGCAGCAATACAACGGATGGCTGAAGTTGTTGTGTAGTAAAACCAAAGAGCAACTGAGGATGCTCACAGTTTGTCAGAATTTCATAGGAACAATCCACCAAAGTTTCATGGAGAATTTGACCCAGAGAAAGCTGATCTGTGGATCAAAGAATTAGAAAAGATATTTGAAGGTATGGGTTGTATTGATGAGCGGAAGCTTACTTTTGCAATATTTGTGTTAGTAGGAGATGGAGAAGCTTGGTGGGCAAGAGCCCGGAGATTGATTCAAGCTGAGGGAAGAGTTGTGATGTGGCAGCTTTTTAAACAGAAATTTCTAGGAAAGTATTTTCCAGCTAGTGTTCGTCAAGCTAAGGAGATGGAATTCCTTAGTTTGAGGCAAGAGGTGATGTCTATAAGTGAATATGCTGCAAAATTCGAAAGCTTGTCTAAGTTTTCGAGGTATTTTCAGATGCACCCGGATGAGGAATGGAAGTGCATAAAATTTGAAGAGGGGTTCAGACTTGATATTAAGCGAGCTTTAGCAACTGTGGATATTGACTAGTTTCCAGCATTATTGGACAAGTGTCGTAAGGTTGAAGAGATTGATAATCAACGTGAGGCAAGGAATAGGAACTTTGGACCTACACAGTTTCAAAGAGGAAAGGGTAGCGATGGCAACCATTATCAACAGAAGCCATATACCAAACTGACAGGAGGTAAGAATCGACAACAATCTTTTGGAGGAAGTTCTAGTGGCAGTAAGGCAAGTCAAACTGGAACTTCTACACTTAAATGCTTCAAGTGTGGGAAAAATCATCTCACCAAAGATTGTTAACATAAAGGGGTGATCTGTTATAGATGTGGAAAGCCTGGACATTTTTCCAGAGAATGTGATCAATTGAAGGCGGAACCATCAGTGGGAAGTGTCCGTACGGTGAGGCCACAAGCGGGTGGTCGTGTGTATACTATGAATGGAGAAGAAGCCGCGAAATCTGAGGACTTGAGTATAGAGGAGTGTGCCATTGAAGATAATCCTTTAACAGTGTTATATGATTCGAGAGCAACATATTCTTTCATTACATATGATTGTGTGGAGCGTTTGGGATTGACTGTGACTACATTGCCTTATGATTTGAGTGTTACTACTCCTACTGATAAGCCTGTGATAACTACAAAAGTATGTTTGAATTGCCCTGTATATGTTAGGGATAGAATCTTTTATGTGGACTTGATTTGTTTACCTCTTTCCAAGATTGATGTAATCTTAGGAATGGATTGGTTGTCTTCTAACCATATCCTGATAGACTGTTCCAGTAAGACGTTAGTTTTTCTAGAGGTTAAGGATTCTAGATTCCTAACGACTACTCAAGTAGAAGCTTGTTTGAAGGAAGCAGATCAGCGGTACTTATTGATATCTTCTTTGGAGGTTCAGTGTGAAGATGTCTTGAAGGATATTTTCGTAGTTAATGAATTTCTTGAGGTATTTCCTGAAGATATACCTAGACTACCACCGAAAAGAGAAATTGAGTTTTCTATTGATTTAGTACCTGGAGCTGGACCTATATCTATGGTACCTTATAGGATGTCGCCAGTAGAGTTGGCAGAGCTTAAGAAGCAACTGGAGGATTTATTAGAAAAGCAATTTGTGAGACCAAGTGCATCACCATGGGGAGCTCTAGTATTGTTGGTAAAGAAGAAGGATGGGACTTCTCGTCTATGTGTAGACTACCGATAGTTGAACAAGATTACGATTAAGAATAAATATCCATTTCCAAGAATCGATGATCTGATGGACCAATTGCGAGGAGCCGCAAATGTAAAGGTTTAAGGAACACTTAATATTAGTTTTCTATAAAAGAATTTATCTAGTGAAAGCCGAAAGTCAAGATTTTTTTAGTAACAAAGGATTTCCTATTTGGAAAGAAATCTTGAGACAAATAGCTTATTCTAAAATCAAAGTTCTAGTTTTGGTTTAACAAAGGTTCAGAAAGGATTAAATCAACTCAGAATCCAAAAAGTAAATAAGATAAGAGATAGAACAACTCAAGACCACAATTTATCCTAGTTCACCCCTAACCACTTGGGGCTACTTATAACATTCTCCGTAATTTATTAATATTAATATATGGTTATAGATTTATAGTAATATTAGTATTAGTATGAGTTGATCACTTTTGTATAATCTGGAGGACTTAAATGTCTTTAGGAAGTGTGAAATATTTAAAGTTACCCCAAAGTCAATTGATCTTATCTTATTCTTTCTTTCCGCCATCTTTGACCTTGAGGCTTAAATACCCCAGCAAAAAAGAGAGGGAAAGTTAGAGATGGGAACGAAACAAGTAAATAGCAAAGAAAAAGAAAGAAAATAGAGAAACAGAGAATGTGAAATAGAGAATAGGAAGAAGAACCAAAGGGAGAACCATAAAGAAGGATCAAACACCATCTTTAGGAGCTAAGGTAGGGGTGTTTGACTTTGTTTGCTATGTTGTATCCTTTCTTGCTGGTCGAGGACTGGTAATGAATGGACATCATGAAGTTTTCCATGAAACTCGAGAAACTCATAGTTCTGTGTATTGCACTGAGTTGTTTGTTTGATGAGATATGATTCAATATATTGATTTATTTGATTGATGAGATTTGAATATACATGTGTTTGAACATACATAAACATGAATACATACATAAGAACTTGATGGTTTTTCTATAGTTTCACTACATGATTTATGAATATAAAAGTCATGTTCTGATACACTAGAAGACATTTCTGCAGTGTTTTGTTCAAATAGGCAAGAAGCTACTCTAATAAAACATTACAGAATGTTTCAATTTTGGTATTAGCTATTCAAATTTGCATGATTTAGATGTTAAATTGAGTTTATTAAGTGAGCAATTTGAATGGCATGTATTCGAGGCTAATCAAATAGACTAGGTGAGCTATTTGATCGACATAATGCAAATAAGCATTGTTAGAGCTAATCGAGTAGACTAAGTGTGCTATTGGATTAGTAAGATTTTGATGTTAATTGAAAGAGTTATGATAGTTATTTGAATGGATATTTTCGATGATAATCGAATAAGCTAAGAGAGATATTCGAAAAGGATATTTCAGAAATATTTTTAAGGCTAATCAAATAAATTAAGAGAGTTATTTGAATGACATGTTTTCGATTCTAATAGAAAGGAAATGAATTGTTTTAAAGACTAAGTGTTTGTATATGGTTTCAATTACAGTCAAAAAAGGAAATGAGTTATTTTAAAGACAAGTGGAAGTGGTTTTCTATGTTATTCGAAAAAGGTCCTAGAGAGCTGATCGAATAACATTTCAGACCCAGCTAAGTTGCATATGGGCACTTGGTCGAAGGGCAAAGTCGCGTATGGGCACTTTGTCAAAAAACATGACATCATAAGCATCTGACTAGAGTTACATATGGGCACTCAGTCAAAGGTTGGAGTATCGTACGGGCATTTTGATAAGATCGTGACATTCCATGAGCATCCAGTTAAAGTTGCGTATGGGCACTCAATCGAAGGTCAAAGTAGCATACGGGCACTTTGACAGAGATCATGACATTTCATAAGTATAAACATAACACATATCATAATCATTAGCATAATACATTTCATAAACATCATCATATCACATCACATAAACATTAGCATTGATCATTTCATGATCATCAATACATAATTGCATATGAGATGATATCTATGGATTTGAAATGTGATTATTGTTGTATATGTTATGCTACAGAGAATTTTTGAATTCTTACCCTTTTTTGTATGTTAAAATACATATCGAAATAGAAATCTTTCCAAGGTGAAGAAGTGAAGACAGTAGATGAATAAAATAGTTATTTTTGAATAGTTATTTTGATATGGATATTAATGTAGTAGTTGTTTATGTACTATGGAGAATTGAAATTATATATTGTACAGAATCGAAATCTCAGTTATATGATATTAATGTTTAGTTCGAATTGTTTCTCTTCGAGGCTCTATTTTTGTACTCTATTCAAAATTTATATTTTCGATACGTATGTTTGTTACAAAGTTTTTATGATGTTTAAAAGTAGTAAGTGAAGAGTCTAATCTTGTTTACTAAGTATATTTCGAATATATCGTAGTAACTTAAATTAGAATGTTACATTATGGTATTAAAAAAGTTCATCCTGTTGAGTCGGGGTATGGACTGACTATGTTTTTGGGCATGTTTAGCAATTTCTATTTTTTGTTATGCCTTTTCTTGTCTCGAAGTGAGATGTATGAATAGAATTGCATGAAAACCTTAGGTGTGATTGTTAGAGGTTACTATCACACAATTTGCATGATATTGAGATTGATCAACTCAATATGTATTATTCTGTATGCCAGTAGCCAATAGCATCCACCATGCGTAATTTTACCAGTAGTGAAATGGAAAAACTCATGGGAACTCTAAGGGAAGTGGTTAAAATTCATAGGTATGAAGGAGTAATGGGGATATGTTAATTTTGTTTAAGCATGAATAGGATAAGTGTTACCAGGTAATAATGGATTATGAAATTGTGATCATAGGTTATGATAGATTCTTGCACCAATGGATTGATGTTATGAAGTTATCTTGTTGTTATTAATTAATATTAAGAAATTGAGTTAGTATGATGATCAATTAGATGAATGGATTAGAATGAAAGTTTCAAGTACATGGAAGAATTATAGTAAAGTGGAAGAATTAATATCAAGATTCTTGCACCAAAGATCATGTTAGATATTGATTTAAGAACATAAATACTAAGATAAAAACTATCTAACACAAACATTTATTTAAAAACATGATTAACCAAAGAACTCAAGAACAAAGATATTATCATCAAACATGTCACTCCAAGTAAGATGTGTACTTATCTAACATAATAGTATATGTAGAAATACTTTCAAGACATAAAGCTAGAAGAGTACTACTTGAGCCAAGTTAAAGCATAAATTACATCTCCATTTATCCAAATATCATATGATATTCTATTTAAAGCATGAATAAGGATAAGAGATTGATATCACCAAAAGAGTACTCTTTGAGTTTTTGTATGTGACTCCAATTTCCATGCCTCAAGACTCCATGAGAATGTTGTGGTTCTCCATGCCATTTTTTGTTATGTTTTTATCACTCTTAGATAACTTGGACCATTTCACATTTTTCAAATTTCAAGTAGCATAGTTATATTTCACTTCAATGCATGTTTGAACTAATAGTCACCCTACAACACAATTTATAGTAATTTCTTTGGTATCCATCAATTTTGGATTCATAGGTGTTAGTCATTGATTATTAATCCATTATGCTCTCATAAAGATCAATTTTTTCTTAGTATGTAAATTGAGCACAAATAGTTAAATAATCAATTACCATTAAACACATAGCCAATAACATGCTTACTTTCATGATATATAGACATTCTAAAACATAGAAAGCATACATAGTCATAGAATATCCTATGATCAAGAAATATGTAAGATAGTGAGCAAATGATGTAACAAGAATGAACATAATCATATTCTATATATAATATTGAACTTTTACTAAGTACACATGATTTTATCCAATACCTAAGGCCTACAAGGAATATACATCAAATTCATTATCTTTTTAAGTGAATGTACATAAGAGGTAAAAACTTTTGATACCTTAGCCTTGGTAATCAAGGAAACTCTTTTCCTTACTCATTGCTTATCTTTTGGAGTTTTGAACTTTGCAAGTTCCACATTATGCTTGTGAGAAATTTTAGTTGAAGGATCCTTGAAAGAAGTCTACCATTGGATTTTGGGAGCATTCTTCTTGATGATTCCTTTTTCTTTTGACTAATTAGTCCATCATTTTGAGACATTCTCTAAATAATTGAAATACTAGGAGGACGTTTTGGTACCTACTTCATCTTGGGTCCTCGAATGTTTGTACTAAAGCCTTTAAGACTTTTAGGAACCTACACCATGTTATTTCTCATATAAAAATTTCTTCTATAATTGCACAAATGAGAAATATGTCCTAAATGACCATAAAAATTGTAAACAATTGAAATTCAATGATAACTTGGACCTTTGAAGATCATCTTTGGAAAACTTAAGTTTTTTATTATTTTTACATTTTAAATTATTTTTTCTATAAGCCTTGCTTGAGTTTTCATATGGAATAACATTAATTTTATTCTCATTAACAAGCATAGAATGTAAGCAATTAGAATAATTAGCTTTGGTAAACTTGAAAGATAAGTCCCCAACTTATTTTTCAAAGTCAATGCACTTTTCACAAGAAGTTGAGCTGTTACATTTCAAAGGCATTTTCTTATTAAGAAAAGTATATTCATTTTTCAAAGTCTCAATTTTGTTTTCAATGGAGGAAAAATTTTCCAAATAAGATAAGTTTTTCTTTTCTAAAAATAACAAGTCATCATACAATTCATTATATACACAATGTAGCTCATCATAGGAAGGAGTATAATCTAGTTTCGGATTATTACCTCAAAGTCCTTTTTAGTCATATAGGAAGTAGTATCAATTTCTAGCATACTTGGTTCTTTAAAAGAATCACCTTCTTCCTCATTATTGTCCATCAAGGATTCAAGAACATCTTCCTTCTTAATTTTGTTTTGCTTTGCCTCTTCTTCAAATTGAGCACCATCACCACCAAGAGGCATTGAACTCATTTTCTTACTTTGAACATGCTCTTGAGGACATTTTTCAATATTGTCTTCCTCTAGAAACTTTTGCTCTTCCTGCTCTTTATATATAACTTTATGCAAAAAATTATTGTTAGCAATATAAAGAGCATCAAGGGTGTCCCAAATTTCTTTAGTACTAGAGCAATTCTTAATTCTAGCATAAGCATCATCATTTAAACTACTTCTCAATATTTGCATTGCTCTATTGTTCAAGGAAAAATATTTCTTATCATAAGCATTCCATGTTTATTTTGATTTGCAAGTAAATCCATCAAGTACAACATCTCATAAATCCAAATCAATAGATTGCATATATAACACCATTCTAGATTTCCAATAAACAAAATGCTCACCATCAAAGAATAGTGGTTTTTCAATTTCAAAACCTTCCATTTTGAAAAACTTTCAATAGTTGCCAACAAACAAGAATCTTTGACTATAAGTGGTTAAGCTTTCAATAGAGCACGATGCTCTGTACCACTTGTTCGCCATGGCAACTATCACCGAAGAGGGAAGTGAATTGGGTGATTACAAAATTTTACAACAACATTAAGAAATTAAGCCTTTTGAAGTACTGAATTAATAAATGCAACAGAACATGCATAATAAAGGTACAACTATTATAAATTACTTAAATATAACTTGAGTTATAGGATAAATCAAGCAAATAAATTAGATATCAAGTTCTTAAAATAAAAACATCAAGATGACAAGATATGTAATAAATAAATATACTACACCAAATATTGAAATTAAAGAGTGTAGGAAAGAGAGAATCAAACTCAAGAATTTATCTTGGTTCAGCCACTAACTACTTGTGACCTACATCCACTCCCCAAGCTTAACTTGAGATTTTCTTCACTATCTCCTAGACTTCATAGGTACTAGGAAAACCTTTACAACAAAGAACACTCAACACACCTTGGGATGCCTCACCCTTTGTGCTTGAGCCTAAAAAATAAGGAATACCTCACCATTACAACTTTTAAGGGATGTCTCATCCTCTTTACTATCAAGGGATACCTCATCATTTACTCTATCAAGGGATACCTCATCCTCTTACATAGAAAATCAAAGAAAGATTGAATGATAAACTCTCAAAAAAGTAGATTACTTAAGTTGAAGCTCTATGGGTAGAAGGACAAACACGCTTTTTAGCTTATAAAATAGAGTATGATTTTCAAGGCTTTTAAACTCATATTGAATGCTCTACGAGATGTTTCGAATTGATTTTCTAGTTTAATTCCTAATGAATTGTATTTGTAGCTCAATGCATTAAAGATCCATTGGAAGTGGACGATGCATTAAATGCAAGCAAACTAGTTATTAATTTTTATTTCTAGAAACCAGTCTATTTGAATAGACTAAGCATCTATTCGAATAGATGCATTTTTAGCACAGTAAGGAGTGGTTTCTAGTTGAGCCTATTCAAATAGGCCTATGCTCTATTCAAATAGAGCCTTTTTAAAAACAAAGGCATGTAGCTATTTTAAAACCTCTATTTGAATAGATGTGCTATTCTATTCGAATAGAGCTTAATGGAATGGAAAATTTGGCAGTCTGACTTTTGCGATTCGAATAAGGATACACTCTATTCGAATAGACTTATTTGAAAAACACTTTAAACAACTTTGAAACTTTGCCAAATGTTTCCAAAAGATCCAACAAGTTTTTAGACACTTAAACACCTTTTTTTAATAAACAAAACTCATTTTAAAACTTTGAAATCATGTGTGCTATTTGGGTTCTTGAAAAACAAGTTTAGAGCTTAAGTGTAAACCTTTTTACCTTTACAAAAAGATCTAAGTCCTAAAATTATTCTTTAAAGGTCTTGGACTTGATCTTACCAACATCTTCTCATTTGTTATCATCAAAACAATCTTCAATGGCCAATAGCCAATTACACATTCCTCAAACATTATGAACCTATTCATTAGCTCGTAGACTATATTATAAACCTCCTTTACACCTTGATGCAACTTCTTTTGATTTTTCTTCAAAGCCAAGTTTGTCCTCCTGAGTTTCCTCACTTTAGAGCACAGTATTTTAAACTCAAGCTTCTATGACTTATATTGTTGTTAATTAAGCTTTGATGGTGTTGCATCATGGACTTGCTACTAAGTAGACCTCTATTGGGTATCACTCTACTCAACAGTTCTGGCTTGAGCATGCTCCTTCATGGCTTCAGTCTTCTCTAGGTCTAGTTGTTTCAAGAAGGATTCAATAGAGAAATACTTTATAAAGGCAATGCCCAGGTCTGCATCAAGGTCATCCAACTTGAGATTTTGTGGCTTTCCTCATGTTCAACCAAAGTAGGTGCAGTGGCATCAAATACAGGGGATCTAATATGAGGAAGACTGAACTTTAGAGATAAGAAAGACAATCTTTCACCTTAAGAAAGCTCCTAAGTAGAAGGTTGAGTTGCTTAATGGGGACTTCCTTCTTTACTTCAGATACCTTCTGAGCTTTTTCCCCTTTGAAACTCAGTTTGGATTTCTTCAATAACCTTGCTTCCATGTGCTTCTTCTTGAGTCTTTTTTTCTTCTCCACTATTTGTTCTTCATTTTCTCTATCTTCTTCTTTCACAATATTTTTTCATTCACTCTACCTTAATCAGCTTCTACTCCCGCTTGTGTTTCTTCAGTTTGGGCTACTTTCTCCTTCTCTTCTTCTTCTTTATTTTCCTTCTCTTCTTCTTTTTTGTTGGATGAGTACAGTGGCTTCATGGTAGAGATGTTGCGGTCTTTGGAAAGTTGGGTCATGATGATGGCTATGGCTATATATGTTTACTGAGTAGTCTCACCAATAATCTTCTCAGTGTCTTCAACACCTTTATGAATTTTTTCTTCATCAAGAGTAAGCTCTAGCAAAACTTCAGCAGAGTCAAAGAAGTCTTTAGAGACTTTTGCAAAGAGGAGACTAGCATGTTTCTATGCAAGAGTAGGCTCATCAACAGGTAGAGCAGACTTATCTTGATGTTGAACAGACTCTTCTTCAGCTTAAGAAACTTCACCTTCATCCTTCTTAGTGACTTTTCCCTTCAGCTTCTTTTCTTTCTTAAACTTTCCTCTCTTTTCCTCCTTCGTATCTCCTTCTTCTTTCTTCTTTTTCCTTCTTAGTGCTTTCTTCTCCTGTTTTGGTTTTGATAGATGATCATGTAACCTCTTAGTTCTTAGCTCAATAGCTTAATCCATGATTGGCCTTTGGTGTGTTATCGTAGGCAACCAAAAATAAAACTATACTCCTAAAAACACATGTAGTAATGTAAGTAAGGATCGTTCTCATGGAGTGTATCTAGCTTAGTTTTATACTACGTGAACGTGGATTGGGGGTTTTGAGTATAAATAATAATAATTTTAAGAAAAACAACTAAGAAATAATTCAAATTAAATTATCAAAACTAATCAAAATAACAAACCTTCGTCTACTAAGTCAACATCCATCATCAAAATTTTACAACTAATCATTGATGCAAGTATATATCAATCCACACTTTGAATATTCACCGTTGGAACTATTTTCCTATCTCTCGTTAGTCGTAGTTAATTAAAAAATAAGCAATCTAAATAACCCTATCTACTAAACATCCCAAGACAAGTGCTAAAGGTTTAATCTAGTAGCACCTTTAAGAATTAGAGAGATCGATGAAACTAAACAACACAAGCACAAGCGGTTGCATTTAATTTATTCAAGTATTCTTCCTAAAATCTAATAATTTCTAACCCAGTAAATAATTAAATTTTAGTTACTTCACAAATTAGAGGGATCAAACAATTACAAATTTGATATCAAATTTAGAAATAGATTGCAGCAAATAATGAACTAGTAGGCCTCCTAGTAATTAAATGAAATAATCATGTAAATAGTCACAGAAGAATATTCGATACTCAAAGCATAAATCAAACAATAAAAACAAATTAGATCTCATAGTTTTATTGATTCGATGCTTTTGTTTCCTTCAACCAATTAAAAACTTAGCAACACAGGGCCATAGATGAAAACTCGAAGAAGAGCAAAGAGAAGAGGGGGAGCGGCGTGTATAAAAGTTTGTTCATTACTCCCCCCTTTTATCTTTTCTGTATCAGCATTCAAGCCTACCAAATCTCCTACCAAATCTTCTATAAATATTTCCTATAAAACCTTCTACAAAATCTTCTATAGATATTCTAAATATTATCCTAAGAAAACAATATCAAAATCTAACTAATTAAGGAAAATATTTAAAATAAAATAGGATCCTAATATAAATAGGGAAGATGTATTTTCAATTGGGATTTTTATGCACTAGATTTGGAAATTTCCAAAAAATACACCACATTAGACTCGTGATTAGAATTATAGGCTAAGGAACATCCCAGATTACGAAGCAATATCAAAATTGTTCAAATTCGCCCAATTAGATTTGTTTTGCACTTAACGCTTTCATTTGCATCCTAAATCAAAATATAAGAATAATGAGTATATTTAAGTACAAAACAAGTATAAAAGATTAAACATTAAGGGAGAAAATATGACATTTTGAATTCTCATCAAATTCCCCCACACTTGACTTTTGCTCGTCCTTGGGAAAGAAAAATATAAGCACAAATAAGAGAAAACACAACAAGTACACATAAATTTTCCTTTTAAAATAAAAATGCAAGAAATTTGACATTCCAATAACCTATCAAAGCTTAAAGAGATTAATCTTTCAATCATACATCTATATTCATCTCAAATGTGAGTCATCAAACCAAGCTTGCTTTCAAAAACAAATCTCATGATCTCAATTACTCTCTTGATGAACATATGCATACTTAACAACTCATAAACACTTCCCACAAGTCAAATAGGCAAAATTGCTACTCAATTCTCTACTAATTCAAGTCTACACCTTATGAAGGATCATTAGGATTTCTTTAGGCACTTTTTATCATTTTTTTATTTTTCTCCTTTTTTTTCATATAGAGACATAAACTTGGCAAAGCTCGAAGTCATAATAGTACGTTTCCTCCACACATTACAAACTCTAGCTAAAGACTCGAATTCTTGACCGTGCACCTAACCTACACATCAAGAAATCTAATTCCTACCTAATCCATACCCTTTATTTTTTATTCCATTCACATTTCAACTTTCACCACCCCCAAACTTATTTTCTTTTATGCACTTGAGTGGATCATATAATTTCTCTTTTTTTTTCAATTGCCTAAATCTCATAAATTCAGTGCTTCTTAAAACTTTGCTTTGAAAAGAGTAGAAAAATTGTCTAAAGACTAGGGAAGCAAAAAGGAATTCATGTCATATAGATATGCCAACTTAAGAGCTCATAAATCCAATGAAACAAGTTTTATAATCACAAGCTTAAGTTGATAAAATGCAAGAACTGAACACAGATAGCAATCATGAATTTTCCACTTTCACTTCTCAAAGATATTGACACATCAAACCTCTATTAGCTCTTTTCAATCATTTATTAATGCAAAATTTTCTCAAAAGAGTGAGTTTTGAAAAAAAAAACAAACAAACTAATATTTTTTTTATTTTTAACTTTTTTTTTTGTTGGCTGACACTATTTACATCTCCCTACAAAGGCTCCAAACTCGGGAAGGTATTTAAGTCAACTCAAAAATAACAAAATTAAAATAAAATAAACCAAAAACTATGCCAATCTTCCCCTATACTTAATCTTTACATTGTCCTCAATATAAGATTAAATGAAAAAAAAAGGAAAAAATAACTAAAATATAAATGCAAAAATATGAAAAGAGAATGAACCCCCTGTTGGGAATTTTTGCGGATACAACACGCAGCGGAAAACAGGGATTCCCATCGAGGATCCATGCAAAAAAGTCATAATCTGAGTTTTTTAAAAGATTTACCTCTTGGAGCGTGAATCACCAACACCGTAATAGAAACGATGCCTCTGCGGTATCCACACGAATAGACTCATGAACGTCCAACGTCTGCAAAGAGGAGTGTCACGTCTCTCACACAGTGCTAGCTGCGAAGAGAAGAGAAGAAACCTGTCGCTCTCTCACTCACTTTTTCTGTAAGTGCGGCTAGGGTTCTGAATTGTGTATCTTAGCAGCCCTTTAGTAGTACTATTTATAATAGTGACTGCCTTAAGTGAGTGTGAGCAGCAGCAAGGTAAGCTGTGCAACCCTAGACCCATCTGTTATGAGTCTGACCCATACTTGAATTCGAGTCCAACTTGGATCCATTGCTCCAATTTTAGTCTACTCTATGTATGTGTGACCCTGCGAGGTTCTTATTACGTTGGACAAGTAATATTAAAATCCCATTTTAATATTACAAGTATGAGCGGTATCTAGCAATACATCGTTGCTACCAAGTAATAAGAATATCGTGATTTGACATAACCTTTTCGTGACCAATGTTTCGTGTTGTTTAGTCCCTTTGTCAAGATATCTAGATTGAACACAAGGCATGGAATGCGTCACCCTTGTATAGTCCAATCATTCGTTTCCTGATATTCGAGTAGACTTTGTAACAACAAATGAGATCAATATCTCATATTGACTCATTTGAGCATGGCTATGCATTTCGCAGTCTCACTCAATCAGGGGGCCCGAAGATATCGCTCCTGTTATGTAGGAGTGACAAATCCCATCTAGGTCACTCACATCCCTCTGCATGATTTGCGGTATGTCCAATAACTAACTTTATAATCACCTTGTTACAGATAACGTTTGATGGTATTAAAACACACAACTCCTCATGTAGGAATCATAGTGATTTCAAGTCAAAGGACCACAGACACCATTGTCACTATGAGAATCACTTATGACACTCACGTAACGATCCATGTAGCGTTCTCATGGTGGGTTAGTCTAGTACATCATTACTCTAATGTGTACCCATGTGAAGACTTGATATCTCATATCCATTACCCGTGAGATGTGGTCATCAGTCTATGCATATACTAGTCTCAATGTATTATTGTTGTCTTAATTAACAATAATACTTGACTAGGGACATTTAAGAATAGTGTTGTAACCAAAAGGATCTCATGATCAAGTCATCCACTTGATGTCCTATGGCATCAAACTTACTATTCTAAGGACTTTATTATGTTTATCAAAAAAGAACACAATAAATGAAATGCCTCATATATAAAATAGCATAATAGAATGTATGTAAATACAGAAAATGTATTGGCCTCTAGGGCATACACCAACAATCTCCCACTTGCACTAGAGCCAATCAGGCATATATCTAATGCCTAAAGACCTAGTGTGACCCTCATGCTTCTGCTGTGCAAGAGGCTTCGTCAGTGGATCAACAATGTTATTATCTGTTGGTACTCTGCATATCATCACATCTCCTCTATCGATGATCTCTGGAATAAGATGGAAGCGCCTAAGTATATGTTTGGATTGCTGGTGAGATCTAGGCTCCTTAGCTTGTGCAATGGCTCCATTATTATCACAACAGATGTCCACTGGGTCCACAATGCTAGGAATAGTGCCAAGTTCAGTAATGAACTTCTTGATCCAAACGGCCTCCTTTGCTGCATTGGAGGCAGCAATATACTCAGCCTCTGTGGTAGAATCAGTGTCTGTCTCCTGTTTTGAACTCTTCCAGCTCACAGCCCCACCATTTAGGCAAAAAACATAACTCGATTGTGATCTGGAGTCGTCCTTATCAGTTTAGAAGCTAGCATTAGTGTAACCTTTTACAACTAGCTCTTCCTCGCCTCCATATACCAAGAACGAATCCTTAGTCCTTCTTAAGTACTTAAGGATATTCTTGATAGCAGTCCAGTGACTCTCAATGGGATCAGACTGGTACCTACTCGTCATGCTCAAAGCATATGAGATGTCTAGTCGAGTACATAACATGGCATACATGATAAATCCAATTGCAGATGCATATGGAATCTTGTTCATGCGATCCCTCTTATCCTGAGTGGAAGGGGATTGAGCCTTAGGTAGGCTTACACCATGTGACATAGGCAAGAGTCCTTTCTTGGATTCATGCATGTTAAATCGTCTTAACACTTTGTTTATGTATGTACTCTGACTTAGGCTAAGCAATCTCAGCGATCTATCTCTATAGATCCTGATACCTAATTCATAGGTGGCTTCGTCCAAGTCCTTCACAGAGAAGCAATTCCCTAACCAAGTCTTTACGGACTGTAGGGTAGGGATGTCATTTCCAATAAGTAGTATGTCATCTACATACAATACTAGAAAGACAATAGTGCTCCCACTAACCTTCTTGTAGACATAAGATTCTTCTTCATTTTTGATGAAACCAAACAGTTTTATTATATCATCAAAACAAAGATTCCAGCTTCTGGAAGCTTGCTTCAATCCATAAATAGATCGTTACAACTTGCATACTTTTCTAGCATCCTCTGGAGTGGCAAAAGCCTCAGGTTGTGTCATGTACACATCTTCGAGAAGATTTCCATTAAGGAAAACCATTTTGACATCCATTTTCCAGATTTCATAATCATGGTATCTTGCCGCAATAACAAGCAAGATCCAAACGGATTTAAGCATCACAACTGGGGAAAAAGTCTCATCATAGTCTACACCATGAATTTGTTTGAAACCTTTAGCCACCAATCGCACCTTAAAGGTATGCACATTACCATCCATGTCGGTTTTCTTCTTGAAAACCTACTTGCACCCAATAGGTTTTACCCCTTCAGGTGGGTCAACCAAGGTCCATACCTGGTTGGCATACATAGAATCCATTTCAGATCTCATGGCCTCAAGCCATTTCTCAGATTCTGGGCCAATAATGGCTTCCTGGTAAGTCACAAGCTCATCTTGATCCATGAGCAATACGTCACCTTGTTGGGTCATGAGAAATCCATATCTCTCTGGTTAATGATGTATCCTGGTAGACCTATGCAGGTCTTGTGCTATTAGAGCAGGTTGCTGTTCCACAACATTTTGTGGAAGCTACTCTATTTCCACCATTGGTTCATTACTGCTTTGTGAAACTTGAATTTCTTCAAGTTCTACTTTTCTCCCACTGGTTCCTTTGGAGATAAACTCCCTTTCTAGAAACACAGCTGTCCGTGCGACAAACACTTTGCCCTCAGTAGGATTATAGAAAAAGTATCCCTTGGTTTCCTTTGGATACCCCACAAAGAAGCATTTATCTAATTTAGGTCCAAACTTATCAGAAACTTGACGTTTCACATAAGCTTTGCAGCCCCAAATCTTCAAGAAAGACATACTGGGTCGTCTCCCAGTCCATATCTCATATGGTTTCTTTTGAACAGTCTTAGATGGAACACGGTTAAGTGTGAAAGCTGCTGTTAACAGAGCATGTCCCCAGAAGGAGCCTGGAAGGTTTGCATGACTCATCATGGATCGGACCATGTCCAACAAGGTCTGGTTCCTCCTTTCAGAGACACCATTCCATTGTGGTGTTCCTGGTGGAGTGAGTTGACATATTATCCCACACTCTTTCAGATGATCATCAAACTGTTGGCTTAAGTATTCTCCTCCTCGATCTGATCGAAGGATTTTAATACTCTTGCCAAGTTGGTTTTGTACTTCATTCTTGAACTCTTTGAACTTTTCAAAGGATTCTGATTTGTGCTTCATAAGATATACAAATCCATATCTATTGAAATCATCAGTAAATGTAATGAAGTATGAAAACCGCCTCTAGCGACTGTGTTTAGTGGCCTACATACATCACTATGTATAAGGCCTAAAAGATCACTAGCCTTTTCACCTTGTCCAATGAATGGGGCCTTTGTCATCTTCCCCAATAAACAAGATTCACATATCTCATATGGTTTGAAATCAAATGAGTCCAAGAATCCATCTTTATGGAGTTTGGAGATGCGTTTCTTATTTATGTGGCCCAAACAACAATGCCAGAGAAAAGTTGGGTTTAGATCGTTTGATTTAAACCTCTTTGTATTTATGTTATAAATGGGCGTTTCGAGATCAAGTACATAAAGTCCATTACTCAATTGTGTACTACCATAAAAAATATCATTCATATAAATGGAACAACACTTGTCCTTTATAATAAAAGAAAAACCTTTCTTGTCCAAACAAGAAACAGAAATGATATTCCTACTAATAGCAGGCACAAAATAGCAGTTCTCTAACTCTATTACAAGCCCAGTGGGCAAAGATAATAAATAAGTCCCTACAGCTAATGCAGTAACCTTTGCTCCATTTCCCACTCGTAGGTCGACTTCGCCCTTCGTCAATGGTCTACTGCTCTTTAGATCTTGCACATTTACACAAATGTGAGATCCATATCCAGTATCTAATACCCATGATGCAGAAGTAGATAAATTGACTTCAATAACAAAAATACCTGAAGTAGAAGTCTTACTTCCCTTCTTCTTTTTGAGCTCCTCCAGGAACTTGGCACAGTTCCTCTTCCAATGTCCGGTCTAATCGCAATGGAAGCATGTACCTTCCTTAGCCACTCTACCCACTGGTTTCAAGCCAGAAGTGATGGGCTTGGACTTATCCTTGCCCTTGCCCTTCCAGTTGTCCTTGGGCTTTTTCTACTGTTTCTTGCCCTTATTCTTTTAGACCATCATTATGGCCTTCCCTTTACCTTTGTTGATGTTACGCTCGTCCAGTTCTCAACATGCCTAGCAAGCCTCTAGTAGTGATTTGTCAATCCCATTCATGTTGTAGTTCATGACAAATTGACTAAAACTTTAAAGGCAATGATTGTAGGACTAAGTCGATGGCCAACTCTTGGCCCAAAGGAAAACCAGTCTCTCTAGGTTTTTAATGTACCCAATCATCTTGAGTACATGAGCACCAACAGGGCTTCCTTCTACCACTTGCAGACTTGAAACGGTGCTTTAGAGACCTCGAATCTCTCATGATTGGCTATTCTTGATAGAGCTTCTTAAGGTATACGATCATATCGTATGCATCCATGTTCTCATGTTGCTTTTAGAGCTCAGAGTTCATGGTGGCCAGCATTAGACATCCAATGTCTAAGGCATCATCTTGATGCTTCTTAAAAGCATCTCTTTCAGTTCTAGGGGCATTATCAGTAGGTGGCTCAGGAATAGGCTGTTCCAAAACATACAACTTTTTCTCTTGCTTGAGGATAATCCTCAACCAGTCTAGAAAATTCGTTCTAGACAGCTTGTCCTTCTCAAGGACGGATCGCAATGATAAAGTACCCGATGTGTTTGTTGCCATGGTAATCTATTAACAGAAATATGCAAAATATAAGTATCATGCATAAACATATTTAATGAGGTCTTTTAAATTAAATATTTCTCCCACTATTTTATTCAAGTCAATGACCCTCAGCATTAACTCGGAAAATCCCATCGTAAGATTTCCTAGTGGGCAAGATCCATATTTCACCTAGTTTTGAGTCAGCTTTGGCTGATCACCCAAAATTAGTTATTTAGGTAGGAAACACTTTCCAATTACATCACATGTAACTCTTGGATAGTTGGGTGAATAACATTTATTCTAATCCATCTAATGGACTAAAGCCCAACTTCATGCCTCTAAGCCTTCAATCCTATTGAAATGGCCTAGTTAAGTCGACCCAATGTTGGCATTGGCAGTTGGATATTACTTTTATCCCATCGCGTCTTACTAATATAGATAAAGGCATCCTGCTTTGGCAGACCTGCACTTGATCGATACTAGTCTTGACGAGTGCCACACATTGGAAGGCATCACATAATGACTTAATATTTGCTTTGAGGGAATTTTTATTATTATTAGATCTCACCATTTATTAAATTATTTATCATACCATAAACATTATCCATGCATCTCATACATAAAAAGCATATAAAAGTGACATGGTTATGGCCCCTAAGAGAGTAGCATTAATTAAGGCAGCTTCACTAAGCGTCTCCCATCAACGTCCTCACTTGATGTCATCTTCTTGCCTCCACATCATAATTACATTATATAGAAACCTCTTTTACATTCGAGGGGAGTTAGGTGAGAAGAGAATGTACAATCAAAATGTAGAGAGAAAGGCACGACACGCAGGTCGTATTTATTAAAACCAAAAGGCATAAAAAGAAGACTAAGGCCATAACCATGCACCATGCATCACAAAGAACATGTAAACTCATAACAATAATACATAATTATTTTTCGTGAGTTATAAAAGGATAGAAAATATTGCGCTTTCGAATAACACACTACTCAGAGGTAGCACAGGGGTTCCGCTGAGCCGCGCGGAACCCTTAGCCCGAATAACATGAACACGTCATGTGCCACGGGGAGCCCTTGCGCCGTCGTTCAACACTTGAACCTCTAGCGCCTCCTTGATGGCTTGACATCAACACTTGATGCTGCTGCCGCATAATAAGAATAGGGTTTCCAAAACCCCTTGCGCCGCGCCTCTTGTGCAGAAACAAGGATTCCATAACCCCTGCTGCCGCAAACCAAGAATAAGGTTTCCCAAACCCTTGCGCCGCATATTAAGAATAAGAATTCCATAACGCTGTACGTATTACATACATACCAGAAAGCTTCACAAAAATATACATCTTAAAACAAAACAGTTTTCACAAAACATATGAACATCTTCAAGAAGTTTTTGAAAACAACATCACGGTTTTGCATACAACATAAGAAACAGAATATGTTTTCGCAAAGGGTTTCATACGGTTTTCAGAAATAACATATTAAAGATCATATCTTTTGTCAAAAAGAAGAATAGAAAACATGTTATCTCATGTAAACGAAAACAGAAAACCGAATCATGGTTTTGCAAGATGCTCTGATACCACTGTTGGGAATTTTTGCGGATACAACACGCAGTGGAAAATAGGGATTCCCACCGAGGATCTATGCGAAAAAACCATAATCTGAGTTTTTTAAAAGATTTACCTCTTGGAGCGTGAATTACCAACACTGTAATAGAAATGATGTCTCTGCTGTATCCACACGAACAGACTCATGAATGTCCAACGTCCGCAAAGAAGAGCGTCACGTCTCTCACATAGTGCTAGCTGAGGAGAGAAGAGAAGAGTGTGAGCCCCTTAGCAGCCCTTTAGCAGTACTATTTATAATAGTGACTGCCTTAAGTGAGTGTGAGCAGCAGCAAGGTAAGCTATACAACTCTAGACCCATCTGTTATGAGTCTGGCCCATATTTGAATCTGAGTCCAACTTAGATCCATTGCTCTAATTTTAGTCTGCTATATGTGTGTGACCCTACAGGTTCTTATTAAGTTGACAGTAATATTAAAATCCAATTTTAATATTACAAGCAGTGAGCGGTATCTAGCAACACATCGCTACTACCCAAGTAATAAGAATGTCAGTGATTTGACATAACCTTTCCGTGACCAATGTTTCCGTGTTGTTTAGTCCCTTTGTCAAGATATCTAGATTGAACACAAAACATGAAATGCATCACCCTTGTATAGTCCAATCATTCGTTTCCTGATATTCGAGTAGACTTTGTAACAATAAATGAGATCAATATCTCATATTGACTCATTTGAGCATGGCCATGTATTTCGCAGTCTCACTCAATCAGGGGGCCCGAAGATATCGCTCCTGTTATGTAGGAGTGACAAATCCCATCTAGGTCACTCACATCCCTTTGCATGATTTGCGGTATGTCCAATAACCAACTTTATAATCACCTTGTTACAGAAGACGTTTGATGGTATTAAAACACACAACTCCTCATATAGGAATCGTAGTGATTTCAGGTCAAAGGACCACAGACACCATTGTCACTATGAGAATCGTTTATGACACTCACGTAATGATCCACGTAGCATTCTCATGGTGGGTTAGTCTAGTACATCATTACTCTAATGTATACCTATGTGAAGACTTGATATCTCATATCCATGACCCGTGAGATGTGGTCATCAGTCTATGCACATACTAGTCTCAATGTATTATTGTTGTCCTAATTAACAATAATACTTGACTAGAGACATTTAAGAATAGTGTTGTAACCAAAAGGATCTCACGATCAAGTCATCCACTTGATGTCCTATGGCATCATACTTACTATTCTAAGGACTTTATTATGTTTATCAAAAAGAACACAATAAATGAAATGCCTCATATATAAAATAGCATAATAGAATGTATGAAAATACAGAAAATGTATTGGCCTCTAGGGCATACACCAACACTCCCCATGGGTTGCCTCCTAAGCAACACCTTTGTTTATTGTCGTTGGGTTGACTTAATGCTTCCTTAAGGACCTGCACAAGCTTTTTCTTCTTACGGTGCACTAAGTTTAATGGAGATGATCACTGATAACGTTCCTCCGTTTCCAAGGAACACATACTTGAGGTGACTAGGTAAAGGCTTCAAATCTTGAATAGGACCTGTAAGACAAAGGGTAAAGGCCTCTCATTAGAAACTGATAATGCAATATAATGAATGTTACCTGACTGCTGTAACTTTAAAAAATTATTCCATGTTGCAATTGTTTCCTGTAAATCAATACTCAAGTCTAACTTCTCATTCACTTTCTCAAGAGGTTTTGTAATGGCAACTTTCAATCCATCTTTTCTATCAAGTTCAAAAACTTCTTGTGCTAAAAGATTAATTGCATCAATAGAATAAATAGGATTATCATCACTAGGATATTTCATGGCATCATAAATATTAAAATTAACAATTTCACCATCAAGTTCTATGATAAGTATGCCACTATAAATATCTATCTTAGTCTTGGTTGTCTATAAGAATGGTCTTCCTAACAAAATAGGAGCAATTTGATCACCATTCTCCATATCAAGCATATAGAAATTAGCATGGAAAACCAAATCATTAACTTGCACAAGAACATCATCAATTACACCCTTAGAATAGGCATTAGATCTATCAGCCAATTGAATCACAACACCAATTTTATTCAAAGGTCTAAGTTTCTGTAACATCCTCTTCAACATGTTAAACTTGTAAATAGTTACAAATGTAGCTTAATACTTGCTTAACATGCTAGTTTAATTTTGTGATAATTTGAATTAATTTAGGCACTTTGCTGCAAACCAAAAGGTGAAAAATTGCTTAAAATGACCTAGATATTAACATAAATAGTTTAGCTAATAGAAATAAATATGGATAATTTATTTCTAAGTCACAAATATGTATTCTATAATGTGGTTGAAGTTTTAGAATAATCGGAGTCTGTTTGTTATTTTTAGGCATACTGGTTGTGTGTTTTAATGTCGGATTGACTAGTCACAAAAATAAAAAAATACAATACTGGTGAAATAATTTTTTTAATGAATCTTAGTATTTATTTTAAAGTTGTTGGAGCTTGAAAAACTTGATTTAGGTAAATCTGAGTGTTTTTAGTAGATCGAGAAGTATCAGTGTTATAACTAATGGCCTTAAACCATCCATGATTTATAGCTTATTTCCTTGACTTCTTTAAGTGACTTTGTTACTCATTTTTCTCACTTTTCTCTTTTCTCTTCACGGCTAAACCAGAAGTAGCTGAAAGGGTGGAAGCTCAAGTGGAGAAAAAGGAAGGCAAGAGGCACAAGAAAAAGGGAAAATCCAAGGTTTGAGATTGAGGATCAATCTGTAGCATCAAGTCAGCTTAAGGTAGGGGTTCTTGAGCTTGAAACTTCATTTCTTCTCATTTTTCATCTTTAGCTTACTTGAGGTTTAATATGCCAAAATGAGATCTTGAGGTGTTTTGAGTGATTTTCTTGCTTAGATAAGTTTTAAATGTTGTTTATGACTTGTTCATGCTAATAGTTTGGATTAAAAATTAAAAACTCTACATTTGAACCTAAAATGCTCAAAGTGTTGATTTTTGGAGTTTGGATGAGTGATTTGGTTTTTGGATCCATTTTTAATGAAACAAATTGGTGTTTTATGATTCTTTCATGTTAGTGAACTTGTTAGGAACCTTAAATCACTTAGTAACTGCTTTGGAATGCCAAAATCCGTGATTGGTTCTAATGGAATAATACTAGTTCTGCAAAAATTTGCAGAACCTGGGTTTTGGTTCTCACGCTATAGTGCAGGGTGTGCACGGCATGGTGCACGAGTCTCGGGTTTTCAGTTTCTAGCTGGCAGAGAGTAGCATGCTGCGGTGTGGGGGTGTCACGGCGAGGCGTGAGCTCTAGGAATTTCCAACATTGTGATTTTGATGTTTTTGAATTTCCTAAGTGATTTGATCACTCATGTATGTATTCCTAACAGTGTTGAGGCACAAATGGGGGCAATACTTGGAGAGAATAACCATTTAGCATATATAAGAAGTTGTGAAATCCTAGGAAAATCTTTGAGTTTAAAATGCCTTAGGGTTGTATCTAAAATCTTGCACAATATGAGGTTGTCTTGAAATCACTTGTGAAGTAATGATGTGAGGTTCTAAGTACGAGAATGCTAGTGACATGGTTCTTGCTACTTTGTTGGATAAGTGAGGCTAAGATTCCTATGTTCTAGTGTTTAATATGTGGCTTGAATATTTGATTTTCAAACTTGATATTTGCTAGTTTCCTATGTATTGTGATTTTTGATGGTGTGCACAACCATATGACCTAAGAATGAGGTGTTGGATCTAAATTCTCCTTGCATTTATGCTTTCATGGTCAAGGTTACCAGTTTGGGGTGGCAATAGTACCCTTATGTTGGTGAGGAAAAAGTGCCTACCTATTACCAAGTGGGTTTAGGCTTTTCGGCTTATCTTACTTTGTATATACAAGAAACAAAGGTTTCTGGGAAATAAGTAAGTAGCTTGTGTTTTCAAACTTTAAAACCTGCATTGACATTGCATATTCATAATATTAGGACATTGTTTGAGCATAATCATACCTCTTAACAAAAAGCATTGCATTGTTCACAATTGTATGGGTAGTTGTCTTGCTTGATTGGTTGATTGCTTGGTTGCTTGTCGATAGTATCTTAGGATTGTATGGGTGATTCTTTGATATTATTGATTTTTTAGATATTCTATTACATAGAGTATATTTATGTGTTCAGTTAATTTATTTGTTATAAATGATTAACTACTAGTCTTGGTATGCGAATACTGAGAAATTTTGATTTCTCACCCTTGTGTGTTCCTTGTAAATACAGGTGAAGTCCCTCCAAAGGAAAAAGGGCAATAAAAAGAAGAAGCAAAATGCTTAGTTTAATCGCTTTATTTCTTTTTGAATTAGATTGTATAATTGTACTCTTCTGGTTGTTTGTAAAAGTTTATGTGTACAGTATGACTTATTTGCCGTTGATGTATGTGTATATGATCTTTTTATCATCTGTGGCTCTCTGTATTGACTACACTGGTTATTATGGATTTATCTTTTATGTATTTTAGAAAGTGGCATGCTTAATGTACTTTTTCTTAAAATATACTGCTTATTTTACGATAATTTGTATTAGGGTGTTACATTATGGTATCAGAGCAGTTCATCCTATTGAGCCGGGGTGTGGATTGACTATACTTCGACATGTTTAAGAGTTCTTCTTTGTGTTGTACATTTCTTTTGTCTTTTGTGTGAGATGTTTGGTTGAATTGCATAACTTGCCTTTGATATGACTGTTTTAGCTACTGTTGTATGGTTACATGATATTAGGATTAGCTACCTCAATATGTATTATTCTGTGTTTACAAGAAACTATGGCAGCACGAGGGTGACCCCGCCGAAGTAGGAACTCTGGAAATGAAGGCCTTGACATGGTTGGAGCCTTTAAGGCAATGGCTAAGGCAATAAGGGACCAAATAGCCGTTACTGCCACTACTATGCAAGAGCAAACAGCCGCAATAACTAAAGCTATCAAAGAGCAAGTAGTTGCGACAACAAGGATGTTTGAGAGAATGAGTACCACTCAACATCAACTACCTATACCACCACCACACCACCAGGGACAACCAAACCAAGAGATAGTTGGAAGGAATTAGACTTTTCAAGACCTCTCGAAGTTCAAAAAATCTAATCCATCTTCCTTCAATGAGGAGTATAACCCAGTCAGAACTGATGGTTGGCTCAAAGAGATGGAGAATATTTTCACTAACATGGCTTGCTCAAACGAGCAAAAGGTATTTTTTGCTTCGTACATGCTGGAAAGTGAGGCAAAGGATTAGTGGGTGGACATCAAGAGAGCTCTTGAGGTTTCAAGGACTTATGTGACGTACGAGATCTTTAGGAATTCTTTTCTGAGAAACTTCTTTCCACAAAACCTTCAGAATGTCAAAGAGATGGAATTTCTCAAGTTGGAATAAGGGGATATGTCTGTTGGCCAGTACGTGGTCAAATTTAACAAATTGTCTAAGTTCTCGTCTTGCATCAGGATTAACCTAGATGAATCTTGGATGTGTGTTAAGTTTAAAGAAGGATTGAGGGAAGACATTCAAAATATCATCCACCCGTTTGAGATTCGAGACTTTGAAACTTTGATTAACAAATGCCGGATAATCGAAGGGCGTTCTAAAAAGCTTTCAGTGGAGCCTAAGTCACAAGAACTTCAAAAGAGGAAGTGGGATGATGATAAGTACAAGAAGGGATCTTCTAAATCTAGGTTAACTCAGGATAAGGGTAAGCAGATTCAGAAGGAGTTTGTGGTACTTAAGTGTTCCAAGTTTGGGAAACAGTACGGAGATCGACCTTGCTCAGTGTGTTTTGTTTATGGGAAACTTGGGCATTTTGCTAAGGAGTGTCCATCAAAGGAGGAAGCCGCGCTTACCCAGAAACCATAAGCCAGAGGGAAAGTTTACACTCTAGGTGATGAAGAGGTAACTCAGTCTTCCGATCTTATCGAAGATAAATGCATAATTCATAATCATCTTTTAACTGTGTTGTATGATTCAGGAGTATCCCACTCCTTTGTTTCTAATGATTAGGTGAATGAGCTAGATTTACCTGTATCTAAACTTTCATATGACTTATCTATATCTACTCCTACTAGTAAACCAGTTACAACATCCAGAGTGTGTCTTGATGTGTAAAGGTAAAGGATAGGATTTTTTTTGTAAACCTTATCTGTTTGCCTCTTGTAGATATCGATGTCATCCTTAGCATAGATTGGTTGTTTGCTAACCATGTAGTGTTGAATTGTTCATATAAATCCCTAGTTTTCTTGTCAAACATACCTACCAAAGTCATTTCATCTAAGTCTGTGTATCTTAATGCAAATCAAGTTAATCTCTATTTGTAGGAGGAATCTCTAGGATATGTTTCTCTTGTTTTCACTAAGTGTTGAGGTTGAGCAAAGCCTAGGTGAAACACCTGTGGTGAGTGAATATCCTAAAGTTTTCCCAAGTGACATAGTGGAATTGCCACCGAGCGAGAAATAGAGTTCTCTTTAGACTTAGTTCCTGGGACAGGACCTATCTCTATAGCACCCTATAGAATGGCGCCACTAGAGTTAGTGGAACTCAAGAAGCAAATCAAGGATTTGTTGGATAAACAATTCATTAGGCCAAGTGTTTCTCTGTGGTGAGCACTTGTGCTACTAGTGAAGAAAAAAGATGGTACCATGAGGCTCTATGTGGATTACAGACAGTTGAACACGGTGACCATTAAAAATAGGTATTTGTTACCTAGAATAGATGATCTAATGGATCAGTTGAGAGGAGTTGTAATTTTCTCAAAGATTGATCTTAGGTCGGGTTATTATCAGATAAGGGTTAGGGAAGAGGATATCCCTAAGACAACTTTTAGAACTAGGTATGGGCATTATGAGTACCTTGTGATGTCCTTTGGGTTGACGAATGCACCGACAGTGTTCATGGATTACATGAACAGGATCTTTAGACCCTACCTAGATCAGTTTATTGTGGTGTTTATTGATGATATTTTAATCTATTCTAAGACAATGGAGGAGTATGAACAACATTTGAGGATAGTGTTGGAAACTCTTATGGAGAATAGGTTATTTTCTAAGCTATCTAAGTGTGAGTTCTAGATTTCACAAGTGCAATTCTTGGGACATATGATATCTCAAGGTGGGATTTCTGTGGACCCAAGCAAAGTTGATGCAGTGTTGCAGTGGGAGAGACCCACCACTGTGACCGAGATCAGAAGCTTTATAGGCCTAGCGGGCTACTATAGAAGATTCATGAAGGGTTTTTCTTAATTAGCGCTACCCTTGACTAGATTGAGTAGGAAAGATAGTTCTTTTGAATGGACTCAGGTTTGTGAGGACAGTTTCTAAGAGCTAAAAGTGAGGTTGACAACTATACCGGTGTTGGTAATTCTGGATCCTTTGGAGAACTTTGAGGTATACTGTGATGCTTCAAAGATGGGTTTGGCGTGTGTTTTCATGCAACATAGGAGAGTTATTACCTATACATCAAAGTAATTGAGGCCTCATGAGGAGAACTATCCTACTCATGATCTGGAGTTAGCTGCAGTAGTGTTCACCCTAAAGATTTGGAGACATTACCTGTATGTAGTTCAATTTGAGGTGTTTAGTAGTCACAAGAGTTTGAAGTACTTATTTGATTAGAAGAAGCTGAACATGAGACAACGAAGATGGATGGAGTTTTTGAAAGACTATGACTTTGAGTTAAAATACCATATGGATAAAGCCAATATAGTGGCCGGTGCACTAAGTAGGAAATCCTTATATGTGTCCCAGATGATGATCCAAGAGAGTGAACTTCTAGAGAGTTTTAGAAATATGAGCCTTTCAGTAACTGTGTTACTACGTAGTCTCAGTGTAAGTCGAGTAGACATAGTGAGTAACTTTAGGACTCATATTTTGGAATCTCAAAAGGAAGATGAGACTCTTAGAGATGTAAATAAGAATATCTTTTTAAGTAATTTTGGAGAGTTTGATATGTCGGGTGATTGGATGATCAAGTTTAGAGGTAGACTTTGCATTCCTCGTGAATTCAAAATCTAGAAAATGATCCTTGAAGAAGCTCACTATAGTCAGTACACTATCCATCCCGGGGCCACTAAGATATATCAAGACTCGAAGAAGTTATTTTAGTGATCTTGTATGAAGAGGGACATAGCCAAGTTTGTGTCTAGGTGCCTAACTTGTCAGAAGGTCAAGAAAGAACACCAAAAACCCTTTAGACCTCTTCAATCTTTGGGAATCCTTGATTAGAAATAGGATAACATCATAATGGATTTTATGATAGGCTTGCCCAAGATTCAATTAGGATTTGATGCAATATAGGGTGTAATGGATAGACTAACTAAGTCTGCCCATTTTATACTTATTAGAGCTAACTATTCCATGGATAAACTTGCCAAGTTATACCTTCAAGAGATAGTTAGGATGCACAGTATTCCTCTTAGTATAGTTTCTGATAGAGACCCTAGATTTACATCTAGATTTTCGGAACCCCTGCAGAAAGCTTTTGGGACAAAGCTTAGTTTGAGTACAATATATCATCCAAGACTGATGGTCAATTGGAAAGGACTATCCAAACCCTTGAGGATATGCTAAGAGCATGTATACCAGAGCAGAAAGGGAGTCGGGATAAGTTCTTACCCTTAGTGGAGTTTGCCTACAACAACAGTTTTCACACCAGCATAAGTATAGTATCGTATGAGCCACATTATAGTAGAAAGTGTAGGTCCCTTTTGTGTTGGTATGAGGTTGGAGAGAGAACCATCCTAGGGTCTGAGTTAGTAAAGCAGATCACAGATCAAATTAAAATGATCTAGGATAGGTTGGTTATGGCTCAGAGTAGGCAGAAGAGCTATGCTGATAAAATGAGAAGACCTCAAGAGTTTATTGAGGGAGATCATATATTCTTCAGAGTCACTCCTATAATAGGGATTAGTAGAGTATTGAGAACACGGAAGTTGGACCCTCATTTCATTAGCCCCCACCAAATCCTAAAGAGAATTAGACCCGTAACTTACCAAATTGCCCTTCCATCCAGTTTGTTAAACCTTCATGATATCTGATAGCTACATAGAATGCAGTTATTTGTGCCCTATCCTTGTGCTAGAATGAATGCTTGGTCCTTGTTTAAATGCATATTTGGAGGGTTTTGTGCTTATATTTGATATATTCTGAATCTAAGCCTTTCTGATATGTTATTGTGCAAAACTGAGCTTTAATGATCATGGATTGAGTAGATTTATATATGTTATTGATTTGGTGTTTTTTCTATGATAGGAGGGGCTCCAAACAAGGTTAAATATGGAGTAATTAAGCTTAAAGAGGAAGAGGAAGCCAAATTGGCATTCCAAAAGCAATGTGAAATGGCTGCTTAAGAGAGTTATATTAGTATAAGAGGATTTTGGATAATTTGCCGGACCATACTTGGACCCGAGGCAAGAGCGCCGCGACCTAGTGAAGTGGGCGCCGCGGCGTAAATAGACCGACCCATTGGGCACCGCGGCTTGAGTATGTGGGCGCCGCAGCTTGGAGGCGGCCAGCTGAGCCTATAAATAGATTTTCATGCATTTTTCTTAAAATCTCTCTTAGTTTTTTAGGGTTCTGGCCGTTTTGGCCATTTCCATTTATAGTTTCTCTCTTTTAGTTAGTTTTAGTTAGTTTTAGGTTAGATAGTTTAGCTAGATCTTCATTGCTGGTGGATTGGAGGCCAGGACAAAGGATTGAAGGAGGATTCAAGCTTCAGAGACAAATCAATGAGCTTCTTTCTCTCTTTTCCCTTTCTCTCTTCTCTTCCTTATCTTTTATATAGCTAAGCTTTGTTTAGGAATACTTTGAATCCTTTTATTTATATTAATGATGTGTTCTTCTCTGAGTTTGTGTGGATGTTTGATTATGGTTCAATCATTATCTGTGTTTAATGTTTGTTCTTGGTTGGCCTCAATTGTATGATCCTAATATTGGCAAATGAACTAGACATAAGGATTTGTTGATATGGATATGGTATGATTGATACATGTTCGGCGAGTTCAATTAGCTTGGATGAGTTGATTCGTTAATAGGATAGAAATATACCTATTGACCATGTATAGTGTGTGATTGAGAATAGATCATTCATGAGTGGAAGTTGAGCTGGCTCTCAAGGAAACTTAGTGAGTTAGGCAAGTAGAAACCAGGGTTGATTGACCTAGACATAGGCTTTTGACTAATGAAGATTCTCAAGCTAACCTAATCAATGCATTTGTGTTTATGAGGGGAATTGCATGTTGTTGATAGATGTAGGGGGTGAAGGAGGATTTCTTGAAACCTAACCGCTTTTAGGTTTATTGCTTTTGTAGGTTAGATAGTTTTTATATTGTTTTTCTATTTTTATGTCCTTGTCTAGAATTGATTAAGCTATTGGTTGGTATTTAGCTTTATATCGTAATATCCTCATGGGAATGAACTTTTACTCTATATCTATATTACTTGTGCGATCCGTGCACTTGCGGTTAGCAAATGGGCAACACGTTTTGACCCTAACAATATTTTCTATGTGTCACAGCTTAGAAAGTACAATCCAGATCATTCATATGTCATAAGAAATGAATCTATGCAGTTAAGAGAGGATTTGTCTTATATTATGCGGTCGATGAGGATCGTGGATAGAGGGGTCAAAGAGCTTAGAGGTAAGTGGATTCCTCTTGTAAATGTACTTTGCGATAGTGCTAGTTTTAAGGAGGCAACTTGGGAGTTGGAGTCCCACATGCAATAAGGCTACTCGCAATTGTTTATATGAGGTAAGCAATTTCAACCCCGTAGGTTCTCATGACATTGGCAACACATATACACCATTTTATTATTGGCAATGAATTGGGAAAAATTTTAAAAAGGGGGAAAGAAATGTAACATCTTCTTCAACATGTTAGACTTGTAAATAGTTACAGAGGTAGCTTAATACTTGCTTAACATACCTGTTTAATTTTGTGACAATCTGAGTTAGTTTAGACACTTTGCTGCAAATCAAAAAGTGAAAAACTGCTTAAAATGACCCAGATATTAGTATAAATGGTTTAGCTAATGGAAATAGATTTGGATAATTTATTTCTAAGTCACAGATATGTATTCTGTGATGTGGTTGAAGTTTGAGAATAATCGGAGTCCGTTTGGTATTTTTAGGCATACTAGTTGTGTGTTTTAATGCCGGATTGACTAGTCACAGATATAGAAAAATATAATACTTGAAACACCCTAATACAATATTCTTGATATAACTTATGTATAAAGACATAACATATTAAACTTGTTACTTCTAGTCTTTCTTACTAATCCTAAATAATTAAACAATTATAAAGGAGAGCCATAACAGAAAAAAAAAATTATACACATATACAGCATTAGCCTAAAAAGGCAAAGTGTTATATATATAGCTTATGTTCTCAAAGCAAATATAACTAAATACATCCACTTTGCTTATAAAAGAAACAAAGTAAACTAATCTACATTAATGTTTCTGTTCCTTTATCTCCTTACTCTTTGAAAGACTTTGACTTGCTATTACCATGAAAAACATAGAAAGGGGTGAGAACATGTGATACTCAGTAATATTCATACATTTCATGGCATTAAACAATGTAATCTGCATTCATATCAATAAAACTATATCAATATTAACATTATCCAATTGCCCATACAACGTTATAATGAATAGAAAACTAATCTGTCTTGACATTATACAATAGATTGTGGTTACTACTAAATATTAAATCTCTATTCAATATCACTAGAACATTCACATGCTATTGTTATGTAAAAGTTTACTAAACACAATGCATAATCTATAAATATAAGTCCCTTGCTCATAAGATAAGAACAACTATCTACGTAGTTGTAGCATATCACAACTAGCTCATTCATAAACATACTATCACTATTCAACAATCGCCCATACAATTATCAAATATCATCTTCACTTGGAAACTGCCCATACACTTGCCAAGTAATAAGAAATGTATATGATTGTGTGTGTGTCACTTGCTTATTCTAAATTCTCTTTAAACTTGTAGATAAGAAGACCGATTCTTCATACCTACCTAATAATGAATGGACTGGTTCTAACTTACACTGGCAATCCTGGCACTAACGAGTAGCTAGGGCTAAATCCCTACTCAAAGTGACTTTTGGACTTTCCCCTCTAACTCCTTTGGCCATATGATTGTAAATCATTAAAGATTACCCTACTTTGGAATTAGTGAGTAATGGGAAACTATGCAGCATTATGTATAACATATACAAAACTACCATATTAACTCATCATATGATTCTCTCTAACCAAGTGAAGAACTAAACTCTAGCAAACATGTTCTCTCTGCTCACTTCTAACTGTTAAAGGAGCATATTCTATATTTCTAGCTAAATAATCATACTTATGATACTTATATCTAGCTTACCATAATATCACACCACAAGTGGTAAAATATGTCACTTTAGTGTACTTAAGGTCCTAGATACCTATTTTAGGCAATTCTTAACTTATGAAATGCTTAAAGACTAGGACTTCCATAACATCTGCATACTATGATTATTCATGCATCACTAACCCCACTTTCTCGCTTAGGAGTAACTAATGCACTATGGCAAGTGACTATTACCAACTGAACTCATCTTACTTGTATCTAGTATACCATATCCTCTTCACCTCATATGTGATATTAAATGCAACTCTGTGTTGCCTGTTGGGAATTGCAGATACATCACATAGCGAAAAAACAAAATTCCCACCAAGGATCTATTCGAAAAGAAGACCATAATCTGTGTTTTTTGAGTTTACCTATTGAAGATAGATGAAAAATTGATCAAGCAAATCACAAATACTGCAATAACAATGATATCTCTACGTTATCCACATGAATAGACATGCAAAATGTCCAACATCTGTAGTCTTAAAGTTCGACCTCTCTATAACAGTTCTAGCTACAAAGAGAAGAAAAATTTGTCACTTTCTCACTCACTGTTTCTATCAAGTGCAACTAGGATTTTTTTTTTTTGTGTGCCTTAACAGCCCCCTTAGCAGTGCTATTTATAATAGCTGCTGCCTAATGCGAGTGAGAGCAGCAGCAAGGTAAGCTGTGCAATCCTAGACTTATCTATTATAAGTCTGGCCCACGATTGAATCCCAGTCTAACTTGGATCCTTATTGTTCCAACTAAGTCTATTCTAAGTATGCAACCCTGTAGGTTCTCGTGACGTTGGCAACAATATTAAAATCTCATTTTAATATTATAAGCAATGAGCAATATCTAGCAACACATCGCTACTATCCAAGTAATAAGAATGTCAATGAATTGACATAACCTTTCCGTGATCAATTTTACCGTGTAGTTTAGTCCCTTTGTCCAGATATCTAGATTGAACACAAGACATGTAATGTGTCACCCTTGTATAGTTCAATCTTTCATTTCCTGATATTCGAGTAGATGTAGAAATAACAAATGAAATTAATATCTCATATTGACTTATTTGAGCATGGTCATGCATTTTGTAGTCTCACTCAATCAGGGGGCCCGAAGATATCACTCCTATTATGTAGGATGGACAAATCCCATCTAGGTCACTCATATTCCTCCGCATGATTCGCAGTATGTCCAATAACCAACTTTATAATCACCTTGTTATAAATGACATTTTATAACATAAAAACATACAACTCATCGTGTAGGAATCACAGTGATTTCAAGTTAAAGGACCACATACACTATTATCACTATGAGAATCGCTTATGACACACATATAACAATGCACGCAAGATTCTCATGGCAGGTCAGACTAATACATCATTACTGTAATATGTACCCATGTGAAGACTTGATATACCCATGAGATGTGGCCATCAATCTACGCACAAACTAGTCTCAATGCATTATTGTCGTCCTGATTAACAATAATACTTTACTAGGGACATTTAAGAATAATGTTTTGTTTCTATCCAATAGGATCTCACGATCAAGTCATCCACTTGATGTCCTATGGCATAAAACTTACTATTCTAAGGACTTTATTATTTATATCATAAATAACACAATAAATGAAATGCCTCATATATTAAATAAATAGCACAATACAATGTAAGCTAGTTTAGTCAAAATAAATTGGCGTCTAGGATATACACCAACAATCTCCCACTTGTACTAGAACCAATCAGGCATATGTCTAATGCTTAAAGATCTAAAGTGACCCTCATGCTTTTGTTGCGCAAGAGGCTTTGTCAGTGGATCTGCGATATTATCATCTATTGGTACTCTGCATATCTCCAATGCCTAGCTTGCTGTTTGACCAATCTTTAGCTTACCATTGAGGGATAATGACTTGTCCCCGGCAACGGCGCCAAAAACTTATTTGTCTCAAAATAGGCCGCAAGTGCACGGGTCATAAACTAAACTAAATCTAATCTACAAAAGCAATAAAGATAATGGTTTAGAGATTTAGGGAAATCCTTCTTCACCCTTTACTTCAACCAACAACATGCAATCATTTTCATAAATATGAACGCAATGATTAGGTTAGATTGAGAATCTTCATTAGCTAAAAGCCTATGCCTAGGTCAATCAACCATAGTTTCATTTACCTAATTCACTAAGTTTCTTTGAGAACTAGTGTAAACTCTAATCTTGAACGATCTATTCTCAATTACACACTATGCATGACTAAGAGGTATATTTCTATCCCATTAGCGAATCAACTCATTCAGTCATTAAAATAAAATTGAACATGCATCAATCATACATATGACCTCAAATCCAAATTCCTATGTCTAGGTTCATTAGATTCCATCAAATCACTTAAATGATGATCAGGCACTCAAGAGGATTAAGCATAATACAATTGAACAAAACCATACATCCATACAAACTCATAGGAGAACAAAATCATTAATATCCATAAAAAGGATTCAAAGTATTCCCTCAAACAGTTGCTATATTATTGAACACGAAAATACTAATCAAAATACATGCTCAAATGAATAGAAAGACAAGAGAAAACATAAGGAGAAGGAAGGAATTTCACAGATATCATCTTCATAGCTTAAATTATCATCCATAAGGAAACTGACCTTCATCTAGCCTTCCTTGGCCTCCTCATCCTCCAACCATGAAGAACTAGGCGAGCTTCTCAAAACCTAGGAAGCTCTCTAGGAAAATATGATAAAAATCTATTTATAGGCTCAATTTTGCACATCGCGTCGCGGCGCACACTACTTTGTGCCGCGGCGCTCATTGAGTTGGTTGCAAAGGGCCGCAGCGCACACTCTTTTGTGCCACAGTGCTCTAGCCTCAGGTGTCAGTATGACAATCTTGATGATGCACTCTTGCGTTGCGGCGCACACTACCTGAGCCGCGGTGCTCTCTAACCAGAATGCCACTTGGTCATTTTCTTAGGCTTTTGAGCCTTGAATCGCTCCAATTCTTCTATTTTAAGCTCATCCTACATTAGGAAAATCACCAAGTTAAATATAAATTATAAATCCACTTAATCATTTAACAAATACACACAAATTGCTCATTAGTATATAGAGAGATATCCAAAGGAAATTTAACCAATATAAATATAAAATCTCCTATATATGCATAAATAATAAGGACATAGCATTCTATAAAGCACAACTATGGGGCACAAATAACTACATCTCATGGATTTATCACTTGCTCTTGATAGAGCTTCTTCAAGTGCACAATCATATCGTAAGCATCTATGCTCTCATGCTGCTTCTGAAGTTCAGAATTCATGGTGGCTAACATGAGACATCTAATGTCCAAGGCGTCATCTTGATGCTTATTATAAGCATCCTTTTCAGCTCTAGGGGCATTTGCAATTAGTGGCTCTAGAATGGGCTGCTCTAGAACATACATCTTTTTCTCATGTTTGAGGATAATCCTCATATTCCTGTACCAATTTAGGAAATTTGTCCTAGACAATTTATCCTTCTCAAGGACGGATCGCAATAATAAGTTATTTGAAGTGTTTGTTACCATGGTAATCTATCAACAGAAAATATGCAAAGTATAAGAATCATGCCATAAACATATTTAACAAGGTCTTTAATTAAGTATTTCTCCCATTATTTTATTCAAATAAATGACCCTTAGCATTGACTCATAAAATCCCATCGTAAGATTTCCTAGTGGGCTAAGATTTCACCTAGCTTTGATTCAGCTTTGGCTGATCATTCAAAGTTTAGTTATTTAGGTAGAAAACATTTTTCGATTGCATCACATGCAACTTTTGGATAGTATAACCCATCTAATGGACTAAAGCCCAACTCTATGCCTCTAAGCCTTCAATTCGCTCTTTGTCAAATCTATCTTTTTTTTCTCTTCCACCTCCGTCAAAGCTTGCCCAGCCCCATCTTGCCGCCGATAACCCTTCTAGCATTGGAATGGCCTAGTTAAGTCAAACCTAATGGTTGGCAGTTGGATACTACCTTTATCCCATCGCGTCTTACTAATATAGATAAAGGCATCTTGCTTTGGCAAACCTACACTTAATCAATACTAGCCTTAACGAGTGCCACACATTGGAAAGCATCACATAATGACTTAACATTTGCTTTGAGGAAATTTTTATAATTATTATTAGATCTCACCATTTATTAAACTATTTAACATACCATAAACATCCATGCATCTCATACATGTAAAGCATAAAAAGAATATGACATTGATTCTCCTAAGCCAATGGGAGTATGAATAACTAAACCTAGGGAGCGAACCAACTTTACTAAGCGTCTCCCACCAACGTCCTCATATGATGTCGTCTTTTTGCCTCCACATCAAGATTATATTACAAAGTATAAAGAAACCTCATTTTACATATGAGGGGAGTTAGGTGAGAAGAGAATGTACAACTAGAATGTAGAGAGAAAGACATGACGCACAATCTATATTTTAAAATTAACCAAAAAGCATAAAAGAAGGACTAAGGCCATAACCATGCACCATATACCACAAAGAACATATAAACTCTAAACAAAAAAAATAAATTATTATTTTATGAGTCATAAAACAGAATTGAATAATGCGCTTTCGAATAACACACATTACACAATGGGGTTTGGGGAAGTGCCCTAACGCACAGGGGTTCTGCTGCCCAGCAGTGGGCGGGGGTCACTCATAGCTGTGAGGACATGAACACTTCATATTGTGAGAAAAACCCCTAACATCATTGTTGTGCTGTCCAAAAACTAGGTTTGCTTGAAATCAACACTTGATGCCACCGCAGACCAAGACAAGGTTTCCAGAACCCTTGTGCTGCATCGCTATCTAGAAATAAGGTTTGCTTAACATCAATGTTTGATGCCACCGCAAACCATAAACAAGGTTTTCAAATTCCTTGCACCACGCCGCTATATATGTCATATATGTATATACCAAAAAACTTTGCAAAGACATGCAGACATATAAATACATATGAACATATTCACAGTTTCAAAAACATCATCATGGTTTCATATATAATATGTCAAACAGAATACGTTTTTTAAAATGATTCATACATTTTATGAAATAACATATTAAAGATCATACCTTTTACCAAAAAGAGAACAACTAAACATATTATATCATACAACACATAACCAGCAAAGACCGAATCATGGTTTCGCAAGTGGCTCTGATACCACTGTTGGGAATTGTGAATACATCATGCAATGAAAAAACAAAATTCCCACTAAGGGTCCATACGAAAAGAGGACCATAATCCATGTTTTTTGACTTTACCTCTTGAAGCGGGATGAAAAATGATCAAACAAATCACAAGCACCGCAACAACAACGATGCCTCTATATTATCCACACGAAATTACTTGCAAAACATCCAACGTCCGAAGTCTTGGAGTTCGACCTCTCTACTACAATGCTAGTTGCAAAGAGAAGAGAAACCTATCACTCTCTCACTCACTATTTCTGTCAAGTACGGCTAGGGTTTTTTTTTTTTTTTTTGCTTGCCTTGACAGCCCCCTTAGCAATGCTATTTATAATAGCTACTACCTAATGTGAGTGAGAACAGCAGCAAGGTAAGTTGTGCAACCCTAAACTCATCTGTTATGAGTCTGGCCCATGATTGAATCGCAATCCAACTTGGATCCTTATGGCTCCTACTAACTCTGTTCAAAGTGTGCAACCCTGTAAGTTCTCATGACATTGACAGCAATATTAAAATCTCATTTTGATATTGCAAGCAGTGAGCGGTATCTAGCAACACATCGCTGCTACTCAAGTAATAAGAATGTCAGTGAATTGACATAACCTTTCTGTGATCAATGTTACCGTGTAGTTTAGTCCCTTTGTCCAAATATCTAGATTGAACACAGGGCATGGAACGTGTGACCCTTTTATAGTTCAATCTTTCATTTCCTGATACTCAAGTAGATGTAGTAATAATAAATGAAATCAATATCTTATATTTACTCATTTGAGCATGGTCATGCATTTTGTAGTCTCACTCAATCAGTGGCCCCGAAGATATCACTCCTGTTATGTAGGAGGGACAAATCCCATCAAGGTCACTCACATCCCTCTGCATGATTCGCAGTGTATCTAATTACCAACTTTATAATCACCATGTTACAGATGACGTTTGATGGCATTAAAACATACAACTCTTTATGTAGGAATCATAGTGATTTCAGGTCAAAGGACCACATACACTATTATCACTATGATAATCACTTATGACACTCATGTAACGATCTACGCAGCATTCTCATAGTGGGTCATTTAAAGGGAAAAGCTCCAATACAACATTACTCAAATGGAGGAGTTAGCTTTACAAGACAAGGTCACTCTGACAGCTTCCCGCGAATATGTACCCTATGAAGACTCGATATCTTATATCCATGACCCATAAGATGTGGCCATCAGTCTACACACATACTAGTCTCAATGCATTATTGTTGTCCTGATTAACAATAATACTTTGCTAGGAACATTTATGAGTAGTATTTTATTTCTATCCAATAGGATCTCACGATCAAATCATCCACTTGATGTCCTATGGCATAAAACTTACTATTCTAAGGACTTTATTATGTATATCATAAATAACATTATAAATGAAATGCCTCATATATTAAATAAATAGCATAATACAATATAAGCTAGTATGGTCAAAATAAATTGGCCTCTAGGGCATACACCAACATTGCCTAGGGGTCTAGATACCTACCTATGGTAAACCATCATTATTGGTTGTAGTAAGGTCTCTTGTATGTTAGATGGTTATTTCCTTTATGAAATATCCCTAAAAGTATCTTGGCACACTTAGGAAAGCATCTAATATTGTTCCCAATAGATTGAGAAGCTCAAATTGTCCAAAAAGTGCATATAGCAATATTTGGAATGAGCACCTAAATGCTCACTCATCTAGCGCCTAGGTGCAGGCTAGGCAGAGCTATGCTCTATTCTGTTCTAGCGCTAAGCGCTTGAGCGCTCTGCACCTTGGCGTGTAAGCACGCTAGGCCCTTCTACGTGCATTATTCTCTCGGGTCAGGATTCGAGAGCCTGTGCTTCCTAAAATTGGTGCTTTAGCCGCTCCGTATAACAAGAATTGATCACATGTCCATCTATTGTACTCTTGTTCCATTGGGAACAAAGTAGCTTCTATGCCACCAAAAATGGATTCAAGGTGATTTTTATTATCACCAACAACCCCTAAATATGTTGTAACTCTTATACAACCTACTAATTCATTTAATGTTGGATCAAAACTCAAAATCATATATCTAGTTGTTTAATGTTCAAAATCCCACTTTAGGGACTAAATGAGCAAAATTATGGATCTAATACATTCTCATGCTTCCATTAACCTAAATTTACTAATTTCAATCAATGAAAACAAGATTCAAGCAAAGTAAACAAATTTTCACTCATAAAAACTCATTTTCTCTTCTATGTAACATAACTCCAAGAAGAGAGAAAATGAAGGAAAGAAGAACAAAATTCTAGGTTAGAATCCCTACCTCTTAAAGCCAAGATGATCTTCCTTCAAGCTTTATGCTTTGATCTTGATCTCATTACTTCTTCCTCTAATTTCCCCTTTCCCTTTCACAGTTCCTTTCTTTCTTTTCTCTTCTTTCTTTTCTATTTCTATTTCTTCTTTTGTGTTCTGGAACCGTGGGAGAATAAAGGAAATAGGAGAGGAAAAGTCCAACTTTTCCACTTAAAACTATACTGGAATTTCATATCTGCTAAGGACACTTGAATTATACTAAATCAAGTTTTTCTTCTTCCAACAATCTTAAAAAAAATACTAAGATTCATTAAAATTGTTATTTCACAATTATCATATTTTTTCATATCTACTGCTAGTCAATCTTGAATTAAATGCACAACCAGTATACCTAAAAATATCAAACTAACTCTGATTAGTCTCAAACTATAACTACAGCTTCTTATGTCTATTTATGACTTAAAAAAATAATCTAGGTTTATTTCCCTCAACTTAGCAATTTATGCTACTATATGAGTCATTTTAGGCTACTTTTCATACTCTAGGTTACAACTAAGTGCCTAAAAGAACTCATTTTGTCATAAAAACTTATTTGACATGTCAAACAAGCAATATGCTCCCTTTGTAACCATTTACAAGCATGACTTGCTTTTCAAGATGTTACAATACTAGTGAAATGACTTTTTTAATGAATCTTAGTACTTATTTTAAAGTTGTTGGAGCTTGGAAAACTTGATTTACCTAAATCAGAGTGTTTTTAGCAGATCGAGAAGTATCAGTGTTATAACTAGTGGCCTTAAACCATCCACAATTTATAGCCTATTTCCTTGACTTCTTTAGTGACTTTGTTATTCATTTTTCTCACTTTTCTCTCTTCTAATTAAAAAAAGTCTTTATGTAAAAAACAAAAACAAAAAAAAAAGAGGAAAGGGTGGAAGCTCATATATATAATAATAAAAAAAAGGAAGGCAAGAGGCACAAGAAGAAGGGGAAATCCAAGGTTTGATATTGAGGATCAATTTGCAACATCAAGTCAGCTTGAGGTAGGGGTTCTTGAGCTTGAAACTTCATTCCTTCTCATTTTTCATGTTTAGCTTGCTTGAGGTTTAATATGCTAAAAGGAGATCTTGGGGTGTTTTGAGTGATTTTCTTGCTTGGATAAGTTTTAAATGTTGTTTATGACTTGTTCATACTAATAGTTTGGATTACAAATTGAAAACTCTCTATTTGGACCTAAAATGCTCAAAGTGTTGGTTTTTGGGATTTGAATGAGTGATTTGGTTCTTGGATCCATTTTTGATGAAATAAATTAATGTTTTATGATTCCTTCATGTTAGTGAATTTGTTAGGAACCTTAAATCACCTAGAAACTAGTTTGGAGTGGCCAAAATCCATGAATAGTTCCAATGGAACAATAGAAGATGGGTTATGGGTTGAGAAGAAAAATTCTAGGTTAACCCTAGGTTTTTCTTTTTTCTTTTCTTTTTTTTTTCACATCGCGACACGGGGTGTAAAAACACTATGGTGCATGAGGCTCGGGTTTTTAGTTTCTAGCAGGTAGAGAGCAGCATGCCATGGCGTAGGGGTGTTACATAGAGGCATGAGCTTCAGGATTTTCCAACATTGTAATTTTGATGTTTTGGAATTTCCTAAGTGAAGGGATCACTCATATATGCTTTCCTAAGAGTGTTGAGGCACAAATGGGGATAATTCTTGGAGAGAATAACCACTTAGCATATATAAGAAGTTGTGGAACCTTAGGCAAATCTTTGAGTTTAGAATGCCTTAGGGTTGTATCTAAAATCTTGCACAATGTGAGGTTGTCTAGAAATCACTTGTAAAGTGACGATGTGAGGTTCTAGGTATGAGAATGCTAGTGACATGGTTCTTGCTACTTTGTTGGATAAGTGAGGCTACAATTCTTATGTTCTAGTGTTTAATATGTAGCTTGAATATTTGGTTTTCAAACTTGATATTTGTTAGTTTCTTATATATTATGACCTTTGATGGTGTGCATAACCATATGGCCTGAGAATGAGGTGTTGGATCTAAATTATCCTTGCATTTATGCTTGCATAGTCAAGGTTACTGGTATGGGGTGGCAATAGTACTTTTACATTGGTGAGGGGAAAGTATCTACCTATTTCTAAGTGGGCTTAGGATTTTAGGCTTATCCTGCTTTATATATACAAGAAACAGAGGTTTTTGGGAAATAAGTAAGTAGTTTGTGTTTTCAAACTTCAAAACCTGCATTGGCATTACATATTCATAATATTAGGATTTTGTTTGAGCATAATCATACCTCATAATATAAAGCATTGCATTGTTGATAATTGCATAGGCAGTTGTCTTGCTTGATTAGTTGATTGCTTGGTTGCTTGTCGATGGTATCTTAGGATTGTATGGGTGATTCTTTTATGTTATTGATTTTTCAAATATTCTATTACACAAAGTGTATTTATGTGTACAGTTGATTTATTTGTTGTAAATGATTAACTGCTAGTCTTGGTATGCTTATACTAAGAAATTATGATTTCTCACCCTTGTGTGTTCCATGTAAATTCAGGTGAAGTCCCTCCAAAGGGAAAGGTCAAGAAAAAGATGAAGTAGAAGACTTAGTTTAGTCATTTTATTTCTTTTTGAATCATATTTTATATTTGTACTCTTTTGGTTGTTTGTAAAAGTTTATGTGTATAGTATAGCTTGTTAGCTAATGATGTATGTATATATGATCTTTTTATCATTTGTGGCTCTCTATAATGACTATACAGGTTATTATGGATTTATCTTTTATGCTATTTTTTAGAAGTAACATGCTTAATGCGATTTATCTTGAAATATTCTGTTTATTTTATGATAATTGTATTAAGGTGTTACAGTTTCAAAGAAGCATATATAGAATATGGCATGACATTGATAGAAGCTCTTAAACCTATCAAAGCCTTCTCAAATCTAGTGTTACCTATCATACAAGGGATAGTAAACGTACCTAAATCTTTGCACTTCGCAGGGAGTTTTCCTTGAATAGTTATAGAAACATTCTCCACAACTCTCACCTTCTCACATCCTTTAAGTTTTTGTTTCCTCTTAATTGTACATAATTGTTTCAAAAATTTAGCATAATAATGGACTTGTTTAATAACATCTAAAAGTGGAATATTTACCTCGTATATATGAATAGTCTCATATAGATCTTTATTTTATTCATATTCTCTAGATTTTTTAAAGTCTAAGGAAAATGAGGTATTTGTTCATAATCAAAAAGAGGCAGAAACTTACGCTTAGGTACATCATCATCATTAGGAATACTCCTGTCTGCAACAATGTTATTCTCTTTTTTTTTTTTTTGCTTCGACGATGTAGGGGCTACCTTTACTAGAATCTCAACCTCTTTACTATTTCTCAAAATAATTGCACTTGCATTTTCTCTTCAATTACACTTGCAACGATGTTTTTCTCTTTTTCTTACTTTGATGATGCAGGGGCTACCTTTATTGGAATCTCAACCTCTTTACCACTTCTCAAAATAATTGCACTTACATTTTCTCTTCGATATAATACCATTTGAGAAGGTAATTTCCCCAAGCTTTGCGCCTCTAGCCGATTAATTATGGTTGCCATCTGGACCATCTGATTATCCAAATTTTGAATACTAGCCCTTGCCTCTTGTTGAAATTGTTTCATCTCATGTTGAAATTGTATAGTATTAGTGGCAAGAGACTTAACAATATCTTCTAAAGTTATACCAGAATTAGAAGTTTGACTCAGTTGTTGTCTAGAGGGGTATGGCTACTTATATTGCTGGAAACTTGGGCGATTTTGAGACGAGGGCTGATTTACTTGTGGATTCCCACAAATATGATTGGGGTTATCCCTCTATCCCAAATTATACGTGCTCGAATAGGGAACATATTTCCTTTGCAGTTGTCTAGGAAAACCACCCGCCACATTCACTTGCTTAATGGACTCCTCTTGAAGAGTTGGGCTCATATCGGTTGGATAGCCTACTACCAAACAAATCCCACAATCCTTCGCCGTTTGCATATTACCTACAACCATTTAATGAACACGAGAAGCTAGATGCATAATTTATTGTTCAAGGGAGGAAATATTTACCTCATTAACATGCTTAGATGAAGGATCAAGCCTAGTGCCAAATTGTTGAGAATTGGTCGCCATATTTGCAATCAAGTTTCTCGTGGCCTCGAGAGTTTTACCCACCAAAGCCCTTCTACTAGCAGCATCAATCATGCTCTTATTAATAGGTAGAAGGCACTCCTAGAAATATTGGATAAGTAGCTACTCACTAATTTGATTATGGGGGCAGCTTGTACATAGTTTCTTGAAGCGTTCCCAGTATTTGTGTAAGGACTCTTTATTGTACTGTCTTACACCACAAATTTCTTTTTGGATGTTGGTCACCTTTGAAGTTGGGAAATATTTCTCCAAAAACAACCTCTTCATCTCATTCCATGTGGTAATACTCCTTGAGGGTAGATAATAAAGTCAATCCTTAGTTGAATCTTTCAAAGAAAATGGAAAGACTCTTAATTTTATTTGCTCTTCAGTCACCCTTGTGGGTTTCATACTCGTGCATGTCGCGTGAAACTCAATAAGATGCTTGTGGGGATCTTCACCTGCAAAGCCATGAAAATTAGGCAAGAGATGTATTAGTCCATTTAATTCAAAAGTAATAGCATCATCTAAATTAGAAAACTTTATGCATAAGAGTTATTGATTCAAATCAGGAGCAACAAGCTCTTTTAAAGTTTGATTTTTAGCCATGACTTCCTTCTCTTCTAAATTAGAATCACTAGCAAATAGGGAATTAAGAGCTAGATCATTCTCTTCAGAATTTCTTTGAGCTTTCCTCTTTAATCTGGACAAAGTTCTCTCTATTTCTGAATCACACTGCAAATCACGTTGATTAGAAGATCGAGTTACAGTCATAAGCAATCAAGGAAACTCTAATAACTCATGAAAGAAGATTGACCGTGTTCGACAAATAAATTAGAATTTATTTGATTTGATCGTGTTCGACAATAAATAGGTCGACGATGAACAGTATCGACAAAGAATTCATTTTGACTATTCATCCTCCTTCAAGTTGATTGCGTAACAGTCATCTTCATTTTGGTTTACAGAGTCTTTAGACAAGGTGATTGAAGGGCAGGTAGAACCAGATTTTTTAGGGACTGATTCTCTGCTAATAGCAACGTCCATGTCCTTGTAAAGTCTGAGGACATCTTCTATGTTTTGGAATAGATGGGTTTTATCAGAAGAGGCAGCAATAGCAGCCAGGATTTTTGCTTTTTGATTCAAAAATTGGCAATCAGCTTTATCAGCAGTCTTGAGATATTTTGGGTTCTATCAAAATCATAGTTTGATGTTGTCAGGAGATGCTATGGAGGCGTCAAAATTAGCCCATCATTTGGCATATGCTTGTCTTTGTAGTGCAGGGAGGAGATTGGGGAGACCATCATGAGTCTAATATTTGTACTGCCAGGACAGTATCCAGGCAAGAGAAAGTTTGGAGAAGAAGTGGAGATCGACAGGAAATAAATCATCTCCTACATCAAACTTCTTCAAAAAATAATGAAATCCTTCCATAACATTTGTCGGAAGAATCTGCTGGATTAGACCAAAGAAGTTCCACCATTGCAAGAACCAGCGAGGGAACTTATATTGGAAATTCTGTTTGAAGTAGATAAGCCAAGAGTGGCGGTTGGACTTGTTTTGAAGCCAAAATATATTACTCCATGCTTGCATGTAATCCCAGTAATTAAACCCAATTGGGTCAAAATGCTGAGAAAATTTCTTCAAGGTGTTTGGGTTCATACCAAATTCTGTCAGTGTCATGACCTTCAAAATTTGGATCGTCGAATGGGTTATGTAAGATTCGTCTTTTAGGTCCCTGTAATGCTTGAGAGAGACCGAGTCAGTATCGACAAGAATATATTCATAAAATTGTTGAGTTTTGTATGATGAGACTGGTTTAAAGTGAAAACTGTTTGGAAAAAATTTTTGAGGAACTTTGCTTGGGTTGGGATCCCAGAATTCTGGTTCCATTTGAATTACAGGCCAAAAACTTTCTTTTGGAATGTAATGAGGTTTGGAGGAAATAGGTTGAGTTTGAGTGATTAAATCCTTTTTTGGTTGGTTGATTACAATGGCTTTACCTTTAAGGGTTTGAATCATGGTTTGAATGTCGGTTCCTTCGACAAATTCTTCAGTGAAGATTTGTCTCCATGATTTATCTGGGAGATGGGTTAGGCCTTGATCTTGCAGAACTAACAGGGTTGTGATTGGCATAGCATAGTCTTCTTTTGATTGTTTTCTCTGAGTCGATGACTCAGCTTTAGCTTGGGTTGATGACCCAGATGGAAGGGTAGAAGACCCCGGTTGATATGATGATTTGGCTGGCTGTACCAGGGGTGGATTACCAGTACCTCTTCCCCTAGAGGAAGAAGATCTCATCAATCTTGGCATGGGGCTATTTTCCCTGTAAATATTCACGGGTAAGATAGTCAGGTAATGTGTTTGAGGTGCCTTTGATATATTCTATGTCGAAATCAAAAACACTCAAGATTGCTTGCCATCTAGCAAAAATTTGTTTTGAAGCAAGATTTTTAACATCCTTTTGTAAAATATCTTTTGTAGATTTGCAATCGACACAGACTAAAAATTTTTTATTTAATAAATCAGATTGAAATTTTCATATGCAAAAAACAATTGCTAAAATTTCTTTTTTGACCGTCAAATAATTCTGCTGTGCAGGATTCCAATGTTTTGATGCATATGCAATGATCTGTTCTTTGTCTGCGACATGCTGTTTGAGAATGCCACCATAACCTATGTCAGAGGCAATAGTTTCGATGATTTTAAATAATTGAGGATTAGGAAGATAGAGGCATGGAAGATCCTTTACCTTAGATTTTACCTGTTTAACAATGTTTGTATGAATGTCTGACCAAGGAGGAAGACTATTTTTCAGACGATCATGTAAAGGTTTGATAAGATTACTTAGCTAAGGAAAGAAGTCAGCGATATAATTTAAACAACCAAGAAATCTTTGTAATTGGTTTTTGTCAATGAGTTGGTTTGGAAACTTGTCAGCAAACTCAATTACTCAATTAATAGGATTGATTGTTCCTTGATAAATATTATGACCAAGAAATCTAATTTTAGTTTGGAAAAGATTAATCTTTGACTTGGAGACTGCAAGACTATTTCTTTTAATAACTCCAAGAAAAATATTAAGGTGTTTAAAATGTTGATCTATTGATTGAGAAAAAACTAGAACATCATCAATGTAGACGATGGTAAAGTTTGAGTATGGATTGAAGATTTCGTTCATGATCCTTTGAAATTCAGAAGGAGCATTCTTTAGACCAAAAGGCATTACATTTCATTTATACTGCCCAAATGGTACAGTGAAGGCGGTCTTGTAGCGATCACTTTCGTTGATTTGGATTTGCCAAAATCCAGATTTCATATCAAATTTTGAAAGGATTTTAATTGAATACAATTTTTTAAGAAGATCTTTTTTGTTTGGAATCGGGTACCGAATCCATTGGAGTGCTTGATTTAGTGATTTGTAATTAATGACCAATCGAGGAGTTCCTCTTTCGATCTTAGCTTGTTTGTTGACATAGAAGGCTGAACAAGACCATGGACTCTTACTTTTCCTAATGAGTCCTTTCGCAAGAAGATCTTTAATCTCCTGCTGACAATACTGAACGAGTTCTTAACTCATTTGAATTGATCTAGCCTTTGTGGGGATTTGTCTTTCATTGAAATTCTTTTCGTAGGGAAGATCCACCATATGTTTCTTCCTTTCCCAAAAAGCGTTTGGAAGATCTGAACAAATTGATTCTTGAATCTGTTCAAGAGATTGAATCCTTTTTTGGATTTGGGGTTGACTAAGGTTGGAATTAATATTTTTAAAGGAAATTTCCTTTTTTAAATAATTGATTTGGTTTTGTTTATATTGGATTAAGTTAAGATTCCTAAAGATCGGTTTCCTAAGAAATTTGAACATGATTGTTTGACCAAGATGTTGGGTAGTAATCCCTTCATCTGTGATTTGTAGAGGAAAAAGCGATCTAATGAACGGTGTTCCTAAGATCACTTCATTTTTTAGATTTTTGACTAATAAGAAAGAAGTTTCAACTTGGAAACCTTGGTTTTCGATGATTGCAGATGAGAGTTTGAATTTGATTTTTCATTTTGAACTGTTAGCTGTACTAAGCTGTTCGGATGTTTTTTCAAAATACTTTGTTGGGATTAATCCCTCCAAAATACAATTTGAATCTGCCCCTGTGTCAAACAATGCGACAGTGTTAAGGACAAAATCATCAATTTTGATGTTTATGTTAATAAAGAATTTTTGGATTTTTATTTGATTAATTATTTGTGCAAAAAATTCTTCATCTTCTTGATTTTCAGTCTTTTGACTTTTTTGACTCTTATTTTCGGGAATTATATCCTTATCAGAGTCAGTTTGAATATCCTGAAGTTAGGATATTATAATCTGATGTAAGCATTGCTGTTCGTTAAGTTGCTTAAATTCGATTTTCAGATTATTAATTTCATATTGAAGGTCTTGGATTGTTACAATTTTCTTAGAAGTTTTCTTTTCAAGTTTTCTAAGTGTTTCTGTAAGATTATATTTATTTTCGATTATCAATTCTTGGAAAGATTTAGAAGAACTTGCTTCCATTAAAGATTTTATCTTTTCTAAATAGATTTTCCTATCTTGAGGATCATCAATTGAATTAAGAACTTCGAATAAGAGATCTTGCTCCTTTGTTAAGATATTGATTTCGGGAGAATCTGATTCTCCTTCAGATGAAATATCATCATTTTGGATTTGGTTTAAATCTTCAGAGGATTCTTCATCAGATTCATCTTTGGATGATTCAACTAACAAATTATTAATTTGTTCTTCGATTGTTGGTTCAAGATTTAAAGATTTTATCTTCTTTTTTAACCTACAGTATTTACTAATATGATTAGGTTTACCACAGTTATAGTAGATTATAGGTTTCTTTGGGACTTTGATATTCTCGATTGGAGGTTTGGACTTAAATTCTTATTTAAGTTTTCTGGGTTTTATACTAGCTTTATGTTTGTAGTATTTAGTTTTCTAGACATGATCAAATTTTGGTTTTGGTTTTGGCTTCCTCTTGGCATAAGGAAGACCAAATTGTTGACAGAACGTTCCTAAGTCCCGCTTGGTTTGGGCCTTTTCTCTAGCGAGTTGGGCTTGAATCTTGTCATCTTGGCAGATTTTTAGGACTACCTTTTGGATGAAAGCAATGAGTTGTCTATAACTCAAATGCTCATAAGGGATTTCTCCATTTGGAGATTGACTTCTGATCTTGTCGCGAACCTTGTCCCTAAGGATTTTGGAAGACCAGCAAGAAATTTTTCTTTCTAGAAAGGTTGTTGACTATCCTCTCTAGTGTAAACCCTAGTCAAGAAGGTGTCTTTATACCACCTAAAGTCAGCTAGAGTTTTGTATTTTAAGTTTGAAAGAAGTTCGACAGACCTGTCTTTCCATAAAGACGGATCTCCTATGAAGTGTTGAGCGATTGTGAAGATTAGATTGTTGACAGCATCGAGAATTGGTTTCCCATCACTGAGGATTATATTGCCGTCGGCGTTAGTTTTGACTGCTTCGCCAATTTTGACCTTTTGTTCAGCGGAGATATAATTATCCCACCTACCTTTGAGCTGACCAGAAAATCCTGATACAAGGATTCTGACAATGACTTCTTCTGGACAGTCGTACGAGATTTGATAAGCAGTCGACACCATGGTCATATGCTGAAAAGTGTTAATGATGGCATATTCAGTCATCCCATCAATGTTCCACTCATAGATGTTGTTTGCGCTAAAGCTTTTGAAGTTTGGATTTCTTTCTTCAAGCAACAGATCTGGAGCTGTCGCTCTTTGATAGTAGAGTTTTGAAGGATTTTTCCAGTTAAGAGTTTGGCTGATTACCGAATTCACCTTGATGACAGAATTTGTCTCAGTTTCAGTTTCTGGGCAATCAGATCTCGATTGTGAACTAGATTGTCTAATTGTATTAACAATCATATTTTTATCTTTAGATTTACTAGTCTTTGACTCTTGGGTTTGTGGTGTATCTGGGGCGACTAAGTTTAGTCTATCCATGAATTCATTAATGAGATTCTGGTTTGATATTTTAGGATTATTTAAAATTTTGATACTTTCTTTAAGCTGTTTGCTAACCTTGAATGGTTTGAAAAGAGGCTTTTCGATTAACTTAGGAGGTTTAGTTTCATCAGTCTTGGTTCCCGAGGTTGAAGGTTTATCTATGGATTGTTTAACTAATTTTTCACCTAAAACTTGAAGGTATTTTTCTGTATAATTATTTTGTTCCATAAGACTTTTAATGTCTTTTTGATTTATTGGCTCATCTTCTACTTTAGTCTTGAAATGAGAAGCTAAGACAGGGTTGTTATCTTTGTCTTTTACGTTTGGGATAAGATACTGACTGGAAGGAGGTAATTCAGATTTGATTAACTCACCATCTTTGCTATGCCAGACAGTAAGAACATTAGCTGATTTATCTTCAATCAGACCAATGCTCCTGGGATATTCAATTTCATTCCTAATCATGTAGGCATGAAACTAGTTGAAGAATGGGATATGTTGTTTGATTTTGTTGAGAAATTCGTAGAACTTCTCTTGGATTTCAGTTTTGTTTGATCCCTTAAAATTTTTGAAAAACCATTTCCTTTGCGGAGTCCATTTCGTAGAATAAAAGTCTTTCCTAAGGGTTTCCTTATCTATAATGAATTCAGATAACATGGACATCTTCATTAAGGGAGGAATAGGTTGGAGATTGAATAGATCTCTGTTCATCTTCGTCTTCACGTTGGTATGTCGGCCTTCGGATGCTTGATGAAGTATCCAGTCCACGAAGATTGATTGTTGATGGATTAGATTGGATTGTGGAAAAAGATTTTCTAGAGACAGCAAATCTGTAGTCTTCAGATCTAGAGGACGAAGATTTAAAAGATCTGGAAGAGCTGAACAAATTTCTCCTATTGAAGGCTAATTCAACTCTACCTGATTGGTGTTGCATGATTTCTTGAATTTCAAGTGTTTCTTTGGGTAAAGCTGGAGTTGCTTTATCCATAATCCATTTCTCAGGGAGGATTACATCTTCCCATCGGATTTGTTTAGGGACAACTACATTGGCTTTTGTTATGTCTGTCAGGAATAACATTGTTACTCCCTTATCTTTTGGTTTTAACACTTTTGAGTAGAAAAAATTCATTACTTTGTACTGAATCCTATAGATTAAGGCTAAGGGATTGATCTGGGCTTCATGTCTAAGCCACAGACTTTAATGTTTAAAAATAATGTGTCTTGAATATTTTTGTCTTTTAGACTAGCAGTCCTATTAGGATAACAATTAAAATAGATTGGACCATGACCAAGACTAGTTTCAACGATTCCTAGAAGCGAATCATGGAATTGATTATGTCTTATGTCTCTTAGACAAAGTAGCACAGATGTATTTAGTCCTTCTCTAATTAGAGGTTTGACAGCTACCTGCACACATCCGATATGCAGATAATTGTATTTGTTGGCTTAACCTTTTAAGGTTTCTTGACAAAGAAGATGAAATTCTTCATCATCTCCTTCAATGGTGATTTGTTTCTCTACAGTTCTGATAATGTAATCAGAACTTCTGAAGAATCGTCCTTCAATTTTATAGAGTTCATTGTTTGGGATTCTGGAGATTTTCCAGTCATCCATATCTTGATTTATGTTTTCAAAACAAATTTCTTCATTAAAGATGTTTGTTGTAGATGGATTAATTTGTTGCTTAGTGAGCGATGAAGAAGAAGATTGAGAAGACTTAAAAGAAAGTTTAGAAGACAGAGAACGCAACATGGTAGAAGTTTTAAATAGGAATATAAATAAAGACAGAATATGAGAATATAAATGCAAGAAATAACAAGAAAGAGAATAAATAACAAGAAAATAAACAGTAGATAACATATATAGACTTAACCCCTGATATCATTACCCTCATTTGGTTTCATAGATTTGTAACTGAAAAATTTAAGTCAAATATTATCCTTTGAACTAGATCTTAAAATTATCATATTTCATACTTTGATTTATATCTGGTTTAATTATTACCTTCTGAACAATTTGTCAAAATTTTATAGATCATACCTGGATCTATTAGCCACCGCGTTTATTTATCAGTTCTTAACTATGGTCACCACCATGCCTCATCCTTCACTACCTGTGGCGACATCGTCGAATTAGTCTTACCGCCTCCCCAGGTCTTACTGCTACAGCCCCACAGAATAGATCCAACATCAGGCATTATGTACCGTCCAGTTAAGAAAAGATAACATATAGATGCGTACTATCCAGATCCAGATATAATAATACCATTATTATTTAGTTCAGTTAAGATAATAAATAAAGCAGATAAAGATCAACAAATCAGATAAATAGGTTAAAGATGAACAGTATCGATAATAAATAGGTCGACGATGAACAGTATCGACACGATAGGTCGACGATATTGTTCATCCAAACTCCTTCTCCAAATTTCTCTTGCCTGGATACTGTCCTGGCAGTACAAATATCAGACTCATAATGGTCTCCCCAATCTCCTCCCTGCACTACAAAGACAAGCATATGCCAAATGGTGGGCTGATTTCAACGTCTTTAAATAATTAAGGATTAGGAAGATAGAGGCATGGAAGATCCTTTACCTGAGATTTTACCTGTTTGACAATGTTTGTATGAATGTCTGACCAAGGAGGAGGACTCTTTTTCAGATGATCATGTAAAGGTCTGATAAGATTACTTAGCTGAGAAAAGAAGTTAGCGACATAATTTAAATAACCAAGAAATCTTTGGAATTGGTTTTCATCAATGAGTTAGTTTGGAAACTTGTAAGCAAACTCAATTACTCGATTAATAGGATTGATAGTTCCTTGATAAATGTTATGACCAAGAAATCTAATTTTAGTTTGGAAAAGATTAATCTTTGACTTGGAGACTGCAAAACCATTTCTTTTAATAACTCCAAGAAAAATATTAAGGTGCTTAAAATGTTGATCTATTGATTGAGAAATAACTAGAACATCATCAATGTAGACGATGGTAAAGTTTGAGTATGGATTGAAGATTTCGTTCATGATCCTTTGAAATTCAGAAGGAGCATTCTTTAGACCAAAAGGCATTACATTCTATTCATACTGCCCAAATGGTACAGTGAAGGCAGTCTTGTAGCGATCACTTTCTTTGATTTGGATTTGCCAAAATCCAGATTTCATATCAAATTTTGAAAGGATTTTAGTTGAATACAGTTTCTTAAGAAGATCTTTTTTGTTTAGAATCGGGTACCGAATTCATTGGAGTGGTTGATTTAGTGGTCTGTAATTAATGACCAATCGAGGAGTTCCTCTTTCGATCTCAGCTTGTTTGTTGACATAGAAGGCTGAATAAGACCATGGACTCTTACTTTTCCTAATGAGTCCTTTCGCAAGAAGATCTTTAATCTCCTGCTGACAATACTAAACGAGTTCTTGACTCATTTGAATTAGTCTAGCCTTTGTGGGGATTTGTCTTTCATTAAAATCCTTTTCGTAGGGAAATCCACCATATGTTTTTTCCTTTCCCAGAAAGTGTTTGGAAGATCTGAACAAATTGATTCTTCAATCTGTTCAAGAAGAGATTGAATCCTTTTCTGGATTTGGGGTTGACTAAGGTTGGAATCAATATTTTTAAAAGAAATTTCCTCTTTTAAATAATTGATTTAGTTCTGTTTATATTGGATTAAGTTAAGATTCCTAAGGATCAGTTTCCTAAGAAATTTGAACATGATTGTTTGACCAAGATGTTGGGTAGTAATCCCTTCATCTGTGATTTGTAGAGGAAAAAGCGATCTAATGAACGGTGTTCCTAAGATCACTTCATTTTTTAGATTTTTGACTAATAAGAAAGAAGTTTCAACTTGGAAACCTTGGTTTTTGATGATTGTAGATGAGAGAGAATTTGATTTTTAGTTTTGAACCGTTAGCTGTGCTAAGCTGTTCGGATGTTTTTTCAAAATACTTTGTTGGGATTAATCCCTCCAAAATACAATTTGAATTTGCCCCTGTGTCAAACAATGCGACAGTGTTAAAGACAAAATCATCAATTTTGATGTTTATGTTAATAAAGAATTTTTGGATTTTTATTTGATTAATTATTTATGCAAAAAATTCTTCATCTTCTTGATTTTCAGTCTTTTGACTTTTTTGACTCTTATTTTCGGGAATTATATCCTTATCAGAGTTAGTTTGAATATCCTGAAGTTGGGATATTATAATCTGATGTAAGCTTTGCTGTTCTTTAAGTTGCTTAACTTTGATTTTCATATTATTAATTTCATATTGAAGGTCTTGGATTGTTACAGTTTTCTTAGAAGTTTTCTTTTCAAGTTTTCTAAGTGTTTCTGTAAGATTATATTTATTTTGGATTATCGGTTCTTTGAAAGATTTAGAAGAACTTGCTTCCATTAAAGATTTTATCTTTTCTAAATAGACTTTCCTATCTTGAAGATCATCAATTGAATTAAGAACTTCGAACAGGAGATCTTACTCCTTTGTTAAGACATTGATTTCGGGAGAATCTGATTCTCCTTCAGATGAAATATCATCATTTTGGATTTGGTTTAAATCATCAGAGGATTCTTTATCAAATTCATCTTCGAATGATTCAACTAACAAATTATTAATTTGTTCTTCGATTGTTGGTTCAAGATTTAAAGATTTTATCTTCTTCTTTAACCTATAGTATTTTCTAATATGACCAAGTTTACCACAGTTATAGTAGATTATAGGTTTCTTTGGGACTTTGATATTATTGATTGGAGGTTTGGACTTCTTGTTTAAGTCTTCTGGGTTTTGTACTAGCTTTATGTTTGTAGTGTTTAGTTTTCTGGACACGATCAAATTTTGGTTTTGGTTTCCGCTTCCTCCTGGCACAAGGAAGACCAAATTATTCGTAGAATGTTCCTAAGTCCCGCTTGGTTTGGGCCTTTTCTTTGGCGGGTTGGGCTTGAATTTTGTCATCTTAGCAGATTTTTAGGGCTACCTTTTGGATGAAAGCAATGAGTTGTCCGTAACTCAACTGCTCATAAGGGATTTCTCTATTTCGAGATTGACTTCTGATCTTGTCGTGAACCTTATCGCCTAAAGATTTTGGAAGACCAACAAGAAATTTTTCTTTCCAGAAAGGCTGTTGACTATCCTCTCTATTGTAAACCCTAGTCAAGAAGGTGTCTATATACCACCTAAAGTCAGCTAGAGTTTTACATTTTAAGTTTGAAAGAAGTTCGGAAGACCTATCTTTCCATTAATGCGGATCTCCTTTGAAGTGTTGAGCGATTGTGAAGATTAGATTGTTGACAGCATCTGGAATTAGTTTCCCATCACTGAGGATTATATTGTCGTCGGCGTCAGTTTTGACTGCTTCACCAATTTTGACCTTTTGTTCAACGGGGATATAATTATCCCACTAACCTTTGAGCTGACCAGAAAATCCTGATACAAGGATTCCAACAATGACTTCTTCTGGACAGTCGTACGAGGTTTGATAAGCAGTCGTTACCATGGTCATATATCTATTATCTGCTTTATTTATTATCTTAACTGAACTAAATAATAATGGTATTATTATATCTGGATCTGGATAGTACTCATCTACATGTTATCTTTTCTTAACTGGACGGTACATAATGCCTGGTGTTGGATCTATTTTGTGGGGCTGTAGCAGTAAGACCTGGGGAGGTGGTAAGTCTAATTCGATGATGTCGCCATAGGTAGTGAAGGATGAGGCACGGTGGTGACCATAGTTAAGAACTGATAAATAAACGCAGTGGCTAATAGATCCAGGTATGATCTATAAAATTTTGATAAATTGTTCAGAAGGTAATAATTAAACCAGACATAAATCAAAGTATGAAATATGATAATTTTAAGATCTAGTTCAAAGGATAATATTTGACTTAAATTTTTCAGTTACAAATCTATGAAACCAAATAAGGGTAATGATATCAGGGGTTAAGTCTATATCTGTTATCTGTTGTTTATTTTCTTGTTATTTTATTCTCTTTCTTGTTATTTCCTGCGTTTATATTCTCATATTCTGTCTTTATTTATATTCCTGTTTAAAACTTCTGCCATGTTGCGTTCTCTGTCTTCTAAACTTTCTTTCAAGTCTTCTCAATCTTCTTCTTCATCGCTCATTGAGCAACAAATTAATCCATCTACAACAAACATCTTTAATTAAGATATTTGTTTTGAAAACATAAATCAAGACATGGATGACTCAGAAATCCCCAGAATCCCAAACAATGAACTCTATAAAACTGAAGGACGATTCTTCAGAAGTTTTGATTACATTATCAGAACTGTAGAGAAACAAACCACCATTGAAGGAGATGATGAAGAATTTCATCTTCTCTGTCAAGAGACCTTAAAAGGTCAAGCCAACAAATACAATTATCTGCATATCGGATGTGTGCAGGTAGCTATCAAACCTCTAATTAGATAAGGACTAAACGCATCTGTGCTGCTTTGTCTAAGAGACATAAGACATAATCAATTCCATGATTCGCTTCTAGGAACCGTTGAAACTAGTCTTGGTCATGGTCCAATCTATTTTAATTGGTATCTTAATAGGACTGCTAGTCTAAAAGATAAAAATATTCAAGAAACATTATTTTTAAACATTAAAGTCTGTGGCTTAGACATGATGCCCGGATCAATCCCTTTAGCCTTAATCTATAGGATTCAGTACAAAGTAATGAATTCTTTCTACTCAAAAGTGTTTAAACCAAAAGATAAGGGAGTAACAATGTTATTCCTGACAGACATAATAAAAGCCAACATAGTTGTCCCTAAACAAATCCGATGGGAAGATGTAATCCTCCCTGAGAAATGGATTATGGATAAAGCAACTCCAGTTTTGCCTAGAGAAACACCTGAAATTCAGGAAATTAGCCTACCATTTGGCATATGCTTGTCTTTGTAGTGTAGGGAGGAGATTGGGGAGACCATCATGAATCTGATATTTGTACTGCCAGGACAATATCCAGGCAAGAGAAAGTTTGGAGAAGAAGTGGAGATCGACAAGAACAAATCAGGAAAAATTTATAATAATGAAAATAAATAAATATTCTACGCTAAAAAATATTTTTTAAAAATAAATTTTTTTATTTTTAAATATATAAAAAATATATTTTAAAATAAATAAATAAATATTCTACTTTAATAAATAAATAAAATTAAAAAAATATTTTTTTATTTTTAATTAAAAATTTCAAGAACAAAATAAGGATCACAAGAAGTACAAAAATTAACTAAAATCAATCCCTAGCAACGGTTCCAAAATTTGGTGTGCTATTGTAGGCAATTAAAAATAAAACTTAGGGAAAATTTCAAAAAAAAGAAACCCTTGTACTATACGTGATGTGCACTTTAGTCATGTTACTTAAAAAATGTGCAAAATAGACTTGTTACTTTGCGTTTTGTGCAAAGAACTACAAAATGGCAATAGACGTTAGTTTTTGGATGGAAATGCACACGTGCATGTCTCAAAACCCCCCAAACACAGTCTTCTTCTTCCTCCCAGCCAAACCTTAAGATGCCTCCATTGTCGTCGATCCAGTCTCCCATGACAAGCACCAACGCGATGACAACAACACTTAACCGCTGCTCCCCCACAACCACCACTCCCCACAATCGTTGTTCTCTGATTCCAACGAGTAGAACGAAATCGACCCAACCATGACCCAATCTTTTTGCTTTTGTGCTTGCATCGTAGGTTGGTGGGGAATCACACGGTCTTGGATGAACAACGATTTCAAGTGACGTCATTCAGTGATGCACAATGGTGGAGGTCTTGAGTTCTTGGGGCTTCGACAATGGAAGGGAGTGGTTAATGGGTCTCTACTTTGGGGTTTCAAGTTTCTAGGTGATGAGGCAAAATGCTGGGGGTCGATGGCTGGTGGGTAGAAGGTGGTGAATGGTGGTTTGGTTTTGTTGGCTTGGATTTATGGAGTTCTAAGGTTAAGGTTTGGGTGGGAGGAAGAAGAAGACCACATTTGGGGATCAAAAATTTAGACATGCACGTTTCCATCCAAAAAATAACATTTGTTACCATTTTGTAGTTCTCTGCATAAAATACAAAGTAATAGGTCCATTTTGCACATTTTTGAGGTAACATGACCAAAGTGCACATCACATATCATACAAGGGATTTTTTTGAAGTTTTTTTTCTAAACCTTACACTTCTAAAAATTCATGTAGTAGTGTGAGTAAGGATTGTTCTCATAGAGAGTATCTAACCTAGTTTTATACTATGTGAAAGTGGATGGGGGTTTTAAGTATTAAAAATAATAATTTTAAGAAAAACAACTAAGAAATAATTCAAATCAAATTATCAAAATTAATCAAAATAAAAAACCTTGGTCTAAGTCAACATCCACTATCGAAATTTTACAACTGATCATTTATACAAGTATATATTATTTCATACTTTGAATATTCATCATTGAAACTATTTTTCTATCTCTCCTTAGTCACAGTTAATTAGAAAACAAGCCATCAAAATAACCCTAACTACTAAATAGCCTAAGACAAGCACTAAAGGTTTAATGTAGTAGCAACTTTAAGAATTAGAGATCGATGAAACTAAACAATACAATCACAAGTGGTTGCATTAAATTTAGTCAAGTGTTCTTCCTAAAATTTAATAATTTCTGACGTAGCAAATCATTAAATTTTAGTTACTTCACAAATTAGAGGGATCAAACAATTACAGATTTGATATCTAATTTAGCAATAGATTGTAGTGAATAATAAACTGATAGGTCTCCTAGTAATTAAACAAAACAATCATGAAAATAGTCACACACAAAAAATTTGATCCTTAAAGCATAAATTAAACAATAAAAATAAATTATATCTCATAGTTTTATTGATTCCGAGGCTTCCGTTTCCTTCAACCAATTAAAAACTTAGCCACGCAAGGCCATGGATGAAAACTTGAAGAAGAAGATAGAGAAGATAGGGGAGCGGCGTGTATAAAAATTTGTTCATCACTCCCCCTTTTTATCCTTTTGGTATCAACATTCAAGCCTACCAAATCTCTTATCAAGTCTCCTACCAAATCTTCTACATATATCTCCTATAACTACAAAATCTTTTATAAAATCTCCTATAAATATTCTAAATATTATCCTAAGATAACAATATCCAAATCTAGATAATTAAGGAAAATATTTAAATAAAATAGAATCCTAATATAAATAGGGAAGTTGTATTTTCAGCTGGGATTTTTGTGGACTAGATTTGGAAATTTTCAAAAATACATCACGTTAGATTCATGCATTAGAATTGTAGGCTAAGGAACGTCCAAAATTACAAAGCGATATCAAATCTGTCCAAAATCGCCTAATTAGATTCGTTTTACACTTAACGCTTTCATTTGCATCCTAAATCAAAATATAAGAATTATGAGTATATTTAGGCACAAAATAAGTATAAAAGATTAAACATTAAGGGAGAAAAATATGACATTTTGCATTCTCATCAACCTTTTTCTAACCTCATTTGCTTGATGTTTTTACTAGTGTAGAGCAATCTTTCAACCTCTAAATCTTCTTTCTCCATATTGACTCCAAAGTGCTTGAAAACCTTTATGAGCAGCATCCCATAGGGTACACTAATGGTGATCTTCCTGTTCTCCATGGCTACCTTCATATAGTTCAAGATGAGAAAATGAAAATTGAGATGCCTCATCGTCTTTAGGTGGAATATAACCATCATGTCTTATTCGATGATCTTCTTAAAGCATCCTGCTTAGGTAAGATAAAGCGGCAGCATAGGGAATGTAGTACTCTAGACAAGCTGATAAGCATATTTGTAGTGCGAGGAGGCTTACCATTTAAGAACAGTGAATTAAGAACATCCTCCTTCCAGATTCCATATCTAGTCTACCAACTCAACTCATGAAAGATCTTTTGTCCTTTGCCCTTCACTTCAATTACCTTAGCTAAAGTTTTTTCATCAATAACAATGTTTACCCCTTTTAGTGTACACAAGAAAGAAAGGGGTTCCTCCTTAACATCAGTTGCAACATAAAATGCTCTCACCAACTTTGGATGTACCCTTTTATATATCTTTAAGAATTTCTTCCATATCTCATGCTTAATGTGGGGTTTCACATTAACACCAAAAGTTTCTACTTCTAAGATAAAGACTACTTGTCCTAGTACTACACTTTTCTCACAGAAATGTTATTCAAAATGTTTCTCTATCTCTAGTGTCTCAAACAAATATGGATCTGAAGATGATCCAACAGTTTTCTTCTTCTTTGAAGCTTGTGTAGAGGGTTAAGATTTAGCTTTCTTCATTGGGGGTTCTAATTTACCACCTCAACCATCAATTGTTGTGACCTTCTCCTATTTCCAGTGTGCTAGTAGATCATCTTAGAACCCATTTCATACCAACAATAGATCATAATATCATATAACAACATATATAAACATTTAAGATGCATAATATCATGATTAAAGAACACAATTTCATCAATTTAAACAAGATATATACATATTTTTCTTGATAAAATTGAATCTTTCTTCATTAAGAGGCTTTGTGAAGATATCTTCCCATTGACGATTAGTATCCATAAACTTCAATTAAAAATTTCCTTTTCAAACGTGGCCTCTAGTGAAATGATATCTAATTTTAATATGCTTAGACCTAGAATGTTATATTAGGATTTTAGAGAAGTTTATGGCAATAGTATTGTTACAATATATTGGAGTATGGTCAAGCCTTAATGAGTAGTCCTCAAGCTAGTATTTTATCCGTAACAATTGAAAAGAGCAGCTTGTTGTAAACATGTACTCAGCATTTGCTATAGATAAGGTTGTGGAGCTTTGTTTCTTAGATGACCAAGTCATTAAGGAATCTCCAAGAAAATGACAACTCCCACTTGTACTCTTTCTTTCCACTCTATCACCAGCATAATTACCATCACAATAACCAGCTAGATCAAACTTTGAGCATTTCTTGTACCACAAACCAAGGTTAGATGTTCCTAGCAAATATCTAAAGATTCTCTTTATAATCTTAAGATGAGATTATTTAGGATTTGCTTGAAAATAAACACATAAACCAACACTAAAAACTATGTTAGGTTTTCTTACAGTTAAATAGAGTAGAGAGCCTATTATACCTCTATAAATCTTCTCACTTACAGCCTTACCTTGCTCATCTTTATCTATTACAGAAGAATGATGCATAGGTGTTGACATTGGCTTTGCATTCTCCATGTTGAACCTCTTAAGCAAGTCTTTGGTATATTTTTCTTGATGAACAAATATGCTATACTTGTGTTGCTTAATTTGCAAGCCAAGAAAAAACTTTAACACCCTCATCATACTATCTCAAAATCATTCTTCTTAAGATTAGAAAATTATCTTCAAAGCAACTCATTAATTAATCCAAAGACTATACCATTAACATATATTTGCGCAATGAGCAAGTCATTTTTGAGATGTTTTCTAAACAAGGTAATATCTGCCTTTCCTCTTGTAAAACCATTTTCAAGTAAAAAACCTACTTAATCTTTCATACCAAGCTCTTGAAGCTTGCTTAAGTTCATAAAGAGATTTTGAAAGTTTGAATACGTGATTAGGATATTTTTCATTTTCAAAACTAGGTGGTTGAATAACATATACTTCTTCATTTATAAAACCATTCAAAAATGCACTTTTCACATCCATTTGAAAGAGTTTGAAACCTTTAAATATGTAGCAAAAATAATTAATATTTGAATAGCTACAGGGGCATAGGCTTCATCATAATCTATAACTTCTTGTTGAATATACCATTAAGCAACTAGTCTTGCTTTATTCCTTACAACATTGCCTTCTTCATTCAATTTGTTCTTGAACACCCACCGTGTGCCAATGAGAGTGTGATCATTTGGTGCTGGCATAAGTGTCCACACATTATTGCTTCTCTCAAACTAATTCAGCTTCGCTTGCATAGCGATTATCCAACTTTCATCTTTGAGGGCTTCAGCCACATCCTTAGGTTCAATTTGAGATAGTAAGGAAAAATGGTTGTCCATGTTTTTGAATTGTGATTTGGTCCTCACACCAGCAGATGTATCACCAATTATTAGCTCATTTGGATGAACAAGTTGTTGTTTCCTCTCCTTCAGTAGTTGAGCAGTTTCATGAGTAGGCTTTTGAGTAGACTGATCACTTTGCTCACTATTCTACTTATCTTTCTTCTCAATTTGATCTTTTTGAGGTTCTTTTTATTTTGATTTTTCATTCATGTTGAGCTGTTGTAGATCATCTTCAAGATATAAAATATCTCTTTTCTCACCAAGGGAGTTATGATCATTAAAAAACCACAAGCATGCTCTTTTCTACCACAAGTGTTATTATGTTATATGCTCTATATGCCTTTGATGTGGTTGAATATCCTAGAAAAAAACCTTTTTATCAAATTTAGGATCAAATTTACCTAGCTAATAATTGGTATTTACGGTATAAAACTTAAATCCTAATGCATGAAAGTATGCAATGTTTGGTTTTCTTCCCTTCCATAACTTATATAGAGTCTTTTTCAAAATTGATCTTATAGTAACTCGGTTTGAAATGTAGCATGATGTATTAATTACCTCAACCCAAAAGTATTTTGGAAGTTCAAACTCAAAAAGGAGAGTCTTAGCCATTTCTTGAAGTGTACAATTTTTTCTTTCTATAACTTCATTTTGTTGAGGAGTTTTTAGACAAAAAGAATTGTGCACTATATCATTTTCATTACAAAAACTTTTGAAAAGATGATTTTCAAACTCTCCCCCTTGTTACTCCTTTTAGCAGTGATACAAAAACCTTTCTCATTTTGAACCTTTTTACAAAGGATTTTAAAGACTTCAAAAAACTCATCTTTACGTCCTAGGAAGAGTACCCATATGAATCTTGAGTAGTCATCAATAATCACAAAACCATACCTCTTTCCACCTAAGTTGTGGACTTGGTTACACTAAAAAGATCAATATGTAAAGTTCAAGGGGCCTTTATATTGTGACAGCATTTTTAAGGTGAAAACTTGACTTTTTTTGCTTGCCTTTTTGACATGGTTCATAAACCATGTCCTTTTAAAACTTAATCTTTAGCAAGCCTTTAACAAGGTCATGTTTTACAAACTTTGAATTGTTTTCATATTTATATGGCCAAGTTTCTTGTGCCATAACCACTTCTCCTCGTTTATAGTAAAGAAACATTCTATATTTTGATGTGAGAGATCCTCTAAGTCTACATTATATATGTTCTTATCTCTTTTGGCAATAAAGAGGGTTTTGCCATCATGGGTTTCTCTCCCAATGCATTGTGTAGATTTAAACACTACTTTATAGACACTGTTATAAAATTGACTAATGTTAAGAAGAGTATGTTTCAACCCTTTAACATTATACACATCATTTACTTAAGTAGAGTCAGTTTTATCCACTTTACCTATACAAACAATCTTGGCCTTTCCATTGTCATCAAATGTAACATTTCCACTATTTTCTTTTTTGTGATTAAGTATACTTGTATAAGTAGATTGCATAGATTTATGTACCCAAACTTTTTTGGTTCCTCTAAGGTTAGCTACCATGGCCTTTGGTGATTTGTTTTTGTAGTAACATGTAGACGCCTTGTGGCCAAGCTTGTTACAACCAAAACATTTCACTTCAGGTTTCTTAGTTGACACAAATAGGCTCAAATATACCTTATGCTTCAAGGTTTTCTATAGCGAAAGCCAACTTTGTCAAAGGCATACCTTTGACTTCCTAGCAGCATTTCTAGGTTCTTGTCTTGATGCCAATGACAAACTTAGTAAGGTCTTTGTTTAACTCTTCAACCTTCTTCCTTAACATGTTTACATCATCATTTACTTGGACACAATGTTGAGAAGAAGGTTCAGTAAGGTCAACAAACTTGAGCTTGTTTAATTCTATCATATCAGCATTCAACTTGAGTAGACTCTTATTCTATTAACTCAAAGAATTTTTTTTAGCTTTCAAGATTTCATTTTCTTTCAAAGCATCTGAGAATTTTGTTTATAGAACAATGCAGTTTTGAGCTAAAATGTTTAAGTCATTCAAGATATTATCAAATGTTTTTTCCAACTCGTCATTGATAGCTGTCGAGACTATCAAATTAAATTAATTTATAAACTGATTCACCAAAACACTTATAGTATAAGGCACAACCGGGTCGAGCCCTTAGATCACTCTAATCAAGTAATCAAATTAAGAGGTTAACAAAGGAGAAAAAGGGTTGCAAAATTAATTAACATAAAGCAGTTAAAAATTATAAATAGAATTAAGTAAACAACTAATCCAAAGAAATAAACTAATCTTCCATTTAATTCATCATTGCTCACTAGGAATCCATTTAATTGCTAATCAGATTCTTGGTCTTAGATCACATCAAGAAGCCTTAAGATGATCCATGAATTCTCTACTAGATAAGCATCCAGAATTTAATTAATCAAGGTTAAATGACTTAAGCACCCATCTAATCCTAAATTAATCGAAAACCTAAAATTCAACCAAGCTTAACAAACAACATCCAAGAAGTCTTTGTTTAGTCTCTATAATCCTCATTAAACATATGGTAATTATACAATTATCACATTAACGTCCAAATCAAATTAAGCAGTTTAATTCAGATTTAACAAAATTAAAGAGGAACTTGATTAACAAGTCAAAGATAAACTTGATCAACAAGTAAAAGATAAATTTGATTAACAAGTTAAAGAGAAATTTGATTAGCAATTAAAGGTAAAATAATCAAAATAAGATCTCAGAATTAAACATCAAGATTGTAGGATTGATTTAAAAGGGTCTATCCCTGCCTGGATGGAAGGGGAAAATAGAAAAGAAAGAAAACTAAAGAGAAATGAGAAGAAGAAAGATGAAGAGAGGAAGTGTAATCAAGAACGACTAGGAGAAAATTAGGACTGAGTATCATGGTTGCAGCTGATGCTTAAATAACTATCACTAAAATTAAAAATCAAAGTTTTCCTTTAGCTTAGGGCTAATCTTTTCCTCTTCACTTTAATTGAACACCTAATTCGTATAGCTTGAGCTTAGGATGAGAGAGTTATACCCAAAACATTCTTACCAGCTCTCTAAACCTGTTAGCCGACTTCAAAGGGTGAAACACTATCAAAACGTCATAGTTTTGATAAGTGATCTTCATAAGAAGTGAATATATATCTCTTATCTTTCAAATGCCACTGTTTTTAGTCTATATCACACCTACAACCCAAAATTATGGCCAAATCTTTGCACATCATTTAGGTTCTAGCAACAACATGTCTGTTCTAACTTCGTTGCCTAATCCAACCCACTAGATATCTGATTTAGCCTTCAAGCTCTACATCAAAATTGTAGAGCTCTCTCTCAAATTTCTTACAAGTTAAAATTCATAATTTTTATATGTCTATAACTCAAGTTATGGCTAATATACATAAATAGTGTAAAATTCTTGTTAATGCTAAAAAATACAATTAATCCCAATTTGAATCCAAACTTATAAAATATGGTCAAAACCAATCTATTAAGCATATAAGAGGTCTAAGAGACTAAATATGATGGTTAACTAATATATAAAAATTATGTTTATCAAATTCTCTCATACTTAGTTTTTGCACTTTCGGACAAAACTAGAAATTCAACATAGGAAACAAGGAACAACAACACAAACTCAAAAGTTAAAAACTCTAAAAGACTCAATTTTCAATGATGTTCAAGAATGCAAAAGTCTATAAGCAAAAAGAGCAACCAAAACTTTAAGGAATTAAAGCATTCATGAAGTAACATTTCTTTACATCTCAAATCAACAAGCATAGTAACTTCAATTGAAAAGTATAAATCAAGAATGATAAAACCTCACAAGATACACTTTCAATTCCTCAAGTGTTTAGAAGGTAAATGTTTCACTCAATTCAACCCATGAAAATTTGCACTACCATAGGCTTGCTTATCTTTTACTTCTCCACTACTCAAAACATATGCACATATAAATCAAGAGGACTTTATGCAAGGTTGTAATAAAAATTCTCTTTACATATTCTTTTCCCCTTTCTTTTTATTTTTACAACCATTTCCTTTGTTTTCTTTTTTTTTCTCTTTTTTTGATTTTTTAATTTTTCTTCTTCTTTTTTTCAATTGACCAATTTTTCCTTTTTCACAAACATTTTACACACTAATTAGCACACCCCAACACTTGTTTAAGAACTCTTCCAATGACAATGCCAATGCTCTCATATTCCCTAAAGTTAGGTAAAAACATGATTTTTCATTTAAGGCATATAATGAGCTAAAAATAAGGAATAGTCAAATATGCTAAAGGGCGTTAATCAAGGAAAAATATGCAAGGTTGGTTATTTGGCTAAAGTAGCTAATTCAAGAAAAATGAATCAATCATGTTCATGTATGCATATCAAAATTTAGTCTCAATCCATTTACTAAAAAGCTCAAAGTCTCACAAGGTATGCTTCTATCAAACTCAATCTACTAATTTAATTTTCATTACCAAACTAGTTAAACTCAAGATGAAAGATAATTTATTCACTTATGTTATAAACTTTTAACCTCAATTGATGCATACTCACAACTTTCACAAATCTCAAAATTTCATTGGAAAGCAATTAAAAACATTTCTTATATATATTTATTTTTTAAATAAAAAAATAGAATTAAAAAATAAAACAAAAATAGTAAAATTAAAAACAAAAAATAGAATGCAAATTCCTCCCTCACACTTAAATCTTACATTATCCTCAATGTAAAGCTTATAAAATATCATATCATCAATAAATTTAAGACAAGTAAAGTAAATGAGAGAAAGAAAAAACATCATTATCAAGTGATGTATAATACCTCTTGCAAGTGGACCTCCTCCATTATGCCCTATTGAGCTCCCTCATAGAATTGCTTGAGACGATGTCCATTGACTTAGAAAGCTTTATTAGTTGCCTTACTTGTGATCTCCACTGCACTATAAGGAAAAACCTTAGTGACTATAAAAGGACCTATCCACCTATAACAAAGTTTACCAGGCATGAACTTGAGGCGAGAATTATAAAGGAGAACTTTTTGACTAATCACAAATTCTTTTCTTGCAATCATCTTATCATGAAAGGCTTTGGTGTTTTCTTTATAGATACGAGAGTTTTCATAAGCTTCCAACTGAATCTCTTTAAGTTTTTGGAGTTGGAGTTTTCTTTGGGATCTGGCTTGGTTCAGGTCAAGGTTGCACTTCTTTACTGCCCAATAGGCCTTGTGCTCAATCTCCACCGAAAAGTGACATGCCTTACCGAAGATTATCCTATAGGAAGACATGCCTAAAGGAGTCTTAAAGGCAATTCTATATGCCCACAATGCGTCCTCAAATTTCTTGCTCCAATCTTTTCTATTTGATTGGACTATTTTTTCTAAGATTTGTTTCAACTCCCTATTCAAAACTTTGGCTTGCCCATTGGTTTGTGGATGGTAGGGAGTCGAAATCTTATATATCACACCATATTTCTTCAACAATGTATCCATGTTTTTATTACAGAAATGGGAGCCTTAGTCACTAATTATGACTTTTAGAACTTCAAATCTGTAGAAAATGTGAGCCTTGACAAAGTCTAAAATAATATGAAAATCATCAGTCTAAGTGGTCTTTGTCTCCACCCACTTAGATATTTAATTAACAGCTAACATAATGTAAACAAAACCAAAGGAATTAGGAAAGGGGCCCATGAAATCAATTTCCCACACATCAAATATCTCACAAAACAATAATGGTTGTTAAGGAATCTCATTGCTATGGGAAATGTTACCTATTCATTGGCATTATTCATAATTCTTACAATAACTGTATGAAACAAGGTGGGCCAATATAATCCAGAGTCTAAAATCTTCCTAGTAGTGCATTGTGGTCCAAATTGACCACCACATGTAAGGGTATAACAAAAATATAGAATAGACTGAAATTCATAATCAGGCACACAATGTCTAATCACTTGGGCACTACAAGTCTCCAAAGATAAGGATCATCCCATACATAATATTTAGACTCAGACTCACTCTTAAGCCTATCAATCTGATGCTTCTTAAAATAAGTAGGTAACTCAGATGTAACTAAATAATTTACTAAATCAGCATACCAAGGGTCCTTACCTCGCAATTGAAAAAGCTGCTCATCTAGGAATGTCTCTCAGATAAGAAAAGTGTCCATTGCCTATGGGATTCGACTCAAATGATCTGCCACTAAGTTCTCGACTCTACTTTTATCTTTTTTCTCAATGCCAAACTCTTGTAAGAGCAACATCCACCGAATCAGTTGAGGCTTCACCTCGGGCTTCTTTAGTAAGAACTTTAAGGCTGCATGGTTAGAGAAAATAATAACTTTAGTGCCTAGCAAATAAGAACAAAATTTATCTAAAGCAAAAATAATTACTAAAAGCTCATTTTTAGTGGTGGTGTAATTGGCTTGGGCAGAATCCAAAGTACGATAGACATAAGATGTTATATGAGGTTGCTTGCCAACTCGTTGAGAAATGATAGTGCCAAGTATAAAGCTGGAGGCATCACACATCAGCTCAAAAAAAAGCTCCCAATTTGGCAGCTGAATAATAGGAGAAGAGATCAGGTTCTTCTTCAACTGATCAAATGCCTTCTTGCAATGCTCATCAATTTTGAACTCGACCTCTTTTTGAAGAAGTTTGGACAATGGAAGGGCAATTTTGCCAAAGTCCCTAATGAAACGCCTATAAAACCCCATATAACCAAGAAAGGAATGCACTTCCCGCACACAAGTGGGGTAGGGTAAAGAGGAAATAACATCGATCTTTGCTCTATCTTCTTCAATGCTTATGCTAGAAACTACATGCCCTAAGACCATGCCTTATTCTACCATGAAATGATATTTCTCAAAATTAAGAACAATATGTGTCTCAATGCACCTATCAAGGCTGTCTAAACATGCATCAAAAGAATATCTATAAATTGTGAAGTCATCCATAAAAACTTTCATGCAGTGTTCTAACAAGTCAGAGAAAATGCTCACCATACATTGCTAAAATGTACTTGGGGCATTACAAAGCCCAAAAGGCATCCTCCTATAAGTAAACATGCCAAATGGGCACGTAAAGGTTGTCTTCTCTTGGTCCTTCGGGGCTATGTGAATCTGAAAGTAGCCTAAAAATTCATCTAGGAAGTAATAGTGTGACTTTCCAACTAACCTTTCCAACAACTAATCAATGAAGGGCAAGGGAAAATGATCCTTCCTAGTGGCTTGGTTGAGCTTCTTCTAATCAATACAGACTCTTCAACTGTTCTGTACTCTAGTGAGGACTAACTCATTCTTCTCGTTGATGACCACAGTCATCCCAGTATTCTTGGGAACTACTTGCATTAGACTCACTCACTTGCTATCTGAAATGGGGTAAATGATACCAACTGACAACAGTTTGCTCACTTCTTTTTCACCACATCCAGAATTAGATGGTTAAGTCTTCTATGAGGTTACCTCACTAGTTTGGCTTCCTCCTCCAATAAAATTTGATGCATGCATATGGAGGGGCTAATCCTAGGAATATTTGCAAGTGTCCATCCGATGGCTTTCTTGCACTGCTTTAAGATCTACAACAATTTCTCTTCTTATTCAAAATACAAATTCTTTGCTATTATCACTAGTAACTTCTCATCTGCTTCCAAGAACACATACTTAAAATGTTCAGGTAAAGATTTTAACTCAATGGTAGGTGGTTATTGCACTAAAGGTATCAATCTGGTAGAAGAAACTAATTCTGCTGATTTAACTGCAACATCACTTGTAATCTATGTACAATCTTCCAAAATAGCATAATCATATCTCATAGAATCAAAAAATTTAGAACATGCAGTATCATCTCCCATATATGTAGAAATATCATAACATATGACACATATACTAGTCTCATCACAAATAGAAATAGAACATCCAGAACATCCAAAAAAAATCAACACTATCCAAAAATCCCACAATTTAAAGAAATGCAACTAGCACATCAACATGCATATCATCAACAAGTAAATCAATGACATCTAATTAAAAAATAGAATGTTCTTCTAGAGGATATTCCATTATATCAAAGATATTAAATTGAACTATGTTATCCCCAAATTCCATGGAAAGGGTACCATCATGCACATTAATAATAGTTTTTGCAGTTTTTAAGAAAAGGTCTACCTAAAATCAATAGGGGTTGACTAGATGCAAATTCATCTTCCACGTTCAGAACATAAAAATCTACTAGGAATATCAAATTATTTATGTAACACCCTAATATAAATTATCGTAAAATAAATAGTATATTTCAGGATAAAATATATTAAGCATGCCGCTTTCTAAAATGTATAAAAGATAAATCCATAATAACCAGTGTAGTCATTACAAAGAGTCATAAATGATAAAAAGATCATATATATATATACATCACTAGCTAATAAGTCATACTGTATACATAAACTTTTACAAACAACTAGAAGAGTACAAATATACAATCTGATTAAAAAAAATAAAGTTGCTAAACTAAGTCTTCTGCTTCTTCTTCTTTTCTTTTTTTTTGCCATTTCCCTTTGGAGGGACTTCACCTGAATTTACATGAAACACACAGAGGTGAGAAATCATAATTTCTCAGTATTCACATACCAAGACTAGTAGTTAATCATTTACAATAAATAAATCAACTGAACATATATAAACACTTTATATAATAGAATATCTGAAAATTAATAACATCAAAGAATCGCCCATACAATCCTAAGATACCATAGACAAGAAACCAAGCAATCAATTAATCAAGCAAGACAACTACCCATACAATTGTCAACAATGCAATGCTTTATGTTATGAGGTATGATTGTGCTCAAACAATATCCTAATAGAAGGATTTTGCAATGCTAATGCAGGTTTTGGTTTTAAAAACACATATCACTTACTTGTTTCCCAAGAACCTTCGTTCCCTTGTATATCCTGAGCAGGTTAGGCCTAAAAGACTTTACAACTTGGTAATTTGTGAGTACTTTCCCCTCACCAACGTAAAAGTACTACTATCACCCCTATATCGGTAACCCTGACCATACGAGCATAAATGCAAGGAGAATTCGAATCTAACACCTCATTCCCAGGTCATATGGTTGTGTACACTATTTAAGATTACAATACATAAGAAATAGCAAATAGCAAGTTTGAAAACTAAATATGTAGATTTGTTAACAAAAGATATATACTTATCACAAGGTTTACAACAACCATGTGAAAAGCAAAGACTAGTGACTCAAAGCTTTACTCCAACTTAACTCATAAATAGTAGAACTTATGTCACTAGTGTCCTCATATCTAGCACCTCCAACCATCACTTCATAAGTGATTTCAAGGTAATCTCACGTTACTCAAGATTCTAAACACTTCTTAATAGCATTCCATAACTCTTGGATGTCCAAAGGTTTGTACATCCCTTATACATACTAAAAATATGCATAAGAGTCTCTATTCAATCATGGGTATTCATTACTTAGTCTAAACAAGCTTTACATGAAGCCCAAGAATGATAAACTTAACCTTCTTAAGTCCTTAACCCTAATCTCTCTTGGAAAGATGATTATGACATATGCCAAATTCTAACTTTTGAAATGTCCATAATCAGTTATGGAACCTTGCTAATCGGTTATGACTTGAAATAACTTTTATAGCCTCTGAAAACACATTCTGGTTGAACTCAATAACCTGTTATTCATTTCCAATAACATGTTATCACTATTCAATAACATGTTATTTGATTTTGATAATCAGTTATCACTATTCAATAACCTGTTATGTGTTTCTGATAATCAGTTATCACTATTCAATAATCAGTTATTCAGAATCACACAACTCTCTGCCTAGACCCAATAATTGGTTATTGGGATTCAATAATTAGTTTTCTGGTGCAAAAATGCACCAGAAAATAGGGTATATTGCTACCTCCATCCATTTCATTCCATCAACTCATGGATTCTAAGTGATTTCCAATTCTAAACATGTTAGAATCATCAAACACTAACTTAATCCATCAAACTTTGATTATGAACAAAACTTAATCATTCAAAACTTATTCCTCAAACTTAGCTTCAAACACTCAAGGGAGTGTTTCTAACTCACAAACAACAACCAAGCATAGGTTAAACTAGAATCAAACTAAACTCGACCATTGAAAGTAAGAACTAGCTAAAGAAACCATCTTTACCTCAAATACCCATTTTTCCCAAACCTTACATACATGCATAAAGCAACTAGAGATGGAGAGAAAAGTTGAGCTTAAGGAGGAACACCCCTACCTTGTGTAGCAAAGATGGTGGTGATGGAGCTTCAAGCTTTAGATTTCCCCTTAGCTTTCTTCTTTTTTCCTTCTTCCTTCTTCCTTCTTCCTTCTTCTTTTCCTCATTTCTTTCTCTTTTCTCTGTTTTCTCCCTGCTGGTTTCTGCTGGTCCGTGGAGAGAATGATAGAGTGAGTAAGAAAGAATGAAAATATCAAAGGCCAAAGTCAAAGAAAGGGGCTTTGCAGCCCGTGGGAAAACTTAAGAAACTTAAATATTTTGTTGTATAACTTATATCTGCTAAGAACAATTAGATTTCTCCAAACTAAGTTTTTCATGTTCCAACAACTTTAAAATAAATACTAAGATTCATTAAAAAAGTTTTTTGGTCAGTATCATATTTTTTCATATCTGTGATTAGTCAATTCGGCATTTAAATACACAACCAGTATGCCTTAAAATACCAAACTGACTCCAATTATTCTCAAATTTTAACCACATCACAGAATACACATTTATGACTTAGAAATAAATTATCTACATTTATTTTCCTTAGTTAAGCCATTTATGCTAATATCTGGGTCATTTTAAGTTACTTTTCATCGTTCGAGTTGCAGCGAAGTGCCTAAATTAACTCAGATTGTCACAAAATTAAACAGACATGTTAAGCAAATATTAAGTTACCTCTGTAACTATTTACAAGTCTAACATGTTGAAGAGGATGTTACAATTTATCCTTATTAAAACATCCTCAAGCACTCCTACAAGATAAGTTGTGCTCCTATTTGCTAGTTGAATGATAACTCTGGCTAGCTTCAACTCTCCAATATGCAAAGATTCATACACTGATTTTGGCATCACATTAATTGAGGCACCCAAATCCAACATTGCATGAGTAAATTTCTTATTGCCTATTGTGCAAGGAATGGTGAATGTTTCAGGATCCTTGCATTTAGGAGGAATATTTGGTTAGATCAAGGCAAAAACATTTCTTCCCATGCTTACTTTCTCATTTCCTTTCAACCTCCTCTTATGAATGCACAATTCCTTCATAAATTTTTCATATTTTGGAATTTGCTTTATTGCTTCCAAGAGAAGTATATTGACTTCTACCTTCCGAAATGTATCCATAATCTCCTTGTCCAATTTAGTTTCAGCTATCTTCTTTGATTAAGTCATTCTATTAGGAAAAGGAAAATGAGTGCTGAGAGCAAATTTTTTTGTAAAATTTTTCATTAACTTATGATTTTTCTTCAAATTCTCTACACGTTGTATATTCTATTGTATTGAATCTTCTACAAAATTCTGGTTTGCTGGATCTAATTTTTCTACACAATCTTACTACAAAATCTCTGGTTAGAGTTAGGTTGGACCACTCACTTTTTTGCCACTTCTCAAGGTTATAGCACTCACATTGCCTCTTGAATTGTTAATTATTTGGGAAGGCAATTGACTGGAACCTTAAGTTTTCAACTAATTGATGGAAGTTACAAGTTGACCAATTTGAGTCTCCAAGTTCTGAATGATGGTCTCGGTTCTCTATTGAAACTGAAGGTTATTGGTTGCTAACTGCTTCACCAAGTCTACCAAGCTAGGTTCTAGATTGCTACTTTGCTGCATAGGTTATCTCACTGGTTATTGAAATTGTTGCTTGCTCGGACCTACTGTATTATATCTAGTATGTTATTGCTTCTACTGCTAAAGTTGGCCAAAATTATTGCCATATCTCAAATTGGGATGATCTCTCCATCTAGGGTTATATGTGCTAGAATAAGGGTTATACTTTGATTACTGCTAGTGTAGTCTTCCAGGAAAGATTCCAGCCATTACTTTATTACTTTCTTGGAGTGCAGGACACTAGTCTGTTGGGTGATCTGGCAAGGAGTAGATTCCACAAAGTTTTGCTGGGGACTAAATTTGTTTTTTTCCCAATGCTAGTTGCCTAACCAAGGAGGTTAGCTTCTCCAATCAGTTCTCAATTCTCCATTGATCAGCATCAGAAACCCTTACTTCATTAACTCCTCTGGTTGAGGTAATAAGTCATGTGCCAAATTATTGTGCATTTGCTGCCATGTTCACTATTAAATCTCTTGCTGCAATAGGGGTTTTGTCCACTAAAGCTTCTCCAGAGGGAGCATCTACCATACTTCTATCCATTGATAAAAGTTCCTCATAAAAATACTATATTAGCAACTGGTCACTAATATGGTGATGAGGACAACTTGCACATAACTTATTGAATCTCTCCCAATACTCATGCAGAGTTTCTCCTGATATTTGCCATATGCGACTATATCATTCCTAATGGAAGCAGCTCTAGAAGCAGGGAAGAACTTTTCTAAGAACTGTCTCTTTATATCATTCCAACCTGTTATGGCAACTAGCTACAAGTAATACATTCAATCCTTGGCTGCTCCATCTAATGAGAAAAAAAAAGGCTCTCAATTTGATGTGTTCTTCAGGAATGCCTTGTGGTTTCATGGTGGAGCACACCACATGGAACTCCTTCAAGTGCTTATGGGGATCCTCACCTGCAAGTCCATGAAACTTTGGCAGCAAGTGCATCAATCTAGATTTCAATTCAAAATCAGTATTTAAATTAGGACATTGAATGTACAAAGATTGGTAATTCACATCAGGTGCAACTAGTTCCTTATGAGTCATATTATCCATATTATCAGCCATGTTTGCAATGTTATTTGTTTTCTCATGTTTAGTTTCAGTTTCAGTTTCAATATTATCAGTCATAGTTGTAGTGCTACTTATATTCTCAAGTTTAGTTTCAGTTTCAAAATTGATCCTTTCACTATGCCTACGAGCTCTATTAAGTGCATGTAAGGTCCTATCAATATCAAGGTCAATGTCAAACAAATTATTACTAGAAGACCTAGTCATAAAACATGCTAAAGTGCATAAACTCAAAATATGCAAAATGGGCTACACAACACTAAAATTCTACCAAAATAACACTAGTTACCCTACCTACACAATTTTAAAAATTATAGGACCACCACAGAGTGAAAACTACCAAAATGGTATTAAAAAATGCAATAAAAAACCTTCAAAAAAATGGGAAAGTGATATAAACGTTGACACTTGTCGAGATTATCAAATTTAAATCAATTTATAACTGATTTACCAAAACTACTTGTAGCATAAGGTAACACCGGGTCGAGCCCGTAGATCACTCTAATTATGAAGTCAGATTAAGAGATTAATAAACAGGGGGGAAAAGTTTTGCAAGATTAAACAATAAAGAACAATTAAAATGAGTAAACAAGATTGAGAAAACAACCAAACCAAGAGAATTAACAAATCTTGATTTTAATCCATCCTTGATCTTTATAAATCCGTTCAACTATCAACTAAATCCTTGGTCTTAGATCACATCAAGACGCCTCTCAATGATCCATGGATCTTCTACTAGAAACGCTTCTAAAATTCAATTAATTAAGGTTAGACAAATTAAGCATCCATCCAAAACCCAAATTAACTTAAAAACCAAGATCCAACCAAGTTAAATATTTCATCAAACACCTTTGATGCATTATTTAGCCTCTGAATTCATCTCTTGGCACATGATAATTACGCAATTAACATATGCAAATCCCAATCAAATTAAGCATTAAATCAGAATTTAAATAAGAGAAGAAGAGAAAGAGAAACTTGATTAATAGATGAATGTATAACAATTAAAACAAGATCTCAAGATTAATCATCAAGCTTGTTAATCTCTTGGATTAATTAAAGAAGTTTAGCTCTCCATAGCCATCACCATTTGAGAACCTTCAAGAACCATGAAAAATAACAAAGAGAGAAAAGGAGAGAAAGAGAAGAAGAGAAATCTTCAAAATCAAAAACTAACACTTTTATTATAACAATACTTCTACATAGAAGCTCTACATACTACAATGATCTGCATAGCCTCCCTTTTATAGAGGGTTAAAGATACAAAATGTCAAAGGAGGTTGAGTCATGGTGGTTGGTGGAGTAGGTGGAGTAGGTGAAGTAGGTGGAGTAGTGGAAAATGTTGAATGACTTTTGGTGAGTAGAAAATTCTGGAGATTCTTTGTCTCCGAAATCATGCAGCTCTGAAGTCATTGCATTCATCATTTTTGAGCCAAGTGGTCTTCACGAAGATTGTAGGTCTAGATCTTAGCTTTCAAATGGCTTTGGTTTGAGTCCAATATCATTTCCATAGCTCCAGATATGTTCAAATTATTGCACACTGCTCAGGCCCAGTCGCAGCTCCTCTGTTCTGACTTCCAAGCCCAATATCACCTTCAAGAAGTCTGAATCGGGAAGAGTGTTCAACATGAAAGTTGTAGATTTGAGTCTTAACTATCAACCATCAAAATTTCAGCCTATTCTACAACTTTCACTACGAGCAGTGTAATGAACAGTACACAAAGGTCATTCTGCCAGGAGCAACACTTTAGTTCTTGATTCAATACCAATTTGAGCCATCCAAACGTGTGATTGAGTCTTTGATGTCTTCATGAAGATTTTAGAGCTCTCTATTATCTTTAAAATGACATAAGATTCACCTTAAACATCCACCTACAGCCCAAGATATGACCCAAATACAGGATAAGTGTAAGATGTAAATCATGCTAAAAAATTCAATTAAATCCATTTTGAGTTCAAAACATACAAAACATAACCAAACTTAATTTATTAAGTGCATGGAGAGTGTAAATGACTAAAAATGAAGGCTTATTAATGCATCAAAAATATGTGAACATCAAATTCCCCCACACTTAACTTTTTGCACTCCTGGGCAAAACACACAAAAACAAAATGAAACAGACTCAAAAGTTAAACATTCTAAAAGACTCAATTTCTAATAATATTTAAGAATGAAGAGCAATTAATAATTCAAGTAATCAAAACATTTATGAGGTAACACATCTTCACATCTCAAATCAACAAGCAAGGATACTTCAATTGAAAAGCATGAGTAAAGAATGATAGATCCTCACAGAATTCACTCTCAATCTCTCAAGTGTTTAAAAGGTAGGTATTACACTCAATTCAACTCACGAAAATTACACTACCATAAGCTTGCTTATCTTCTACTTCTCCACTACTCAGAACACATGCACACACAAATCATGAGGACTTTATTCAAGGTTGTAATAGGGTCAAGGTAAAGGAGAAGGTAATATGGATATGACAAGTTAAACACCAAAGAGAATAAAAGAACATGAAAGTTGAGTTCTATTAACGATCATGAAAGTTCATCCAAACTTCATCTAATACAAATTCCCTTTACATATTATTTCTCCTTCCTTTATTGCCTTGTTGACCCTTTTTTTTTTTACATATATATTTTTTTTTTGAATTTTTTTATATACATATATTTTTTTCTTTTTTTTTTTTTTACAAAAAGAACATCATATATACATTTTTCAACCATTCTGCATACACACCCCCACACTTGTACATGAACTCATCCAATGACAAAGCTAATGTTCTCTTATTCCCTAAGATTAAGTAAGAACATGGTTTTTTTTTTCATTTAAGAAACATAATGAGTTCGAGACAAAGAATAATCAAATAAGCTCAAAGGGGTTAAGCAAGGGGAAATATACAAGGTTGGCTATTTGGTCAAAGTAGTTAATTGAAAAAAAATTGCCTCAATCATTTTTATGTATACATGTGAAAACGTAGCTTTAAAAAGAATCAAAGCAAGTTCTAGAGCAACAATTTCATGAGTGAAATTCACACAAGAAAGAAGAGAATGGTGTAGATGTTCAATTAATTCATCAATAGGCTCAAGATCTCACAAGGTATAGTTCTATCATTCTCAGTCCACCAATTCAACATCCATAACCAAACATATGATTTTTAAGAAAAAAGACAATTAACTCAATCATGCAAATTTCCATGAATTTTAATTGCTACTTCCACACAGACTAGTTATCTACCCCAACTAAAATGCGTCTCAAGAGTAAAATTTACTCCTTACTCTGCCATCCTTAACTGGTTTAGAAAATTACTGACAAACATATAAACACAATAAACATATTAATACATACACACATTTTTTTTTACACAACTCTACACACGACAAACATAAACACACTTACTAAAATTTTTTTTTTTGGTCACACAACTATCCTTCCCCCCAACCAGATCATAACATTATCCTCAATGTTAAAAAAATAGAAAGGAAAAAGATAGAGGATAGTACCTGTTACTGCAATTATGGAAAAGAGAAACCTCACACAAATATAAACAGAAACAAAGTACGATGAATAAAACTAAAGATAAAGGAAAGTCATAGATGAAGTGTTAGGTCACACTGTTGTTTCTTGCTGCCTCCCTTGTTGTTGTCTCTCTTCTTCATTGCTCTCTTGACCAATCTATATCGGGTCACATTCTTGGATCAGTTCATAAACAAAGGCTTCTAATTTATCAATTAACTCATCAACAAGTGGAAGCCGAGATAAGGAGTTGTCTTTGCGAAGGTGTGACAAATTTCTGTTCCACAGATGGTCAACAAAAGATAACAAATTATCAAAGAAATTATTAACATTCAACAAACCTATGGGTTTATGGTGGATGTTCAGTTGGGCCCAAGAAACAACTTGAAAGACTTCTTCCAAAGTACCAAAACCACCAGGTAAGGCTATGAAGGCATCAGAGTTTTCAAGCATTGCCTTCATTCGTTCATGCATAGATGATACTTGAATTTCCTGTCCAATTGTCTTTCCAACGAAGTTCCTTCGAGTTAAAGGTTCAGGAATGACACCTAAAACTTGACCACCTCTTAGAAATGCAGACAGTGATACAGCCCCCATTAACCCAAGGCAACCTCCCCCATATACTACACGGATGTTCCTCACAGTAAGTGTTCTACCAAGAGTGCTTGCTGCGTTGACAAACTCTAAACTCTTCCCATAATTTGTCCCACAAAATACACAGATACTGACAAGTCTACGAACAGAAGAAGAAGAAGCTCCCTCCATTTCTACACTCACACGCTCTTTGAATGATTAAGAGTTGCAGGAAAGTGAAGAAAATGGAGTGGTTAAATAGGAAGAGAATAGAAAAAGTAATAATAGCTCCTATATGAGTAGGTTGGGTTGTTGTCGAAAAACTTTTGAAATTTTTTTTTTTGTTTTGTTGTTTTTTTTTTTTTTTTTTGTTTTTTAAAAAAAATAAATGCATAATATAATATATACAGATTGTTGTGATTGTGGCTCACATCTTCCTCTGGTTTTACGTCCAGAAATGGCTTAAACGCCTTCTATGAGTCGGGGATAGGCTTCCCATCCAATTTTCTTATAAATTGGCAAACACGGTCTTTTTGAGTCAGATTCCGAAGACTATAACGCTCTTGCTCGTCCTTGAAGAGATTCCACAAACGAAGAAGTTCACGCTGCACAATTCCACAAGAATGCGTCTCAAGAGTCAATAAGATATTATCTAATGACTCCTTACTCAGTCCATTCTTAATGAAGAATATTTTATCTTCTCTGTTTACAGAAACCATTCCCAAAGAACGACATCGCGTGTTGCAATTCCATCATGCACACTTGTAACAAACGTGCATTCTTTTTGCTCTTCTCTTTTTCGAAAATGAACTTTTACCGAGACCAGGCATGTATCGGACAAATGAATCGGAAGATTCACCAGCTAAACGAACCTTTGCTTCGATTATCCAGCGTATATCTTCTGGGATGCCCTTGTACATTAACAGTCTCAATCTCTCACACCTAGCTTTGTAAATTTTGGTTAGAACATTTTTATGAATGAAGGGAAATACTTTTTTAGATTTGAAAGAATGACATCCATTTTGAAAGAGAAGAAATCAATTATTATGGGAAATCGAAAGACAAACCGACTCGAGAGTCACGGAGTACCGTTATCCGCCGTTTAACCTAGAATGAAAGAAGCGCTCAAAAAGAAGAAAAAAAATTAAAATAAATTCTACTCATAACAAGGATTAGAAAGGGAGATGGATTCTTCCCTCAACTTGATGTTCGAAATGGTTTGAGTCTTTTTGCTTTATAATTTTTTATTATTATTATTATTATTATTATTATTTTATTTTTTTTTTATTTTTTTTATGCATCATTTATTGATTCCGCAATTCATGCAAGTGCAATTTGCGTAACTTGGAAGCATCATTTTTCTTTCGAAATGGACCCCAATTTTTGACAATGTTCGCAACTTTTGTAAAAAGTATAGCGCCCTTGAATAATATGGCCAATAAAATCCATACTACAAGATTTTGCAGTTGTTTTCTTTGAAGAAAAATGACCTCCACATGCTTCTGAATGACAAAATTCAATGACATTACTTACCTCATTGTCGGGTACAAATCTCCAATTTGATCAGGACAATAATTGAACAAATATGGGTCAGCACAATAGAAATTTTTTTTTTTCAAAATCAAAAACTTTTTTTTTTGTGTCCATTGAGGCGGCATCTTACTTATCAAGTGGGGTAGACGACTTCTTACAAGTGGATCTCTCCAAAATATCCTCTTGAGCTCCCTCATAAAATGGTTTGAGGCGATGTCCATTGACTGTGAAAGCTTTTGTAGTAGTCTCACTTATAACCTGCACAGCACCATAAGGAAAAATCTTAGTAACAACAAATGGACCAAGCCACCTAGATCTGAGCTTTCCGGGCATGAGTTTGAGGCAGGAGTTATAAAGGAGAACTTTTTGACCAATCTTAAATGTTTTTCTCATTATCTTCTTATCATGGAAGGTTTTAGTCTTCTCTTTATAAAGTTTGGAACTCTCATAAGCCTCCAGGCGGATCTCCTCCAATTCTTGCAACTGCAGTTTCTGCTCCATGCCTGCTTGATTTAGGTCCAAGTTACACCTTTTTACTGCCCAAAATGCACGATGCTCAATTTCCACTGGCAAGTGGCATGCTTTGCCAAAAATAATCCGATAAGGAGACATCCCAATCGGAGTCTTATAGGCGGTCCTATAAGCCCATAAAGCATCCTCAAGCCTTTTGCTCCAGTCCTTTCTCGTTAGGTTGAACTGCTTTTTCGAAGTATCTGCTTGATCTCTCGTTGGAAACCTCGGCTTGCCCATTAGTCCGGGGATGGTAAGGTGTAAAAACTCTATGTAAGACTCCATACTTTTTCATCAAGGCTTCCATGCTTCGATTACAGAAATGCGAACCCTGATCACTAATGATGGCTTTTGGGACTCCAAACCTGCAGAAAATATGTGATCTAACAAAATCCACAACAACCTTGGAATCATCAGTCCGAGTAGCCTTTGCCTCCACCCATTTAGATACATAATCCACAGCAAGCAGAATGTAAACAAAACCAAATGACACAGGAAAAGGACCCATAAAATCAATACCCCAAACATCAAATATTTCACAGAACAACAAAGGTTGTTAGGGCATCTCATTCCTACGAGAAATATTTCCTGTTCTCTGGCATTGTTCACAAGATTTACAAAATAAATATGCATCACGAAATAGAGTGGGCCAATATAATCCAGAGTCCAAAACTTTCCTAGCTGTACGAGTAGGTCCAAAATGTCCCCCATGAGCAAGTGCATGACAAAAACTAAGAACAGAATCAAACTCATGATCAGAATACATCTCCTAATGACTTGGTCACTACAAAATCTCCACAAATAAGGGTCATCCCACACATAATATTTTGACTCACTTTTCGGTTTATCAACTGTGCCTTAGTGAAATGTGCGGGTAGTGCTCTAGCAACCAAGAAATTAACCAAATCTGCAAACCAAGGGATGTTACCTTGCATCTTGAAAAGTTGCTCATCGGGAAGGCATCATGGATAGGAGAAGAATCGCCTCTTTTTCAATCCGACTCAAGTGATCCGCCACGGTTTCTTCTCGCTCCACTCTTATCTCTGATATCAATATCAAACTCTTGTAAAAGCAACATCCATCTAATCAGTCGAGGCTTTGCATTGGACTTTTTCAGGAGAAACTTCAAAGCTGCATGATCTAAAAATACAACCACTCTAGAACCAAGCAAATATGATCGAAATTTATCTAAAGCAAAAACAATTGCTAAAAGTTCCTTTTCGGTTGTAGTGTAGTTGGCTTGTGCAGCATCTAAAGTCCTCGAAGCATAGGAAATGACATGAGGTACTTTGCCGACTCTCTGTGCAAGGACAGCTCCCAATGCATAATTAGAGGCATCACACATGAGTTCAAATGGGAGTGTCCAATCTGGTGACTGGATGATAGGTGCACTGGTCAATGCTTGCTTTAAGTGATTGAAGGCATCCTTGCATCTCTGGTCAAAGTGAAACTCTACATCCTTTTGTAGCAAGTTGGACAGTGGAAGGGCAATTTTGCTAAAATCCTTTATGAACCGACGATAGAAACCTGCATGACCAAGAAAAGAACGAACCTCCCGCATGCATGTGGGGTAAGATAGACATGAAATGACATCTATTTTTGCAGGATCTACCTCAATAACCTTGCTAAATACTACATGCCCTAAAACTATACCTTGTTCTACCATGAAATAACATTTCTCAAAATTCAGGACAAGGTTAGTTTCAATGCACTTATGCAAAACCCGATCCAAACTATCCAAACATGCATCAAAGGAAGAGCCATAGACAGTAAAATCATCCATAAACACATCCATGCAACTCTCTAAAAATTCAGAGAAGATACTGACCATACACCTTTGAAAGGTTCCCGGAGCGTTGCACAGACCAAAGGGCATTCTCCTGTATGCAAATGTTCCAAATGGACAGGTGAAAGTGGTCTTCTCTTGGTCTTCTGGGGCTATATGAATCTGAAAATAGCCCGAATATCTATCCAAGAAACAGTAATGCGACTTGCCAGCCAGTCTCTCCAACATCTGATCAATGAAAGGCAATGGAAAATGATCTTTCCTAGTGGCCTGGTTAAGTCGCCTATAATCAATGCACACCCGCCAACTGTTCTGGATTCTTGTGGGAAGGAGCTCATTGTTCTGATTTGCAATTACTATGACTCCAGATTTCTTGGGAACCACTTGCACTGGGCTCACCCATTTACTGTCAGATATGGGATAAATAATGCCAGCTTGCAGCAGTTTGGTCACTTCCTTCTTCACCACATCCAGAATCAGGGGATTTAGTCTCCTTTGGGGCTGCCTCACTGGTTTGGTACATTCCTCCAATAAAATCCTATGCATACATGTGGAGGGACTAATACCAGGAATGTCTGCAAGTGTCCATCCGATGGCCTGCTTATGCTGCCTCAAAACCTGCAGTAATTTTTCTTCTTGTTCAGGTTGTAGATTCTTAGCGACAATCACTGGCAGCTTCTCACCATCTTCCAAATATGCATATTTAAGGTGGTCTAGCAAAGTCTTTAGCTCTAAGGATGGGGGATACACAATAGAAGGCAGCAAGCTATTTGAAACAAGCAACTCAGCAGCATTAAATTTGACATAATTTTGACTCATATTTTTATATCTTTGCATCATCAAATAAGCACTGCATCATCACTCATAATCGCATAAATCTCAAAGACATGCAAAGACATGGTTCAAGATCACACAACTAACACATATGTCACAAGTGAGTGAGAATCCAGAAAGTCAAGCAATATCGTGGGAATTCAAGACTCATATCAAAGATAAGTATCATCAACCAAACATTTCAATCACATCAACATGAAAAACTCGAATGCTCCTCAAGGGGATGTCTCATGGCATCAAAAATGTTAAATCTGTACCACATCTTCACCAAATTCCATAGAAAGGGTGCCAAAGATGCACATCTATCTTGGTTTTGGCTGTCTTGAGGAATGGTCTTCCTAGAATCAATGGAGCATGATTTGTTGAAGACTCATCTTCCATTTCCAGAATGTAGAAGTCCGCTGGGAAAATCAGCTCATTCACCCGCACTAACACATCTTCCAGTACTCCTGCAGGATGAGTAGTGATCCTGTTTGCCAACTGAATCACTATACCAGTGGGTTGTAAGGTGCCAATGTTTAAAGACTTATACACTGACATAGGCATGACATTGATAGAAGCGCCTAAATCTAACATTGCATGGCCAAATCTAGAATTGCCTATAGTGCAAGGGATTGTGAAAGTTCCAGGATCTTTGCATTTCTTTGGCATGCTTGGCTGAATCATCACAGAAACATTTCTACCCATACTGACCTTCTCAGTACCCTTAAGTCTTCTCTTATGAGTACACAACTCCTTGAGGAATTTGGCATACTTGGGAATTTGCTTGATTGCATCTAGGAGGGGAATATTGATTTCCACCTTCCTGAATGTCTCCATGACTTCTTTTTCCATTTCTGCTTGCGCTATCTGCTTGGATTGTGTCACTCTATTTAGGAAGGGTAGTGGAATGTTCAAGTCCGAATTCTCTGCACATTTCTTCTGGGTGGGGCATCTAGTTCATGCGAATTTTGTTGTGTCTCGATCAATCTCGTCGGCGCCGCAATGGGAGCCTCGGTTGTGGCAAACTAGGACCATCAATTTCTTTGCCACTTCTCAAGGTGATGGCACTTACATTGCCTCTTGGGTTACTGACTGATTTGTGAAGGCAATTGGCTTGATCCTTGGCTTTTTAATTCACTCACGGTGGTGGCCAGCTGCCCAATCTGAGTTTAGGTGTTCTGAATGGTGGCATTGACATTTTGTTGGAACTGAACATTATTTGTAGCCATCTGTTTCATCAAATCTTCCAATGATGGCTCGGATGGAGTGGTTGCTGGACTTGGCAACATGAGGGGCTGCTGCATAGGTGGCTGTATAGTTTGTTGCTGTCTGAATGCAGGTAGTTGGTATTTGTTGCTAGGACCTACAGCTTGGTATCTAAATTGCTGCTGTTGGGGTTGTTGCTGCTGACTAGAATTCCCATATCTCAAGTTAGGATGGTCCCTCCAACCAGGGTTATAAGTATTAGAAAATGGATCATATCTTGGTCCGGGACCTGGGGCCGATATTGAGGTCTACTAGGAAAAATACCACCGCTCACAGAATCGATCGTTTCGGAAACGCAGAACCACCATCCCGAAGTGTGGGACATGCATCAAGAGGGATGAGATGAGCAAGAGCAAATGCCACACACCCTTGTGCTCTTGTACAAAACCTGGTACATGTTGTCCCATCGCTAATTGCCTCACCAAAGAAGTCAATTCATCAAGTCTATGTTCCATTCTCTCGTTGATCTACATGAGACGATTGAACTTCATTAACTCCTCTCGTTGAGGTAAGGACTCTTGTGCCAAATTGTTGAGCATTGGCCGCCATATTTGCTATCAAATCTCTTACTGCAAAGAGGGTTTTATCCACCAATGCACCTCCGTATGCGGCATCCACCATACTTCTATCCATGAAAGAAGCCCTCATAGAAATATTGAATCAAGAGTCGATCACTAATTTGATGGTGGGGACAACTCGAACACGCTTTTTGAATCTCTCCCAATACTCATGCAAGGTCTCACCAGTCATTTGCCTTATACCACAAATGTCTTTTCTAATGGCAATTTGCTCTGGATGCAGTGGGAAGAACCTCTCCAAGAATAATTTCTTCATATCATCCCAACTCGTGATGAACTCGGTGAAAGGTAGAACACCAATCCTTAGCTACATCAAAGAAGAGAGAAAGGGAATGCCCTCAACTTGATATGCTCCTCAGAGATTCCATGTGGCTTCATGGTTGAACAGACCACATGGAACTCCTTTAAGTGCTTATGGGGATCTTCACCTGTAAGACCATGAAACTTGGGCAACAAGTGTATCAATCCGATTTTAACTCAAGTCAAGATCAAGATTAGGATATTGAATGCACAAAGACTGGTAAGTTACATCAGGAGCAGCAAGTTCTTTAAGGGTCCTATTTTGCCTGTTATTAGCCATGATTTTAGAATCACTTAAGATCTCAAGTGTACTTTCAGATTCAATGTCACAACTAAATTCAGACTCAATTCTTTCACTTAGCCTACGAGTTCTAATCAACCTATGCAATGTTCTATCAATCTCAGGATCAAATTCAAGCAAGATATCAGGATTAGACCTAGTCATGCATTAATCAAAACACAAAAATAAAATAAAATAAAATAAGTAAACAAGTAAAATACACTAGACAACTCTAAAAATATACCAAAATAAATCTAATTGACTAATGAAATGATTTTTAAAAATTATAGGACTTGTACAAAGATGAAAACTACACAAAAATGAAACTAAAAAATGCAATAAAAAATATTAAAAAATTAAAAACTGGTCTAGACGATGGATTTTGGAAAAACTAGGTTGACCTCACAATTAATTGTGAGTCTTGTTTATTAGGCTATTTTCCTTCAACTGACCAAGTTTCAGCTCATTCTGGGCACATTTTCTGTTAATACGAAATTCTTGTAAAACGACCCGTAATCACCCGTTTTCGCCTGAAATCCACCAAAACACAGCAACATAAAGGTTAGTGAGAGATTAGTAGTTAAATAAACTCTTAATAAGATTGAACAAATCAGAATGATCCCCGGCAACGGTGCCAAAAATTTGACACTTGTCGAGATTATCAAATTTAAATCAATTTATAACCGATTTACCAAAACTACTTGTAGCATAAGGTAACACCGGGTCGAGCCCGTAGATCACTCTAATTATGAAGTCAGATTAAGAGATTAATAAACAGGGGGAAAAAGTTTTGCAAGATTAAACAATAAAGAACAATTAAAATGAGTAAACAAGATTGAGAAAACAACCAATCCAAGAGAATTAACAAATCTTGATTTTAATCCATCCTTGATCTTTATAAATCCGTTCAACTATCAACCAAATCCTTGGTCTTAGATCACATCAAGACGCCTCTCAATGATCCATGGATCTTCTACTAGAAATGCTTCTAAAATTCAATTAATTAAGGTTCGACAAATTAAGCATCCATCTAAAACCCAAATTAACTTAAAAACCAAGATCCAACCAAGCTAAATATTTCATCAAACACCTTTGATGCATTATTTAGCCTCTGAATTCATCTCTTGGCACATGATAATTACACAATTAACATATGCAAATCCCAATCAAATTAAGCATTAAATCAGAATTTAAATAAGAGAAGAAGAGAAAGAGAAACTTGATTAATAGATGAACGTATAACAATTAAAACAAGATCTCAAGATTAATCATCAAGCTTGTCAATCTCTTGGATTGATTAAAGAAGTTTAGCTCTCCATAGCCATCACCATTGGAGAACCTTCAAGAACCATGAAAAATAACAAAGAGAGAAAAGGAGAGAAAGAGAAGAAGAGAAATCTTCAAAATCAAAAACTAACACTTTTATTATAACAATACTTCTACATAGAAGCTCTACATACTACAATGATCTGCATAGCCTCCCTTTTATAGAGGGTTAAAGATACAAAATGTCAAAGGAGGCTGAGTCATGGTGGTTGGTGGAGTAGGTGGAGTAGGTGAAGTAGGTGGAGTAGTGGAAAATGTTGAATGACTTTTGGTGAGTAGAAAATTCTGGAGATTCTTTGTCTCTGAAATCATGCAGCTCTAAAGTCATTGCATTCGTCATTTTTGAGCCAAGTGGTCTTCACGAAGATTGTAGGTCTAGATCTTAGCTTTCAAATGGCTTTGGTTTGAGTCCAATATCATTTCCATAGCTCCAGATATGTTCACATTATTGCACACTGCTCAGGCCCAGTCGCAGCTCCTCTGTTCTGACTTCCAAGCCCAATATCACCTCCAAGAAGTCTGAATCGGGAAGAGTGTTCAACATGAAAGTTGTAGATTTGAGTCTTAACTATCAACCATCAAAATTTTAGCCTATTCTACAACTTTCACTACGAGCAGTGTAATGAACAGTACACAAAGGTCATTCTGCCAGGAGCAACACTTTAGTTCTTGATTCAATGCCAATTTGAGCCATCCAAACGTGTGATTAAGTCTTTGATGTCTTCATGAAGATTGTAGAGCTCTCTATTATCTTTAAAATGACATAAAATTCACCTTAAACATCCACCTACATCCCAAGATATGACCCAAATACAGGATTAGTGTAAGATGTAAATCATGCTGAAAAATTCAATTAAATCCATTTTGAGTTCAAAACATACAAAACATAACCAAACTTAATTTATTAAGTGCATGGAGAGTGTAAATGACTAAAAATGAAGGCTTATTAATGCATCAAATATGTGAACATCAAAACGATGGAACTTAGTCAAAATAAGGTGGACCTCACTGCAAGCAGTGAGCCTTGTAGAACATACTATTTTCCTTCAACAAACCAAATTTCAGCCCAATCTAAAATTATTTGTTTGTACAAAATTCCACATAAAGGTCTAAATTGAGTTAAAAACTACCTAGAAAAAGGAAAACAAGGGGTAGTAGCTAATTACACTACTAATATGATTGATTAAACTTAGAATGATCCCCCACAATGGTGCTAAAATTTGATAATTGTCGAGGCTTTCAAATTAAATTAATTTATAAACTGATTCACCAAAATACTTATAGTATAAGGCACAACTGGGTCGAGCCCTTGGATCACTCTAATCAAGAAATCAAATTATTAAGTTAACAGCAGGGAAAAAGGTTACAAAATTAATTAATAAAAAATGATTAAAAATTATAAACAAAATTAAGTAAACAATCAATTCAAGGAAATCAACCAATCTTAAATTTAATCCATCATTGATAACTAGGAATCCATTCAATTGCTAATCAGATTCTAAGTCTTAGATCACATCAAGAAGCCTTAAGAAGATTCGTGAATTCTCTACTAGATAAACATCCAAAATTTAATTAATCAAGGTTAAGCGAATTAAGCACCCATCTAATCATAAATTAATCTAAAACCCAGAATTCAACCAAGCTTAGCAAATAACATCTAAAAACCCTTTGATGCATTGTTTAGTCTCTGTAATCCTTATTAAGCATGTGGTAATTATGTAATTATCACATTAATATCCAAATCAAATTCAGTAATTTAATTCAGATTTAAAAATATCAAAGAGGAACTTGATTAACAAGTAAAAGATAAAGTTGATCAACAAGTAAAAGAGAAACTTGATTAGCAATTAAATGTAAAACAATCAAAACGGGATCTTAGAATTAAATATCAAGATTGTCAATCCCTAAGATTGATTTAAAAGGATCTAGCCCTCCATGGATGGAAGTGAAAAATGGAAAAGAAAGAAAACTAGAGAGAAAGGAGAAGAAGAAAAAGGAAGTGCAAGCAAGAACAGTTAGGAGAAAATTAGGGTTGAGTTTTGTGGTTGCAGCTGCTTCTTAAATAACTATGTCTAAAATTAAAAATCCAAATTTTTCTTTAACTTAGGGTTAATCCTCTTCCTCTTATCTTTAATTGGACATCTGATTCACATAATTTGGGCTTATGATGAAAGAGTTATGCCCAAAACATTCTTAACAGCTCTCTAAACTTGTCAGCTTCAAAGGGTGAAAACATCATCAAAACATCACAGTTTTGATAAGTGGTTTGCATAAAAAGTGAATATATATGTGTTAGCTTTCAAATGTCACTAGTTTCAGGTCCATATCACACTTATAGCTCAAATTATGGTTGAATCTTTGCACGTCGTCCAGGTTCCAGTAATAGCATCTCTATTCTAACTTCTTGGCTCAATCTGACCCACTAGACATCCAATTCACCCTTCGAGCTCTACATCAAAATTGTAGAACTCTCTCTCAGATTTTCTAAAAGATAAAATTCATAATTTTTATATGTCTAGAACTCTAGTTATTCCTAAAATACAAAAATAGTATAAAATTTCTATTAATGCTAAAAAATATAATTAAGCCCAATTTGAACTCAAACTTATAAAATATAGTCAAAACCAATTAATTAAGCATATAAGAGGTCTAATAGACTAAATATGAGGGTTAACTAATATATAAAAATTGTGTTTATCAATCATATGAAAGTTGAGCAAGTTCATAATTTGATTCTTCATCTTCACTATCAAATTCTCTTCTCATGAGATAAAGGTTTGTTGTTTCTTCTAGCTCATCTCCCCTTGAGGATTCTTCATCTTGATTCTCCCATATGGCTAGAATTCCCTTCTTCTTGGAACTTTTCTTTGATTTCCTTTCTAGCAAAGGACATTCTAACTTTTTATGTCCTATCTTTTTGCACTCAAAATATATATTTTGTCCTTTGTTGCTTAAGTCTCCTTTTTGGCTCTTTTTCTTTGGTTGGAAAGCTCTCTTGCCTCTTCCTCTTTTCTTTAGCATTCTTTGAATCTTCCTTGATGTAAATGACAGTTCTTCTTCATTAGAGTTGTCATATTCTCTATCACTTTCTTCATTTGACTCTTGAGTAGAGTTCAATGCTAATGGTTGAGTAGAGTGATGAGAAGAATGATGAGTAAAGTTTTTGGTTGGACTCTTCTGAACTAATTTAAGAGCTATAACCTTCCTTTTCTTAAGAATGTCTTCATTTGTCCAAGCTAGCTCTTGCTCATGGACCTTGAGAGAACCCGAAAGTTGGTCTAGCTGCAAGGTAGATAAGTATTTGGCTTCTTGAATGGTGATCACTTTGGGCTTCTATATCTTCGGTAGACTCCTCAATAACTTCCTCACTTGCTCTTGGTCTGAATGTTTTGCAAAGAGATTTCAAGTCATTTATGATGATTATAAATTGAGCAAACATTTCATCTATTGCTTCATGCTCATACATCTTGAACAACTTATATTGATGCATAAGCATGCTCACTTTAGTCTCCTTGACTTGGCTTTCATGAGCTATCACTCAAGTATCCTATATCTCCTTGGCCGTGTTGCATCTAGCTACTTTGTCATATTCATTCCTTTTTAGTTAACATGCTAGGAAGAATTGGCTTTGGAGTTGAGGATGTACTTATTCTTTTCTTCTTCAGTCCGCTCATTTCTTGGCTTCTTTGTTGTCATTCCACCATCAAAGCGAATTGTAAGAATGTAGGGACCATTCTCAACAATTTACCATAAATCCACATGTTGAGATTCTATGAGTAGCCTCATTCGATCTTTCCAGTTGTAATAATCCTTTCCCATCGAATGCAGGTAGCATGTTTGTGGAAGCTCCTTTAGTAATGAACATTCTTACTTGTTGGTTTACAATTTTCCCTTTTAGATCTTTTTCCTCTTAGACAGTTAATTGTGCAACTCAGAGGCTAAACTCTAATACCAACCAAAGTTGGCAAATGCATAAGATGAGGGTTGAATTGTGCAGCCCAAGAACTTTTGCCTTCTCTGCAAAATAGAACTGAGTAGACAACCATTTTCAAGTTGCTCACTTGGAGTTGAGTAGAGTCACAATTGAAAAATAAAACAATTGAGTAGAGTGACTTGGAACTCTACTTAACTTGGTTAAAGAACACAAATATATGAATCAAATGAATATTATAATGGATATGTTTCAATGATATTTTCTTAACTATAAATTTTGATTTCAAGACTTTAGTTATAACAGATGTAAAGGTTCAAGGAACACATTATAACAATTTTCTTTTAAAAAAAAGAATTATCTTGTGAAAGCTGAAAGTCAAGAGTCATTTAGCAACAAAGGATTTCCCTTTTGGAAAGAAATTTTGAGATTAGTCTGACATCAAAGTACCAATTTTGGTTTAACAAAGGTTCAAATATGATTAAATCAACTCAAAATCCAGAAAGTAAATAAGATAAGAAAGAGAATAGCTCAAGACCATAATTTATCCTGATTCACCCCTAACCACTTGGGGTTACGTCTAGTCATCAGCTCCTCACCAGGATTTTCTTCACTATAAAGAGTATTCTTTGTACACCACAGTTGCTCCCAGCTTACAAACGAGTATTCTTTGTTCCTCCAGCCACTCCTGACTTATTTTCTTACTTCTCACAATGGTTAGTACAACACACTAGCTCACTCACACTCACCTCTATGGATTCAAGTGTTTGGGATAGGTTTAAGATTTGGATAATTCTCTATAATCACTCAAAGAGTGGATAAACTAATTACAATGCAAGAGAAACACCTACAACAAGATCTTTTAGCTAAGTATAGGTAGGCAAGAATAGATAAGTACAGACAAAATGCTTAAGCAGAGTAAGAGAGTATATATGCACTATTTGATTGATATTCGACTGTTCTAACCTTTCATCTCTCAAGATTAGGCCCTTTTATAGGCTTTCCAAGACTCGCAGCTACCATTCAAATGATTTTGACACTGCAATGATGAAAACTAGCCATTACTAACAGAGTTATGATGTGTTTGGAACTGTTTTGTTTTGTAGATGTTTGAGAGGGTCTTCATTCGACTCTGCTCAACTTTTTCTTTCCTTTGTTGCAACTCTACTCACCAAAATTTCTTTCTTCTTTATTTTTGTTTCCATAAGTTGATGGTCTTTTCATGTTGATTTGTATGAGAATTCATGCTTTTCCAAAATTTAACATTAAACAATTGATTTGGTGCAACATTTCAATTTTAGCACATACTGAGTCTGCTCATGTGTGTCTTGACTCTTCTCAAATCCTTTATGACTTTATTCTTCACAAAAAGTGACCAACCATCCTTCCAAGTGATCTTTCCTAGTAGGTAGCAAGAATCTGCAATAATATACTAAGCATAATCTCACACAAACCAAGTAAGTTTATTCTAAGATCATGAGGTCAATATACATATTTCAATATAGTTTGTTAATTGTCAAAACTGACATTGAAGCACTCATCTCAAAGGGCATTGGTGCTCACAAGGACTCCAATCATGATTGTTTTTAAATTTTGGTTCAATATGGTTAGGATAAAATCTTTTTTTAAGCTCTATCACTAAGACTTGCCTAAGGGAAGTTAAAATATTAAAAAATATAAATAAAACTAATAAAGAAAAAATCAAATTAGATAAAATCAAATAATAATAATAATAAATAAAGTATAAAATGTGTGTAATTTTGCATCACAACAAACAATAATATGTAATGGCCTAATGACTATAAATATGAATGTCAATTTATAAAATTTAGATCAAATCTGATCCAACTCAATTCAACCCAAATATCCATTCTGGAGTAGGATATCCAAATCTAAACTAACACGATCCAAATAATTATGAATCAAGTCGATCCATATTTGACAAAAGAAAAAAGAAAAACTGATTCAGCATACTTATGCCACCTTCCCCATCTTCTCCCATTTACCTTCAATTTTCCCACTTTTTCTCTCTTTCTTCTCTTATTCAAACTCGCCAAAAGCAAAACAAAACCGCAAAGCCAACAAGCAAAAATGCAGCCAAAAAGGAAGCCACCAAGTAGGACAAGCTTGCCACTGACAAGAAAGAGGAAAAAAAAAAAATTGGGTCATACAGATACCCAAAGACCCATTGGATTTTGAAAGACCCGACTCAATCCAATTCAGAATTATATTTGGATCATTAATTGTTTTTAATCCATTGGATCAAATTGAACGGGATAGGAGTGGGTTTCCGAACCATTGTCATTCCTATCTGTAAACATTTATTACTGGAGTCTAAATGGTAATAGATTTATTTAAAAAAAATTAAAATATAGAAATCTTATTAAACTCTTTTAAACTATAAAGACCTATTTAAAAATTGAGTAAAATTATAAGGACCAAATGATTAATTTAACCTAATAATATTCAAGAATTATTTGTTGGACATACATTTTATCCCTCATACTTTATAAATTTTTAGGTTAAAAAAAATTGGTGAAATAGTAAGTAATTATCAAAACAGCACGCAAACAAAATTTCACATAATATTTAAAGGTTAAAAAACAATTTGATATCACTTTATAATTTTGATATTATCCATTTAATTACATTATATTATATTATTAAGCATTGTAACTATGATAATGATTATTTAAGATGTTAAATTCGTATTTTATGTTTTATTATAAATATTTTTTTAGTCAAAAAGGAATTAAGCTTAGGATTAAATTTTAAGTAAGCAGTTTTCAAATCAACTTAATGTAACTTGAGATAAGATTCTTTAACTTTATTATAAATTTTCTAAATGATATAATGTATATAATAATGTTTATGTTTCTCATATATATTTATTTTATATTAAAATAAGTATACATTACATACATTAATTTTTTTTTTATTTAACGTTTGCTCACCCAATTTTCAAGCCGAGAGTAGTGATTATGTAAAATCTTCCTTAGAATGGTAATTCGAGGATAATAAGTGTCAATCTATCAATGAAAATCAGAATTTAGGATAAATATTGATGTGTTTTATAATATGATGATACTAACAAATGACTTTCAACGAGGATCACTTACATGAATTAAGTGCTTATGATAAGTATAGTCTCTAATATGAAATTTTTTCATCAATATATGCAACAATTGAGACCAGGGTCATATGTTTAAGGCTCGTAATTAGGAAAATTTTCTTCGAATGAGTACTTCAATTTTATGTCACATTTTAATTTTGTTTGTAGCTAGACCGTAGTGTGGCTTAATTAGCAGTAGTTGAACATTTCTGCAAATACAATTTCTGCAAGTCATGGCAGAGTTAGGTGAACTTACCGTAACAATTCACTCGAAGAATATCCAACATGTTTGTTGAGAGTTCGACTTATAGAATGACCATATTCTGTCATTTAGCATTCTCCAACGCTTAACCTGTATTCCTTGTAACGGGAAAGTGTTCCACACCAATGGATTTCAAGTTGCAACTTTAACAAAATCATGACTTCAGCATACATTTGTGGTCTTAAGGACTTTTGCTTTTAAAAGCTGTAACAGAATATACGGGTAGTTGCAGTAGGTTTGAATCAGTAATAGTTGGTTTATCAAACAATCTACTTCCCCTCTATTGCCCAAGGCATATTTTCCCCCATCAGTTGCTGCCAAACTTAGTACAATCTCAGCATTCTATGTTTAGAAAATTCCTATTATAAAAAACCAACCCAAGTGCTTACAGCCTTAGACCCTTTCTGCTAGAGGTATAACTTAATAAGATCCTTGAACAGATCTTCACTTACTAGACAAACATGAAGTTCAATCTGGCGCTAGTTATTATAGTAGCCACCATTTTTGGAATTGGGCTTGAAGGATGCCATTGCAAGATTGTGCAGTTCATTTTTGGGGACTCCCTCTCGGACGTTGGAAATAACAGGTACCTCTCCAGAAGCCTTGCTCAGGCAAGTTTGCCTTGGTATGGTATTGATTTGGGCAGCGGGCTCCCTAATGGGAGGTTCACTAATGGCCGCACAGTTGCTGATATAATAGGTAAATCATTTTCACTTTTTAGCATGCAGATAATTTGTAGCCAGTGAGCATACAAGAAATTAACTCAATTTATACCAGCATGTAGGCTGGTGAATTTCATGAAGCCCATAGATGGCTGCTTGTGTTGCTTTATTTTCAACTTTCTTTTCATTCTTTTGCCTAACGTGAAAAAGTTGCTCCTTTTAATTTTCGTGTCTAAATGTGTTACAATCCCGTAACTATTTAGTCGTGTGGTTGTCAAAGGTTTTTCATACTGTGTTGAGCAATCTGTGAACAAATCTGAAATTAGAGTTTGTTCTGTTTTTTAGGAATAAAAGCACTTTTCTATTGTTTCAGACACTTATGTATGCTTGGTTCAATGTGAAAACTTTAATTATTTCAAAAATTGATTATTCTATAATCAATTATAATAGAATCAATTTTATGTTTAGATATATTAATTAAAAAGTAATTTTAAAATATTCTATTTTATTTGAATGATATAAAAAAATTATTTTTATATATTAAATTATTTAAAAAATATAAATTAATTAAAATAAATATTTGATTGAGGATAAATAATATTTACATCTTAGAGTAAAAATAATCTCAACAATTTTTGCAAAATAATGTTCACATTAGTAGCTTTTGAAGATGTTATCATGCTCAACACCTTACTGATATTTTACATGTTCAGGTGACAAATTGGGCCTTCCTAGGCCTCCAGCATTCCTGGACCCATCTTTAACTGAAGATGTTATATTGGAAAATGGAGTGAATTATGCTTCTGGGGGTGGCGGCATATTGAATGAAACTGGCAGCTATTTTGTAAGTTGCAACTGTAAACTTTCAAACTATTTGTCATATAGCCATTTAGTAAGCATAGCAAGACACTGGTATATTTTGAGTGAAAAATCATTCCTCTTGCAGATTCAAAGGTTTTCCCTCTACAAACAAATTGAGCTGTTTCAGGGGACACAAGAACTAGTTAGAAGCAAAATTGGAAAAGAGGCCGCAGACAAGTTTTTCCAGGGAGCTCGTTATGTTGTTGCTTTAGGCAGCAATGACTTCATCAACAACTACTTGATGCCTGTTTACAGTGACTCATGGACATACAACGATGAAACCTTCATGGACTACCTGATTGGAACACTACGAGAACAACTGAAGGTTTCTTTAATCTACACCAACACAACCATTTCATTTTTTTTGTTTATTTGTTTTTCTAATAATTATAACCTTTTCAATTATGCTTTTTCACTATTTAGCTACTACATAGCTTAGGAGCAAGCCAGCTGATGGTGTTTGGGCTGGGTCCAATGGGCTGCATTCCCCTTCAAAGGGTGCTTAGTACATCTGGGGATTGTCAAGATAGAACAAGCAAGCTGGCTATTAGCTTTAATAAAGCTGCGAGCAAGTTAGTAGATGACTTGGTGAAACAACTTCCCAATTCAAGCTACAGATTTGGAGATGCATATGATGTTGTTAATGATGTAATTAGAAACCCAAACAAGTATGGTAAGTAAATATATTACTTTCCTCACCGACTTGAGACACAGAATGATCTGAAACCTAAACAATTAGCAATTATTCAAATCAAATGAATTTGATGCGTTTAGTGAGTGTAGAACACTTAAAAGAATGAAAAGAGTGTGCAGATAATATCTTGGAAATCATAAGGAATTATTATTCTTAAGAAGTTCTAAAGTTTTCACAATGTCATTATTTTTGTAAGGCTTAACATTTCATACATGATCACAAAATTGAAAAAATGTTAGCCGTGTGCTGAGAATTATTTCCATTGTAATCACGTTTTCATTGTAGGATTCCAAAACTCAGACTCACCCTGTTGCTCCTTCGGGAATATTCGACCCGCTCTTACATGTATACCTGCATCAAGACTGTGCAAAGATAGAAGCAAATACGTTTTTTGGGATGAGTACCACCCCACAGACAGTGCTAATAAGCTAATTGCCAATGAGCTCATCAAGAAATTTGGATTTTCGCGTGTTGATCAAACAGGTGCTCCTTCACCATCACCCGCTGTTCCTCCATCTCCAGATAATTAATGATACAAGATTTTCTTGCCTAATACTGTAATTGCTCTTGTCATTATTAATGGAAGCAAGTTTCTTTCCGACTCTGTTCCTTGACCAGTCAGTTATACTGATTTCTTGTTATGGTTTGAGCTTGTCTTGTTCTTATAACAACAAAGAAACTTATGATATTTCCTTTGATCCTGCAATCACAAATTGAACCCAGTTTAATGTGTAACGTCTTCTTCAAATTGGGACACAGAGGCACCTCAGATTTAAAAAATTGTTTATGTTCAACCACTCCATTACCAGATGCCTGCTGAGCAGTAGTCCATTTTTTTTTTTGGGGGGGTACATGACCAGTACTCATTTTTTTCGTAACTCTTATATTCTTACATCAAACAGTGCATACACTCCTTTTTACACTATATCTAATATCATTTATTATGCATACTTTTTTCTATCACTTTCTCTCACTCAATCATATCCTTTAAAAAGAGTGTGAATAGTACTTACACTCCTTTTTAAAGGGTGTAACAAGATCATTTTTCTTTTTTTCCTCTTTTTTGCTTCTTTCTGGACCTTATCTTTTCAAGCCCAAGATCCGATTGCCCACAAGCCCAATCACTTCTTTATGCGTTACTTTCTTCATCAAATATGGCTCACTGCGATGACAACATTGTAGTATATGACAATAAGGGGATTTCTATGATATCTATATATTTTTTCTAGGGTTTGATATTTAGGAGTTATCAAATATTTTGTTGACTATTGATTATTTTTAAATATTTTATTGACTATTGATTATTTTTAAATATTTATTATGAATTCAATATTTGATAAATATTTAACAACTTACTTTAAATATTAAACCTATCAATGTATCATAGAAATTCACAGAAAATAATTGTGTATTAGACAGATTTGCTTTTTAACCAAATGGACATGTAAATATGGGTTTATCTAATATGTACCTCAAAATATATGGTCCATTGATGGACCAACAATAATAAACCATTAATTTATTAATTAAAAAATCAATGACTGAGATTGATTACTTAAAACTCTACAGATTTCAACTAGTAACACTTAGATTCACACAAAAATTTAGTTAGATCACTCTTTTTTTCTATGAATAACTGTACATACAAAAAATTTACAAATTTTAAATGATAATATTTACATACACTCAAATCTGCATATAAATTCTATCAGATAAAAGAAAAAAGATGGTGCATTCATGGACCCAAACATAATGGGTCCATAATAGCAAGCTCCCGTAAACATAGTAAGTTCAATAAGGGTCATTTTATCATGGACCTTAATATTTAGGGACCTTGGATGGTCCTTGAGGTTGTAGCCAATGGATATCAATCCAAAGAGATCAATGGTAACGATTCATTACCAGTAAATTGATAGTAGGTAAGTTGCCTAGACTTCATAATTATAAAATGATCCTTGAATTAAAATGAATTTTAAATCTCAAACCCTTGTTCTTTCTGGAAACTAGAAGAAAAGGAAAGAGCAAAGTCATAGAGGCATCACCGGCAATAGCAGTGGCATGAATAGGCGCTTAAATGGTAGCAAACTTGATGGTTGCAGTCATGGCCACTCATGGGGTCTGTTGCACTGACAAGCAGTTTCGCACGCACACACGCTTTTCCCTCACCAGTCAGACACCTCACCTCTCACCCGCTACCAACCACTTGTTGATGCCTCTGTCTCCTTTTTCGATCTCGATCCTCCCGAATTTCCTCCCTCTACCGTGAATCAACGCTGGACCACTGTGCCTGTCGTCTAGAACCTCCACGTCCTCATTTCTTGAATGCCGGTGGGATTGGGAAGAGTTTAGAAAGGAGAACATGGATCTACAACAGTTTTGATCAATCGAACTATGATTTCGATCTCAACTTTAAGTTTTTTTTCCTTATTTTGGGTTTTAGTTATTGATATGGACTGATGAAGACTTGAAATTGAAAGAATGCAGAGGAAAATGAATTGTGACATGGTGTTATGTTGTTTACTGATAGTAAAGTACTAACTGTTGTTTTTGGTTTAACATATCCTGTGAAATTCCTAATCATTATCAGTTGGCTTCTTTGGTTTAAAATGGAGGCCATTCGTAAGCTTTGATGGCATTGGCAATCAATAATCCAAAAGGGTAGTTTTTAATTGAATTAGAGGTTTGGATAAGGGATCATGGCAACTGATTTGTAGAAACTTATTGGAACAAGTGAGGATGATGAAGAAAGAAGAGGATGATCACATGATGATGATGATGATGATGATGAAGGCTTTCTCTCCAAAGTTGTAATTAAAAATTTGAAAAAGGTTAATGTAGAAAAATCAGTAATTGAAAGGCAAGTTAAACCTTTCCTACAAAATTTAAAATTCATTATAATAGGTAAAGTTAAAAAATCCATGAATGAACCTTTGAAAGTAAGGTCAAAGATAAAACCACCCTTTTAATAAAAATGAGGCAATTGAAGATTCAAATAATTTTGTCACACCACCTATTTAATAAATTGAGGCAATTGAAGATTCAAATAATTTTTGTCACACACCGGACTCGGAATGTGTTTGAGTCGGGACAAAATTTACTTGACTTAAATTTAGCCAAAATGTGTTTGAACTTAATTCTCTTAGCCTAATCCACATATTTTATCGAATCATTCGATGGACAGACCCATTTTGACACCCTTCAATTCATGGAGAAGTATTAGCACATGGTATATAACTACATATATTGGAGGAAAACTTACTTGAACCTTAAGATATACTAATTTCTTTAACTCTAAAAGATATGGAAATACATAAAAGTTAAGTGCTACAATTAAGAAGTTTACCATACCCCACTATTAAGCCTGATATTGCAAAGGATATGTGTCTGTTTATTACTCTGGTAAGGCTGCACACGAGTCCGGGTCAACCCGATGATCTGACAACCTGACCTAATTCAATATAAAATATTTGGGTTAGTTCGGGTCATCGGGTCCATTCGGGTAGAACCCGAATAACCCATCCATTAATTGGTTGGAGTAACGGGTTTAATAAACTAACCCGATGACCCGACCTAATGACCCTACCACCTGATTAAACGATGTCGTTTTGGCTATTCTTACTTTCTTTTCTCTTTTTCTTTCTAACCCGAACCAAAAGTGTCACCACACCCACCACTCATTTCATTTTCTCAGCTTCACTATCCTCTCCTATCCCTTCTTTCCTCATTGTAAAATCCCAAATCCCCTAAGCCTAAGCGATGTGCCACCTCTGGTGCAGTGGTGTTGCTCAATGTCAGTCTCTCTCAGGCTCTCAGCCCTCTCTCACTAGCTGCGCACGGCCAAGCACGGGTCTCCGTCGCGCACCACCATGACCAACTGCCTAGATCTGCATTGCACCACCATGCCAAACCGCCGTCCTCCACCGTAATCCACCTCCTTACGACCTGAGCAACCAGAACCCATCATCCCAGAGCTCAACCACCACCAATCCTCTATCCCAAAGTAAATCGACCTTGGAGCTCCATTGGGCCACCTCGTCGCACACGACCAAGCATGGGTCTCCACTGCGCACCACCACGACCAACTGGCCAGATCTGGGTAGCTCCTCCACGCCAGAACCACCGTCCTCCACCCCGATCCTAGGACCATCCTGTAGCGGGTCTGTTCGTCACCACTGTGCTGCCAACCGCGCCCACACACCATCGACCTTCATCTCTGCCATTGCTGAGTGGTTGGCACTCTCAAACCCCACTCTTCTTCCCTCTATTTCGTTTGTCAAAGACTAAAAGTCTCTTTCTATTTTTTTATTTGCATAACTAATTTTCTTTTCTTTTTGAAAATCTACTAGTAGTAGTAGTCACACAACATAACGCTACAACCTGACTACTCGACCCGAACCAATCTGATTGTAATCGGGTTGGTTCGGTTTGGGTTATCTGAAATTTTTTTCTCAAAACCAATCCAACCCAACTCTACCCAACATCAACTAAATAGTTTGAATTTTTTCCCCCTAAACCCGAACCAACCCGACCCATGTGTAGCCCTATACTCTGGCTACATTTTATTTAGTCAGGAAAGGGTTAACATCATGACCTATTAATTGTTACTTACTTGTTGGGCCACCTAGTATTTGTTATGTCAATATCTTATAAAACTGAACTAGAAGAGCCAAGGAAAGACAACAATACGATTATTATTATTAAAAAAAACTATAAAAGTTTAAAGGGTTAAATGGAACTTTCTCAGAGCAAGCCATCAGTTGGAAGCTTTACAAAATGCATAGAAATCATGGAAGCTAAAGATGTATTAGTCCTATTGGATGAGAAAACGTGCAAGACTCTCTTACATTAGCTTTTACATGGACCTCCAATGATTAGTAATAAGAAAAGGAAATGTTTAACTCATGTTTCTGAGTTATCCTTTCGTCATTAATTTAGAATATTTAGGTGCATCTTTGGCGTATCTGTCGACATAAACATTCTATATTAGCTCAGGTTATCCAAACAGATATTGAGATCTAGTTATAACTCTTCACTACCTCCCATTTCCCGTTCCTTACTTAGCTTTTAAGTCTATTGCATCCTAAAACTTAAAAAAAAAAACACTTCTAATATGAAAACATGCAAATATAGGAGTATCTCTTTTAAGGACAAAAGGTTCAAGGGAATCCCTCATCGGTAAGCTTTTTATTCTACTAAACTTGCCAAGTTTCATTGAAGCTGATATGCTAACGTTTATTTCAGATAACGCCTAGGCTTATCTGACACTAAAAAGTTACAGCACTCTAGTTTTTAATTATATAAATTTATATATGATGTATGTATAAAACTGACATATTTTATACTTGTTCAAACAAAGACTTGAATGTTTAAAGATTAGAATTATGTCATTTATTTATGATATTGAGTGAGTTCTGAACTCATTGAATTAAATGTATTTTTATTGTGTTTTATAAGAATTTAAGGACTTTTGTGGTATTTTGAGCATAACTTTTGTTACAAAGCTCGGATTAAACTAATCTTATTGTCCATGGAAAGATGAGAAATTTTCTACAACTTTCATGAAGACATCGAAGCCATGTTCATACATTAAGGAGGTGAAAAATTGTGTACAAAGTGACTGACAAAGTTTGACTAAGTCAACTAACATTCATAAATTTTAAAGATCAAGTTCGATTCTTAATTAGAGTGCAAGTAATATCTACTCGGTGACCAAGTATCTCTGTGTTTAATGCAAGGATCTCAATGAGTTTCTTTGTAACATTCCAATATTTGCTATCCAGATATATCGTCATATAAAAAAATAACTAATACTGGTCATGTTACTTCTAACATACAACAACTAAACCCATAACATTTATACAAATAATTATGGAGAGCCACGATAACAAAAGTTGTACATATACATCATTGCCTCCAAGGGCACATTGTAATACATAAACTTTCAAAACAACAAGATCTAGTATAATATACAAGCTTTGTCAACATCAAGCCTATAACTATACTAATCTTCATACATCTTCTTCTTCTTTTTTGAGGAACTCGCACACAGATTTACATAGAAACACAATCAGGGTGAGAAATAACATATCTCAGTAGAAGTATTTCAAATCCAGTATATATACATATACATTGAGATAATATACTCAATTATAAAAAATAACACTTCAATCATAGAAGCAAACAACATCTCCATCTCAGAGATACTCAATCGCCCATACAATTGCAATGTCATGGTTTTATGTCATGATAGCAACCGCCCATACAATCGTCATGCTATACTAAATTATGTCTAGTGTTTATGCCTATGCAATATCCTAAGCATGAAATGAATAATGTTATGATACTAAGTTCACAGCAATGTCATGTTATGCATGAGTCTCGAACAAAACAAAGGAACCCGATTCCATAAGCTTTGAACAAGCACTGGAACCCAATTCCAGCAGTCTTCATTCCGGGTAGTGAGAGAATTGAACCATCCTCATCAATGCTGTCTTCAACAATGACCACTATAATAGGAAGGATTAGTTACCTACTCATTCAAAATTATATTTGATCACAACAATAATCTCTGTGATAGGAAGGATTGATTACCTACTCATTCAAAATCACATTAGATCATCTACAATGATGACTCAAGGGTATTGTTCCATTGGAACTTACCCCTCCTCCAATCACTCAAACTTCACATCCAAGTGATTTCTAACCTTCCACAAGGTCCATCTACACATAGCAACTCTTAATTTCACTTCAATTTCACTCAAAATCATTAATTATGGATAACCATCCAATACAAAAATTAAAAACCCAAATATCAACTCAAAAGGGATTTAAGGGATAAAAAGGCTGGAAATCCATTTTCATACACCCAACAACTCATAAATAAGTCATCCTCAAGTTCTCCAACAAGATTCAAGCCAAAAACACCAAAAACAACTCAAAACCTAACTCACCACATGAAGCCAAACTCATGAATAAGATGAAGAAAATAGGAAAATGAGTTTAAGAACAAGGTTTCCCCCTACCTCAAACTTTAGAAATTGAAGTTAGTCAGTTGTTCCTCTACAAAACTAAGCTCTCTCCCTTACTTGGTGGATAATCCTTCTCCTTTAACTCCTTGCTTTCTTTTCTCCTTTCCTTTTCCTGCTTGCAGTCGTGAGATGAGGTGAGAAACAAGGCAAACATATCATTTTGGACTTTTATAGGCCAAGCAACAGAAACAAAAGGTCGTGCCCTCATATTTGGTCGCTTAAGTGACCACTATTCACCCGATCAGTCAAGAACACTTGAATTTTAACAAATCAAGTTTTCTAACTTCCAATAGATTAAAAATAAATCCCGAGATTCATTAAAAATCTTGTTTCACCATTTTCATAAATTTTCATATCTACTAGGGGTCAATCCGGCACTAAAACACATAACCAGTATGCCTAAAAATGTCAAACTAACTCCGATTAACCTCAAACTTTAACCACAACAACTTCCACACATTTGTGACTTAGAAATAAGTTCTCCACACTTATTTTTATTAACTAAGTAGTTTAAGTCAAAATCAGGGCTGAAAATAACTATATTTTACACATAGAGCTACAACAAAATGACTAAACGTACTCAGACGGTCACAAAAATTAACAGGCATGATAATCAGGTATTAGGCTACCTCCATAACCATATACAAGTCTATCATGTTTCCACGGGTGTTACATTTATCTCCTTCTTTTTAAAATTTTGTCCTCAAAATTTAGTTTACCTAAAGTAAGAAGTCTGAAACAACTCACACACAACAACAGGTGCAACCAAACCTCAAGAAAACAAAGTTACTCAACAAGTACAACCATGTACTTACCTTTACCAGAACTCGGAGACTGTGTTGTCTCATTGGCGTCCAACATGTAGACTATTCCCGGTCTACCCTCTGACTTTGCCTCTTTTCTTGGAGGACAATTCCTTGCGAAATGGCTCGGCTGGCCACACTTGTAACAGGTTACCTGATCAGCTATACAAGCTTTATCTCCATGGTGTCTACCATACTTAGTACACAGATAGTCATGACCAACCTTCTAATCTTGTTTTCCTCTGTCTTTGTGGTCTCTATGTTGTGGAGCACTCCCTTTTGATTTATTTTTTGTACTCTTTCGCTTATAGGATTCTTGTGATCATTGCTCATGCTGTGGTCTAAAACTCAAGGCTTCAACAACCCTACATTTGCTAACCAAGGAAGGGTAATCCCTGATCTCAAAAGGTTTCACCAACCTCCTCATGCTCTCTCTCAATCCAGTTTCAAACTTCACACCCTTCCATCTATCATTTGGATTATACCAGAGTGAAGAAGAAAACTTGGATAACTCATCGAATCTCACTACATACTGTCTAACCATCATGTTCACTTGCTGCAGCTGTAGAAACTTTACTTCTTTCTCTTCTTGCACAGTTTGTGGAAAGTATTTCTCTAAAAAGACAACCTTGAATACCTCCTAAGAAACCTGGGTCCTGGCTACCTCCATCAGTCTCTTTGTACTGTTCCACCAATGCTTAGCTTCCTCTTTTAGCATATATGCTGCAAAAGACATCTTCTGCTCCTCTGAACATCTCATAGCTGTAAAAATCTTTTCTAGCTCATTTATCCATTCCTCAGCCCTTACTGGGTCATAATCTCCTCTGAACGATGTTGGACTCGCCTTTTGAAACTCAGAAAGATCATGAAAGTCCTGGTTTCTTTCCCCCTGTACCTCACGCCTCAGTGGTGGTACCGGTGGTGGTGTAGGTTAAGTTTGATTGCCCTCTAGCCTCTCAAACACCCTAGCAATTGTAGCTGCTTGCTACCTCATCATTGTGGCATTCACAGATGCCTACTCTCGCATCGCTTTGACCATCACCATCACGGCCTCAGCTATACCCGAACCTTCATTCTCAAGGTTCCGGTTCCTGCTTCTACACGGTCGCCCTCATGCTATCATAGTTTCTTGTAAACGCAAAACAATCCATATTGAGGTAGCTAATCCCAATATCATGTAACTGTGTAACAGTAGCTAAAACAAAAAAAAAACAAAGGCAAATTATGCAATTCCACTCAAACAATCACATGTAAGAGATAAGAAATGCATAACCATCACTACACATGCATAAGCATAGGCAGTACATACCCCGGCTCAATAGAATGAAATGCTCTAATACCAAAATGTAACATCCCAATATTTGTAATCCAGATATATTGTCTTATAAAAGAATAACCAATACTGGCCATGCTACTTCTAGTATACAACAACTAAACCCATAACATTTATACAAATAATTATGGAGAGCCACGATAACAAAAGTTGTACATGTACATCATTGCCTCCAAGGGCACATTGTAATACATAAACTTTCAAAACAACAAGATCTAGTATAATATACAAGCTTTGTCAACATCATGCCTATAATTATACTAATCGTCATACATCTTCTTCTTCCCTTGTGAGGAACTCGCTCCTACATTTACATGACAACACAATCGGGGTGAGAAATAACATATCTCAGTAGAAGTATTCCAAAACCAGTATATATACATATACATTCAGATAATATACTCAATTATAAAAAATAACACTTCAATCACAGAAGCAAATAACATCTCCATCTCAGAGATACGCAATCGCCCATATAATTGCAATGTCATAGTTTTATGTCATGATAGCAATCGCCCATACAATCGTCATGCTATGCCAAATTATGTCTAGTGTTTATGCCTATACATATTACCAAGTGGCCTCAATACTCAAGAGGGGGGTGAATTGAGTAGTTAAAAATAAGTTCACAAATCTTTCGCAAATCGTTTGACAATCAATTTTCGTTGAAGCTATTGAATGATCAGAGATAATTGAATAGATGAGTTAAACACTTTTACTTATGAACGTAATAGCCAAGGAGACAATATCCAAATAAAACAATGAAACAGTACACAAAGATAAGCAGAGGAGGGTTTAGAGAAACAAACACAGTCGTTTATCCCTGGTTCAATCACCACTCCACTTGTGATCTACGTCCAGTCCCCAGCCACAACTTGAGATTTTTCACTATATCTTCAAGCTTCAATGGGTGCTTGAAAAACCACTACAACCTTGAGCACTCAACAGTATGGGATACCTCACCCAAAAGCTTGAGCCTCTATTTTCCAAGGGATACCTCACCCTTACAATACTTGAGGGATACCTCACCCTCACTAATCAGAATGTATAAGATTGAAATAGAAGAAGCTCTCTCTAGAACAAGTGTTTACAAATTGAAGCTCTAATATGCTCTCAAAGATTTTTCACGTTTTTAGTCAGAAAACAGAGCAAGAAATGAATTTAAGGATTGATTCACGTTTTGAAGTACTGATGTTCAGTTTTTGGTTCAAGATCAACCGCAAATAAGGACCCAACTTTGGTATTTATAAGTTTCTCAATTAATAGAGCCGTTGGAGGTAGTTGGGCATGCATTTAATGCATTTAATATAGTCGTTGGACGTTGTCAGGATGCGTGTAATCGATTACATATCTCAGGTAATCGATTACATTGTTGTTCCAACGTTTTCTGAACTTTCTGGGCTCTGTGTAATCGATTACATTCTTGGTGTAATCGATTACATGGCTTCTGACTTTGCTTGTAATCGATTACAATGCCCATGTAATCGATTACATGACTTCTGACTTGCTGTGTAATCGATTACAATATCCATGTAATCGATTACATGGCTCGTCGAACATGTTCTTTGAGTTTCTGGGTTTTGTGTAATCGATTACATTGCCCATGTAATCGATTACATGGCTTCTGACTTTGTTTGTAATCGATTACAATATCCATGTAATCGATTACATGACTCGTCGAATGTGTTCTTTGCCTTTCTGGGCTTTGTGTAATCGATTACATATATTGTGTAATCGATTACATGACCTCTGACTTACTTGTAATCGATTACATGCCTTCTGTTTGATGTGTAATCGATTACAAACATTATGTAATCGATTACATTGGCCTTTGAACACATTTTTCAAGTCCAATAACGCTTGTAAGTCATTTCCAACACTTCAAGATACTTGATTAAACATAAATCCTTTTAAGAGTGTTAGATTTAAAGTTGAAACTCAAGTTTTATTGAAAGCCATGTTTAACTTTGAAATTTCCCATTTATTTTGAAATCACATATTGAAAAACCATTTGAGAAATCTTGAGAGCATTTAACATTAATATCCTAAGTCTAAATAAACCTTCTGTCTTCTTTCTTTGATCTTGATTTTTCCTTTTGCGCTTGATCTTCTCTTTTGCTTTTGTTATCATCAAAAACCTTTTGACATGCCTTAGAGACATAAGCATTCACATTCTCCCCTTTTTGATGATGACAAACTGATCATAGGAAAAAGAAAGAGTTTTTGCATTTGTATATAATAGTCATTTAGGTACTATGCTGCCCCCGGAGTTTATGCATGATATTGGGTTAGATTTTGCATATGAAAAGCTTAATAACTTAAAAGGTCAATAACTCCCCCGTACTCATGCAACCTTTAATTTCTCATGCAACCATTAATTACACTTCATAATTACATTTCATTTTATTTTCATTTTTCCTCATTTTCTCCCCCATTGGCATTATCAAAAAGACATAAGCATTTAAGAAAAATAGACAGCATGACAGCTATATTTCATGATTCCCAAATGTTTGCCATAACAGAAAATCCACAAAGATTAATCAGTTCAATCAATATTCCAAAAGCAGAATAATCAAAAGAATAGGCAATAGGCCATGTATTAATAATCAGCATGTAGAAAGAAACGTACCACAACCAGTAGGCAATAATCAAAATATAACCATAAAGGTATACCAATTTTATATAATCAAAGTCAAAACAAAATAAGTACAAGGTGGTCATCAATACAAGAAAATATCAAGGCAATAGGCCATGATCACTATCAGTGTCCTCGCTGTCACAGAAAACTTCACCCTCTGGATCCGCAGCAGAGTCTCCTAGATCAATGTTATCATCGCTGGGCATAAGATCGTCGTCAGAGTCCAGAAGCTCCTCATCATCAGCAGGAACTTCAGATAGACCAGCGAAGGATAGGGGATCCGGAGGGGCAGAGGATGTGGGGGGTGCAGCAGCAGCAGGACTCTCAGGAATAGGAGGTCCACTTAGGAGGGATCTAATGGAGGCAAGCTCCTGGTCTGAGTAGTCCATCCTCAGCTCAAGATGGTCAATCTTTTGCTCTATATGATCCATGCGTGTGTTTACGTTGGCGCTCAGGTTGCGCATTTCTTGGAGTAGAAGATCAAGAGAAGCTGGAGCAGGAGCAGAGGCAGGGTACTCAACCTCCTCATCATCACTATATGGATCGTGATGGATATGACCAAATGTGCCATGAGTAATGTAATGCCACCTATCATCCATCTTATAGAGCTGAAGCTTCTTCAGAGTATGCAGCCCAATTGATTGGGGTCCCTTCGAGCTGGTGTCCTTGGACTCTTCAGCCAGCAAAATGCGACAGTACTTAAGGATTGTGGTGACCAACATGGCGAAGGGGAGAGCAGAGTTCTTTATTTTCTTGACGTCCAGCATATGCTCTAGAATGTAGTATCCCCAGTTTATTGGGTGCCCTGTGGTCATTGCCCATAATGCCACTACATCATCCTTGAGGACTTGGGAGTAATTCCCTCCTCTGGGAATCAATCCACGAACCAAGAGGTAGTGGAGAACCCTGTTTTCCATAGTGAGACCAGTGGCCATTATTCTTCGTTTAGGATCACTGGGGAGGTGGTAGCCAGTCCTAATCAAAGAGAGAAGAGCAGCCTTATGCTCAAACTCATGCCCCCATACTTTGGCATTTCCACAGAACTGTGCTCCATCAGGAGTGAGCTTTGTAAGCCTATACCACTCTGCCATTGTTAACCTGATTTGTTGCTTTTTTACTTCAGAAATTATGCAATTATCCTCAACCTTCAGGTTAGCATAAAAGACTCGGACAAGGTTAGGGTAGATGGCCTTCTCTATGCTCAGGAATCCCAGCAAGCCTAAGTTTTCTATGGTCCTAAAGCTTTCTAAAGGTTCACTCTCGCAGAAGGTGATGGGAAGATACCTGGGAGAGATGATTTTACGAAGCTGGAAGTTCTTCCGGAACAATTCAGCTTTCTTCACAGTGGAGAAGTGCCTCGTGAGGTCCAGGCCAGATATATTATGTGAAGAGCCACCAGAGGACCCTCCACCAGCAGCCCCTGTTCTTGGGCGCTTCGAGCGATGAGAGGATTCAGCCATTGATGAGAGGGAGAAGCAAGGGATGAATGATTAATGATTGGGGATGAGAGAGGGACGAGATTAGGGCAGAGAAATGGAGATGGGGTTCGTGAGAGAAGATGGGGAGATTTGGATGAGGGATGTGAGGGGATTTTGAACGATGGGCTATGTGGAGAGGGGTTTTCCGAAATTGAGAGAGGTGAAATGACGGGTTTTGATGGAGATTTGAGTGAGAAAAGAGAGATTTTGGGATTTGAGGTGCGTGGGAGTAGAAGGAGAGAACGAAGAAGATGAACAGGTTCCAAACAGAAATGAGCTCTACGCGCGTCAGAAACCTTTTAAAAAACCCTGTGTAATCGATTACATTGAGTGTCTAATCGATTACATGCATTCTGGTGGGTATGTAATCGATTACATTTTTATGTAATCGATTACATGCTTTCTGGGAACCTTGTAATCGATTACATAGTTGATGTAATCGATTACCTGAGTTTTGAGTTGGTTGTAATCGATTACAAAATGTGTGTAATCGATTACATGCGTGACAGAACTGTGTAATCGATTACAAAGGCATAATGTAATCGACACAAGACTCTTTAACTCAGATTTTATGCGTTCCAAACAGCATATAATCAATTTTAATCCATCCAAATCAGTTTTAAAGCAACTTAAATCAATTCAAATCATCATGCAAGCATATAGACTAATCATATTATGATTCAACTCATATAATTGATCAAAATTATCATTTTTACCAAGAATTTCACCCTTTTTGGTGAAATTTGAGGTTGTTGAATTTCTTGTCAAAGTTGGACATGAGGAGCACCTGCAAAATAATTTAGGGAAACCTCCGACGCTCAAGTTAGTATGGGATTCAAATATATAATGAAAATTCAGAGATTGTGCAAAGAATGTGGCATAATTATTATGCGAAAAACGCAAGCTTAGGCATTTGTTTTAGGATTATGCAGCAAATATCTAATTTATGCATGAATGGTCCAATATACCCAGTTCATTTCTAATGTAGAAAAATACTTCTTTTGCTAGGGGTTTGGTGAAAATATCAGCTAATTGCTTAGTTGTTTCAACAAATTCAAGTATGCAATCACCTCTTTGAACATGATCTCTAATGAAATGATGTCTTATTTCAATATGCTTAGTTCTAGAATGCAAAATGGGATTTTTTGACAAGTTAATTGCACTAGTATTATCACATTTTATGGGAATGTGATCAAGCTCAAGACCATAGTCCAAGAGTTTTTGTTTCATCCAAAGGACTTGAGCACAAAGAACTCCCACCGCAACATATTCAAACTTCAATTTGTGGACAATGCCACACTATTTTGTTTCTTCTTTGTGCCAAGAAACTAGTGAGCTTCCAAGCAAGTGGCATGTCCCACTAGTGCTCTTTCGATCCATTTTGCATCCAGCAAAATCAGAATCGGAGTACCCAATAAGACTACATGAGGCACCCTTAGGGTACCATAAACCCATTTGTGATGTGCCTATTAGATATTTCATTATTCTCTTAACAGCACTTAGGTGTGATTCCTTAGGATTAGCTTGATATCTAGCACACATGCAAACACTAAACATTATATCAGGCCTACTTGCAGTGAGATAAAGGAATGAGCCAATCATACCTCTATATTTTGTAATTTCTACCGATTTACCTCCTTCATTCTTGTCCAAATAGCAAGAGGTGCCCATAGGAGTAGCCATATGCTTGGCATTGTCCATACCAAACTTTTTGAGCAGCTCCTTGCAATACTTGGATTGGCTTATAAATGTTCCTTCTCTTGTTTGCTTGATTTGTAGACCAAGGAAGAAGTTGAGCTCACCCATCATGGACATCTCAAACTCACTTTGCATAATATTTAAAAATTCTTTACAAAGAGAGTTGTTAGTAGCTCCAAATATAATGTCATCAACATAGATTTGAACTAGAAGAATGTCATGCATTTTGTGTTTTATGAAAAGAGTGGTGTCAAATTTACCTCTAGAAAAGCCTTTTTCTAAAAGAAATTTGCTCAACCTTTCATACCAAGCTCTAGGAGCTTGTTTCAAGCCATACAAGGCCTTTTTCAATTTAAAAACATGGTTGGGCATTTCAAAGTCCTCAAAACCAGGAGGTTGTTCTACATACACCTCTTCTTGTATAAAACCATTTTAAAAAGCACTTTTGACATCCATTTGATAGAGTTTGAAATCCATGATGCAAGCATATGCAAGTAGCATTCTAATGGCCTCTAATCTAGCTACGGGAGCATAAGTTTCTTCATAATCTATGCCTTCTTCTTGATTATATCCCTTAGCTACAAGCCTAGCTTTATTTCTTGTTATTAAACCCGTTTCATCAAGTTTGCTCCTAAAGACCCATTTGGTGCCAATTATAGGATGATCATTGGGCCTTGAAACTAATTCCTAAACTTGATTCCTCTCAAATTGGTTTAGTTCTTCTTGCATGGCCAAGATCCAATGCTCATCATTAATGGCCTCATTTATGTCTTTAGGTTCAACTTGAGAGACAAAGGCTAGATGATTACATGCATCTCTAAGTGAGTTTCGAGTGATTACCCCTTTTGATACATCACCTATCACCTTGTCGAGAGGATGATATCTTGAAGTCCTCCATTCCTTGGGTAGATCTAAGATTTCTGAATCTTCTTGCCATGTATGATCAAGGGGTCTCTTTTCTTCCTTCTTGGGCTCTTTCTCTTGATTTTCCAAGTGTGTCTTTTCCAAGATTTCAACTTTGCCAATTCCAAGAGTCTTCCCTTTGTTGTTGTCACCATATGTGACATGACCATGTTTCTTGTGTGTAAGGGAGGAGAACTTGGAGCCATCACCGGTCATGTGCTTGGAGCAACCACTATCAAGATACTAACTTGAGCTCTTGGTCTTCAAGCACACCTACAACACACATTCAAGATTTAACTTTTGGTACCCAAATTGTTTTGGGTCCTTGTATGTTAGAATTAGGTATGGTGCCTTTAGGGACCCAAACCCTTTTGATTCCAACCTTGGTGTTTATGTTCTTTCTAACATTGCAAGTGGATGCACTATGCCCTTTCTTACCACAATGAAAACATTTAACAAAGGGGCTACTTGAAGTTTTTGAGGAAACAAAGAAGTTCTTATAAGACTTTTGATGGTTGTTTGGATTAAATCCCAAACCGGCTTTTTGGAAAACACATTTTTGTCTCCCTAACAACACATTCAAGTTGTCTCTTCCAAAAGTGAATTTCGCAAGAGTGTTGTTCAAGTCTTCAATTTCTTTTTCAAAAGCTTTGCATGATAAACAAGGTAATGATATGGATGCATTATCATGTGAGGAACAAATCATGCATGATGAATTAGCATCTATGAGTCCTAAAGTCTCATTTTCAATTTTAAGTTCATTTATCTCCTTGGTTAAAGTAGAAACTTTCTTTGTCAATAGGGAGATTGTTTTATTGGAAGACAAAATCATTTTTGTGAGCCTCAAAGATTCATCATGCAATTCTTGAAAGGCATCTTGCAATTCATCATAAGAAGGTGGAGGTTCTAGGTTAGAAGAGGTTACCTCGGTGTCGCTTTCTCCACTTTCTTCTCCTTGAACCATGAGGCAAAGATGGGCTTCTTCATTTTCTGAATCGTCGGAAGAGCTTAAGTCATTGTCCTCCCAAGCTATATATGCTCTTCTTCCTTTCTTTTCCTTGGAGGGTCTTTTCTCAAACTTCTCCGTCTTCTTGAGATATATAGGACACTTCATTTTCATGTGCCCCGGTTTTCCGCATTCGTAGCATTTTGGAAGAGTAGAGGATCCTTCTCCTTTGTGATATGCTTTCTTTTGAGGAAAGGGTGGTCTTCTTTGAAATCCCTTTTTCTTCAAGAATCTTCTGAATTTTCTCACAAGGAGACTAAGATTCTCCTCACTTAGCTCAATATTTTCACCATCCTCTTCACCATCTTCATCATCATCTTCAAGTGTGGAAGAGGTGGCCTTGAGTGCAATTCCCTTCTTCTTTTTGTCATGTTCTTCATTTTGATTGAGCCTACTTAGTTCCAGCTCATGCTCTTGAAGTTTTCCGAATAGGGTGGCTAAAGACATAGTTGATAAATCTCTTGATTCCGTAATCGCCGTTACCTTGGGTTGCCAATTCCTGCTGAGACATCTCAAGACTTTGTTAATAAGATCCTCATTAGGAAATGTCTTTCCCAATGAGATGAGATGATTAACAATATGAGTAAATCTCTTTTGCATATCTTGAATACTCTCACCTTGATTCATTCTAAACAATTCATATTCATGAGTAAGAGTGTTTATTCGAGATCTTTTTACCTCACTAGTACCTTCATGAGTTACTTGTAGGGTATCCCACATTTCTTTTGCGGTCTTACAATTTGACACCCTAAAGAATTCATCACACCCCAAAGATGTGGTGATGATGTTCTTGGCTCTCAAATTATATTGAACCTTCTTTTTATCATCATCGGTCCAATCACTTCTAGGTGTATTAATTGTCACACCATCCTTAGTTTGTGTAGGGACAAAAGCACCATTTTCAACTGCGTTCCACACATCTAAGTCAATAGCTTCAATAAAAAATTTCATCCTTTCTTTCCAATAGGCATAGCCATCCCCATTGAAATAAGGAGGTCTATTTATAGAAGAACCTTCATTTAAAAAACCATTTGAAGCCATCACTTCTCTTGAAGCTGCTAAGCTCTTTATACAAGAGTCTAGCTCTGATACCACTTGTTACCAAGTGGCCTCAATACTCAAGAAGGGGGGTGAATTGAGTAGTTAAAAATAAGTTCACAAATCTTTCGCAAATCGTTTGACAATCAATTTTCGTTGAAGCTATTGAATGATCAAAGATAATTGAATAGATGAGTTAAACACTTTTACTTATGAACGTAATAGCCAAGGAGACAATATCCAAATAAAACAATGAAACAGTACACAAAGATAAGCAGAGGAGGGTTTAGAGAAACAAACACAGTCGTTTATCCTGGTTCAATCACCACTCCACTTGTGATCTACGTCCAGTCCCCAAGCAACACCTTGAGATTTTCCACTATATCTTCAAGCTTCAATGGGTGCTTGAAAAATCACTACAACCTTGAGCACTCAACAGTATGGGATACCTCACCCAAAAGCTTGAGCATCTATTTTCCAAGGGATACCTCACCCTTACAATACTTGAGGGATACCTCACCCTCACTAATCAGAATGTATAAGATTGAAATAGAAGAAGCTCTCTCTAGAGCAAGTGTTTACAAATTGAAGCTCTAATATGCTCTCAAAGATTTTTCACGTTTTTAGTCAGAAAACAGAGCAAGAAATGAATTTAAGGATTGATTCACGTTTTGAAGTATTGATGTTCAGTTTTTGGTTCAAGGTCAACCGCAAATAAGGACCCAACTTTGGTATTTATAAGTTTCTCAATTAATAGAGCCGTTGGAGGTAGTTGGGCATGCATTTAATGCATTTAATATAGCCGTTGGACGTTGTCAGGATGCGTGTAATCGATTACATATCTCAGGTAATCGATTACATTGTTGTTCCAACGTTTTCGAACTTTCGGGTTTCGTGTAATCGATTACATTCTTGTGTAATCGATTACATGGCTTCGACTTTGCTTGTAATCGATTACAATGCCCATGTAATCGATTACATGACTTGACTTGCTGTGTAATCGATTACAATATCCATGTAATCGATTACATGGCTCGTCGAACATGTTCTTTGAGTTTCTGGGTTTTGTGTAATCGATTACATTGCCCATGTAATCGATTACATGGCTTCTGACTTTGTTTGTAATCGATTACAATATCCATGTAATCGATTACATGACTCGTCGAACGTGTTCTTTGCCTTTCTGGGCTTTGTGTAATCGATTACATATATTGTGTAATCGATTACATGGTTTTCGACTTGCTTTGTAATCGATTACATTTATAATGTAATCGATTAAGCCTTCATTTGATGTGTAATCGATTACAAACATTATGTAATCGATTACATTGGCCTTTGAACACATTTTTCAAGTCCAATAACGCTTGTAAGTCATTTCCAACACTTCAAGATACTTGATTAAACATAAATCCTTTTAAGAGTGTTAGATTTAAAGTTGAAACTCAAGTTTTATTGAAAGCCATGTTTAACTTTGGAATTTCCTATTTATTTTGAAATCACATATTGAAAAACCATTTGAGAAATCTTGAGAGCATTTAACATTAATATCCTAAGTCTAAATAAACCTTCTGTCTTCTTTCTTTGATCTTGATTTTTCCTTTTGCGCTTGATCTTCTCTTTTGCTTTTGTTATCATCAAAAACCTTTTGACATGTCTTAGAGACATAAGCATTCACAATACAATATCCTAAGCATGAAATGAATAATGTTATGATACCAAGTCCATGGCAATATCATGTTATGCATGAATCTCGAACAAAACAAAGGAACCCAGTTCCATAAGCTTTGAGCAAGCACTGAAACCCAGTCCAGCAGTCGTCAATCCAGGTAATGAGGGAATTGAACCGTCCTCATCAACGCGATCTTCAACAATGATCACTATGATAGGAAGGATTGGTTACCTACTCATTCAAAATCATATTTGATCACAACAATGATCTCTGTGATAGGAAGGATTGATTACTTACTCATTCAAAATCACAGTAGAACATCTATAACGATGACTCAACCTCGTCAACTTAGTTATGGAACAACAATTATGTCAATTACTACAATAACTAGCATGTCAATTTATTTGCATTCCTAACTACAAACATGAAATACAATGATATTAAATACCACAATAATTGACATACCAATTGATTTACATTCACCACATATCCACTTTAGTAGATACTCTTATTAGAGTCTCAACGCACTTTAGGAAACATATACCAATGATCCCATTTAGCCAAGACCTTGAAAACATAAAAAATGACATTTTTGAAGATTCTGACCTCAGATATGGGCCATGTCTGATTACACGCCCCTCGGTTTCTTCGGACAAAAGCCGTGTTTCTTCACCAGACACACTGCAGCAAATTCTGCAGATCTGGATACTGTTGCATTGGACTTACCCCTCCTCCAATCACTCAAACTTCACATCCAAGTGATTTCCAACCTTCCACAAGGTCCATCTACACATAGTAACTCTTAATTTCATTTAAATTTCACTCAAAACTATTAATTATGGATAACCATTCAATACAAAACTTAAAACCTCAAATATCAACTCAAAAGGGATACAAGGGCTGAAAATCCATTTTCATACACCCAATAACTCATAAACAAGTCATCCTCAAGTCTCCAACAAGATTCAAGTCAAAAACACCAAAAATAACTCAAAACCTAACTCACCACATCAAGCTAAAACTCATGAACAAGATGAAGAGAATAGGAAAATGAGTTTAAGAACAAGGTTTCCCCCTACCTCAAACTTCAGATTGAATTCAATCAACCGTTCCTCTGCAAAACTAAGCTATCTCCTTTGCTTAGTGAATGATCCTTCTCCTTTAACTCCTTGCTTTCCTTTTCCTGCTTGCAGCCGTGAAATGAGGTGAAAATTGAGGCAAACATCTCATTTTGGCCTTAAATATGCCAAGCAATAGAAACAAAGGGTCGTACCCTTATATTTAGTCACTTAAGTGACTACTATTCATCCGATCAGGTAAGAACGATTGGATTTCAACAAACCAAGTTTCTTAACTTCCAAAAAATTTAAAATAAATCTAGAGATTCATTAAAAATTTTGTTTCACTATTTTTATAAATTTTCATATCTGCTGGGGGTCAATCCAGCACTAAAACACACAACTAGTATGTTTAAAAATGTCAAACTAACCCCGATTAACCTTAAACTTTAACCACAATAACTTCTACACATTTTGACCTAGAAACAAATTCTCCACACTTATTTCCATTAACTAAGAAGTTTAAGTCAAAACTGAGACTGAAAACAACTATATTTCACACATAGAACTACAACAAAGTGACTAAACGTGCTCAGACAGTTACAAAAATTAACAGGCATGATAATAAGGTATTAGACTACCTCCATAACCATATACGAGTCTATCATATTTTTACGGGTATTATATTCTTAATTTGAATGAGATATTTGTTTCTTAATTTATATAGATTCAATAAAAAGAAAATAGGTAACGAGAGATTTGGTCAAAGATCAATTAAAGGAAGTATCGCTATCAAACTTGTCTCAGTAAATTAAGAATAACTTTCTCTATAAGTATGTGATTTACCTGATTCTAATGGCATTTGGAAACTAAGAAAGAGACCTACAAATCTCATGTTGACAATTTTTTTTAATTAAACTGCCATTAATGTGAGATTCGCTCCCCAAGTAGTAGCAAAGTAAGGATTGACCTATTTTACCCTAGATTCCTTAAATTTATTATAAAAATAAAGGGTATGGCTAAGGATTTGGAGGGTGGCAGTGACAGCGGAAGTAAAGAATTCACTTTGGTGGCTCAGAGGAGTTCACCATTGTAGACTTCCAAGATCCTTATCTTCTAAGATTTTCTTCATGATGTTTCTTCTACCTATTTATTTGTTTTGTGCTTCTTTTGCCTTAAGTTTCTAAACTTTTCTCTTGCTAGGGTGAAGATGTAACTTGATTCAATTGACATGTATTAAGATTGAATTTTTAATTAATTTCTTTTCTATTCAATTTGAGTATTTATTTTGGTTCTTAATACTTTTATGAATTAGGCATCCTTCATAAATTGATTTAGTGAGATATGTGTAGAATTGAAAGGTTTGCATATGACTTAGACCATAAATAATAAGTGTCATGGTTTATAATTATCTAGGAATTGAGGTTATAGGTTGTATGGGAGAATTATGATATTTTCCATGAGAATCCATAGAGTGAAGGTCATGTCTTTAAGAGTTGGGGTTTAGATCCAAGAATCGACTAGCCTTTGATAATTAAAGAGAATTAAATCGCCAAGCAATTGAGTTTTAATTAATTAAGGGATTCTCCCCATCAATTGAATAACTAGAAATTAATTAGAATGAAGGTCCCCAAAGCTACTCTATTGTCTATAATAGATTGTTGAGTTAAGTGAAGCCAGATCTCTAACATCTTTACCATTGTTTGTTTACACCTTGATTTGTTATCATGCTCTCTTACTATTTTAATTTATATATTTTTATCATGTTTTTTTCCTCCAATTATTTGTTTTTCTTTTAACTCTTTTTAATCTTAATTTCCTATAGCCTTGATAGTGTTTATTTAGTGAATTTGGTAATTGATAACGTAATCTCTGTGGAACGATACTCATTCATCATTATATTACTTTTGCGATTTTGTATACTTGTCAATTGAGCAACAAGTTTTTGGCACCATTTCCAGAGATTATTTATTTGTTGATATAAAATAATAACTAGAAAGACACTAATTTAGACATTTATTTTCCTTGTTTAATTTTTGTTTAGATTATTTCTCTTTATTTCACTCTTATTTCTTTTGTTTATGCGAGGTACTTTTGATTTAAAGTCGTTGCTTTTTGACTCAAAAATAAAGAAAATAGAAAAAAGATAAAACAGAAGAAACAACTAGAGGCAAAAACAAGAATGACTGAGACAAATCGTGCACCTACTAGAAGAACTCTTGGGGATTATTCAACCCCCACAGTTGATGGGAATTTGTTCGGTGTTACCCTTCCTCCAATAGAAGCTAACAATTTTGAACTGAAGACTTCTTTCACCAATCTAGTGCAGTAGAACCAGTTTGGAGGGAATGATGATGAAGACCCTAATCTCTATATTGCCAATTTCTTGCACACATGTGAGAACATAAAGACAAATGGGGCAAGTGAAGATGCAATCAAGTTGAGACTATTTAGATACTCATTGAGAGATGTGGCAAAAAATTAGTTACAGTTAGTTACCAATATCACCACATAAGATGAGTTGACCAACCAGTTCTTAGTCCGTTTCTACCCACCAGTGAGATTTATGAAGTTGAGAGGGGAAATTGTTGACTTTGCTCAAAAGGATGGAGAAACATTGCATAAAGCTTGGGAAAGGTTTAAGGAAATACTTAGGAAGTGCCTAAATCATGGGTTTGATGAGTTCCAATAGATGCATATCTTCTACAACAATTTGAGTCTGACGATAACATACATGGTGGATGCATCAACTAGAAGTTCCTTCAACACAAAGACTCCCGACGTAGCAAGGGAATTAATTGAAATCTTAGTAGCCAATGAATATTAAACGCTAAGTGGAGGGCCGATGGGAAGGTGTGGTGTTATAGAATTGGAAACTTTGGATGCTCTTTTGATTCAGAATAAGTTATTCTCTCAACAAATGGCTAGCATTACAAAACAAATTGGGGGATGCAAGTGAATTCTATAAACTATCCACCTCTAGTTTGTAAATTTTGTGGAGGATACCATATGAGTGAAGCTTGTAGGGGGCATTACAAATCAAGAGCATGTTAATTATATGGGTAGCTCCTCTAAGCCCCCAATATAATCCTTATGCTAATACATATAATTCGGGGTGAAAGAATCATCCAAACTTTTTATGATAAGGTCTCATATCTTCAATGGTTGAAGAAGCAAAAGTAGGAAAAGAACTTCATAAGTTTTTTTATGTCTTCCAGAAATTACAAATCAATATCCCTTTTGCAAAAGCCTTGGAGTACATGCCTTCCTATGCCAAGTTTATGAAAGAGCTCTTATCAAAGAATAGTAAGTTAAAAGAAGATGAAATGGTAATGTTGAATGAAGAGTGTAGTGCCATCATCCAAAAAAAGTTGCCTCCAAAATTGAAAGATCTTAGTAGCTTCAATATTCCTTGTACTATTTGGAAGTTGACTATTGAGAAGGCCTTATGTGACCTTAGTGCTAGTATAAACTTGATGTCGTTGTCAATCTTCAAGAAGTTTGGCATTGGGAAAGTCAAGTCAACCATGATATTTCTTCAACTTACAAATTGGACTATTAGATACCCACATGGTATTGTGGAGGATGTGTTAGTGAAGGTAGATAAATTCATTTTTCTAGCTGACTTTGTACTGTTAGATATAGAAGAAGATGCCAACATCCCTCTTATTCTTGGAAGACCATTTTTGGTAACTTCAAGAGCTTTAATTAATGTACCTAAGGGTGAAATCGTCTTGAGAGTAGATGGAGACTATGTGACAATCAATGTCTTCAGGGATGGTAAATATTCCCCAATGTCAAATCTCTATGCCCTTGTCAATTTCATTTAAGTTAAGAAGCATGAAGCTTTGGCTATCAAGGACTTCCCATCATTATACAATGTTGATGTTGACCATCCTAAGACTCAAGTTGTTGCAAAAAAGAATGGCCTTCTCAGGGAGCATGGTCCACAAGCCACATTTGGGGCACAACATTGTCCTAGAGGCACACCTAAGGACATTCCCTACAAAAAAAAAATGCTTTATTTTTGCGGCCGTTTTTTTTTTTCAATTTGTAGCAATTTTTAACCCCTGCTAATTAAATTGTAGCAGTTTTAAAAAGCACTACATTTACGTATTTTTTAGCGAACCCACAACAATGATTAATTTGCGGTGATTTTTTTTCAATTTGTGACGATTTTTAACCTCCACTATCTATTTGCCTGATTCTATTTACGAAACAATTTGTGGCAGTTTTTTTTTCAATTTACGACTGTTTTTAACCTCCACTATCTATTTGCCATATTCTATTTACTAAAAAATTGCATAGGTTTAAAATTGTCGCTATTTGATTATTGTAAACAACATTTTGGACTTTCTTGAGGTTTAAAATCACTGCAATTCATCTGATGAATTTTTAAAGAAACACAAGATTTACTGCATATTTAATTTTTAATTCTAATAACATTTAAGATGCACAATCAAAACAATTAATTTTATAAAACTGCTAATATAAATGTGAATCAAATTACATTAAAAATATTCATAGTAACATAAACATCACAAGTTCGAATCCATAATAAACTAAATAAATTCATTCCTTTTAACCTACACTTATAACTTAAAATTCTTAAAAACCTAAAATAGTGCCACAATAAATGAACATAAAAAATTAACACTAAATATGTTGTTGATGGTTTGTGTTGCTACCACCAGATGATCTTTTTGCATCCAATGGCGTAGTAGGTTCACTTGAAGCATCACCTAGCTGAAATAGTAAAAGACATTTAGTAAGAAACTACAAAGAGATAAAGAAAGAGAGTAAGTGAGAGAAAATATTCTAATACTTCAAGTTTTTCATCTCAGTATTGAAGCTTTAAACAAAATATTCAAAACTTAGACAACAACTTCTTTATACCAATCCCATGCATTTCATGTCTACTATGAACCCCATTAATTACACACTCATTGAAACTTAAATAGAAAAGGAATGAAAAACACATTCAAAGAAATTATGCAAATAAGACACTTGTAATCAAACTAAGCATACCCTAAATTAGCAGTAGCTTAAATCTAAAAGTCCTATAATTGAATGCAGTAAGTCCTAAGTACCTAACAAGGCATATGACACTTAGAAATAACAAGTCTAACTCTAATTATAAACCAGCAAAACAAAAGCAGGGGATCTCAAATTTGATTTGATCTCAAGTCACTTTCATGAATCAAAATTTAAAACCCAAAATAGATTCTATCCTAAGGTGCTCCCACATCTCAAACATCTCAGTATATAAAAACATGCAGATCTATTTTCAATATTTGAGATCATATGAGTTTTCAAAAAAAATGTACATATTCCATCAATGAGAGGGAAAAACATAAATACTACCATGTGTGAAAAACTAAATCTTTACAAAGATAGAAATAGAACAAGATCAAATAAATGAAACCAATCTATAAATTTTCACACACTCCAAAAAACCCCTCAAACTCTCAAATCCAAATAATTCATAGATAGATCACATTTTAAGAGTCCAAGGTCATAACCAGTAAGAGCCTTCCAAATCCAATCAAGAGTCTCATTAGTTGCATAGTTCTTACCTCTGGTTGAGAAGCAAAGAAGTCAGCCAATTCTTCAGGGATGCTTCCTTCCTTCATTATCATGTACGCCTTAAGTGCATTCTCCAATTGGAGGTACCTCTCTTGGCATTGGGTAAATGATGATGATGTAGCAGTCTTAGCTGAAGAACTACTCACATTACTTAGTCGAAGTTTAGTATTCCAGAATGTATTAGTAGGAGTTACTCCCATACCCATGGTTCGTACTTTCCCAGAGTTCTCTTCCCCAAACACTTTACCAATAGCATCATTAGGGGAAATTTCAAATTTATCATTAGTCCTTTGAGTCATAATCTAGTCAATTGCTTCCTACAAGCATGCAACATTATCAATTACAAAATTGTCAAGCTTTAAATGTAGAAGGTTAGAAAACAAGATAATTAACTTAATATTATAAAGACACCTAGGCTAAACTTACCACTTTATCAATTGTCTCTGTATTTACAAATGATCCATCCTTTTTTGTCTGATTTATTTTATACATTTTTCCCCGACCAACTGTATTTATAGACTTGCATTTTATTTTTTTTTAAGAATGCCAGGAATGCCATAAAAATACAAGATAATATATATATTTTTTAAGAACGATAGGAATGCCATGAAAATGTAAGATAATGTATCTTTTTTTTTTTAAGAATGCTAGGAATGCCGTGAAAATGTAAGATGATGTATCTTTTTTTTTTTTTGTATGCTAGGAATGTTATGAAAATGCAAGATGATGTATCCTTTTTTTTAGAATGCTAGGAATGTCATGAAAATGCAAGATGGTGTATTTTTTTTATAAAATGCTAGGAATGAAAATACAAGATGATGTATCTTTTTCTTTTTTTATGCTAATTTTTTTAGAAAAAAAATGCAGGAACAAATGACATGAGGAATAAATAGATAAAGAATTTTTTTTTTTTTGCTAGGAATGAAAATGCAAGATGATGTTTCTTTTTTCTTTTTTTCTTATGCTGATTTTTTTTTAAGAATGCAAGAATGAATGACATGAGAAATAGATAGATAAAGAAGAATTTAAAAAAAGAAAGAAAGAAAGAAAGAATGGTAGGAATGAAAATGCAATATGTATCTTTTTCTTTTTCTTTATGCTATTTTTTTTAAAAAAATACAAGAATGAATGACAAGAGAAATAGATAGATAAATAAGAATTTTTTTTTTGCTAGGAATGAAAATATAAGATGATGTATCTTTTTCTTTTTTTATGCTGACTTTTTAAAAAAAAATGCAAGAATGTATGACATGAGGAATAGATAGATAAAGAATAAATTTTTTTTTTAAAAAAAGGAAAGAATGCTAGGAATGAAAATGCAAGATGATGTGTCTTTTTCATTTTGTTATGCTATTTTTAAAAGAAAATTGCAAGAATGAATGACATAAGGAATAGATAGATAAAAAAGATTTTTTTTTGCTAGAAATGAAAATGCAAGATGATGTATCTTTTTTTATGATGATTTTTTTTTAAAAAAAAATAATGCAAGAATGAATGACATGAAGAATAAATAGATAAATAAATTTTTTTTTGAAAACAAAAAAGAAAGAATGCTAGGAATGCAAGATGATGTATCTTTTTCTCTTTATTTTGTTTATGCTGAAAAAAGAAGAATGCAAGAATGAATGACATGAGGAATAGATATGTAAATAAGAAATACCCTCCCTTTGTGTCCTAGTTAGGTGGAACCTAAGGGTCAGATCTCCTTAAGGTCATGACTCTAATTTTGGCGATCATTATGTTTAATATATCAGTGCAAGATTTTTCAGGATAGATCTGGACTTCTAAAAAGTCATGGTCCTCATATTGGCCCTATCTCAAAAGACAAGGACCCAACTCATGAATTAATTACAAGTAGGGATAAACCCTCTTAATATGACTAATTCATGATATTAGTAACAATCTGAGTAGTGTCTCAATAAATGTCAAGTGAGCATAAGGCTTCTCAATAACAGAAAAACGAGACTCCTCCTACTCCTTGGGTTCGCACAAACTCGGGTATAGAGCCCAAAAAGTGTGTGAAGTAAGTGATAGTGATGTGTGTGAGGGAGCATACAAACTTGTATAAAAAAATTTAAAAAATAAAATAAAATTACCCCCAACATGCAAAAAGATACATGCAATAGCCAACTAGCAATCATCTGCCCTAGGGTTTCAACAATTAAGCATAAAATATTAAAATAAATATAATATATATATATATATATATATATAAAATAGATCATGTCAAAATAAATACAAAATAATGCTATCGATATTTACTTAAAAGTACTAGATAAAATCTATTTACAAACAAATAAAAATACCAAAACAAAGACAAAAAGTGGATAAAATAAATAAATAGAAATTATTAATAATTTGCACAACTAGCAATAACAAGCTTGACTCTCCAAGTTTCCCCAGCAGAGTCGCCATCTGTTGTGACCAAGATCTGTGACTGGAGCAGCTAACAAAATATGATAAAAATGGAAAATAGAGTCATCACTAATTTTATTTGAATTTAAAAAAATTGAAAAATCATTATTAGAAAATAGTCTTTGAAATCAGATTGGATTCGGGAGTCGATTATATATAGGAAAAGGTGAAAATTTAATCCCACAACACACCTAACACATCCGTCCTGAGACGATACCTTAAGTTAGTTGCGCAAAACTTGATAATATCAAATATATTTATTTTACTCCTCTTAAAAATATTGTAACTATTTTTTTAAAGAAAAAAAAAGAAAAAAAACAAATTGTGAAATTTTAATTTTTGACTTGACGGAATAGGAGTTATGCTCCTACATATCCCCTGGTGTAGTGGAGAACTCAAAAGTCACATAGTTCTTTAAAAAATAATTGCGGGTTAGTTAATTTTAATTATGAAAAAGAACTTTTGTTTAAAAACAAAATCATTTTTGCACAGAGTTCAAGTTAGTACCAAGCTACTCAATAAACTTTTATGATCCAAATGATATTGAAAATAGCATCCGCTATTCAATCATTATCCTTGGTCACTGCATTGAATTTTTTTTAAGAAAAAAAGTTTTATTTTCAAAAGATTTCTTCTTTTTTTAATTTTCTTATTTTATTTTTTAGAAAAACCTTTTCTTTTTATCAGTTAAAAAAAAAGGTTTTAAACATAAAAAAAAACACAGGAAACAGAGGAACAAATAGGACCTAATTTTCAACGGTGCAGAGGACATGGTGCATGGCTGTTGCACAGGTGGCAGGGTGGACGACACAGCTACTGGGCAAGTGGCAGGATTTTCGTTTCACAGATTTGGTGCGTGGAACGGTGGTCTTGGCTGGATCTGCTGCGTGGATTCGTAGAACAGGGGCAGAGCAACGATGGCTGCTCCATGGGTTCGTGAAGCGCTGCTATGGTGGCAGGGTGGACGGCGCGGCTACTAGGCAAGTGGCAGAGTAAGGTGGCGCAGTTGGGGCATTGCAGGTGGCTGCTAGTTCGTTGATGGGGCTAGGCCATGATGGGGGGCTATGGCTTGGACATGGCAGAGGTTTTGGTGGTTACGGTTGGGAAGGAAGGAGGGCTTGGACATGGATGGTGGGTTGGTTACGGATTGGTGTGTTGGTGGTTGTGGATGGTGGTCACGGTTGGGTTGGCTATGGAATGATGGTGGTTTGGTTGGGTCACGGTGAAGTGGGCTATGTGATGTTTCTTGATGGATGGTGAGAGGTGGTGGGTGTTTTGGTGAAGGCTTGGACGTGGTGATGATGAGGTGGTTATGGGTGACGGTGGTTATGGTGGGATGGTGATGGCTTGGATGTGGTGATGAGGTGAGGTGGTTATGGGTGACAGTGGTTATGGTTGGAGATAGGGGTTGTGTGGTGTTGCGTGGTCACACAGGTGAGGAGTGGCTTGGTTGAGCTGGTGCTTTCACGTGGGGGCAGAGGCTATGGGTGATTCTGGGGCACATGGTGGAGGACACGTACGTAGCAGAGGTTCATGGTTTGCTGTGTTGTGGGCTACAATGGTGTTGATGAAATGGTGGAGTGGTGATGGTGAGGTTGTTTGATGGCTGTGGTTGTGTTGCTGATGGCTGCGTAAAATGGAAAAAAAATGGCTAGGGTATTTTCGTGTGATCCCTGTGTATCACTGCTTGAATTTGTATAAATTTTTGTGTGTCTGCTAGGGTTTCTTTAGGTGTTAAGTGATATATGAGTTATGGGTGAGATAATGAGTCGATGAGTCAGGTTATGAGACATGAGTTTATGCAAGAAAGTTAAGTAATATATATTCTTTTGTTTTTTTGTTTTTCTTTTCTTTTCTTTTTTTTTGTTTTTTTTCTTTTTATTTTAAAAATGTTAATACCCTAGACAAAATTAAGTGTTCACAAATATACAAGTGTAATGTGGATATGTTTTATAATTAATCCCTTATGGTATTTGATTGCAAAGAGACAATGAGTATCTAAATTAGAATCTGATCCCTGGAAGAGGTATTGTTTTACAGGGGTACAGGTGTCCTCTGCATCCGTGATTCTAATTTTATGCATGCATGATGCACCACTTTGTGTTCTCTAGTTTATTAAATTTAAATCTCCATACTTTCAAGCAATATCCAAATCCATGAATAATGAGTTTCTGACCTTATTTACTACAATGGTCCCGTTATTTGTCTACAAAAAATACTTCAATTTTTTTAATTTATTTATAAATTCATATTATATTTTATGAGAATGTTATAGTTGTACACAGTTTGATTTGATACTCTTATCACACAAAAATATAGTGAAAAAAAATTAGATGTATTTAGATGTAAGAAAAACATTTTCCTTACTACGATATGTGAATCCCACTAACTTCATACGCTAGAATGAATATTATTATATTAGCCTCAAACTTTTCCAAGAAAAGATTGGGAAAAGGCCGTAGTATACTAGTATGGGGGAAAGCTGTGGACAAAAGTCTATTCCCACAATATGAATCACTTTCTCCACTGAACACAAACGCAGATTAGTATTAAATATGCTGTATGAGATATTTCCCAAGGCTTCTCAGTGGCTAATTGACATGCTTACATAAATTAAAAATAAACAATTTGGATTCATTCCTAATTCACTTTCTAAGAAATTGGTTATATAATGTAAGCACCAAGCCACCTGCTAGCTGCGGGTCGACAAATGGTTTTTCACTTTTATATCTCCATTTCTTTTTTTACCAAAAGAAGGGCTATAAAGAAAGGCTATTTGTCGGCTTAATACCACGTGCATCACCATCTCGTAAATAACTTTTATGTATAACTCTCATATTCTTATAGTAAATGTATATATTCTTTTTTACATCTCAATTAATATTATTTATTATATATATTTTTTTATTATTTTCTCTCACTCAATCACTTCTATTTTTATAAACAATAATACAATTCTAAACATAAGTGAAAGATGGTAACAAAAAAAATATATAGGTGGAAGATTTTTGTCACCATGAATGACACATATCTTCTAAGAATCGAGAATTTTATATTCAACTGTTATTTGTGATTATTCGTGCCAGCACATTAATATTAAGGGAAATTATTTTCACACTTTTTTCATATAATCTTTCAATCTACTTACGTTGTACAGTAATTTGGTCCCCACACATATGAGAATAACAAAAACACTGAACATTAGAATAACAAAATTACTTTCGTGCTGTTGACGCAATATAGAGAAGTAAACGGCGGGGACAAGAAGATTGAGTTTCTTCTTGAATGTCAAAAGTCATTACAGGAAATGATAAAAAAAAAAAGTCATTACAGGAACTTTAATTACATGCATATTATTATACGGCTTTAAGCTATTTTTTTATTATAAAAAAACAATTATACGGCTTTAAGCTTTTTTTTTTTTTTTTCTGGCATACGTACTTCAAGGGTTTTCTTGAAGCATTTGCCTTAACCAAGATTCTTATTTTTCTTTGGATGATTTTAAAGGCACAACCCATGTTCGCTTAGTGCATTTAAGGGTCCATTTGGTACGAAGGATAGGATAATACCTGATAGTATAAGACCTGATAATATAAAATCTAATACGTAAGGGTTAGGAATATCGATGTATTTAGAATTGTAATGAAAAAGCCTTTATAAAAGTTTATACATCAAAATCCTATCAAGTCTAATCCTTTCCTCCAATGCTTGATTAAGTTATCCATCATTTTAATGTATAAGAGGAGTTTGATAGATAAGTTTATACAATACAGTGTTTACACCAAACAATTGATAAGGTCATAATGTATTGTGTTAGCTTATTCTATCATGTCTAATACGGCATGTCACACACTGTCTCTATTAGGTGCTAGCCTAGGTTCAAATAGAGATCACCTGTCTCTATTTTCTATTTCCTTCTCTGTCTCTCTACTTAAATTTTGACAAGTGTAAAATAAATTAAGTAAAATAAGGACATGTAATTAAGTTTAAAATATTTATTAAAATTTAAGTAGAGAAACAGAGAAGAAAACAAGTGATCCTCTTCCCATTCACAAATAGTAAAGGCAAAGAGCACAGCTCCCTAATCACTAGCACTATGCAGTGAGGACCATTAGATTTTATTTTCATATAGGTTGATTATTGATTAATTTTTGTTTTCCACATGGTTCTTCAATTGTTTACGCAAAATAATCCGAAAGTTTCTTTTTGATACTGACAAATGACAATTGTTTTGAAGGTAGAAGTAGAACTGATGCAATATTCATTTCGCAAATGAGCAGTGGCACTATTCGGGTCAATTAAAGTGCAATTAAATGGCTTGGTACGGTTCCTTTTAAAGAATGCTTTTTTAGACTTTTCTAGGTAGCTGCGAATAATTCTTTGACTATTACTGAAATGAGTTATTGGAGTGGTGATAGGTGGGTGTGGAATTGGAGGTGGAGACGTTCTTTATTTGTGTGGGAGAAGGAGCTTTTGAAGGAATTTGAAAATTTACTTGCCTCTGTTATTCCTGAGAAGGAGGTGAGTGATTCATGGATTTGAATTCCCGACAACTTAAATGATTTTTCTGTGAAATCTGATTATGTACATCTTTTGAAGCTTCAAAGGTCCGTGAATCTTACTCAAAACTTGGCAAAGGTTTATCATATTTTATGGAAGAATGTTGTACCATCCAAAGCTACTGTTTTTGCTTGGAGGTTATTTCAAGATCGATTGCCAACAAGGGAGGCGCTGGCTTTTAGGGGAATTATTTCCTCTGAACATGATGTTTCATTTGTTTTTTACTTTTTTTTCTTATTATGAGAGCTGTAGTCATTTATTTTTCATGTGTCCTTTCTCTTATAATGTTTGGTCGGCTATCTATGCTTGGATGGGTTTTGATGGTGTTTATCATAATGACGGAGTTAACCACTTCTTGCAACATATGGCTTTTTCCAGAGGGAAGAAGTTTAAAAGAGTGAGTCATATTATTTGGTTTGCAGTTGTTTGGTCTCTGTGGTTATTGAGGAACAATGTTATTTTTCAAAGAAAAATTGCTGACTGTTCTTCTGTGATCGTTCATATTAAGTTTTTATCTTGGGGATGATTTATTTGTAGAGAGGCTAGAAATTCAGGTCTCTTCTTTTCTGATTGGTGTATTAATTCTTTGGGTTGCCTTCGGACATTTTATTTGTGTACTATGATGTAATGGGTTGGAGTACCCCTTGTGCTCCTTATTAATATTTTTTGCCTATAAAAAAAAAGTGCAATTGAAAATCCAAGTTCTTATGGATAAAGAAGCAGAATTTTAACTAACAAACACAAGGGTCTGAGTTCCCACATTAATCTTACTGACCACTTTGGATTCACTCTACTTAGTCCTTTTTCTCATCATACATATAATTGCTTCTAGAATCCACCTATCATGTCTACTTAAGCAAGTTATTGAGAAACAATACACTACTAATAGCTGCGTTAAGATTATAATATTGTATTACGTAGAGCATGCTTGCTAGCTTCATAGTGGAAATAACCATCAACACAGCGTTTCACATACTATGGATATGGTGCTTTTGGAGTGTGACGACCATTAGCCCCAGATGGTGGGTAGTCATGGAGTTCCAAGTCCATCCTCTCAGTAATGGTTGGCTCCTCCCTGTGCCAGTTTCTCTCAGTGATAACCTGTATTTGAATACATGGAACATAAGGCTTTCAATTAGGGCAATGCATTACGTGTCTTAACCAGCTTAGCAATAGTGTTAGGGCATCAAATTTCTACCTTTTGATTGTGGATATTCTCCAGTGCAAGATGAACTTGGGGACCTTGCATAAGGCCTTCAGTTCCTGTTTATAGAAGCAAGTTTTCGTAAGGAGAATAAGAAGATGAAGAAGAAGAAGAACTACATATCTACAACAACAAAATTTGAAATATGGTAGTAGAATTTACTTGTAATTGGGACTGCTATCAAGCATATAAGATGAGAGAGTCTTAGAAGAATCACAAATAGGCGAAAGAAAATGCCTTTCATTCTTGTATTAGAATTTTCAACGACAAGCTCTAGGTTGTGTCGCTTCACATACGCTAGCTTTCAATTTATACATGCAGATGATTTTTCTAGATGTTTTTTTTAGTATGGAAAGTGGATGATGGAGTAGCAATCATATTGCCAAATTCAAAAAGGTGATAGCAACGCATCATTTCTTGGAGGATCAACGCGTTTCCACTAATTTGGAAAGCTTTCATCAGCTTGTGACCTTGTGGATGGGAAAAACCCAAAGCTAATATTGGGGTGCAGGGGATTGTTAGGTGGACATGAAGGATATATTTTAAGTCAATATGGCAACAAAAGATGGAGCACACAATGAAAGTGGAAGATGACACAAAGATGTTGGGGAGGCAAAACCCATGCTTGTACATTAATCCAAGTCAAGGTCTAGTGGAAATAGCCATGAACCTTAAGGATATTCCATATGTGAATAGTACTGGAACAGTAAAGATAGGTACACATCCAAGAAACTCACTGAAGCTATGAGCACTTCACATTTGCGCCTCAATTCCATTGGTATATTATCTAAAGGTATAAGGCAAAAAAATATTAGGCACGAAATGTGGTAGTGATTTCGCCATGTTCAGCAGGGTTCATTTTTTATCGTGAGCAAATTTTTTAAATGATGGGTATTTTCTGGGTCATTGTATTCTGTGTGGTGTCTCAAAAATTATTTTTTTTTCCTGTGGCCTAAGTCTGTTAACAGTGATAATAAACAGTGTTAGTCGTTCTGCCTCTGGCTGGTGCATGCACATTAATTGCAAGTGGTGGAAGTCATTTTCAACAATTGGAAAACCTTGAATATTCTAGTTCAGCAGTCATGCATGTTATTGCTAGTGGGAACAACACTTTTCTCCACTAGCATGTGGGACAACTTAGCTCTCTGGTGATCATAAAACTCCAAGCACCTAGACAGAGAACGAAGGCAATTGAAGCAAAGTTTCTCTCTCTGATTAAAACTACAACGTGCAAGTAATTCAGATTGGTCATAATTCACCAAGGTCCTGATCTTGCTGATTTGTGTTAAACAAAAATTGCTTGATATATATGTTGTTGGAAAATGCCTCATCTCTTCTTTACGCGCTTGTATGAATGCTAGTAATTAAAAAAATATCATAAATACATTACACTCAAATTTAACGTGGCTCAGTTTAACATGTTTATATCTATGTGGATGAGAAAAGATCAAGTCCACTATGAATAATATTATAATATAACTTTTGCATGAATAAAACTGTAAAGCCTCCCTACTACAACTTTTGCAAGAATAAAGCTGAAAACCCTCTCCCAACTACTTCAACTTTTGTGGACAAAGTGGCAAACCCTCGTCAATGAAATTTTTGTAAACAAAATTGCAAACCTTCCCCGATGCAACTTTTGAAAGCAAAGTTGCAATCCCTTTGCCGTAACATTACTTACAATTTCATCTTCCTCATTCTCATGCCTTTACCAATTCTCGACTGTAAGTATTTATAACCTACAAGAACTTACTTAATAAGTAACTATCCCTTTTTATGCTCTTTATGACTTTTTTATTTTCTTACTAAAAATAAATGTCTCTCATATCTTGCATATATCTCTCATTTCTTTCACATATCCCAATATTAATTGCAAGATGTGAATCTACTAATTAAATAGGAAATTATCTATAATAATCTTCAAATTAGGAATTTGGGTCAATCCCAACATTTGTGCCCTTTTTGTGATTGAACTGTTGAAGAATTATTGGTTTAGGGTTAGGGAATAAGGAAAAAAGAGAGACGACAGTAAACTGAGAGTATTATTGAAAGATGTGATGTAATGTGATACGATGTGATACGAAATACTAACTCAATAGTTCTATTTATACTAATATTAAACTCTTAAACCTAATTAAATAAGGAAACAAATCAATAAATATTACAAAATCAAGAAATAACTCCAAATATTACTTCTTCAATTAGTTGACTAATTGATTTCATAATATATTCTAAAACTCAACTAAGATATTCTAAAAGTTTTCTAAATATATTATAACACTTTCCCTCAAATTAAAGCTCGGTTAAACACATCAAAACGAAAATAAACTAAAAATAATCTAAAAATAGAACTTCGAAATCTTGGAGAAGCACAACAAAAGGGTCATCATTGTAAGGGCGCACAACAAGAACAGAAGAGGTATTGGAGAAGGGACAAACTGTATCTAAAATGGAATCAAACTGCATCTAGGGTGGAGCCAAACTGCATTAAGTCAGGCTGAAAAGGAGCTAATCTTTCAGGCTTGAACGGAGCCAATCTTTCAAGTTAGAACGGAGCCAATTTGCATAAAGAGAGGCTGAATCAGATGGAATTGATCGGGTTTTAAACAACGAGAGAGGCGCCATTGTAAGGGGGGTGGAGGAGCAGCTCTATCAACAAAACGAAATTGGAAGAGAACATATCAAGACTCAAAAAGGAGAGATTAGGAGAAAACAAAGATAAGGAAAAATAACAAAACTAAATCTAGTTTTAAAGATGGTGAATAACGATTTTAACAAGTTCCATGAACTTTAGAGAGTGAAAAAGAAAAGCTCTCCTCAAGGTAGATACCATATCTTTTATATTATATTGAAGAATTATATGTTTATGGCTAGGGAATGAGGAAAAAATAGAGACGGTAGTAAATTGAGAATATTATTAAAAGATGTGATGTAATGTGATACGATGTGATATGATGTATACAAAATACTAATTTAATAGTCCTATTTATACTAATATTAGACTCTCAAGCCTAATTAAATAAGGAAACAAATAAAAAATATTACGAGATCAGGAAATAACACCAAAGATTACTTCCTCAATTAGACGACTGATTGATTTCATAATATATTCTAAAAATCTATTCTAAAGATATTGTAAATATATGAACAAAGAAAGAAAATGTCTTTAGCAAGAAGAAAACATCAAGTTGCTAAATTTCAACCAAAAGTTTCCAGCTGATTCTTAGCAAAACATAATTTCCTCTGCTATTTATACTAATACTAAACTCTTAAGTTTAATTAAATAAAAAAATAAATCAACAAATATTACAAGATCAGGAAATAACAAAATATTACTTTCTCAATTAAACGACTAATTGATTCTATAATATATTCTAAAATTTATTTTAAAGATATTGTAAATATATGAGCAAAGAAAGAAAAGATCTTTGGCAAGAAGAAAACATCAAGTTGCTAAATTTCAACCAAAAGTTTCCAGCTGACTCCTAGCAAAACATAATTTCTCCTGCTTTTTCTTCCAAGTGCTCTTTAGGTTGTCCATTCAAGAAGTAGATGCATTTGGTAGTAACCATCCTATTATAAAGTTTAAGTATTTGACTTTAAAAACTAAAGTTTCATTGTATGGTGGGCCATTTCATTAATAAATTTGGATTTGGATGGTGAATAATTTAATTCAACTTACCGGACATTAAAGGATAGATGTTCTACAAAGTCATTACAAGAAAGGGTATAACCCTTGTACCACGGTGATAAAAATAATATAAACGTATGTGGAATTGGGGGATTGAAATAGAGTAGCCAAATGGTTCCAATCGGCTAAAAGAAAGCTATAGCCCATGCAAGAAAGAAAAGCCTAAGTGTAGACCCAATTTATACTGCTTTATTTCTTCTAACCTTTGGAAACAGACATAATAGTCAACTTCTGGGAAATTCTTGGTGAATACTAAGCAAAGGACAAGTACAATTTGCTCATATTCACGTTTGCTTTTAGAAAAAAGGGGGGGGGGGGGGGGGGGGCGGGGAAGGGGGAATCAAGTAAGTCTACAAACTAAATTGAATGCTTTATGTCTGTGCACTTTTTGGAAAGCAAACATAATAGTCAACTTCTAGGAAATTCTTGGTGAACACTTAGAAGAGGTCAAGCGAAATATGATCATATTTACACTTGCTTTTAAGAAAGGAAGGGAAAAAAATCAAATGAAAAATGATTAATTTTTTAAACTCATCTTTTTAATAATTATCTTAATTATTAAATAAAAAAATATTAAATATTTTTTTATTTCTAATATATTGATTGTATTTAATTTTTTATTTAATATTTTTTTATTAAGTAGTAAAAGATTATTAAGATAATGTTTTAAGAGGATATAGCAAAATCCTTATTATATACCTAAAAATTAAACTGCACGCATTTGCTTGCTTGTTAAAATTGATTCTGTGGTGTTGATTGTAAGGTGTGTTATTTTTAAGAAAATCACTGTCGGAATCAATTTTTTAAAAAGAAACTCTCATATCATATTTGCTAAACTTATTCTCACTGTAGGAATCAAAATTGAATATTCTCAAAATGTCATTATACATACAATATTTTGGCTCAAACAAGATTCGACTCCTTGTAAAATCTAAACCAAACATAGATAGTTTTCCAAGCTGCTTTGCGCCATCTTACTAGTACTGATTCACACCAAATTTGTCTATTGCACGTAATCACAAGCCATAAATCTTATTGAATTTCAAAAGAAATTTGAATAACTCTATAATTCGCAAGGTTAGAGCTTTACATTACCTACTTCAATTTTTCGGGTGCTGTTTATATACTTGTTGAGTCACTCCACTTGACGTCAATTTATTTTAGATTGAAATCTCACATGATATCAGAATCAAAATTTCATCTCTGTCGGTTATTCTTTTAAGCTTCTATGTCGCCTATTCCACTAGGATTTCTTATTACATCTAGACATCTGTAAAGGAGGGTATAGTATAAGTTATACATTGTATAACATTCTATACTATCAAATGTTTGATATGCCACGCATGGGTGTATAATCTTAAAATTTTATTTATGCAACAAAAGTTGTTAAAATTAATTTAAAAAATTGACATATAAAATTTTTAGTTTTGAGCACCTGTAGTGTCAAAATGGGTTGTGAGCCTAATGCACTAACTCAAATAACCCAGCAAATAAGGATGCAAAATGGGTCAGCCCACTTTGTCTTGCCTTGCCATGGGCTAGTCAAAAATGGACGAGGATAGTTGACCCCTTTTTTGTTATATGGGTTGAAGAGAAAAACTAATTTCATTTTGTAGTGGGTTAACATGTCAACCTACCTAAGCAAAAACAAAAAAACAAAAAAATATTAGGTTGGCGGGGAACCTACTTAAAAAGTTAACAAAAAAGGTGGTTAGATGGGTCAACTTACATCTAACCAGCAACTAAAAAATCTATAAGAAAAAGGAAAAAAAAATTTGCTAACTACCTCGACCTGCGGCCTATGCAGAGTGGGTTAAATTGACCCGTCGAAAAAATGGGTTAAAAATATAACCCAACCTGCCAAATTTGACCAGTTAAACAGGTCAATCAGTTGGATTGAACTCATTTTGTCATCTCTACCAACAAAATGTGTAGGTTGGACGAACAAAATTAAAGCTTAAAAAGTTTTGGCCCGACATGGGTTGGATGCAATGGGCCAGGATGGCTCACAAGTCTAAGAAAAGTCAAAATCAATTACTAAAATTGTTTAGTTTATACTTTTTAATTTTACTAAAATGTCATCTTAAAATAAACATATATTAATTTTAAGTAACAATTAATTTAAAACCTTTCAATATAATTAATTTAAGTTTTTCAACATATGTTAGTAAAATAAATTATTTAAAGTTAACATTTTTTTTTAACACTAATTATAAGAATAAAAAAGGAAATGTGGTAAGAAGACTAATAATTTACTAACTCAAATTAAATTTGGCCTGATCTAACCCGACCCAAAATATGGCCTGGCTAGTAGCATGTTGGCTCAACTCGATTTTACACTATATTTGTGAGAGGAGATCAAACGGCTAAAGCTAGCAAAATGGGTTCAATCCATTGGATTAACCCGTCAACCCACTATTTTTTGGTGGGTTCTTGAACTCATTTTTATTTTTCAATCCGTATAACCTTCCCTGCTTAACTCACGGGTTAAGCGGGTCGGGTTCGGGTTAGCTCGTCGGGTATTAGATCTCTTTTTTTTCTTTTAAGTGCTACAAGAGTTTATTTGTGTTTGTAATATTTTTATGGGTATGATACTAATTTTAGTTTTTTTTTATCTCTACAAATTGTAGTTTTTCTTTTTTTTAATGGTTTTTTTGTTTTTTTATACGTTTTTTTCAACCCACTCACTTTCTCTCATTTTCTCATTTAGGTTGATCAACTCGCCAACCCATTTCCTAAAACAGGACAACCTAACCTGCCCCGTATTTTGACGAGTTGAGGGTGGGGCGGGTTAGCCCATTGGCTTGTTTTGCCACCTCTACATAAGGCTACACTGTGTTTGAATGTTTTTTCATTAATAGATTAGAACAGAATAGATGGAGATGGACCAGAAAGGGAATGGAAGAAATGGAACATAGTTACCTTTTTCTTTGTTTGGAAGATTAATAAGAGAACGGAACAGAAATGATTCCACCTCAATTTTGGGGAAACAAAAGTTGAAATTTTAAAGGGAAGAAAGGAGAAATGATTTCTCGTGTGTTCCTTCCACTTCCCATATATTTTAAAACTCTCAAATACGAGAAGTTATTTCCTTTCCCTTCATTCTCTTTTCCTTTCTCTTATTACCTATCATTCAAACATAAGGCTAAGGTTGATTTGGGATTAAAATATTATATTTTTTATTCAACTTAATACAAAATAATCTTATCAAATTTTATAAGAAGCCTGATAAGTTTATCTTATGATCATAGGACAAAAATGGATGAATTACATAACTTTATCTTATCATATATCATACCAAACATATAATAAAAATGAAACATATAATATAACTTTATAATATTATCATACTTTATACTATGTGCTAAATAGGGCCTAAGAGCGGTCCTGTATGAGTAGGTAAAAAATTTAGAATGAAAGGAAAGAGAGTATCTGGTGGTGAAAGGAAAGAGAGTTTATTTTTGCTACTTGAGTGCAGAGCACCCACATCTGAAATCACAAATTAGAATGGTTATCAAGTCTGTTCTGAGGTAGATTTAGAGGATACCTGAAATAGGTACGTATGTGGTGGTTTCCTCCTTGAGCAGCAGTGATCAAGCGTGTTGAGACAGGGGGTGGGTACCTGCAAAGGGACTCCAATGCTCAAGTCAGATTGTGCACATGTAAAAGGAATATATTGAGTATTTTACTGATACCTGATTGAGGTTACCTAGACTTGTATTTAAAAAACATGCACAAAATCCTTATATAATCTGTGTTGAATGCAAATATTTAGGATTAAGGTCCTTAGAGGAATCACTTTCCTTCTATAATTAGGATCAATCCCTATAAATTAGGAACTCTCAATATAAGGACTACTTATTAATCTGAGTCTGTTATGGATCCTATAATACTGTAAGCAAATGAATGGCAATTACAGATATTTAGAGATATATCATTGCACGTATCTAGCATTCTCGATATTATGGCCCAACATCGCTCAGCGTGTATAGCTCAGAGGTCTAATCCGACTTCAAGGCCTTCCGGGGTGAAGTCCGACCACACGTGTACCTGGTTGATCTAACTAGACGGGATCCCGGATCACAATTCAAAACAGTTGTCCCCAGCTTGAAGCTTGAGAGGATAGCCAAGTGTCAAGTTTTAACAGGATTCATCCGGGCACTCGATTATCACAATAGTCCGAAAAATTAACATCAGACCTCAGATGTTCTTCATGTAATGCTGGTGTCTGCAGTGTGTTGTTACTTCTCACAGATTTTCTGCCCCCAAGCATTAATTCTCGGGATTTCTTTTGATGGTTTTCAAACAAACTCTAAATATAATCTCTAAAATTGTAGGTAGTAACAGTCTGCTATTCTCTAGGAAGTTGTTGCTTTGACTTTATTAGGAATTAAATATCCTTTAAAGAGGATCTCAGTTTCGTACTGTTTCCCAACTGCCTGATATTCTGCAACAAATCAAAAACTAGAAGGATTAAACGTGGCTACCATTATGCGATCAGATTGCCTTTTATGGGGCCAATCAGAGCGCCTCATTCTCTCTATAAACAGAAAATGTTTACAGTGAAGTTGGGCGTCCCTTTCTTTTTGCTTTGTAAATCTGTGCGAGAATGCTCCTTCCTGAAAGAGTAGTTTTCCCTTCATCCTTTATATGGAGGGTTTTGCCCCCTATAAGGGTTATTCTTCTAATCTTTTCAAAGTTCCTAAAAGTGATTAACTCTCTGCAAGCTGTTTTCCTTCTTCAAAGAAGCCTGTCTTTCTTGGCGTAGTAATGACAAACACTTTTCTTTCCCAACGTACGGTGGAGTATCTGAAACACGCTCTGCTGCTGGGGAAATCTGTGATTCCTATTGTGTTTGGACTTAGCAGGTACTTCGGTTAGAGCCTACACTCCTCATTCTTTCTAAGAACTTAGTAAGTGCTCGGGTTAAAGCCTTGCTAATTCTCAGATAAACATGTGGGACTTACTGGAAAAGCTCTATTATTCGAGGCAACTTGGTGCGATCATGAAGCTTGTGGAATGACCTTATTCATGAAAGACTGCACCCCGTCCATCCAAGGAAGGGAAAGAGGCCGATGTTCTTCCCTTATACATTCCATGTCTCAATATTTTCTTTTCCCTCTTTTCCAAATGTAAAATGATGTATGGAATGAGAGCTTATGAATAAAAATTAGTAGGTTATGAACTTTGCATAGTGTCTGCTTTCGGCCTTTAACTTTGCCATTGTTTATACCTATTTTTTCTTCGCCGGGATAAGTCCAACGCTCATTCTGGCATAACATTGTGTTACTCTCGGCTTAGTGCCCATTTTGCATAAGTAACCGACTTCAAGCCCTTAATCCGGGATCCAAACAATTTATCACTAACAACACATTGGCCGGGGCATCAATATTCTACTACTTTAAAACCGTGGTCCGATATGATAACTCATCTCTGAGATATGATCCCGGCTTAAGCCGGGGTCCTCAGGAATAATCATCCCGACCCTCTGAAATTGCGTGACATTTGAATTACTGAGCAACTGTCTCCTCAGTTGCTTCGACAATCGTTCAGGCCACGTGGCACATTTTTACTAGAAGGATGTGCATAGTATTTCGTGTGCCATGATGAGCATTATTTCAAAAATTGGTTCAAAAGGATGACAATGCCCCCTAACCACCTAGCCTTTATAAATAGGGTTTAAGGACGTATTGTCTTCATTACCTTGTTCTCAAACATCTTCCAGAGAACTCTGTGCAGCAGCGAAGTAGGAGCCTTAGAGGACTTTCCAACATTTAGCTCTCACAAGAAATTTGAGTTCTTTGCAAACAGTACTCACCTTTCTCCTCCCTCATCACTGCAATTAACTATCCGAACAGTTATGCAATCCTTGTTGGAGTGTGTTTCTGTTCTTCAATTCCACTAGGTAGATTTAGGATTTCTAATCCTCTTCACCTGGTCCTATCTTCTTTGAACACTATTTCTGCCATTGTAATCATGGCAGAGGTGTCCCTCTAAATTTTCAAACTTTGGAGGGAAAGGAGGTCAATGTGTAGGAGTGTACCGTTCATTCGGTTCACCCTTCACCATGTCTGAATCTCATCTTTGATTGATTTTGATAGTTACTCATCGGCCTCTTTGGGTGTTCTCAAGATCTTTATAGCCAGAGGTAGGAGGGGAGCCAGAGCCCAAGCACCTGTTGCTGAAGCTCATCAACCAAACGAGGAAAAGCAAATCCAGATCCAGCGTGGTCTGGGGTTGGTATATCCCTGGGTAAGGGATGATGTTTGGGAGCCTGCTTCTGAGTTTTCCTCTGAAAACGAGCTCAACCAATTTATACAGTATCTGGAGCTGACCAAAGGGGGGAACCGTGATAGAGAGTTCCAAGTTTTATGCCCAGAATGGAACGAGAGAGTTTGCTCCTCTCGGGAGGTGGGTTCACACTTCATGTTCCTCTACGAGCCCCTTTTCATCAAATTGGGACTTCGATTACCCTTCACTGACTTCCAAATTGCCGTGCTCCGAACCTTGCAAGCAACCCCTACCCAAATTCATCCTAATGGGTGGGGTTATATCATTTCTTTTAAAAGGTTCTGCTGAATCATGGGGCTGCGGTATTCATCCAGCACCTTCTTTTATTTCTACACCCGAATAAACCCCCAGGGGTCATCAAAGCAGAAAAATTGGCTTACAATCTGGTCAAGATCCAGTCATAAATCTTTTTTCTTGAAGGACGACGGGGAGCCCAAGTTCCCGTTATACTGGAGCGAGGACGCCTGGTGTTTCCCCGCTATACTGCTTAAGAAAGAAGAGAAAGACTTTACCCCGGACGAGGTCAACTGTGTTAAGTTCATAACCTGGTATTCTGAAAAATACGGGTTCATCAAGATCAGAGACGTCCTTGATACTCCTGGTGATGATTTTCTCTTTACTTTGTTAGGTAGGAACTAGGACGTTTTTACCAGTAGTTTATCCCATACTTTCTGTGCTTGAATGTCACTACTTTATAATTTCACTTCCCTGACTTCCACTTTATTCTGTTGTGTTATTTTAGTAAGCAATATGACGTCAGGACCTTCCCTCGTAGCTCTGCAGGCCTCGAGGTCAAGAAGGGAAGGAACGAGATCTTCCAGTGCACCTACTGCTACCATATCTGTGCCCTCAAGTCGTGGTATCGTTATCCAAGAGATCCCGAAGGAACTGGACTCCGTAACCTAGAACCTTCAAGGAAGAAAAAGGAGAGCTATTGAGGGCTCTCCTGACCGCGGAGACCAAGAGGGGATAGACCCCTTGCCCGTCCTCCTAGGGCAATCTGATATCGGGTGGTTTATAGATGGACGATTGCTGAGTGAAGAGGTGATGAGACATATTTTTGGGCGGGATATGGCCCTAACCTTGGCCAGGCTTCAAACTTCTGCACTTCAAGCCACCACTGCAGTCCACTATATTGATAAGACCATTGAGAAAATAGCGGAGAAGAACAAAAAGGAGAACGAGGAAGCTGCCTGGAAGTTGGCTACGGCTCTTCAACTGAATGAGGATGCCCAAGCCCGGATTACCGAGCTAAAGGCAGCCTTGGCTTCATTTGACTTGGCCAGGAAGGCACTAGAGTCAAAGAGTCTTCAGGCCGAGGATACCATCAGCAACCTTCAAGCTCGAATTGTCTATTTGGAGAAAGATGTGGAGGAGCTTGATATTATTTTAGGGAATATTGGTGGAAAGCAGTTCTAGAATGCTATGCCTTAAATCCAACATTTTAACCCTGGGGTCACTCTCTCCTTAGAGGAGCTCAACTTAGAAAAGATCTTTTGCGATGGTCATCTTGTTTGGGCAAGTGAGGCTACTCAGGTCGACTCCACTGCCAATCAGGATGCAGCTCCAGCTTCGGTGGAAAGGGAATTCAAAGCTTAGATCTTTTCTTTTTCCTCTTCATTGCCCCCTGCGAGAGGTTTTTTATTTATTGTAAAGACAATTACCCAGCATCCAGGGTTTTTGTTGACCTGACACTTTTTTGGTTCCTTCTTTGGCTTGTTAACTTAAATTTATTTCCATGGTCCGTTTTGGGCCTAACACCTGAAATGAAAAGTGACAATTCCCTTATATGGACTTATGAAATAGTTTTCTTATATCAAAAAGGCCATGGTACTGGATCCTACGCCCATAATAATGAGCGTACGAATTCCATTGGACTTAGGAAAAAATTACGCCTTAGTTTATGGTCCAAAGCCTATCATAATCAAATGTTTTGGAATTTAAGACTTAGGCAAGAATAATGCCTTAATCTGTAAACCATAGTTCACAATAAAGAATGTTTGACATGTTAAGATTTAGGCAACATAACACCTTAATCCATAATCCAGAGTTCATAATGAAGAATGTTTGGTATGTTAGGATTTAGGCAATGTAACACCTCACCTGGGGTGTTATCCCATTTGGCTTAGGTATAATTTAAAGCCTTAATCCGAGGTCCTATGTTCATCTTATCGAACATATGGCAATCCAGATTTAGGCATAATTTAAAACCTTAGTCCAAGGTCCTATGTTCATCTCATTGAACATATGGCGTTTCAGACATGGGCATGATTTAAAACCTTAGTCCAAAGTCTTATGTTCATCTTATCGAACATATGGCGTTCCGGACATAGGCTTGATGTGAAACCTTACCCGGGGTCCTCTCAGGATCCCATCTGGCTTAGGTGCCATTGAGGACCACAGACGTTAGTTCTGTAATGTCTCTTGATTGTGTGGCCGCTTGGTAATCACTACCAAGTGTCGAGGATGGGTATTGACCCTTCCCCATGACTTGGGCTTGTTAACAAGTCTCAGAGCAAATAAAACCTAGATAACTCTATTTTTATTAATGATTCTTGGGGGACTAAAGTCCGTACAAATTGTATTATTAATAGTGATGATCACATATTTGATACATTAATAAGCTTTCATTCTTAGTCATTTACACTCTTTATGTACTTAATTGATTGAGTTTTATTATGTTTTGTAAGTTTGGACTCAAATTGAATTTAATTGAATTTTTCAGCATGATTCATATCTTACACTGTTTCTGTATTTGGGTCATATATTGGGCTGTAGGTGGTCTTTGGAGCTGATTCTAGTGGCATTTGAAAGATAAGAGAGAGTTCTATAACTTTCATGAATACCTCAAAGGCCCAATCACACGAGTAGATAACTCAAATTGGGGTTGAAGCAAGAACTAGAGTGTTGTTCCTGACAGCTTGATCTATGTATATTGTTCATCACAGATTTTGGGCTAGATGTTGTAAAATGGACTAAAATTTGGATGCTGAATATTTAAGACCCATATCTACAACTTTCATGTTGAACACTTTTTCAAAATCGGATTCCTTGAAGGTGATATTGGGTTTGGAAGTCAGAACAGAGGAGCTGTGACTGGGCCTAGACAGTATGTAGTAATTTGAACGTATCTGGAGTTGTAGAAATGATATTGGACCCAAACCAAAGCCATTTGAAAGATAAGATCTAGGCCTACAACTTTCATGAAGACTACTTGGTTCAAAAATGACGAATGCAATGACTTCAGAGCTGCATGATTTCGGAGACAAGGAATCTCCATAATTTCCCACTCATTTAATGTCATTTGGCATTTTCCACTCATTTTCCAATCATTCAACCACTAATAACTTAGCCCCCTTGACATTTTGTATCTCTAATCCTCTATAAAAGGGGGCCTTGGCAGATCATTGAAGATATTAGGTGTTAGTTACCAAAATAATACCATTTTGTTACTAGGTTTTCTTGTAGTAATTTTCCTTTGTTCTAAATGAAAGTCATGTTCTTCTTCTTCTTCTTCTTCTTCTTTCTTTTTTTCTTCTTATCTATGAGTAACTAAGTTTCATTTTACTTGGGTGAAAGGGTGAAGCTCTTGGTAATAAAGTAATGTTAGATTTATTCTTCTCTTGTGCTTAAATGATTTATATTTTCTAGTAACCATTATACGTATTATAATTTGTTTCTTATAATTTAGAAATCATCTTTGTAAAGAGGAGTTCTTGATTTGTTGTAGACAAAATATTAGCACAATGAATACTTTAACCCATTTATAAGTGGTGGTAATATTTTTAGGAAACATAATATAATTACGTGTATTATTTTAATGGACTTTTAACGTTATATTTTCCGATTGGAACCTCTATGTTGTGAGGATTCTAATTGAGTTATAAAAGGAATTAATCTTACTTTTACTTTATTTACCAAGAGTGGATCATTTTTACCCAAGTAAATAATTTTTACTGTAGTAACAAAATATTAACCTTACCTTAAATAATCTTCATCAATTCCCTGTGGATCGACCTCGGACTCACCGAGAAATTTATTACTTGAGACAACCTGCACTTGGGTTTGCAAATGCGACAACTAAAAAGTGTGCATCAAGTTTTTGGCGCCGTTGCCGGGGACTTGATTTGAAGACTGAATTTCTGGTGTAAAAAAAAAAATTGTATATATACTAACATACTAACTAGTGGGGGAACCTCTCCCTTTTTAATTTCTGTGCATACTAACTTAGTGGGGGAACCTCTCCCTTTTACTTATTTTTTTTCTTTAAATTTACTTTCCGCACTTTATTTTTTTTTTTTTTTTTGCATTTTAATTTCTGTACAGTGGGGTAATTCTCCATTTTATTTTCTTGTACATTTTAACTTAGTGGGGGTAACTCTCCCTTTTATTATTATTATTTTTATACTTTATTTTCTCGTATTTATTTTTTGTCATTTTTTTTGTTATTTATTTTCTGTCATTTTTTTTTGTTTACTAACTTACTAACTTTCTTACTAACTATCTAACTTTTTACTTTATCAGCTATCTAACTTTTTACTTTTTTTTTGCTTATTAACTTATTTGGTGGTTGGTTTATACCACACCTTTGTTAATATTTAATGGACAGTTTATATTGCTATCTTGTACATTTTATTTTATACTGTAAGTTACTTGTTTATGCTTAGTTGGTATCGTGATTTAAATTCTGGTCGTTTGGTTAGAGTTAATCCAGGTACTTTACATATTGATTTGTTTGAATCACAATCACACACATTAAGCACAATGGTGACAACGAAACGAAAGTGTGCATAATGAACATGAAAATCAACGCGCGAACCATGCGTGAGTATTTGCAACCATCCCGAAATTCTAGTCCATCATGTTTTATCTTTCCATCAATGCCAACAATTTTAGATTCAAGCCAGGTATGATTTATTTACTTCCTAATTTCCATGGTTTAGAATCTGAAAGCCCATATTTACATCTAAAAGAATTTGAAGAAGTATGTCCGCTTTTCATGATCAAACTTGCTTGAAGAGGTTGTTAAGCTTAAATTGTTTCCTTTTTCTTTGAAAGATAAAGCAAAATCTTGGCTTAACACTTTGAAACCAAGATCAATTGGCACATGGCAAGAAATGCAATGTGAGTTTTTGAAGAAATTTTTTCCAACACATAAAACTAATGCTTTGAAAAGACAAATCCAAAATTTTTTCCAAAATTCAAATGAAGCATATTTTCAAAGTTGGGAACGTTTTAAAGATTTGTTGAATGCTTGCCCACATCATGGTTTTGAAAAATGGCGCACTTTAAGTTTCTTTTATGAAGGGTTAATACCTGAAACCAAGCAATTTGTGGAAATAATGTGCAATGGTGAATTTCTTGATAAAGAACCTGATGAAGCTTTAGACTATTTAGACCATTTGGTTGAAAATTCTCAATCTTGGCATGGTACTAATCCTTCTGAAAATTCAATTAGATCAAACCTTGCAAATGCTAGTAAAGGAAAATATCATCTTAGTCAAGAAGAAGATCTAAATGCAAGGTTTGCTAGTTTGGCTAGAAAGGTTGAAGCCATGGAATCCGGGAAAGTAAAAGAAATCAAATCTGTGCAAAATGAAGAAATTTGTGGCATTTGTGATGAATTAGGACACTCAACAAATGAATGTCCAAAAATTTCTGTTTTTAAAGAAGTTATGCATGAGCAAGTAAATGCAATGAATAATTTTAAAAAGCCATTCACTTCTTCTTTTTCAGATACATACAATCCGGGATGGAGAAATCACCCGAATTTCAGTTGGAGGAATAGCAACCAGCCACAATTCATGCAACCACCACCTCCTCAGGCACAGCAAGATTCTCAAAATCCTCAAGGATATGCACCCTATGTCCCACCATATAGGAAAAACCTTGAAGGAACATTGCATGCATTCATGGAAAAACAAGAGGCCATCAATAGTCAAAATACTCAAGCCATGATTGACATAAAAGACACTCTTGCTAAACTTTCTTCTGCACTTGCCATTCATGAGAAAGGAAAGTTTCCCTCTCAACCTCAACCAAATCCTAAGGGTCAGTTTAGCCTAAATGAGGGTAGTTCAGAAAGTCAAAAAATAGATCAAGTCAACTCAGTGATAACTCTTAGGAGTGGAAAGGTTGTTGAAAAACAAATTCCTGAACTTTTTGAGAAAGATGATGAGTCAATTCCCAAAGATGAGGAAGGAGTTGATAAGCCACCTAGCCAAAAGGAGATCAAACCCTCGTCTTCACCCCCATTTCCTCAAGCATTAAACAATTCAAGTAAAGTGAATCATAACAGTGACATTTTGAAATCTTTAAACAAGTGAAGGTCAATATTCCTCTGTTAGATGCTATCAAATAGATTCCTTCTTATGCCAAATATTTGAAAGACTTGACCCTGGTTGTCCTACAGTTTCATGCATTATTGGTGAACATAAAATTGAACGAGCTTTACTTGATCTTGGTGCTAGTGTTAATTTGCTTCCATATTCGGTTTATCGAAGAACTCAACCTTGGTGAGTTAAAACCAACTTCTGTAACTCTTCTACTTGCTGATAGATCAATTAAAATTCCAAAAGGAATAGTAGAAGATGTGTTAGTACAAGTTGATAAATTCATATATCCTGTGGATTTTATTGTCTTGGAAACTGAACCTATGGTTGATAGTTCTAAGTCAGTTCCTATTATTTTGGGTCGCCCATTTTTAGCAACATCTAATGCTTTGATAAATTGCAGAAATGGAGTGGTGAAGCTAACTTTTGGAAATATGATACTGGAGCTTAATGTTTTCAACATGTGCAAGCAACCACATGAAGTTTATGATGACAATGAAGAGATTGAAGGGATTGAGGCCATTATAGATGATCATCTTCAAATCAGGAGTTCTTCTGACCCATTAGAAATCTGTTTAATTAATTCATTTGATTCAGTTACACAATTAGATGATGATATTTCTGAAATATGCTCTTTGCTTGACTGTACACAGGAAATGGAATACAAAGGATGGAAGCCAAGATTCGAAGAGCTAAAATCTATGAATGATGATGCCCATGAAAAAGTACCCACACTGGAACTGAAGCCATTACCTGATGGGTTGAAGTACACATTTTTGGGAGAAGAACAAAGCTCTCCAGTGGTAATTTCCTCATCCTTGACCAAAGAACAAGAAGGTAAGTTGATAGAAGTACTTAAAAGGCATAAAAATGCAATTGGATGGACATTAAAGGATATAAAAGGCATTAATCCATTAATTTGTACACATAGAATACATTTAGAGGATAATGCTAAAACATCTCAACAACCTCAAAGAAGATTAAATCCACACATGAAAGAGGTAGTTAGAGCTGAAGTTCTTAAATTACTTGATGTTGGAATTATCTATCCTATCTCTGATAGCCAGTGGGTAAGCCCTACACAAGTTGTGCCTAAGAAATCTGGAATAATAGTGGTTGAAAATGAAAAAGGAGAATTAATACCTACTCGAGTCTCATCTAGTTGGCGTATGTGTATTGATTTCAGAAAATTGAATGCAGCCACTAGGAAAGACCATTTTCCATTGCCATTTCTTGATCAGATTCTAGAAAGAGTAGCAGGACATCCCTACTATTGTTTTCTTGATGGTTATTCAGGGTATAATCAAATACCAATTGCATTAGAGGACCAAGAAAAGACCACTTTTACTTGTCCCTTTGGCACTTTTGCATATAGAAGAATGCCTTTTGGTCTTTGTAATGCTCCGGCAACTTTTCAAAGATGCATGCTAAGTATTTTCAGTGACATGATTGAGCATTATTTAGAGGTTTTCATGGATGATTTGACAGTTTTTGGAAATTCTTTTGAAAATTGTCTTGATAATTTGGAAAAAGTTCTTAAAAGATGCGAAGAAAAAGGATTTGTGTTAAATTGGGAAAAATGTCATTACATGGTTACCTCAAGAATAGTGTTAGGTCATGTGATATCTTCTAAAGGAATTGAAGTTGATAAAGCCAAAGTTGAATTAATTGCTCATTTGCCTTTCTCAAAAACAGTCAGAGAAGTTCGTTCTTTTTTAGGACATGCAGGATTTTACAGAATATTTGTAAAGGACTTTAGTGCCATATCTAGACCTTTATGTAATCTTCTAACAAAAGATACACCATTTGATTGGACTCAAGATTGTCAGAAATCTTTTGAAAAATTAATCGGTCTTTTGACTTCTACTCCTATCATGCAATCTCCTGACTGGTCATTGCCTTTTGAGTTAATGTGTGATGCTAGTGATTTTGCTGTTGGCGCTGTTTTAGGCCAAAGAAAAGAAGGTAAGCCTTATGTAATTTATTACGTAAGTCAAACTTTGAATAGTGCACAAATGAATTACACCACTACTGAAAAAGAACTACTTGCTGTAATTTTTGCATTGGACAAATTTTGAGCTTATTTAATTGGTTCATCCACTGTTGTTTTCATTGATCATGCTGCTGTTAGATATTTAATGTCTAAACAGGATGCTAAACCTAGGTTGATACGGTGGATCTTGTTGCTTCAAGAATTTAACATCACAATAAAAGACAAGAAAGGAGCCAAAAATGTTGTTGCAGATCATTTATCAAGGCTGACAACAAACTCATCTTTTGATAGCACACCTATCAATGATTCTTTCCCTGATGAATTTTTATTTTCTGTCAATTCCATGCCTTGGTTTGCTAACATTGTCAATTTTCTTGTAACAGGTAAGATGCCGCCTCAGAGGACACACCAAGACAGAAAAAAGTTTTTGATTGAGGTGAAAAATTTCTTTTGGGATGACCCATATTTGTTCAAATATTGTCCTGATCAAATCTTTTGGAGATGTGTACCCGATAATTAGGTAAGTAGTGTCATTAAATTTTGTCATTCAGAAGCATGTGGAGGTCATTTTTCTTCAAAGAAAACAACTGCAAAAATCTTGCAGTGTGGATTTTATTGGCCCACTTTATTCAAGGACAGTTATACTTTTTGCAAAAGTTGTGAAAGTTGTCAAAAATTGGGGTCCATTTCTAAAAGAAATATGATGCCTTTGAACCCTATCCTTGTCATTAAAATTTTTAATTGTTGGGGAATTGATTTCATGGGTTCATTTCCATCATCTTTTGGATTTGTGTATATTTTGGTTGCAGTTGATTATGTCTCAAAATGGATTGAGGCAATTCCATGTCGGCACAATGATCATAAAACTGTTCTAAAATTTTTAAAAGAAAATGTTTTGAGTCGATTTAGAATTCCTCGAGCTATCATCAGTGATGGGGGAACACATTTTTGCAATAAACCATTTGAATCTTTAATGAAGAAATATTGCATTACCCATAAAATTGCAACCCCTTATCATCCTCAGACAAGTGGACAAGTTGAATTAGCAAATAGGGAGATTAAACAAATTTTGGAAAAAACGGTTAACCCAAATCGCAAAGATTGGTCTTTAAGACTAAACGATGTACTTTGGGCTTACCGTACTGCTTTTAAAACATCTTTGGGCATGTCTCCCTATCGGTTAGTTTATGGAAAACCTTGTCATTTGCCTGTAGAATTGGAACATAAAGCATTTTGGGCCATTAAAGCTTTCAACTTAAGTCTTGATGATGCTTCCAAGTTACGCAAATTGTAATTGAATGAACTTGAGGAATTAAGAAATGATGCCTATGAAAACTCAAAGATTTATAAAGTTAGAACAAAAGCTTTTCATGACAAATCAATTTTCAGAAAAACTTTTGAAATTGGTCAAAAAGTTCTGCTTTATAATTCTCGTCTTCACCTATTCCCTGGAAAATTGTGATCTAGGTGGATTGGTCCTTATATTGTCAAACATGTGTATTCTTATGGGGCCATAGACATTGAGAATTCTAGGAATGGTATTGTATTTAAGGTTAATGGACAAAGACTCAAACCATTTCTGGAACATCAAGTTATTGAGGTAGAATCCATTTCTCTTTCTAATCCTTATTATGAGTAGAATTTATTTTAATGTTGTTTCTTTCTTTTTGCAGTTCTTTGTGTTCCCGGTTAAATGGCGGATAACGGTACTCCGTGACTCTCAAGTCGGTTTGTTTTTCAGTTTCCCATAATAACTGATTTCTTCTCCTTTCAAAATGGATGTCATTCTCTCAAATCTAAGAAAACATTTTCCTTCTCTCCCTCTAAATGCTCTAACAAAAGTCTATGAAGCTAGGTGTGAAAGACTGAAATTGTTAATGTATAAGGGCATCCCAGAAGATATACGCTGGATAATCGAAGTAAAGGTTCGTTTAGCTGGTGAATCTTCAGATTCATTTGTCCCATACATGCCTGGTCTCGGTAAAAGTTCATTTTCAAAAAGGAGAAGAGCAAAAAGAATGAAAGTTTGTTACAAGTGTGCACGATGGAATTGCAATACGCGATGTCACTCTTTGGGATGGTTTCCTTAAACAGAGAAGATAAAATATTCTTCATTAAGAATGGACTGAGTAAGGAGTCATTAGATAATATCTTATTGACTCTTGAGACGCATTCTTGTGGAGTTGTGCAGTGTGAACTTCTTAGTTTGTGGAATCTCTTCAAGGACGAGCAAGAGCGTTATAGTCTTGGGAATCTGACTCAAAAAGACCCTGTTTGCCAATTTATAAGAAAATTGGATGGGAAGCTTATCCTCGACTCATAGAAGGTGTTTAAACCGTTTCTGGACGTGAAACCAGAGGAAGATGTGAGCCACAATCACAACAACATGTATATATTATCTTGTACATTTTTCAAAAAAAAAAGAAAAAAAAGAAAAAAAAAAGAAGAAAAAAAATTGAAAAAAAAATAAAAAATAAAAAATAAAATAAAAAAGCGAAACTTCGGTTGTACTTGGTCTTTAATTAGATTAGGAGCTCCTGCCAGTGGAGTGGCAGACCCGTTATTGACTCGGGTGGACCTTCGCACGCCGATCGGTAAATAAGGTTCGTGTACCATGCTCTGTAGAGAGCCGCGCAAGCATTCCCAGGTTTTAACCAAAGGCTCGCTTGTTGATGGACGAAAGAAGCGTCCCGTGTTTGCATTCTCGCATGACAATGCCTCCGAGTGGATCCTGTGATTTAATGCCATGGGCTCTTCTGGCCGACCTCTCACTGGCTGTGGTCGTTGGTGGTAGCCTGTCGATTTACGCACTTTAATTAGTGGCGTCATAGCTCAATCCAAAATATCCCACAAGCGGGAGGGAGAAGAATGCCCAGATTGGCTGAACCGTCTTGGTATTACTGCACTCATGACGCGCAGTATAAAGATCTGCCATGAAACCTGTACATAAAGGTATGTAATCATTTGATATTATTATTTTATCTTTGTATGATTTTGTTGAATTTTGTTTTGGACAGACGATCCTTTGGATGGGATCCTTCGGGGGTTTCTAGACTTCTTTACCTTGATGATTTTCTTGAAGTAAAAAAAAAAAAATTTTGTTTCTTAATTTCAAACTTTTTTGACAACAGCCAACCTACCCATATAGGTACTATCATTACTTTTTCTACTCTCTTCCCTATTTAAACAATACATTTCCTTCACTTTCCTTCAACTCAAAATCATTCAAAGGAAGTGTAAGTGTAAAATGGAGGGAGCTTCTTCTTCTATTCGTAGACTTACCAATATCTGTGTATTTTGTGGGTCAACTTATGGGAAGGGTTTAGAGTATGTAGATGCAGCAATCACTCTTGGTCGAACACTTGCTGCGAGAAAAATTCATTTAGTATATGGGGGAGGCAGCATTGGGTTAATGAAGGTTGTATCACTTGCTGCTCATTTAAAAGGCAGTCAAGTTTTAGGTATCATTCCTAGACCTTTAGCTCAACAGAATATCACTGGAAAAACAACTGGGGAGGAGCTTCAAGTATCATCTATGGATGAACGAATGAGGACAATGCTTGCAAATTCTGATGCATTCATAGCCTTACCAGGTGGTTTTGGTACTTTGGAAGAAGTCTTTCAAGTTGTCTCTTGGGCCTAACTGAACATCCACCATAAACCCATAGGTTTGCTGAATGTTAATAATTTCTTTGATCTTTTGTTATATTTTCTTGACCATGCTGTGGAACAGAAATTCATCACACTTTCGGCAAGACGACTCCTTATTTTTGCTTCCACTGTTGATGAGTTGATTGATAAATTAGAAGTTTTTGTTTATGAACTTGATCCAGTAACAACTCAGATAGATTGGTCAAAAGATAGCAGCAAGAGAGGCAATAGCAAAGGAGGCAGCAAGGAACAAGAGTGTGATCTGTCACTTCATCTATAACTATCCTTTATCTTTGGTTTTATTTATCGTACTTTGTTTCTTTTAAATTTGTGTGAGATTTTTTTTTCTTTTCAAGTAATTACAGCAACAGGTAATATATTCTATCCTTTACCTATCTATGTTTTGACATTGAGGACAATGTTGTGATCTGGTTGGGGAAGGATAAAAAAAAAAAAAAAAAAAAAAACCCAAAAAACCAAAAAAAAAAAAAGATTTAGGAAGTGTGTTTGTTAATATGATTATTGTGTTTATCATTAAAAAAACCAAAAAAAAAAAAAGATTTAGAAAGTGTGTTTGTGAATTTGTTTGTTGTGTTTGTCATCAAATTTTTTAACAAAAGTAATTAGGGATGGCAGAGTAAAGAGTAAATTATTTATTCTTGAGACGCATCAAAAATTGGTGGCAGAGTAAGGAGTAATTAGGGTAGTAACTAATTTATGTGGAAGTAGCAATTCAAATTCAGGAAAATTTGCATGATTGAGTAAATTGTCTTCTTTCTTAAAATTCACATGCTTGGTTATGAATGTTGAATTGGTGGACTGAGAATGATAGAATTATGCCTTGTGAGATTTTGGGCTTATTGATGAATGGATTGAACATTTGTAGCATTCTTTTCTTTCTTGTGTGAATTTCACTCATAGAATTGTTGCTCTAGAACTTGCTTTGATTATTTTTGAGACTACATTTTCATATGCATACATGAATATGATTGAGGCATTTTTCTTGAAATAGCTACTTTAATCAAATAGCCAGCCTTGTTTAGCAGTATGTTGTTTCAATATGATATCGAGCACTCTTATGACTTCTTGAAAATTCTCTGATTCCTGTCAACATAAAGCATTAGAAATGACCTATTTTCCCTTGCTTAACCCCTTTGAGCTTATTTGACTTTTTTTTGTTTCGAACTCATTATGCGCCTTAAATGAAAAATCATGTTCTTACTTGACCTTAGGGAATAAGAGAACATTAGTTTGTCATTCGATGAGTTCTTGAACAAGTGTGGGGGTGTGTGTGCAGAATATTTTAAAAAAAATGTGTATATATGATGTTCTTATTCTTAAAAAAAAAATAAAAAATCAAAAATCAAAAATCAAAAATAAAAAAAAAATAAAAAAAATTTGTAAAAAGAAGAGGGTCAACAAGGTAATAAAGGAAAGGAAAAGAATATGTAAAGAGAATTTGTATTAGGTGGAGTTGGGATGAATTTTCATGCTTGTTAATTGAACTCACTCTCATGTTCTTTTTATTCTCTCGGTGTTTAACTTGTCATATCTATATTACCTCCTCCTTTACCTTGACCCCATTACAACCTTGAATAAAGTCCTCATGATTTGTGTGTGCATGTGTTCGAGTAGTGGAGAAGTAGAAGATAAGCAAGCTTATGGTAGTACAATTTTCATGGGTTGAATTGAGTGAAATACCTACCTTTTAAACACTTGAGGGATTGAGAGTGAATCTTGTGAAAATCTATCATTCTTGACTCATGCTTTTCAATTGAAATAACCTTGCTTGTTGATTTGAGAAGTGAAGATATGTTACCTCATGAATGTTTTGATTACTTGAATGATTGCTCTTCATTTTTAAATATTATTAGAAATTGAGTCTTTTAGAGTGTTTAGCTTTTGAGTCTGTTTCGTTTTTTTTTGTGAGTGATCTTATGTGTTTTGCTCAGAGTGCAAAAAGCTAAGTGTGGGGGAGTTTGATGATCACATATTTGATACATTAATAAGCTTTCATTCTTAGTCATTTACACTCTTTATGTACTTAATTGATTGAGTTTTATTATGTTTTGTAAGTTTGGACTCAAATTGAACTTAATTGAATTTTTCAGCATGATTCATATCTTACACTGTTTCTGTATTTGGGTCATATTTTGGGCTGTAGGTGGTCTTTGGAGCTGATTCTAGTGGCATTTGAAAGATAAGAGAGAGTTCTATAACTTTCATGAATATCTCAAAGGCCCAATCACACGATTAGATAACTCAAATTGGGGTTGAAGAAAGAACTAGAGTGTTGTTCCTGACAGCTTGACCTACGTATACTGTTCATCACAGATTTTGGGCTAGATGTTGTAAAATGGACTGAAATTTGGATTCTGAATATTTAAGACCCATATCTACAACTTTCATGTTGAACACTTTTCCAGAATCGGATTCCTTGAAGGTGATATTGGGTTTGGAAGTCAGAACAGAGGAGCTGTGACTGGGCCTGGACAGTATGTAGTAATTTGAATGTATCTGGAGTTGTAGAAATGATATTGGACCCAAACTAAGGCCATTTGAAAGCTACAATCCAGGCCTACAACTTTTGTGAAGACCACTTGGTTCAAAAATGACGAATGCAATGACTTCAGAGCTGCATGATTTTGGAGACAAGGAATCTCCATAATTTCCCACTCATTTAATGTCATTTGGCATTTTCCACTCATTTTCCAATCATTCAACCACTAATAACTCAGCCCCCTTGACATTTTGTATCTCTAATCCTCTATAAAAGGGGGCCTTGGCAGATCATTGAAGATATTAGGTGTTAGTTACCAAAATAATACCATTTTGTTACTAGATTTTCTTGTAGTAATTTTCCTTTGTTCTAAATGAAAGACATGTTCTTCTTCTTCTTCTTCTTTCTTTCTTTCTTCTTATCTATGAGTAACTAAGTTTCATTTTACTTGGGTGAAAGGGTGAAGCTCTTGGTAATAAAGTAAGGTTAGATTTATTCTTCTCTTGTGCTTAAATGATTTATATTTTCTAGTAACCATTATACGTATTATAATTTGTTTCTTATAATTTAGAAATCATCTTTGTAAAGAGGAGTTCTTGATTTGTTGTAGACAAAATATTGGCACAATGAATGCTTTAACCCATTTATAAGTGGTGGTAATATTTTTAGGAAACATAATATAATTACGTGTATTATTTTAATGGACTTTTAACGTTATATTTTCTGATTGGAACCTCCATGTTGCGAGGATTCTAATTGAGTTATAAAAGGAATTAATCTTACTTTTACTTTATTTACCAAGAGTGGATCATTTTTACCCAAGTAAATAATTTTTACTGTAATAACAAAATATTAACCTTACCTTAAATAATCTTCATCAATTCCCTGTGGATCGATCTCGGACTCACCGAAAAATTTATTACTTGAGACAACCTGCACTTGGGTTTGCAAATGCGACAACTAAAAAGTGTGCATCAAATAGACAAATTAGACTTTAGCTTTACTAATGATGTGTGTGAAATAACATCATGTTTTGTTCTTGTTTTGCATGCATTCTTAGGCATTTTAGGCATTTTAGTTTCCCTTTTAATTTGTTTTTCCCTTAATTCGGATAACTGCAGTGTTTTTGATGTTCTTGTGTAGGATTAATGTTGAATTAGCCTTGGATTGAATGGAATGCTCGCATGTTTGAAGTTGGAGCTTAATGGATAGCAATAAAGGTGCAAAAAGGCCATTCTAGAGGGATCTACGGCCTGCCCGTGGATCAAACCACGACCATGGATCGAGGGACAACTTAAAGAAGGAAAAGAGAATTTTAGAGAGTTCCACGGCCTAGCCGTGGAACCATCCACGGCCGTGGAACTCAAATGATGCAAAATTGGCCTGTGGCAGAGAGATCCACAGCCTGGCCGTGGAATGATCCACGGCCGTGGATCGCAGTGCGTAGCAGTTTTTAAGTTTTTATTTTTATTTCTTTTGGGGGCTTTTTAGCCAATTAAAGCCCTAGGTTATAAATAGATGTTCTGAATACAATTAGCAGGGTTCTAATTTGGTTTTGAAGGAGGCACATTGGAGGCTTGGGTTCTTGATCTTTCTTCTCTCTTCTCTCTTGGATTACGGGTTTGGATGTTTAAGAACATGTTTTCTGATTCCTTCTTCTCTATGTCTGAGTAATTTCTTTTGTTTCTAAGATTGGGCAATGCCCTTTGATACTTTGATAATGATTAATTGACTTTGTTTTCCCTTTTATTAATCTTGAATGTTCATTGATTCAATTCTTATTGCTCTTATTTATGTGAATTTGCTGGCCACTTATTTGCATCTCATAGACATTTAGGGACGTACTGAGAGGTGAACCTAGGTGTTGGAACCATAAGAATTGAACTTAAGGTCTAAATTACGAGAGTAGTTTTAGCCTTTCAAGGATTCAATGAATTACCACAAAGCGTAATGAGTTCAATTTAAATTCAATTACTACGAGAGTAGCAATTGGTTTAATTGGACACAGATCTTGTATCTTGAAAAAGAACATTAACTAATTTAGGGTAATTCACCTTCAATTGAATTTCATATTTAATAAAAGGGTTGTCAATTAGGATTTGTCTTGTATAATTATGGTACCCCAATCTTGGAAGCTTTCTTGAATCTGAATACCTTTCTTGATAACTTGTTGTTTTTGTTCTAAATTTTGCACTTTGATTTTTATTTAATTGCTTATTATTATGTTCTTCTTAATCAACAATCATATTCCCTTTTGTTTAATTGAATTGAATTAATTAATTAATTGGTATTCATAGACACGGTCCCTGTGGATTCGATCTTTTTATTACTTGACGACGAAACCGTACACTTGCGGATTTCACTCACCAAGTTTTTGGCGCCGTTGCTAGGGACTGTGTTTTCTTGAATATCAGTTTAATTTTTAATTTAATTATTTTAAACATTTTTCTTTTATTTGGTTCTTACGTTCTTGATTTCTCTTTGACTCTCTGCAGGTAATTTCTCTTGTTTATGGAAAGTACTAAACGTTCTGGGACTCTTGTTGAAGCAGATCCTGAAATTGAAAGAACTTTACGTAGAAGGAGAAGACAATAAAGGCAAAGAGTAATAGAAATATCTGAATCACTACTTGTCATGGCAGCAGCTGAGGATAATAAACCGTTAAAAGAGTATGCAGCCCCTAATGCTCGGGGTTTGCGATCTGGAATTGCTCGGCCAGACATTGAAGCCAGGCACTTCACCATACCTCCTACCCTACTTTCTATGATAAGGCAGAACCATTTTGGAGGATTACCATCAAAGGATCCTAATGATCATGTGGATATGTTCTTGGAGTTCTGTGAGACCCTCAAGATCGAAGGCGCCTCTGTTGATGCTATTCGTCTCCGCCTGTTTCCTCTATCGTTGAGAGATAGAGGTAAAGCTTGGCTGAAGTTTGTTCCTGCTGAGACGATAACTACTTGGGACTAATTGGAGCAAGCCTTTTTGGATAAATTCTTTCCACTTTCCAAGACTGCTCACCTAAGGACCCAAATCACAAGCTTTGTTTAGAAAGATGGCGAGTCATTGTCAGAAGCTTGGGATAGATATAAGGCTTTGCTGGAAGCTTGCCCACACCATGGGTTAGAGAAATGGTTAATCATCCACATCTTCTACAATGGTTTGGAATATTCTTCGAAGGTGTCTCTTGACTCCGCAGCTGGTGGAGCTTTGATGAATAGAAGGCTCACAAAAGCTTATGGGATAATTGAGAGTGTAGCTTCAAATCATCACCAATGGGCTAATGAAAGAGGCCATAACCCGAGAAAGCTCTCAGGAGGTAAGTTTGAGGTAGATGGTGTTGATTTAATTATGTCAAAGTTTGATTCCTTGAATAAACATTTTGACATGCTTGAGAAAGCTCATGTTAATGCCATAGGTGCCTCTAACAATTTTTGTGAGCTTTGTGGAGCATAGGGACATATAGGTGCTGAATGCCAAGTTGGAATGGGTTCCTCACATGGTGCACCGGTGGAGCAAGTAGAATCATGCCATAATTTCCATGACTTCAACCAAAAAGGGAGGAATGATCCGTATTCTCAAACTTACAACCCTGGTTGGAGGTCACATCCTAACTTCTCTTACCAGAATAGTCAGTACCAAGCTGGGCAAGGTAATACTAAACCCTCTTCTGGAGTCCCACAGGTACAGAAATCTAGACTTGAGTCTCTTCTTGAGAATTTTGTTGAGAGCCAGTCTAAGCAGAATGAGGAGTTTAGGCACCATGGGCAAGTTGTAACTGAGGCAATTAAAGAGTTATCGTCAGCTAAGGTTGACAATTTAGCTATTCATAATAAGATGTTGGAAACCCAGATTGTCCAACAAGCAAGCACTTCTCTTAGGCAGCAAGGTAAGTTTCCTGGTCCACCTGAAGTCAACCCAGGCAATGAACATTGTAAGGCTGTGAGTTTGAGGAGTGGAAAGAAGTTAGAGGATCCTAAGGGTAATGGGGAGAGTAACAAAGATGAGGGGAATGAGGAAAAAGAGACTAAGACACAACCCTTAGAAGAGGAGGAAACTAATGAGAAAGTGTCTAAGTATGTACCCTCTGAACCTTACCAACCCCTAGTTCCCTTCCCTCAAAGATTGGCTAAGGCGAAGTAAGATAAGCAGTTTGGGAAGTTCTTAGAGGTTCTTAAGAAATTGTACATTAATGTACCCTTCACTGATGTGTTAAAACAAATGCCTACCTATGCTAAGTTTCTTAAGGACATCTTGTCTAATAAGAGGAAGCTAGAAGAATATGAGACAGTAGTTTTAATTGAGGAGTGTAGTGCTTTAATTCAAAATAAATTACCTCCTAAGTTAAAAGATCCAGGTAGCTTCTCTATTCCCTGTTTGATTGACAACACTAATTTTGATAAAGCTCTGTATGATTTGGGGGCTAGTGTTAGCCTTATGCCTCTTTCTGTGTGTAAGAAATTGGAGGTGGGTGAACTAAAACCCACAACTATCTCACTTCAATTAGCGGATCGGTCTGTCAAGTACCCCATCGGCATTTTGGAGGATGTTCCCATTAAGGTTAGTAAGTTTTATATGCCGGTGGATTTTGTTGTGCTTGACATGGAAGCTGATGCTACAATGCCGATCATACTTAGGCGTCCATTCCTTGCCACTGGAAGAGCGATCATTGATGTTCATGAAGGAAAATTGACTTTGCAATTGCATGATGAGGAAGTAATTTTTGATGTTTTTAAATCTGAAAATGATTCTAATTCCTTAAATTCATGTAATCGCATAGATGCTACTAATGTTATAGATAGTGTTGTGCTTTCAGGTGTGCACGAATCAACGACTGATGCTATGCTAGAAAAGACCTTGTCCAAGGGTACCAAAAAATTTGAGGAGTCCAAGCCCTACAAGAAAGGACCTAAGAAGCAGAATGACAAGTGTGTCGAGAAGCGTGAATTTAAACTTGGGGATAAAGTTCTTGTTAACAACTTGTTTCTACGTTTCTGTCCTAATAAGTTATGGTCGAAATGGTCAGGACCATATGAGATTGTTCGAGTTTTATCCTATGGTGTGCTTGAGGTGAAGAAAGAAGGCCATAAGCCTTTCATGATAAATGGCTAGAGAGTGAAACACTTTGAAGGAGTGGGGACTGAGCACTACTTCGTTGACGTCACCTGAGCACAGAAACCAGACCAAAGTCAAGCTAATGACTTTAAACAAGCGCTTCTTGGGAGGCAACCCAAGCTTCTTTGTTTTTTATTTTTATTTTTATTTTTAATTTTATTTTTATTTTTATTTTTCTTTTGACTTTGTGTGTTAGATTGTTGGTTTGATGTTTATCTCATAGATTTTGTCTAAGTTTGACCCCTTTTTGAAGCTAAATTTAGAAGAAGAGTGAAGTCAGAAGGTTCCACACTAAGCCCATGGAAAATTCCATGGCCATGGATTGAACACCAGAAGTTTTTCCACCACCGCAGTGAGTTCTTTTCTTTTATCCCTTCTCTTATTTTAAATTTTTACATTGGGGACAATGTAAGTTCTAAGCTTGGGGGGTCTATTTTTGTATTTTCATATTTTCATTTTCATTAGTTTCATGCATTTTCATGTCTCATTTTGCATTGCATCTTCATGTTGCATTTTCACACCATCATATCTCTCAGCTTTTTGGTTAAACTTGATCCCCTCTCTTTTGAGGATTTTTGAGATGGTATTGATTTAGAACCCAATTTGTTGATTCTTGTGGTAGGTAACAGGCATTGTTTTAATTGATAGTGGAGGTGATCTCTTGATAGTTGATAATTAGCATATGTTCTCTGAATTTGTGCTTCTTATTGAATTTTTAAACCTCTAAATGTGAGTTTTGAGCTTATATGGGACTTATGCATTATATGATTTTTGTTCCTATTCTTTGTGTTGAGTGATATTCCTCATTGATCATGTGCTCTAGAACTTGATTTGAAACCATTTTGAGGCAAAATTTTTGGTTGCAAGCTTAAATGTGATTAAGGCATCTTAGGTATTTTTCTGGCCTTCTAAATTGTTACACTTTCATCCTCTAGTTGCTCATTTTGAACCTATTGCATGATTGTTTTTCTTGATGCCTATGATGAAACATTGTTGGTAATCATTTAGAATATTAAATGGAGCAAATTGGGTTTGAAAGTTGTGTTAGGAATCATATGTATTTGAGCTTTCTCTTTCTCAAATGAAAAAAAAAATTGATATAAAAAAGAGAGAAAGGAAAATAAAAGAAAAAAATGGTGAGATGAAAGCTTGGAAAGAAAAGAAAGGAAGAAAATACTTGGAAATGTGGAGTTATGATCCTTTTTGAAAAAAAATACCTTTGCTCCATTTATGTTCTATTGTATTTTTGGTGCTTATTGAAAATTTGGTTAGCCCTTTGTGCATACCTTCCTTTCTCTACCTTACCTAACATCATTCCTATGGCCCCATTATAACCCTTGAAATACCTTTTGATTCTTGCATGCATACTGATTATTAATAGAAATCTGGTTTCTTATCAAGCATATGGAAGTGCATTTTCTTTGAAGGATTTTGGAGCATATGGTTTTCACCCTTAAACACTTTGAGTGTGGTTAGTGGAGTGAACTTAATTCAATCAGTGAGGATGCATGATTTCTGAGAACTTAACCTCTAATTGGACTTGATTTTGATTATCTCTTAGATTCTTTGTTTGCCTTAGCCTATTGCTTGGATAGTTTTCTCGGGTTCCTTATTCTTTATTATTTTTTGATCCCACTTCTTAGTTTGGCATTAATTATTGCTTGGGGACAAGAAAAATCTTAAGCTTGGGGGGATTTGATGTGTGTTAAACAACATCATATTTTGTTCTTGTTTTGCATGCATTCTTAGGCATTTTAGGCATTTTAGTTTCCCTTTTAATTTATTTTTCCCTTAGTTCGGATAACTGCGGTGTTTTTGATATTCTTGTGTAGGATTAATGTTGAATTGGCCTTGGATTGAATGGAATGCTCGCATGTCTGAAGTTGGAGCTTAATGGATAGCAATAAAGGTGCAAAAAGGCCATTCTAGAGGGATCCACGGCCTTCCCGTGGATCAAACCACGGCCATAGATCAAGGGACAACTTAAAGAAGGAAAAGATAATTCCAGAGAGTTCCACGGCCTGGCTGTGGAACCATCCACCGCCGTGGAACTCAAATGATGCAAAATTAGCCTGTGGCAGAGAGATCCATGACCTGGCCGTGGAATGATCCACGGCCGTGGATCGTAGTGCGCAGCAGTTTTTAAGTTTTTATTTTTATTTCTTTTGGGGGATTTTTAGCCAATTAAAATCCTAGGTTATAAATAGATGTTCTGAATACAATTAGCAGGGTTCTAATTTGGTTTTGAAGGAGGCACATTGGAGGCTTGGGTTCTTGATCTTTCTTTCCTCTTCTCTCTTGGATTACGAGTTTGGATGTTTAAGAACATGTTTTATGATTCCTTCTTCTCTATGTCTGAGTAGTTTCTTTTATTTTTAGGATTGGGCAATGCCCTTTGATACTTTGATAATGATTAATTAACTTTGTTTTCCCTTTTATTAATCTTGAATATTCATTGATTCAATTCTTTTTGCTCTTATTCATGCAAATTTGCTGGCCACTTATTTGCATCTCATAGACATTTAGGGACGTACTGAGAGGTGAACCTAGGTGTTAGAATCATAAGAATTGAACTTAAGGTCTAAATCATGATAGTAGTTTTAGCCTTTCGAGGATTCAATGAATTACCACAAAGCGTAATGGGTTCAACTTAAATTCAATTACCACGAGAGTAGGAATTGGTTTAATTGGGCACGGATCTTGCATCTTGAGAAAGAACATTAACTAATTTAGGGTAATTCACCTTCAATTGAATTTCAGATTTAAAAAAAGGGTTGTCAATTAGGATTTGTCTTGTATCATTGTGGTACCCCAATCTTGGAAGCTTTCTTGAATCTGAATACTTTTCTTGATAACTTGCTGTTTTTGTTCTAAATTTTACACTTTGATTTTTATTTAATTACTTATTATTACGTTCTTCTTAATCAATAATCATATTCTTTTTTGTTTAATTTAATTAAATTAATTAATTAATTGGTATTCATAGACATGGTCCCTGTGGATTCGATCTTTTTATTACTTGATGACAAAATCGTACACTTGCGGATTTCACGCACCAACTAACAAACCAGGCCGTCAAGGACGTCTAGCTATAGTATCTTCTTCATTTCTCTCCATTCCAATAATTCTTGATTGGGGTGCCGGTCAGAGTCTCCAACGTGTAGGCACCCTTACCAGTGCTGACAACAATATGGTAGGGGCCCTCCTAATTAGGGGATAACTTTCCTTGAGAAGCATTTTTTCCTTCGATATAAGCTCTTGTAAGCACTAAATCTCCTGGTTGGAATCTTCTGGAGACCACTTTCTGGTTGTATCAGGCCGCGGTTCTCTGTTTGAGGGCGACGTCACGAATGTGGGCCACGTGTCTTATTTCTTTGATCAAATCTAGGTTTTACCTGATCAGACCGAGGTTGTCGTCCTCTGAGATTTACTGGTTGTGGAGACTTGGCTCGCCTATCTCTACCGGGATCAGAGCCTCACACCCATAGGTAAGCTTAAAGGGAGTCTCACCCATAGTAGAATGGGGTGTTGTCCGGTAAGCCCAGAGAACGTGGTCCAGTTGCTCGGCCCAGTTTCCCTTGGTATCATCCAATCTTCTTTTAATTCCACGCACAATAATTTTGATAGCTGCCTCGGCCTACCCGTTAGCTCTGGGATTTTCCATGGAGTTACAATAGTGCTTTATTCTTAAGCCTGCAAGAAGCTCCTCGATGCCCTTATCGTTAAATTGGGTTTCGTTGTCCATTACGATGGACTCCAGAATTCTAAACCTAGTTATCATGTGGTGCCAAGTAAACTTCTGGATCTGTGATGAAGTAATTGAGGCTAAAGGTTCTGCCTCAATCCACTTCATAAAATAGTTCATCGCAACCACCAAGTATTTCAGCTGACCTGGGGCCTGATGAAATGGGCCCAGAATGTCCATGCCCCATCTATAGAAAGGCCAAGGTATCGACATTGTAGACAGCTCTTTTGAGGGGGCGTTGACATTTATCGCAAACTCGGATATGGGCATGGGAATCAGCTTCCATTGTGGGCCAATAATACCCTACCCTGAGCACTTTCAAAGCCAAGGCCTTGCCTCCTAAATGATGTCCGCAACTTCCTTCATGAATCTCAGCAAAGACAGAATCTACTTCCTTCGGGGTGAGGTATTTAAGGAGGGGTGAGGAGAAACTGCGATGGTATAACCGTCCATCATAGACGATGTACCTTACAGCTATCTTGACTAACTTAGAGGCTTCTTTGGGATCAGAAGGCATAACCCCGGACTGCAAGTACTCCATGATGGGGGTGACCCAAGACGGATTCTCATCCTGTACTTGGAATACAAAATGATTCGTGATAGAAGGCTAGGAGAGGGTCTCTTGAATTACTGAGCGGTTATTTTCGGGGCCCTTAGTACTGGCCAGTTTGGACAAAAGGTCTACCCTGGAGTTCTGTTCTCTCAAGATGTGCTCAACCTTTGTCTCTTCATTTTTAAGGACCTCTTGTACTTTGATCAAGTATTTCTGTAGGAGGGGTTCTTTCGCTTGATATTCACCCTGGATTTGGGAGGTTACAAGCTGGGAATCACTACAGAGTTTGAACTTTGTTGCCCCCATATCTTTGGCCATCAACATGTTGGGAATTGCGGATACATCATGCAGCGAAAAAAATAAGATTCCCACTAAAGATCCATGCGAAAAAGCCATAATCTGAGTTTTAAAATTCTTTACCTGTTGAAGCGTGATCAAAGGAAGTGACGTGAATCACTAACACCGTAACAGCGATGATGTCTCTGCGGTATCCACACGAACAGACTCATGAATGTCCAATATTTACAAAAAAGAGCCTCACGTCTCTCATACAGTGCTAGCTGTGAAGAGAAGAAACGAAACTTGTCACTCTCTTACTCACTTTTCTGTATGTGTGACTAGGGTTCTGTAATGTGTATCTTAGCAGCCCCCTTAGCAGTACTATTTATAATAGTGACTACCTTAAATGAGTGTGAGCAGCAATAAGGTAAGCTGTGTAACCCTAAACTCATCTGTTATGAGTCTGGCCCACATTTGAATCCGAGTCTAACTTGGATCTGTTGCTCTAATTTTAGTCTGCTCTATGTGTGTGACCCTACAGGTTCTCGTTACGTTGGTAGTAATATTAAATTTCCATTTTAATATTACAAGCAGTGAGTGGTATCCAGTAACACATCACTGCAACCCAAGTAATGAGAATGTCAGTGATTTGACATAACCTTTCTATGACCAATGTTTTCGTGTCATTTAGTTCCTTTGTCAAGATATCTAGATTGAACACAAGGCATGGAATACGTCACCTTTGTATAGTCCAATCCTTCATTTCCTGATACTCGAGTAGACTTTGTAACAAAAAATGAAATCAATATCTCATATTGACTCATTTGAGTATGGTCATGCATTTCGCAGTCTCACTCAATCAGGGGTCCCAAAGATATCGCTCCTATTATATAGGAGTGATAAATCCCATCTAGGTCACTCACATCCCTCTGCATGATTCGCGATATGTCCAATAACTAATTTTATAATCACCTTGTTACATATGACGTTTGGTGGCATGAAAACACATAACTCCTCATGTAGGAATCGTAGTAATTTCAAGTCAAAGGATCACAGACACCATTGTCACTATGAGAATCGCTTATGACACTCACGTAACGATCCAAGTAGCATTCTCATGGCGGGTCAGTCCAGTACATCATTACTCTAATATATACCCATGTGAAAGACTTGATATATCGTATCCATGACTTGTGAGATGTAGTCATCAGTCTACGCACATACTAGTCTCAATGCATTATTGTTGTCCTAATTAACAATAATACTTGTCTAGGGACATTTAAGAATAGTGCTCTAATTTTATCCAACAGGATCTCACGATCAAGTCAACCACTTGATGTCCTATGGCATCAAACTTACTATTCTAAGGACATTATTATGTTTATTAAAAAAGAACACAATAAATGAAATGCATCATATATTAAAATTAGCATAATAAAATGTATGTAAATACAAACAAATGTGTCAGCCTTTAGGGCATATACCAATAATCTCCCACTTACACTAAAGCCAATCAGGTATATGTCTAATGCCTAAAGACCTATTGTGACCCTCATGCTTCTGCTGTGCAAGAGGCTTCATCAGTGGATCAGCAATGTTATCATCTGTTGGTACTCTGCATATCATCACATCTCCTCTATCAATGATCTCTCGAATGAGATGGAAGCGCCTAAGTATATGTTTGGATCACTGGTGAGATCTACGCTCCTTAGCTTGTACTATGGCTCCATTATTATCCCAATAGAGGTCCACTGGGTCCACAATGCTAGGAACAGCGCCAAGTTCAATAATAAACTTCATGATCCAAATGGCCTCCTATGCTGCATTGGAGGCAGCAATATACTCAGCCTCTGTGATAGAATCGGCGACTGTCTCTTGCTTTGAACTCTTCCATCTCACAGCCAAACCATTTAGGCAAAAAATATAACCCAATTGTGATTTGGAGTCGTCATTATCGGTTTGGAAGCTAGCATCAGTGTAACCCTTTACAACTAGCTCTTCCTCGGCTCCATATACTAAGAACGAATCCTTAATCCTTCTCAAGTACTTAAGGATGTTCTTGATAGCAGTCCAGTGATTCTCACCGAGATCAGACTGGTACCTGCTCGTCATGCTCAAAGCATACGATATGTCTGGTCAAGTACATAACATAGCATATATGATAGATCTAATTGCAAATGCATATAGAATCTTGCTCATGCGATCCCTTTCATCTTGGGTGGAAGGGGATTGAGCCTTAGATAGGCTTACACCATGTGACATAGGTAACAGTCCTTTCTTGGGTTCATGCATGTTAAATCGTCTTAACACTTTGTCTATGTATGTACTTTGGCTTAGGCCAAACAGTCTCAATGATCTATCTCTATAGATCCTGATACCTAACACATAGGTGGCTTCACCCAAGTCCTTCATAGGGAAGCATTTCCCTAACTAAGTCTTTACAGACTGTATGTCATTTCTGATTAGTAGTATGTCATCTACATATAATACCAGAAAGACAATAGTGCTCCCACTAACTTTCTTGTAGACACAAGATTCTTCTTCATTCTTGATTAAACTAAACTATTTTATTGTATCATCAAAATGAAGATTCCAGCTTCTGGAAGCTTGCTTCAATCCATAAATAGATCGTTGCAACTTGCACACCTTTTCAGCATCCTTTGGAGTGGCAAAACCCTCAGGTTATGTTATGTACACATCCTCGAGAAGATTTCCATTAAGGAAAGTAGTTTTGACATCCACTTACTAGATTTCATAATCATGGTATGCTGCAATAGCAAGCAAGATCCGAACGAATTTAAGCATTGCAACTAGAGAAAAAGTCTTATCATAGTCTATACCATGGATTTGTTTGAAACCTTTAGCCACCAATCGCGCCTTAAAGGTATGCACATTACCATCCAAGTCGATTTTCTTCTTAAAAACTCACTTGCATCCAATGGGTTTTACCTCTTCAGGTGGGTCAACCAAGGTCCATACTTAGTTGGCATACATGGAATCCATTTTAGATCTCATGGCCTCAAGCCATTTCTCATATTCTGGGCCAATAATGGCTTCCTAGTAAGTCACAGGCTCATCTTGATCCATAAGCAATACGTCACCTTGTTGGGTCATGAGAAATCCATATCTTTCTGGTTGATGACGTATCCTGTTAGACCTACACAGGTCTTGTGCTACTAGAGCAGGTTGCTGTTCCACAACATTTTGTGGAGGCTACTCTATTTCCATCATCAGTTTGTTGCTACTCAATGAACCTTAAACTTTTTCAAGTTCTACTTTCCTTCCACTAATTCCTTTGGAGATAAACTCCCTTTCTAGAAACACAGCTTTCCCTGCGACAAATACTTTGCCCTTAGTAGGATTATAGAAATAGTATCCTTTGGTTTTCTTGGGATAACCCACAAAGAAACATTTATCTTATTTAGGTCCAAGCTTATTAGAAACTTGACGTTTCACATAAGCTTCGCAACCCCAAATCTTCATGAGAGACATACTGGGCCATCTCCCAGTCCATATCTCATATGGTGTCTTTTGAACCGTCTTAGATGGAACACGGTTAAGTGTGAAAGCTGCTGTTAACAAAACATGTCCCTAGAAGGAGCCTGGAAAGTTTGCATGACTCATCATGGATTGGACCATGTCCAACAAGGTCCGGTTCCTTCTTCCAGAGACACTATTCCATTGTGGTGTTCCTGGTAGAGTGAGTTGAGATATTATCTCACACACTTTTAGATGATCATCAAACTGTTGGCTTAAGTATTCACCTCCTCGATTTGATCGAAGGATTTTAATACTCTTACTAAGTTGGTTTTGTACTTCATTCTTGAACTCTTTAAACTTTTTAAAGGATTATGATTTGTGCTTCATAAGATATACAAATCCATATCTACTAAAATTATCAGTAAATGTAATGAAGTATTGAAAACTGCTTCTAGCGAGTGTGTTTAGTGGCCCACATACATCACTATGTATAAGACCTAAAGATCACTAGCCCTTTCACCTTATCCATTGAATAGAGCCTTTGTCATCTTCCCTAATAAACAAGATTCACATATCTTATATGATTCGAAATCAAACGAGTCCAAGAATCCATCTTTATGGAGTTTGGAGATGCGTTTCTCATTTATGTGGCCCAAACGACAATGCTAGAGAAAAGTTGGGTTTAGATCGTTTAATTTAAACCTCTTTGTATTTATATTATAGACAGGTGTTTCGAGATCAAGGACATAAAGTTCATTACTCAATTGTGCACTACCATAAAAAATATCATTCATATAAATGGAACAACATTTGTCCTTTATAATGAAAGAAAAGCCTTTCTTGTCCAAACAAGAAATAGAAATGTTATTCTTGCTAATAGCAGGCATAAAATAGTAGTTCTCTAACTCTATTACAAGCCCAGTAGGCAAAGATAACAAGTAAGTCCCTACAGCTAATGCAGCAACCTTTGCTCCATTTCCTACTCGTAGATCGATTTCGCCCTTCGTCAATGGTCTACTGCTCTTTAGATCCTGCACATTTACATAAATGTGAGATCCATATCTAGTATCTAATACCCATTATATAGAAGTAGATAAATTGACTTCTATAACAAAAATACCTGATGTGGAAGTCTCACTTCCCTTCTTCTTCTTGAGCTCCTCCAGGTACTTAGCACAGTTTCTCTTCCAATGTCCAGTCTAACCACAGTGGAAGCATGGACCTTCCTTAGCCACTCTGCCCACTAGTTTCAAGCCAGAAGTGCTGGGCTTAGACTTATCCTTACCTTTGCCCTTCCACTTGTCCTTGGGCTTTTTCTGCTGCTTCTTGCCCTTATTCTTTTGGACCATCATTATGGTCTTTCCCTTGCCTTTGTCTATGTTTTGCTCAGTAGTTCTCAACATGCCTAGCAACTCTAGTAGTGATTTGTCAATTTCATTCATGTTGTAGTTCATGACAAATTGACTAAAACTTTCCGGCAATGATTGCAGGACTAAGTCAGTGGCTAACTCTTGGCCCAATGAAAAATCTAGTCTCTCTAGATTTTCAATGTACCCAATCATCTTGAGTACATGAGCACCAACAGGACTTTCTTCTACCAGCTTGCACTGAAACAGTGCTTTAGAGACCTCGTATCTCTCATGCTTGGCCTGCTCTTGATATAGCTTCTTAAGGTGTACGATTATATCGTAGGCATCCATGTTCTCATGTTGATTTTGGAGCTCATAGTTCATAGTGGCCAGCATTAGATATCCGATGTCCAAGACATCATCTTGATGGTTCTTATAAGCATCCTTTTCAATTCTAAGGGCATTAGCAGTAGGTGGCTCAGGAATAAGTTGTTCTACAACATACATCTTTTTCTCTTGCTTGAGGACAATCCTCAAATTCCTATACTAGTCTAGAAAATTCATTCCAAACAACTTGTCCTTCTCAAGGACGGATCACAGTGATAAGTTACTTGATGTGTTTGTTGCCATGGTAATCTATTAATAGAAATATGCAAAATATAAGTATCTTGCCATGAACATATTTAATGAGGCCTTCTAATTAAATATGCCTCTCACTATTTTATTCAAATCAATGACCCTCAGCATTGACTCAAAAAATCCCATCATAAGATTTCCTAGTGGGCCAAGATCCATATTTCACCTAGTTTTGAGTCAGCTTTGGCTGATCACTCAAAATTCAGTTATTTAGGTAGGAAACAGTTTCCAATTATATCACATGTAACTCTTAGATAGTTGGGTGAATAACACTTATTCCAATCCATCTAATGGACTAAAGCCCAACTCCATGCCTCTAAGCCTTCAATCCGATTGAAATGGCCTAGTTAAGTTAGACCTAATGGTTGGCAGTTGGATATTACCCTTATCCCATCGCGTTCTTACTAATATAGATAAAGGCAACCTGCTTTGGCAGACCTGCACTTGATCGATACTAGTCTTGACGAGTGCCACACATTGGAAGACATCACATAATGACTTAATATTTGCTTTGAAGGAATTTTTTATTATTATTAGATCTCACCATTTATTAAACTGTTTATCATACCATAAACATTTTCAATGCATCTCATACATATAAAGCATATAATAAAAGTGACATGGTTATGGCCCCCTAAGAGAGTAGCATTAATTAAGCCAGCTTCACCAAGCGTCTCCCACCAACGCCTTCACTTGATGCCGTCTTCTTGCCTCCATATCAAGATTACATTATATAGAAATCTCTTTTATATTCAAGGGGAGTTAGGTGAGAAGAGAATGTATAATCAGAATGTAGATAGAAAGGCACGACACACAAGTCGTATTTAAAATAACCAAAATAGCATAAAAGGAGGACTAAGGCCATAACCATGCACCATGCATCACAAAGAATATACAAACTCAAAACAATATTACATTATTATTTATTGAGTCATAAAAATAGAATTAAATATCGTGTTTTTTAATAACACACTACGCAGAGGTAGCATGGGGGAGGCCAAAAACAAAAAATTGAACTGAAAACAAGAGCTGAATCTCTTATGCCTCATTTGACGGCTAGAGTATCAACACTTGAACCCTAAACCCGAAAACACATGAACGCTTCATGCACCGCGGGGAACCCTTGTGCCGCTATTCATCACTTGAACCCTTGTGCCTTCTTGATGGCTTGACTTCAACACTTGATGCTGCAGCCGCAAGACAGGAATAGGGTTTCCAAAACCCCTTGCACTTTGTCGCTTATGCAGAAACAAGGATTCCATAACCCTTGCTACCGCAAACCAAGCACAAGGTTTCCTAAACCGTTGCACGGCGTATTGAGAATAAGGATTCCAAAACGTTGTACGTATCACATACATACCAAAAAGTTTCATAAAAACATACATCTTAATACAAAATGGTTTTCACAGAACATATGAATGTCTTTATGGGTTTTTGAAAACAACATCACAGTTTTGCATACAACATATAAAACAGAATATGCTTTCGCAAAGGGTTTCATTTGTTTTTGTTAAATAACATATTAAAGATCATATCTTTTATAAAAAAATAAGAATAGCAAGCATGTTCTCTCATGTAAAATTAAAATAAAAAATCGAATCATGGTTTTGCAAGACGCTCTGATACCACTGTTTAGAATTACGGATACATCATGCAGTGAAAATATAGGATTCCCACCAAGATCCATGCGAAAAAGTCATAATCCGAGTTTTAAAATTGTTTACCTGTTGAAGAGTGATCAAAGGATATGACGTGAATCACCAACACCATAATAGCGATGATGTCTCTGCGCTATCCACATGAACAGACTCATGAACATCCGACATTCACAAAAGAGAGCCTCACGTCTCTCATACAGTGCTAGCTGTGAAGAGAAGAGAAGAAACCTGTCAGTCACTCACTCATTCACTTTTCTGTAGGAGTGGCTTGGGTTCTGTAATGTGTATCTTAGCAGCCCCCTTAGCATTACTATTTATAATAGTGACTGTCTTAAGTGAGTGTGAACAGCAGTAAGGTAAGTTGTGTAACCCTACACTCATCTGTTATGAGTCTAGCCTATATTTCAATCTGAGTCCAACTTCGATCTATTGCTCCAATGTTAGTCTGCTCTATGTGTGTGACCCTGCCAGTTCTCATTATGTTGGCAGTAATATTAAAATTCTATTTTAATATTACAAGTAGTGAGCGGTATCTAGCAACACATCACTGCTACCCAAGTAATGAGAATGTTAGTGATTTGACATAACCATTCTGTGGCCAATGTTTCCATGTCGTTTAGTCCCTTTGTCAAGATATCTAGATTGAACACAAGGCATGGAATACGTCAACCTTGTATAGTCCAATCCTTCATTTCCTGATACTTGAGTAGACTTTGTAACAAAAAATGAAATCAATATATCATATTGACTCATTTTAGCATGGCCATGCATTTCGCAGTCTCACTTAATCAGTGGTCCCAGAGATATCGCTCCTGTTATGTAGGAGTGACAAATCTCATCTAGGTCACTCACATCCCTCTGCATGATTCGCGGTATATCCAACAACTAACTTTATAATCACCTTGTTATAGATGACATTTGATGGCATTAAAACACACAACTCCTCATGTAGGAATCATAGTGATTTCAGGTCAAAGGATCACAGACACGATTGTCACTATGAGAATCGCTTATGACACTCACGTAACGATCCATGTAGCGTTCTCATGGCGGGTCAGTCCAGTACATCATTACTCTAATATGTACCTATGTTAAAGACTTGATATCTCATATCTATGACCCGTGAGATGTGGTCATTAATCTACGCATATACTAGTCTCAATGCATTATTGTTATCCTAATTAACAATAATGCTTGACTAGGGACATTTAAGAATAGTGTTCTAATTTTATCCAATAGGATGTCACGATCAAGTCAACTACTTGATGTCCTATTGCATCAAACTTACTATTCTAAGGACGTTATTATGTTTATTAAAAAAGAACACAATAAATGAAATGCCTCATATATTAAAATTAGCATAATAGAATGTATGCAAATACAGATAAATGTGTCAGCCTCTAGGACATACACCAATAATCTCCCACTTGCACTAGAGCTAATCAGGCATATGTCTAATGCCTAATGACCTAGTGGGACCTTCATGCTTCTACTGTGCAAGAGGCATCGTCAGTGGATCAATAATGTTATCATCTGTTGGTACTCTGCATATCTTCACATTTCCTCTATCGATGATCTCTCGAATGAGATGAAAGTGCCTAAGTATGCGTTTGGATCACTGGTGAGATCTAGGCTCCTTAGCTTGTACAATGGCTCCATTATTATCACAATAAAGGTCTACTGGGTCCATAATGCTATGAATAGCCAAGTTCAGTAATGAACTTCCTGATTCAAACGGCCTCCTGTGCCGCATTGGAGGCAGCCATATACTCAGCTTTTGTGGTAGAAACGGCGACTGCCTCTTACTTTGAACTCTTCCAGCTCATAGCCCCACCATTTAGGGGGAAAAATAACTCGATTGTGATTTGGAGTTGTCATTATCGGTTTGGAAGCTAGCATCAGGGTAACCCTTTACAACTAGCTCTTCCTCAACTCCATATACCAAGAACAAATTCTTAGTCCTTCTCAAGTACTTAAGGATGTTTTTGACAGAAGTCCAGTGACTTTTACCGGGATCAGACTAGTACCTGCTCGTCATGCTCAAAGCATACGATATGTCTGGTCAAGTACATAACATGGCATACATGATAGATCCAATTGCAGATGCATATAGAATCTTGCTCATCCGATCCCTCTCATCCTGGGTGGAAGGGGATTGAGCCTTAGATAGGCTTACACCATGTGACATGGGTAACAGTCCTTTCTTGGGTTCATGCATGTTAAATTGTCTTAACACTTTGTCTATGTATGTACTTTGACTTAGGCCAAGCAGTCTCAATGATCTATCTCTATAGATCCTGATACCTAACATAAAGGTGGCTTCGCCCAAGTCCTTCATAGTGAAGCATTTCCCTAACCAAGTCTTTACAGACTGCAAGATAGGAATATCATTTCTGATTAGTAGTATGTCATCTACATACAATACCAGAAAGATAATAGTGCTCCCACTAACTTTCTTGTAGACACAAGATTCTTCTTCATTCTTGATTAAACCAAACTATTTTTATTGTATCATTAAAATGAAGATTTCAGCTTTTGGAAGCTTGCTTCAATCCATAAATAGATCGTTGCAACTTACACACCTTTCCAGCATTCTTTGAAGTGGCAAAACCCTCAGGTTGTGTCATGTACATATCATCGAGAAGATTTCCATTAAGGAAAGTAGTTTTGACATCCATTTGCTAGATTTCATAATCATGGTATGCTGAAGATCCGAACAAATTTAACCATCGCAACTGAGGAAAAAGTCTCATCATAGTCTATACCATGGATTTGTTTGAAACCTTTAGCCACCAATCGCACCTTAAAGGTATGCACATTACCATCCATGTCGATTTTCTTCTTAAAAACTCACTTGCATCCAATGGGTTTTAACCCTTTAGGTGGGTCAACCAAGGTCCACACCTAGTTGGCATACATAGAATCCATTTCAGATCTCATGGCCTAAAGCCATTTCTCAGATTCTGGGCTAATAATGGCTTTTTGGTAAGTCACAGGCTCATCTTGATCCATGAGCAATACATAAACTTATTGGGTCATGAGAAATCCATATCTCTCTGGTTGATGACGTATCATGTTAGACCTACGCAGGTCTTATGCTACTAGAGCAGGTTTCTGTTCCACAACATTTTGTGGAGGCTACTCTATTTCCATCATCGGCTCGTTGCTACCTAGTGAACCTTAAATTTCTTCAAGTTCTACTTTCCTCCCACTAGGTCCTTTGGAGATAAACTCCCTTTCTAGAAACACATATGTTCGTGTGACAAACTCTTTGCCCTTAGTAGGATTATAGAAATAGTATCCCTTGGTTTTCTTGGGATAACCCACAAAGAAACATTTATCTGATTTAGGTCCAAGCTTATTAGAAACTTGACGTTTCACATAAGCTTCGCAACCCTAAATCTTCATGAGAGACAAACTGTGCCGTCTCCCAGTCCATATCTCATACGGTGTCTTTTGAACCATCTTAGATGGAACACGGTTAAGTGTGAAAGTTACTGTTAACAGAGTATGTCCCCAGAAGGAGCCTGGAAGGTTTGCATGACTCATCATGGATCAGACCATGTCCAACAAGGTCCGGTTCCTTCTTTCAGAGACACCATTCCATTGTGGTATTCCTGGTGGAGTGAGTTGAGATATTATCCCATACTCTTTCAGATGATCATCAAATTGTTGGCTTAAGTATACACCTCCTCGATCTGATCAAAGGATTTTAATACTCTTACCAAGTTGGTTTTGTACTTCATTCTTGAGCTTTTTGAACTTTTCAAAGGATTTTGATTTGTGCTTCATAAGAAATACAAATTCATATCTACTGAAATCATCAATAAATGTAATGAAGTATTGAAAATTGCCTCTAACGAGTGTATTTAGTGGTCCATATACATCACTATGTATAAGGCCTAAAAGATCACTAACCCTTTCACTTTATCTAGTGAATGGAGCTTTTGTCATCTTCCCCAATAAACAAGATTCACATATCTCATATGATTCGAAATTGAATGAGTCCAAGAATCCATCTTTATGGAGTTTGGAGATGCATTTCTCATTTATGTGGCCCAAACGACAATGTTAGGGAAAAGTTGAGTTTAGATCGTTTAATTTAAACTTTTTTGCATTTATATTATAGACAGGTGTTTCGAGATCAAGGACATAAAGTCCATTACTCAATTGTGCACTAACATAAAAAATGTCATTCATATAAATGGAACAACATTTGTTTATTATAATAAAAGAAAAGTCTTTCTTGTCTAAATAAGAAATAGAAATGATATTCCTGCCAATAGCAGACACAAAATAATAATTCTCTAACTCTATTACAAGCCCAGTGGGCAAAGATAACAAGTAAGTCCCTACAGCTAATGCAGCAACCTTTGCTCTATTTCCTACTCGTAGGTCAATTTTGCCTTTCATCAATGGTCTACTGCTCTTTAGATCCTGCACGTTTACACATATATGAGATCCATATCCAGTATCTAATACCCATGATGCAGAAGTACATAAATTGACTTCTGTAACAAAAATATCTGAAGTGGAAGTCACTTCCCTTCTTCTTCTTAAGCTCCTCCAGGTACTTGGCATAGTTTTTCTTCCAATGTGTGGTCTGACCATAGTGGAAGCATGTACCTTCCTTAGCCACTCTGCCCACTGGTTTCAAGCCAGAAGTGCTGGGCTTGCACTTATCCTTACCTTTGCTCTTCCACTTGTCCTTGGGCTTTTTCTGCTGCTTCTTGCCCTTATTCTTTTGGACCATCATTATGGTCTTTCCTTTGCCTTTGTTTATGTTTTGCTCAGCAGTTCTCAACATGCCTAGCAACTCTAGTAGTGATTTGTTAATTTCATTCATGTTATAGTTCATGACAAATTGACTAAAACTTTCCGGCAACGATTGCAGGACTAAGTCAGTGGCCAACTCTTGGCCCAACAAAAAACCTAGTCTCTCTAGGTTTTCAATGTACCCAATCATCTTGAGTACATGAGTACCAACAGGGCTTCCTTCTACCAGCTTGCACTGAAACAGTGCTTTAGAGACCTCGTATCTCTCATGCCTGGCCTGCTCTTGATATAGCTTCTTAAGGTGTACGATTATATCGTAGGCATCCATGTTCTCGTGTTGCTTTTGGAGCTCAGAGTTCATAGTGGCCAATATTAGACATCCGATGTCCAAGGCATCATCTTGATGGTTCTTATAAGCATCTTTTTCAATTTTAGGGGCATTAGTAGTAGGTGGCTCAAGAATAAGTTGTTCTAGAACATACATCTTTTTTGCTTGCTTGAGGATAATCCTCAAATTCCTATACCAGTCTAGAAAATTCGTGCCAAACAACTTGTCCTTCTCAAGGATGAATCGCAGTGATAAGTTACTTGATGTGTTTGTTGCCATGGTAATCTATCAATAGAAATATGCAAATATAAGTATCATGCCATAAACATATTTAATGAGGCCTTTTAATTAAATATGTCTCTCACTATTTTATTCAAATCAATGACCCTCAGCATTGACTCAAAAAATCCCATCGTAAGATTTCCTAGTGGGCCAAGATCCATATTTCACCTAGTTTCGAGTCAGCTTTGGCTGATCACTCAAAATTTAGTTATTTAGGTAGGAAACACTTTCCAATTCTATCACATGTAACTCTTGGATAGTTGGGTGAATAACACTTATTTCAATCCATCTAATAGACTAAAGCCCAACTTCATGCCTCTAAGCCTTCAATCCAATTGAAATGGCCTAGTTAAGTTAGACCTAATAGTTGGCAGTTGGATATTACCCTTATCCCATCGCGTTCTTACTAATATAGATAAAGGCATCCTGCTGTGACAGACCTGCACTTGATCGATACTAGTCTTGACGAGTGCCACACATTGGAAGGCATCACATAATGACTTAATATTTGTTTTAAGGGAAGTTTTTGTTATTATTAGATCTCACCATTTATTAAACTATTTATCATACCATAAACATTATCCATGCATCTCATACATATAAAGCATATAATAAAAGTGACATGGTTATGGCCCCCTAAGAGAGTAGCATTAACTAAGCTAACTTCACTAAGCGTCTCCTACCAATGCCCTCACTTGATACTGTCTTCTTGCCTCCATATCAAGATTACATTATATAGAAACCTCTTTTACATTCAAGGGGAGTTAGGTGAGAAGAGAATGTAGATAGAAAGGCACGACACACAAGTCGTATTTAAAATAACCAAAATAGCATAAAAGGAGGACTAAGGCCATAACCATGCACCACGCATCACAAAGAACATACAAACTCAAAATAATAATACATTATTATTTATTGAGTCATAAAAATAGAATTAAATATCACATTTTTTAATAACACACTACGCAGAGGTAGCACGGGGGAGGCCGAAAACAAAAAATTGAACTGAAAACAAGAGCTGAATCTCTTGTGCCTCCTTTGTCGGCTAGAGTATCAACACATGAACCCTAAACCTGAAAACACATTAACGCTTCATGCGCCGCGGGGAACCCTTGTGCCGCTGTTCAACACTTGAACCCTTGCGCCTCCTTGATGGCTTGACATCAACACTTGATGCTACTGTCGCGAAATAGGAATAGGGTTTCCAAAACCCCTTGCGCTGTGCCGCTTGTGCAGAAACAAGGATTCCATAACCCTTGCTATCGCAAACCAAGAACAAGGTTTCCTAAACCCTTGCACCGCGCATTGAGAGTATGGATTCCAAAATGTTGTACGTATCACATACATACCAGAAAGCTTCGCAAAGACATACATCCTAATACAAAACGATTTTCACAGAACATATGAACGTCTTCATGGATTTTTGAAAATAACATCACAGTTTTGCATACAACATATAAAACAGAATATGCTTTCGCAAAGGGTTTCATTCGTTTTGTTAAATAACATATTAAAGATCATATCTTTTATCAAAAACAAGAACAGCAAGCATGTTATCTCATGTAAAATGGAAATAGAAAATCGAATCATGGTTTCATAAGACGCTCTAATACCACTATTTGGAATTGTGGATACATCACGTAGCGGAAAAACAGGATTCCCACCAAGGATCCATGTAAAAAAGTCATAATCCAAGTTTTAAAATTGTTTACCTGTTGAAGCGTGATCAAAGGAAGTGACGTCAATCACTAACACCGTAACAACGATGATGTCTCTGTGGTATCCACACGAATAGACTCACGAACTTCCAACATTCACAAAAGGGAGCCTCACATCTCTCATACAGTGCTAGCTGTGAAGAGAAAAGAAGAAACCTGTCACTCTCTCACTTACTTTTCTGTAGGTGCGGCTAGGGTTCTGTAATGTGTATCTTAGCAGCCCCTTTAGCAGTACTATTTATAATAGTGATTACCTTAAGTGAGTGTGAGTAGCAGTAAGGTAAGTTGTGTAACCCTAGACTCATCTATTATGAGTCTAGCCCAGATTTGAATCGGAGTCCAACTTGGATCTATTGCTCTAATTTTAGTCTGCTCTATGTGTGTGACCCTACAGGTTCTCATTACATTGGCAGTAATATTAAAATCTCAATTTAATATTATAAGCAGTGAGCAGTATCTAGCAACACATCGCTGCTACCCAAGTAATGAGAATGTCAGTGATTTGACATAACCTTTCCACGACCAATGTTTCCGTGTCGTTTAGTCCCTTTGTCAAGATATCTAGATTGAACACAAGGCATGGAATACGTTACCCTTGTATAGTCTAATCCTTCGTTTCCTGATATTCAAGTAGACTTTGTAACAAAAAATGAAATCAATATCTCATATTGACTCATTTGAGCATGGCCATGCATTTTGTAGTCTCACTCAATCAGGGGACCCAAAGATATCGCTCATGTTATGTAGGAGTGACAAATCCCATCTAAGTCACTCACATCCCTCTGCATGATTCGCGGTATATCCAATAACTAACTTTATAATCACCTTGTTACAAATGACGTTTGATGGCATTAAAACACACAACTCCTCATGTACGAATCGTAGTGATTTCAGGTCAAATGACCACATAAACCATTGTCACTATAAGAATCGCTTATGACACTCACGTAACGATCCATGTAGCATTCTCATGGCGGGTCAGTCCAATACATCATTACTCTAATATGTACCTATGTGAAAGACTTGATATCTCATATCCATGACCCGTGAGATGTGGCCATCAGTCTACGTACATACTAGTCTTAATACATTATTGTTATCCTAATTAATAATAATACTTGACTAGAGACATTTAAGAATAGTGTTCTAATTTTATCCAATAGGATCTCATGATCAAGTCAACCGCTTGATGTCCTATGACATCAAACTTACTATTCTAAGGACGTTATTATGGTTATTAAAAAAGAACACAGTAAATGAAATGCCTCATATATTAAAATTAGCATAATAGAATATATGTAAATACAAATAAATGTATCAGCCTCTAAGGCATACACTAACACACCAGCCCGATGATACATACCTCATACTCAACCTGGTTGTTTGAGGTTATAAACTCAAACTTTAGAGAATGCTCCAAAGTTAGTCCCTCTGAGCTTTCCAAGATTACCCCGGCGCTGCTCCCTTTGGAGTTGGAAGATCTGTCCACAAAGATAGTCCAAGAGATTCCTTTAGGGTTATCGGGGTTTGATGTGATTTCTGCTACAAAATCAGATAATGTCTGGGCTTTAATGGCTAGCCGTGGCTGATAAATGATCTCAAATTCAAAGAGCTCGACTGACCAGGCAATCATCCTTTCGGCTAAGTCTGGCTTATGTAACACTTGTCGGATGGGCTGATCTGTTCTCACTACCACTGGGTGGCATTGAAAGTATTGTCGCAATCTTCTGGCCGTGATGATCAATGCAAATGCCACCTTTTCAACTTTCTGGTAGCAGAGCTTAGGTCCTTACAGGACCTTGCTCACAAAGTATATCAATTTCTGTCCTTCATCTGTTTCCTGGATTAACACAGAGCTCACTGCTTCCTCATGAACCGAGAGGTATAAGTAGAGCGCCTCACCGGGGTCTGGTATTGTCAGAATAAAAGGGGAGGAAAGTAACTTTTTCAAAGATAGAAAGGCGTCCTCACACTCCTGGGTCCATTGAAAACTCTTTCCCTTCTTTAAAAGCTTAAAAAGGGGAAGAGATTTGTAGGCCACTTTGGCGAAGAATCTCATGAGAGCTACGATGCGGCCTGTAAGCTGTTGAACCTCCCTAACGTTTTGGGGACTTCACATGTCTAGGACTACCTGGCATTTGTCAAGATTGGCTTCAATCCCATGATGGGTTAACAAAAAACCCAGGAATTTTTTGGCTTGAACCCCAAAGGCACATTTCTCGGGATTTAGCCTCATATTATACTTTCTGACTTAGGCAAATACTTCTTCAAGGTCTGTCACATGTGATCCGCCTTATGGGGTTTTTACTATCATGTCATCTATATACACCTCTAGCATCTTGCCCACTTGGTCTTCAAAGACTCTATTCATTATCCTCTGATAGGTGGCTCCTGCTTTTTTCAGATCGAAGGGCATGACCCTATAGTAGTAGCTCGCCCTGTCAATGATGAAGGCAATTTTATCTTCATCTGTGGGATACATAAGAACTGGTTGTACCCAGAATACGCATCCACGAACAACGGGAACTATCTACCAAGTTATCCATATTGGGGAGTGGGTAAGGATCATTAGGACAGGCCTTATTGAGGTCGATATAATCTACGCACATCCTCCACTTCCCATTGGATTTCTTAACCAAGACTACGTTGGACAGCCAGGTGGTATAGGAGATTTCCCTAATGAAGCTGCCACTTAATAACTCCTTAACCTGTTCCTCAATGACTTGTTCCCTTTCTGGGCCAACCTTCTTCTTCTTCTGAGCAACCGGCTTCACACCTTCACGGATGGAAAGGCGGTGACAGATGAAACTTGGGTCAAACCTTGATATGTCAGACGTTGTCCAAGCGAAAAGGTCTTTATTTTTCAATAGTAGTTCTATCAACTGCTATTTTTCATTTTCTTGTAGATGCACTCTAATCTTGGTGACCTGATCCGGCTTAGCTCCAAGTTGGAGAGGCTGCAACTCGCCTTCTGGCCGAGGCCTGGTACCGTGGATTTCTTCTCTAATGTCTAGTTCGGTCATAAGTATGTTGACCTGATCTAAGACTAAGCCGGGAGTGGCAGATTTTCTGCTCTTGGTAACTTTTCAAATCTTTAAGCTCTCATTGTAACATTTCCTGGCGGCTATTTAGTCTCCTTTGACGGTAACAACCTCACTGTTCTTGTTCAGGAATTTCATCACGAGGCGAGTAGTGGAGATCATAGCACCAAAAGCATTTAGAGAAGGACAACCTAAGATAATGTTGTAAGCAAAGGGCAATCTATGACCAAAAACTTCATTTTGACCATCTTGAAGAGTTTGGATGATCCTACAGTCAGGTGGGTTTCGTAGAAGCCTACCTTGGTGATCTTCTCACTTGTAAAACCTGTCAATTCCCCATTATGAGGAGTCAAATCCGATGGTGGTAGTTCTAACTTTTGATAGAGATCTAGAAACATGATATCCGCCGAGCTTCCTTGATCCATGAAAATTCGGCGGACCTTGGCATTAGAAATTATTCCCGAGATGACGAGTAGGTCGTCATGTTCTGGGATAATTTCACCATAGTCCTCATCCGAGAAAGTGATGGGGGGCACTTTTCTTTCAGCAACCTGCATTCTGGGTTGGGAATGGGATACACTAAACATCGCCATCCTTAGAGCTTTTTTCCAGGCTCTATTCGATGATCCTCCACTAGCAAAGCCACTCGCGATGGTGTTGATCGTTCTGTTTGGCTCAGAACGTCTGTCACCATTATCTTCAGCGGGGGCGTCCCTATTCCTATCCTGCAGGTCATTGTTATCCTGGCGAGGCGGAGTCCGAGATCTTCTCCTGAGACTTCGAGTCCTTCTTCTGTGATAGGGGGATGGGCTTCTCCGCGAACTGCGCTTATCATATCTGCAGTTGCCACGATGTTCTTCATTTTGCACCTGGAGGATATACTATTGTAGTCATCTGGCCTTAATTAAGAATTCGATGGCATCACGAAGTTGATAGCAGTCTTCAGTGTCATACCCATAACCCTCATGCCATGTGCAGTGTTTAGAATGGTCTTTCAGCTTGCCTTTCCTGATGGGGGTGGTCTCCGTTTATTCTGGAACTCAGTGTTCATTACTTCCATCAAGATTTTTTCTCGTGGGGTATTCAGCGGAGTATAAACGGAGTATCTAGTCTGAGGTGGACTGTCCTTGGAAGATCGGGGCCGTGAGGAATTACAGTTAGACTTCTGGTGAGAGGATTCACTTTTGTCCCACCTCTTCTGGTCCACAGTAGCTTCCTCTAAGTCTACGTACTTTTGGGATCATTTCTGGAACTCACTCAGGTTCTTCAATTTTTTCTTGACCAGAGAAGCAAAGAACTTAGAACTAACCCGTAGACCACTTCTGGCATAGTGAAGGGCTATTCTATCATCGAAGTTTTCCACATTGGTGTAAGCCGTCATGAAATGCCTTACATAGTTGCGGAGTGGCTCATCTTTCCCTTGGAAGAGTTTTGCCAAGGATGCAATAGATCTGGGTTGTTCCTTGCTGGTGGTGTATTGGAGTAGAAAGTGTTGTTTAAGACCCGGCTAGTCAACCACAGACCTCCGTGGTAAGCTTGAGAACTATTTGAGGGCCCCCTTCTTCAAGGAGAGAGGAAAAGCACGGCATAACAGCTCCATAAATCCTCTGTGAAAACAGAGGGATTGCTCATAAGTGTTGATATGCTCTTGGGGATATGTGGTTCCATCATAAATCTCCAAGTTTGTTGGAAATTTAAAATTCCTAAGAACGCGGTATGCCATCAGCTGATCAGAAAATGGGTGCTCTTCGAACCCGTGGTTCAGATTGTCATTCCGGATATTGACCATGAAAGCGTCAGCGTGTGCCCTTCTTTGATTGTTTCCTATGCTAAGACTGCCATCATTATGGTGAGGTCTAGATCAGTTTTCATGCATAGCACGCTGCATATCTTCTAACCTCTGATATTGCTTCTTCAGCATAGTCATATGCTATTGCAGCATATCTTGAAATTGATGTTGGGATGCCTGAGACTGATTTGTGCGTTGAGAGTGGGACGCACGATCACCAATCTCATTATTAGGCATTCCCAAATGCTGATGAACCGGGATCCTGGCTATTAGGAGTCAAGGTTTCCTCCTTTTGCTGGGATTCCGAGCCTATTTCTCACAGGAATCCTACATGGTGGGTTTGCGCTATCATCGGAAACTGAGATGGTATGCCCATCGCGTCGGTTCTCTGCATTGAGTACTTGGTTTCTCATAGCAGAGGCTTCAGCAGTAGGCGGAGGGGCAGAAAGAGGAGGGCACTGAGTTGTCTGGTCCTGCCTTTGGTTGGTGGAGGCCTGCCCAGCATCTCTCCTAGAATTCTGCCTTGTATTTACCATGATTAGAGTGGGATTAGAAGTTTACAATTTTCCACGGACGGCACCAATGTTCTGAGGTAGATTCAGAGGATACCTGAGATAGGTACGTATATAGTGGTTTCCTCCTTAAGCAACAATGATCAAGCGTGTTCAGACAGGGGGTGAGTACCTGCAAAGGGACCTCAACGCTCAAGTCAGGTTGTGCACATGTAAGAGGAATATATTGAGCATTTTACTGATACCTGATTGAGGTTACATAGCCTTATATTTATAGAGTGTGCATCGAATCCTTATGTAATCTGTATTAAATGCAGATATTTAGGATTAAGATCCTTAGAGGAATCACTTTCCTTCTATGATTAGGATCAATCCCTATAAATTAGGAACTCTTAATATAAGGGCTACTTATCAATTTGAGCCTGTTATGGATCCTATAATACCGTAAGCAGATGATTGGCAATTACGGATATTTAGGGATATATCCTTGCACGTATCTAGCATTCTCGATATTATGGCCCAACATCGCTCAGTGTGTATAGCTCAGAGGCCCAATCTGACTTCAAGGCCTTCCGAGGCTGAGTCCGACCACACATGTACTGGGTTGATCCAACTAGACGGGATCCCAGATCACGATCTAGAACAAAATCAAACTCCTCAAGCTGAACAAGAAAAATTCCAACCAAATCTCCATCCTCAAACCTCCATATCACAATACAGTAACAACAAACACAAATCCAATGGTAAAAATAAATAAATAAATTCAACCTAGAACTCCCATCAATAGATCCACAAAATTGCTCAAACAACCACTGAACTCAGTCACCAGCAACTCCGGCCACCACCTTTCTTGTTCTTCCTCCACTGAAACACCTATACACAAGCCACCTCGAACCACCGTCAACCAAACTGTCGTCAACCCAACCAAAACCATGACCTCTGCTTCTACCCTTGAAGTTCAGCCTCTCCCTGCAACATAGCACCAAGGCTCACCATCAACTGCACAGCGTCCCTCTCCCTCTCCCTCTGCCGAAGCCACCGCCCGATCGCCACCACGTCATTGCACATCCACCCCAGACGCAGGTCTCCGTTGTCGTTCTCGCTCTACCGCTGCTCAACTTGGCACCTCCACCTTCACCCCTTTTCTTGCGTCATACGAGGACCAGAATCCCCTTCCTCTTCCCATTCCCCTTCCTTTTCTTTCTTTTCATTGTGTCTTTTTTATTAAATGATTATCTTGTTTTTTTATTTTTTTAAAGTAGTTTAGAAATTAGGTGTTAAATGAGTTGGCTCATTAGCTTAGTTTGCAAATCTGTGAGATGAGTTACTTTTAACTTAGGCTGCTAGTGGTTCGGTAGAAATACAACATTTAGGTTTAATTTCTTTTTAGTTGGGCTTGATTTTCTTTTTGGGGTTAAGTATTTTTTTTCTTAAGAATAGATCTTTACAAAAAATTACAAAAAAAAAATTAACATAGTGAAGTAATCAAATAATTTGGGTTAGGAATAATAAGTAAAAAGAATGGGAATAGTAATAGTCCTAAAAAAAATAAAAAAAATATTAAATGAACAAAAATAAAAAACGTGAATTCTCTTATTTGATGTTGTTAAGTATTAGTTTACTTCTTAGTATCTATATTGCTTTCTTCAGTGGCAAGATTTTATGTTTTAGAGTATGTTTTTTTTTGTTTATTCTAGTACATGTTTATTGCTATTGATGGTTTAAAAAAAAGTGTTAATTAAATAAAGTTGTTTAAAAAAAATCTTTTTCCTACATGTTAAATGAGATTGCTAAAAAAATAGAAATCTTTTTAATTCATGCAACATCTACAATGATGATCGTATAGTTTTATTATCTTCAAATGTCCTATGAATTGTAACAATTTATTATATAATTCTATTATTTTGAACCATGTGCAAAAGTAGATTTGTTTTCAGAAAATTTTCTTTTCAAACAAAATATTTTCTAAATTAAAATAATTAATATACAATTATTTTTTAGAGAATTTCGTTGACTTTGAACTTCTCATTATACTCAAAAAATACATAAGTTGAAAGTCAAGCTAAAAATTTAATTTTCATAATTGATATATTTTTTCAAATAATTATAACATCTCAATTTATCTTTTAAAAAAGGTTAAATAAATATTTTAAAGTTATTATTAATTTACAAAATTAACTCAGGATAATTGTTTAAAGATAAATGTATCAGGAGTGCTGTGAGATTTAATTTACTCCCTTCTTTACATACAATCGACTCTCAAATTTAATTTAATTTTAAAGACTAATTTTTTAATAAAAAATTAATTTTTCTTAATTTAAATAAAATTAATAATGACTCTATTTTTTTTCTTAAAAAATTATTTTTCACCACCCCAGTTGCGATTGTGTCGCGGCACCTATTGACAGAGAAATCATCCATATATGATACCATCTAATAACACCAGCTGCTCAATGGGTATAGCATTCACTTTGCCAGCAAACTTCTTTTGTAACCATGACAAAAAGGCATTTTTTATTATTGTCTCAATCGTGGAAATGAAAAAGTAATAAATATTTAAACGATATTTAATGAATAAATTATACCAATTTATGTTTTTCAATACATATAAACCAATTAGTAATACCCATTTTTTATTTTATAAGAATAGTAATATAGATCCTTTACGTCATAGTTTTAGGATTTAGCTTGCATAAAAAATAATATTTCTAATTTAAAAATTATTAAAATTTGCAAGATATGTTTGTATCTGGGATTGAGATCCTCTCAATTGTTCATTAAATTGATCACATCTAGTGAAATCATCTTAACCCTCCATCAATTATAAAGAAAAATCATCGGTGGACAATTGAGAGGGGTGGGACGACATCGTTGCCATTATGTAGTCTGAAATTTGCTTTCCCCTTTTTCCTCTCCTCCTCTCCCCGCTTTTTCTTTGACAAATCCCATCGAGGCCATCGACTCTCTCCGGCGATCAACCACCACAACAACACGCCGTAGCATGCACGTCGTCTTAGCTTCTGCCATAGCCCTCATCATAACCCAATGCACTGCTTCATTGATCCCCTGCGTAACCCGACGGCTCCTTTTCATTGTTCTTCTTCCCCTTTTCATTGTTCTTTTCTGCTCCTTTTCCCTTGGTTGTGCTTTTCTGTAGCTGCATGTCGGGGGTAGTTGGATGTGCACATTTATATATTTATCACTTAAGTATTTTGTATGTTATTCTGCATAGATCCTTAACTAGTGTCCTTTTCTTTGTTTTTGCCTTTGTTCCATTCATCATCATACAAGTGGATAATCTATATTGTTAACTATGATCAATATTTTTTTTTCTTGTGCTCTGAATCTATTTTTAAAATCCAATGAATGATATATTTAGAAAATGTTCAATTGTAGAGTTTTTTTCAAGTTGTTAATTGGGACATGCTACATAGTTGACATTCAAGTAAATGTGTTCTATTAAGAATAGCAATTTGTTATTGCTCACACTATGCGAGTGTTCTTTTCTTTCCTTATTCCATTCTTCCATCCTTAAAATATGAAATGCAGGAGAATTAGTGACTTTATTTGATCTAATTATACTTTTCTACATGCTGATAATATGAAAGGATTGAAAACATTGTGAGAAAATTAATTTTCTTTATTTTGTGCAATGTCAAGTTGAATAGCATGGCTGACTTTGTCCATCGTCCATGGTTGAAAGAACATTTAAATGCTAATAGGTAAGCTTGCACTAGTAGCAACCACTATGGTACATGTCTCATAGCTTTATTAATTTTAATTATGATATATTTTGGGATTAATCAATCTTCAAGTTGATGGTTTTTTTTAATTAGATTTTTTATTTGATTTTTTTTTCCTTTTTAGGATGTCGGATGATTCTATTGTTGCACCAAATACCCCATACATGAATATAGAACTTGATTGGTAGCCTCAGATAGGCAAGACATTCAATACTTTAGAAGAGGCATGGAAAATTTGGACTAATTATGGTGGAAAAATTGGGTTTAACACTAGAAAGCAGTAAGCTAACAAAAGCAAAGATGGAAGGATTTTCAGTGTTAGATATGTTTGTAGCAAAGAGGGTGTTCGTAGGGTAGACAAAAGAGATCATTTAATCATCAATCCTTGGCTTGAAACCAGGACTAACTGTCTTGCAAGATTAGGATTGAAATACATGAAAGAGATTGAGAAATATCAAATTCATGATTTTGTTGATGAGCATAACTATCCTTTGCACCTTCCAAAGACAACTCACATGCTAACATCTCAGCGAAAATTATCTCAAGTTCAAGCTCATGAGATTGATTTGGTAGATGACTCATGCATTAAGCAAAAGGCCTCATTTGAATTAATGAGTAGATAAGTTAGTGGAAGAGCAAACCTTGATTACACACGTTTGGATCAAAAGAACTATCTTCGTAGCAAAAGATTGAGAAACATGGCATACGGGGAGGCAGGTAGCTTGTTACAGTACTTTCTGTTAGCCATGGCAACCATCACCCAAGAGAGGGTGAATTAGATGATTACAAATTTTTAAAGCAACTTTGAGAAATTATGTATTTTGATATTTTCAATCAACACATACAGCGGAATAAGTCTAACAAAGATATAACTATTATAGATTACTCAAATATAACTTGGGTTATGGGATAAATCAAGCAAATAAGCTAGATATCAAGTTCTTAAAATTAAAATATCAAGATGACAAGATATGCAATAGATAAATATACTACACTAAATACTGAAATTAAAGAGTGTAGGGAAGAGAGAATCAAGCTCAATAATATATTCTGGTTCAACTACCAACCACTTGTGGCCTACATCCAGTCCCCAAGCTTAACTTGAGATTTTCTTCACTATCTCCTAAACTTCACGGATGTTAGGAAAACTTTTGTACAAACATGAGTACTTCTCATACCTTGGGATACCTCACCCTTGTGCTAGAGCCTCAAACTCTTCAAGCTTCACAGGTGCTTGAAAAAATATTTACATTCAAGAGCACTCACAACACCTTTGGGATAACTCACCCTTTGTGGTTGAGCCTCACTATAAGGGATACCTCACCTTTTTCTCTCTTGAGGAATACCTCACCCTCTTACAATGATTTCAAGATGAAGAGAAAGATTAGAAACTCTCACAAAAGTAGATATACAACTTGAAAAACAAAGGAATAAAAGGATTTTGTAATAAAGAGCTCAAAATATGATTTCGATGATTCAATGATCAAATCAAGTGTTCTATAGTTGTAAAAGCTTAAAATACCACTTATATATAGAGCCTAGGTGATAAAATAGTTGTTGGTAGTGCTTAAAAATGATTTTTTATGAAAACTAGTCGTTGGAAAAGTTTCAGACTTGTGGTAATCGATTACTTGGATGTTGTAATCAATTACATGACTCTTAGAACACGTTCTGGACTTTTTGGGTAGGATGTAATCGATTACAATGGTCATATAATCGATTACATGGCCTTTGCCAGAGTTGTAATCAATTACAAGGCTTGTGTAATCGATTACAACATTCTAATACTTGGAAAACAACTTGAAACACCCATAACTTCTTTATTTCTTATCCAGTTAAAGCAAATGACCACTCATTGGAAAGATATTTGAGTCTATTTTTAAAAGTTTCACAACAAAAATTAAAGTATTTTGAAAGTTATGATCAAAAGAGTAATCAAATGTCAGTTTTTCAAAACTCAAACTTTAAATGGTCATAACTTCTTCATTTCTTATCCTTTAAAGCAAATGACCACTCATTGAAAAAATATTTGATTCTATTTTCAAATGAAAAAGTTTCACAATAAAAAGCAAAGTATTGTGAAAGTTATGATCAAAATAGTAACTAAATGTCAGCTTTTCAAAACTCAAACTTGATTACTTTTCATAGTTTTAAACTACTACTGTGACTAGCTTTTCAAAACATGTTTGTTGGACATTTTAGCATGTAAGAACCATTTGTAAAGATTTAAAAACATATTTGAGCTCTTTTCTTATAAAACCTCTATCTTTACATTAGAGAAAGCCTAAAAAGAAAATATATCAATTCTTGTCCTTAGATTTCTTAATGTAATTCAAGCTTCCACAAATTTCTTCTCTTCAAATCTTGAAAAGCTTAGAACATCTTACCATTCTTATTCTACTTGAATTGAGCATAATTGTGATCTTTTACTTTCTTATTGCAATACTCACTCTTGGTACTTGGACTATCCTACAAAGTATTACTCACTTAAAATTAACATAGTTAGTCCAAATTCATAATTCAATATCTTCATATGTATTATTCATAAATGTATAACTCTAGTTAGTCTAACATGCATATAAGAATTTCACAAACACATCCAAATAAGACATTTATCAATTACTAATAGATATGCTCTATATAGGATGCAACAAAGAACACTTTACACATTTTTATTCAAATAGAGCCAAATCCAATATTAATTTAATACAACTCATATAACATATTATTGGATATATTCTATAAAAGATGTTATAAAGAATATGCATGATTCTTTTATGAAATATAATAAGATGGAGTACATGATCATGCATGATCTAATATAATCTATTAAGTACATCTATGTAGCATGATCAATATCCTTTTATAATGTATTTGTCATCATCAAAACTTAACACATTAAATCATTAGGGCAAAGACAATTCTACAATCTCCCTCCTTTTGATAATGACAAAATCGCCAAAGAAAAATATGTTGAACATTATAGAAAAATAGATATTCATGTAAGCGTATCAAGCAATAAGTACAAGAACATATTTTTCTTTCCAATTTTCACTCCCTCTATTTGACATCAATAAAAAGGCTTAGGAAGGAAAGATAATATTTTCTCTCCCCCTATAAATACTCATGTTGTCAAAAAGAGTAGGATCATCAAAATCAAAACTTCTTCAAGTTATTTAAAAATAACTATCTCCTCCTATTTGATTCTACATATGATTCAAGATTAGAGAGATGAAACAAACATGCTTTCAAAATATAAAAAGATTATTCATGCAGTACTTGTCACATTTTGCTACATCAACATTTAGTATATGATAGCAATAAGCTTAAGAAATTATATCTAACATATAATATCTTACATACTACATGATAAATAAGTACCGCTTGATGAAAGTTACAAAATATCCATATAAGGTCATGAAATTAAGGTTTTCAAACAAAAGATTATACAACTTATCACATATCAAACATTTCTCAATGAAAGAATCAAAAGATATGAAGTTTAAGAATGTTTACCTTCTTTCATTGATAGAAGAAAAGAGATGGTCTTCATTGACATGTTGATAGTATTAACAATAAAATACTTCATGTCAATCATAGATGTAAGCTAAGAGATATAAGCAACAATTTAAGAACTAGGCTCCCCCTCAAAATATGCATATTATGAAAATATAAAACATAATAGTTTAACATAGTCATGCATATATTTATAGTTAACAAGGACATGGAAGAAAGATATGTAAGATGAAAATAAAAAAAAACCATTACAAATCAACAAATAATTATAAGAAGTTATAAGAAAAGAAGATAAGCTCCCCCTTATTGAAGCACAAGATAGATAAAAAGAAATATATATGTCAAGACCATGTAAGTACATTACCATAAAGTAAAGCAAGGCAAAAGATACTTATTCTTAATCCATCAATCAAAAATCATTTTTAAACTTCTCTCCTTTTCAAAAAGAATTTTATAAGAACACATTACATTTTCAAAAGCATTTTAGAAGGGTAGAGAGGTTTTATATTAAAATCACATATTTATTGAGAGTGATCAAACCTAAGTCAAAAGAACATTTGAAAGTACATTTCCTCTCTTTCTCATTGAACAAAAGTCTTGAGAAAATAAAATACTTTAAAAAATAAGACTTATCTTTTGAAGTATTAAGATAGTCTCTATAGAACATTTCAAAATATTTATTTGGAAACTTTTTTAAACATTCTCTCAAGATTTAATAAAACTTTTCAAAGCAATGAAGAGAGTACTATATTTATAGCACATATCCAATGCTTTCCAAATTTTCAAGACAATTAGGAGGTGAAAATACTTTCAAGGTCTTAAGATAAGTTCAAAAGATTTTTAAGGATATGGAACTTGAAAAGCTTCTTTTAAATATAATAAGAGATTTTACTTTAAAAAACTTTTTGATCAACCAAGAAACTATTTTCAAAAGAAGAGCATGATTCTCATAGGAGTTATACCATTAAGAAACCATAGATCAAGAGAATCATAGATATCAATCATTCACTTTGATAAAATATGCTATAGGGATCAAAGCATGTATAAGACTAACATCAACCACCCTATATGCAATGATAAAATTAGTAAGTTAATATCTAATTAAGAACTTTGTTAATGCTAAGTATACTTTTCATATAAGAAAAGCATCTAATCATTCAAGATCAATTTATCAATAAGTATCATACAATCCATAACATATAGAATACCACAATAGCTTAGAGATAAAGATACTTATTAAGTTAGATAGAGAGTGATGCTCTTTATTTGTTGATCATTTAATTTTGAGCTTTCTTCCTTTGAATATTGCACTTGAAGAAAGTATCCTCATGTCCCTCTTCATCCAACTCTTCTCTTTATCCACTTATGTTTGTATGTAAAAATTTTGATGGCTATATTTGAAACACATAGAGGAACTTGCTAAGCTAACTTCAAAAGTTCTCTAAATCACAAGCTATCATCAAATATCATTTAAGACCATTTATAAACATAATTTAGGTTGATATATATAATGTAAAGCATGTACCACATTATCAACTATCAAATGTTAGCTCTAACGAGAACAAAAGAAAGATACATGCACTTGAATCCAAAAGCATAGTTTAAGCATTTTCAAAGCAAGATTCAAGTTTGTCAAGTAAGAAATTCTAGTATACACACATGATTCAAGTTTCTTACATTGAAGTTCAAAGACAAATTCAAGGCATAAGATGAATCATTTACTTATTATTTTCAAGATATGAACATATCAAGCAATTTTAAATAAGAAGACATATTGCTTTTAACTTCCAAGCTCCAAGTAAGTATATAAGACAATTAAGCATCAAAGAAAAATGATTAGAACTACTTATGAGCATGTGAATTTCAATATTTGAACAAAGAAAATTGGTCACAAGCTCAAGAACAAATATATTTGCATAAAACATGTTATTCCAAACAAAGTATGTATATATCTAGTATGTAAGCATATGTAAAGATATTTTCAAGGTACAATGCTAGAAAAGCACAACTTAAGGCATGTTAAGGCATAAAACAAATCTTTACTTCTCCAAATATCACATGATATTCAACTTAAAGAGAAAAATAAGGATAAAAGATTGATATCACCAAAAGTTTACTCTTTGAATTTTTCTAGGTGACTCCAACTTTCAAGTTTCAAGTCTTTATGAAAAAATAGAGATTATTTGCACCCTTTTTAGAAGTTGAGTACTTTTAAGCTTTACTAACCTCAAGTTGAATAATCTTATTCCATTTAAATGCTTGCTTGAGGTAGTTATCACCCTATAACACAATTCATAGTGCTTTATTTGATATCTACTAATTTTGAATCCATAGGGGTTAGTCATTGATTATTAATTCATTATGCTCTCATGAAGATCAATTGTTTCATAGTATATAAATTAAACACAATAAATTAAATAATTAATTGCCATTAAGCACATAGCGAACCACATGCTTACTTTCATGATATATAGACAATTTAAAGCATAGAAAGCATATATAGTTATAGAATACCCTATGATCAAGAAATATGCAAGATAGTGAGCAAAGGGTGTAATAAGAATGAAAATTGTGCTATATATAATATTTAACTTTTATCAAGTATACATGATTCTATCCTTTACCTAAGGCCTACAAGGAACATGCTTTTTTAAGTGAATGTGCATAAGAGGTAAAAACTTTTGATACCTTGGCCTTGGTAATCAAGGAAACTCTTTTCCTCACTCATTGATTCTCTTTTAGTGTTTTGAACTTTGCAAATTCCACATTATGCATGTGAGAAGTTTTAGTTGAAGGATCCCTATTTTCATGACCAATAAGTCTACCATTGGATTTTAGAAGCATTCTCCTTAATGATTCCTCTTTCATTTAACCAATTAGTCCATCCTTTTGAGAAGTTTTCTACATAATTGAAACACTAGGAGGACGTTTTGGTATCCACTTCATATTGGGTCCTTGAATGTTAATACTAGAGCTTTTAAGACTTTTAGGAACCCACACCATGTTATTTCTCATATAAGGATTTCTTCTATAATTACACAAATGAGAAATATGTCCAAAATGACCATAAAAATCATAAACAATTGAATTCAATGATGACTTGGTCCTTTGAAAGTCATCTTTGGAAAACTTAAGCATTTTGTTATTTTTACATTTTAAACAATTTTTGCCATAAGCCTTACTTGAATTTTCATGTAGAATAACATTAATTTTATTCTCATTAACAAGCATAGAATGTAAGCAATTAGAATCATTAGCTTTTGCAAATTCGAAAGATAAGTCCCTAACTTAATTTTTTAAATTAATGCACTTTTCACAAGAAGTTAAGGTTTCACATTTCAAAAGTATTTCCTCGTCAAGAAAAACATATTCATTTTTTAAAGTCTCAATTTTATTTTCAATGGAGGAAATCTTTTCTAAAAAAGATAAGTTTTTTTTCTAACTTCAACAAACCATCATACAATTCATCATATGCACATTGTAGCTCATAATAGGAAGGACTATATTCTAGTTTAGAATTATTTACCTCAAAGTTCCTTTTAGCTATATAGGAAGTAGTCTCAATTTCTAGCATACTTGACAGTTTAAGGGAATCGTCATCTTCCTTATTGTTGTCCATCAAGGATTCAAGAACATCTTCCTTCTCAAATTTATTTTGATTTACCTCTTTTCAAATTGAGCACCATCATCATCGAGAAGTATTGAACTCATTTTCTTACTTTGAACATCTTCTTGAAGACATTTTTCATGACAAACTTCCTTCAATGACTTTTGCTCTTCTTGCTTTTTATATACAACTTTATATACAAAATCATTGTTAGCAATATAAAGAGCATCAAGGGTGTCCAAAATTTCTTTGGCACTAGAGCAATTCTTAATTATAGTATAAGCATCATCATTCAAACTACTTCTCAAGATTTACATTGCTCTAATATTCAAGAAAAAACATTTGTTGTCATAAGAATTCCAAGTTTGTTTTGATTTGCAAGCAAATCCATTGAACACAATATCTCACAAATCAAGATCAATAGATTATATATAAGATTCCATTCTAGCTTTCCAATAAATAAAATGCACACCATCAAAGAATGATGGTTTATTGTGAACACCCAATTTTGACCGGGCTAAAAAAAAATAAAAAAAAAGACAAAAAAAACAAAAAAAAAAAAAAAGAAATAAAAAAAAGAAAAAGAAAAAATAAAATAAAAAAGACAAATACGCACATACGTTTTTCATGGGGATGGGGGACTCAATATAAAAAAAAAGAAAGGAGTGATTGACGCAAAAGAAAAAAAAGAGAAGAAAGGGTCAACACAAAAAATAAAAAAGGGGGAATTTTGATACAAAAAGGAGGATTTTAGGGAGATTTGTCGGGAGAAGATGAAAATCTGAAGGAAAATGCCAACTTCCCATACGGTGAGCAATCATCACATCCAACTCTTCCTTCCAAAATGTGAAGGATCCCTCCATAAATGCCTCTGCCATCATTTTCTTCCAGACGAGCTGGATAACCCAATTCTTTCCAAATCCTTCTCCAACCAAATAAACCCAGCAATCACCCTCCAAAACCACCTACTCCATCCTCCTCATCTTCCACTCCATCTCCACGTTCTCTCTCTCCCTTCAACCTCAAAAACCATAACCACATCTCCCTTCTCATTAACTTCCCCTCTCCACCGTAGCCACCCATAGCAGAAACCCAAATCCCAAGCACACAAACAAAGAGTCCACACAGCAAAGCATCTTTTCCTGGCGACCTAAACCTTCGTCCTCTCTCCACTGTGAACTCACTTCTATTCCACTAAATCATCACCATCCTTCTCCAACAAAAATAAAACCAGCAACCACCCTCACTTCAACAAACCTCCACGTGAAGCTCCATCAAAAAGAGGGCAGGACCCTTCAACCTCCAGAATCTCCATCATCAACTCAGCAACCCATTCATCACCTCCCTTTCAAAAAAACCACCCTCCATAGCCACACGTCCACCTCCACCGAACTAACAACCATCATACCCCCACCGACCGTCGAACCTATCCAAACCTCCACCGTCGAAACTATCCCCAACCCAAAACCATGAACCCCACCAAACCGTAGCAGCCACCACGTGAAGCCAGCAAACGTTCACCACCTCATTTTGATAACCCCACAAAGCCAGACCCCTCTTCAACCGACCGTCGGACCGCACAGAAGCCATCAGCCTCCCAGCCGACCGTCGAATCCATCCTCTTCAACCGACCGTCGAACCGCACAGAAGCCATCAGCCTTCCAACCGACCGTCGAATCCCAGATCCTCCAAACTTCACCCCATTCTCATCACCTCCAACTCGACTGTCGAACCATCCAATCCCCCTAAACCGACCGTTGAACCTCACCAACGCCAGTTACCACACCTCACCGACACCCTCACCGACCGTCGAAACCTAAGAAGCCAGATCCTTCCCCTCAACCAACCGACCGTCGGACTCCCAAACTCCATCACATCCGACTGTCGAACCATCCAATCTCCCTAAACCGACCATCGAATCCACATATATCAACCTTCACCATCCCCTCTCACTATTGTTTTGAACCCACTCACACTAGCCAAAATCCCATAAAAGGGCCTCCATAACCTCTCCCGAAAACCACAGAACCTAATCAGAACCGACCGTCGGATCAGGAACCAGAAACCAAACCCGTCGAACCTCAAATTAGAACTCTACCAAAACCGACCGAAATCATATCCCTCTCCGCACTCGACTGTCGAACTTCCAGCTCCTTCTCCACACTCGACCGTCGGACTTCCAGCTCCCTCTCCGCACTCGACCGTCGAACTTCCAGCTCCCTCTCCGCACTCGACCGTCGAACTTCCAGCTCCCTCTCCGCACTCGACCATCGAATTTCCAGATCCCTCTCTGTTTTTGATCGTCGGATCTCACCAGATCTTTCCCTGCATCCGACCGTCAAATTTCAGAAACTAAATTCTTCCACACCGACCGTCGAATCTCAGGGTCCAAACACCTCCCCAAACGTCTCCTGGTGCGTGTTGTTATTGTTGTCAAAGTCTCCAACTTTTATTTCTTTAAATTGAATTGTGATTGTCTCTTGGGTGTGTGAGGTTGAATCACGTGGACTGTTGTCCATAATGATGCATTTTGGTAAGAAGGGAGAAGGGTAAAAAAGTTAAAAATGATAAACAAAGAAATAATAAAAAAGTTTTTTTTTAAAAAAGGAATAAAAATGGGTTACTTGAGTTGCGACAGCTTGCTAACCCTTATATTTTGTAAACATCTGAGTTGCGACAGCTTGATGATTTACATTTTTTTTAAGTTAAATCGCTAATTGATAATCTTAAATAAAAATTTCGTAACAAACTTGATAATCAATGGGTGATGTCTCTAGCGTGACGCGAGCTTCACCTATTTAATCCTTAATTTGGATAACTGAGCCGCGACGGCTTGTTAATTCAAATTTCAAAAATTAATTCAATTAAAATCAACCAACCCACAAATATTTTTTAAAGAACTACGTAACTTTGAGTTCCCCATTGCACCAGGGGATACGTAGGAGCAGAATTTCATTTCTGTCAAGCCAAATTTAAATTTTCACAATTTTGTGGTTTCGCTTTTTAGTTACAATGTTTGCAAAAAAAGGGGTAAAATAAATATTTTCAAGGATTGTTAATAATTTGCACAATTAATCTAAGGTACCGTCTTAGGACGGGTGCGTTAGGGGTGCAGTGGGATTAAGTTTCCACCCTTCCCTAAGCATAACCGACTCCCGAATCCAATCTGGTTCTAAAGACCATTTTCAAAGAAAGGTTTTCCAATTTTTCCAAATTCAAATAAAATTGGTGGCGACTCCATTTTCTCAATTTCATATTTTAAAATCATTCGAGTTGCTATTTCCCCGCCGCGATCTCGATCGCGACAGATGGCGACTCCACTGGGGATATTTGGAGAGTCAAGCCTGTCGTTGTTAATTGTGCAAATTGTTAATAATTTTCATTTATTTATTTTACCCTTTTATCCTTGTTTTTGTTTTCTTTTTGTTTGTAAATGGATTTTATTTATTTTGTTCTATGTAAATATTTGATAGCGTTATCCCTGTGCTTGTTTTGACCTGATATACTTGTATATAATTTGTACTTAATTGTGCATAATTGTTGAAACCTTAGGATAGATGATTGCTGCCTGGCTATTGTATATATGTTTTTGCAGGTTGGGGGGTAGTTTCTTTTTAAATTTTTGTACAGGTTTGTACGCTCCCAGCACCCACTACACCTACACGTAAAGCACACACATTCGAGTGGGGCCCTATACCCGGGTCTGAGTGAAGCCTAAGATAAGTAGAAGTTGTGTAGTGATAGCCATTTTGGATGTACTTCCTGTTTGGTTATCGCGAAAACCTCATCTAGAGTGCGCCTTTTTCATGAATGTCTCACACCTAGTTGGTTTACCCACTATTTCGTGGTCAACATTCTGAAATAGGACTTGGCTCTAGAGACCTCTAAAATAGAAGAGCCACCCTATGGAAGTTCTCACGAATCAGAAGGACTCTTAGATCTTTAGGATAGAAAGTCCCAAGTTTAAGGCAATCCCATTAGGACACAAAGGGAGCGTACTTCTTCTTTCCTCATGCCATCCATTCTTGCATTAAAAAAATTTTTAAAAAAAATACTGTTACCAAGTGGCCTCAATACTCAAGAGGGGGGGTGAATTGAGTAGTTAAAAATAAGTTCACAAATCTTTCGCAAATCGTTTGACAATCAATTTTCGTTGAAGCTATTGAATGATCAGAAATAATTAAATAGATGAGTTAAGCACTTTTACTAATGAACGTAATAGTCAAGGAGACAATATCCAAATAGAATAATGAAACAATGCACAAAGATAAACAGAGGAGAGTTTAGAGAAACAAAACACGTCGTTTATCCTGGTTCAATCACTACTCCACTTGTGATCTACGTCCAGTCCCAAGCAACACCTTGAGATTTTCCACTATATCTTCAAGCTTCAATGGGTGCTTGAAAAACCACTACAACCTTGAGCACTCAACAATATGGGATACCTCACCCAAAAGCTTGAGCCTCTATTTTCCAAGGGATACCTCACCCTTACAATACTTGAGGGATACCTCACCCTCACTAATCAGAAAGTATAAGATTGAAATAGAAGAAGCTCTCTCTAGAGCAAGTGTTTACAAATTGAAGCTCTAATATGCTCTCAAGGATTTTTCACGTTTTTAGTCAGAAAACAGAGCAAGAAATGATTTTAAGAATTGATTCACGTTTTGAAGTATAATGATCAGTTTTTGGTTCAAGGTCAACCGTAAACAAAGACCCAACTTGGGTATTTATAAGTTTCTCAATTAATAGAGCCGTTGGAGGTAGTTGGGCATGCATTTAATGCATTTAATATAGCCGTTGGACGTTGTCAGGATGCGTGTAATCGATTACATATCTCTGGTAATCGATTACATTATTGTTCCAACGTTTTCGAACTTTCACGGGCTCGTGTAATCGATTACATTCTTGAGGTAATCGATTACATAGCTTCGACTTTGCTTGTAATTGATTACAATGCTCATGTAATCGATTACATGACTTCGACTTCTTTGTGTAATCGATTACAATATCCTTGTAATCGATTACATGGCTCGTCGAACGTGTTCTTTGAGTTTCGGGTTTTGTGTAAACGATTACATATATTGTGTAATCGATTACATTTCTTGTCGAACATGTTCTTTGCCTTTCGGGCTTTGTGTAATCGATTACATATCTTGTGTAATCGATTACATGGCCTCTCGACTTTCTTGTAATCGATTACATTGTTCATGTAATCGATTACATGCTTGCTGTTTGATGTGTAATCGATTACAAACATTGTGTAATCGATTACATTTGCCTTTGAACACATTTTTCAAGTCCAATAACTCTTGTAAGTCATTTCCAACACCTCAAGGTACTTGTTTAAACATAAATCCTTTTAAGAGTGTTAGATTTAAAGTTGAAACTCGGTTTTATTGAAAGCCATGTTTATCTTTGAAATTTCCCATTTATTTTGAAATCATATATATTGAAAAACCATTTGAGAAATCTTGAGAGCATTTAACATTAATGTCCTAAGTCTAAATAACTAATTAAACCTTCTGTCTTCTTTCTTTGATCTTGATTTTTCCTTTTGTGCTTGATCTTCTCTTTTGCTTTTGTTATCATCAAAAACCTTTCGACATGCCTTAGAGACATAAGCATTCACATTCTCCCCCTTTTTGATGATGACAAACTGATCATAGGAAAAAAGAAAGAGTTTTTGCATTTGTATATCATAGTCATTTAGTTACAATGCTGTCCCCGGAGATTATGCATGATATTGGGTTAGATTTTGCATATGAAAAGTTTAATAACTTAAAAGTTCAATAACTCCCCCGTACTCATGCAACCTTTAAGTACATTTCATTTTTATAACTTAAAAGTTCAATAACTCCCCCGTACTCATGCAACCTTTAAGTACATTTCATTTTTCCTTATTTTCTCCCCCGTTGGCATTATCAAAAAGACATAAGCAAAAAAAAATGGACAAAGCATGTCAGTTATAGTTCATGATTCCCAATTGTTTGCCATAATGAGAAAAGTCACTAAGATCGGTCAAGCAATATTCCAACACCAACCATTCAAAGTGAAAACATGTTTATGTATTAATAATCAAGCATGTACAAAGAAACATGTCACAACCAAGTAGGCAATAATCAAAAGATAACCATAAAGGTATACCAATTTTATATAATCGAGTTAAGAAACAAAAATAAGTACAAGGTGGAAAAACAAATCAAGGCATAAGGCCGGGATCACTATCGGTGTCCTCGTTGTCACAAAAGACATCACCCTCGGTTCCGTTTGACAGAGTCTCCTAGATCAATGTCATCATCGGCGGGCATAAGATCGTCGTCGAATCCGAAGCTCCTCATCATCGGCCAGGAATTCCGGATGGACCGGCGAAGGATATGGGATCGGAGGGCGAGAGGATGTGGGGGGTGCGGCAGCAGCAGGACTCTCAGAACAGGAGGTCCACGTAAGAGGGATCGAATGGAGGCAAGCTCCTGGTCTGAGTAGTCCATCCTCAGCTCAAGATGGTCGATCTTTTGCTCTATATGATCCATGCGCGTGTTGACGTTGGCGCTCAGGTTGCGCATCTCTTGGAGCAGAAGATCAAGAGAAGCTGGAGCAGGAGCAGAGGCAGGGTACTGAGCCCCCTCATCATCACTGTCTGGATCGTGATGGATATGGCCAAAGGTGCCATGAGTAATGTAATGCCACCTATCCTCCATCTTGTAGAGCTGAAGCTTCTTCAGAGTATGTAGCCCAATTGATTGGGGTCCCTTGGAGCTGGTGTCCTTGGACTCTTCAGTCAGCGAAATGCGACAATACTCAAGAATTGTGGTGACTAACATGGCGAAGGGGAGAGCAGAGTTCTTCTTTTTCTTGATGTCTAGCATATGCTGTAGAATGTAGTATCCCCAGTTTATTGGGTGCCCTGTGGTCATTGCCCATAATGCCACTACATCGTCCTTGAGGACTTGGGAGTAATTCCCTCCTCTGGGAATCAATCCACGAACCAAGAGGTAGTGGAGGACCCTGTTTTCCATAGTGAGGCCAGTGGCCATTATTCTGCGTCTAGGATCACTGGGGAGGTGGTAGCCAGTCCTAATCAAGGAGAGAAGAGCAGCCTTGTGCTCAAACTCATGCCCCCAGACTTTGGCATTCCCACAGAACTGGGCTCCATCAGGAGTGAGCTTGGTGAGCCTATACCATTCTGTCATGGTTAACCTGATTTGTTGCTTTTTCACCTCAGAAATGATGCAATTATCCTCAACCTTCAGGTTAGCATAAAACACTCGGACAAGGTTAGGGTAGATGGCCTTCTCTATACTTAGGAATCCCAGCAAGCCTAAGTGTTCTATTGTCCTAAAGCTCACTAAGGGTTCACTCTCACAGAAGGTGATGGGTAGATACACGGGAGAGATGATCTTGCGAAGTGGAAGTTCTTCCGAACAACTCGGCTTTCTTCACGGTGGAGAAATGCCTCGTGAGGTCCAACCCGGAGATATTGCGTGTAGAGCCACGGAGGAACTTCCAACAAAGCAGCCCCTGTTCTTGGGCGCCGAGCGATGGGAGGATTCAGCCATTGATGAGAGAGAGAAGCACGGGTTGAGTGGTAAATGGTTGAGGATGAGTGAGGAGAGAGAGAGGGACGAAATTAGGTTAGAAAAGTGGAGAGGGTGTTCGTGAGAGAAGATGGGGAGATTTTGGATGAGGGATTTGAGGAGATTTGATCGGTGGGTTATGTGGAGAGGGATTTCGAGATTGAGAGAGGCGAAATGATGAGTTTTGATGGAAATTTGAGTGAGAAATGAGAGGTTTTGAGATCGAGGTGCGTGGGTGCAGAGGAGAGAACGAGGAAGATGAACAGGGCCAAACAGAAATGACCACTACGCGCGTCAGGAGCCTTTTAAAAAACCCTGTGTAATCGATTACATTGAGTGTGTAATCGATTACATGCATTCTGGTGGGTGTGTAATCGATTACATTTTTAGTGTAATCGATTACATACTACAGGAACCTTGTAATCGATTACATAGATGATGTAATCGATTACACTGAAGTTCTGAGTTGGTTGTAATCGATTACAAAATGTGTGTAATCGATTACATGCATGACAGAACCTGTGTAATCGATTACAAAGGCATTGTAATCGATTACCAGCACTCTTTAACTCAGATTTTGCGTTCCAAACAGCATATAATCAATTTTAATCCATCCAAAACAGTTTTAAAGCAACTCAAATCAATTCAAATCATCATCCAAGCATATAGATTAATCACATTATGATTCAACTCATATAATTGATCAAAATTATCATGTTTACCAAGAATTTCACCCTTTTTGGTGACTTTTGAAATTTGTTGATTTTCTTGTCAAAGTGGGACATGAGGGAGCACCTGCAAAATAATTTAGGGAAAACTCCGACGCTCAAGTTAGTATGGGATTCAAATATATATAATGAAAATTCAGAGATTGTGCAAAGAAGATGTGGCATAATTATGCGAAAAAACGCAAGCTTAGGCTTTTGTTTTAGGATTATGCAAACAAATATTTAATTTATGCATGAATGGTCCAATATACCCAGATTCGTTTCTAATGTAGAAAAATGCTTCTTTTGCAAGGGGTTTAGTGAAAATATCACTAATTGCTTAGTTGTTTCAACAAATTCAAGTATGCAATCACCTCTTTGAACATGATCTCTAATGAAATGATGTCTTATTTCAATATGCTTAGTTCTAGAATGCAAAATGGGATTTTTTGACAAGTTAATTGCACTAGTATTATCACATTTTATGGGAATGTGATCAAGCTCAAGACCATAGTCCAAGAGTTGTGTTTCATCCAAAGGACTTGAGCACAAAGCAACTCCCACCGCACATATTCAAACTTCACTGTGGACAATGCCACACTATTTTGTTTCTTCTTTGTGCCAAGAAACTAGTGAGCTTCCTAGCAAGTGGCATGTCCCACTAGTGCTCTTTCGATCCATTTTGCATCCAAGAAAATCAGAATCGGAATACCCAATAAGACTACATGAGGCACCCTTAGGGTACCATAAACCCATTTGTGATGTGCCTATTAGATATTTCATTATTCTCTTAACAAAGACTTAGGTGTGATTCCTTAGGATTAGCTTGATATCTAGCACACATGCATACACTAAACATTATATCAGGCCTACTTGCAAAGTGAGATAAAGGAGTGAGCCAATCATACCTCTATATTTTGTAATTTCTACCGATTTACCTCCTTCATCCTTGTCCAAATAGCAAGAGGTGCCCATAGGAGTAGCCATATGCTTGGCATTGTCCATTCCAAACTTTTTGAGCAGCTCCTTGCAATACTTGGATTGGCTTATAAATGTTCCTTCTCTTGTTTGCTTGATTTGTAGACCAAGGAAGAAGTTGAGCTCACCCATCATGGACATCTCAAACTCACTTTGCATAATATTTGAAAATTCTTTACAAAGAGAGTTGTTAGTAGCTCCAAATATAATGTCATCAACATAGATTTGAACTAGAAGAATGTCATGCATTTTGTGTTTTATGAAGAGAGTGGTGTCAACTTTACCTCTAGAAAAGGCTTTTCTAAAAGAAATTTGCTCAACCTTTCATACCAAGCTCTAGGAGCTTGTTTCAAGCCATACAAAGCCTTTTTCAATTTAAAAACATGGTTGGGCATTTCAAAGTCCTCAAAACCAGGAGGTTGTTCTACATACACCTCTTCTTGTATAAAACCATTTAAAAAGGCACTTTTGACATCCATTTGATAGAGTTTGAAATCCATGATGCAAGCATATGCAAGTAGCATTCTAATGGCCTCTAGTCTAGCTACGGGAGCATAAGTTTCTTCATAATCTATGCCTTCTTCTTGATTATATCCTTAGCTACAAGCCTAGCTTTATTTCTTATTATTAAACCCGTTTCATCAAGTTTGTTCCTAAAGACCCATTTGGTGCCAATTATAGGATGATCATTGGGCCTTGGAACTAATTCCCAAACTTGATTCCTCTCAAATTGGTTTAGTTCTTCTTGCATGGCCAAGATCCAATGCTCATCATTAATGGCCTCATTTATGTCTTTAGGTTCAACTTGAGAGACAAAGGCTAGATGATTACATGCATCTCTAAGTGAGTTTCGAGTGATTACCCCTTTTGATACATCACCTATCACCTTGTCAAGAGGATGATACCTTGAAGTCCTCCATTCCTTGGGTAGATCCGAGATTTTGGAATTTTCTTGCCATGAGTGATCAAGGAGTCTCTCTTCTTTCTTCTTGGACTCTATCTCTTGATTTTCCAAGTGCGTCTTTGCCAAGATTTCAACTTTGCCAATTCCAAGAATCTTCCCTTTGTTGTTGTCACCATATGTGACATGACCATGTTTCTTGTGTGTAAGGGAGGAGAACTTGGAGCCATCTCCGGTCATGTGCTTGGAGCAACCACTATCAAGATACCAACTTGAGCTCTTGGTCTTCAAGCACACCTACAACACACATTCAAGATTTAACTTTTGGTACCCAAATTGTTTTGGGTCCTTGTGTGTTAGAATTAGGTATGGTGCCTTTAGGGACCCAAACCCTTTGATTCCAACCTTGGTGTTTATGTTCTTTCTAACATTGCAAGTGGATGCACTATGCCCTTTCCTACCACAATGAAAACATTTAACAAAGGGGCTACTTGAAGTTTTTGAGGAAACAAAGAAGTTCTTATAAGATTTTTGATGGTTGTTTGGATTAAATCCTAAACCGGCTTTTTGGAAAACACATTTTTGTCTCCCTAACAACACATTCAAGTTGTCTCTTCCAAAAGTGAATTTTGCAAGAGTGTTGTTCAAGTCTTCAATTTCTTTTTCAAAAGCTTTGCATGATAAACAAGGTAATGATATGGATGCATTTTCATGTGAGGAGCAAATCATGCATGATGAATTAGCATCTATGAGTCCTAAAGTCTCATTTTCAATTTTAAGTTCATTTATCTCCTTGGTTAAAGTAGAAACTTTCTTTGTCAATAGGGAGATTGTTTTATTGGAAGACAAAATCATTTTTGTGAGCCTCAAAGATTCATCATGCAATTCTTGAAAGGCATCTTGCAATTCATCATAAGAAGGTGGAGGTTCTAGGTTAGAAGAGGTTACCTCGGTGTCGCTTTCTCCACTTTCTTCTCCTTGAGCCATGAGGCAAAGATGGGCTTCCTCATTTTCAGAGTCATCGGAAGAGCTTAAGTCATTGTCCTCCCAAGCTATATATGCTCTTCTTCCTTTCTTTTCCTTGGAGGGTCTTTTCTCAAACTTCTCCGTCTTCTTGAGATATATAGGACACTCCATTTTCATGTGCCCGGTTTTCCACATTCATAGCATTTTGGAGGAGTGGAGGATCCTTCTCCTTTGTGATATGCTTTCTTTTGAGGAAACGGTGGTCTTCTTTGAAATCCCTTTTTCTTCAAGAATCTTCCGAATTTTCTCACAAGAAGACTAAGATTCTCCTCACTTAGCTCAATATTTTCAGCATCCTCTTCACCATCTTCATCATCATCTTCAAGTATGGGAGAGGTGGCCTTGAGTGCAATTCCCTTCTTCTTTTGTCATGTTCTTCATTTTGATTGAGCCTACTTAGTTCCAGCTCATGCTCTTGAAGTTTTCCGAATAGGGTGGCTAGAGACATGGTTGATAAATCTCTTGATTCCGCAATCGCAGATTACCTTGGGTTGCCAATTCTGCTTAGACATCTCAAGACTTTGTTAATAAGATCCTCATTAGGAAATGTCTTTCCCAATGAGATGAGATGATTAACAATATGAGTAAATCTCTTTTGCATATCTTGAATACTCTCACCTTGATTCATTCTAAACAATTCATATTCATGAGTAAGAGTGTTTATTCGAGATCTTTTACCTCACTAGTACCTTCATGAGTTACTTGTAGGGTATCCCACATTTCTTTTGCGGTCTTACAATTTGACACCCTAAAGAATTCATCATACCCCAAAGATGTGGTGATGATGTTCTTGGCTTTCAAATTATATTGAACCTTCTTTTATCATCATCGGTCCAATCACTTCTAGGTGTATTAATTGTCACACCATCCTTAGTTTGTGTAGGGACAAAAGCACCATTTTCAATCTGCGTCCCACACATCTAAGTCAATAGCTTCAATGAAAATTTTCATCCTTTCTTTCCAATAGGCATAGCCATCCCCATTGAAATAAGGAGGTCTATTTATAGAAGAACCTTCATTTGAAAAACCATTTGAAGCCATCACTTCTCTTGAATTTGCTAAGCTCTTTATACAAGAGTCTAGCTCGATACCACTTGTTACCAAGTGGCCTCAATACTCAAGAGGGGGGTGAATTGAGTAGTTAAAAATAAGTTCACAAATCTTTCGCAAATCGTTTGACAATCAATTTTCGTTGAAGCTATTGAATGATCGAAATAATTAAATAGATGAGTTAAGCACTTTTACTAATGAACGTAATAGTCAAGGAGACAATATCCAAATAGAATAATGAAACAATGCACAAAGATAAACAGAGGAGAGTTTAGAGAAACAAACACAAATCGTTTATCCTGGTTCAATCACTACTCCACTTGTGATCTACGTCCAGTCCCAAGCAACACCTTGAGATTTTCCACTATATCTTCAAGCTTCAATGGGTGCTTGAAAAACCACTACAACCTTGAGCACTCAACAATATGGGATACCTCACCCAAAAGCTTGAGCCTCTATTTTCCAAGGGATACCTCACCCTTACAATACTTGAGGATACCTCACCCTCACTAATCGAAAGTATAAGATTGAAATAGAAGAAGCTCTCTCTAGAGCAAGTGTTTACAAATTGAAGCTCTAATATGCTCTCAAGGATTTTTCACGTTTTTAGTCGAACAGAGCAAGAAATGATTTTAAGAATTGATTCACGTTTTGAAGTATAATGATCAGTTTTTGGTTCAAGGTCAACCAGTAAACAAAGACCCAACTTGGGTATTTATAAGTTTCTCAATTAATAGAGTCGTTGGAGGTAGTTGGGCATGCATTTAATGCATTTAATATAGCCGTTGGACGTTGTCGGATGCGTGTAATCGATTACATATCTCGGTAATCGATTACATTATTGTTCCAACGTTTTCGAACTTTCTGGGCTCTGTGTAATCGATTACATTCTTGAGGTAATCGATTACATAGCTTCTGACTTTGCTTGTAATTGATTACAATGCTCATGTAATCGATTACATGACTTCTGACTTGCTGTGTAATCGATTACAATATCCTTGTAATCGATTACATGGCTCGTCGAACGTGTTCTTTGAGTTTCTGGGTTTTGTGTAATCGATTACATATATTGTGTAATCGATTACATTTCTTGTCGAACATGTTCTTTGCCTTTTTCTTTTTGTGTAATCGATTACATATACTGTGTAATCGATTACATGGCCTCGACTTTCTTGTAATCGATTACATTGTTCATGTAATCGATTACATGCTGCATTTGATGTGTAATCGATTACAAACATTGTGTAATCGATTACATTTGCCTTTGAACACATTTTTCAAGTCCAATAACTCTTGTAAGTCATTTCCAACACCTCAAGGTACTTGTTTAAACATAAATCCTTTTAAGAGTGTTAGATTTAAAGTTGAAACTCAGGTTTTATTGAAAGCCATGTTTATCTTTGAAATTTCCCATTTATTTTGAAATCATATATATTGAAAAACCATTTGAGAAATCTTGAGAGCATTTAACATTAATGTCCTAAGTCTAAATAACTAATTAAACCTTCTGTCTTCTTTCTTTGATCTTGATTTTTCCTTTTGTGCTTGATCTTCTCTTTTGCTTTTGTTATCATCAAAAACCTTTCGACATGCCTTAGAGACATAAGCATTCACAAATACATTATCTTACATTTTCATGACATTTCCAGTATTAAAAAAAAATATAGCATCTTGCATTTTCATAGCATTCTAAAAAAAAATCATGCATCTTCATAGCATCCCTAGCATTAAAGAAAAAAAGAAAACTATCTTGCATTTTCATGACGTTGCATTTCAAAAAAATCATCAGGCATTTCCATGGCATCCTTGACTAAAAAAAATCATGCATAGCATCCCTAGCATTCAAAAAAGAAAAAGAAAAAAAATTGCATTTTCATGACATTGCATAAAGAAAATCATGCATTCCTAGCATTCGAAAAAAAAATCATGCATTTTCATGACACTCCAAGCATTCTTAAAAAAAAAAAAAAAAGACAGCTGTGTACCCGACAATGAGGTAGGTAGTGCCATTAAATTTTATCGGAAGCATGTGGAGACAACAACTGCGAAAATCTTGCAGTATGGATTTTATTGGCCTTCTTTATTCAAGGTCTGTTACACCTTTTGCAAAAGTTGCGGAAATTGGTCAATAAAGTTTTGCTTTAAGATTCTCATCCGCACCTACTCCTTAGAAAATTGAGATCTAGGTGGCGCGGTTCTTTTGTTGTCAAACACGTGTATCTTATGGGGCCATAGACATTGAGAATCCTAGGAATGGTGTTGTATTAAAAGTTAATGGACCAAGACTCAACCATTTCTGGAACATCAAGTTGTTGAGTTCTCTGTGTTCTTAGGTTAAATGGCGGATAACGGTACTCCGTGACTCTCAAGTCGGTTTATTTTTCAGTTTCCCATAATAACGATTTCTTCTCCTTTCAAAATGGATGTCATTCTCTCAAATCTAAGAAAATATTTTCCTTCTCTCCCTCTAAATGCTCTAACAAAAGTCTATGAAGCTAGGTGTGAAAGACCGAGATTGTTAATGTATAAGGGCATCCCGAGAAGATATACATTTGGATAATCAAAGCAAAGGTTCGTTTAGGTGGAGAATCTTGATTCATTTGTCCCATACATTGCCTGGTCTCGGTAAAAGTTCATTTTCAAAAAGGAGAAGAGCAAAAGAATGAAAGTTTGTTACAAGTGTGCACGATGGAATTGCAACACGCGATGTCACTCTTTGGGATGGTTTACGTAAATAGAGAAGATAAAATATTCTTCATTAAGAATGGGTGAGTAAGGAGTCATTAGATAATATCTTATTGACTTTTGAGACGCATTCTTGTGGAGTTGTGCGGCGTGAACTTCTTAGTTTGTGGAATCTCTTCAAGGACGAGCAAGAGCGTTACGGTCTTGGGAATCGACTCAAAAAGACCCTGTTTGCCAATTTATAAGAAAATTGGATGGGAAGCTTATCCTCGACTCATAGAAGGCGTTTAAGCCGTTTACGGACGTGAAACCGAGAGGAAGATGTGAGCCACAATCACAACAACATGTATATATTATCTTTCAAAAGAAAAAAAAATGAAAAAAATGAAAAAATGAAAAAAAATGAAAAAAATGAAAAAGGGCGAAACTTCGGTTGTACTTGGTCTTTAATTAGATTAGGAGCCCCGCCGGTGGAGTGGCGAGACCGTCATTGACTCGGGTGGACCTTCGCACGCCGGTCGGTAAATAAGATTCGTGTGTCATGCTCTGCAGAGAGAGCCGCGCAAGCATTCCTGTGTTTTAACCAAAGGCTCGCTTGTTGATGGACGAGAAAGAAGCGTCCGTGTTTGCATTCTCGCGTGACAATGCCTACGAGTGAATCCCGTGATTTAATGCCATGGGCTTTTCGGCGACCTCTCACTTGGCCGTGGTCGTTGGTGGTAGGTTTGTCGATTTACGCACTTTAATTAGTGGCGTCGTAGCTCAATCCAAAATATCCCACAAGCGGGAGGGAGAAGAATGCCCAGATTGGTGAGCCGTCTTGGTATTCTTGCACTTATGATGCGAGATAAAGATCTGCCATGAAACACTGTACATAAAGGTATGTAATCATTTGTTATTATTTTATCTTTGTATGATTTTGTTGAATTTTGGTTTTGGATGATGATCTTTTGGATGGGATCCTTCGGGGTTTCTAGACTTCTTTACCCATGATGATTTTCTTGAAAAAAAAAGTTAAAAAAAAAAACACAAAAAAAAAAAGATTTTATGTTTCTTAAATTCAACCTTTTCTGACAACAGCCGACCTACCCTTCTAGGTGCAATTATTTCCCTTTCCATTCTTTTTCTTATTTAAACACTCCATTTTCTCCTTCATCTTCAACTCAGAAATACTCAAAGAGAATAAGGGTATAGAATGGGGCCTTCTATTCGTAACCTAAAAAATGTCTGTGTTTTTTGTGGGTCGAGTTATGGGAAGGGATTAGAGTTTGTAAACGCAGCTAGCGCTCTTGGTCGATCACTTGCTGCAAGGAATATTCATCTTGTATATGGGGGAGGTTGTCGTGGGTTAATGGGGGCTGTTTCACTTGCTGCTTTTATAAGAGGCAGTCAGGTTTTAGGTGTTATTCCTAAACCTTTACCTGAAAGTAACATCACTGGCAAGACAGTTGGAGAAGAAATTCAGGTAACATCCATGCATGGACGCATGAAAATAATGATTGACAATTCTGATGCATTTCTTGTCTTACCAGGTGGTTTTGGTACTTTGGAATAAAATTTTCAAATTGTCTCTTGGGCTGAACTGAACATCCACCATAAACCCATTGGTTTGTTGAATGTTAATAATTTCTTTGACCTTTTGTTATTTTTTCTTGACAAAGCTGTGGAACAGAAATTTATCACTCCTTCGGCAAGACAACTTCTTATCTCTGCCTCCACTATTGATGAGCTCATTGATAAATTGGAAGCTTTTGAGTATGTACATGATAAGGTATTGGCTCAAATAGATTGGTCAATAGGAAGCAAAAGGAGGTAACAAGAAAAGCAAGACAGATCGACACTTTCTCTTTAATCGGTTTGATTTTATTGTACTTTGTTTCTGTTTAAATTTGTGTCCGCTTTCTCCAATAGGTAATTCTATCCTTTACTCATCTATATTTTAACATTAAGGACAATGTTATGATCTGGTTGGGGGGAAGGATGGTTGTGTAAAAAAAAAAATAAAACAAAAAAACAAAAAAAAACAAAAAAAAACAAAAAACAAAAAACCAAAAATTCAAAAAGTGTGTTTGTTAATATGTTTGTTGTGCTTGTCATCAATTAACAACAAAAGTAAATAGGGATGGCAGAGTAAGGAGTAATTTTTATCTTGAGACGCATCTTAATTGGTGGCAGAGTAAGGAGTAGTAGGGTAGTAATTAATTAGTATTAAATTGTGGAAGTACTTAAGTTTTATTATCTGATTTCTTTTTAGGGTCTGATGTGGCACTGACAGTGTGCTTCTTTTCTGCTTGGCGTGGATTCACTTCTTATGAGGGTCAGATGCGGCACTGACTGTGTGCTTCTTTTCTGCTTGGCGTGGATTCACTTCTTATGAGGGTCAGATGCGGCACTGACTGTGTGCTTCTTTTCTGCTTGGCGTTGATTCACTTCTTAGGGTCAGATGCGGCACTGACTGTGTGTTTCTGCTTGGCGTTGATTCACTTCTTATCAGGTTGTTTTGCTCTTTTCTATATCTCTCTTTCACGTTGAGGACAATGTTATGATCTGGTTGGGGGGAAGGATCGTTGTGTGCCTAAATATAAAAAAAAAAAAAAAAAAAAAAAATAATAACAAAAAAAAAAACAAAAAAAGGTGTGTGTATGTATTAATATGTTTATATGTTTGTCAGTAATTTTCCAAACCAGTTAAGGATGGCAGAGTAGGGAGTAAATTTTACTCTTGAGACGCATTTTAGTTGGGGTAGATAACTAGTTTGTGTGGAAGTAGCAATTGAAATTCAGGAAAATTTGCATGATTGAGTAAATTGTCTTCTTTCTTAAAAATCATATGTTTGGTTATGGATGTTGAATTGGACCGAGAATGATAGAACTATATCTTGTGAGATCTTGAGCCTAATGGATGGATTCAACATTTATGTCATTCTCTTCTTTCTGGTGTGATTTTCACTCATGATAATGATCACTCTAGAACTTGCTTTAATTCTTTTTGAGGCTACGTTTCACTTGCATGCATGAACATGATTGAGGCCCTCTTTCTTAGCCAGTTTAACCAAATGGCCAACCTTGTTTTCAATATGATATAAAGCACTCTTTTGACTTCTTGAAAATTTTCTGATTCTTGCCAACCTTGTATATTTTCCTTTACTTAACCCCTTTGAGCTTATTTGACCATTCTTTGTTTCTAACTCATTACGTGCCTTAAATGAAAAACCATGTTCTAACCCAACCTTAGGGAATAAGAGAGCATTGACTTTGTTATTTGATGAGTTCTTGAACAAGTGTGGGGGTGCATGTGCAGGTTGGTTATATAAAAAAAAAGAAAAAAAAAGAAAAAAAATATGTTTCTATAAAAAAAAAAAAAAGAGAGAGAGCTGATTATTGCTACAATCAAAAGAATGCACCATGTGATATATTCATACCTAGAGTGAGGGTGGATGATTGGAAATAACAGGAATAGAAGGAGAATGTTCAAGCCTAAAGAAATTCAATCTACCAATTGATCTTTAACAAAACATTAGTTAGATATTGATCATTGTCCTGTATGAGAAAAAAGCTAAGAAAATCTTGGGAAAGTTAGACTGAATGTTCTCAAACATCTTCTCCACTCTAACTGTATCATAATGCTCTTCTATTCTCTTTGGTATTTAACTTGACATATCCATATTACTTCTACCTTTACCTTGACCTCACTACAACCTTAAATAAAGTCCTCATGATTTGTGTGTGCATGTATTTTGAGTAGTGGAGAAGTAGAAGATAAGCAAGCATATGGTAGTGCAATTTTCATGGGTCGAATTGAGTGAAATACCTACCTTTTAAACACTTGAGAGATTGAGAGTAAATTCTATGAGGATCTATCATTCTTTACTCATGTTTTTCAATTGAAGTATCCTTGCTTGCTGATTTGAGATGTGAAGATGTGTTACCTCATGAATGTTTTAATTACTTGAATTTATTTGATCTTCATTCTTAAATATTATTAGAAATTGAGTCTTTTAGAATGTTTAACTTTTGAGTAAGTTTTTTTCTGTTTTGCCCGAGGACGTGCAAAAGAGTAAGTGTGGGGGGTGTTTGATAATTAATGATGTCCAGTTGTCGAATCTTGACTCAAGCGAAAAAAAAATCTTTTGATTTTCTTGCTATTTTATTTCCTGTGTCTTTAACCGTTGTAAATAATATCCTTTCTGTAGTCAAACTTCTAAGAACAATCTGGAAGTTGTTCGTTTCTTTCCTGTTGTACTTTTTGAATTCATGAGTGTCTGTGACATAATGCTTCAGGTAAAGTGACCATGAGTACAACACCATGATTTGACCATCTAATGGTAATTGCTTATTGACCAATTCAGATCGAAGAGATCTTGGAAATCCCAATTGATGGAAGAGGAGATACCCGAGCTAAAAAAAAAAAAGCAAAAAAAAATGAAAAAAAGAGCCCGTTAGTCTGAAAACCTGAAAGGTCGGTCTAAACAAAAGTTAGGGCAAATGAATGGGCAAAATCTCAGAGGAAGTTGGCCTGAAACACCTTGAAGGGTGCACCCAAACTGGGGCAATTTTGAATTACGTGTGATCAGCTACACAGGGGCAGTTTTGTTTGCATTTAGTTGGCCATACTGGGGCAAAATTTTTGAAGGATTAAGGAGAAGCTGTGTTGAAGGAAGTAGCAACGCAGACAAGGACTGAGTTATCAAGCAGTTGCAGGGAATCAACTAAATGAGAGACAAGGTTAAACACTGGGGCAAAATTTTCTCTCAAGGAGTCAGTCAAGTTCATCCCATTCCTTGAAAGGAAAGTTGAAAGTGGCAAACAAAGAAAGAGAAGAAGAAGGAAAGAACTGAAGGGTCTAAGGAAGAAAAGCATGTGAATAAAGTTTGAGTGGTCAAAGTTTTCCAAAGTCGTCCTTAGTTCAAATGTTTTTAAATAAAATTTAGAAAATAAGAAAAAAATAAAAAAGGAAAGAAAAAAAAAGGGATGAGAAAGAAAAAAAAAAGAAGAAAATGAGAAAGAAAAAAAAAAAAAAAAAAAAAGAGAAAAAGAAAAAAAAAAAGAGAAAAGGAGAGAAAAGCAAAGGAAAAACAAAGAAAAGAAAATGAGAAAAAAAAAAGAAAAAAAAATCTTTTTGATCAAGATGCTTATTCCATTGTCATTTAAATTCTGGGACTCAGTTGCCCATTGTCTTTTAAATTCCGGGACTCAGTGGCCCATTGTCATTTAAATTCCGGGACTCAGTTGCCCATTGTCTTTTAAAATTTCAGGACGCAGTTGCCCATTGTCATTTAAATTTTGGGACGCAGTTGCCCATTGTCATTTTTCGGGACTCAGTTGCCCATTGTCTTTTAAATTTCGGGACTCAGTTGCCCATTGTCATTTAAATTTCGGGACGCAGTTGCCCATTGTCATTTAAATTTTGGGACGCAGTTGCCCATTGTCATTTTTCGGGACTCAGTTGCCCATTGTCTTTTAAATTTCGGGACTCAGTTGCCCATTGTCCTTTAAGTTTCCGGGACGCAGTTGCCCATTGTCATTTAAATTTCGGGACTCAGTTGCCCATTGTCTTTTAAATTCTGGGACTCAGTTGCCATTGTCTTTTAAAATTTCGGGACGCAGTTGCCCATTGTCATTTAAATTTTGGGACGCAGTTGCCCATTGTCATTTTTCGGGACTCAGTTGCCCATTGTCTTTTAAATTTCGGGACTCAGTTGCCCATTGTCCTTTAAGTTTCCGGGACGCATTGCCCATTGTCATTTAAATTTCGGGACTCGATTGCCCATTGTCTTTTAAATTTCGGGACTGGGATTGCCCATTGTCCTTTAAGTTTAGGGACTCGATTGCCCTTTGTCTTTTTTTTTTTTTACCTTCGTTGAGCGCATCGGCTCCATGCATTTCAATTGTTTTACTTTTGAGCGCATCGGCTCTGTCTTTTAATTTGTCTTTTACTTTTGAGCGCATCGGCTCCTGTCATTTACTTTTTGAGCGCATCGGCTCCTGTCTTTTAACTCTTGTCTTTTACTTTTGAGCGCATCGGCTCCTGTCATTTACTTTTTGAGCGCATCGGCTCCTGTCTTTTAATTCCTGTCTTTTACTTTTGAGCGCATCGGCTCCTGTCATTTACTTTTTGAGCGCATCGGCTCCTGTCTGTTAAATTCCTGTCTTTTACTTTTTGAGCGCATCGGCTCCTGTCTTTTAATTCCTGTCATTTACCCTTTTGAGCGCATCGGCTCCTGTTTTTACTTTTTGAGCGCATCGGCTCCTGTCATTTACTTTTTGAGCGCATCGGCTCCTGTTTTTAATTCCTGTCTTTTACCTTTTGAGCGCATCGGCTCCTGTCTTTTAATTCCTGAGCGCATCGGCTCCATGCATTACATTTTTTTTTACTTTCTGTTGAGCGCATCGGCTCTATGCATTACATGTTTTTTACTTTCTGTTGAGTGCATCGGCTCCATGCATTCCATGCATTTTAAATTCCTGTCAATTTCTTTTGAGCGCATCGGCTCCATGCATTCCATGCATTTTAATTTCTGTTGAGCGCATCGGCTCCCTGCATTTTATTTTCTGTTTAAGCGCATCGGCTCTATGCACTTTAACTTTTTGTCATTTCTTTTTCTGTTAATTCTTTTGAGCGCATCAGCTCCATGAATTTTAATCCTTGAGCGTTTTGACGCTTTGCATGTTATTTCTCGCATTTGTTTTACATCTTGTGCTTTGCCGGACAAAATTGGAGTTCATGTCTTTACTCGTTCCTTACGACGATAATAAGAAGACCACAATTTTCTTATTATATAATAAGAAAAAAAGTAAAGAGGGCAACTGTGAACACCCAATTTTGAGGGCTAAAAAAAAAAAAAAAAAAAGACAAAAACAAAAAAAAAAAAAGAAAAAAGAAATAAAAAAAAAAGAAAAAGAAAAAATAAAATAAAAAAAGACAAATGCTGCACATACGTTTTTCATGGGGATGGGGGACTCAATATAAAAAAAAAAGAAATGAGTGATTGACGCAAAAGAAAAAAAAGAGAAGAAAGGGTCAACACAAAAAATAAAAAAGGGGGAATTTTGATACAAAAAGGAGGATTTTAGGGAGATTTGTCAGGAGAAGATGAAAATCTGAAGGAAAATGCCAACCTCCCATACGGTGAGCAATCATCACATCCAACTCTTCCTTCCAAAATGTGAAGGATCCCTCCATAAATGCCTCTGCCATCATTTTCTTCCAGATGAGCTGGATAACCCAATTCTTTCCAAATCCTTCTCCAACCAAATAAACCCAGCAATCACCCTCCAAAACCACCTACTCCATCCTCCTCATCTTCCACTCCATCTCCACGTTCTCTCTCTCCCTTCAACCTCAAAAACCATAACCCCATCTCCCTTCTCATTAACTTCCCCTCTCCACCGTAGCCACCCATAGCGTAAACCCAAATCCCAAGCACACAAACAAAGAGTCCACACAGCAAAGCATCTTTTCCTGGCGACCTAAACCTTCGTCCTCTCTCCACTGTGAACTCACTTCTATTCCACTAAATCATCACCATCCTTCTCCAACAAAAATAAAACCAGCAACCACCCTCACTTCAACAAACCTCCACGTGAAGCTCCATCAAAAAGAGGGCAGGACCCTTCAACCTCCAGAATCTCCATCATCAACTCAGCAACCCATTCATCACCTCCTTTTCAAAAAACCACCCTCCATAGCCACACGTCCACCTCCACCGAACTAACAACCATCACACCCCCACCGACCGTCGAACCTATCCAAACCTCCACCGTCGAAACTATCCCCAACCCAAAACCATGAACCCCACCAAACCGTAGCAGCCACCACGTGAAGCCAGCAAACGTTCACCACCTCATTTTGACAACCCCACAAAGCCAGACCCCTCTTCAACCGACCGTCGGACCGCACAGAAGCCATCAGCCTCCCAGCCGACCGTCGAATCCATCCTCTTTCAACCGACCGTCGAACCGCACAGAAGCCATCAGCCTTCCAACCGACCGTCGAATCCCAGATCCTCCAAACTTCACCCCATTCTCATCACCTCCAACTCGACTGTCGAACCATCCAATCCCCCTAAACCGACCGTTGAACCTCACCAACGCCAGTTACCACACCTCACCGACACCCTCACCGACCGTCGAAACCTAAGAAGCCAGATCCTTCCCCTCAACCAACCGACCGTCGGACTCCCAAACTCTATCACATCTGTCTGTCGAACCATCCAATCTCCCTAAACCGACCGTCGAATCCACATATATCAACCTTCACCATCCCCTCTCACTATTGTTTTGAACCCACTCACATTAGCCAAAATCCCATAAAAGGGCCTCCATAACCTCTCCCGAAAACCACAGAACCTAACCAGAACCGACCATCGGATCAGGAACCAGAAACCAAACCCGTCGAACCTCAAATTAGAACTCTACCAAAATCGACCGAAATCATATCCCTCTCCGCACTCGACTGTCGAACTTCCAGCTCCTTCTCCACACTCGACCGTCGGACTTCCAGCTCCCTCTCCGCACTCGACCGTCGAACTTCCAGCTCCCTCTCCGCACTCGACCGTCGAACTTCCAGCTCCCTCTCCGCACTCGACCGTCGAATTTTCAGATCCCTCTCCGTATTCGACCGTCGGATCTCACCAGATCTTTCCCTGCATCCGACCGTCAAATTTCAGAAACTAAATTCTTCCACACCGACCGTCGAATCTCAGGGTCCAAACACCTCCCCAAACATCTCCTGGTGCGTGCTGTTATTGTTGTCAAAGTCTCCAACTTTTATCTCTTTAAATTGAATTGTGATTGTCTCTTGGGTGTGTGAGGTTGAATCACGTGGACTGCTGTCCATAATGATGCATTTTGGTAAGAAGGGAGAAGGGTAAAAAAGTTAAAAATGATAAACAAAGAAATAATAAAAAAGTTTTTTTTTTTAAAAAGGAATAAAAATGGGTTACCTGAGTTGCGACACTTGCTAACCCTTATATTTTGTAAACATCTGAGTTGCGACAGCTTGATGATTTACATTTTTTTTAAGTTAAATCGCTAATTGATAATCTTAAATAAAAATTTCGTAACAAACTTGATAATCAATGGGTGACGTCTCTAGCGTGACGCGAGCTTCACCTATTTAATCTTTAATTTGGATAACTGAGCCGCGACGGCTTGTTAATTCAAATTTCAAAAATTAATTCAATTAAAATCAACCAACCCACAAATATTTTTTAAAGAACTACGTAACTTTGAGTTCCCCATTGCACCAAGGGATACGTAGGAGCAGAATTTCATTTCTGTCAAGCCAAATTTAAATTTTCACAATTTTGTGGTTTCGCTTTTTAGTTACAATGTTTGCAAAAAAAGGGTAAAATAAATATTTTCAAGGATTGTTAATAATTTGCACAATTAATCTAAGGTACCGTCTTAGGACGGGTGCGTTAGGGGTGCAGTGGGATTAAGTTTCCACCCTTCCCTAAGCATAACCGACTCCCGAATCCAATCTGGTTCTAAAGACCATTTTCAAAGAAAAGTTTTCCAATTTTTCCAAATTCAAATAAAATTGGTGGCGACTCCATTTTCTCATTTTCATATTTTAAAATCATTCGAGTTGCTATTTCCCCGCCGCGATCTCGGTCGCGACATTTATCAATTTCAAACCTTCTATTTTGAAAAACTTTCAATGATTACCAACAAACAAGGATCTTTAACTCTAAGTGGCTAAGCTTTCAACATAACACGAAACTTTGATACTACTTGTTAGCCATGATAGCCATCACCCAAGAGGGGGGTGAATTGGGTGATTACAAATTTTCAAGGCAACTTTGAGAAATTATGCATTTTGATATTTTCAATCAACACATGCAGTAGAATAAGTCTAACAAAGATACAACTATTGTAGATTACTCAAATACAACTTGGGTTATGGGATAAATCAAGAAAATAAGCTAGATATCAAGTTCTTAGAATTAAAACATCAAGATGACAAATTATGCAATAGATAAATATACTACACTAAATACTGAAATTAAAGAGTGCTGGGAAGAGAGAATCAAACTCAAGAATTTATCCTGATTCAACCACCAACCACTTGTGGCCTACATCCAGTCCTCAAGCTTAACTTAAGATTTTCTTCACTATCTCCTAGACTTCACAAGTGCTAGAAAAACCTTTTGTACAAGTAAGAGCACTCTTCACACCTTGGGATACCTCACCATTGTGTTAGAGCCTCCAACTCTTCAAGCTTCACAGGTGCTTGAAAAAGCATTTACATTCAAGAGTACTCACAACACCTTTGGGATACCTCACCCTTTGTGTTTGAGTCTCACTACAAGGGATACCTCACCCTTTTCTCTCTTGAGGGATACCTCACCCTCTTACAATGATTTCAAGATAAAGAGAAAGATTAGAAACTCTCACAAGAGTATATATACAACTTGAAGAACAAAGGAATAGAAGGATTTTGTAATAAATAGCTCAAAATATGATTTTGATTATTCAAGGATCAAATCAAGTGTTCTAGAGTTATAAAAACTTCAAATATCACTTGTATATGGAGCCCAAGTGATAAAATAGTCATCGGTAGTGTTTAAAAATGATTTCTTATAAAAACTAGCCGTTTATAGCCTTTGGGAAAGTTTCAAACTTGTGGTAATCGATTACATGGATCTTATAATCGATTACATGGCTCTTAGGGCATTATGTAATCGATTACGATGGTCATGTAATTGATTACATGGCCTCTACCAGAGTTGTAATCGATTACAAGGCTTGTGTAATCGATTACAGAATTATGATACTTGGAAAATGACTTGAAACACCCATAACTTCTTCATTTCTTATCCGTTTAAAGCAAATAACCACTCATTAGAAAGATATTAGAGTCTATTTTCAAACTAAGTTTCACAACAAAATTAAAGTATTTTAAAAGTTATGATCAAAAGAGTAATCAAATGTCAGCTTTTTAAAACTCAAACTTTAAATGGTCATAACTTCTTCATTTCTTATCCATTTAAAGCAAATGACACTCATTGGAAAGATATTTCAATTTATTTTCAAATGAAACAAGTTTCACAACAAAAAGCAAAGTATTATGAAAGTTATGATCAAAATACTAACAAAAGGTCAGTTTTTCAAAACTCAAACTTGACTATTTTTCATAGTTTTGAACTACTACCATAACTAGTTTTTCAAAACATGTTTGTTAGACATTTTAGCATGTAAGAACCATTTGTAAAGATTTAAAAACATATTTGAACTCTTTTCTTGTAAAACTTTATCTTTACATTGGAGAAAGCCTAAAAGGAAAATATATCAACTCTTGTCCTTAGGCTTCTTGATGTAATTCAAGCTTCCACAAATTTCTTCTCTTCAAATCTTGAAAAAGATTGGAACATCTTACCATTCTCATTCTTCTTGAGTTGAGCATAATTGTGATCTTTTAATTTCTTATTGCAATGCTCACTCTAGGTACTTGGACTATCCTACAAAGTATTACTCACTTAAAATAAACATAGTTAGTCCAAATTCATAATTCAATATATTCATATGCATGATTCATATATGTATAACTGTAGTTAGTCTAACATGCATATAAAAATCTCATAGACACATCCAAATAAGACATTTATCAATTACTAATAGATGTGCTCTATATAGGATGCAACAAAGAACACTTTGTACATTTTCATTCAAATACAGCCAAATCTAATATTAATTTAATACAACTCATATAATATATTATTGAATATATTCTATAAAAGATGCTATAAAGAATATGCATGATTCTTATATGAAATACAATAAGATGGAGTACATGATTATGCATGATCTAATATAATTTATTAAGTACATCTATGTAGCATGATCAATATCATTTTGTAATGTATTTGTCATCATCAAAACTTAACACATTAAATCATTAGGACAAAGACAATTCTACACTTTCAACAAGAATCAATATGAAACCTATTATTCTGTTATGCAATCTAATTCGATGTTGAAGAACAGATAACAAATATTTTTTGTGCTGATGCGAGAATGATTATGGACTATGAATACTTTGCTGTTGTGCTTACTCTTGACATTACGTATAGTAACAATAATGCATGTAGACCTTTAGCTGTGTTTGCAGGATTTAACCACTTTAGAGGGGTGGTAATTTTTGAAACTCCGCTTCTTTATGATGAGTCCTTTGAATGGCTGTTTAGAGAATTTTTTTAAGGCACATAAGAGAAAAAAGCCTTAAACTCTTTTCACATATCAAGACCATGCAATGGCTAAAGCTTTACTTGAGGTAATGCCCGAAACATATCATGGTTTATGTTCTTGGCATTTGATTCAAAATGGCTTAAAACATCTTGGTAATTTGATGAAGAATGGGTCTAATGTTTTGAGAGACTTGAAGTTTTGCATGTACAAATACTTAGAGAAAATTGATATTCAAAGAGCATGGGATAAGGTTGTGGATGATTATAAGCTTCAAGAAAATAGGTGGTTAATAGGTTTGTATAAAGTAAAGGAGAAATGGACAAAGTGTTATATAAAAAATGCTTTCACAATTTGCATGCGAAGTACACAATTTAGTGAAAGCTTGAATGCAGATTTGAAAACTTGCATGAAACCTAACTTGGACGTAATCTAGTTTTTCAAACACTTTAAAAGGGTGGTTAGTGATAAGAGATATAACTAATTGCAATGTGAATTTGAATGTAGGCAAAAATTACCAAGGTTGAAGATGGAAAAGTCACATTTAGGGCTTGTTTGGGTAAGCTGAAAATTATAGATTATGCTGATAATCGATTATTGTTATAATCGATTACAATCAATTATTGTTATAATCGATTATAATCGATTCATTTTTATGTTTGGATGCATTAGCTGTAAAGCGATTTTAAGCTAATATGATTCGTTTGGATGATATAAAAAAGAATCGCTTTTATGCATTAAATTACTAAAATGGGTATAGAATGATTAAAAAATTTATTTGATTAAGGGCAAAATAGTATTTACATATCAAAATGTAAGAAATAATCTATAAGCTAAAATCATAAGTTCCAATCTTTAGCTTATGATTATTAGTTGAAAAAAACTTTTATTTTGCATTGAATTTCTTGTAAAAGCTTTTTTAAAAAATAATCTTTTTATCCAAACATAATAATTATTTCACAAAACAGCTTAATCCTCCAAAAACAGTTGTTTGGGAAAGATTTAATCTTTCCCAAACATGCTCTTATTGTAATAGGTTGCACAAAAATATACTCTTCCTTTTTTTGATCTTTTTCAAAAAAGAGTATACTCTACAACTTATATAAAAGAATGAAATGAAGGTGATTCAAACCATGAATATTTTGTTAGTTTGTGCAATGAAAATGGAGAGTATAAAGTCTCATTTAGTCCTTCCATTAGCACAATTTCATGTAACTGCAGAAAGTTTGAGACTTTTGGCATTTTGCACTGTCATGCAATCAAGGTTCTTGATGTGAAAGGTATTAAATTAGTGCTCAATCAGTATATATATTGAAAAGGTGGACAAAGGAAGCAAAGAATGGACTTGTGAAAGACATACATGGGAGAAATGTTTAGGAAGATGCTAATCTTGATAGCACACATTGGTATAGGTAAATTTGTCCTAAATTGGTGAGAATAACCACACAAGCATCTAACTATAAGGAAGCACAGATCTTTATGGAAAAGGCTATACAGAAGTTAAGTAAGCAAGTTGATGATATTCGTAAGAAAAATTTGGGATTGAAAAATAATAATGTCAATTCTTCTTCCGCTATCTCAGATACAAACCTTAATACCTTACAAGTCAAAGGCATGAAAAGAAGAAATGGTACGAAAAACTATAGAAAGCGTCCAAAGAGTTGGGTTGAGAACTAACCCAAAAGGAAAAAAAAAGGGTCAAATCATCAATGCGTCACAAAATAAAGAATTCAAGGTAATTTCATTTGCAACATAACTTTATTAAGTAATGTGTTTTTTAATTTCATAACTTGCCAAATTTAATATTTTCTTGCCTATTCTTAGTTTTGTTATTTTTTCATAGGAAAATAATGTTTCTTGTAGCATGCTTAGCATTTCAAGTTCTTAACAAAAACTTCAGTTAGCTGAGGTATATTAAATATCTTAATTATTTGTGCTTTTAAATAACAAATTAACCACTTGATAATATATCAATCAATTGCTAGTTATTCATGTCATAGGACACCAAGTTGCATAATTCGATAACTTATGAAAGTGATCATGGTTTTAATAGACATTTAATGGTAAGTTTTTTGACACACTTGTAAGTTAATATTTATATATAGTCTTAATCTTTTTTTTGTTTAGTATATTCAGGTTTTTTATTTATTTAACTAGTTTCTTGATTATTTTTATAACATAAGAGCCACTTGATGATGCTTTTTTCCTATCATTAAGGTTTGAGTTCAACAATGTATCAATTACTCTGAGTGATGTATCAAACTTAACGAGCAATCAAACTAGTTTCTAAACTTAAAGGTAATTTTTCATTATATGATGTTCTCATTCATATGTTATTGGTATTACTCAATGCAAGGAAGATACCACGATCTTACTATCCATTTTTAGCTTTTGCGATTTTGTGGGTTAATCAGTGAAGGAGTTGTTTCATAACATTTTGTTAGGTTAGTGACATGTATTTGTGCTCAGTAAATTGATCTAACATATTGTAATAACAGAATAATTAGATGTTACTTTTGACAATTTCCAGGACAAAAACAATCCCAAGGATAGTGTGAGTGACATGCACACAATTTCTATAATGCTCCCCACTACTTTCAAGCATTTTGGTTATTTTTACTTTAGTATTGAGCAACTTCATATTGTTGGGAAATCCACTTTTGGTACATTGATTTTTTTCATTTTTGCAAGCAGGGCATATATATGACAATGACGTAGCAAATCAGCATGGTATAAGCCTCATTGCTACTGGTGTCTCCCGTATGGGTCCTAATTGCTTTAAACTGGCCTTTTATTTTGTTTTATTTTTGTAAAAGTTGACTTTTTAATTTGATATTATGTACTCTTTTTTTATATTTTAATATAATTTATTTGGTTGGTTAGCCTGTTAGATCTTATATGTCAATTGTATTCTAATACAATATTTACTCACTATTCACATTTATAATGATAATAAGTAAAATTGAGGTAATAAAATTTGATTCATGATATTAAGGCAAAATTTCATGCCTCATGTACAATTTTACATTGATGAACACAATTGCAAATGATATACTTGTACATAAGAGAGATCCTCATATCATATTTTCAAAGATCTCTTAGTTAAGAAAAAAAAGATCTCTTGTAATGTACAATAAACAAATCCTTTGATCTTGCAAGCATTGTAGTCATTTCTTTGATATTTTTCCTTGGGAAGTTTTCACAACAAACTTGCAGCCTAATGAAACTTCCAATGAAGATGCATATTTTTCCTAACTCCTCCAAAGACTCCACAAAAACCAACTAGAACATGTTTCATATTCTTCAATCAAATTTTTTGAGGGGGAAGCATACTCTGGTAGCTCATATTTCTTGAGTTAAATAAACTTTTTTCTTTGCCTGCAATAGTTGGACAGTAGGTAAATAAGATTTGATCAATTTTTACATACAATGAGCACTACAATAAAATTAAGTGAAAAATATATCACTTAGTATAATTGTGCAATCTATTATCATGACTTGAAATGCCATTTGATGGTTATCATGTATGTGCTAACCAAAGCCAAAGAAGTAATTAAATGAAATAATAACTTAAAGCTAATAAATGGGGAATATTCAATTTACCTACTAGACAGAGATTGGATACATACACACCTGAGGAACAGGATGTTCTCAAGGATATTGAGCCCATTATGCAGTCAATCAGACGTATCATGCTACAAGAAGGGTAAGTTCCCTAATATAATAAGTGCAAACGTTCCAATACAATGAGTTTACAAGTCTAAAAGAATTATTTTTGTCAATGGACAAGGAATCACATCTCTAATATTTTCTAGGCCAATGGCAAAAAGAATTATCATTTCAAAGCCAAGACAAAATCCAAATTCCACTATTGATAACTTAAGAGTCAATTAATTGACAAAGCAAAATGGATGTGATTTGTGATCTCCTCGGGAAGGGGCTAGCAGAGCAATCTTAACAATCACTGTTCACAATCACATTGTTGTCTTAGCTTAGCAAGAACAAAGTTGGAAAAGTTCCCAACTTAGCATTTACTTTATGTGTAATAAAGACAACATCTATCATTAATCACTAAGCATGATGACTCTAAATCACAGAGGACCAATTTACAAGCAGAGATGATTCTTCAGTTTCAATATTCACAATGCAATACCAAAAGGTTGTGACAAACTTTTTCTTTTTTTCTTTTCATTTCAAACTACAAATAAAATAAGACAAATGTGTATATGACCTGAAAAATGGCAAACCAAGATGAAATTTTAGTCAAACTTCATTCCATAAGTAGCTAAAGCACAATTTTTGCTGATTGCTAGAACAACAAGAAAATCAGTTTCACTATACCAAATTTATTCCTTTGTTTCATCATTTAATTGAATTTTTGTCAACCAAAGCTATAAACTTTGAGGTGAAACAATAAAAGGGATTAGCCCATTTCTGACTTCTAAGATGCAGAATCACATTTTATTTCAATCAGAGAGATAGAGCAAAAACATACTTGTAGAGTTTGACATGAAAAGATCAAATATGAGCAAAGTGATGAGCCATGTCAACAAAAAAGTAGCAATCAACAAATTGTTCTTAATATATGCTAGCATAATAATATAGATAGACTGAGAATATGAAAGCAGTTAGGCAATTAGTGAATCAGTTATTAACAGTCATATACTACAATTTTGTTATATCAGTCATTACAATTTTCAGAATCAATGATAGCACAAAGATTAGATTACCATCTTAACAAAATTAGAATTCTATTTATATTTTCCTCCACTCAAAGATAGTAACTCTAGGTAAGTGAATTCCCTCATTCTTAAGATCCTATTCACCCCACCATTATAATTCCACACCTCAGTTCTGAATACCACTTACCAATCATCCACCTGCAATTATGACAGTGATGGCAATTGCTACCTTAACAGCAGCCACACCGAGAGCTTCAACAATGGCTTGAAAACCAACCTAAAAATATATGGTATTTCACATGAAGACAATATAGGCTGCAACAGCAGTATACATGTGCAATAAAAATTATGACAATGACAGAAGTAAGGCCAAATCAATGACTTCCAATCAAGCACTTAACATAAACCAACTTTAATTAGAAAGAGAGAACTGTGTTGACCCTTTTCATGCATATATCATAAAAAAAATAAAACTAAATTATCCAATTAAATGCAATTACTCTAAACAATAAAGAACTCACACGTGTTTTTAGGGGGGAGGGGGAGAAGGAAATGATTCAATCAGAACTCTAGTCATTATGCAATGTGGTTTTACTAACTAGGTAATATTTTGAATTTTTAGCTTGGATTTCCATATTCTCATGTTCCTTTCTGCATGCTAAACTAAATCTTTAATTGTTTCATGTTATAAACTGACTTATGCTACCCAGCAGTTGATACAACTTTAAATAACCATGTTCTAAACCTCATGACCACAATATTATCTACCTATCTGTTATAGATATTTTAAGGCAAAGAGTGCTAGAAAATGTTACCCCTTCTTTGGAAGAATAGCAAGACCACAACATCCAAATCCTAAATAGAAACAAGAAGAAATAGTCAATTTCAGTCAAGATATTGCAATACCAAAGAAGGTTAAGAGCTAATAATAAACAATCAATGTTAGAAACAATAGATTGGCATAACAATTGACCAGATAGAGCAAAGACAAAGAAGAGGATGCTAGTTGAGGATCTATGCAGAATAACATACAAAATACTTAAGTGACAAATATATAGATGTGCATAGCCAACTACCCCAACATGCAACTGCAGAAAAGCACAACCGAGGGAAAAGGAGTAGAAAAGAACAGTGAAAAAAGAAGAATAGTGAAAAGGAGCTGTCGGGCTACGCAGGGGTTCAATGCGGTAGTGCGTCGAGCTACGGCAGGGGCGATGGCAAAAGCTAAGATGGTGTGCATGCTACGATGTGTTGTGGTGGTGGTGGTTGACCACCGGAGGGAGTCGATGGCCTCGATGGGATTTGTCGAAGAAAAGGCGAGGAGGGGAGAAGGAAAGGGAAAAGGGGAAGCAAATTTCAGATTGCATAATGGCAACGACGTCGTCCCACCCCTCTCAATTATCTACCGTTGATTTTTCTTTATGATTGATGGAAGGCTAAGATGTTTTCACTGGATGTGGTCAATTTAATGGACAATTGAGAGGATCTCAATCCTTGCATCTGAATCCTTGCATGCTACGATGTGTTGTGGTGGTGGTTGATCGTCGAAGGGAGTCGATGGCCTCGATGAGATTTGTCGAAGAAAAGGCAGGGAGGGGAGAAGGAAAGGGAAAAAGGGAAGCAAATTTCAGACTGCATAATGGCAACGATGTCGTCCCACCCCTCTCAATTGTCCACCATTGATTTTTCTTTATAATTGATGGAGGGCTAAGATGTTTTCACTAGATGTGGTCAATTTAACGGACAATTGAGAGGATCTCAATCCTTGCATCAGACACATACCAGGACATTTATTAAAGTTAAATAATTTATACATACTTGGTGTTGATAAGTTTAGAAAAAAAATAAAGAGCAATATTCAAAATAATGATTAATATGATAATAAATAGCATTATAAATAGAATTATCTACCTTGGCGATTTGTTTTATTAAAATAGCATTATAAATACCAATATTCAAAATTTTATAAATAATATTTATGATGCTATTTATTATATTAACACGTGTTAGGTCTAAGTAGAAGGAGCTCGAATCTCTTTAACATGTGGTCTTGGGTTTGATATTATGATTCATGTGTATGAAAATAATATTGTTAAGAGGAGTCATCGCTTAGGCATCTGACCGTATTTCAAGAAATTAATCTCTCTTTTATCAGATGAGGAATACTCTGAGAAAAAAATGCTATTTATTATACATAACTTATACAATGCTATTTTAATATTGCTATAAATTTTAAATACCTAGATTTGTACATGTGCGATCCACATTGAGTTCATTTTAAAATAATTAAATATTTATTTATTACAATAACTAATATTTATTTAATACAAATACAAAGAAATTAAAATGTATGTAGAAAGATAAGTGCATCCTTTTATTAGAAAATTTTATACATTGTGCAAAATAACAATATTTTGGTTGTTTACCTAAGTAAATATATTCATTTGTATCAATTTGATTATGCATAAAAATATATAGCATAAAAGTGTCAAAATAATATTTTCCCAAAATATTTAGCACATGAATAATACAAATATTTCATAAAGTGATAAAAATAAATATAAGTGCTTCCAAATTGGTAAGAGATGCTTACAATAATATTAAGTTGTAGAAGCATTTGTCCTGAAAAAATGATGCTTACTTATAAAACAACACAATATTTAAACTCACTCTTTAAATTATAAGGTATGTTTTGTAGAGTAAAATACAATCGGATCATAATTGATGCAAAATTAATGGTTAAAATGAACAAACATTCACATACTAAATTTAATTTGTTCTCACCATCATAGGCCGTATAATCTTCGTTAAGGATGGTGAGAGACTTCAGAGTAGAGAATCAAAGTTAATAAATTCAAAGACAATTCCAATGGTGCTTTCTACAAATATTGGAGTGTCAATTCCAATACATTGTGGAGCATGACTTGTTAGTGAATACTAATAATAAAACATTTCAATGAAAGCAAATTGCTTAAGCAGCACGGCTTCCAATGGATCTACCCATAAAAAACAATTTAAGTCAACATGTTTCTCAAATTCTGCTAAATACTAAATTAATTGACTTAAAAAAACACCTTGCAAGAAAATGTTAATTTTCATTGGGAACAAAAACAGTTACATAATATTAAGAGAAGAAGAATAAGTCAGTAGGAAATACTCTCCAATTAATGCTAATTTCCTTATATTTAAAAATGGTTTCTATGAAATACAAAAATTTTTTTTTTAAAAAAAAAACAGAAATGAGATCATTCATTCATAACACAATCATGCAATTAATATGATAAATCACTGATTTCCTATATGCATTTTATGCTCCAAAATCATTCTACTATTAAACCTAGCTCTATTCTTTTCCTACATTCATGCATGTAACTTGTTTAAAGTACATTTTAAATTTTAATGCGATAAAATATAATTTCTTAAAGTTGCTTCTAATTAAGAACTATATACTATTAATTACAAACATTAAAAAACTCTATTAGACATGTCAATTAAGAAACAAATAATGATATCTTACCAAATAAACAATGTGTATTCCAAGTCAAGAGAGGTAATTGTGAATTTCTCCATTTTCTGCAATTTTCTCCTAAACGCCATTAATCATTGTTCAAGGAAGGATGCTAGTGTATCATGTTAGCTAAGCTTGAAATGACCAAGTATCGGCAGTTTTACAATTTTCCAAATAGAAAAAGAATATTATGAAAAATAAAAATGTATATACACAAAAATTTGGCCACAATAACGTAACCTATTTGTATATGTTCAGAGATGCAAAATCGAATAGCATAAAGAGCAAATCCCGCAATAAAACAATCCATACCTCTGTGATTTTAAAGATCAATATCAAATAAACATTTTAACATATCATCAAAGTCATGGGGAATAGAATCTATCAAAAGTTTCTACAAAGAAGAGATTGTGAGAAACTCCATAGGGCATAAAGTCCCCTAAAGCCTTCCTTAGAAGCAATAAAGTGAACAGTGCCAGAAGCTAAAGTAAATTGCCAAGTTTGCATTTGTTGCTTAACAACCTAAGAAGCATTAAAGAAGATGAAGTTATCCAATGGAGCAACTTTCAACCATGGAAATATCATTTATACAAATTTACAGATAAGATAATTCATCTACCTCTATTGGCCCACGAATTAGAGAAGCACCAATACCCGGCATGGCACCTGCAATCTATATGAAATTTAAAACCCACATGAAAGATTCTTATCCCAGGAAAAACATATAAAAGGATTTTACGTCATAAAAAGGATGTTCCAACAATAAAAGATTGATAACATACCCAAAGCATCAACTCCAGTACACAAACCAAACAAATGCAATTTCACAGGACGATAATTGGCCAGACTTCAGACTTGATGGCAATAAGAGACAATAAAGAATTAAAGTACCTAGTATGTGTCTTGTTCTAAAGCTAGCATAGCATATGTATGAATCTGTTTTTGAATAATGGTCAAACTTTGTAACAGTTCTTTAATTCACTTCAGTATTCATATGCCAATGCCTTTAGATCAATGTTTATATAATTAGTATATATCTTACCAAATGAGCAAAACCATTAAGCTTTGCAAGAAATACCCTCAACAATTTTTGCTTTATAGGATCATAAACTCCAACAAACAGAGCAAAAATCCTTGCACATTTAAAATCAATACAACACTTCAAGGTGTTAAAGAAATAACTTGAGTGAGGAAGAAGACAAAGTGAATGTATTAATAGAGTAAGACCTTTGCTTTTCATTTTTTTTTCTTCCGATCCCTTCTGCCTGTAGAATTCTTGAATGAGTGAGGTGTGTAAATAATTATGAGTGATAATTTTTAGTGCTCCTTGATTTTCATCAATCCCTGATTTTCATCAATCCCTTTATTCTCTCCCTTAAACCCCTAATTTCTCGTATCATTTATTTAATGTCCTGATTTTTAAAACAACATTTAAATTACCTAGTCAATTCCCTGATTGTGTCATATTTTCTCAATTAAAAAAAAAAGAACACGTGACAAAAATTAATGTAAAGGTATTAATTATGATTGAGTATTTAAATAGTCATTTAATATATATGGTGATTTCTATTTAAAACTATTAAAAAATTTTATTTTAAAATTATGAGTTCTTTGAGTGGGAAAAGATCGAGATTTATACGATTATATCAAGTTTTGGGAAAGGATAGCCATAAAATGGGTGAAATTAATTATTGTATACAATATATTAAGGAAATTAAAATTATTGATTATTAAAGGCATATATTACGCAATTATTGAACAAAAATTAATGTAAAATACCATGTTCTATTTTATCAACATATTCAGTAGTGATGGTTTTCTATTTTATTAATTTCACATATGTAAATTCAAACATTCTAATTTTTTATTTTATTAATTGCACATATGTATCATAACTTTCTAATTCAAATTCAGACTAATAAAATCTGCATCAATTTTTTGGGGGAAAATAGTTGTTCTATATAAATTTGTAATTTATAGTTTGAAAAAGATACCACACTCTTTATAGTTTTTAAGAAATTATAATGAATTGTTGGTCATTAGAACATTCATAATCAATTTTGTTTGGAGATTTTCGTCGAAGAAAATAAGCACGCAAATCGACCATAAAAGGGCTAGAGGAGATACTATATATATATATATGGGCTAGAGCCTAGATCTGCATGCTTATTTTCTGTTTTATAAGAGTATCTTCACTGGGTATCTTATATTTAATAAAGAATGGGAATTTTTATGCTTTAAACTGAAAGATATATAATTGATTAAGTGAGTATATGCAAATAATTTGAATGGTTTTAAACAAATTTTTAATACTTTTCATTAATTACACTAAACCTTGTAATAAAAAAAATGTTTTGTAACCCTTATATGCGTGTAATTTGAGCAGGAAATGAAATTCTTCATGTAAATTTGGAGGAGTAGTATATATATATATATATATATATATATATATATATATATGTATATATATATATATATATATGATAACTGTGGTTATAACGTGTAAATTACATAACCAAAGACAATTTACTAACGTTATTATAGTAAAACAATTATTTAGTAAAAACTTTAGTGATAGTGTGAGTCTCTCTTTTGTTGTATAAAAGAATATTACTATCTAGAATTTTATTAAAAAAAATCAAAAGAATTTTCTTCAATTTGTATTTGAGTTAGTTTTTTTATAACTATTTTACACAAACTGATTATAACTAACTAAAAAATTGCATAAAATAAAAAATAAATGTGAATTACTTTTTGTCAATCAAATTATGCTACCACAATTATAGATATTTTTTATTTGTTGTATAAATAAATTAAATGTATTTGTTTTTTTTTTTCAGGTGTGATATGATATTTGATGGGAATGAACTTTGGAAGCAAATAATAATATTATATTTATCTATTTTGTAACACACTCTATGAGGTTGTGGTTTTGTGAGGGTTCGCCTAGCGTCACCTCTTTTGGGCAACAATCATCTGCATTTGGCAGCTTGTCTTCGCATATGATGATTTTGATTTCCTTTTGTGAAACTTGTTTTTCTCCTGTTAGACTTTTTCTATGGGGTTGTCGCCGATCTTCTTTGGTAACAACCCCTTTTGCACTTTTTTCTTGTTTTTATTTATTTTTATCATTTTTTTTATTTTTCAAGAATAAATTGACTCGGATCTCTAGATCTGAAGAGTTTAGGTTTAAATATTTCATAAATGTCTTCTATCTAAGTAGATTTGAAACTTTTTATCCTTAATTTCTTAGATTAGTTGTCTGCCTGACCTATGGTATAGGAAGACTTTCAGATCTATAGACCAAAGTTATGGATCATAGAGATGAAACAGGAAAAGTGTGGCATCAATGGTTGTGAAAACTCAATTTTGTCCAAATAATTAAAACTTTTTTATTTAGAATAAAAAAAATAAACAAAAAATAAAAAATAAAAAATTAATAAATGTTCATTTTTCATTTAGTTCATTTCCTTAATTTTTTACCCAAATCAAGCGGAATCCAATAGAAAATATGTTTATGTCCATTTAATTGTCTTGACCCATTTGTCTTAAGTTTCGAATGTTAAAAAAGAAAAAGAAGAAGTAACGTTGCAAGGTGAGCAGCAAGTGATCAAACATAAAAGTCAAGAGTTTTTAATGCAATTGATAGAAAATAACAAAAGCAAACCTAGCTTGATTAAAAAAAAAAGAGCTGCAACAAAAAGACCAAAAACAAAAGACAAAACAAAATAAACTTTCTTAGTCATGGCAGAAGAAAGGAAATTGAGTGCTGCCACAATACGTAATGCAAGTTGTGACAAAAAAAAGAGAGCCAACAAGCCGTGACAAAAAAAAAAAGAGAGACAAAAGAGATGACACGCATAGAAGGAAAACCTGTAGGAAGTAAGAAAAAGGAAGAAAGCTTAAAAGCTAAAAATGGAGGGGAAAAGGACCATACAATATGGTCTTCAGAACCCAGCATGTAAGTTTTTCTTTGGGTTTATAAAATGGGAAGCAACACAGAGAGAATGAGGGATTTTTTTGGGGCTAGCTAGTGTAAGGAAGAAGGAGAAGTAAGTTGGAGAGAAAAACAGTGTGTGAAAGGAACTTAGTTTGAGGATTGCTACCATTTTTCTTTTTATTTTCTTTCCACTCTTCACGTTCTGGTTATCAACCACCATAACACTCCACCACCATCACCATCTCCCTCCAAGCTTCCAAACTGTGACTCACCATACACACTCACTACGCAACCTTCATCTCTTTCACCAAACCACTCACCATCTTCAACCTCAAAAGCCACCAAGTTCACCAGGCAGTAACCTTCATCATCAACTTCACCACCATCTTCCATAACCACCTTCAACCCATCCCCCTAAACCGTGAACCTCCACCTTCATCAACATCCATGTCCCACCAACACCCAAAAAGCCATTAAGTCCACCACCAAACAGCATCACCGTAGCACCCTTCAATCGTGCCACCATCCTCCATAACCAACATCATACAAGCCATTTCCAGCCACCAAAACCGTGACCCACAAACCACCAAAGAACCCAACCTCCATCCAGCAGTCAATCACACGACTCCATTGTCGCCGTCGATCCGCAGCCACGCACTAAGCTCGCAACCTCCTGAACCCATGATCCGCGAACCATCTTTGCAGACCTGAGGCCAGCGTTGCACAACTGTCTTTGTCCCCAGCTCCATCGCACCACCGTGCTCATTAGATATACAACCCAGATCGCAGCCGGGACCCGTGTCAACCGTCTGCTCGCCGTCGTACCCCAGAACAACCCAGATTCACGCCGCTCGTCGTCGTACCTCAGAACAACCCAGATTCGCGTCGCTACACCGATCCACCCAGCCTCATTCTAGAACAACCATGCGCCAGCCATCCTCCACCAGCATCAGCCACGAGCCATCATATCCCAGCTGGCAACCGGAGCCATTGTCATCCAGCCGCGCTGTCCATCCACGACCCATCCCCCATCAACGCACCAGACGTGCACCACTGCATCGCCAACGACCTAGCTTCACCCTCTACCACCCAAACCTCCGCTAGCCACTGCTAGAAACCCACCGCGAGTCACCATCGAATAGTTTGTCATCTTCGTGTTTCTCTATTATAAAAAGCCCCACCCACCTTTTTTTAAATTTTTAAATTTTTAAATTTTTTTTATTTTACTCTTTCCATTTGTTTATTTTATTTAATTGATTTGATTTTTAATTTTTTTTAAATTATTATGTTTGTGTTCCAAATTTATTGACTTTTCATTTTGGTTTGAGCTGATACGTTTGGGCTTATTTTGCAAAGTATAAGTTATTTGGGCTTAGTAAGGGCTAAGTAATTTGATGCTTGATAGAGAAATAAGTTTGTCTTAGTTTTATTTTTAGTGGTTGTTTAAGTATCTATATTTGGGGTTTGATTTTATAAAATAATAATAATAAATAAATAAATAAATAAAAATAAAAAAATAAAAAAATTGAATCTTGTTAAGAAGAATAAAATGAGATTAGTTGAGTTGTGATAGCTCATGAATCTTATAACTTTTAGAATCATCTAAGTTATGACAACTTAATGATTCAATTTTTTTTTTACAAAAAAAAAATCAAATAAGTTTTAAAAATAAAAATTATTTTTCTTAATTAAAATCAATCAAGTCGTAATTATTTTTTAAAAAATTACATGACTTTGAGGTTTCCACTGCACCTGAGGATACATAGGAGCAAAACTCTTATTCTGTCAAGTCAAAAATTAAATTTTTATAATTTATTTGTCAATTTCATTTATCTTTTAACAAAAGGGGTAAAACAAATATTTTCAAGAGTTATCAAGAATTTGCACAATTGACTTAAGGTACCGTATCATGATGAGTGTGTTAGGGCTGCTGTGAGATTAAATTTCCACTCTTCCCTATACATAATCGACTTCCGAATCCAATCTGATTTCGAAGACTATTTTCTAATAAAGGTTTTCTAATTTTTCCTATTTTTAATAAAATTAGTGGTGACTCCTAAATTAATTTATTTTTCACTGCTCCCGTCGCGATTCTGGTCGTGATAGATGGTGACTCCACTAGGGATACTTGAGAGTCAAGCCCATATAAGTAGGTCGTGTTTGTTGTGATATTTGTATATTTGTTTGGCCCTTTTTCTTTTTCTTTTTTGTTTCATACCTTTAACTGTTTGTTAATTATTTTGTTTATAATGTTAACTTTTTATTTGCTATGCAAAGCTTAGGATAGGGAGTTTCTTTTGGAATTTTGTTTTGCATTTGTTTTTGTTTTGCATGATGTGAGTAGCCATTAGGATTATGAAAGTTTGTAAGCTCCCTACACCCACTGCACACACACGTTTATCACACACATCTGAGTGGGGCCCTATACTTGGGTCTGAGTAAAGCCTAAGTTAGGTAGAGGTTGCGTAGTGGTAACCATTTTGGATGTACATCTTATTTGGTTATCACGAAAGCCTAATCTGGAGTGTGTCTTTTTCATGAATGTCCCACACCTAGTGGTTTACCCACTGTTTGTGGTCAATATTCTGAAATGAGACTTAACTCTAGAGACCTTTAGAATAGTAGAGTCATCCAATGAAAGTTCTTATAAATCATAAAGACCTATAGATCCTTAGGATAGAAATCTCTAAGTTTAAGGCAATCACATTAGGACACGAAGGGAGCGTACTTCTTCTTTATCAATTTATTCCTCATGTCATTCATTCTTGCATTTTTGTTTAAAAAAAAAGAAAGAAAGAAAAAAAGAGGATACATCATCTTACATCTTCATTCCTAACATTAAAAAAAAAGACATTATCTTATATTTTCATGGCATTCCTAGCATTCTTAAAAAAATAATAATAATACATCATCTTGTGTTTTCATGGCATTCCTAACATTCTAGAGAGAGAGAGAGAGAGAGATACATCATCTTGCATTTTTATGGCATTCCTAGCATTCTAAAATATATATATATATCATCTTTCATTTTCATGACATTCTTAGCATTTAAAAAAAAGAAGAAGAAGATGTTTTCATCACAAAGTTTATTTATTTTATCTTATGCATCTCATGTATCTCATTCTTTATTTAATGTTTCAAACTTGTTCAGGAACCATTGTGCGACCGAGGAAAGAAGAGACCAATAAAATTTGAGTTCACAACATAAGGGCTCGAGCAAAGCTTGTAGCAATAGCAACTGAAAACGAAGGAAGAAATCTGGGTATGAAATTAGATGAGGTGAAAGGGAGGACAGATGAAATGACAAAGTCTCAGAGAAGAATAGAGGAAATGTTGTCGCCATGAGGGAGACCCTCACCTTGATTGGGGCAGCCGGAGGTATAGGAGTGACTAGGCCACATTCGCACCCGCCAACTATCACTTCCATGAGGACAAACCCTGAGGTCACCACTAAGATGCCTTTTGTGGGAAGAACCTCAAAAACTGCACCGTTAGTGATTCCTATCGGAGAAGGGTATCATTCATCGGAAGGTACTCAAAATGAGGTTCATGGTAACGCTAAATTCACATGGGAACAACTGCATGTGTCCATCCCAATGTCAACGGGATTTCCTGTTGGGACTGGTCATACAACCATTCAAAATGATAGGATAAAGGAAGAATGGATGGAAAAGATAGAAGAACAAATCAAAGCAATGAAGGGTCCTAGCACCTATGGTCCCTTTGGGATAGAAGAGTTGTGCCCTACTACTAACATTGTCATCCCTAAGGACTTTAAGGTTCCAGGGATTCGAAAAATATGATGGGAGCACCAACCCCTTTATCCATCTGAAAACATATGTTAGTAAAATGTCAATTTGGTCAAAGTATTGGAAATTTCTTGTCAACTTCTTTCACGAAAGTTTGGCTGGGCCAGCTTTGGAATGGTGTATCTAACTAGACCTTTCCAAAATCTCTTCTTGGGATGATTGGACAAACTTGTTTATGGGACAGTATCGATTCAACCTGGATACAGCCCCAACCAGGGAACAGTTGGGAACACTGCAAAAGAAAAATGAGGAAACCTTCAAGCAATATGCCTAGAGGTAGAGAACTATCGCAGCACACGCTCATCCACCATTAACATTGACAGAAATGTACTCATATTATCTGGGGACTTTGGGAGCTCCCTCTATTGAGACAATGGAGGGTGCTGCTTATCGAGACTTTGCTAAATTAATAACTGCCGGAGAGAGGATTGAAACTCTGGTAAAATCTACTAAATGCCAACTGGCAATAATGAAAGAGGTTTCAAGAAGGAGTTTTCCTTAAGAAAAAGGATCTAGAAGTAAGCTGTGTGCAAAACCAATAACCTTCACAAACCTGCCATCCACCATCTTACCCTGCCTACCGAGCCCCTCCATATAACCCAAACCATTACCCTTCTTATCAAGCACCTTCACCTGCTCATTCAGCTCACCAAATCTCATACCAAGTCAACTCGCTGCGTCCATATATCCCAACTCGTCTTGTCTACATTAATTGCCCTCCAATAACTTAAAACCTCTAAACAATTGGCGATTTGAGGCGTTAATTGATGTGATTATCATCTTAGACTTTTGTGATGTCGAAAGTATGTTAACTTTCTTAAAGCATTAATGTAATGATTTTGCATGGATTTTAGCATATCTTGCTTCCTCTAATTTTCATGGTCTTTCTTGTCATTTATTTTTTTTCGTTTAGTCAAAGTGTCTTCCTTGTATTAGGGCCTATTGGATTCCAATTCTTGACAATCCTTGCTTTGATAAATGTCAGTAATCATAAAGTCTACATGTGCCCTTTAAAAAAAAGAAAAAAAGAAGGAAAAAAAAGAGAAGAATGAATAAAAAAAAAGGGAACAAAGAAGTAATCACTTGGTGTGCATTTTTCTTTTGTCTCTAAATTAAAATTTTTGAAAATGAAATTGAGCTTGACCAAAGAATTACGTGACTTTGAGTTTTCCATTACACCTGGGGATACGTAAGAGCAGAACTCCTATTCCATCAAGCAAAAAATTAAATTTTCATAATTTATTTGTCTATTTCTTTTATCTTTTAACAAAAAGGGTAAAACAAATATTTTCAAGAGTTATTAAGAATTTGCACAATTGACTTAAGGTACCGTCTCAGGACGGGTGTATTAGGGATGCTATGGGATTAAGTTTCCACATTTCCCTATACATAATCAACTCTCGAATCCAATATGGTTTCAAAGACTATTTTCTAAGAAAGATTTTTCAATTTGTCTTATTTTTAATAAAATTGGTGGCGACTCCTAATTTAATTTATTTTTCGCCACTCCCGCCGCGATCACGGTCACAACAATGGTAATAGAGATGATAGCGGTGGCAGTGATGATGAAGAAGACAGCAACAAGATCATATACCTTAACGAGAAAAATTGTAGGAAGAACTTGAGGTGACAAAGACTAGCCTTCATGGGATGTTATGCGCCAACTGTTGGGATGTGGGTAGAATTCTGACCAAATTAATGATCCCTAACTCTAAGGGATTGATAGTTATCTCCCAAAGTGTCAAATTCCTAAAATCAAGGGATTTGGATAATGGTAGAACTAAGTTGACTATTATCATGAAATCTGTTAGTGATTTGTTTGGGTTTAATCCTTAATCTAAAGGACTCATTTTGTAGTTACAGATTAGTCATATCTTTTCTATAAAAGAGGACTAGAGCTCTTCTAATGGAGTAAAAAAGATGGAGGATCACTTTGAATGAGAGTTTTGTAAACACTATGAGCTTTGAGTGTTGGGTGTAATAGGGTTTAGGTGTGAGATCTTTCTAGCATTATATTCCATATTCTTCATAGTGAATTGCTTCCTTTACGCTACCATGGACGTAGGTCTTTAAGTGGTCGAACCACATTAACTCTTATGTGTGCTTTTCTTGCTCTTGCTCTCAAATAATCAAACTTGCTAGGTTCTTAGTCCTATTTTCATAACAAGTGGTATCAGAGCTCTAGGTCTGTAAAGATCTAGAGCCTCGAATGCAATGGTTGTGCTCAGGTTCTTTGAGGTTGAGAAGTTTAATGGTTCTATTGATTTTAGCCATTAGAAGGTAAAGATGAAGGCTTTGCTCACTCATCAAGGGCCAGAGAAGGTGTTAGGGGAGGGTGATGTCTGGCCAATGACAATCACAGTAAAGGTGAAGGAAGAAAAACTTAGGAAGGCATTTTCACAATACAACTATGTTTAGCAGACAAGGCGTTGCTTGAGATGATAGAAGAAAAGACTACATCGAGTCTTTGGAAGAAGTTAAGGGAAATATATCAGAAAAAGACCTTAATAATAGGTTGTATAAAAAATAGCGACTGTACACCCTTCGACTCAAAGAAGGTATGTCAGTGTTAGACCACATCGACGAGTTCACTAAAATAATGGTCAACTTGTTAGGAATTGGAGTAAAAGTCGATGATGAAGACTAGACGATCATTCTCTTATGCTTATTACCTCTTTCATATGAGAACTTTATTGACATTATGCTTTTTGGTCGAGACTCAATTTCGACAAATTTAGTAATTGACTAATTGCAGTCGAAGTAGTTACAAAGGGTGGTCTTAGCGTCAAATGGAGGGAGCCAAGCCGATAGGTTAGTGGTAATAAGAGGTAGGGGCATAGAGAGAGGATTGACGAGTAATAAAAAGTCAAGGTTGAAGTCGAAGATAAAACTTAAGAACCTGACATGTTTTTCAATACAAGGATACAGGTCATGTAAAAATTATCCACAAGGAAAGGGGAAAAAGAAGGAGAAAGGGGGAAAAGAAGAAGAATGGTATCAAGTCGGAGACTATAGCAAATGTAGTCGATGACAATTCGAATGAAGGCGAGGTTTTGACAGTCTCAGTCAACGATTACAGTAAGGAGTGGATTCTAGATACAGGTGCATCTTTCCACATGATTCCATATCGATATATGTTCTCTTCTTATTACAAAAGGAGCGGGCAGGTCAATTTAGGTGACAATAGAGGAATTCCTATTCAAGGTGGAGGGAAGGCCCAAGTCAGTCTTGATGATGGGATTGTGATGTTGATGGAAGCTTGGCATGTTTCGAAATTGGGAAAGAATCATATCTCCTTAAGTACCTTAGACAACTAAGGTACAAGTTTTTAGGTGGAGATGGTATCTTGAAGGTGACGAAGGGAGCGATTGTTTTGAAGGGTTGACTTCGAGGGAAAATTTATTACTTGACAGGTAGTGTAATGAGTGGCATTACAATTATGTCAACGTTGATGGAAGAGTTCGACAAGAGCAAGGATATGTCAAAAAATTGGCATATGAGACTTGGCTACATAGGTGACAGGGGATTGGCATTTTTAGAGGAAAAAGGATTGCTAAAGGGAGCTAAGAATATTAATCTTGACTTTTGTGAATATTTGCTTCTCAACAACAGAAAATAGTCAAATTTAGTACAGGTATTCACTCATGCCAAGGAGCTCTCGACTATATACATTCAAATGAATCGGTCCAACCCTGTTGACTCTCATGGTAGGCATAGATATTTCCTAACGTTGATTGACAGTTACTCTAGTAAGGTGTGGGTTTACTTTATGAAACATAAAAGTAAAGTAATTGTGAAATTCAAGGAATGGAAGACCATGGTTGAAAAACAAGTTAGTTAACCAATTAAGAAGCTTAGGACCAACAATGGTGGAGAATTCTGCAATGAGGAATTTGACAAGTTCTATAAGTTGGAAGGTATTATAAGACATCACACTGTAATGGGTACTCCACAACAAAATAGAGTGGTAGAACGGATGAGTAGAACTCTATTATAACGTGCTCGAAGTATGCGTATTAATGTTGGTCTACCCAAGGCATTTTGGGTTGAGGTAATTAATATAGTGGCTTATCTTGTCAATAGATTTTCGTGGACTATAATTGGTCTTAAAATTCCACAAGAGGTATGGATAGGGAAACCTGTCGACTATTCTAGTTTGAGAATTTTTAGTTGTCTTGCATATACTCATGCAAATGATGGTAAGCTTGAGGCACGAGCAAAGAATGGTGTTTTCTTGGGGCATGCAAAAGGAGTCAAGGGTTATTGACTTTGGTGCATTGATGATCCAGCGTCACCACACTTTATCATAAGTAGAAACGTGGCATTTGATGAATCTACTATGGTAAACCAGAAGGTTGAGTTTGGAAGTAATCAAGCAAATCCGATTGCTACTGATAAGGCTAGCCATAAGGTTTTCAGTAAGGGAGACTCTGATGTTGTCGACAAGGTGGACCTAGAAATCGATGTCGAAAAGGAACAACAGAAGGATGCAGTTGATCATCCTAATACTTCTGGATTAGATGTTGAACAACAATATGAACCCTACAACATTGCTATAGGATGTTAAAGGAGGGAGATTCGTCAACCTCTGAGGTACTTTGACTCAGTCACTTGTGCATTGGATGTGTTAGAAGTAGACCGAGTGGCTTATGCATTGGCTATGGATGATAATGTTGTCGGTGACGAAGCTTTCACCTACAAAGATGTACTAGAATGTGCAGAGTTGACGAAATAGTTTGAAGCAATAGGAAGAGATCAAATCTCTTCATAAAAATCAAATTTAGGAGTTAGTACAACTGCTGAGAGAGAAATAAGTTATTTGCTGTGGATGGATTTTCATAAAGAAAGAAAGGATTCTGGGAGTGGAGCTGGAGAAGTTCAAGGCTCGACTATTAGAAAAGGGATACACTCAAAGGAAGGAGTCGACTATGATGAAGTCTTCTTCCCAGTGGTAAAACATAGGTCAATTCAGTTTCTCCTCGCCATGGTAAGTGCATTCGACATGGAATTGGATAATTTGGCTGTCAAAACAACATTCTTATACGGTGAGCTAGAAGAATAAATTTATGTGTCAGCTAGAGGGGTTCTTTGAAACTGGCAAGGAAAATCATGTATGTCTTTTGAAGAAGTCACTTTATGGTGTGAAGCAATCACCAACGCAGTGGTATAAAAGGTTCGATGCTTTTATGATGGGTAATAATTTCATTAGAAAACCAATATGATAGCTGTGTCTACTCCAAGAAGCTTCTGGATGGTTCGAATGTGTATTTGTTGTTGTATGTCAATGACATGTTAATAGCACTAGCAACAAGGTTGAAGTCACAATTGAAAGGTGAATTTGAGATGAAAGTTTTAGTGCAGCAAGTAAAATTCTGGCAATAGAGATCTATAAGGCTCAACAGAATGGAAGGTTATATATTTCATAGTAAAAGTACACTGACAATGTGCTACAACAGTTTGGTTTTGAGAATTTGAAGCCAGTCAACACTCCCTTGGCTGCTCATTTCAATTTATCATCAAAGCAGTCACCTAAAAGCGATGATGAAGTAGAGAAGATGACTAAGGTTCCATATGCCATTACAGTTGATAGTCTTATGTATGCAATGATTTGTACAAGGCCAGATATTTCATATGCAGTTAGTGTGGTGAGACGATTTATGGGAAATCCTAGAAGATAGCAATGTGAAGTAGTGAAGTGGATCATAAGGCACTTGAGAGGCTCTACTGATGTTTACTTGATGTATGATGATGGTCGACTAACTACTGGAATTGTCGGCTATTGTGATTCTAACTATGCAAGTGATTTGGACAAAAGGAGGTTGATAACAAGTTAAATATTCACTATTTTTGGATGCATTGTCAGTTAGAAGGCAATGTTACAATCAACAATAACATTGTCAATGACAAAGGCTGAGTATATGGCATTAACAAAAGCCATAAAGGAAGATAAATGGTTGCATGGTTTGGTGGGAAGCCTTATGAGTCAACAAAAGGTTCCAATTATAAATTATGACAGTCAAAGTGCTATTCATTTGGCAAAGAATCCAATTTAGCACGATAGAACCAAGCACATTGATGTCAAGTTCCATTTTGTTAGAGAGAAAATCATCGAGGGTATCGTGTCAGTCAACAAGATAGCATTGACGGAGAATACAGCAGACAATAGGACAAAATCTTTGCCAAGGAATAAGTTCAAGCATTGTTTAGACTAGGTCAAGGTGAAGCAAAGGTAGTTATCCTTTGGAGGTGGAGGAAGCTACAATCAATTGACAAGCAGGTTTCCACAAGTTATGGAGGCTTTAGTACGAGTCGACGTCGAAGAAGTTGATTGATGAAAAGGTGCTAGTGTCAGTCTTGTGTTACTTGTGTCAACGATTGTGGAATTTGAGCCAAGGTGAAGAATTGTTGGAATATGGCTAGAATTCTGACCAAATTCATGATCCTTAACTCTAAGGGGTTGATGGTTATCTCCTAAAGTGTCAGTTTTCTAAAATCAAGGGATTTGGATAATGGTGGGATTAAGTTGACTATTATCATGAAATCTATTAGTGAATTGTTTGGGTTTTAGCCTTAATCTAAGGGATTCATTTTGTATTAGCAGATTGGTCATATATTTTTTTTTATAAAAGGGGACTAAAGCTCTTCTAATGGAGTAAAATCAGAGAGGATCACTTTGAGTGAGTTTTGTAAACACTATGAGCTTTGAGTGCTAGATGTAACAAGGTTTTTTGTGTGAGATCTTTCTAGCAATGTACTCTATCTTCTTCATAGTGAGTTGTTGCCTTTAGATACCATGGACATAGGTCTTTAAGTGGCTGAACCACATTAATTCTTGTGTGAGCATTTCTTGTTCTTGCTCTCAAATCATCAAACTTGCTAGGTTCTTTATCCTGTTTTAATAACACTAACAAAAGTCAGATCCATGCTAACACATCTCAGTGCGATATGCAATTTGAAGGAAAAAGAAGAAGAAGAATTGATTGTCCTAGCAAGTTGTGCTACCTTGAGATTTATCTTAAGTGTAGTGAGTTGCTCTAGAGGTTAGGTGCATGTACTTGAGTCAAAGAGAAAAAACATTGTGTTTATTGGTTGTGTTTTTCCACTGATTTTTGAGCCACCATTCTAGTTTGTTGGAAGTAATTTGGGTATTTTGTTACTAAGTGGCTTCAAACTCAAGAGGGGGTTGAATTGAGTTTATAAAAATTTTTCGTAAACTTTTCTCAAAACACTTGAATATCAATTTTTGTTGAATCTATTGATTGATTGAAGTAAATAGATAAATGAGATTAATCACTTCACCCACAAATAAATAAGTCAAGATGAATAATATACAAGCAAGCATATAAAAGTAAAGCATCAAAGTAAAGAGATAGAGTTGAAAAAAGCAAACACAATGATTTATCCTGGTTTAGCCACCCCTTGTGACCTACGTCTAACCCTCAAGTAAATCACCTGAGATTTTTCACTATCACTTCAAGTTTGAATAGGTACTTGAAACATTTACAATCAAGAGCACTCAACACACCTCTGTAATACCTCACCCTTTGTGCTTGAGTCTCAAAACATGGATATCTCACCATTTACAACTTTAGAGGGATACCTCACCCTTTTCTCTAGAGGGATACCTCACCCTCTTTACAGGAAATCAAAGAAAAATTAAATGATAAGATCTCTTAAAGAGTAGATATACAAATTGAAGTTCTATGAAGCTCTCAAAGATATCTCAAGATTTGTCAAAAGTAGAGCACAAAGAATGAAAGAATTGATTCACGGATTAAATGCTTGGGAATTGTTTTTCAAAGTATTAGCTCAGTGTAATAAGTGTCCCAAGAGTTGAATTTATAGCTCTCATTGAAAAAAATCCATTGGGAGTCGTTTACTTCAAGCATTAAATGCTTTGAAACTAGTTGTTGCTGGTTTCACACTCGTGATAATCGATTACTAACATATGGTAATCGATTACCAAGCTTTTAAAACATGTTCATGGCTTTCTAGGCAAGTGGTAATCGATTACCTAGGCTTGGTAATCGATTACCAAGCTTCTAACTTTTGAAAAACAGTTTCCCACATGTCTATAATCAATTACCAGGTCTTGGTAATTGATTACCAACTTTTAAAAAAGCTGTTAATTGATTACTAAGCCATTGGATGAGATTACAATTATCCTATAACCTATTTTTTAGCCCAAATCAGTTTGGTAAACATTTCCAACTTAAAACACTTGAATTTTTCAAAATGCAAACTTGATTTTCATGATCCAAGGTTAAAACATCTTTTGATTAAAAACTACCCTCCAATTAAAATATTTTTCAAGAGAAACACTTTCAAAAACATTATAAAACATTTTGAGATATCTAAAAAGCTTCTCACATAAAGACCTTAAGTACTATAAACTATACCATTTAAGCTTCTTTTGGACTTGGTCTTTGAATTGACTTTGTTATCATCAAAACTTTCATGATCTTCATAATAAAAGCATTCACATATTTGTCCGTAATCTTGGTTCTTATACTTAGAACTTTGTTTCCCTCTTCATTTCATTCTTAGTAATGAAATTAGTTATCTTTGGCCACAATATATATATATATATATAACGTCAACAACAATTTTATATTTGATGTTGTATTTTCTTTTAAAAGTATTCTAGTGTTTTTTTGTGATTGAACTATTATGAATTTTTAAATATATGGAGTTATATGAATTTTTTAAGTATTAATTATTGTATTGATTTTTAAAATTAAAAATTTATAGTTTTGTTAGTATTACCTGCATAATTTCTTTTTAAAAGTTAAATTCTAGATGCACTTATATGTCTCCTCTGTTATTGAAAGATTAAATAAAAAAAAAAAATTGTGTGAAGAAAAGCTATTTTTAAATTTTTATTTTATTTTAATATTGTTATTTAAAAGTAGTACACATAATAACACAATATTGCAACTTTTAAGTTAGTTATAATTAGATGAATTGAATAAAAATTGTAAATTAGTTGTAGTTAGTTTGGAGTGTGAATAGGCAACTACAATATAAAAGAAAATAATTTCAACTCTTTTTCAAAAGAAAAATTTAAATAAGGGCAAATTTGAAAAACACAATTAAAATTGAAAAGAGAAAAGTGTAGATAGACATATTAGAGCGCCACTGCCATAGCCCACTCATTCTTGAAATTTGCATTCTATATTTGAGAATACATTTGAATATCTCTACTAACGTTAGTTTGAGTCCGAATTAAGCTTTAACTCAACGTGGCTCTCTGAGTTGAGCTCGACGTCGCCCTCAATACAAATTGACCTTTACTATCGGGGACGACCCCACTTCTTTATCCACGAGTCCAACATCTTTAAGAGCACTGCGATCAGCATTATCACTATTAGTGATGGAATAAAGAGGGTTGGATTGAGCCATAGAGTCCGAGATGGTGGCGGTGGCAGCTCAATGCCAGATGGTGACAGCTCCATTTGTTATCGGTGCCATTTTGATAGGGTAATACATTGTACATTTGCTTTCGTTTAATCTGTTATCTTTTAGTTTTTAGCTTATTATTGTAAAATTAATTATTATCTTAAATTTTAACTAATTATATTATCTTTAAATAATTATATAATATTTTTAGAATTTTTTACTAATTATATTTTTCTATCTATCTTATAATTTCTCATATTATTTCATATATCGTATGTGACTTGCATGTACATCACACAAATGTTAATCTAATAAATGTGTATGATTATTAAGATTATTTCAACCGAATAATTTAAAATTCTTTTCTTTTTGTTTTTAATACTTTTTGAAGTCGGTATCTACATCCAGATGAGAACTACTAAATTCAAATGCACTCTCTGATTCCTCATACTAACTTTTAATTGGCAAGATTTGCTACATTGAGAGGTATCATCCAAGGATGTCACATCATGACCATCATCCAAGTGCTTCATCTAATCAAACATGTAACATCATATCGATGAGTTCCATGAACAATTCAAGCAGGTGAAAAACTTTTATAGAATATCAACCTTGTTCTGACATGACAAATTAAACAAGCAAGACTATTTATAGTTAAGTTCAATTACGTGAATAATCTTCTGGCATATATACAATGTAATCTCTTCATCTTGAGTTTCAAAAGTTGAAACAGAGTATTGTGGAATGTGTAACAACCTAAGTTGTACTAAATATTCGGCGTAGTTATTACAAGTAGAACGTGAGTTTTATTTTATTTTAAATTAAATTGTAAGGCAAATCTTTAGGGGACTATTACTCTCTTCTTTTTATTTTATCTTGTCTAAACTAATTAATCATTTTGACTGGTCTTTAAGACTATTTTATATACCTTACGTCCAGTTTCCTTCAGTGGATACCTATGAAATAATATAACTACAACATTTTATATATATATACATATATGCATCTCAGTACTACATGTTCATATAGATCGCCATATGGGCTTACATTCATCCTTAGAGTCATGCATCTTTTATAAGTTCCTCTGTATGTGTTAGTGGTTAGCAAACTAGTGTAGTGACCCCATCTGGAACAAAGCACCACTTGGTGGCAGATACCACCAGCATTCATGTCCCCGGATAGTGGTGCATATCCAAAGAAATACTAGGCTAGTTCATAATAGTGGCCTACAACTAATCATAACTGCTAGTCATTCATACGCACAGACATAGGAGTGAGAACCCAACAACCAAAGCACTCTAACTCGGGTACATACACCCAAGCATAGTGAACTTCCAGCACAATGTTCTAAGTAAGCATCTCTAGTCCTGTTTATTTGGAAACATCATGCCCAAAAAAAAGGGGTAAGAAACATAAAATTCCTTTGTAGGCCAGCAAGAACAATAAATAAAGCAATTTTATAAATTCACGATGTTTCCAGCTGTACAAGCATACAGAAAATAAATTTTTTATCTTTGAACATCAATTCCTTGCATAACTCAAGAAAATAAAGATATAATAACATTTACTCTAAAATCATTCCCTTAATTCTTTTCCTCTTATTATTAGTTTCTTTTAAATGACCATTATATGCTCTAATCCCATGTGCATTGCATGAGCTCACTCTATGGTTAGAAGCGTCCCTCTAACCCTCTATCTTTTCTCTGATGTAGACTTTTCTCTAAGATGACACACAGATTTTCTCTGTGGAATACCTCCTTTGATGAGAATTTACATCCCTTTTCTCTATCTTTCGACCTATTTAACAATTTATCATGCTTTTTAGTTAACTAAACTAGAGCGTACATGCATAGATACCATCATAGGAAATTAGGTATAGATAATTTCTCTTCCTTTATGGCTATACAACAACATTCAATATCGTCCATTCTCTTTTAAACATCCACAAAAATTACAATGAATCACTAAGGAAATCAAGATTATAACTTGACTTGCTGTGTGATTGGCACTTGGCCGCCCAACTTTCAACGCTTAAGTACACAAGAGGCAGAACCACGAAGTGGTTCTCTGCTTAGCTAGTTCCTAAGCGACCAACGCTCAACACTTGAGCGCACACACAATTGAACCAGAAGGTGATTCTCTACCCAGCTAGCGCTTGAGCGACCAAAGCTTAGTGCTTGAGCACTCGTATGTCAGAAACAAAGTCCTGCCCTGTCAATTGGCCAATACTTAGGCCTTCAATCACCAACACTTATGCATTTATATAGTAATCCAGGCACACTCTTATATATAGCAATTGTTTTACTACAAATCTCAATCAATATTAAGATGGACTTACATACAACACTTCAATAATGAGGTTCCAACATCCCTAAGGCACATTGTGTATAACATAGAAAGAGTAGTACTAGCTGAATAGAAAGCATTTTTTTGATAACCTTTGTTCCCCTGTTCAATGATCACTATACAATAGAACAATAGCTCCAAAGAAAAGAAAGATGACATGCAACTATTTTCAAGGGTTTACAAGCAAGATCGATCAGTATGCAAACACTTTACCACACATTTACTGCCCAAACCAGATATTATCTCAACAACCACAATGATTTCACTATAAATGAATCAAATCTCATCTATGAGATCACTTTAACGTGATTAAACTCACTTAAGATCACAGCCACGAGAAATTCATCCCAAAAACAGAAAAGAGACACATTAAGATTATTATTTTATGAAGAATTTTCCATTAAGTATTAATAGTTAATTATTAAGACTACGCATGAAAATACAAAGCCATGACCTTTCAACCACCAAACTTCCATTCAAATTTACACATGCAAGTTCAAAATCCAATAAGTATGAGAATGGAAGGTAGCATGAATCATACAAGGAAGAGATAGAGTTGGTTCTCGCTCTCCTACCAGATTAAATTTGGTGCTGAAGTTTGGGGATGAAAATCAGTGATGGTGGAAGATGTTGGTATCATGCATTGGAAAAATTGAACGATGCTGAGCAAATTTGTTTTCTACAGCTTGATGAGATTCTCACTCCAACTTAAATATGCAAAATCTCCAAGCTTGTAGTTTCTCCCCCCTTCTCTTTCTCTCTCTCTCTCTGTTGCTTCTCAATGTGGTTCTATTTTTGGTGAGAATGAAGGGAATATTAGGTTTTGATGAGTGAGTTTGCCGTGTACGAGCATAAGAGAATTTGCTGCCAACGGAAGATGGGTTCCCACTTTATGTACTTGTATGATACCTTCTTCACAAGACTCAGAATTTGGTTATCGTTCTCCAAGTCCCAGATGGGGTTGTTGAATAGGATAGAGATGGCACCTTCACAGCTTTACCCCAATAGTTGGGCTTACATTTGATCTTTGGAGATCGTTTGTAAGTATTTTGAGATTCCGCCCTTCATGATTGTTTTCTTCTATATGTTCGATGTCCTGGGCTCTACGGAAGACGGCAAACTGGTGTAGATTACTATCCACAACCACCAGGGGCGAAAGTGTTTCGAGCTCTTCGATGAGTCTTACGAAAACTTCAACAAGGATACTTACTTCAAAGTGAGGCACTTGTCATCTCCCTTTATATCTCACGGTGGAGTGGCAGCCCAAGATCTACTTGTATTAGAACTAGAACTTCAAGTGCAAAAGGAAGCTCTATGTCAAGTGGAGTCAGCTATCGAACGTCGAGCAAATGACCTGTCACTTCCTCCTGGAGGAGACGAAGGCGAGTGAGAACTTCAAGTGCTCCCAATTAATTAATTGGGACGAGAACGAGGTTAAAGCTCACTTAGGTAAAGTCCACGGTCCAATGTCGATCTTGGTCTGAGCAGTAGCATTATTATGCTTAACATTTTCTTGCTTAGCAGTTTTATGCTTTATGTATTTTTGTCTCGTTTCTGAATGCGGTATCCTTTGTCATGTTTCCCTTGTAGATAGTATGGCGCCCCTAAGCTGTCTCAGGGATTTGAAGAAGGCTTTGAAGAAGTAGGCTACTGCCAAAGGAATCGCCCTCCCATCGTCTTTCGTAACCACCCGTACGGAGTCTGGAACTCAGGAAGCTATAAGCCGTTCTCAGGAGACCACGTCCAAGGGAATGGCTTCGGCACCTATTTCTCCACCTCCCGAGCCCCTCAATTATAAGCGGAAGGCCTCTGAGCAGGCAAAGAAGAGTCCTTGAAGCCCGCAGTGGCTGCGAATGACGAACGCCCCACGGTTGAGGTCGAGGACGTTATGGAAACTTCGGCTGAGGGCGGAGGGCACCGTACTATCGACTAGGCCACACGGATGTGTTCTTCTAGACGGAGGATGACATTTAACTGTTGGGGACCCACTCACCCTCTGAGTTCCTATTGAACCACCAGAAGATCAACCTTCAGTCTGCCAGCGTCATTCGATACCTAGAGAAGCTGCTTGATGTGAAGAGGACAGCGGTGCGGGAGTTCGACCCCAAGGCTTTTTGGCAGAAGAGTGCTGCCTAGGAGGACAAAAAGAATGAGTTGGAGGAGAGCTTGACTAAGGCAAAGGGCAACCTGAGGATGGCCAAAGAAAAAGCCGCAGATGCCAGGAGCCGGGCGGAAACTTGGAAGACAAAGGCGAAAAATGCTGAGCCCAAGGCCAAGGACGTCGAGACCAAAACGAAGGAGTGATGAGGTTTCGGCAAGTATACTGAGTCGCATAAGTAATAAATAGTGAGTGAGTATCGTTCTCACGAGGATTGATTAATATTAAGTACCAATTTCACTAGGCTATTACTATCTAGACTAACTATTATAATGAGATGGTTGTAAAAAGAACATTAAGAGGATAAACTGAAAGAATGAGTAAATAAACTTAATTTTTAGAAGAATTTGAATTAAGAGTTATAAAATAAAATCAATGAATGAGAACACTAGGGGTTGATTTTCACTTGACCCATCCTTAATTTCCATGTAATTCAATTAATTATATTTAATCCTCTTAATTGATGGTAAGGAATACACAAAAACAATCAAAACTCAATTCCTTGGTGGATTAACTCTCTCCCAATTACCTAAAATTACCAATTCTTTAGTCAATTTCATGCAATTGAGAGGATTACACACGAGATTCCCAAATTAACCGTATAGTCACCAAGACCCATTCCTAGATATTGATAGATTATGGTGCTAAACTCAAGAAGCAAAAGGTAAAGAGGAATCTCTCAATTCTCAAAATACCCAACAAAACAATCTATGGTTGATCAAGTCATAGAAGCATTAAGCACAGAGATTAACACTCAATTAAGAAGAACTAAACAGCAAATAATCAAATATCCATGTACATCAAGTTTGGGTCAAGCTAGATCTCCCCCTAGCTATGGAGATTTAGTTACCCATGTAAAGAAATGAAAACAAAGAAGAAAGGGAAGAAGAAACCAAGAGATCCATGGATGATGTTGAAAATCGGCAAGTGCACCGAATCACAAAAAGTAATAAAGTAGTGAAAAGAGAATCGTCCCACGAGGATTATATTGCCAATTACCAAATTCGTTAAATTAACACTATTTAAGCCAATCAAAATATGGAAGTTGAAAAAAAAAAATGAAAATAAAGATAATTAAAAGAAAGTAAATAAAACTAAACAAAGTAAAATCAATCAATTTAACAAGAGATGAAATCAAGAATAAGAAAGTGTTAGGATTAGGACTTCACTTGAACTCTTTCAAATGTACTTCTAAAAATTGGTTTAAAACATGTTCTATTTCAATGATTCATGGTCAATTCCCAACATTAATTAATATCCAATCCCTTGGTATACTAATCCTCTTACACTGATTGAAATTAACTAATCCCTTAGTCTAACTCCAATTAGAAAGGCATTATCAAAACAGAGGAATTATAAGAAAGACCACATAACCCACAACGTCTATCCTAGCGATTGCGAAATTATGGTGTTTATCACAAGTTCTAGGTTCATGCAAATTTTTTCAAATCATACATAAACCCAATTTATCATTCCCAAATTGATCAGGTTTAGAAAAACATTAAGAACGAGAGATAAACACGTAAATCATGAGATAAAAACATGCATTAAACCCATAAAAGAAATTACATCATCAAAGTATCAAGATCCATCGTCCCCCTAACGAGGGGAAGTTAGTTACACATAGGAAAAGAACAAAACAAAGAATAGAAGATGACAAACTCCATTGATAATTAGCGGCAAGATTGAAGAGAATCCCTAATCTTCAAGTCTTGATGCGCCCACACGAAATTAGGATTTGAGTTGTCTTGACGGCAGCGTGCAGAGTATCTTGAAATTTGGCGTAACTTTCTATTTATAAGAAATTCACGCCGCTCATTGTTACGCGTTCGGCGCTCAGTGCTAACTCTCAAAGCGCTCGGGCAGCGCCGGCCCACTAAAGTTACGGCAAAGATACGCAATCGGCGCTCAAGCGCTCCTTGTTCAACGCTCGCGCCGGCCCATTAAAAACAAGATTCCTCCAGCGCATGTTACGCGCTCAAGCGGTGAGGGCCAGCGCTCAAGCCGGGCTTCAATTATTTTCTCGCTTCTTTAAATGGCAGTCTTCTCCATGTGTAATTATCTACAAAATTACATAAAAACACACAATTAAAACATAAATTAAAATAACTAAAAAATAAAAGAAACTTGAGAATAAACTCAATCAAAAAGATTAAAAGAGAATGAAAACCCAAGATTTTGAACAAGTAAAAATATGAATTTTTGCGGGTTCATCACTCCCCAAACTTAAGCTTTTGCTTGTCCTCAAGTAAAAGAAAATCAAAATAAAAACAAAACTAAAACTCAAAGCAGACTCAAAAAGGCAATACAGGGTATTAAAGATCATTCATATCCTCAAAAACTAATTCAAAATCTAATTCCAAAGTATCACACATGAACAATCCAATTATCACATCGTCTCTCACATGCAACTTTTATGCACAAATGACTTCCCAAAAACATGAATGAAAGACTCAATCTCCTCATAGAGTACAAGCCCAAATGAGTTTATAAAACAGCAAATGCACATCAAACCCACATCCATAAGGTTGTTTTTCATCTCTCTCTCCACTAATGTAAACAACTCACAACCAAGGATCAAAAGGGACTTTATAAGCTTGTAATGTAAAGCCAATGGTATGGATTAAGAAAGAAGCGGTAGGAAAATGAAAACAAAAGTTGAGATACAAAATCATGCAAATTTCAAAATTCAAGCCTCAAAATATAAGACAAGTGCAAAACGGAGCAAAAGAATCAACACAACATTCACTTTATTTTTTTTTTTCTCTTTCTTTTCTTTTTCTTTTTCAACAATCTCCACCCCCAAACTTATTTCTTTGCAATACTTTGGGTGAACTTTCTTTCTTTTTCTTCTTCTTTTTTTTTTTTTTTTGAAATTTTTCAGCTCCACAAAATTTCATGCACAAAAATAACAAAGACTTGAATAATAAAATAATACAAAATATGCACTCATGAGAGGTTATGTAAGAGAATTTTTTTTTTTTTTGTGGGTATGGGAAAAAGGAAAATGTGAGTAAAGAAAAGAAACAGAGGCCAAACAATAACAAAGTGCAAAAGGGAACTAAGGATAAAGCTGTGTATACTGAGTTGGCTTGAAAGGCTCAAACGGTCCAAAGAAGGCCCTTATCATTTCCTTAATCATGCACTGCCTAGAATTTCGCCTCAAGAGAGAATCAAACAACTTCTAGATGCAAATCATCCACACACATGCAATCCCATAAACTTTCTCTAAGCTTGACATGCAATTAAATTCCAAAGTCTATCAATCATAAAGATGGGAAGAACATCCATACACAATTACAACAATAGAGATAAATGCAACTCATAAATTCTCATGTGCTATCCCAAGAAATCAGATCAATCCACAATTCAAACAATCATTGGATATTCAATTTAACACATTGGTATGCACAAAATGACTCAAAACACAAAATGGATAATGATGACAAAATCAAAATAAATAAAAACAAATAACTAAATAAAAAAATACAAGAAAGGAAAAAAAAAACTCTTTTTGGCGGCCGACAACTATATACATCCCCTTACAAAGGCTCAGAACTCGGGAGGCACCTAAGCCGACTCAACATTAGCAAACTTCAAAACAGAAAAATGTTAGTCAATGAAATAAGAAAATAACAAAATAAAAACAAAAACAAAAATAAAAATAAAAGAGAAAAGGAGAGAAAATTCGGGTTGCCTCCCAAAAAGCGCTTGTTTAACGTCATTAGCTCGACGTTGCCTTTATAACTAGTCATGGTGGCTTGAAGTAAGAGAAGTAGGATGACATTTTTCTCTTATCAGCTCTTTGCCTCCACACACTGTCACTGCCTCTGGAATCAATCTTAAATAAATCAGTGGAAGCTGAAGGATCTTTTTCAATTGCAGCACTTTGAGAAAGAGGAGGTCATTTCTCCTTTTCATCAACCATCTTGGGAGTAGAAAAATCAGCATTGACTGATGATGAAGGACTCTTATTAGCTAAATCTTGTAGAGGCTTGTCTTGAATGCATTTGACAGGGGCATAGAGATCTGATGTCAGTGCAGATTTATCAAAAACATTAATAGTCACCTGATCACCATCTACCCTCAAAATAAGCTCTCCTCTAGGTACATCAATCAATGCTCCTGAAGTAGCCAAGAATGGTCTTCCAAGAATCAGAGGAATATCAAAGCATCCTCATCCATATCCAAAATCACAAAATCGGTGGGAAAATAAACTTGTCAACCTTCACTAGCAAATCTTCCACTATACCATATGGATGTTTAATTGACCGATCACTAGTTGAAGAGACATTGTAGTTGGCTTCACTTTATCAATCCCAAGCTTGCGGAGAATTGACAATGGCATTAAATTGATGCTAGCTCCTAAATCACAAAGAGCTTTCTCAATAGTCAGTTTGCCAATGGTGCAAGAAATAGAGAAACTACTGGATCTTTCAATTTAGGTGGCGGTTTTCTCTCGAATTATAGCACCGCACTCCTCGAGAAAGTGCCACGGTTTCATCTTCTTTCAACTTCCTTTTCTTCAAGAGCAAATCTTTCATGAACCTTGCATAAGAGGGCATCTCGCTCAAGTGCCTCAGCAAAAGGAATGTTTATCTGCAGCTTCTTAAAGACTTCTAAGAACTTGGAGAATTGCTTTTCTTGAATCTCCTTCTTGAATCTTTGAGGATAAGGAAGTTTAGCATACAATGAAGGATCAACTATTTTTTTGTCACATTCCTTCTTCTTTCTCTGCCACTTTGGTTGCTCCTCTTTAGCTTCTTTATTACAGCAGTCTTGAGATGGGACATCTGCAACAAGAACATCAATTTCCTTAACTGGTCCATCCAAAGTCTTGCCGCTTCTCAGTGTAATTGCATGACATTGCTCCTTTGGATTGACAACAGTATCACTCAGGAAGGTGCCTGGAGGTCTCTCTTGAAGCTGTTTTGCTATTTGCCCCACTTGATTCTCTAAACTTCTAATTGCCGCCTCATGATTCTTAAAATTGGCCCTCGACTCTTCCATAAAATTTGAAGTCTGTTGCATAAAAGCAGAGGTCTGCAAAGAAAGTTTCTCCACTGTAATCTCAAGAGGAGACTTCTGTTCTGGTTGAGGATTCAATGGCACTATTTGATTGCTCCAAGAAAAATTGGGATGAATCCTCCACCCTGGATTATATGTATTTGAAAATGGAACACCCTGAGGTCTGGAAGGATTACCCATATAATTTACCTGCTCTTGAGAACTAAAACCAGAATTGCTTGCCTCACATCCACCATTAGCATGATTACCTCCACAGAAGTCGCAAATTAACCTTTGATGGTTCAGAGAATTTACCGCATGCTCTCCACTTGCTTAGTTAGGTTGGCCAAGCTTGTTGAGAAATACTTTTGTTTTGAGCAAGTAAGGCATCGAAAGTACCAAGCTCCATCACTCCTTGTCGACTAATGCCCTCCCTACTAGGCAAGCGATATTCATTAGTGGCCATAACCTCAAATAATTCCCGAGCCTCTTCGGGAGTCTTAGTGTTTAAAGACCCACTGCAGATGCATCCACCATAAGTCTTGTGGAATGATTCAAACCATTATAAAATATTTGTACTGTTGCCAAACCTCAAATGCATGGTGAGGACATCGCCTTAATAGCTCCTTGAATCTCTCCCATGCTTCATAAAGAGATTCTCCCGATTTCGAGTAAAGCAAGCAATCTCACTCCTTATCTTCACAAACATTGATGGAGGAAAGTATCGAGTCAAAAATTTGTTAACCAAATCCTCCCAAGTAGAAATGCTCCCTTGTGGTGGGCTTGTAGCCAGCTCTTTGCTTTATCTCTGAGCGAAAATGGGAACAATCGTAATCTAATGGCATCATCGTAACACCATTATACTTAAAAGTATCACAGAGTGCAAGAAATTCACAATATGCAAGTTTGGATCTTCGCATGGCCTCCCCAACCGGTCTATTTGCACTAGCCGTAGAAGTCTTTGGTTTAATCTCAAAATTATTAGCCCTGAATAGCGGGACGCCAATCTTGGTAGAAATATTCTCGCAGATGGGGTAGCATAGTCGGCCAATGTACGTCTTTGCTCTGCAGATTACAACAATTTCGCCATCTTTTGCTCAACTTCTTCAAGTCTCTTCCTCTCTCTAGTCATTTGCTTTCTGTTCGCTCTAGCGCTTCTCTCTATCTCTGGATCAAAAAGTAATTCTTCGATTCCAAAGAACCTTGCATAAACACAAACAAGCAAACCAGAGTGAAGTAAAGAAAAAAATAAAAATAAAAATAAAATTAAATGAAAAAAATGAAATTAAATAAAAAAATAAATTAAAATTAAAAAGAAACAATTAAAAAATAAAATTAAACAATAAAAAAAACTTAAATTAGTGCTCTTTTAACTACTAATTGATATTAGCAATTAATAATCCCCGGCAATGGCGCCAAAAACTTGATGTTGAAAATCGGCAAGTTGCAATCAATCGCAAAAAGTAATAAAGTAGTGAAAAGAGAATCGTCCCACGAGGATTATATTGCCAATTACCAAATTCGTTAAATTAACACTATTTAAGCCAATCAAAATATGGAAGTTGAAAAAAATGAAAATAAAGATAATTAAAAGAAAGTAAATAAAACTAAACAAAGTAAAATCAATCAATTTAACAAGAGATGAAATCAAGAATAAGAAAGTGTTAGGATTCGGACTTCACTTGAACTCTTTCAAATGTACTTCTAAAAATTGGTTTAAAACATGTTCTATTTCAATGATTCATGGTCAATTCCCAACATTAATTAATATCCAATCCCTTGGTATACTAATCCTCTTACACTTGATTGAAATTAACTAATCCCTTAGTCTAACTCCAATTAGAAAGGCATTATCAAGAACAGAGGAATTATAAGAAAGACCACATAACCCACAACGTCTATCCCTAGCGATTGCAGAAATTATGGTGTTTATCACAAGTTCTAGGTTTATGCAAATTTTCCCAAATCATACATAAACCCAATTTATCATTCCCAAATTGATCAGGTTTAGAAAAGCATTAAGAACAGAGATAAACACGTAAATCATGAGATAAAAACATGCATTAAACCCATAAAAGAAATTACATCATCAAAGTATCAAGATCCATCGTCCCCCTAACGAGGGGAAGTTAGTTACACATAGGAAAAGAACAAAACAAAGAATAGAAGATGACAAACTCCATTAATAATTAGTGGCAAGATTGAAGAGAATCCCTAATCTTCAAGTCTTGATGCGCCCACACGAAATTAGGATTTGAGTTGTCTTGACGGCTGCTGCAGAGTATCTTGAAATTTGGCGTAACTTTCTATTTATAAGAAATTCACGCTGCTGTTACGCGTTCAGCGCTCAGGCGCTAACTCTCCAACGCTCAGGCGCTGGCCCACTAAAGTTACGGTGCAGCATACGCAATCAGCGCTCAAGCGCTCCTTGTTCAACGCTCAGGCGCTGGCCCATTAAAACAAGATTCCTCCAGCGCATGTTGCGCGCTCAAGCGGTGAGGGCCCAGCGCTCAAGCGCTGGGCTTCTGAATTATTTTCTGCTTCTTTAAATGGCCAGTCTTCTCCATGTGTAATTATCTACAAAATTACATAAAAACACACAATTAAAACATAAATTAAAATAACTAAAAAAATAAAAGAAACTTGAGAATAAACTCAATCAAAAAGATTAAAAGAGAATGAAAACCCAAGATTTTGAACCGTAAAAATATGAATTTTTGCAGGTTCATCAATGGAGATGGAGAGGATAAATCTTCACTTCCTTGATCTTGGATCCACGCCTCTCACTTGCAAAAATGGTGGAAAGAGTGAGAAAGAATGGAGAAGAATCGGCCTCCTTGATGAAAAAGTCCCAAAAAACTGACTTCCCCTCAAAACGATTGCCTTTCATCTATTTATATTGGGTTATGTGATAACCACGTGCATCAGAAAATTAGCATCAGTCGTCCACGCACGTGTGTGAACTCTTCGCGCACATGCATAAGTTTTTCTGACCCAAGACAGAGACTGTCACGCATGTGCGTGAATTCCTTGCGCACATGCATGAGTTTTTCTGATTCGCAACAGAGGCTGTCACGCACGTGCGTGGAACCTTCACGCACATGCGTGGATGCCTACTTTCAATTCTTCTCTTCCAAAGTTATTGTTGTCCTTTTTTGATACTTGCTCTTCATGTCCATTGCTCCATAGTCCTTTTCCAAAGCTTCTCTTGCCCTTTAAAATTCACAGATTAAATTCAATTAGTCAAACTCAAGTTATTACATTAAAATGAATCATTAAGCATCATGAAATGCAATTGGACAATGTGAAAGTTGACTCAGCTCAAGACATGAAAGAAGTGTGTACTTTAGCATAATTTCTTATGAGGACTGAAAGATATTTGCACTCATCGCTCTCATTTCTATTCAAATTGAGATTGTAATAACTCCATTTTGTGAAGTTATCACACTCCTAAACCTCAGTTTTGCTAGTCCTTGAGCAAAATTAGAACCAACTTCAATCAACTAATCAAGCACAGATTACCCCAAAATGTTCAAAGAGAGTACAAGTTTGGGAAAATAACAATGCAAGCAGAAGAATATCATATATGGCCTCAAAACATATTAGCTCAAGGTGAACTGTTGCAATTGACAACTCAAACTCAACCAATACATGCCCATGCACACAATCATATGATGACTTCCTCACAATGCATGGATGTGAAAACTCTTCAAGATCCAGTTCAACATTCCTAAAAAAATTATGAGTAAGCACATGTGCTTCAAATGCATACCCTATAAGATTGATTCTCATCCCTCTCTCCACTAATGTAGACAAAGCACAACCAAGGATCAAAAGGGACTTTCTGAGCTTGTAATGTGTGGCTATGGGTATGGGTGAAGAAAGAAGGGGAAAGGAAAAATTGAATCAACAGTCAAATGCACAATTAAGAAATTCAAATGCTTCAAGTTATTCAGTAAAAAGAAAGAGCTCAAGAATCAACCCATTTATTCCTCCTATTTTTGTACAACTTTCAGTTTTTTTTTTTTATATATATACAAGTATCTTTCTTTTTTTTTTAACTTTTTTTTACATATATATATATATATATATATATACACACACACACACACAAGTATCTTTTTTTTTTTTTTTCAGCCACACTATTTTTTTTTTTTTTTTTTTAATTTTTTGAAAAGAACTGCTCCACACATTATATCCCTTTTTTTTTTTTTTTACATTTTTCCCATATTCTTCTTTACTTCCCAGAGTTGATTCCCAATGGTCCTCTCTTTTCATTTGTAATGCACAATTAAGACTTAAAGCAAATGAAGATGCCCAATCATGCATTCAACAAAGGTTATGTGAATGGGATCAAACAATTTCCACATGAACGTGGGTTAAAGGTTGGAAGTTGTGGGTAAAAGAAAAAATTAGTGCCTAAACTCACACACCCAAGGCTTCAAAATGGGACCTAGGGAATATTCATCTTTGGTTGGCTTGAAAAGGCTCAATATGTTCAAAAAAATTGCCCTAATCATTTCCTTGGTCATGTAGTGCCTAGGATTTTGCCTCAAGGGGAATCAAAACAACTCATAAGTCATTCACAATCCATACATATGCAAATCATAATTTCTCTAGACATGCATTCCCATCAAAATTTGAGTTAAGCAGACACACACAAGGTAAGAGAGCTTAATCATACAAAAGTGTGTATGGGATATCAAATAAAGATTTGAATTGGCAAAGGTAACACTAAATCAAGATGATCCATGTAGTTACTCTTCATTGGCCATTCCATTCAATAGCTTACAAGCTAGTTCCTCTACTTGTTTCTCTTTTCCCTTTTTTTTTGGCATAAAAAAAATGAAAGAGAATAGGAAAAGGGGAGCATGGGTGTCAGATCAGATCTTAAAGCAATAATGCATAATTCAAAGAATGCTAAAAAAAAAAATATTACACCCCACCCCCAAACCTAAGGAGAAACATGTCCCCATGGTTCAATAGAAAGAAGCAAAACAAAAAGAGCGAAAAACAAGAAAAGAAAAGAAAAAAATAAAATAAAAATAAAAAGAAAGAGGAGACAAAAAAGGAAGAGTGAAGAGGCCCTGATGCTTAAAGGAAGAACGCGACAACATTAACAGGAGGCTCTAGCTAATGGGGCGAACAAGTAGGAGGCATGGGAGGAGTTGGAGTGTGATCTGGGTAAAAACTCTGAGGAATACCAGAGCCTTCAGGTGGTACAAGTGCCTGCTCCATCGGGAACCCAAGTCTTGTGAGGTGCTAATGAGACAGCTAGACTTGATACTGCTGCACTCTTGCTATCATGTCTAATTGCCTTTCCACATGTTCAGCCCAGCCAACTGGAAAACGTGCATGAATACGACCTGGCCCAAGGGTAGGGGTAGGTGCAGGCACAGGCTCACCCATAATTGTGTCTTCATCATCATCTTGAGGAACTTGATGAAATTCCTCTGTAACATCCTCTATATTCCTGAATTTCACATGCCTAAGCATAAATCTGACAATGACTGGAGATTTAAATCGTATAAGAGTCTCATGCACTGCTACTTGAACACCAGCCATCACACATAAGTCTTGGATCAAATGAGGGAAAACCAAGGCAACATCCTTCGTGAGTTTGCTCTTTGCAACCTGAAGAATTTTTGAATACATGATTCGACCGATATCCACCCTTTGATGATGTTTAATGCAGAACAAGAGCCGAGCACGGGTTGGATACACTTGAGAATGGTTAGTGGAGGGTAGGATATTGGCAGTGATCAATTGGTGCTAGACAAACATGTCCGGTCTTCAGGAAACCACGGGTTGTATGCATCCACTGCTGAACTTTTGATAAGACTTGCCAAAGGGTGACTAGGTCCCACTCCTGAATGTGATGGGCGTGCCATGAAAGTGGACCTGAGATTCAGAAAAACAGGCACAACATTCAATATGCAACAAAGTGGAATGAAATACATGAACTTGGAATGAATGAAATGTAATGAATGAAACATGTGGAATGAATGAATGAAATACATGTTCTGTCAATGAATGAATGGAATAGTGAATGAGGTATTTAACCAAACATGTGGTACGCACAACGTTGGATATGACAAGTTAAGCAGTGATAATAACCAAAAATTGCCCAGATGCACAATGATGATCAGACTCTAAAAAAAAAATGCAAAAGAAATAGGTAAAAAAGAAAAAGAAAGAAGAAAGAAGAAAAAAAAATTTACAGAGAAGAACCAATGAACAATGGTGCGTAAATCACAAATGGGAATAAAAGGGGTGGGGAAGGGGATGTGAAAAAGAGAGAAGAAACATAGTGATACCTGCGCTGTGGGAGATTAGGAAGAGAACGATGGTTTGGGAGAAATGAATTGAAAGGGAAGAATCGAGGATAGGGAGGATGAGCGTGGTGTTAAAGTGGGGGTGTTGAGAGATTGGAGAGAATGAGAGAGTTGAGAGAATGTGTAGTGGAAAAGAAGAATTACTGGAACGATGCGTTCTAGATTTTATTAGTTTTACTTTTCTTTTTTTAGAAACCCAGGCATATACGTGGCCTCCTACGCATGTGCGTAACGCACTCTGCCAAATTTTCTATCAGCAACCAGAGACTCCCACGCATGTGCGTGGTTTCCTCACGCATGTGCGCAACACGCTCTGCTAATTTTTCTATCAGCAACCAGAGACTCCCACGCATGTGCGTGATTTTCCTATGCATGTGTGCGAAATGATGGTTCCCAGGACTAAAAAAAAAATTGTCTAAGTATCTATCTTTTCCAATTTTTTTAATTTTTATTATTATTATTATTTTAATCAAACAAGAGCCACTTCCAACACTCCATCCCTGCAAAAATCAAATTAGAAAATCACTTGTTACAAACTTCAAAATTTGAAAACCCAAAATCAAAATAACAAAACAAAAGAGTTGAAAAACTTGGGTTGCCTCCCAAGAAGCACCTTATTTATAGTCTTGGCTAGACTTTCTCAGAAATTAATTGGGTTGATTCAATGTCAAGGAGGAAGTGTGCCGGTTGACATCTCCTCCAAGATAGTGTTTCACCCTCTGGCCATTGGCTTTGAAACTTCTCCCAGATGCAGGTTCTATCAATTCAATTACTCCATGTGGAAATACTTCTTTTACCACAAACGGGCCAGACCATCTTGATTTCAACTTTCTAGGAAATAACTTCAATCTTGAATTGTAAAGTAACACTTGTTGTCCTGGTTCAAAAGTTCTCCAAGCTATATTTTTATCATGCCATCTCTTGGTTCTTTCCTTGTATATTCTAGCATTCTCATAAGCTTGTAAGCGCATTTCATCTAATGCATTCAGCTGAAGCATCCTCTTTTCACTTACTTCCTTCAGGTCGAAGTTAAGGAACTTAGTTGCCCAAAAGGCTTTGTGTTCCAATTCGACAGGGAGATGACAAGCTTTTCCATACACCAATTGATATGGAGACATACCAATTGGTGTTTTAAAAGCTGTTCTGTAAGCCCACAATGCATCATCAACTTTCCTGGCCCAATCTTTTCTTGAAGCCCCAACCATTTTTTCCAAAATTCGCTTTAATTCGCGGTTTGAAATATCAACTTGGCCACTTGTTTGCGGGTGATATGGAGTTGCAACACGATGTGAGACTCCATATTTACTCAACACAACCTCTAACTGTTTATTCCAGAAATGGCTCCCTCCATCACTAATTAGTGCTCTAGGTACTCCAAATCTTGAAAAGATGTTCTTTTTTAGAAACCCAATCACCACTTTAGCATCATTGGTTTGACAAGGTATGGCTTCTACCCATTTGGATACATAATCAACCGCTACCAAGATGTAAAGATTAGAAAATGAAGAAAGAAAAAGGCCCATGAAGTCAATGCCCCAAACATAAAAAAGCTCAACCTCCAAAATGTTAGTAAGTGGTATTTCATGCTTCCTTGAAATGATCCTAGCTCTTTGGCACTTATCACATTTTCCACAAACAATTTAGCATCCTTGGAGAGGGTTGGCCAGTAAAATCCACTTTGTAATACCTTAGCTACTGTCCTATCCCCACTGAAATGACCTCCATAGTCTGAGTTATGACAATGCCACAAGATGCTATCAAATTCTCCTTCAGGCACACACCTCCTTAACATCCCATCAACACATTGTTTGAACAAAAATGGTGCATCCCATCTAAAAAATCTGGCATCATGTAAGAATTTCTTTCTTTGTTGCTAATTCATGTTCAAGGGAAGAACTCTAGCAGCTTTGAAATTTGAAAAATCTGTAAACCACGGTAGACTCTGAATAGCCAAAAGGTGTTCATTTGAAAATTCTTCCTTGATGGGAAAAGGTTGATTTTCACCTCCTCATTTTGCACAATTCTTGATAAATGGTCAGCTACTAGATTTTCTGTGCCTTTCTTGTCTTAAATCTCTATATCAAACTCCTGCAACATAAGAATCCAATGAAGTAATCGGGGCTTTGCTTCTTGTTTGTTCAAAAGATACTTTAAAGCAGAATGATCAGTATATACAATGACTTTTGACCCAATCAAATAAGACCTAAATTTATCAAAAGCAAAAACCACAGCAAGCAACTCTTTCTCAGTTGTAGTGTAATTTATTTGAGCTTCATTCAACACCCTACTAGCATAATAGATAACATGCAAGACTCTATCTATCCTTTGCCCTAAAACAGCCCCTACTGCAAAATCGCTTGCATCGCACATCAATTCAAATGATAAATTCCAGTTAGGGGCAACAATTATGGGAGCAGAAACAAGCTTTTCTTTCAAAGTATTGAAAGCATGTAAATAGGCATCATCAAACACAAATGGTGCATTATTGGCTAATAGATTGCATAAAGGCTTAGCAATTTTTGAGAAATCCTTTATGAATCTTCTATAAAATCTTGCATGCCCAAGAAAGCTTCTTATCCCCTTGACATTTGTTGGAGGGGGTAACTTCTCAATTATGTCCACCTTTGCTCTATCAACCTCAATGCCTTTGAAAGAGATCCTGTGGCCAAGAACTATTCCTTCCTGCACCATAAAGTGACACTTTTCCTAATTTAAAACCAAGTTAGTTTCTTGACATCTCTTTAAAACAAATGAAATATTAAACAAGCAAGCATCAAAAGAAGACCCAAAAACAAAAAAATCATCCATGAACACTTCAATGAATTTTTCCATCATGTCAGAAAAAATGAAACACATACACCTTTGAAAAGTGGTAGGAGCATTGCACAAACCAAAAGACATCCTCCGGTAAGCAAATATCCCATAAGGGCAGGTGAATGTTGTCTTCTCTTGATCCGTTGGGTCTACCACAATTTGGTTATAACCTGAATAACCATCCAGAAAGCAATAATAGGTGTGGCCAACTAACCTTTCCAACATCTGGTCAATGAACGGAAGGGGAAAATGATCCTTCCTGGTTACATCATTGAGTTTCCAGTAATCTATACACATCCTCCATCCAGTCACAGTTCTTGTCGGAATGAGTTCATTTTTCTCATTTACCACCACTGTCATGCCACCCTTTTTAGGAATAACTTGAACTGGACTCACTCATGGGCTATCTGAAATAGAGTAGATAATGCCTGCATCAAACAGTTTCATTACTTCCTTCTTAACCACTACTTTCAAGGTTGGATTAAGTCTCCTCTGAGGTTGGACCACTGGCTTGTAGTTGTCCTCTATGAGTATCTTGTGCATGCAAACTGAAGGACTAATGCCTTTGAGATCACTAATAGTCCATCCGATCACTGATTTATGCTCTCTCAACACCCTCAGAAGCTTCTCTTCTTCAAGTTCACTTAATGAAGCATTAAAAATCACTGGATAAGTGTTGTTATCACCAAGAAACCCATATTTGATAGTAGAAGGCAGTGGCTTCAATTCCAACTTAGGTTCTTCCTTGTCAACCTTATCATTTTTCAACTCTTCAACCTTTTTCCCATTAGTGTCAATTGGCAGGGCTTCCAACTCTTCAATGCACTTCATTACTTCCTGATCAACATCTTCTTCTTTAATTGTCTTGGAATGCACCATGGTTGTTTCAAGTGGTGTTTTTGGTATAGATTCCTGAAACACTTCATTCACTAAAGAATCAATTAGACCAACCCTAAAACACTGATCCTTTTCCATTGGGTGCTTCATTGCCTCAAACACATTGAAAGTGACTTTTTCGTCTTGAACTTTTAGCATCAATTCTCCCTGCTGTACATCTATCACTGCTCTTCCAGTGGCTAAGAATGGTCTTCCATGTATGAGTGGAATCTCTGCATCTTCTTCCATGTCTAATACAACAAAGTCAGCTGAAAATATGAACTTGTCAACCTTCACTAGCACATTTTCCACAATACCGTAAGGGTACTTAATTGATCGATCTGCTAGCTGAAGGGAGACCATTGTAGGCTTTACCTCATTAATTCCAAGCTTGTGCAAGATAGATAAAGGCATAAGATTAATATTTGCACCAAGATCACAGAGAGCTTTACCAATGGTAATATTACCAATGGTGCATGGAATACCAGAGCTTCCCGGATCTTTGAGTTTTAGGGGTAACTTCCTTTGAATGATAGCACTGTATTCCTCTGTGAGCACTACTCTTTCATCCTCCTTCAATTTCCTTTTCTTGGAAAGCAATTCTTTCATAAACTTTGCGTAAGAGGGCATTTGTTCCAATGCCTCTGCAAATGAAATGTTGATTTGGAGCTTTTTGAAGATGTCTAAGAATCTAGCAAAGTGCTTCTCTTGGTCTTGCTTCTTCAACCTTTGAGGATATGAAATTCTATAATAGGGTGAAGGTTCATATGGCTTGTCCCAGTCTAGATCTTTCCTCTTCCTTCTTTCCTTTCTAGGACTTTCTTTTTTTTTAGACTTGTCTTCTTCACTAAGCTCCTTGGTCACTTTATCTTCCAAAGGAATCTCATCAGTCACTTGCTCTTGAACTTCCTTACTCGACTTATCCTTCCTTTCTTGTGGTTCAATCATTTTCCCACTTCTTGCAGTGATAGCTTTACAATGCTCCTTGGGGTTTGTAATAGTATCATTAGGCAAAGTGCCTTGTGATTTCTCAGCCATTTGTCTAGAAAGTTGTCCAATTTGGGATTCCAAGCTTCTAATTGACGCTTCTTGATTCTTAAAATTGGATCTAGCCTCTTGCATGAAACTGTCAGTGGTCAAGGCAAGACTTTTAACAATGCTCTCAAGGTCAGATGATTTTGCTTGTTGAGGTTGTGAGGAAGATGCAGATGAAGGTTGTTGGTGAGGAGGAGGTGGCCTTGGCATTCCTTGCGTATTCCATGAGAAGTTTGGATGATTCCTCCACCCTGGATTATAAGTATTTGAATAAGGGCTATTTTGAGGTCTGGAAAAATTTCCCATGTAATTGGCCTGCTTTTGAATTGGAGCACTTCCATCACAAGCTCCATTCATATGGTTTCCTCCGCAAAAGTCACAAACTATAGGTTGAGAGTTCATGGAGTTCACTTGCATGCTTCCAAATTGTTTTGTAAGGCTGGCCATTTGTTGAGAGAGTAACTTATTCTGGGCCAAGATAGCATCCAAAGCCTCCAATTCCATAACACCACGCTTCCCTGTCAGCCTTTCATATGGTGTATGATACTCATTTGCTGCAATGACCTCAATTAATTGTCTAGCTTCTTCTGGAGTCTTGGTATTGAGAGAACCATTTGCTGAAGCATCAACCATATTTCTTGCAGTCGGATTCAAGTTGTTGTAGAAAATGTGCATTGTTTGAAATTCATCAAATCCATGATTCGGGCATTTCCTCAACATCTCCTTGAATCTTTCCCAGGCCTCATGAAGTGATTCGCCCTCCTTTTGTGCAAAGCAAGATATGTCACCCCTCATCTTCATATATCTTGAGGGTGGATAAAATCGTGTCAGGAACTTGTTGGCTAAGTTATCCCATGTAGTGACACTCCCATTGGGTAATGACTGCAACCAATGTTTGGCTTTATCCCTCACAGAATACCAGAACAGTCTCAGCTTGATGGCATCCTCAGTTGCTCCATTGATCTTTATGTTTTCACAATTGTCCAAGAAATTGGAAATATAAAGGTTAGGATCTTCATCATCATTACCTCCAAACTGTTCCTACTACACCAACTGAATAAGAGATGTCTTCAGCTCAAAATTGTTGGCTTCAATAAGAGGGGGCACAACACCAGATACACGCCCATCAACTATAGGGATGGAATAATCCCCAAGAGTTCTTCGCACTGGTTGTCTATTTCGGTCAGCCATAGCTGATTGTTCTGCCTTTTTCCTTGCTTTAGTTCTTTTTCATTTTCTTCTAGCAGACTTTTCAATTTTTGGATCAAAAAGCAAAGCTCTCGGATTAATGGTACCTCGCATAAAAAACAAAAGTAAAAAGTGAAAGCAGAAAAAAAATAGAACTAAATAACAATTGAACAACGCAAAAAAAAATGTCTAAAGTAGCAATATTCTAGATACTACTTGATATTAATACTAACTCAATCCCCGACAACGGCGCCAAAAACTTGATGAGGCTTCGGCAAGTATACCGAGTCGCATAAGTAATAAAGAGTGAGTGAGTATCGTTCCCATGAGGATTGATTAATATTAAGTACCAATTTCACTAGGCTATTACTATCTAGACTAACTATTATAATGAGATGGTTGTAAAAAGAACATTAAGAGGATAAACTGAAGGAATGAGTAATTAAACTTAATTTTTAGAAGAATTTGAATTAAGAGTTATAAAATGAAATCAATGAATGAGAACACTAGGGGTTGATTTTCACTTGACCTATCCTTAATTTCCATGTAATTCAATTAATTATGTTTAATTCTCTCAATTGATGGTAAGGAATACACAGAAACAGCCAAAACCCAATTCCTTGGTGGATTAACTCTCTCCCAATTACCTAAAATTACCAATTCCTTAGTCAATTTTATGCAATTGAGAGGATTACACACGAGATTCCCAAATTAACCACATAGTCACCAAGACCCATTCCTAGATATTGATAGATTATGGTGCTAAACTCAAGAAGCAAAAGGTAAAGAGGAATCTCCCAATTCTCAAAATACCCAACAAAACAATCTATGGTTGATCAAGTCATAGAAGCATTAAGCACAGAGATTAACACTCAATTGAGAAGAACTAAACAGCAAATAATCAAATATCCATGTACATCAAGTTTGGGTCAAGCTAGATCTCCCTCTAGCTGTGGAGATTTAGTTACCCATGTAAAGGAATGAAAACAAAGAAGAAAGGGAAGAAGAAACCAAGAGATCCATGGAGATGGAGAGGATAAATCTTCACTTCCTTGATCTTGGATCCACACCCCTCACTTGCAAAAATGGTGGAAAGAGCGAGAAAGAATGGAGAAGAATCAGCCTCATTGATGAAAAAGTCCCAAAAAACTGACTCCCCCTCAAAACGGTTGCCTTTCATCTATTTATATTGGGTCAAGTGATAACCACATGCATCAAAAAATTAGCAGCAGTTGTCCACGCACGTGCGTGAACTCTTTGCGCACATGCGTAAGTTTTTCTGACCCAAGACAGAGACTGTCAAGCATGTTGTAACACCCCTCGATTTAATAACTAATGCACAATCGTCATTATGTCACGGTCACTAAATTTCGGTGTGCTAACATTGTCAAATAACAAAATTTACAAAAATATTAATCATTTCGCAATATGAGGAAAATAGGAGCCACGAATGAATAGTTACATATACAACCAATGAAAATATGAATTATAAGATGTACTCTATTTACAACATTTAAGATTGAATAACCACCTTAAAAACATACATATACCCAAAAATACACTTAATGCAGATAATGCAAAATAAAGTATAATCTACCCACAACATATCCTCGACTAAGGAGTTGGGCACTCCCTCGGATCCTGAATGCGTAAGACAACCCCGGGCACACTGGTGTAGTGAGAAATACGAGATAAGGTCTTCCATCACAGTCCTCTTCACGGTCAAGGTCAGATTCCCAACAAATCACGTACTCTTGTCGGTCCAGTCGACTCGCCAAGCCCTAGCACCTTCGGTGAGCTCAAATACGATGAAACCAATAGGGTCCCTTCAAGGTGTCCTTACCGAACGCAGAAAATCAAACCAATATCTCTAGTAGGTTCGACCTCGCCCCCTTTTCAGACTTTAACCAAAAACCATACAGAATAGCAACAAATACAGAAAAGAGGTAAGACATTCTACTTTCATTACCTATGATGGCAGCAAAGAAACATAACACAAATGACGAAGTCATTCCACACATACAGATATTACAAATATGTCCAAGTTATCAATTGCATAGATATCTTTAGAAAACATATATCATGACAATACAATTATCAACGGCACTATAACAACAAGTGTTCACTATAGATATATAAAAGTATTTATATTTCCATAATATGTATGTTAGCCATGCCATGATAATATGTGGACTAACCATGCATATGCACAATGCGTATGCTGACTATTCTCATGTACAATGCACTCATTTCCTACTCCATGGAGCTAAACTCAAGGTTTTCAGAGATGAACGCCCTAAAAGATCTGTCCCCCCTCAATAGACAGTCTACGCCGGGCCATGGAAAGTAATAGTGCTTTGTCGGGCAGCCAGTGCGTTGCAACAGTGTTTCATGGCCAGGGGTATATATATAAGGTGATAACCTGATCACAGGTGAAACACCGCGCCCTGACATCCCCTAGGTCTAAAAAGTCCCCACTATCTTGCAAGTCCTCATCCATTCCTAGGCATAACATGCCATAACTGTATAATGCTCAATTGCATATCCAATGAACTCAAATCACATCAGACTCAGTAGTCTATCAGATATTTCCAGGGTCCAGTTCGTCGGCCCAATGTCATAATGACAATGCATGTTTCAATGCATATGGGTTCAATGCATACATATGTATATATGCATATATATATTCACAATGATAGCATAACTTATTCAAATTCACACACCACAACGAATCAATACTAAAATCTCATAGGTGAACATATGCTATTCAAAGTTACTATGAAGGTTATGCTTTAAGTCCATTATGTTCTCGGGTTAACTCACTGAGAATATCTAGTCTAAGTTCCTCACAACCCTTCTCACACTCTTATTCTTCCTTTATTCAAAAAATTGCTCTAAACTATAAGGCCGACTATCATTCTTGGTTCTTTAAAATTTATGAATCTCAAAGTACAATTAAGTTTTCCAATTTACTAATCCTTGCATCCTATTACCATTAATTTAATCATTAGGTGTTTGGTGATAAATTTTTTAATCCTGGATTCGACGGATATTGGCATCCTACTCGACGGATATTAGCATCCTACTCGACGAAAATTGACATTGGAGAAGTATCTCTACTAAATGGTCAGAATTCTCACTCGACGGATATTAGCATCCTACTCGACGAAAATTGACATTGGAGAAGTCTCTACTAAATGGTCAGAATTCTCACTCGACGGATATTGGTATTCTAACTAGACGAAAATTGACATTGGAGAAGTTTCTACTAAATGATCAGAATTCTTACTCGACGGATATTGGCATCCTACCCGACGGAAATTGACATTGGAGAAGTTTCTACTAAATGGTCAGAATTCTTACTCGACGGATATTGGCATCCTACTCGAAGGAAATTGACATTGGAGAAATGTCTCCACTAAATGGTCAGAATTCTTACTCGACGGGTATTGGCATCCTACTCGACGGATCTTGACATCCAAACTCGACAGATTTTGACATTGTGCTTAATGGTCAGAAGATCGAATTCGACGAAATATGATCATAAGATCAAATTCGACGGATATGGTCAGAAGTTTAAACTCGATGGATTTGGCCAGAAATCAAATTCGACGGATATGGTCAGAAATCAAATTTGACGGATATGGTCAGAAATCAAATTCGACGGATATGGCCAGAAGTTTAAACTCGACGAACATTGACATTCTACTAAATGGTCTGAAGTTCAAGTTGTTACAATTTTTCACAAAGAATCCCCAGGTTTTTGGTCTCAAAATCGTGGCCATCCGGGAACTAATCCGACATCATTTTCCTCCATGTCATACATTTCAATCCACTCAGATACATGAATATACACAAACAAAAAAATCTAATAGCACAAACACATTATAAGCAACATATAAATAGAGGGTTTCTCACTACCAAAATAGGTTGAAGAGAATAATCTTCCTTTTACCTTAGTGAAGAACAAGGAAAAACAAGTTCCTTTTTATTGGGGAATTTCGTGCCTCACCACCACAGAAACTTCGGTGTTTAAATCCATAAAAATAAAGATCAAAGGGTGGAAATGGTATCCATAGTCACCAATGTGACCATGGAACACGAAAATGGGGAGAAAAGAGAAGAAAGTTGAGAGCTTTACCTTAAAGCTTGAAGCTTTGGTGTTGGGCTACCAACCACGAAAATGGAGGATCCAAGGTGAGTTCCACAAAGAGGAAAGCTTGAGGATGGAGAGAGGAAGCAATGGTTTACGTTTGGCTTGAGCAAGGGAAGCTTGAAAATCAACAATGGTGTTTGTGGGTGTGTAGCCGTATGGAGAAGAGAGGAAGAGAGTGAGAGGAAGAGAGAAAGAGTAGCGTGAATGAGAGAAAATGGGAGGGATTAATTGTGATATTCCCCCCAAAACCGTGCTGCACAATGAGAGGGAGGAGAGAGAGTGAATAGTGGCTGGGAAGGAAGCTTCCTAGAAGTTTCCTTGAAGTTTCCTTGAGAAGCTTCACGCGCTTCTCGATAAAGTGCATAGTAAGCTTGTCTCCTCAATTAAATACATCTGATAGATGATTAATTTCACTGTTAGAATTATTTTCCCAGTGAATAAAAGTTACAGTTGATGAAAATAATATTTTATTATTCATCAGATAATTTTATGATACAGTGATTCTATTCATCAGATAAAATCTCGTAAAACGTAAATCTCGTAAAACATAAATCTCGTAAACAATGTCCAGTCTCGGGTTTAGTAAGATCCCTCGTCGACGTTTTCATAGTCCAAAGTTTACCAGCCTCAGGAAAAATATTTTGTTTTCCTGACTTCGCTCAGTGTGTACGTAAAACGAGAAATATATTAAAATATTCATCATTTTCAGAAAAATCCACAAAAATCCCTAAAAATTATAAATATTATAAAATGATTATTTATAATGAAATAAATAATTTTTGAGATGTTACACATGTGCGTGAATTCCTCGCGCACATGCATGAGTTTTTTTGATCCACAACAAAGGCTGTCACGCACGTGCTTGAATTCCTTGCGCACATGCGTAAGCTTTTCTGATCCAAAACAGAGGCTGTCACGCACGTGCGTGGAACCTTCATGCACATGCATGGATGCCTACTTTCAATTCTTCTCTTCCAAAGTTATTGTTGTCCTTTTTTGATACTTGTTCTTCATGTCCATTGCTCCATAGTCTTTTTCCAAAGCTTCTCTTGCCCTTTAAAATCCACAGATTAAATTCAATTAGTCAAACTCAAGTTATTACATTAAAATGAATCATTAAGCATCATGAAATGCAATTGGACAATGTGAAAGTTGGCTCAGCTCAAGACATGAAAGAAGTGTGCACTTTAAGCATAATTTCTTATGAGGACTGAAAGATATTTGCACTCATTGCTCTCATTTCTATTCAAATTGAGATTATAATAACTCCATTTTGTGAAGTTATCAAGGAGCTTGAGGTCAAGGTGGAAAACTGGAAACCTAAGGCCCTTGGTTTGGAGGAGAAGGCTTTATAGGTGTCGGAGCTCGAAAAAATGCTCGAGGACAAGTATAATGTGTGGGTCGTGGAGCGCGTGACCTTGGTGGCTGAAAAGGACAACTACCCTGAAGGCTGGGATGCTATGATTAAGGAGTCCTTCAAGAATGCCCTCACTCAGGTCATCGTCCTCGACCCTGACATTACGAACTTCATTGGGACTGATCACTTGAAGGCTGTGGACAACGGTTAGATTTCTAAGCTCTTTGCTGATGACAATGAATAAGGTGAAAATGGTGACTAAGGGAGGCCGGACGCTGACACCGACCCGAAAGCCAGGGAGAATGCTGATGGCCTTGCCCAGTGTTGAGCTTTTAATTGTAATTTTGTTTTAGATTAGCCTCTGCATGGGCCTTTTTGTTTTGCAAAGATATACTTCGTTCCCCAATGTTGGGTTTAATCCGACTTCTCCTTTCATTCTTGCATCAGATGTGATATTCTTACCATTAACAGTGCATATACTTCTTTTCACACTCCTCTCAATATCATTCATTATACTTGTTTTTTTCTATCATTTTCTCTCACTAAATCTGACATTCTTAAAATGGGTGTCAAGAGTGTATGATGATTTCTTTCCTACTTGCATCTATTGCTTTATTATGTTATTTATGAAGTTGGCAGTAACATGAGAAGATGGGTTGAATTGTGTTCCTCTTTTTCCTAAAAATCAAAATTTTCACAACTTTTTCAAGCTGCTCAGACTTTGAAGTGAAAAGGTTCAGACTTAAACATATTATTAGTGAGAAAGTTTAGAAGATAGTTATCAGACAAATGTGAGAAGGTTCATGAGAAGGGTAACTAGTTGAGTCAAAACAACCTTCTTACCACTAAAAATTGCTCTTATCAATTAAATTTGAACTCAAAAACTTTTCTTAAAGTAAACTCATAATTGAAAACTTAGAAATTAGTTCAAAACTTTATATTGCACTTGCTATTTTTGAGACTTCTAGTGAAGGTTTTGTCAAAATAGATTCAAATTTTAGCTTTAATTTCTTAACTTAATTTTAACTGATGAAATAGATAAAGAGCTAAAGGAAGAATAACTTTACACATAGATTTATACGAGTTCACCCTTAAACTACGTGGGGTTACATCTAGTACCTAGTAATAATTAGGATTTTTCACTATCTTTAAATATTCTTTTAAAAACAAGCCTCTTTAGGCTTTAGACCAAGTATTCTTTAACAATAATCTCTTTAGGCTCACACTAAGTATTTTTTGACATAGTCTCTATAGGCTAAACAATAAGTATTATGTGAAAATAAGTTTGCCCTAATGGTTTAATATATTAAGTTTTGATGATGACATATACAAGACAAAAATAATAATATTTATGCTACATAGATATGCTTAATAAATTATATTGGATCATGCATGATCATCTACTCCACATTGTTATATTTCATAAGAGAATCATGCATATTCTTTATAGCATCTTTTTATAAGATATAGTCAATAATATACATGATTGGTATTAAATTAATAATGAATTTGACTCTATTTAAATAAAAATGTTTAAAATGTTCTTTGTTGGATCCTATATAGAGCACATCTATTAGTAATCGATAAATGTCTTTTTTGGATGTGTCTATGAAAGTCTTATATGCATATTAGACTAAATAGATTTATACATTTATGAATCATGCATATGATAAATACAAGATAAAAAAAATGATATTTATGCTACATAAATATGCTTAATAGATTATATTGGATCATGCATGATCATGTACTCCACATTGTTATATTTCATAAGAGAATCATGCATATTCGTTATAGCATCTTTTATAGGATATGTCCAATAATATACATGAGTGGTGTAACACCTCCAATAGCATGTTAGACTAGTTTATAGTTACACAAGTAGCATAATACTTGTTTGACATGTGAGTGTAGTTTTGTGGCAAGAGGAGTTAGTTTAGGCACTTTGTTGCAACATACAAGGTGGTAAATAGCCTAAAATGACTCAGATAATAGCATAAATTTCTAAGTTAAGGGAAACAGATGTGGATAATTTGTTTCTAGGTCACAAATGAGTTAAGTAAGGTGTAGTTAAAGTTTCAAGTTAATTGAAGTCAGTTTGATATTTTTAGGCATACTGGTTATGCATGTTAATACCGGATTGACCCCCAGCAGATATGAAAAAATAGAGAAATGGTGAAATAATATTTTTAATAAATCTTAAGATTTATTTCAAACTTGTTGGAAGATGGAAAACTAGATTCGATAGAATCTAAGTGTTCTTAACATATTAGAGGTTTTGGTACCTATATGGAAGAGGCAAAGTTAGTTGCCTCATCATATATATCCCACGGCAGAATGGGAGAAAGAAAACAGAACATAAAAGAAAGAAAAGGAGAGAAGAGAGAAAGAGGAAACCGAGGAAGAGAAAAGAGAAAAAGGAAAGCCAAAATCTAGTCTTGAAGATCAAAGACAAGGATCAAGCTAGAATATCTTCATCCAAACAAGAGGTAGGGGTGTTTGTTTTCATTCATTTCCCTCTATCTTCATCTTGTTTCTAGTTTAGCTTGATGAGGAAAATGGATTTGAGTGAGAATAATGAGTTTATATGATAGTTACTTGATTCTATGCGGGAAACAAGTTTAGTTAAAGCCTATTTGATCTAGGGAGTTTAGTTTGTGGTTCTTGGAACCCATAGATGAAGCTTGAGTTGTAAGAGGAGAAAGAGGGGTTTTATACCCATATCAAGATTTGTGGTTTTATGAGTGATTTGGATGCATATTTGAGATAGTTTGAGTTAGATGATGATGTTTATTTGGTTTGGGTTTGGGTTTGAATGGTTTAAGAACTCTGTTTTCTATAAATTTTTGTGAGGTAATCAATTACATAGCAGTTGTAATCGATTACTTAGCCTCTGGAATCACGAAAAGTGTTTCTGGACAACTTGTAATGGATTACATCTTGCTTGTAATCGATTATAAGGTTTCTGGGTAAGCTACAATCAATTACATCCTGCTTGTAATCGATTAAAGAGGTTCTGCCAAGCTGGTAATCGATTACAAGAGATATGTAATCGATTACTAAACCCTTAAAATGAAGTTTTTGAGCTGGAAATGATGGAAACATGGTTCTTTATTCCTTGTACCCTAAACATAAACCTTAAACCTTAGATTAAAAGATTATGATTCACTTAAATGTGATAGGATTATGTATCCAAACTAAGTTGAGAAAGAGACTTTATGCATCCATAGCCAATGGAATGCCATAATTAAGTGTCTAGCTCCCTAAGCAACTTGGTGTTGCACTAGATATCACTTGTGGAGTGATGAGATTGTGGGACACTAGATATAAGAGAATAAAGCTTAGTTGGCAATAGTAAAGTGTCATAATGCCTAATTAACAAGAGTTAAGGGCCAAGGTGCCAAGTTGGTAGCAATTAAATGCCATAGACCCTAGTTGGTAAGGGTGAATGTTATAGTGCATGAAAACTTTCACAAGGAGGAGGTGAAGTTAGTGATGCAAGGATAAGAAGTGTACTAAGTCTAGTTGGCATTGGTTAAGTTCCTAGTGCATGAAATACTCTCAAAGGAAGATTTAGTAGTGCAAGGTAGGCTTAGTATAGATTTATGTAGTGGTTATGTTAGAGTTAGACATAATGCTGCATTATCACACACGCACATAACATTTTCCACATATACTTGCTATTACTGGAGAGGAGGAGTGGAGGCATCCACTCAGGTTTGGTGGCGATATCCACTTAGGATAAGGTAGGCTACTTAGTAGATTACGGGGTAGGAGGATATGTGTTGTGATAACAGACTTTGTTCCTACTGGGCAGGCTATAAGAGTTTACACACTATCATAGCAAATTCCTTCCCTACCTAGGGGGAATAGCTAAGTATCATGACACTACACCTACACTTGCATACACTTTTCTTTGAGCATAATCATACATCATTTCACTATTGCATTATTTAATACTTGTTTAGGTTGTCTTTGTAGATGATATCACGCGATTGTATGGGCAGTTGTTCGATATCATCATGGTTTCAAATAATAGTTCAGGAGTTTAGTTGCTTAGGAACGTTACACCTAGAAGAGGTTTGTAATTGTTTCTTATGCAAAGGATAATAGTATAAGTTTCTAGTTTTAGGTTACATTTTTGAATATTGCATAGTGTTGAGGTATGTATTCTTATGTAATAGTTCAGTTTATTCATTGCGAATGTTTAAACTGCTAGTTTTGGTTACTTATACTAAGAAATACGATTTCTCACCCCGTTTGCTTCCATGTAAATCTAGGTAGAAGTTCATCCAAAGGCAAGAAGAAGAAGTATGAAGACTAGTAGTTTAGTTTTTATACTTTGTAGTGAAAGTTTGTATTTATTTACATTGCTTTTAGTTTGAACAAAAGTTTATGTATATACATTCCTTTTTTAGGCAAATATGTATGTAATCTTTTAGTTTTCTGCAAGACTTTCCATTATTATTTGTTAAAATGATGTGGATTAGTATTATGTTAAGTTAGAAGTAACATAACTAATGCTGTATATCTAGGTATATGCTTTATATACTCCATTACCGATATTAGGATGTTACAAGTGGCATTAAATTAATAATGGTGTTGGTTCTATTTAAATGAAAATGTGCGAAGTGTTCTTTGTTGGATCCTATATAGAACATATCTATTAGTAATTGATAAATGTCTTTTTTGGAGTGTCTATGAAAGTATTATATGCATGTTATACCAACTAGATTTATACATTTATGAATCATGCATATGATGATATGGAATTATGAATTTGGACTAACTATATTTGTTTAAGTGATCAATACTTTGTAGGATAGTTTAAATACCAAGAGTGAGCATTGCAACAAGAAAGTAAAAGATCATAAAGGTTTTGATGATAGCAAAGCTAAGCCAAAGACCAAGTCCAAAGGAAGATTAAATGGTATAATTTATAAGACTTAGGGTCTTTATGTGAGAAACTTTTTAGATATCTCAAAATGATTTATAATGTTTTCAAAATATATATATTTTTTAATATTTACAAATGGTTCTTACATGCTAAAATGTCCAACAAACATGTTTTGAAAAGTTAGTCATAGTGGTAGTTAAAAACTATAAAAATTAGTCAAGTTTTAGTTTTGAAAAACTGACATTTGATTATTCTTTTGATCATAACTTTCAAAATACTTTGATTTTCATTTGAAAATAGACTCAACGATCTTTCCAATGAGTGGTTATTTGCTTTAAACGGATGAGAAATAAAGAAGTTATAACCATTTAAAGTCAGTTTTTAAAATCAGAATGCAATAATTGATTACCACTGCTCACATAAGCTTAGTAATCGATTACCAAAGTATAGTAATTGATTACCATGTGCCCAAAAAGCTCAAAACATATTTTAAAATCTTGATAATCGATTATCATATGTTGGTAATCGATTACCACGAGCCTGAAGCCTACAACAGCTATTTTTTAGAGCATTTATTGCTTAGAATTAATGCCCCCAATAGCTCTTTTTCTTATAATACTATAAATACAAGTTTTTCGGACATCTTTTACATACAACCAACATTCTGAAAAACATCTATCAAGGTTGTAATCCATGAATCATTCCATTCAACCCTTATGCTCTGTTTTTGCCACAAATTTGAGATATCTTTGAGAGTTTCATAGGACTTCAATTTGTATTATCTACTCTTATGAAAGCTTCTCTCTCATCTATACCTTGATTCTCTATAAAGAGGGTGAGGCATCCCTCAAAGAATTATAAGGGTAAGATATCCCTGGTTGTTGAGACTCAAACACAAAGGGTGAGACATCCCAATGTATGTTAAGTGCTCTTAGTTGTAAAGGTTTTCAAGCATCTGTTCAAGCTTGAAGGTTTAGTGAAAAATATTAGGTAGTTTACTTGAGGACTGGATGTAGGCCACAAGTGATTGGTGGCTAAATTAGGATAAATCATTGTATTTGCTCATTTCAACTCTATCTTGTAACACCCCCTCTGAAGGGCATTACATTTCATACCAACTCCTTTTAAAACTTTACTCAAGTTATAAAATATTTGATATTATAAAATACGAGCCTCAGAATTTCTTTTTCGGGAATAAAATTACCTTACTAAAAAGAGAAACGTAAGATATAAGAACTGAATAAAATACATCCTATATACATAACATAGATTAGCAACAACTTGATTATATAAAACTTACTGACTTCAAATAACACATATAACTACCATATAAAAACTTAACCTAGCCCAAGTCCAAACACTTGAAGAGTAGGGTCCTGGACCTGATCTTCCCCCAGATCCTCCTCGGGATCCCTAATAGACAAATTCCCTAGTCGGGGCACATCACTACGGATGAGAGTCTGAGCAGTCGACTCCATAGAGTCCTCCCTAGGGGTAGCTCTATGATTACTCTATAACTCCCCAAGAGGCATACAAAACTCTAAGAAAATAACTACATCCATAGTAAACGTAGCAGCCTCATGCCAGGTCCTACTCTAAAACAAGGTAACATCTCCGACATACTGAATGCGTCCTGTGTCCCAATGGACGTGCCATGATTCGACGCCCCCATGAAATTGAAGTCTAATGAAATCTCGCAGATCTTGCCTTGCCGCCATTGCAGTCTTCATAAAACATAAATATAGAACAAAACAAGCAGACAATACAATGAAGAGGTGAGATCCCCTACATCAATACCATCATGGCAGCAAGAAACAGCAAAGACAATAATGCCTTTCATAGACAACAATATCAAAGAATAACAGATATAATCATGTTAATACAGGAATATTACAGAACAATAGGTATAATCTTGTTATCAGCTGATAGATAATTTGACATTGTATATCACAATACAGGAATATTGACTATACCATAATAATAAGTATACTGACCATGCACATGCATAATGTGTATGCTGACCATCCTTATGCACGATGCAACCAGTTCTTACTCCATGGAGCTAAACACAATTCGGAGAGAATGATCTAGAAGACAGTGTTTGTGTCTCGTTAGCCTCATGTCAAGGGCTATCATTTTCTCAATTTGCGCATCATGGCTCATATAAAAAACTCTACACCAAATCATGATTGGCGATAGTGTCTCAGTCCAGATCGTCGGTGCGTTTGCATCGGTCTGATCCACGACACAGGGGAGCTACCAACTGGCCATTGTGGATACTTGTGCCCCGATGCCTCCAAGGTCAACTCATGACCTATACTACAACCATCGCACCTGTACTAAGGTGAAATTCATCTCCTAGGCATACAATCTTAACAACAAGTCATTCTGACTTTCACAATACATAATCACATGACAAATATGAACAATATTCATGAACAGTATAAGTTTCACCAATGAGCCACAACAGTCTTAAGTCAATCACTGACATTCCCTGGTCTAGTACGCCAGCCCGATAGCACAATGCTAATATATTCTTTCACAAGGTATCTCAATTGCACAAATTCAAGAATCATTACTTTCAAACCACATGAGGCATTCTCACGAATTTCTCTAGCATATAGAACCATTGTTTCGCCTTTAGGCTTTAATTGTAATACTTTCAAGAATAAAGTAGAAATTAATCCTAGTCACCAGACTCTTCTAACTAAGTTCCTCGAGTGACCTTTCCTCATATCTTTCACGAAAAACCTAAAAAGAAACCACATTGTCTTAACCTCACAATTCTTTTCCTTTTTCCCTAAGTCTTTCAAGTTTCCACTATTTCTTTCTCAAGCTTATTTTTCCTCTCAAGACCGAAAATCACTGTTTTACTTAATGATAAAATTTATTCTTTTCCATTCTTGTCTTATAAATCCTTAATTAAATTTCTTTATCATCAGCCAACTAGATTTGTAACATTTTGAAAAATTATTTATTTCATTATAAATAATTATTTTATAATATTTATGATTTTTAGGAATTTTTCTAGATTTTTTTGAATATGTTAAATATTTTAATATATTTTTCATTTTACGTGCATACTGAGTTGAGTCAGCGTAATATCTCAGAAACTGTTTGTTTCATGATAAATAGTTATTTTCAATATTTGTGATTTTTGAATTTTTTTTTGGAATTTTTGGAATTATTTGATTATTTTAATATTTTTCTCGATTTGTGTGCGCACTGAGCGAGGCCCGAAAAATAAAATATTTTTCCTGAAGCCAAAAAAATTTGAACTGTAGAGACGTCGACGAGAGATCTTACTAAACCCGACACTGGACATAATTTACGAGATTTTATTTTATAAGATTTTATTTGATAAATAAAATCACAGTATATTTTATTATCTGTGGAATAATAAAATATTATTTCTTCTAACTGTAATATTTGTCCACTGAATAATAGCTTTAGCAGATTATTCCTATCTGATCACTTTTATGATAGCATCTAAGTGATATCATCACATTTCACTTTATCGAAGAGTGTGCGAAGCTTCTCAAGGAAGCTTTAAGGAAGTTTCAAGGAAGCTTCCACTCAACCATCACACTCTCTCTCCTCTCAAATGGGCTACACGGATGGAAAGGGGGGAAATATGGCAAAAGTCATCATCTTTCATTTCCCATTTTCCATTTCAAAATCCTATTTCACTTTTCTCTCTCATCTTTCACATTCTTTCATCTCTCTCTCACGCACACTCTCCTCTCTTCCTCTCTTCTCCTACACAGCCAAGCCACCATGGGAAGCCACTCAAGCTCTTTTGTTCAAGGCAATTAAGGATCTTGATTCCTCTCCTCACTTAAGACTTTTCTCCTTGGAGGTCACCCTCTAAATCCATCTTCATCTTCTTCCACCATTAAAGCTCAAAGCTTGAAGCTTTTGAGGTAATATTCTTGATCTTCATTTTCTCTTCTCATTTTCGTGGTCCTTGGCCACCATTGTGACTAAGGACTCCCTTTTCAAGCTTTGATTTTGGATTTCTTAGGTTTCCTCATCGTAGGGATTTTTCTTGGAGGTGTTGGACGAATTTCAAGAGGCATGAAGGAGTTTGTTCTCTTGTCTTCACTTGAGGTAAGAGGGAGATAATCCTCTTCACCCAATCTTGGTGGTGAGGAAGTGTCTTTGGTGTTAATAGTGAGGAATCCATTGTGGGTTTCTCACTTTGTTTGTGATTTTGATAATGATTTGATTTGGATGTGTTGTATAATTTTCTATGCTTGTCATTATGAATCTTGATGGATTTGTATGTGTCTAAATGCTTAAATATGTATATGGATTGGTACCCACTTGATTTAAAAGCTTGGAGGAGCTCATTTTCATGGATTCTAGTGTAGATTCACGGGCTGTGTGGATCTACACTGCCCAGGCCGTGTTCCCCACTGGAAACACAGCTCAATGCACAAGTTAGAAGCATACACAGCCTAGGCCATACAATACTACACAGCCGTGTAATCGTGCAGCGTAAAAAGGAATATTTTTAAGGAGGCATACATGGCTTAGGCTGTGTAATTTTGCATGACCGTGTACTCCAGGCCGTGTATTTTGCCACGACCGTGTATTTTGGGTAATGAAGAATGATTGGTTCTTTTCTAGTCCCTTAGAGGCTCATAGTCTCATTGGGCACTCATTGTGAGGCTTTATAACAAGTTAGAACTTAGCTAATTAAAGGAATATACACTTACTTAGGAAAACATAATGTGGAATGAATAAAGAACCCAACCTTATCATAAAACTTAGAGTGAGATTTGGACAAAAAAAGAACATGAGTGTAAGGAGGGTTGTGACGAACTCAAAGTAAATATTCTAAGAGAGTTAACGCAAGAACATAATAGAATTCGAACATAACTTTCGTAGTAACTTTGAATAGTATGTGTTCACCTTTGAGGTCTTAATATTGATTTGTTGTGGCTTGAGAATTTGGATAAGTTATGTTATCATTGTGAATCTATGTGTGTATATATATATACGCATTGAGTCCACATGCATTGTGGCATGATTGAGAAAGACGAGCATGATTGAAGCATGCATTGACATTGTAATTATGGAACCGAAGTACTGGACCAAGAAACATTAGATGGATGATTTAGTCAGATGTGGTTCGCCTTTATAACCAGAAAAGTCAGATAGATGAGCGAGTCAGATAGGACTAGTTATCATAGGGAACCCAGATAACAGTGGTACTATGTAGTCGTATGGACGACTATACAATATCACCGATGAAAATGGTATTGAACAATTGTATGGACGGTTGCTTTAATACCATTAGGAATGGTACAACGGTGGTTGAACTATTGTTAAGGCCATGTTGCCTAGGAGTTGAATCACACCTTAGTGCGGGTGCGAATAGACTAGTGTAGGTCCTGCAGTTGACCTTGGGGGCGTCGGGGCACGGGCGTCTCATAGCGGACGGTTGGTAGCCCCTCTAGGCCGTGGGACAAACTGATGCAAATGCACCGACGATCCTGATACGAGACACTGTCCTATATTGCAATCTTGTGGGAATGTCGCTGTATAAAACCTTATTGTGCAAAATGATCAATTATTTTCTAGAAAACACTTGATTTTACGGCTAACGAGATATTGGCATATCCCCCTGATCATTCTCTCCGAATGTTTTTGTCTAACTCCATGGAGTAAGAAGTGAGTACATTGTACATGAGGATGATCAGCATACGCATTGTGCATATGCATGGTCAGTCACATATGGTCATGACATGGTCAATATACATATTGTGGAGATATAAATATTTGTTATATATCTATAGTGGATACTTGTTGTTATAGTGTTATTGATGTTTATATTATTATAAAATATGCTTTCTGATGATATCTGTGCAATTGTTAATTTGATTATATTTATAATATCTATATGTATGGAATGACTATGTCATTTGTGTTATGTTCCTTTACTGCCATGTTGGTGATGATGTAGGATATCTCACCTCTTCGTTGTATTGTCCTACTTTATTTTGTGTACGATAAAGGCTATGGAGGGGACACGGTTGAATTAGCTGATTGTGGTTGAATTGACTCTTTAATTTCCTGTGATGACGTTGAGACGGGATTTCCTTAGCAACGTGCGAATGCAGTTTCATGGGGGCATTGATGCCTAGTAGGTCAAACGAGACACCGAACGTTTCATGTTAATAATACCTTGTATTCATTATATATATATATTTAATGTTCTTCACTCTGTAATTATACATTTGGGAGCTGTGCAATAAACATATTTCATTCATGGCTTATAATTTCTTTATACGCAAAATGGTTAAATTTAGAAAAACTTGTTATTTGAGTTGTAGCATGCCAAAATTTAGTGACCGTGGTATAATGACGATTGTGCCGTGGTTATTAAATTAAGGGGTGTTACATTAGGTGGTATCAAAGCATAGTTCATCTTGTTGAGCCGGGGTATGGACTGACTATGCTTAGACATATTAGAAGTTTCTTTATATGTTGTACATTTCCTTATCTCTTGATTTAGATGTTTGGGAAAGGAAGGCACGACTTGCCATAAGTTGAATGTTGGTAGCTACTGTTGCACAGTTACATGATATTGAGTATTGGCCCACTCAATGTGTAATGTTCTGTGTTTATGAAAAACTATGACCTCACCTAGGCCTATTAAGGTAATATGAGTTCTCTAGAAAGAAGCTCAGCTGGTATGACTGAACTTGCTTAGGACTTGTTTGCATTTACACCCTTGTTGTGTTACCTCAAAAGTTGTTTGAGCCAATGGGTTAGAAAAAGGGTAGTTAAATAAGACTTGCAAGGTTTGTAGACTGAGGCATCTAAGAGGTTTTGGGGAACCAATTTTCTCGAGAAAGGAATATCTGGCGTAAGTATAGTTCGAGGAGCTGCTCAAGAGTTAAAGACTTACAGAGATCACGATGTAGAAGGCAGAATGAAGGAGCTCAAGTTAGAGTCTTTTAGGTTTGTCTCATTGGGTTGTGTGACTCTTTGTGTTTGGTTTCCGAAATGAGACAATATTGTTTAAACTGAATGCTTTTGATTTTCCTTATGTTTTAATTTGTTTGCCCTTGAAGGAAGGCAATGGCTCGTGGTAGACGTAAGCATGTAAATGCGGGGAGTGACGATGATGATACGACTGCAACAGCTGGAGTAATGCAGAGAATGGGTGATGTAACAACACACCAAGATCAGAGGGCCGCACAACAGCGGTAATTGGAAGTCGAGGTTCAGAATCTGATGCAAGAAAGTCGATTTTGGGGAAACTCTGGATTACCTGAGTTCCAAAGGAGGAACAATAGAAAGATTAACCAGTTTAAGCAGAAATCATATACACGACGACCGAAGGAGCAACAGCGACAGCAAACGCATGAAGGAGGTGCGAATAGTAGTAAATCCAATTCGACTGTGGTATCTTCACCAAAATGTAAGAAGTGTGGAAAAGGCCACTTAACAAGGCACTGTACGATTGAAGGAATAATTTGTTTCAAGTGCGAAAAACTAGGACATGTGGCTAGGAATTGTACTTTGCATAGGACGAAGCCTTCCGTTAGAGATGTAGGTGCTTCAAAATCTCATAAAGAAGGGAGAGTTAATTCCTCAAGTAGAGCGAAGGTCTCTCAGACTGAAGGCCTAAACGAGGGAGCTTATACTATGATAAATGACCCTGTGATTTTACTGTATAATTCCGAGGGTAACCTATTTCTTTATGGTGTATGACTGTATGAGTCTAGTAGGGTCGTTTGTATTTTCTTCATCTTTTGACTAAGTTATTCTACTTCTGCTACTAAGAACTTGTTGATGGTAGCCAAGTTGTTTAAATTATCCTATGACCTGTTAAAGACGGAATCTTTCCTGTTAATCTAATTTGTCTACTTCTTTCATAAATTAGATGTAAAAATTGAAAATGGATTGGTTATTTTCCAACTATATCCTGTTAAATTATTCTAATTAAACTTTAATGTTTCTTGAGACAGAGATTTCTGGATCTAAATCCATGAAGATCATCCTAAAATTTCGTTGAACCATGTCAAATTCTTCATCAGATAAATCTGTGCTGAATGAAGTATAGATAGAAGAGAACATACCCTATGAGACGTTTCTGTTAAGATCGAGGATAGATGGCTTAATGAATCAACTGAAGAAAGCCGCTATTTTCTCTAAGATCAGCTTGTGTTTTAGGCTATCATTAAATTCGCTCAAAGGTAGGAGACTTTTCCAAAATAACTTTTCTGACTCGTTATGGGCACTACGAGTATTTCATAATGTCGTTTCGTATAACGAACGCTTCGGTAATATTTGTCGACTACCTGAATAGAATCTCTCTTCCTTGTTAAAAACAGAATTGTCGTGTCCTTGTTGGTGACATTCTAATATATTCTTAACGTTCAAAGGAACGTACCGAACCTCTAATTGTGATTCTTCAAAATCTTGAAGAAGAAGGAGAAGGTATGTGTAAAGTTGGCCAAGTACGAATTCTAGCTAGAGACAATTCAATCTTTAGGTCACATGATCTCAAAGGAAGGAGTTGTTATGGATCCATCGCAAGTTGAACCAGTTCTTCAATATGAAAGACCGACGACCACAATGAAGATTCGTTGCTATATAGGATTAGCTGGTTAATATGGGAGACTCGTCGCTGAATTTTCCAATGTGGCAAGACTTCTCGTCTAACTCTTGCATGAGAGTTAAGTTTGTAGGATTGGTGCATATAAGGAAAGATTTTCAAGGATTGAAGAGACACTCGGCTACCTTGCTGATGATGATTCTGCCTAATCCCAACGAATCTTTTGGGATGCCTAGTGATGCTTCGCATTTGAAAGTTCAGAATGTGTGCTTGATCAGAAATGAAGGAATGTTAACGTACGCTTCGAGACAATCGAGAGCACATGAGAAGGATTACTTTATACCAACTCAGAGTTAGCCTTTGTAGTTGCATTAAAGATTTGGAGGCATTTTCTACAAGGAGAAATTTTCAATGTCTATAGTAATCTCAAGAGTCATAAGTATTTTGTCCGATCGAAATGAGTTGAATATGAGGCAGAGACGATGATTAGAAGTTCCAAAAGATTTCAATTTTCCATTTTAGTATAATCCCAGAAAAGGCGAATGTCGTAGCGGATGCCTTAAGAAGAAAACAAGCTTAGTTTGTCTACTACGGTGAGCAAGGAGAATAAATTTGATAGAGCCATTCAGCGATATACAGTTGTTTGGGGAGTTGGTTGTTGGAATGGCCGAAGACTCGAAGGGCGTAGGATCTTTTATTGATCGGCCTACGGCGTCAACACGCTTTTGGCTGTTAATATAAGATACTCAATGGAAGGAGGAAACCTTAGTATCGGTGATTTGGATTGATGCAGTTGGAGATGCAACACGAGAACTAGAGGACAAAATGAAAGAAACATAGTCGGATTTGTTCTAAGATATGATAAATTTTGAAGACGAAATTCCTTTCAGAAGGGGAGAGTTGTAACATTCCAAAAAATTATTTATTTCATTATAAATAATTATTTATAATATTTATGATTTTTGAGAATTTTTCTAGATTTTTTTGAATATGTTGAATATTTTATATATATTCTTTATTTTACGTGTATACTGAGCTGAGTCAATGTAACATCTCAAAAACTGTTTGTTTCATGATAAATAGTTGTTTTCCAATATTTATGATTTTTGAGAATTTTTCTGGATTTTTCTAAATTGTTTGATTATTTTAATATTTTTCTTGATTTACGTGCGCGTTAGGTGAGGCCGGGAAAATAAAATATTTTACATGAGGCCAAAAACTTTGAACTGTAGAGACATCGATGGGGGATCTTACTAAACTTGAGGTTGGACACAGTTTACGATGTTTTTATTTTTCAAGATTTTATCTGATAAATAAAATCACAGTATATTTTATTATCTGTGAAATGATAAAATATTATTTTTGCTAACTGTAACATTTATCCACTGAATAATAGCTCTAGCAGAATATTCATATCTGATCACTTTTATGATAGCATCTAAATGACATCATCACCCTTCACTTTATCGAGGAGCGTGCGAAGCTTCTCAAGGAAGCTTCCTACTCAACCATCACACACACTCTCCTCTCAAATGGGCTGCACGACTAGAAAAGGGGAAAATATGGCAAAAATCATCATCTTTCATTTCCCATTTTCCATTTCAAAATCCCATTTCACTTTTCTCTCTCATCTCTCATATTCTCTCATCTCTCTCTCACGCACGCTCTCCTCTCCTCCTCTCTTCTCCCACACGGCCAAGCCACCATGGGAGGCCACTCAAGCTTTTGTTCAAGCCAATCTAGGATCTTGATTCCTCTCCTCACCTTAAGACTTTTCTCCTTGGAGGTCACCCTCTAAATCCATCTTCATCTTCTTCCACCATTGAAGCTCAAAGCTTTAAGCTTTTGAGGTAATATTCTTGATCTTCATTTTCTCTTCTCATTTTCGTGGTCCTTGGCCACCATTGTGACCAAGGACTCCCTTTTCAAGCTTTGATTTTGGATTTCTTAGGTTTCATCATCTTAAGGATTTTTCTTGGAGGTGTTGGACGAATTTCAAGAGGCACCAAGGAGCTTGTTCTCTTGTCTTCACTTGAGGTAAGAGGGAGATAATCCTCTTCACCCAATCTTGGTGGTGAAGAAGTGTCTTTGGAGTTAACGGTGAGAAATCCATTGTGGGTTTCTCACTTTGTTTATGATTTTGACAATGACTTGATTTGGATGTGTTGTATGATTTTCTATGCTTGTCATTATGAATCTTGATGGATTTTTATGTGTCTAAATGCTTAAATATGTATATGGATTGGTACCCACTTGATTTGGAAGCTTGGAGGAGCTCATTTTCATGGATTCTGGTGTAGATTCACGGGTTATGTGGATTTACACGGCCCAAGCCATGTTCCCCACTGGAAACATAGTTCAATGCACAAGTCAGAGGTATACACGGCCTAAGCCGTGCAATATGGCACGACCGTGTAATCGTGCAGCGTAAAAAGGAATGTTTTTACAGAGATGTACACGGCCTAGGCCATGTAATTTTGCACGGTCGTGTACTCTAGGTCATGTATTTTGGCATGGCTGTGTATTTTGGATAATGAAGAATGGTTGGTTCTTTTCTAGTCCCTTAGAGGCTCACAGTCTCATTGGGCACTCATTGTGAGGCTTTATAGTAAGCTAGAACTTAGCTAATTAAAGGAATATACACTTAGGAAAACATTACGTGGAACGAATAAAGAACCCGACCTTATCATAAAACTTAGAGTGAGATTTGGACAAAAAAAGAACATGAGTGTGAGGAGGGTTGTGAGGAACTCAAAGTAAATATTCTAAGAGAGTTAACGTAAAAACATAATGGAATTAGAGCATAACTTTCGTAGTAACTTTGAATAGTATGTGTTCACTGGTGTGGTGTGGAATGTGATTAAAAATAAATATCAAAAACAGTTGTCAAGTTCCACTAAAAATATAAAAACCTTGCAACCAATTGTAGTAAGCAAGGGTCGATCCATAGAGAACCAATTCAATTAACACTATCAATCTAATTCCTAAATTAAACTCTGATGAAAAATAAACAGTAAAATTAAAAGGGGGGTTTTGTTAATTAAAACTAACAAAAGAAATTAAACTTAAACCAAAGCAGTAAACACAAATTGAATTATCAAGTTAAAGATATTGGTTAAGAGATGGAATCCACCACTAGATTTATATGATTACGCCAACTTACATACCCTTTATACTAACATGATCAATTATGTTCTAATGTGATTGTGAGATAAATCCCGTGTCCTCCTTAAGTTTCACTTGATTCAGCAACCGCTCAAATCAAACCCTAACGATTAGTTATTTGTAAAACAACCGCTCTTACACCTACCTAATGATTGCATTAAGAATTAGAAAACCAATCACACTAAGGTCTAATCACACACCGGAATTAAATTACTTAGATCATATGTCTCACTAGTCATACCACCGCAACCGCGCATAGCAATCCTAGTTTTACCACTCTTGAAATTTGGCAAGAATATCAAAACCTTTATATTGATTTAAGAATAGAAACATATGAATAGAAACATAATTGTATTAATATAAAGAAGTATGCAAGATTCACATAATCAAAACTAGAGTTTCATCCTCCCTTAACCAATCAAAAAGTTTAGCCACACATGGCAAATTCAAAAACAGAAGAAGAATGAAAAGAAAACATTGTTCAGAACAAAAGAAGAAAAGAAAAACTAAAGATCAAACTAGTTTCCAAGGCTTGAGAGTGATTGATCTTTGATCGCTCGAATCCGAGTCTCCAATCCTCAATCGAATCCTTCCTCTTCTTGGTCTTCGTGTTTCTCTCAGTTTCCTTGATGGCTCTCTCTGTTCAGACCCTCTTTAAGGGCTCTAAGCAACCCTATTTATAGGTTTGGGAACCTAATTTAGCATTAAAACACGAAATTAAACTTCTGAGTCGATGACACGGGCCGTGTCATGTTACACGGCCCAACCCGTGTCCAATTCTGATGACAAATTCCCAGCTATTCCAAAGTCAGAGAAGAACACGGCCCACCCCGTGTCATATGACACGGGCCGTGTTCTTCAAAATCTTCTAGTCTTCAAACTCAAAATAATACACGGCTTACCCCGTGTCATTTGACATGGGCCGTGTTGATCATTTTCTTCTAATTCAGCCTTGATTCTTCATGAATGCCCTTCTTCCTTTGCTTCTAGGGGTTGATACTGATTCCCTTAAGTCTCTTAACTTTCTTCTCAATAGTTCAATACCAATGGACTCCATTACTCATAGATCTCCTGAAAATCACAATACGTTTATGAGTGTTTATAACCACATTTAAGCATAGTTTCACAATAAACATCCAAAGACAACTCTAAATTAGAAACTTAGCTAAATGTCAACAATTAAGCACATTTGGAATCCGATTAGATCAAACAAAGAACATAAAAGAGCTGAAATTATTAACAGATCAAATACCCCCACACTTAACCTTTTGCACTCCTGAGCAAAAACATAAAATCAAGCACATGCTTCCCAAAAAGTAACAAAAGTACTGAATAATGAGCAAAGATCTACACACATCAGTCCTTTCAAGGAATCTAAGCATTCAGGAATTTCCTCTCTCAACAATCCAAATCAGTAAGCCAGGTCAATCCAATATCAGGGTTAAGTCAACATGATAAATCCTCACAGATGTACTCTATTTCACTCAAGTATTTTGGGCTTGCATTTACTCTCAACCAACTCATGAAAACATGCCTTATCATAGGCTTGACAAGCCTCTACTTCTCCACCACCTAAATCACATGCACACAAAGATCAAAAGGTCTTTAATCAGGTTGTAATGGGGTCAATGTCAAGGTAAGATATATCAAGGATAAACAAAGTTAGACCATCGGAAATAAAAGAGCCAAGGGGAATATAAAAATCAAACACTTTTGCACAATTACCCCGACACTTTTCAATCCATCTTCATCTTTTGCTTGACTTTCTCCATTCATTAACCAACTTATCAATCTCTTTTTTTTTAATTCTTTTTTCCTTTCTTTCTTTTTTTTATCAAAACTATGTAATCACCCCCACACTTATTCAAACACAATTCCCAACATAATTATTAAGCTCTTCTACTCCCTAAGGTAGGGTAGCAATGGTTTTTCACTATTAGGCTTGTATTGAGCTATAATAAAAAGAAAGGAAATCATTCAGGCTCAAAGGGGTGAAACAATGGATCAAAATACAAGGATAGCTATTTGGCCAGTGGCTGAAAGAAAGAAATGCCTTTATCATCTCAAAAATATGCAGTGATCATTTGTAATTTAAAAGAGAGTCAAATCAAGTTCTGAAAAACATATAATCACAAGTGGAATCACACAACAAAGAACAGAAATGACTTAAAATTAGTCATTCACTTCAAGGCCCAAAAACTCACTAGGTCCCAATTTTATCATATTCTCAAAACCCTTTCAATTTTCAAAACCTCTCAGTGCAAGTTTAGAATTAAGAAAGTTAACTCCTTTAGGCTTAAAAACCTGTCAATAAAAATCAATCACTTGCTCATCGCTCAACATACTCTCAAAACCAGTTAGAAAAACATGCACCAAATATGCCATTAAAATTAGAATGTGCAATTAAGGTCAAAATCAAACTTCAAACTTCCCCCCACACTTAAAATAGACAGTGTCCTCAATGTCAAAGCATACACAACATCTAAAAGGAATCCACAGTAATAAGCAAAGTATATATGAAGAATTGAGTCTGGCATCAGGAAACTCAAGCAAATACAAAAGATAAACCAATAGTAACCAAAACAATGTCCATTAAGCCAGCAAAATGAAGGACACAGCCTCAAAATGAAAATACATCAAGATGGGGGAGGGGGATATGAAAAACGCTGAAGCAGAAGATCAAGCTTGCCATCAATGGCATCCATCCTCTGATCGCGCGCAACCTCCAGAGCCTGAAAGTGATCCTCCAAGCGCTGGAAGCGAGCAGCATGGTCCAGCTCCAAGCAGTCAATACGGGCTAAAATAGCATCATAGGAAGCTGCGCCAGGTTGAGTGGAAGGGCCCGCATTATCAGCAAACACGGGAGGAGGCGAGACAACAATATCTTCATGCGGCTCAGGAGCCGGATCAGCCCTAGGCAAGGCAGCACCATCAGCACCAAGCAAGACGAGAGCACCATTTAAACGAGTGCAGAGCTTCATAGATACTAAAATAGCCCCGTCAATAGTAGTGGGACCCTGGACTGGTGCCTCCTTTAACAAATGCAGGTAATCAAAATGATCAGCAATGGCTGTCACATATCCCCCTATCACAATGCGACCAGCTAGAGTGGTCCCTACGTGGTGAAACTGATTACAGAGCCAATACCCTCCATTAACAGAACTCCCTCAATCATGCAAAGTGCAAGAAAAATAACTCATAATGGCTAATTGTCCTTGACTCTCCCCTACCACAAAGAGTATTAGCTAACCATTTCTGAATATAGCGATGGGCAGGGGACCTAAGCCTAGAAGCTTTAGACACCTTAGGATCATAGTCATCAGACCATACACGATTAGCATTAAAATCACAGGGGTAATATATTTTCTCCTCAAAGAAAACCAAAAAAAATTTCGAAACATATGGATATAAACAGAATGAGAATTACCAAACAACCTAAAGGTGATTTCACCAGGCCATCTGGTTTGATCAGACAGAGGATAAAGCTTACAATTAAAACTAGAAATAAACTCCCTAGTTAACTCAGTAAAAGTAGGCCTCTGTAACAGTGCGAAATCAACCCAGCCAATCCTACCTAATAGAGCAAACACCTCATCATATAACCCTATAGCCCTAAGGGTATCTACATCTAAAAAATGAGTGGGAACCACTACCTTTCTGTCAATAGGGTTGACTGGCACCTGAGGGGGTGAGGGCTCACGTAGGGGTGATGGAGACCGAGCACGCCTAGAGCTGGTACGATGGGGATGGAGCGAACAAGAAGCAGCGGTGGTCTTGACATGCTTTTTAGGACCTATCACTGGAAGAAGCAGAAGAAATGAAGAAAAAGAAAAGAAATGGGATGGAACCGTGAAGGAGGGAAGTAGGAGAAGCAACGGTATGGAGAAATTGGTGGAAAAGGGGGAGAATGATGGAGAGGATGGAGAGGAGCGCATCCGGGGAGAGGGGAGGTGATAATGGTGAAATACGGTGAAGGAGGATGGAGAATGATGGTGGGTAAAAGGATATTGGAGGGGAGAGGGTGATGGGCGCTTGAGAGAAGAAGAGAAGAAGGGGAAATTGGGGAAATTAGGGCAGAAATCCCTAAATCAGGGTTTAAGTGGGGCGCTGTCACGAGTACACAGGCTGTGTCATAGGACACGGCCCACTCCGTGTACTCCTCTGTCTTAGTAATAAGCTGCGCAGGATAATGACACAGCCATACCCGTGTACCTCTCTGGAATCAGCACCAAATGTCCTATCCTCGAAAACACGGGCCGTGTCATGTGACACGGCCCACCCCGTGTATTTTTCTGCAGTAATTGGGGGTGCTGTCATGAGGACATGGGCCGTGTCATGTGACACGGCCCACCCCGTGTATTCTGCTGACTTACAAAACGCACTCTAAACTATTCCTCATGACTACATGCACTCAATAAACCATGAACTCAAGCAATCAAACTAAAATTGAGCAAGTCAAAACACAAAAACCAGCAAGGAGACAGGTATCATCAAGCAAGAAACACTTAAAAATAGGCTAAACTAAGAAACTAAACAACGTAAAACAAAAAGGAAAAAGAAAGCAAATCTGATTGGGTTGCCTCCCAATAAGCGCTTGGTTTATTGTCCTCAGCCAGACATTGTGATGCTCCTCAAGATTCTTCATAAGATGGATGGAGAAGAGGCATGTCTTCAACTACTGCATTCTCCAGAAGTTCATGGTAAGGCTTGAGATGGTGCCCATTGACCTTGAATGTCTTCCCAGAGGCCTCGTTCATGATCTCCACTGCACCAGAAGGAAAAACATTAGTTACTACAAATGGGCCAATCCATTTAGAACGTAACTTACCTGGGAATAATTTGAGTCTGGATTGGTACAGCAACACTCTTTGGCCTTGGTGAAAGCTTCTCCTAGAGATCATTTGATCATAAAATGCTTTGGTTTTGGCCTTGTAAATGAGGGCACTCTCAAAGGCCTCATTCCTTAATTCTTCCAACTCCTGAATTTGGAATTTTCTCTGCTTGCCAGCACCTTCCAAATGCAAGTTAACTTGCTTGATAGCCCAGTAAGATTGATGTTCCAGCTCTACTGGCAGGTGGCAGGGCTTCCCATAAACCAATCGGAATGGGGACATGCCAATAGAGGTCTTGTATGCAGTCCGATAAGCCCACAAGGCATCAGCAAGTCTAATACTCTAATCCTTGCGCGTAGGATTCACAGTTTTTTCAAGGATAGACTTGATCTCCCGATTGGATACCTCAGTCTAGCCATTCGTCTGAGGATGATAAGGAGTAGAGATCCGATGCACCACCCCATATTTCTTCAACAGGGCTTCAAAGATTCTATTGCAAAAATGTGTTCCTTGGTCACTGATGATGGCTCTGGGAGTGCCAAACCTGGAAAAAATAAAGGACTTCACAAAATCCACAACAGTCTTAGAATCATCAGATTTAGTGGCATTAGCTTCCACCCATTTTGAAACATAATCCACAGCTAAAAGAATATAGGAGAAACCAAACGAAGGAGGAAATGGTCCCATGAAGTTAATGCCCCAAACATCGAAGACTTCCACAAAGATTATTGGAGTTTGAGGCATTTGATTTCGTGGACCAATATTACCTGTTCTTTGACAGCGGTCATATGACTTACAGAAATTATAAGCATCCTTAAAGATGGTAGGCCAGTAAAAACCACTGTCAAGCACTTTGTTGGCTATCCTCTTCATGCCGAAATGTCCTCCACAGGCATAGGTATGGCAAAAAGAGAGAACGGAGTGAGTCTCTGAATCCGAGATATATCTCCAAATCACTTGATCTGCGCAATGCTTCCAAAGGTAAGGATCATCCCAAATATAGTACTTGCAATCACTCCTCAGCTTATCTCGCTGTGCCTTGTTCAGGCCTGCCGGAAAGTCCTTGGTGGCCATATAATTAGCAATATCAGCATACCACGGAATAGTGTTGCGATAGTCATTAATTGCTCATCCGGAAAGCTCTCTGGAATAGGTATGTCCTCCTCTTCAGTTACCAATCTGCTCAAATGGTCTGCCACCAAGTTTTCGCTCCTTTTTTTATCTTTAATCTCCAAGTCGAACTCTTGGAGCAACAGAATCCATCGGAGCAATCTTGGCTTCGCCTCCTTCTTTGCCAGTAGGTACTTCAATGCTACATAATCAGAAAAAACAATTACTTTAGAGCCAATTAAATATGATCTAAATTTCTCTAAAGCAAAAACAACAGCAAGAAGTTCTTTCTCAGTCGTAGAATAATTCAGTTGAGCTTCATTTAGGGTCCTTGATGCATAGTAAATAGCATAAGGAACCCTATCAATTCGTTGTCCTAAGACAACCTCTACCGCAAAATCACTTGCATCACACATTAATTCGAACGGAAGCTCCCAATTTGGTGGCCTAATGATAGGTGCCTCAGTCATCAACTCCTTAAGTGTAATGAAAGCATTCATACACTTCTCATCAAATTGAAATGGCACATCTTTTTGGAGAAGTGTGCAAAGAGGTGCTGATATCTTGGAGAAGTCTTTGATGAAGTACCGATAGAAACCTGCATGACCAAGAAAAGAACGAATATCCCGCACATTGGTGGGCGGGGGTAATGAACGCACAAGTTCTACCTTAGCTTTATCAACTTCAATGCCCCTAGCCGAGATTACATGACCTAACACAATACCTTCTTCTACCATGAAATGACATTTTTCCCAATTTAAAACAAGGTTAGTGTCAATGCATCTCTTTAAAACCAAAGTCAAATGTTCCAAGCACTTCTCAAAACCATTCTGAAATACACTAAAATCATCCATGAAGACCTCAATGATGTTTTCTATGTAATCAGAAAAAAGACTTATCATACATCTCTGAAAGGTCCCTAGCGCATTGCAAAGTCCAAAAGGCATTCACCTATAAGCAAAGGTGCCAAAAGGACAAGTGAAAGTGGTCTTGTCCTGATCTTCCAGAGCGATAGCAATCTGGTTATAACCTAAAAATCCATCTAAGAAACAATAATGAGAATGACCAACTAACCTCTCTAACATTTGATCAATAAAGGGTAAAGGGAAGTGGTTTTTTCTGGTGGCAGCATTCAATTTTCTATAGTCTATACAAACACGCCACCCTGTCTATAATCTAGTGGGAATAAGCTCATTCTCAGCATTTCTTACCACAGTAATGCCAGATTTCTTTGGTACTACCTGGACCGGGCTTACCCACTTGCTGTCAGAAATGGGATATATGACCCCACACTTAGGAGCTTCAGTATCTCCTTCTTCACAACATCCATCATCGGAGGATTCAACCTCCTCTGTGGTTCTCTCACTGGCTTAGCCCCCTCCTCCATTAAGATTCGATGCATGCAAATTGAGGGGCTAATACCTTTGATATCCGCAATAGTCCACCTGATGGCTGTCTTGTGTTCTTTCAACACAGAAATCAAGCTCTCCTCTTGCTCTTTGGTGAGGGATTTAGCAATTATTACTGGGAGTGTCTCTTTCTCTCCCAGAAAAATATATTTCAAATGGAAGGGCAATTCTTTTTATTCCAGCTCTGGTGCCTGCACAACAGAAGGTTTAGGTACATCAGTGGTCAAAGGTAAATCAATATACGATACCTCATGCCCTTCTGAGGTGGAAGATAGTGTATGCAAGGCTACCACCACTTCATTAATCTCCTCACTCCATGGCTCCCCTTGGTCATCCTTCTTTGAATCCTAAAAATCTAAACTGCGAGTCATAATTGTATCAAGAACATCAAATTGATCAGACTCAAAAATAGTAGAAATTAAAGATTCAACAACATCAAAAGAATCAATAACATAGGCAGAGTGCACATCACTCGGGTATCTCATTGCCTCGAAGATGTTGAATCTAATCAACTCTCCATCAAATTCCATAGTCAATGTTCCTGAATGCACATCAATTTTAGTTCGGGCAGTCTTGAGGAAAGGCCTCCCCAACAGAATGGGGGCAGAGTTGGGAGATTTGTCCTGCTCCATGTCCAGTACATAGAAATCTACCGAAAACACCAGTTCATTTACCTGCACCAAAACATCTTCAACAACCCCCTTAGGGTAAGCGTTAGACCTGTCTTCCAGTTGAATAATAACTCCAATAGGTTCTAAAGGTCCTAGATGTAAAGATGCATAAATAGAAAAGGGTATGACATTAATAGATGCACCTAAATCTAGCATGGCCCTCTCAAACCTGGCATTACCGATAGTGCATGGTATAGTGAATGTGCCAGGATCCTTACATTTAGTTGGGAGTTTCTTATTAAAAACAGCTGAAACATTTGCTCCCACTTGGACCCGTTCATTACCTTTCAACTTCCTTTTGTTAGTGCATAACTCTTTTAAGAATTTAGTATATCTAGGCACTTGCTTTATGGCATCTAACAGAGGAATGTTAACTTCAACTTTCCTAAAAGTCTCTAAGATCTCTTTATCCGCTTCTTCTTTCTTATTTTTAACCAACCTACTTGGAAAAGGGGCCTTAGTGACATATTTAGGAAGTGGGTCAGAAACACTTACCTTAGGGGTCTTAGAATGGATCCCCTCATCATCTACCTCCTTAGGACTTTGAGCTTTGTCTTCAGTGACTGGGGAAGATGTGGGCCCGTCAAGCCTTTTCCCACTTCGCAAGGTGACAGCACTAGCATTTTCTCTTGGGTTCACCTCTGACTGCGAGGGAAGTTTCCCTGAAATCTGACTCTGCACCTTGTTGATCTCAGTAGCCAACTGTCCCACTTGGTTTTGTAAAGTACTGATAGTGGCCCTTGTTTCTTGCTGAAACTGAATATTACTGGTGGCCATTTGCCTCACTAGTTCTTCCAATGAAGGCTCAGGTTACCTAGGAGCTTGAACTTGTGGTTGCCTCGGAGGAAATGGTGCTTGTCTTTACTGAAACCCTGGAGGCCCATAGACTTGAGGTTGAGCTTGAGCTTGGGGCTGTTTTGCATAGCTAAAGTTTGGATGATCTCTCCACCCCAGATTATATGTGTTGGAGTAGGGGTTGTAGTTTTTAGATGAACCAGAAAATCCCCCCACTGCCTTGGCCTCTTCATTGGTGTCTTCTTGCAAAGTGGGACATATATGAGTGGGATGTCCTGAAGAGCAACAAATCCCACATGCCTGTACTGGTGCTTTCCCATTATCCATTAGCTTCTGAACCATAGCAGTCAACTAAGTCATTTGATGCTGCAAGCTAGTAGTGTCAGCCTCTTTAACTGCTCTCACCCCTGTATCATTCCGAGTAAAGAATTGTTGAGTGTTCGCAACCATTCTAGATATCAAGTTTCTAGCTTCTCGAGGAGTTTTATCAACCAAAGTTCCTCCACTGGCAGCATCAATCATGTTGCGGTCCATCACTAGCAAACCTTCATAAAAGTACTGTATCAGAAGTTGTTCACTAATCTGATGCTGAGGGTAGCTAGCACACAATCTCTTGAATCTCTCCCAATACTCATGAAGTGATTCCCCATGTCTTTGCTGGATGCCGCAAATTTCTTTTTTGATGGTTGCGGCCTTTGACGCAGGGAAATATCTATCTAGGAAAGCCTGAGCCATGTCTTGCCATGTCTGAATGGATCCGGGTGGCAAGTAGTACAGCCACTCCTTTGCAGAATCCTTCAGGGAAAACGAAAAAGCTCTCAGCTTGACTTGCTCCACTGAAATTCTCGCAGGCTTCATGCTAGAACACACAACATGGATTTCCTTCAGATGTTTGTTAGGATCTTCTCCGGATAGTCCATTGAAAGATGGCAAAAGATGAATTAGGCCAGATTTCAACTCAAATGCCTCCTCATTCTCAGGAATTTCTATGCACAGAGGTTGTTGGTCTAAGTCTGGAGCACCCAACATCCTTAGTGTATTTTCTGCCATCACTTCTTCTTCAGGTGGCTCAGATATCTCAGATGCCGCAGAACTGGAAAGATCTATGTGACGGGCAGCTTCAACGTCAGCAGGTGTGAATTGTGAGCTAATTTGTTCAAAGTAACGCCTTAAATTCCTCAGTTGCTCGTTCACCTCTTCACCGGACATGAACACCTGCAAGATAGTTGAAGTAAACAATTGAAACTATTAGGATTAAAAAAAAACAAAGATAAAATAGGAAACAAATTAATAGCGCAATTGGAAAATTAGTTCCCCGGCAACAGCGCCAAAATTTGGTGTGGTGTGGAATGTGATTAAAAATAAATATCAAAAATAGTTGCCAAGTTCCACCAAAAATATAAAAATATTACAACCAATTGTAGTAAGCAAGGGTCGATCCACAGAGAACCAATTCAATTAACACTATCAATCCAATTCCTAAATTAAACTCTGATGAAAAATAAATAGTAAAATTAAAAGGGGGGTTTTGTTAATTAAAACTAACAAAAGAAATTAAACTTAAACCAAAGCAGTAAACACAAATTGAATTATCAAGTTAAAGATATTGGTTAAGAGATGGAATCCACCACTAGATTTATATGATTACGCCAACTTACATACCCTTTATACCAACATGATCAATTATGTTCTTATGTGATTGTGAGATAAATCCCGTGTCCTCCTTAAGTTTCGCTTGATTCAGCAACCACTCAAATCAAACCCCAACGATTAGTTATTTGTAAAGCAACCGCTCTTACACCTACCTAATGATTGTATTAAGAATTAGAAAACCAATCATACTAAGGTCTAATCACACAGCGGGATTAAATTACTTAGATCATATGTCTCACTAGTCATACCACTACAACCGCGCATAGCAATCCTAGTTTTACCACTCTCGAAATTTGGGAAGAATATAAAAACCTTTATATTGATTTAAGAATGGAAACATATGAATAAAAACATAATTGTATTAATATAAAGAAGTATGCAAGATTCACATAATCAAAACTAGAGTTTCATCCTCCCTTAACTAATCAAAAAGTTTAGCCACACATGGCAAATTCAAAAACAGAAGAAGAATTAAAAGAAAACATTGTTCAGAACAAAAGAAGAAGAAAAAAACTAAAGATCAAACTAGTTTCCAAGGCTTGAGAGTGATTGATCTTTGATCGCTCGAATCCGAGTCTCCAATCCTCAATCGAATCCTTCCTCTTCTTGGTCTTCGTGTTTCTCTCAGTTTCCTTGATGGCTCTCTCTGTTCAAACCCTCTTTAAGGGCTCTAAGCAACCCTATTTATAGGTTTGGGAACCTAATTTAGCATTAAAACACGAAATTAAACTTCTGAGTCGATGACACGGGCCTTGTCATGTTACACGGCCCAACCCGTGTCCAATTCTGATGACAGATTCCCAGCTATTCCAAAGTCAGAGAAGAACATGGCCCACCCCGTGTCATATGACATGGGCCGTGTTCTTCAAAATCTTCTAGTCTTCAAACTCAGAATAATACATGGCTTACCCCGTGTCATTTGACACGGGCCGTGTTGATCATTTTCTTCTAATCCAGCCTTGATTCTTCATGAATGCCCTTCTCCCTTTGCTTCTAGGGGTTGATACTGATTCCCTTAAGTCTCATGACTCTCTTCTCAATAGTTCAATACCAATGGACTCCATTACTCATAGATCTCCTGAAAATCACAATACGTTTATGAGTGTTTATAACCACATTTAAGCATAGTTTCACAACAAACATCCAAAGACAACTCTAAATTAGAAACTTAGCTAAATGTCAACAATTAAGCACATTTGGAATCCGATTAGATCAAACAAAGAACATAAAAAAGCTGAAATTATTAACAGATCATTCACCTTTGAGGTCTTAATATTGATTTGTTGTGGCTTGAGAATTTGGATAAGTTATGTTATCATTGTGAATCTATGTATGTATGTATATATATATATATATATACACATTGAATCGACATGCCTTGTGGCATGATTGAGAAAGACGAACATGATTGAAGCATGCATTGACATTGTAATTATGGAACCGAAGTATTGGACCAAGAAACATTAGATGGACGATTTAGTCAGATGTGGTTCGCCTTTATAACCAGAAACGTCAGATAGACAAGCGAGTCAGATGGGACTGGTTATCAGAGGAAACCTAGATAACAGTGGTACTATGTAGTCATATGGACGGCTATATAATATCACCGATGAAAATGGTATTGAATAATTGTATGGACGGTTGCTTTAATACCATTAGGAATGGTACAATCGAGGTTGAACTATTGTTAAGGCCATATTGCCTAGGAGTTGAATCACACCTTAGTGCGTGTGCGAATAGACTAGTGTAGGTCCTACAGTTGACCTTTGGGGCATCGGGGCATGGGCATCTCATAGCGGATAGTTGGTAGCCCCTTTGGGCTGTGGGACAAACCGATGCAAATGCGCTGACGATCCTGACGTGAGACACTATCCTATCTCGCGATCTTGTGGGAGTATCGCTGTATAAAGCCTTATTGCCTAAAATGATTAATTATTTTCTAAAAAGTACTTGATTTTACGACTGACGAGATATTGGCATGTCTCCCTGATCATTCTCTCTGAATGTTTTTGTCTAGCTCCATAGAGTAGGAAGTGAGTACATTGTACATGAGGATGGTCAGCATACGCATTGTGCATATGCATGGTCAGTCACATATAGTCATGGCATGGTCAACATACATATTGTGGAGATATAAATATTTGTTATATATCTATAGTGGATACTTGTTGTTATAATGCTGTTAATGTTTATATTATTGTAGAATATGCTTTATGATGATATCTATGCAATTGTTAATTTGAATATATTTGTAATATCTATATGTATGAAATGACTACGTCATTCGTGTTATGTTCGTTTGCTGCCATGTTGGTGATGATGTAGGATATCTCACCTCTTCGTTGTATTGTCCCACTTTATTTTGTGTCCGATAAAGGCTATGGAGGGGTCACAGTTGAATTGGCTGATTGTGGTTGAGTTGACTCTCTAATTTCCTGTGATGGCGTTGAGATGGAATTTCCTTGGTAATGTGCAAATGCAGTTTCATGGGGGCATTGATGCCTAGCGGGTCAAACGAGACACCGATCATTTCATTATATATAGGGGTAGTGGCTCTGTCCATAGGTAGTACCTATCTCGGGGTTACTACTTACCCTTTAATATTTTGGTGCATATCATTTTGTTATTTGAGTATGTAAGTCCTACGTTTTCATGTTAATAGTACCTTGTATTCATTATATATATATTTAATGTTCTTCACTCTGTAATTGTACCTTTAGGAGTTGTGCAATAAACATATTTCATTCGTGGCTCATAATTTCTTTATACGCAAAATGGTTAAATTCAGAAAAACTTATTATTTGAGTTGTAGCACGCCAAAATTTAGTGACCGTGGTATAATGACGATTGTGCCGTGGTTATTAAATCGAGGGGTGTTACAAGATTCACCACCAATAAATTATTTTTATTGTTCCAACTATCCCCTAAACTTATTTCCATTGATATAGCCAAAAGTCATTACTCCTTAAATCATAACATTGTGATCATCTGCTCTTTTTACTTATAAATCCTTTGATCCTAATTTAGTCAATAAACCATCTAAGTAATATTTTCTAGTATTCTTTCCAAAACTTTTGTCATTCTAACTCTAAATAAAATCCTTTCCGTTTAACTCATCAAAAATCATCTTAAATAAAATACTTTAAGTCTTCAAATTACTTCTCCACCCAATTATCAAATATCATGGCTAAAAATCAATTCTTTTCAATAGTAAGAACTTTGTTGCTTTTCCTCTTTCAACTTGTAACCTCATAGATCATATTCTTACCACCTAGTCATCTAAGTTCTTAATCAATAAAATATTTTAGCCTCGAAAACCCTATTTTTTTACAACATGGTTGTGAGCTACAATAGGTATTGGGACCAAAATACTTTTTCTTTCTAGCACAATTCAAAGCATACAACATAATTTTAAACATCACAATCATACTATAACAAGTTCATGCATTATTTCAAAGCAAGAAAAACACATAAAGCATATAATCACAAACCACAAAATCATACAATCATGGTGAGTAAATCCTCACATGGATTTATCACCCACAAATGAATTCGTTCTTCACCACCATGAGTGGTTGATGAGGTTAATCTCCCTCTTACCTTAGGAGATATCCAACCACTTCTTGAAGGACTTTTTGAAGCAACCCTCCACTTCCAAGAGCCTCTTGAAAACCAAAAAATGACATAGCCAAGAATCAACATTTTTGACTTGGAAAAGAATAACTATGGATAAAAATCAAGGTCTTGGAAGGAAGAAAAGAAAGAAGAATTAAAAAGGAGAAGTCTTTACCTTAGAAGTCTCCAAACCGTAACTTGAAGAAATGCTTGAAAAGTGATGAGCAAGTTAAGATCTCCACACTAAATGATCTTAGGAAAAGATGTAGATTCAAGAATATAGATTAGTGAGATCAAAGAAAATGAGATGGTGGGTTTTTGGGTGGTGGCCGTGAGGTAGGGAGAGAAAAATAAGAGAAGAGAAAAGTGAGAGAAAAGGTATAAACTTTTTGAAATAAAAAGTGAGATGAAGCTTTTTGTGAAAGATGACAAAGTGGTCATCTTTTTCCCCCTCCAAAACCGTGTGGCTATCCCAAGGAGAGAGAAAAGAAGTTTCTCCAATAAGCTTTGATGAAGCTTCTTTAGGAAGCTTGGTTTCACCTTTTGAAAAAGTCAACAAGTAATGTCATCTAAGTGATGTCACATGGATGATGTCACATAAAGAGAACACTCTAGAAAAGATGACTAGCACTTTACTAAAAGCTATTATCCAATGGACAAAAGTCACAGTTAATAATGCCAGTATCTATTGTCTAATGGATAATAGAGTGTACCCAAATTTTATCCGTCAGATAAAATCTTGAAAAATGAAACTTTGAAAACTGTGTCCAGCCTCGGGTTTAGTAAGATTCCTCGGTATGCTTCCACAGTCCAAAGCTTTTTGGCCTCAAAAAAATATTTTATTCTTCCGACCCAGCTTAATGCGCATGTAAATCGAAAAATAAAATAAAATAATCAAAGTCACCTAATTAATTCATAAAAATTTACAAAAATCACAAAAATTACAAAAACACATATAACAAATAAGGAAAGAAATTTGTATTAAGAGAGTTTATACTCTTTGAGATATCTTTAAGAGTTTCATAGGACTTCAATTTGTGTTATCGACTCTTGTGAGAGTTTCTCTCTCATCTATACCTTGATGCTTTGTAAAGAAGGTCAGGTATCCCTCAAAGAATTGTAAGGGTGAGGTATCCCTGGTTGTTAAGACTCAAGCACAAAGGGTGAGACATCCCAAGGTGTTTTAAGTGCTCTCAGTTGTAAAGGTTTTCAAGCACCTTTTCAAGCTTGAAGGTTTAGTGAAAAATATCGGGTAGTTTACTTAAGGACTGGATGTAGGCCACAAGTGATTGGTGGCTGAACTAGATTAAATCATTGTCTTTGCTTATTTCAACTTTATCTCCTTTACATTTGTACTTTAATTACATATGTTTGATTTATCCTATAACCCAAGTTGTATTTGAGTAATCTCTAATAGTTGTACCTCTGTTATGTATGTTCTACTGCATTTATCAATTGAATGCTTCAAAATGCTTATTTTCTTAGTGGTATGTTAAAAATTTGTAATCACCTAATTCACCCCTCTCTTGGGTGATGGTTGTCATGGCTAACATATTCTTTAACATAGCCTCTTCGGGTTCAACACCACAGAATCAAGTGGTTTGTACAACCCACAAGCTCACTCAAGACAAATGAGAATCAAGAGATGGAATATAGTGTTTGTTTCAGTTGGATGCCTCTTGGAAACACTCTAAGAGTGGATACTAATACGTAAAAAAGCTTAACAACAACACCTACTAAGGATTTATAGATTTCAGAATCAGTAGGTAAAGATGAGAAGCTTCAGTTCATAGTCCACATAGTCAAATTGGCTTCAAAGTTCATAACCTTTTGATCTTCAAGTTTTGATCCTTCTATAGTATTCAAAAATGTGACTGTTAGATGCTTCAAATGGTAATTGTACTTGCTTCTTTGTAGGTGATCGTTATTTTGTCCTTTTCTCATTAAGTTAGCGCATCAGCTTTAAGTAAGAAGGTTGAGCAACTTTCTCATAGCCAACCTTCTCCTAAACTTTCTCAGTACTAAGGTTCTCACAGAGCTTTCTCAGCTAACTTTCTCATCCAACCTTCTTAAGCTTGAAAGACTTCTTATTTTCTTATCCTTGTGGGTTTCACTATCTTCTTGTTAATTCTTCTTGAGGATTCTGATGGTACACTTCTCTTGTTAGTTTGAGAACCTCTTGAGATCAATAAATATGGAAGTTCTACATTTTCTTGAACTTTCTCAGAATCTTCTTAAGACCTTCTCATGCTGAACTGTTTCATATGCTTTAGGAACATTCTCAAGTTGCACTTAAACTTTCTCAAGTCAAAAATTGATCTTCTTAGCCCTTTCTAATTACCCAGAAAGCTTCATTGAAACTTGTTTAGTCCTGAAAAGGCTTAATAATAGTAAGAACCACTCCACAAAGATTATGTTACAACATTTAAGTATTAAGAAGATTCAAATATAATTTTCAATATAGTTGTTATCATTAAAACATAATATGCATTATAAAGCACAAAAGTGCTTTGGAGCTTACAATTTCCTTTATTTTTTGTTCTCAAGGGTCCAAAACCCTTAACCTTCTAATCTAGTCAGAATCTTGGGTCCAATGCCCTGTCTGTTTATGTTTTAGAGATCCAACATCCATTTAGAAATTAATCTAAGTTGGGATCCGAGATCCCATACTTGGCTTTTAGATTTAGTTTGGGGATCCAACGTCCCTTTGGGAATTAGCCTAAGTTTGGACCCAAGGTCCCATACTTGACTTTTTGGTTTGCTTTAAGGATCCAACGTCCCTTTAGCAATTAGCTTAATTTGGAATCCGAAGTCTAATACTTGGCTTTTATGTTTGCTTTAGGGACCCAACGTCCCTTTGGCAATTAGCCTAAGTTGGGATTGAGGCTCCATACTTAGCTATTCATTAATGCTTTAGGGATCCAATGTCCCTTTAGTATTGGTTGCGTCCTTGCCATAGTTGAGATCCGTGATCCTATACCTAACTTTAAATGTTTTGCGCTTTAGGGATCCAACGTCCCTTTAGTATCATTAAGTGTGCTTTACTTGTAAAGGGTAGAAGAATTACATAGATAAGTCAACTAAATATACCTTTCCAATTTCATCAATTTGACTTCTTTCTTTACATGTTCTCCTTTTATGAAATTGAGAAACATAGATCACGCTTAAGTGTAATACTACCTAAGCAACTTCCTTCCTATGGGGTCGGTGATCTTATAAAGTCTTTTTTCCAGGATCTCTATGATCCGGTATAAACCTTCCCAGTTGGGGGACAACTTTCTTTCCCTCATGTTTTGCCCTTTGATTACTGCCTTTCTCTAGATGAGGTCCCTCACTTTATATTTTTGTGGGGAAGCTTGCTTGTTATATCTCTCGGTAATTCAGAGTTTGAAAGCGACTTCTGTTATATGGGCGATATCACGCTACTTTTGGGTTAGATCAAGTTCCTCTCATAGCAGTATGTCATTCTCCTCCTAGAATAAATGCTCTTGCCTCTACCTCGACTTCCTAGTTTGAGAGCCAAGTGGTGTAGGTCACCTCCCTTATAAAATCCTTCAATGGCCTTTTGGCATTCTAGTCCCACCTTTCTCTTCCTTTGCTATACCAATTTGGCATTTAGGAAAACCTATAATCGATGGCAAATGAAGTCAGGGTCAAATCCGGACATATTCACCACATTCCAGGCGAAGAGATATTTGTTTTCCTACAAGAAGGATTTTAATTTTTCTTTTTCTTCTTTAGAGAATTCGGCCTCAATGTGACTTGTTTGGGACCAAGTCCGAGTTGGACCTCCATTAATTGGCCATGGGGTTGTGGCCTTTTATTTTTCATTTCACCACAAACATTCAGTTTGACTATAATCATAGATGTTGGTCTTTTACCGTGAGGTGGTTTCCCTTGTAGTCCGTTGTAAGACTTAACTGAGATCTCCAAACTATTTTTGTAGCCACTCCGTGTTGCAGCCTAGTCTTCTTTCATTGTTACCACTTTGCCTTTGTTTGTGATGAACTTCATGTGTATAGAAACAATAGCGCTGAAGGCATTTAAAGATGACCTTCCCAAGATAGCATTATGAGTGGAGGGATAGTCAACCACCAAGAACTCTACCTTTAACTTTTTTTCTAGGACTTTCTGGTTTTTCTCTTCAAAGCCCGTCCCTAAAGTTAGGTATATTCCATGTATCCCTCTAGCCTTACCTTTCCCCTTGAAAACTCTATCAAATCTATGTCGAAAGGCTTTAGTTTCGACAATAAAAGCCTGAGGTTAGGAAAGCAGTCCATAGAAAGGATATCTACTAAGCTTCCCTAGTCCATGAAGATTCGTTTGACCCATGCATTGGCTATAATTCCTGTGATAACCATCGGATCATCATGGCCTAGTATTATCCCCTTAGCATCCTCATTATTGAAACTTATTACCGAGGTGCTCCTGGATTCATTTCTTTCCTTGAAGGCTGGTCGAGATGACATGTTGAGCACTTGCCTCAAGTGCTTCATTTTGGAGCATTTTGACTGTACCTCTCCAACAAACCCTCAAGAAATGGTGTTTATTATCTTTGTGATCTCGCTGTCGTGCCTGGCTTCCCTCTGGGGGAATCTTCTTTTTGACTTCTGGCACATTCCCAAGGTGTTGAGTAGTCCTCTAGTGAGGTGTGTAACACCCTAGATAAACATGTTAGACTTGTAAATAGTTATAGAGGTAGCCTAATACTCGCTTAACATGTCTGTTGAATTTTATGGCTTTTTGAGCATGTTTAGTCACTTTGTTATAATATTATATATGAGAAATAACTGTTATTAGCTTTGGAAATGGCATAAACTGCTTAGTTAATGAAAATAGATATGAAGACTTTATTTCTTAGTCACAATTGTGTGAATTGTGCTACAGTTAAAATCTGAGGATAATCAGAGTTAGTTTGACATTTTTAAGCATATTGGTTGTATGTTTTAATGCTAGATTGACTAGTCACAGATATGAAAAAAATGTGATAATGGTGCAAGAAGATATTCAATGAATCTTAGGATTTATTTTGAATCTGTTGGAAGCTAGGAATTGAAAGAGAAAGAGGAAAACTAGAGGGGCAAGAACTAAAGCTTGAAGGAGGATCTAAGAGTAATTTCAAGGCTTCAAGAATTTCATCTTTCTTGCACAAGAGGTAGGGGTTCTTGAGTCCTTTTAGGCTCTTTTTCTCATCTCTTTCCTTTATGCCAAAGTTAAGGTATAATAGGTTAAAATGAGATTTTGAGGTGTTTGGAGTGTTTTTCTTGCTAGGATGTATTTTAAGATGAGTCCTTTTAAGCTCTTTTTCTTATCTCTTTCCCAATACCCAACAAACTTATGCGTGTTACTAAGCGACCAGCGCCTAAGGGCCCATGTAGGAGCACCTAAGCATAAGTCGAGTGCCTAAGCGCCCTTGTGTGAATGCTTAAGTGCCCATCGCCCAGTAAGAATAGGGTAGTGCTCTGCCTCTTCAGCGCCCAAGTGGTGGAAAAGCTGGCGCCTAGCTGAGAGTGACAAAGTGCTATTTTTTAGGAAATGAGCTTCCCTAAGTGATGGGATCACTCGTATATTCTTTTTAAAGTGTGTTGAGGCATAAATGAGGGTATTTCATGGAGGGATTTACCACCTTGTAAGTGTGAGAACTTGGAAAACCCTTAGGCACCCAAAGAGTGGGAGTTTGCCTTAGGATAAGGTTGGAGAACCTTTAGGCATCCAAAGTGTGGGAAATGCCTTGAGATAGAATTGAGGGACCCTAGACAACCATAGTGAGGTGGAGTGTCAAGGGGTAATGTGTTGGGACACCTTAGGCTTCTATAGTATGGTGGAATGCCATAAGATAGTCTTGATAACCTTGGGCATCCAAGTGTGTTGGAATACAACAAGGAAGTGTTTAGGACCTTGTTTAACATGAGGATGACTTTGGATTCACTTGTGAAGTGATGGTGTGAGGTTTTAGATACAAGAGTATTAGTGTTGAGACACAATTAGTGGTACTTCTTGGAGAGAATGACCACCTAATCTATGTAGAGATTTGACATACCTTAGACATTGATAATCACATACTTTTATACATTAATAAACCCTTATTTTTAGTCATTTACACTCTTCATGCACTTAATTGATTGATCTTGGTCATGTTTTGTAAATTTGGGCTCAAATTGAGCTTAATTGATTCTTTTCAGCATTATTGAGATTTTACACTATTTCTATATTTCATTCATATCTTGAGTTCTAGATGTTTAAAAATTATGTATCTTACCTTGTAGGAAAGATGAGAGAGAACTCTACAACTTTCATGAAGAGCTCCAGGGCTAATTCAAACATCTAGTACAGCTAATTGTAGAAGTTAGAACACAGGTTATGTTACTAGAACCTGAGCAGTGTGCACCAATTAGGGTATAGCGTGGGCTGTAGATATGATATGGGTCTCAAACCAGTGGCATTTGAAATATAAGACATATATATTCAATTTATATGAAAACAACTTTTCAAAACTTTCAATGGATTTTTCATCCCTTGAAGTCAGCCAATAGAATCAGAGACCCTTTGAGAATGATTTGTCCATAACTTGAGTTGTAGACCTCTAATTAACATGCGGTTTAGGCCCAATTACTCATAATGTACCCAGCTTTGTAACTAATGGGTTTCTAATGATGTAAGGCCAAATTAGGGTGTAGTTATAGGGGTTAGAAGCACTGAACTGAGGCATCTTCTATTCTACACTTTTCACCTTCTCTCTCTAGATCTAGATCTTTCTCTCTTCTTTTTTCTTCTTCCTCAAGCTCTTTCATGGTGAAGGCTATGGAGAGGTAAACTTCTATAATCAATTCAGAGATTATTGAATAAATTATGATTTAGATTCTTGAGATCTTTGTTCTATTTTTGTATTTGAATTGCATTTGGATTCCTCTTCTTTTTTTTCTTCTTCTTGATCTTGAATGCATGAATGGTGATTCTGTTTATGTTTGATCTGATTGAGTCTTGATTTAAGATTGAGAATTGTCATAAATTTAGAATTGATTGAACTGAATTAATCATGGAATTAAAGAGGTTACGTTACTAATTTGTGCCTAGGTTAATTGAATTCGGAGATCAAATTAGCATAAATCTAACATGCATTATGCGATTGTAAATTTGTGTGTCAATTGTTAATTGAATTCTAGACTCTAGTATGAATTCTAGATTTAATGCAGATATTTCAGTTAAATCCAAATTAACTATTCTAATGCACTTCAAATGTTTGTTGAATGATCAATGATAGAATCAACACAATTTCAGATATGTTTTTGAATTGATTACTCTTTTAATTGAATTTCTCTCACTTTAATTTTGTTATTTACATATTCTGAATTCTCAAATCCCTCTCCCAATTTTGGTTTGATCTAATCAAATTACATTTATAATTCTTGAGAGATGATCCCATGTTGTTTCCTATGCTACAAGCCATAGACATAACTCGGTTACAATTTTGACTGAGTTCGACGCTCGTCAAAATTTTTGCTTCATTGCCGAGGATTGTTAGGTGCAATATGATCATATTAAGTGACGATACTAACTCTCGTTCTTATTAACAATTGACTCTTGTTCAATCACATAGCTGTTGTTTTGCATTCTACTACATTTGTTACTATTATATTAGCTTATGTTACTATTGATCAGTCTCTTGCTACCTTTATTGATAATTGTATTGTAAGATTTCCTTATAAATGTCATTCAATCATTTTGGACGTGTTCCTCACTGCCTAGCACTATTTCATACCTAGCTAACACTTTTTCTCCTAATTTCTGATTTCTTTTGGTGTAGAGGGAGACTAGTGTTGATCTGACTGTGGAGTTTGAAGTTGAGACTTGGTCTGCAAGGTTAAATAATCATTTTGAGCAAAATGATCTCCTAGGGATCATCCCCTTGAATTTTAGCCAAATTCCATCATCTGATAGGGTTTTTGAGAAAACTGGGGATATAACGATAATTTTAGTAATTGTTTTGGTAACTCAGAATGACTTGAATTTTTTCCAGTTGCTAGAAAAATATTCATTGAACTCGGCCAATCAAGTCCTTTGAGACTTCATTGGCTATCCTCATTTTTGATGAATTCCATTGTTTAGACCACTTTTTCAATTTTTGAAGTATTTTCTTTGCATGATAATTTTCTAAATCAGTATAGTTTTTGGCACTTGTCGAGATTACCAAATTTAAATCAGTTTATAACCGATTTACCAAAAATTACTTGTAGCATAAGATAACACCGGGTCGAGCCCATAGATCATTCTAATTATGAAGTCAGATTAAGAGATTAATGAACAGGGGAAAAAAATTTTGCAAGATTAAACAACAAAGAGCAATTAAAATGAGTAAACAAAATTAGGAAAATAACCAATCCAAGAGAATTAACCAATCTTGATTTTAATTCATCCTTGATCTTTATAGATCTATTCAACTATCAACCAAATCCTTGGTCTTAGATCACATTAAGACGCCTATCAATGATCTATGAATCTTCTACTAGAAATGCTTCTAGAATTCAATTAATTAAGGTTAGACAAATTAAGCATCCATCCAAAACCCAAATTAACTTAAAAATCAAGATCCAACCAAGCTAAATATTTCATCAAACACCTTTAATAAATTATTTAACCTTTGAATTCATCTCTTGGCATATGACAATTACGCAATTAATATATGCAAATTCCAATCAAATTAAGCATTAAATTAGAATTTAAATAAGGGAAGAAGAGAAAGAGAAACTTGATTAATAGATGAATATATAATAATTAAAACAAAATCTCAAGATTAATCATCAAGACTGTCAATCTCTTGGATTGATTAAAGAAGTTTAGTTCTCCATAGCCATCACCATTGGAGAACCTTCAAGAACCATGAAAAATAACAAAGAGAAAGAAGGAGAGAAAAAGAAGAAGAGAAATCTTCGAAACCAAAAACTAACACTTTAATTATAACAACACTTCTACATAGAAGCTCTACATGTCACAATGATCTGCATAGCCTCCCTTTTATAGAGGGTTAGAGATACAAAATGTCAAAGGGGGCTGAGTCATGGTGGTTGGTGGAGTAGGTGGAAAATGTTGAATAACTTTTGGTGAGTAGAAAATTCTGGAGATTCTTTGTCTCCGAAATCATACAGCTCTGAAGTCATTGCATTCATCATTTTTGAGCCAAGTGGTCTTCATGAAGATTGTAGGTCTGGATCTTAGCTTTCAAATGGCTTTAGTTTGAGTCTAATATCATTTCTATAGCTCCAGATGTGTTCAAATTACTGCACATTACTCAGGCCCAGTCGCAGCTCCTCTGTTCTGACTTCCAAGCCCAATATCACCTCCAAGGAGTCTGAATCGGGAAGAGTGTTCAACATGAAAGTTTTAGATTTGAGTCTTAACTATCAACTATCAAAATTTCAGCCTATTCTACAACTTTCACCACGAGCAGTGTAATGAACAGTACACAAAGGTCATTCTGCCCGGAGCAACACTTTAGTTCTTGATTCAATGCCAATTTGAGCCATCCAAACATGTGATTGAGTCTTTGATGTCTTCATGAAGATTGTATAGCTCTCTATTATCTTTAAAATAACATAAGATTCACCTTAAACATCCATCTACATCCCAAGATATGACCCAAATACAGGATTAGTGTAAGACGTAAATCATGCTGAAAAATTCAATTAAATCCATTTTGAGTTCAAAATATACAAAACATAACCAAACTTAATTTATTAAGTGCATGGAGAGTGTAAATGACTAAAAATGAAGGCTTATGAATGCATCAAATATGTGAACATCAAATTCCTCCACACTTAGCTTTTTGCACTCCTAGGCAAAACACACAAAAACAAAATGAAACAGACTCAAAAGTTAAACATTCTAAAAGACTCAATTTCTAATAATATTTAAGAATGAAGAGCAATTAATAATTCAAGTGATCAAAACATTTATGAGGTAACACATCTTCACATCTCAAATTAACAAGCAAGGATACTTCAATTGAAAAGCATGAGTAAAGAATGATAGATCCTCACAGAATTCATTCTCAATCTCTCAAGTGTTTAAAAGGTAGGTATTACACTCAATTCAACTCATGAAAATTGCACTACCATAAGCTTGCTTATCTTCTACTTCTACACTACTCAGAATACATACACACACAAATCATGAGGACTTTATTCAAGGTTGTAATGGGGTCAAGGTAAAGGAAAAGGTAATATGGATATGACAAGTTAAACACCAAAGAGAATAAAAGAACATGAAAGCTGAGTTCAATTATCGATCATGAAAGTTCATCCCAACTTCATCTAATACAAATTCCCTTTACATATTATTTTCCATTCCTTTATTGCCTTGTTGACCCTTTTTTTTTTTACATATATATATTTTTTTGAATTTTTTTATATACATATAATTTTTTTTTCTTTTTTTTTCAAAAAGAACATCATATATACATTTTTCAACCATTCTGCATACACACCCCCACACTTGTTCATGAACTCATCCAATGACAAAGCTAATGTTCTCTTATTCCCTAAGACTAAGTAAGAACATGGTTTTTTTCATTTAAGAAACATAATGAGTTCGAGACAAAGAATAATCAAATAAGCTCAAATGGGTTAAGCAAGGGGAAATATGCAAGATTGGCTATTTGGTCAAAGTAGTTAATTGAAAAAAAAAATTGCCTCAATCATTTTTATGTATGCATGTGAAAACGTAGCTTTAAAAAGAATCAAAGCAAGTTCTAGAGCAACAATTTCATGAGTGAAATTCACACAAGCAAGAAGAGAATGGTGTAGATGTTCAATTCATTCATCAATAGGCTCAAGATCTCACAAGGTATAGTTCTATCATTCTCAGTCCACCAATTCAACATCCATAACCAAACATATGATTTTTAAGAAAGAAGACAATTAACTCAATCATGCAAATTTTCCTGAATTTTAATTGCTACTTCCACACAAACTAGTTATCTACCCCAACTAAAATGCGTCTCAAGAGTAAAATTTATTCCTTACTCTGCCATCCTTAACTGGTTTAGAAAATTACTGACAAACATATAAACACAATAAACATATTAATACATACACACATTTTTTTTTACACAACTCTACACACGACAAACATAAAACACACTTACTATTTATTTATTTATTTATTTTTAGTCACACAACTATCCTTCCCCCCAACCAGATCATAACATTGTCCTCAATGTTAAAAAAATAGAAAGGAAAAAGATAGAGGATAGTACCTGTTACTGCAATTATGGAAAAGAGAAACCGTACACAAATATAAACAGAAACAAAGTACGATGAATAAAACTAAAGATAAAGGAAAGTTATAGATGAAGTGTCGAGTCACACTTGTTGTTTCGCCGCCTCCCCTTGTTGTTGTCTCTCTTGTCTTTGTCTCGACCAATCTATCGAGTCAACATTCTTGGATCAAGTTCATAAACAAAGGCTTCTAATTTATCAATTAACTCATCAACAGTGGAAGCCGAGATAAAGAGTTGTCTTGCAGAAGGTGTGACAAATTTCTGTTCCACAGCATGGTCAACAAAAGATAACAAATTATCAAAGAAATTATTAACATTTAACAAACCTATGGGTTTATGGTGGATGTTCAGTTGGGCCCAAGAAACAACTTGAAAGACTTCTTCCAAAGTACCAAAACCACCAGGTAAGGCTATGAAGGCATCAGAGTTTTCAAGCATTGCCTTCATTCATTCATGCATAGATGATACTTGAATTTCCTGTCCAATTGTCTTTCCAATGAAGTTCCTTCGTGTTAAAGGTTCAGGAATGACACCTAAAACTTGACCACCTCTTAGAAATGCAGATAGTGATACAGCCCCCATTAACCCAAGGCAACCTCCCCCATATACTACACGAATGTTCCTCGCAGTAAGTGTTCTACCAAGAGTGCTTGCTGCATTGACAAACTCTAAACTCTTCCCATAATTTGTCCCACAAAATACACAGATACTGACAAATCTATGAACAGAAGAAGAAGAAGTTCCCTCCATTTCTACACTCACACGCTCTTTGAATGATTAAGAGTTGCAGGAAAGTGAAGAAAATGGAGTGTTTAAATAGGGAAGAGAATAGAAAAAGTAATAATAGCTCCTATATGAGTAGGTTGGCTGTTGTCAGAAAACTTTTGAAATTTTTTTTTTGTTTTGTTTTGTTTTTGTTTTGTTTTGTTTTGTTTTTTTGTTTTTAAATAATAAATGCATAAGATAATATATACAGATTGTTGTGATTGTGGCTCACATCTTCCTCTGGTTTTACGTCCAGAAACGGCTTAAACGCCTTCTATGAGTCGGGGATAGGCTTCCCATCCAATTTTCTTATAAATTGGCAAACAGGGTCTTTTTGAGTCAGATTCCGAAGACTATAACGCTCTTACTCGTCCTTGAAGAGATTCCACAAACTAAGAAGTTCACGCTACACAATTCCACAAGAATGCGTCTCAAGAGTCAATAAGATATTATCTAATGACTCCTTACTCAGTCCATTCTTAATGAAGAATATTTTATCTTCTCTGTTTACAGAAACCATTCCCAAAGAACAACATCGCGTGTTGCAATTCCATCGTGCGCACTTGTAACAAACGTGCATTCTTTTTGCTCTTCTCTTTTTCGAAAATGAACTTTTACCGAGACCAGGCATGTATCAGACAAATGAATCGGAAGATTCACCAGCTAAATGAACCTTTGCTTTGATTATCCAACGTATATCTTCTGGGATGCCCTTATACATTAACAGTCTCAATCTCTCACACCTAGCTTTGTAGATTTTGGTTAGAACATTTTTATGAACAGAAGGAAAATACTTTTTTAGATTTGAAAGAATGACATCCATTTTGAAAGAGAAGAAATCAGTTATTATGGGAAATTGAAAGACAAACCGACTCGAGAGTCACGGAGTACCGTTATTTGCCGTTTAACCGGGAACTGAAAGAACTGCAAAAAGAAAAAAAAATTAAAATAAATTCTACTCATAACAAGGATTAGAAAGAGAGATGGATTCTACCTCAGCAGCTTGATGTTCCAGAAATGGTTTGAGTCTTTTTGCTTTATAATTTTTTTTTTCATATGCATCATTTATTGATTCTGCAAGTGCATTCAATTACAATTTGCGTAACTTGGAAGCATCATTTTTCTTTCAGAAATGGACCCCAATTTTTGACAATGTTCACAACTTTTGTAAAAAGTATAACTGCCCTTGAATAATATGGGCCAATAAAATCCACACTGCAAGATTTTGCAGCTATTTTTTTTTTAAGAAAAATGACCTCCACATGTTTCTGAATGACAAAATTCAATGACACTACTTACTTTATTGTCGGGTACAAATCTCCAAAAGATTTGATCAAGACAATAATTGAACAAATATGGGTCATCACAATAGAAAATTTTTTTTACCTCAATCAAAAACTTTTTTTTTTTGTGTCCATTGAGGCGGCATCTTACTTTTCAAGTGGGGTAGATGACTTCTTGCAAGTGGACCTCCTCCAAAATATCCTATTGAGCTCCCTCATAAAATGGTTTGAGGCGATGTCCATTGACTGTGAAAGCTTTTGTAGTAGTCTCACTTGTAACCTGCACAGCACTATAAGGAAAAATCTTAGTAACAACAAATGGACCAAGCCACCTAGATCTGAGCTTTCCGGGCATGAGTTTGAGGCGGGAGTTATAGAGGAGAACTTTTTAACCAATCTTAAATGTTTTTCTCATGATATTCTTATCATGGAAGGCTTTGGTCTTCTCTTTATAAAGTTTGGAACTCTCATAAGCCTCCAAACGGATCTCCTCCAATTCCTGCAATTGCAGCTTCTGCTCCATGCTTGCTTGATTTAGGTCCAAGTTACACCTTTTTACTGCCCAAAATGCACGATGCTCAATTTCCACTGGCAAGTGGCATGCTTTGCCAAAAACAATTCGATAAGGAGACATCCCAATAGGAGTCTTATAGGCTGTCCTATAAGCCCATAAAGCATCCTCAAGCCTTTTGCTCCAGTCCTTTCTGTTAGGTTGAACTATTTTCTAAAGTATCTGCTTGATCTCTCTGTTGGAAACCTCGGCTTGCCCATTAGTCTAGGGATGGTAAGGTGTAGAAACTCTATGCAAGACTCCATACTTTTTCATCAAGGCTTCTATGCTTCGATTACAAAAATGCGAACCCTGATCACTAATGATGGCTTTTGGGACTCTAAACCTGCAGAAAATATGTGATCTAACAAAATCCACAATAACCTTGGAATCATCAGTCCGAGTGGCTTTTGCCTCCACCCATTTAGATACATAATCCACAGTAAGCAGAATGTAAACAAAACCAAATGACACAGGAAAAGGACCCATAAAATCAATACCCCAAACATCAAATATTTCACAGAACAACAAAGGTTGTTGGGGCATCTCATTCCTACGAGAAATATTCTCTGTTCTCTGGCATTGTTCACAAGGTTTACAAAATAAATATACATCACAAAATAGAGTGGGCCAATATAATCCAGAGTCCAAAACTTTCCTAGCTGTTCGAGTAGGTCCAAAATGTCCCCCACAGGCAAGTGCATGACAAAAACTAAGAACAGAATCAAACTCATGATCAGGAATACATCTCCTAATGACTTGGTCACTACAAAATCTCCACAAATAAGGGTCATCCCACACATAATATTTTGACTCACTTTTCAATTTGTCAATCTGTGCCTTAGTGAAATATGCAGGTAGTGCTCTAGCAACCAAGAAATTAACCAAATCTACAAACCAAGGGATGTTACCTTGCATCTTGAAAAGCTGTTCATCAGGGAAGACATCATGGATAGGAGAAGAATCTGCCTCTCTCTCAATCTGACTCAAGTGATCTGCCACCAGGTTCTTTGCTCCACTCTTATCTCTGATATCAATATCAAACTCTTGTAAAAGCAACATCCATCTAATCAGTCAAGGCTTTACATTGGGCTTTTTCAGGAGAAACTTTAAAGCTGCATGATCTGAAAATACAACCACTCTAGAACTAAGCAAATATGATCAAAATTTATCTAAAGCAAAAAAATTGCTAAAAGTTCTTTTTCGATTGTAGTGTAGTTGGCTTGTGCAGCATCTAAAGTCCTCGAAGCATAGGAAATGACATGGGGTACTTTGCCGACTCTCTGTGCAAGGACAGCTCCCAATGCATAATTAGAGGCATCACACATGAGTTCAAATGGGAGTGTCCATTCTGGTGACTGGATGATAGGTGCACTGGTCAATGCTTGCTTTAAGTGATTGAAGCATCCTTGCATCTCAGGTCAAAGTGAAACTCTACATCTTTTTGTAGCAAGTTGGACAGTGGAAGGGCAATTTTGCTAAAATCCTTTATGAACTGACGATAGAAACCTGCATGACCAAGAAAAGAACGAACCTCTCGCACGCATGTGGGGTAAGATAGACATGAAATGACATCTATTTTTACAGGATCTACCTCAATACCCTTGCTAGATACTACATGCCCTAAAACTATACCTTGTTCTACCATGAAATGACATTTCTCAAAATTCAGGATAAGGTTACTTTCAATGCACCTTTGCAAAACTTGATCCAAATTATCTAAACATGCATCAAAGGAAGAGCCATAGACAGTAAAATCATCCATAAACACATCCATGCAACTCTCTAAAAATTCAGAGAAGATACTGACCATACATCTTTGAAAGGTTCCTGGAGCGTTGCATAGACCGAAAAGCATTCTCCTGTATGCAAATGTTCCAAATGGGCAGGTGAAAGTGGTCTTCTCTTGGTCTTCTGGGGCTATATGAATATGAAAATAGCCTGAATATCCATCTAAGAAACAGTAATGCGACTTACCAGCCAGTCTCTCCAACATCTGATCAATAAAAGGCAATGGAAAATGATCTTTCCTAGTGGCCTGGTTAAGTCACCTATAATCAATGCACACCCGCCAACTGTTCTGGATTCTTGTGGGTAGGAGCTCATTGTTCTGATTTGTAACTACTGTGACTCCAGATTTCTTTGGAACAACTTGCACAGGGCTCACCCATTTACTATCAGATATGGGATAAATAATGCCAGCTTGCAGCAGCTTGGTCACTTCCTTCTTCACCACATCCAGAATCAAGGGATTTAGTCTCCTTTGGGGTTACCTCACTGGCTTGGTATCTTCCTCCAATAAAATCCTATGCATACATGTGGAGAGACTAATACCAGAAATGTCTGCAAGTGTCCATCCAATAGCACGCTTATGTTGCCTCAAAACCTGTAGTAATTTTTCTTCTTGTTCAGGTTGCAGATTCTTAGCGACAATTACTGGAAGCTTCTCTCCATCTTCTAAATATGCATATTTAAGGTGGTCTGGCAGAGTCTTTAACTCTAAGGATGGGGGATGCACAATGGAAGGCAGCAAGCTATTTGAAACAAGTAACTCAGCAGCATTAAATTCGACATAATTTTGACTCACATTTTCATATGCTGCATCAGTCAAATAAGTAGCTGTATCATCACTCATAACCGCATAAATCTCAAAGACATGCAAAGACATGGTTCAAGACTACGCCTAACACATATATCACAAGTGACAGAATCCAGAAAGTTAGCAATATCAGGGAATTCAACATTCATATCAGCATAAGTATCATCAACCAGCATTTCAATCACATCAACATGAAAAACTGAACGCTCCTCAAGGGGATGTCTCATGGCATCAAAAATGTTAAACTGTACCACATCTTCACCAAATTCCATAGAAAGGGTACCAGCATGCACATCTATCTTGGTCTTGGCTATCTTGAGGAATGGTCTTCCTAGAATCAATGGAGCATGATTTGTTGAAGACTCATCTTCCATGTCCAGAATGTAGAAGTCTGCTGGGAAAATTAGCTCATTTACTCACACCAACACATCTTCCAGCACTCCTGCAGGGTGAGCGGTAGTCCTGTTTGCTAGCTGAATCACTATACCAGTGGGGTGTAAGGTGCCAATGTTCAAAGACTTATACACTGACGTAGGCATGACATTAATAGAGGCACCCAAATCTAGCATTGCATGGTCAAATCTGGAATTACCTATAGTGCAAGGGATTGTGAAAGTTCCAGGATCTTTACATTTCTTTGGCATGCTTGGTGAATCATCGCAGAAACATTTATGCCCATACTGACTTTCTCGGTACCCTTAAGTCTTCTCTTGTGAGTACACAACTCCTTGAGAAATTTGGCATACTTGGGAATTTGTTTGATTACATCTAGGAGGGAATATTGATTTCCACCTTCCGAATGTCTCCATGACTTCTTTCTCTGTTTTCGCTTGCGCTATCTCGCTTGACCGTGTCACTCTATTTGGGAAGGGTAGTGGAATGGGAGCTCTGGTTGTGACCAAATCTGAATTCTCGCACATTTCTTTTGGGTGATTCAAGATCTCAGTTCTTTGCAATGGGAGCTCTGGTTGTGGTAAATTAGAACCATCAATTTCTCTGCCACTTCTCAAAGTAATGGCACTTACATTGCCTCTTGGGTTACTGACTGTTTGTGAAGGCAATTGGCTCGAACCTTGACTTTTCAATTCACTCACGGTGGTGGCCAATTACCCAATCTGAGTTTGCAGGTTCTGAATAGTGGCATTGACATTCTGCTGGAATTGAATATTATTTGTGGCCATTTGTTTCATCAAATCTTCCAATGATGGCTCGGATGGATTGGTTGTAGGACTTGGCAACATGAGGGGCTGCTGCACAGGTGGCTGCACAGTTTGTTGTTGTCTGAATGCAGGTGGTTGGTATTTATTACTAGGACCTACAGCTTGGTATCTAAATTACTGCTGTTGGGCTTGTTGCTGCTGACTAGAATTCCCATATCCATATCTCAAGTTAGGATGGTCTCTTCAACCAGGGTTATAAGTATTAGAAAATGGATCATATCTTGGCTGCTGGGACTACTGATATTGAGGTCTACTAGGAAAAATGCCAGCTGCTACAACTGACTGTTCTAGAAACGCGGAACCACCATCCTGAAGTGTGGGACATGCATCAGTAGGATGAGATGAGCAAGAGCAAATGCCACACACCCTTGCAGGCTCTTGTACGAACCTGGTACATGTTGTCCCATCTTGCTAATTGCCTCACCAAAGAAGTCAATTCATCAAGTCTATGTTCCATTCTCTGTTGATCTACATGAGACGATTGAACTTCATTAACTCCTCCTGGTTGAGGTAAGGACTCTTGTGCCAAATTATTGAGCATTGGGTGCCATATTTGCTATCAAATCTCTTCTTTGCAGTAGGGGTTTTATCCACCAATGCACCTCTAGATGCGGCATCCACCATACTTCTATCCATCTAAAGCAAGCCCTCATAGAAATATTGAATCAAGAGTGATCACTAATTTGATGGTGGGGACAACTCGAACACAAACTTTTTGAATCTCTCCCAATACTCATGCAAGGTCTCACCAGTCATTTGCCTTATACCACAAATGTCTTTTCTAATGGCAGCTGCTCTGGATGCAGGGAAGAACATCTCCAAGAATAATTTCTTCATATCATCCCAACTCGTGACAGAACCTGGTGAAAGGTAGAACAGCCAATCTTTGGCTACATCAGCAAGAGAGAAAGGGAATGCCCTCAACTTGATATGCTCCTCAGAGATTCCATGTGGCTTCATGGTTGAACAGACCACATGGAACTCCTTTAAGTGCTTATGGGAATCTTCACCTATAAGACCATGAAACTTGGGCAACAAGTGTATCAATCCAGATTTTAACTCGAAGTCAGCATCAAGATTAGGATATTGAATGCACAAAGACTGGTAAGTTACATCAGGAGCAGCAAGTTCTTTAAGGGTCCTATTTTGCCTATTATCAGCCATGATTTTAGAATCACTTAAGATCTCAAGTGCACTTTCAGATTCACTGTCACAACTAAATTCAGACTCAATTCTTTCACTTAGCCTACGAGTTCTAATCAACCTATGCAATGTTTTATCAATCTCAGGATCAAATTCAAGCAAGATATCAGGATTAGACCTAGTCATGCATTAATCAAAACACAAAAATAAAATAAAATAAAATAAGTAAACAAGTAAAATATACTAGACAACTCTAAAAATATACCAAAGTAAATCTAATTGACTAATGAAATGATTTTTAAAAATTATAGGACTTGTACAGCATGAAAACTACGCAAAAATGAAACTAAAAAATGTAATAAAAAATATTAAAAAATTGAAAAACTGGTCTAAACGATGGATTTTGGAAAAACCAGGGGTGACCTCACAATTAAGTGTGAGTCTTGTTTATTAGGTCTGTTTTCCTTCAATCGACCAAGTTTCACTCATTCTCGGGCACATTTTACGTCAATACGAAATTCTTGTAAAATGACCCGTAATCACCCGTTTTCCCGAAATCCACCAAAACACAGCAACATAAAGGTTAGTGAGAAATTAGTAGTTAAATAAACTCTTAATAAGATTGAACAAAATCAGAATGATCCCCAGCAACGGCGCCAAAAATTTGGCACTTGTCGAGATTACCAAATTTAAATCAATTTATAACCGATTTACCAAAAATTACTTGTAGCATAAGGTAACACCGGGTCGAGCCCATAGATCATTCTAATTATGAAGTCAGATTAAGAGATTAATGAGCAGGGGAAAATTTTTTTGCAAGATTAAACAACAAAGAGCAATTAAAAAGAGTAAACAAAATTAGGAAAATAACCAATCCAAGAGAATTAACCAATCTTGATTTTAATCCATCCTTGATCTTTATAGATCTATTCAACTATCAACCAAATCCTTGGTCTTAGATCACATTAAGACGCCTATCAATGATCTATGAATCTTCTACTAGAAATGCTTCTAGAATTCAATTAATTAAGGTTAGACAAATTAAGCATCCATCCAAAATCCAAATTAACTTAAAAATCAAGATCCAACCAAGCTAAATATTTCATCAAACACCTTTAATAAATTATTTAACCTCTGAATTCATCTCTTGGCATATGACAATTACGCAATTAATATATGCAAATTCCAATCAAATTAAGCATTAAATCAGAATTTAAATAAGAGAAGAAGAGAAAGAGAAACTTGATTAATAGATGAATATATAACAATTAAAACAAAATCTCAAGATTAATCATCAAGACTGTCAATCTCTTGGATTGATTAAAGAAGTTTAGTTCTCCATAGCCATCACCATTGGAGAACCTTCAAGAACCATGAAAAATAACAAAGAGAGAGAAGGAGAGAAAAAGAAGAAGAGAAATCTTCGAAATCAAAAACTAACACTTTAATTATAACAACACTTCTACATAGAAGCTCTACATGTCCCAATGATCTGCATAGCCTCCCTTTTATAGAGGGTTAGAAATACAAAATATCAAAGGGGGCTGAGTCATGGTGGTTGGTGGAGTAGGTGGAGTAGGTGGAAAATGTTGAATAACTTTTGGTGAGTAGAAAATTCTGGAGATTCTTTGTCTCCGAAATCATGCAGCTCTAAAGTCATTACATTCGTCATTTTTGAGCCAAGTAGTCTCATGAAGATTGTAGGTCTGGATCTTAGCTTTCAAATGGCTTTGGTTTAAGTCTAATATCATTTCTATAGCTCCAGATATGTTCAAATTAATGCACACTACTCAGGCCCAGTCGCAGCTCCTCTGTTCAGACTTCCAAGCCCAATATCACCTCCAAGGAGTCTGAATCGAGAAGAGTGTTCAACATGAAAGTTGTAGATTTGAGTCTTAACTATCAACTATCAAAATTTCAGCCTATTCTACAACTTTCACCACGAGCAGTAGAATGAACAATACACAAAGGTCATTCTGCCAGGAGCAACACTTTAGTTCTTGATTCAATGCCAATTTGAGCCATCCAAACGTGTGATTGAGTCTTTGATGTCTTCATGAAGATTGTAGAGCTCTCTATTATCTTTAAAATGACATAAGATTCACCTTAAACATCCACCTACATCCCAAGATATGACCCAAATACAGGATTAGTGTAAGACGTAAATCATGCTGAAAAATTCAATTAAATCTATTTTGAGTTCAAAACATACAAAACATAACCAAACTTGATTTATTAAGTGCATGGAGAGTGTAAATGACTAAAAATGAAGGCTTATTAATGCATCAAATATGTGAACATCAGTTTTCATTTTGTGGTGGTCCTATTTTTTTTAAAATTCATTTGATGTGTTTTTCATTTTTTTCTAACCATTTTTGTAGTTTAGATTTGTGTTTTTTGTGTTTTTGGTATTCTAACACCTCTATAGTCCAAATTGGTGCATGATTAGGTCTAATTATGATAACTTATTTGATTTTGATCCAGAGATTGAAAGGACCTTGCATCTGCTTAGTAGGACTCGTAGAAGGCTTAGTTTTGTTGATAATAGTCAAGTAAGTGGTTCTTCTAATTCTAGTGTTTCCACTGAAACCATGGCTGATAACATGCTTAATAGGAATCTTAAAGATCTTGCTGCCCCTGATGTCACTTATCAATCATTATGCATTCAATATCCTGATATTGATGCTGGCTTTGAATTAAAGTCTGGACTAATCCATTTGCTGCCTAAGTTTCATGGACTTACAAGTGAGGATCCCCACAAGCATTTGAAGGAGTTCCATGTTGTGTGCTCCACCATGCGACCTCAAGGCATCCATGAAGAACACATCAAGCTGAGAGCATTTCCCTTCTCCCTTGCTGATGTAGCCAATGACTAGCTTTATTGTCTTTCACTAAGTTTTGTGACTTAATGGAATGATATGAAGAAACTATTTTTAGATAAGTTTTTCCCTGCCTACAGAGCTACTATAATTAGGAAAGACATATGTGGCATCAGATAGTTTTCAGGTGAAACTTTGCATGAGTATTGGGAGAGATTCAAGAAGTTATGTTCAAGCTGTCCACACCACCAAATCAGTGATCAGTTGTTGATCCAATACTTTTATGAAGGACTAATGCCAATGGACAGAAGCATGATTGTTGCTGTCAATGGAGGAGCTTTAGTGGATAAGACCCCTACTACTTCCAGAGACTCGATCGCTAACATGGTTGCCAATTCACAGCAATTTGGGACAAGAATGGTAACTCCAAGCAAAGGTGTATATGAGATCCATGTGGCTCAGGAAGAACAGAAGAGGATGGAAAACATACTTGATAAGTTAACCTCACTGGTGTGGTAATTCGCAGTGGGATAACATGTACCAGTTTCTGTACAAGAGCATGCAAAGGTGTGTGGATTTTGCTCTTGTCCATCTCATCCTACAGATGTCTGACCAACACTTTAGGAAGATAATTCTGCCACCTAAGCCTATCCTGTTGCTGCAGCAGGCATTTTTCCTAGTAGACCCCAATATTAGCAGTCACAGCAGTAGACCATATATGATCCATTTTTTAATACTTATAACCTTGGCTGGAGGGACCATCCCAACCTGAGATATGGGAATTCTAGTCAGTAGCAGCAGTAATTTAGATACTAACCACCTGTATTAAGACAACAATAACCTGTGCAATAGTCTAACCAAGCCACTCCAGCTGAGCCATCATTGGAATATTTGATGAAACAGATGGCCACAAACAACATTCAGTTCTAGCAGAATGTCAATGCGACCATTTAAAATCTACAGACTCAGATTGGGCAGTTGGCAATCACTATGAGTGAGCTGAAAAGTCAAGGGTCGAGCCAATTACCTTCATAAATAGTCAGTAACCTAAGAGGCAATATGAGTGTCATTACCTTGAGAAGTGACAGAGAAGTTGATGATCCTAGTCTATCACAACCAGAGCTACTAGTGCAACAACTAGAGATTGACCAAAAACAGCAAAATTTGTAGAAAATAAATAGCTTAGTCCAAATTTCTGTGATATAGAAGAAATGTACAGAGAATTCAGACCTGACCATTCCACAACCTTTCCCAAATAGGGTCACATAGTCCAAGCAAATAGCACAAGCAGAAATGGATAGAGAAGTCATGGAGACATTTAAGAAGGTGGAAATCAATATCCCCCTCCTGGATGCAATCAAGCAGATACCAAAGTATGCTAAATTCTTGAAGAAGTTGTGCACTCATAAGAGAAGGTTAAAAGGAAATAACAAAGTGAGTAAGAGAAGAAATGTTTCTACCTTGATCCAACTAAATATGCCTCCTTAATGCAAGGATCCTAGAACATTCACCATTCCTTGCATAATAGGCAACAAACAATTTACTCATGCAATGTTGGATTTAGGTGTTTCAATCAATGTGATGCCAAAATTAATTTTTGAATCCCTACAGATTAGAGAGTTGAAGCCCATTGGAGTTATCATTCAGCTAGCAAATAGGAGCATAACTCATCCTATAGGAGTGCTTGAGGATGTTTTGGTAAGGGTAAATGATTTAATATTTCTACCAAATTTTTATATTCTAAACATGGACGAGGAATGTGCATCTAGTTAGCCACCATTGATCTTAGGTAGACCCTTCTTGAAAATTGCAAAAACTAAGATTGATGTGCATGCTGATACCTTTTCCATGGAATTTGGGGATAACATGTTCAATTTAACATCTTTGATGCCATGAAATATCCTTTAGAAGAGCATTATGTTTTTTAGTTAAATGTCATTGATTTGCTTGTTGATGATATGCATTTTGATATGCTAGCTGAATTTCGAAATTGGTGGATTTTTGGATAATGTTGATTTTCTTGAATGTTCTAGTTGTGTTGTTTCTGATTGCGGTGAGACTAGTATGTGTGCCGTATTTTTTGAAATTTTTGTTGTTGTGGGAGATGATGTTATATTTTTTGAATTTCCTTCTTTTATGAGATATGATCATGCTGTTTTGGAAGATTGTACACAAATTATAGGTGATGTTGCAGTTCAATCAGCAGAATTAATTTCTTTAACTAGATTAATACCTTTAGTGCAGCAACAACCTACCCTTAAATTGAAGGCCATTGGAGAATTTTCAGAGAACAGAGAAGAACAACGGATGGCGGTCACTATTGTGATGGATTTTGTTTTTGGGCCATGGTCCAACATAAACAATGAAAATGAAGTTGATAAAGTAAACATATTGCATTCTAGTTGTGAAGCCAAGGAAATTAAGGAAGGACAATGAGACCCCAGTGGAAGCTCTTATGCTTCAAGTTATGTTTCAATCTTAACTTGGTCATTACACTTCAAGCAATAGGACCTTGGTGGAAGTCTCTCCATCTACCTTATTTGATAAGGATGTTTCTTCTCTCTCTTTTATTTTACTCTCTCTTTTATTTTATTTGTCCTAGATTAATTGATGATAATTGTAGCATGCTGTTTTTCTTTTGAGCTTTACATTGATTACAATGTCAAATTTAAGTGTGGAGGAGGAATTTTAGCATTCTATTTTTTTTGTTTGCAATTTTAGTTTTACTATTTTTTTGTGTTTACTATATAGTTGTTTTAATTTTTTTCTATTTTGCTATTTCTTTGTTTAATTTTATGGTTCTACTCTTTCTCTTTTATTTTTGATTTTGTCTTCTGCATTTAAATTCATTTTTGTTTTATTGTGTAGTCTTAATTTTGTTTTTGTTTTTAATTTTCTATTTCTTTTTCGACCTTTCTTTTGCTTTTATTTCTTGATTTCTTCTATTTTTGTTTTTAATTTTTGTTTTGTTGTTTTTCTTCTATTTCTTCTATTTTATGCACTTAATTTTGTTTTTGTCTTAATTCTTCTCTTTATTGTTTCCAATTCTATTTTCTATTTTTGTTGTTAATTTTTGTTGTTCTTGATTTACTGTCATGTTGTTGATTTTTGTTGTATTTATTTTTGCTATTTATGTTATTTTTTTTTGCTATTTCTATTTTTGATTTTTAATTCTATTTTTTTGTTTTTTATTTTTAAAGAAATTTTTTTTATGTATTTTTAATTATTTTCCGATGATGTTTTGAGATTTGTGAAGTTTATGAGTTTGAAGCAATTGAATTGAAATTCAAGGCTCTTAGCATGATTGAATAAAGTTTCTTCCTTCTTGAATTTGACAATGCTTGGTTTTGGATGTTTGATTGATAGATTGAGTTTGATAGATGTATACCTTGTGAGACTTTGAGCCTTTTGATGGATGGATTTAGCATTTATGTCATTCTCCTCTTTCTTGTGTGATTTTCACTCATGTCAATTGATCATTTAGAACTTGCTTTAATTCTTTTTTAGGCTACATTTTCACTTGTATGCATGAGCATGATTGAGGCATTCTTTCTTGAATTAGCTACTTTTTCCAAATAGCGAACCTTGCATCATTTCCCTTTGATTAACTCCCTTGAGCCTATTTGTCTATTCTTTGTCTTAGCTCATTATATGCCTTATGTGAAAAATTATGTTTTTACCTTACTTTAGGGAATGAGAGAGCATTGGTTCATTTTCATTGGAGGGGCTCTTTTTCTTGTGGGTAATTAATAGTTCAAGTATGGGATTCGTGTAATTTGATGTGCAATATGCAAAGTGTTTGGTGAAGAAAAAAGAAAAAGAAAGAAAAAAGAGAGAGAGAGAGCCAAATGAAAAGAAACATAAAAAAAATAGAATGTAAAAAAAAGAAAAAAAAGAAATGCAAGAAAGGTTGTGAAAAAATAAATAAATAAATAAGAGAAGGAATATGTAAAAAGAATGTGCATTATATGGATTTGGGGGGATAAAATGTCATATTTGTTAATTGAATTCCTTCCCAATGCATTTTTTTTCTCTTAGGTGTTTAACTTGCCATATCCATATTGTTTCCTTCCCTTACCTTGACCCCATTACAACCTTGAATAAAGTCATCTTGATTTGTGTGTGCATGTGCTTGAGTAATGGAGAAGTAAAAGATAAGCAAGCTTATGGTAGTACAATTTTCATGGGTTGAATTAAATGAAATACTTACCTTTTAAACACTTGAGGGATTAAGAGTATATCATGTGAGGATCTATCATTCTTGATTCATGCTTTTCAAATTGAAGATACCTTACTTGTTTGTTTAAGATGTGAAGAAACGTTACCTCGTGAATGCTTTGTTCCCTTACATCTTTGGTTGCTCTTCTTGCTTATAACTTTTGCATTCTTGAATGTCATTGGAATTTGAGTCTTTAAGAGTTTTTAGCTTTTGAGTTTGTGTTGTTTTTTCTTGTTCCCTAGTTTTGGTCTTATGTCATTTACCTAAGAGTGCAAAAGCTAAGTGTAGGGAATTTCATAGTCACATACATTCATACATTAATAAACCCTCTTTTTTAGTCATTTACACTCTCCATGCACTTAATTGATTAAGCTTGGTCATGTTTTATAAGTTTGGGCTCAAATTGGGCTAAATTGATATTTTCCAGCATTATTGAGATTTTACGTTGTTTCTGTATTTTATCCATATCTTGAGTTATAGATGTTTAAAAATTATGTATCTTACCTTGTAGGAAAGATGAGAAAGAGCTCTACAACTTTCATGAGAGCTCTAGGGATAATTTGAACATCTAGTGGATCTAATTAGGCCTGGAAGTCAGAACACGAGTTCTGTTACTGGAACCCAAATAGTGTTCACCAATCGGGGCATAACCTGGGCTGAAGATGTGATATGGGCCTCAAACTAGTGGCATTTGAAAGATAAGACATATATCTTCAATTCATATGAAGATAACTTTTCAAAACTATGATGTTTTGATGGAGATTTCATCCCTTGAAGTCAGCTAATGGAATCAAAGACCCTTTCAAAATGATTTGTCCATAACTTGAGTTGTAGATCTTCAATTAACATGGGGTTTAGGCCCAATTACTCATAATAGACTCATATTTGTAACTAATGGGTTTCTAATGATGTAAGGCCAAATTAGGGGGTAATTATAGGGGTTAGAAGCACAGAACTGAGGCATCTTTTATTCAACACTTCTCATATTCTCTCTCTAGATCTAGATCTTTCTCTCTTCTTCTTCCTTCTTCCTCAAGCTCCTTCATGGTGATGGTTATGAAAAGATAAACTTCTGTAATCAATTCAGAGATTCTTGAAGAAATTATGGTTTAGATTCTTGAGATCTTGGTTCTGTTTTTGTATTCGAATTGCATTGGGATTCCTTTTCTTCTTTTTCTTCATCATCATCATCATCATCATCTTCTTCTTCTTCTTCTTGATCTTGAATGTATGAATGGTGATTCTGTTTATGTTTGATCTGATTGGGTCTTAATTTAAGATTGAGAATTATGATGAATTTAGGATTTATTGATTTGAATTAATCACGGAATTAAAGAGGTTAGGTTACAGATTTGTGTCTAGGTTAATTGAATTCAGAGATCAAATTAACATAGATCCAATATGAATTGTGCGATACCGAATTTGTGTGTCAATTGTTAATTGAATTCTAGATGATTGTCTAATATGAATTCTGGATTTGATGTAGATATTTTGGTTAAATTCAAATTAACCATTCAAATGCACTTTAAATATTTGTTGAATGATCTATGATAGAATCAATCCAATTTCGGATAGGTTTCTAAATTGATTGTTCTTTTAATTGAATTTCTCTTACTTTAATTCTGTTATTTATATATTCTGAATTCTCAAATCTATCCCCCAATTTTTGCTTGATCAGATCAAATTGTATTTACAATCCTTGAAAAATGATCTAGTGTTGTCTTCTATGCTATAAGCCATAGGCATGACTCGGTTACAATTTTGATTGAGTTCGGCGTTCGTCAGACGTCCTTTGAGAAGTAGAATGCCATAGGTCAATACCTAGAACCTTGAGCAACATGAGGTTTCCTTGAGAGTCACTTGCGAAGTGATGAAGTGAGGTACTAGGTGTTGTAAGCAAGTATGCTTGTCTAGTTGTATTTGTCATCATGCATAGGTTACTTCTTTGTATGGAGAGTAAAGCCAGAGATGCATGGATGACATTTACTTCCTTGTGAGACAAGGTTGAGGTATAGGAAGTACTAGAAACGTGACTTTTCTCCTTATACGATAAGTGACCTTAGTTGTGAGGTTTGCTAGTTTTCCTTAGTCACTTGGTTAGAAAGGACCTAGTGATGATTGTATGTATTTGTGAAATACATCGTATGTTTGGTTTTCAAACTTGGTATTTGTTGTTTCATATGTATTGTAACCTTAGATGGTGTGTACAACCATATGGCCAGAGAATGAGGTGTTGGGTCTAAATTCTCCTAGCATTTATGCTATCATGGTCAGGGTTACCAGCATGGGGGTGGTAGCAGTACTCTTACTATAGTAAGAGGAAGGAATTCACTTATTACCAAGTAGTGTCAGGACTTAATTGCTTATCATACCCAGTATATACAAGGGAACAGAGGTTCCTGGGAAACAACTAAGTGACATGTATTTTCTAAAATTAAAATCTGCATAAGCATTGCATAATCATATTATTAGGACTTTGTGTGAGCATAACCATACATTATATCATAAAGCATTACATTGTTGGTAGTTGTATGGGCAGTTGCCTTGTTTGTTGCTTGCTCGATGATGTCTTATGATTATATGAGCAGTTATTTGATATCATTGATTGTCATATAATTGTGAGTTAAGGTTATAGCTTTCCTTGTGAATGTTATATAGGGTGTATGTATATGTTCTAATAGTGTTGGGCAGTGGCTCATTTATCTATTGCAAGCATAATCTTATGTTTATAGTGTTGTTTACTCATTGTGAATGAATAAACACTAGTATTGGAATGCTTATACTGAGAAATTGTGATTTCTCACCCCATTTGTGTTTCCATGTAAATCTAAGTCCAGGTAAAGGGAAGCAGAAGAACTAGTGTAGCTTACTTTATTTCTTGTAAATAAATATGATGTATTTATTTTATGCTACTTTGAGATTGTACAAAGTTATGTATTACAGTATGCCTTTGTGAGGCTGATGATGTATATATATAGCTTTTTGTTGCTTAGGCTCTCCATAATTATTTATGTGAATGAATGTTATGGGTTAGTTTGTTTTTATAAGTTAGAAGTAGCATAACTAGTACTGTGCGCTTATATATGGCAGATATATCAGGTTCTCAGTATTGAGTTGTTACATTATAGTATCAGAGCAGTTCATTCTGTTGAGCCGGGGTGTGGACTGACTATGCTGAGGCATGTTTAGGAGTTCTTATGTATGTTGTTGTGCATTTCTCTATCTCTTGTGTGAGTTGTGTGATAGAACTGCATGACTTGCCTTTGGTTTGACTATTTTTAGCTATTCTTGTGCAGTTACATCATATTGAGACTGATCATCCCAATATGTATTACTTTGCATGTACAAGAAACTATGGCGTCTCCAAGGTGAACCAGTGGAAATAGGAAATCAGCTAATGAAGGCCCGAACATGGTTGTAGCCTTTATGGCTATGGTGGATGTTATGCGGGAGCAAACAACCATTACTGTTAAGGCTATCAGAGAGCAAACAGTTGTGACTACAAGGATGTTCTAAAGGATGGGTGAGACCCAGTGTCAACAGCCTACACCACTACCATATCAATCAGGACAACCAAGCCAAGAGGTGCTAGTGGCAAGAAATAAGACTTTCCAAGACCTATCAGAGTTTAGGGAGACTAATCCATCATCCTTCAAGGGGGAGTATGACCTGGTGAAAGATGAAAGTTAGCTAAAGGAGATGGAGAAGATTTTTACTATTATAACTTGCCCGGATAGGCAGCGAGTGCTCTTTGCTTCTTACTTTTTGGAGGGAGAAGTAGAGGATTGGTGGATGGACATCAAGAGATCTTTCGATGTGTCGAGGACACTTGTTACGTGGGAAATCTTCAAGAATTCGTTTCTGGAGAAGTATTTTCCCCAAAATATGCGAAATGCAAAGAAAATGGAATTTCTGAGGTTGGAGCAAGGCGAGATGTCTGGTTAGTATGTGGCCAAGTTCAATGAATTATTGATGTTCTCATCCTATATCAGACTTAACCAAGCCAGAGTTAGAAGTGTGTTAAATTTGAAAAGGGATTGAGAGAGGACATTTAGAAAGTGATCTAGCCTTTTGAGATCCGGGATTTCACAAGTTTAGGTGAAATACCTATGGTGAGTGAATATCTTGAAGTTTTCCCAAGTGACATAGTGTAGTTACCACCCGAGCGAGAAATAGAGTCTCTATAGACTTAGTGCCTAAGATAAGACCTATCTCTATAGCACCCTATAGGATGGCACCAGTAGAGTTAACATAACTCAAACAGCAAATCAAGAATTTGTTGGACAAATAATTCATTAGGCCGAGTGTTTCTCCATAGGGAGCACCTGTGTAGAAAAAAGATGGCACCATGAGGCTCTGCGTGGATTACAGACAGTTGAATAAGGTGACCATAAAAAATAAGTATCCATTGTTGGTGTAAGCCCTAGAGGCCGATATATTCTGACAGTACTTATATACATTGTATTATGCTATTTTTTAATATGTAAGGCATTTCATTTATTGTGTTATTGATGATAAACATAATAAAGTCCTTAGAATAGTAAGTTTGATGTCATAGGACATCAAGTGGATGACTTTGATCGTGAGATCCTATTGGATAAAATTAGAACACTATTCTTAAGTGTCCCTAGTTAAATATTATTGTAAGTTAGGACAACAATAATGCATTGAAACTAGTATGTGCGTAGACTGATGACCACATCTCACGGGTCATGGATATGAGATATCATGTCTTCACATGGGTACATAGTAGAGTAATGATGTACTGGACCGACCCGCCATAAGAATACTACATGGATCGTTATGTGAGTGTCATAAGTGATTCTCGTAGTGACAATGGTGTATGTGGTCCTTTGACCTGAAATCACTACGATTCCTACATAAGGAGTTGTGTGTTTTAATGTCATCAAACGTCATCTATAATAAGGTGATTATAAAGTTAGTTATTGGACATACCACGACTCATACAGAGGGATGTGAGTGACCTAGATGGGATTTGTCACTCCTGCATAACAAGAGTGATATCTTCGGGCCCCCTGATTGAGTGAGACTGCGAAATGCATGGCCATGCTCAAATAAGTCAATATGAGATATTGATCTCATTTGTTATTACAAAGTCTACTCGAGTATCAGGAAACGAAGGCTTGAACTATACAAGGGTGACACATTCCATACCTTGTGTTTAATCTAGATATCTTGACAAATGGACTAAGCTACACGAAAACATCGGTCACGAAAAGGTTATGTCAAATCACTGACAATCTCATTACTTGGGTAGCAGCGATGTGCTGCTAGATATCGCTCACTGCTTGTAATATTAAAATGAGATTTTAATATTACTACTAACGTTATGAGAACTTGTAAGGTCACACATATAAAGCAGACTAAATTAGAGCAACAAGAATTCAAGTTGGACTAGGATACTATTGTGGGCCTAACTCATAACAAATGAGTCCAAAGGCTGCATAGCTAACCTTGTTGTTGCTCACACTCACTTAAGGTAGTCACTATTATAAATAGTACTACTAAAGGGGCTGCTAAGTATGCATAACAACCCTAGCCGCACTCATAGAAACAGTGAGTGAGAGAGTGATAGGTTTCTCTTCTCTTCGCAGCTAGCACTGTGTCAGAGACGTGGGACGATGTTGGTGATTCATGTCATTTATTTTTCATCTCACTTTAAGAGGTAAACTCAAAAACACAGATTATGGTCTCTTTTCGCATGGATCCTCGGTGGGGAATTTTGTTTTTACGCTACGTGATGTATTCGCAATTCCCAATATTTGTTACCTAGCATAGATGATCTAATGAATCAACTGAGAGGAGCTACAATTTTCTCAAAGATTGATCTTAGGTCTGGGTATCATCAGATAAGGGTTAGGGAAGAATGTATCCCTAAAATTGCTTCAGAATTAGGTATAGTCATTATGAGTGTCTCGTGATGTCCTATGCGTTGACAAATCTATCGGCAGTGTCCATGGGATACATGAACAGGATCTTTAGACCCTACTCAGATCGATTTGTTGTGGTGGTTATCGATGATATTCTAATCTATTCTAAGTAAATGGAGGAGCTTCAACAACATCTGAGAATAGTTTTGGAAACCCTTAAGAAGAATAAGTTATTTGTCAAGCTATCTAAATGTGAGTTTTGGCTTTCACAAGTGTAATTTTTGGCACATGTGATATCTTAGGGTGGGATTTCTGTGGACCCAAGCAATGTTGATGCAATGTTGCAGTGGAAGAGACCCACCACTGTGACCGAGATCAGAGGATTCATAGGCCTAGTGGGGTACTATAGAAGGTTCATAAAAGGATTTTCTCAGTTAGCGCTACCCTTTTCTAAATTGGCTAGGAAAGGTAGTACTTTTGAGTGAACTCGGGATTATGAGAACAATTTCCAAGAATTAAAGTTGAGGTTACCTACTACATAAGTATTGGTAATTTCGGATCCTTTGGAGAACTTTAAGGTATATAGTGATGCTTCAAAGATGGGTTTAGGGTGTGTTCTGATACAACATAAGAGAGTTGTTGCCTATGCATTAAGGTAGTTAAGGCCTCATGAGGAGAACTACCCTACTCATGATCTGGAGTTAGCGGCAGTAGTGTTTGCCCTAAAAGTTTGGAGATTTTTCTTATATAGAGTTTTTGAAAGTCTATGAATTTAAGTTAAAGTATCATCCGGGTAAGGCCAATGTGATGGTTGATGCACTAAGTCAGAAATCCCTACACGTGTCCCAGATGATGATCCAAGAGAGTGAACTTCTTGAGAGTTTTAGAGACATGAGCCTTTTAGTAACTATGTTACCATATAGTCTCAGTGTGAGTCAAGTGGACATAGTGAATGACTTGAGAACTCAGATCTTAGAAGCTCAAAAGAGGAAATGGGCAAATGATGGGTATGAAGAATGTGTTTCTACACCCAGTCGTGCACAAGATGAAGACAAAGATGAGGAAAGTGTTTCTACATCTAGTTCTTCAGAAGACGAAGAAGATGAGCAAGTTCAGGTGGAAACCTTAGAGCTTGAGTGCCCTGTGTGTGGAAGGCCACATGGTGATAGACCTTGTGTGGTGTTTTGTGTGTGATCAACCGGGGCATTATGCTAGGAGGTGTCCACAGAGACAAGGAGTTATGCCCAAACCAAGGCCACAAGCTCTAGGAAAGGTGTATACTCTAGTCAAAATAGTGAAGGCTTCATCTTCTGATCCTACGCAAGGTATTCTTTTGTATGTGCCTTTTGTTGGAAACTCATTAGGATATTCTTATAGGTTACATGCTAACTAAGGTTTTAGTTTATGTTTAAGTTCAGTGAGATATCACTAAGGAAAGATAAGATCTTTTCGAGTATGATATTGTATCTAATTTGTGGTAATTTGAATTTTGGGGACAAAATTCTTAGAAAGGAGGAGAGAATGTAACACCCTAGATAAAATGTTAGACTTGTAAATGATTATAGAGGTTGCCTAATACTCGCTTAACATGTCTGTTGAATTTTGTGGCTTTTTTTTATCATGTTTTGTCACTTTGTTGTAATACTATGTGTGAGAAATAGTTGTTATTAGCTCCGAAAATAGCTTAAACTACTCAGTTAATGGAAATAGATGTGTAGACTTTATTTCTAGGTCATAAATGTGTAAATTGTGCCAGAGTTAAAATCTAAGTATAATCAGAGTTAGTTTGGCATTTTTAAGCATATTAGTTGTGTGTTTTAATGCTAGATTGACTAGTCATAGATATGAAAAAATGTGATAATGGTGCAACAAGATTTTTAATGAATGTTAGGATATATTTTGAATTTGTTAGAAGTTAGGAACTTGTATTTAGTGGAATCTAAGTGTTCTTAGCAGGATGGGAATTTTGCTATAAGTAGCAAAGTAGCAAAGTGAGACTTCACTACTCAAGGCAGAGAAAGAAAGAAAAACAGAAAAGAGAAGAGAAAAGAGAGGAAGGGGAACCGAAGGAGAAAAAGGAAACCTAGGGGGCAAGAACCAAAGCTTGAAGGAGAATCCAAGAGCAATTTCAAGGCTTCAAGATCTTCATCTTTCCTACACAAGAGGTAGGGGTTCTTGAGTCCTTTTAGCCTCTTTTTCTCATCTCTTTCCTTTATGCCAAAGTTGAGGTATAATAGGTCAAAATGATGCACACTTATTTTCCATCCTCTTCTGGTCTACCTGAGCCATATGGATCTCATCCCCGGCAACGGCGCCAAAAACTTGATGCACACTTTTTAATTGTTGCATTGCAAACCCAAGTGCAAGTTGTCTCAAGTAATAAATTTCTCGGTGAGTCCGAGGTCGATCCACAGGGAATTGTTGAAGATTAAGGTGAAGTAAATATTTTGTTACTACGGTAAAAATTATTTACTTGGGTCAAAGTGTGAAGCTCTTGGTAATAAAATAAGATTAGATTTATTCCTCTCTTGTGCTTTAATGATTTATCTTTTTAGTAATTATTATACGTGTTATATTTTGTTTCTGATAATTTAGAAACTACCCTTGTAAAGAGGAGTTCTTGATTTATTGCAGACAAAATATTGGCACAGTGAGTCAAGAATGATAGATTTTCACAAGATTCACTCTCAATCCCTCAAGTGTTTAAAAGGTAGGTATTTTACTCAATTCAACCCATGAAAATTACACTACCATAAGCTTGCTTATCTTCTACTTCTCCACTACTCAGAACACATGCACACACAAATCATGAGGACTTTATTCAAGGTTGTAATAGGGTCAAGGTAAAGGAGGAGGTAATATGGATATGACAAGTTAAACACCAGAGAATAAAAGAACATGAGAGCTGAGTTCAATTAACAAGCATGAAAATTCATCCCAACTCCACCTAATACAAATTCCCTTTACATATTCTTTTCCTTTCCTTTATTACCTTGTTGACCCTCTTCTTTTTACAAATTTTTTTTTGATTGATTTTTTTTATTTTTTTATTTTTTATTTTTTTATTTTTTACAAAAAGAACATCATATATACATTTTTTTTAACCATTCTGCACACACACCCCCACACTTGTTCAAGAACTCATCAAATGACAAAACTAATGTTCTCTTATTCCCTAAGGTCAAGTAAGAACATGGTTTTTCATTTAAGGCACATAATGAGTTTGAAACAAAGAATAGTCAAATAAGCTCAAAGGGGTTAAGCAATGGGAAATAGGTCATTTCTAATGCTTTATGTTGACAGGAATCAGAGAATTTCCAAGAAGTCATAAGAGTGCTTGATATCATATTGAGACAACATGCTGCTAAACAAGGCTGACCATTTGATTAAAGTAGCTATTTCAAGAAAAATGCTTCAATCATATTTATGTATGCATATGAAAATGTAGTCTCAAAAAGAATCAAAGCAAGTTCTAGAGTAACAATTCCATGAGTGAAATTCACACAAGAAAGAAGAGAATGGTACAAATGTTCAATCCATTCATCTATAGGCTCAAAATCTCACAAGGCATAATTCTATCATTCTCAGTCCACCAATTCAACATCCATAACCAAGCATGTGAATTTTAAGAAAGAAGACAATTTACTCAATCATGCAAATTTCCCTGAATTTGAATTGCTACTTCCACATAAACTAGTTACTAACCCAATTACTCCTTACTCTGCCATCAATTTTTGATGCGTCTCAAGAGTAAATAATTTACTCTTTACTCTGCCATCCCTAATTACTTTTGTTGTTAATAAATTGATAACAAACACAACAAACATATTAACAAACACACTTCTATATTTTTTTTTTAGTTTTTTTTTCTAATATAAACACAACAAACATATTAACAAACACACTTCCTAATTTTTTTTTTTGGTTTTTTTTTTCACAACCATCCTTCCCCCCAACCAAATTACAACATTGTCCTCAATGTCAAAACATAGATAGGAAAAAGGATAGAATATATTACCTGTTGCTGCAATTACTGAAAAGAAAAATCTCACACAAATTTAAACAGAAATAAAGTACAATAAATAAAACCAAAGCTTGTAATTATTTAAATAGTTGGAGTGTCTTGGCTGGCTTTCTTTTCATTTTGCTTCCCTCACCACTTCCTTCACCGCTTCCTTCGGACCAATCTATCTGAGCTGTTACTGGATCAGGTTCATAAACAAATGCTTCTAATTTATCAATCAACTCATCAATAGTAGAAGCAGAGATAAGGAATCATCTTGCAGAAGGTGTGACAAATTTCTGTTCCACAGCATGGTCAACAAAAGATAACAAATTATCAAAGAAATTATTAACATTCAACAAACCTATGGGTTTATGGTGGATGTTCAGTTGGGCCCAAGAGACAATTTGAAAGACTTCTTCCAAAGTACCAAAACCACCAGGTAAGACAATGAATGCATCAGAGTTTTCAAGCATTGCCTTCATTCGTCCATGCATAGATGATACTTGAATTTCCAGTCTGATTGTCTTTCCAACGATGTTCCTTCGAGTTAAAGGTTCAGGAATGACACCTAAAACTTGACCACCTCTTATAAATGCAGAAAGTGATACAGCCCCCATTAACCCAAGGCAACCTCCCCCATATACTACACGAATGTTCCTCGCAGCAAGTGTTCTACCAACAGTGCTTGTTGCGTTTACAAACTCTAAACTCTTACCATAACTTGTCCCACAAAATACACAGATACTAGCAAATCTACAAACAGAAGAAAAAGCTCCCTCCATTTCTACACTCACACTCTCTTTGAATGATTATGAGTTATAGGAAAGTGAAGAAAATAGAGTGTTTAAATAGGGAAGAGAATAGAAAAAGTAATAATAGCTCCTATACAGGTAGGTTGACTGGTGTCAGAAAAGTTTAAAATTTTAAAATAATTTTTTTTTGTTTTTTTTTTTGTTTCTTTTTTTTACTTCAAGAAAACCATCAGGGTAAAGAAGTCTAGAAACCCCCGAAGGATCCCATTTAAAGGATCGTCTGTCCAAAACCAAAATTCAACAAAATCATACAAAGATAAAATAATAATAACAAATGATTACATACCTTTATGTACAGGTTTCATGGCAGATCTTTATCTTTTGCCGTCATGGTGCGATAATACCAAGACGGCTCACCAATCTGGGCATTCTTCTCCCTCCCGCTTGTGGGATATTTTGGATTGAGCTACGACGCCACTAATTAAAGTGCGTAAATCTGACAGCTACCACCAACGACCACAGCCAGTGAGAGGTCACTGAAGAGCCCATGGCATTAAATCACAGGATCCAGCTCAGAGGTATTGTCACGCGAGAATGCAAACACGGGACGCTTCTTGCTATCCATCAGCAAGCAGAGCCTTTGGTTAAAACCTGGGAATGCTTGCGTGGCTCTCTACAGAGCATGACACACGAATCTTATTTATTGACCGGCGTGCGAAGGTCCACCCGAGTTAATGACGGGTCTGCCACTCCACTGACAGGGGCTCCTAATCTAATTAAAGACCAAGTACAACCGAAGTTTCGCCTACTTTTTATTATTTTTCATTTTATTTTTTTTTTCTCTTTTTTTTTTTTTTTTTTTTTTTTTTTTTTTTTTTTTTTTTTGAAAATGTACAAGATAATATATACATGTTATTGTTATTGTGATTGTGGCTCACATCTTCCTCTGGTTTCACGTCCGTAAACGGCTTAAACGCCTTCTATGAGTCGAGGATAAGCTTCCCATCCAATTTTCTTATAAATTGGCAAACAGGGTCTTTTTGAGTCGATTCCCAAGACATGTAACGCTCTTGCTCGTCCTTGAAGAGATTCCACAAACTAAGAAGTTCACGCTGCACAATTCCACAAGAATGCGTCTCAAGAGTCAATAAGATATTATCTAATGACTCCTTACTCAGTCCATTCTTAATGAAGAATATTTTATCTTCTCTGTTTACGGAAACCATCCCCAAAGAGCGACATCGCGTGTTGCAATTCCATCGTGCACACTTGTAACAAATTTTCATTCTTTTTGCTCTTCTCCTTTTTGAGAATGAACTTTTACCGAGACCAGGCATGTATGGGACAAATGAATCTGAAGATTCACCAGCTAAACGAACCTTTGCTTTGATTATCCAGCGTATATCTTCTGGGATGCCCTTATACATTAACAGTCTCAATCTTTCACACCTAACTTCATAGACTTTTGTTAAAGCATTTAGAGGGAGAGAAGGAAAATATTTTCTTAGATTTGAGAGAATGACATCCATTTTAAAAGGAGAAGAAGTCAGTTATTATGGAAAACTGAAAAACAAACTGACTTGAGAGTCACGGAGTACCATTATCCACCATTTAACCGGGAACACAAAGAACTGCAAAAAGAAAGAAACAACATTAAAATAAATTCTAATCATAACAAGGATTAGAAAGAGAAATGGATTCTACCTCAACAACTTGATGTTCCAGAAATGGTTTGAGTCTTTGTCCATTGACCTTAAATACAATACCATTCCTAGGATTCTCAATGTCTATGGCCCCATAAGAATACACATGTTTGACAATATAAGGGCTAATCCACCTAGATCTCAATTTTCCAGGGAATCGGTGAAGACGAGAATTATAAAACAGAACTTTTTGACCAATTTCAAAAGTTTTTCTCAAAATTGATTTGTCATGAAAAGCTTTTGTTCTAACTTTATAAATCTTTGAATTTTCATATGCATCATTTCTTAATTCCTCAAGTTCATTCAATTGCAATTTGCGTAACTTGGAAGCATCATCAAGACTTAAGTTGAAAGCTTTAATGGCCCAAAATGTTTTATGCTCCGATTCTACAGGCAAATGACAAGATTTTCCATAAACTAACCGATAGGGAGACATGCCCAAAGATGTTTTAAAAGCAGTACGATAAGCCCAAAGTGCATCGTTTAGTCTTAAAGACCAATCTTTACGATTTGGGTTAACCGTTTTTTTCAAAATTTGTTTAATCTCCCTATTTGCTAATTCAACTTGTCCACTTGTCTGAGGATGATAAGGGGTTGCAATTTTGTGGGTAATGCAATATTTCTTCATTAAGGATTCAAATGATTTATTACAAAAATGTGTTCCCCCATCACTGATGATAGCTCGAGGAATTCCAAATCGACTCAAAATATTTTCTTTTAAAAATTTTAGAATAGTTTTATGATCATTGTGCTTATATGAAATCGCCTCAATCTATTTTGAAACATAATCAACTGCAACCAAAATGTACACAAATCCAAAAGATGATGGAAATAGACCCATGAAATCAATTCCCCAACAATCAAAAATTTCAATGACAAGGATAGGGTTCAAAGGCATCATATTTCTTTTAGAAATGGATCCCAATTTTTGACAACTTTCACAACTTTTGCAAAAAGTATAACTGTCCTTGAATAAAGTGGGCCAATAAAATCCACACTGTAAGATTTTCGCAGTTATTTTCTTTGAAGAAAAATGACCTCCACATGCTTCTGAATGACAAAATTTAATGACACTACTTACCTCATTGTCGGGTACACATCTCCGAAAGATTTGATCAGGACAATATTTGAACAAATATGGGTCATCCCAAAAGAAATTTTTCACCTTAATCAAAAACTTTTTTCTGTCTTGATGTGTCCACTGAGGCGGCATCTTACTTGTTACAAGAAAATTGACAATGTTAGCAAACCAAGGCATGGAATTGACAGAAAATAAAAATTCATCGAGAAAAGAATCATTGATAGGTGTGTTATCAAAAGATGAGCCTGTTGTCAGCCTTGACAAATGACCTGCAACAACATTTTCGGCTCCTTTCTTATCTTTTATTGTGATGTTGAATTCTTGAAGCAACAAGATCCACTGTATCAACCTAGGTTTGGCATCCTGTTTAGACATTAAATATCTAACAGCAGCATGATCAGTGAAAACAATAGTGGATGAACTAATTAAATAAGCTCAAAATTTGTCCAATGCAAAAATTACAGTAAGTAGTTCTTTTTCAGTAATGGTGTAATTCATTTGTGCACTATTCAAAGTTCGACTTGCGTAATAAATTACATGAGGCTTACCTTCCTTTCTTTGGCCTAAAACAGCGCCAACAGCAAAATCACTAGCATCACACATCAAGTCAAAAGGCAAAGACTAGTCAAGAGATTGCATGATAGGAGCAGAAGTCAAAAGACCGATTAATTTTTCAAAAGATTTCTAACAATCTTGAGTCCAATCAAATGGTGTATCTTTTGTTAGAAGATTACATAAAGGTCTAGATATGACACTAAAGTCCTTTACAAATCTTCTGTAAAATCCTGCATGTCCTAAAAAGGAACAAACTTTCTCGATTTGTTTTTGGGAAAGGCAAATGAGCAATTAATTCAACTTTGGCCTTATCAACTTCAATTCCTTTAGAAGATATCACATGACCTAACACTATTCCTGAGGTAACCATGTAATGACATTTTTCCTAATTTAACACAAATCTTTTTTCTTCGCATCTTTTAAGAACTTTTTCCAAATTATCAAGACAATTTTCAAAAGAATTTCCAAAAACTGTCAGATCATCCATGAAAACCTCTAAATAATGCTCAATCATATCACTGAAAATACTTAGCATGCATCTTTGAAAAGTTATCGGAGCATTACAAAGACCAAAAGGCATTCTTTTATATGCAAAAGTGCCAAAGGGACAAGTAAAAGTGGTCTTTTCTTGGTCCTCTAATGCAATTGGTATTTGATTATATCCTGAATAACCATCAAGAAAATAATAGTAGGGATGTCCTGCTACTCTTTCTAGAATCTGATTAAGAAATGGCAAAGGGAAATGGTCTTTCCTAATAGCTGCATTCAATTTTCTGAAATCAATATACATACGCCAACTAGATGAGACTCGGGTAGGTATTAATTCTCCTTTTTCATTTTCAACCACTGTTATTCCAGATTTCTTAGGCACAACTTGTGTAGGGCTTACCCACTGGCTATCAGAGATAGGATAGATAATTCCAACATTAAGTAATTTAAGAACTTCAGCTCTAACTACCTCTTTCATGTGTGGACTTAATCTTCTTTGAGGTTGTTGAGATGATTTAGGATTATCCTCTAAATGTATTCTATGTGTACAGATTAATGGATTAATGCCTTTTATATTCTTTAATGTCCATCCAATTGCACTTTTATGCCTTTTAAGTACTTCTATCAACTTACCTTATTGTTCTTTGGTCAGGGATGAGGAAATTACCACTGGAGAGCTTTGTTCTTCTCCCAAAAATGTGTACTTCAACCCATCAGGTAATGGCTTGACTCGAAGTGTGGGTACTTCTTCATGGGCATCATCATTCATGGATTTTAGCTCTTGAATCTTGGCTTCCTTCCTTTGTATTCCATTTTTACGTATGCAGTCAAGTAAAAAGCATATTTCGAAACATCATCATCTAATTGTGTAGCTGAATCAAATGAATTAATTAAACAGATTTCTAATAGGTCAGAAGAACTCCTGATTTGAAGATGATCATCTATAATGGCCTCAATCCCTTCAATCTCTTCCTTTTCATCATAAACTTCATGCGGTTGCTTACACATGTTGAAAACATCAAGCTCCAGTGTCATATTTCCAAAAGTTAGCTTCACCACTCCATTTCTGCAATTTATCAAAGCATTAGATGTTGCTAAAAATGGGTGACCCAAAATAACAGGAACTGACTTAGAACTATCAACCATAGGTTCAGTTTCCAAGACAATAAAATCCACAAGATATATGAATTTATCAACTTGTACCAACACATTTTCTACTATTCCTTTTGAAATTTTAATTGATCTATCAGCAAGTAGAAGAGTTACAGAAGTTAGTTTTAACTCATCAAGGTTGAGTTGCTGATAAACTGAATATGGAAGCAAATTAATACTAGCACCAAGATCAAGTAAAGCTCGTTCAATTTTATGTTCACCAATAATGCATGAAACTGTAGGACAACCAGGGTCTTTATATTTCAACTCATTATTGTTTTGAATAATGGAGCTTACCTGTTCTGTCAAAAATACATTCTTTTTCGGATTATGTTTCCTTTTAACAATGCACAAGTCTTTCAAAAATATGGCATAACAAGGAATCTGCTTGATAGCATCTAACAGAGGAATATTGGTTAGAGTTGTAAATGAGATCCATATGGCTCAGGTAGACCAGAAGAGGATGGAAAATAGGCTTGATGAGTTAACCTCACTAGTGTGACAATTAGCAGTTGGACAACATGTATCGACTTCTGTATAAGAGCCTGCAAGGGTGTGTGGAATTTGATCTTGCCCATCTCATCCTACAGATGCCTGTCCAACACTTCAGGAAGATAATTCTACCATCCAAGCCTATCCTATTGCTGCAGCGAACATTTTTCTTAGTAGACCCTAATATCAGTAGTCACAGCAGCAGCCTAGATATGATCCATTTTCTAGTACTTATAACCCTAGCTGGAGGGACCATCCCAACATGAAATATGGGAATTATGGTCAGCAGTAATTTAGATACCAAGCTGCAGGTCCTAGTAACAAATACCAACCACCTAAATTTAGATAGCAGCACCATGTGCAGCAGTCTATCCAAGCCATTCCAGCCGAGCCATCATTGGAAGATTTGATGAAATAGATGGCCACAACCAAAATTCAGTTCCTACAGAATGTCAATGCCACCATTAAGAATTTATAGGTTTAGATTAGGCAGTTGGCAACCACTGTGAGTGAGCTGAAAAGTCAAAGGTCGAACCAATTGCCTTCACAAGCAATTAATAACCCAAGTGGCAATATGAGTGCCATTACCTTGAGAAGTGGCAAAGAAGTTGAGGGTCCTAGTCTACCATAACCATAGCTACCAGTGCAGCAACCAATGATTGACTAGAAACAACAAAATTTATAGGAAATAAATAGCTCAGTCCAGAAATCTGTGACACAGAAGAAATGTGCAGAGAATTCAGACTTGATCATTCCACTACCTTTCCCAAATAGGGTCACACAGTCCAAGCAAATAGCGCAAGCAGAAATAGAAAGAGAAGTCACTGAGACATTCAAGAATGTGAAAATTAATATCCTCCTCCTAGATGCAATCAAGCAGATTCCCAAGTATGCCAAATTTCTCATAGAGTTATGTATTCACAAGAGAAGAATTAAGGGTACTGAGAATATTAGTATGGACAGAAATATTTTTGCAATGATTCAGCCAAGCATGCCATAGAAATGCAAAGATCCTGGAACTTTCACTATCCCTTACATAATAGGAAATTCCAGATTTGAACATGCAATGCTAGATTTGGGTGCTTCGATTAATGTCATGCCTATGTCAGTTTATGAGTCTGAACATTGGCACTTTGCAATCCACTGGTATAATGATTCAATTAGTAAATATAACCACTGCTCATCCTGCAAGAGTGCTGGAAGATGTGTTAGTTCGGGTGAATGAGCAAATTTTCCCAGCGGACTTCTATGTTTTGGACATAGAAGATGAGTCTTCAACAAACCATGCTCCATTCATTCTAGGTATACCATTCCTCAAGATAGCCAAGACCAAGATAGATCTATATGCTGGCACCCTTTCTATGGAATTTGGCAAATATGTTGTACAGATTAATATTTTTTATGCCATGAGACATCCCCTAGAGGAGCATTTAGTTTTCCATGTTGATGTGATTGAGATGCTGGTTGATGATGCTTATGCTGATATGTATGCTGAATTCCCTGATATTACTGACTTTCTAGATTCTATTACCTATGATACATGTACTGGCTGTGATATTTAACCATATATTGCATGTGTTGAGATTTATGCGGTTATGAGTGATGATGCAGCTACTAACTTGAATAATGCAGCATATGAAAATGAGAGTCAGAATTATGCTGAATGTAATGCTGCTGAGTTAGTTGTTTCAAATAGCTTGGTACCTTCCATTGTGCAGCCCCTATCCTTAAAGTTAAAGACTTTGCTAGACCACCTTAAATATACATATTTGGGAGATGGTGATAAACTGTCGGTAATTCTTGCTAAGAATCTGCCACTTGAACAAGAAGAAAAACTGCTACAAGTTTTGAGGTAGAATAAGCAGGCCATCGGATGGACACTTGCAGACATTCCTGGTATTAGTCCCTCCACATGCATGCATACGATTTTATTGAAAGAAGGTACTAAACCAGTGAGGCATCCCCAAAGGAGACTGAACCCCCTAATTCTGGATGTGGTGAAGAATGAAATAACCAAGCTGTTGTAAGCTGGAATTATTTATCCCATATTCAATAATAAATGGGTGAGCCCCGTGCAGGTTATTCCAAAGAAATCTGGGGTCACAGTAGTTGCAAATCAGAATAATGAGCTTCTACCACAAGAATCCAGAATAGTTGGTAGGTCTGCATTTATTATAAGTGGCTTAACCAGGCCACCAGCAAAGATCTTTTCCCCTTACCTTTCATTGATCAGATGTTGGAGAGGATGGATGGCAAGTCGCATTACTGTTTCCTGGATGGATATTTGGCTTATTTTCATATTCATATACCCCCAGAAGACTAAGAAAAGACTACTTTTACCTGCCCATTTGGCACATTTACATATAGGAAGATGCTCTTCAGTCTGTGCAATGCTCCGGGCACCTTTCAAAGGTGTACGATCAGTATCTTTTCTGAATTTTTAGAGAGTTGCATGGATGTGTTTATGAATGATTTTATTATTTATGGTTCTTCCTTTAATGCATATCTGGATAGTTTGGCTCGGGTTTTGCATAGATGCATTGAGACTAACCTTGTTCTGAATTTTGAGAAATTTCATTTCATGGTAGAGCAAGGTATAATTTTAGGGCATGTAGTATCTAGAAAGGGTATTGAGGTATATCCTATGAAAATAGATGTCATTTCATGCCTATCTTACCCCACATGCGTGCTAGAGGTTCGTTCTTTCCTTGGTCATGCAGGTTTCTATCGGCAGTTCATAAAGGATTTTAGCAAAATTACCCTTCCATTGTCCAACTTGCTGCAAAAAAATGTGGATTTCCACTTTGACCAGAGGTGTAAGGATGCCTTTAATCACATGAAGTGAGCATTGACCAGTACACCTATCTTCCAACCACCGGATTGGACACTCTTATTTAAGCTAATGTATGATGCCTCTAATTATGCATTGCGATCTGTCCTTGCACAGTGAGTCGACAAAGTACCTCATGTTATCTCCTATGGTTCAAGGACTTTAGATACTGCACAAGCCAACTACACCACAATCGAAAATGAATTTTTAGCAATTGTTTTTGCTTTAGATAAATTTTGATCATATCTGCTTGGTTCTAGAGTGGTTGTGTGTTCAGATCATGCACCTTTGAAGTTTCTCTTGAAGAAGCCCGATGCAAAGGCCCGGTTGATTAGGTGGATATTGCTCCAAGAGTTTAATATTGAGATTCGTGATAAGAGTGGAGTGGAGAACCTGGTGGCTGATCACCTGAGTTGGATTGTGCGAGAGGTGGATTCTTCTCTCATCCATGACGTCTTCCCTAATGAACAGCTTTTCAAGCTGCAAGATAACATCCATTGGTTTGCATATTTGGTTAATTTCTTGGTTGCTAGGGCACTAGCTGCACATTTCACAAAGGCACAGATTGATAAACTGAAAAGTGATTTAAAATATTATGTGTGGGATGACCCTTATTTGTGGAGATTTTGTAGTGACCAAGTTATTAGAAGATGTGCACCAGATAATTAGTTCCATTCTATTCTTAGTTTTTGTCATACACTTACATATGGCGGCCATTTTGGACCCCAACAGACTACTAGGAAAGTTTTAGACTCTGGATTATATTGGCCCACTCTATTTCATGATGCATATGTGTTTTGTAAATCTTGTGAACAATGCCAGAGAATATGGAATATTTCTCATAAGAATGAGATGCCCCAGTAACCCTTGTTATTTTGTGAAATATTCGATGTTGAGGTATTGATTTTATGGGTCCTTTTTTTGTATAATTTGGATTTGTTTACATTCTGCTTGTTGTGGATTATGTATCTAAATGGGTGGAGGCTAAGGCCACTTGGACTGATGATTCTCGAGTTGTTGTGGATTTTGTTAGGTATCACATCCTATGTAGGTTTGGCATTCTAAGGGTCATCATTAGTGATCAGGGTTCGTATTTCTACAATCGAAGCATGGAGGCTTTGATGAAAAAGTATGGAGTCGTGCACAAAGTTTCTACACCTTAACATTCTCAGACTAATGGGTAGGCCAAGGTTTTTAACAGAGAGATTAAGCAGATACTTCAAAAACTAGTTCAGTCCAACAGAAAGGACTGGAGCAAGAGGCTTGAGGATGCTTTATAGGCTTACCAGACTGCCTATAAGACACCGATTGGGATGTCTCCTTATCGAATTATTTTTGACAAAGCATGCCACCTGCCAGTGGAAATTGAGCATCGCACATTTTGGGCGGTGAAGAGGTGCAACTTGGACCTAAATCAAGCAGGCATAGAGAGGAAGTTATAGTTGCAGGAATTGGAGGAGATTCGCCTAGAGGCCTATGAGAGCTCCAAAATTTATAAGGAGAAGACCAAAGCCTTCCATGATAAAATGATTGCTACAAAAATATTCAAAAGTGGTCAAAAAAATCTCCTTTATAATTCCTATCTTAGGTTAATGCCCGAAAAATTAAGGTCTAGATGGGATGGACCATTTGTTGTTACTAATGTTTTTTCCTTATGGTGCAATTGAGCTCCAAGATGTGACAACAAAGAGAATGTTCAAGGTCAATGGGCATAAACTTAAGCATTTTCATGAAGATTGTCAAAAGCACAATGTGGAAGTGATGGCTTTGCTTGATGCCATTTACACGGATGAATAATGAGGGAGGCCCTTACCACACTTTTATTTTACTTGCCATGAATATTTTGGTGATTTGCATTCTGGGTTTTTCTATGCTTTACATTGAGGGCAATGTACAATTTAAGTGTGGGAGAGGAATTTTAGCATTCTATTTTTGTTGCTGTTTACAAATTTTAATGCTGCTATTTTATTTTTTTTCCTATTTTGCTGATTTTTCTGTTAATGTTTTGTTATTTGATATTTAATTTTCTGGTTCTCATTGTTTCTACTTTTATTTCTATTTTCTATTTTTCGCATTTAAATTTATTTCTATTTTTTATTTAATATTTCTATTTCTATTTCGGTTTATGATGTTTCTTCTATTTTTTTTGTTAATTTTTATTTTTGTTATTTTTCTACTATTTCTCGCTTTATTTCTATTTTCTTTCTCGTTGTTTACTATTTTTTATTCTATTTTTTTTTTTTCTCATTGTTAATTTTTTGCTATTATTGATTTTTGTTGTTTCTATTTCGCTATTTTTGTTATTTTTCACTACTATTTTTGTTTTTTCGATTTTAATTCTATTTTCTATTTTTTGTTTAAAAAAATGTGTGTTTTTTATTATTTTCTAATGATGTTTTAGAATTGTGAAGTTTATGAGTTTGAAGTAATTAAAATTCAAGGTTCATAGCATGATTGAATAAAATTTTCTTCCTTCTTAAATTTGACATGCTTGGTTTTGGATGTTTGATTAGTGGATTGAGTTTGATAGATGTATACCTTGTGAGACTTTGAGCCTTTTGATGGATGGATTTAACATTTATGTCATTCTCCTCTTGTGTGATTTTCACTCATGTCAATTGATCACTCTAGAACTTTCTTTGATTTTTCTTTTAGGGTACATTTTGACTTGTATGCATAAACATGATTGAGGCCTTCTTTCTTTAATTTGTTACTTTAACCAAATAGCCAACTTTGTATCATTTCCCTTTTATTAACCCCCTTGAGCCTATTTGTCTATTCTTTGTCTTAGCTCATTATGTGCCTTATGTGAAAAACCATATTTTTACCTTACCTTAGGGAATAAGAGAGCATTGGTTCATTTTCATTGGAGGAGCTCTTTTGTTTGTGGGTAATTAATAGTTCAAGTGTGAGGGTTGTATAATTTGATGTCCAATATGTAAAGTGTTTGGTGGAAGAAAAAGAAAGAAAGAAAAAAGAGCCAAATGAACAGAAAAAAATAGAATGTAAAAAACAAAAAAGAAGAGAAAAAGAATAAATGCAAAATGGTTGTGAAAGAAAGAAAAAAAATAAATAAATAAAAGAAGGAATATGTAAAGAGAATGTGCATTATATGGATTTGGGTGGATAAAATGTCATGTTTGTCAATTGAGTTCCTTCGCAATGCTCTTTTATTCTCTTGGGTGTTTAACTTGTCATATCCATATTGTTTCCTTCCCTTACCTTGACCCCATTACAACCTTGAATAAGGTTCTCTTGATTTGTGTGTGCATGTGTTTGAGTAGTGGAGAAGTAGAAAATAAGCAAGCTTATGGTAGTATAATTTTCATGGGTTGAATTGAGTGAAATACTTACCTTATAAACACTTGAGGGATTGAGAGTGTATCTTGTGAGGATCTATCATTCTTGATTCATACTTTTCAAATTGAAGATACCTTGCTTGTTTGTTTGAGATGTGAAGAAATGTTGCCTCATGAATGCTTTGCTCCCTTAAATCTTTGGTTGCTTTTCTTACTTATAACTTTTGCATTCTTGAATGTCATTGAAATTTGAGTCTTTTAGAGTTTTTAGCTTTTGAGTTTGTGTTGTTTTTCTTTCTTCCTTAGTTTTGGTCTTTTGTGATTTGCACCAGAATGCAAAAGCTAAGTGTGGAAGAAATTGATAATTATATATTTTATACATTAATAAACCCTTATTTTTAGTCATTTACACTCTTCATGCATTTAATTGATTGAGCTTGGTCATGTTTTGTAAGTTTGGACTCAAATTGGACTTAATTAATCTTTTTCAGAATTATTGAGATTTTATAATATTTTTGTATTTCGGCCATATCTTGAGTTATAAATATTTAAAAATTATGTATATTACCTTGTAGGAAACATGAGAGAGAGTTCTACAATTTTCATGAGAGCTCCAAGGCTAATACGAACATCTAGTGGAGCTAATTGGGCCTAAAAGACAGAACACGGGTTTTGTTACTGGAACTTGAGTAGTATGCACTAATCAAGGCATAACTTGGGATGTATATGTGATGTGGGCCTAGTGGCATTGGAAATATAAGAATATATCTTCAATTCATATGAAGATCACTTTTCCAAACTATGATGTTTCGATAGAGTTTTCATTCCTTAAAGTCAGCCAATAGAATCAGAGACCCTTTGAGAATGATTTGTCTATAACTTAAGCTGTAGACCTCCAATTAACATGAAGTTTCAGCCCAATTACTCATAACGGACCCAACTTTGTAACTAATGGGGTTCTAATGATGTAAGGCTAAATTAGGGGGTAGTTATAGGGGTTAGAGGTAGAAAACCAAGAATCATCTTCTCATTCTACACTTCTTACGTTCTCTCTCTAGATCTACATTTTTCTCTCTTCTTCCTCCTTCTTCCTTAAGCTCCTTCATGGTGATAACTATGGAGAGCTAAACTTCTATAATTAATTTAGATATTCTTGAAGAAATTGTAGTTTGGATTCTTGAGATCTTGATTTCTTTTTTGTGTTTGAATTGCATTTGGATTCCTCTTCTTCGTCTTTTTCTTCTTTTTGATCTTGAATGCATGAATGATGATTCTATTTATGTTTAATCTGATTGGATCATGATTTAAGATTGAGAATTGTGATGGGATTTAGGATTGATTGACCTGAATTAATCATGAAATTACAGAGGTTAGGTTACTGATTTATTCCTAGATTAATTGAATTCGGTTTTCAAATTAACATATATCTAACATAAATTGTGCGATTACAAAATTATGTGCTAATTTTTAATTGAATTATAGATGATTTTCTAGTATGAATTCTGGATTTGATGCAAAGATCTTGGTTAAATCCAAATTAACCATTCAAATGCACTTCAAATGTTTATTGAATGATCTATGATGGAATCTGTAACACCCCAACTTCAGGGATAATTACAATATTATCCTGAAATGTACTGTTTTGTGAAATTTGTGAATAGTAAATTAAATTTGGCTATTTCGTGAGTGTATTTGATTGTTGTATGTGATTTGCTCTAAGCCAGGGAAATAATAATTTTCTGTCTGAAAAAATCTTATTTTAATTAATTGGAGCTGGAGGATCTTACTAAACCCAATTCTGATTGATATATATATTAATCTCTTAATTTTTAGGATTTAACTGTGTAATAAAATAATTTTATATTATTATAATATTATTTTATGTTACAGTACCTACTATCTCAAAAACAGTAGAAATCTGCTTCAAAATGACCATGGACCCTTAAAAGTCTGTGGGACCCGCGTTTAGAAAAGCAGTCAATGATTCTGACTGGACAAATTTCTAAGCCAATGGGAGCAAGTCAACGAAAGTGGCTTGACTAATTTGAACCAATAGGAATAGGTCAAAGAAAGAAGCATGGACTTTAATATAGACCGTTGGATGAAGACTTAGTTAGGAAGCCTTTAACCTTAACCGTTGATCAAATCAATGGTGTGGATGTGAACTTGATTAGCAAGCATTGAATATTGGCCATGGATCTAATCAAGGGCTAGGAATTAAGGTTGAATTCAATGGTTAGGATTAGGTCAAATATAGTGGCTTGACTTTGTTTAGTAGCTAATTAAGCCTAAAGTGATTAATCTAATTACCTAATTAGTAAACTAAGTAAGCTAACCTAGTAATTAATTTGTTATAATCTAAATACTAATTAGATATCCTAATATTGTTTAAAGGTTATAATATATGTTAATATATGTTAAACTAATTAGTTTTATAATTAGAATGTTAATTAAATATTATTAGGAGTCTTAACCTAATTAATTACCTATTTAATTAGCATGGAATTGGTCTTTAATTGAAACAAATTAAACCCCCCTAAACCCAAGGAACCCCACAGCCATGGAGGCCCAAAGTCACAAGTTCTACATGGTTCTTGAACCACCCAAAGTGACATAAGCCATGTGCCCCATAATGTGAACACAAATAGATATTTACCTATTCAAATTAAACACTCAACCTCACCCAAAAATACTGACACGGCAGCCCCCTCATTTTCACTCTTGATATTCACATTTTACACTTATCATAATCAAAGTTTTCATTTCTCTCAAAAACACCAAGAACCCAAGCACACTTTCTCTTCTATTTTCTCTCTCTCAATTTCGGCCAACACCCAAAACCACACCACCAATCTTCTATAATTTTACCTCTTCACTTTCCTTAAACCAAAATCATATTCTAAACACTTTTCCTTCACAAGGTTTTGTCAAAAACCTACTCTATCTAGTTCAAAATCTAACCTTTTGTTCACTTTCCTAAGGGTAAGTTTTGATTCTTTGGTTTAAAGTTTGGTTTTTGATTATCTAAACCATGATTGTTCCATGGTTTTTCAATCTTAATCCTTGTATGTGTTTTTACTAATTATTTAAAGATTATTAGGATTTTGTGTTGATTTTAAAGAAAGCAAAGAGAAGGAGGAGACTAGCCAATCTTTGTCTTCAAGAGGTAAGAGGGAGATTTAATCTCATCAACCCTAAGTGGTGATGGGAAAATGGATTGTTTGTGTGTAAAGAATCCATAAGGATTGATTTGTGTGGTTGTTTATTGTTTATATTATTTGTGTGATTGTTTAAATGCTTTCCTATTTGTGATTTATTTTATTTTCTATGCATGTCTATAGTTTTAAAATATATTGCATGTGTTTATATATTGTATGTGTTTATAGTTGTATGATTATTAAAGTAGGATGTGAATAACATGTAACGATTTGCATGAGTGTTCCAAAGAACACAAGGAGGCTCACAGCCTTACCATTAAACAGAGAACCAAAATGTTCTCAACCATTTTCTAAATCAATGATTTAAAGAATCTAGGTAAAATAATAAATTTAAGAATGATTTAGGTTAATTATGGCCAACATGCCATTTAATGTATAATTGAATGGCATTTTATTTTCTAAGGTAGGTTAGGTAATTAATTTACAAAAGATTTGGATTCTAATGAATCTTTAAGAAAATAAAAGGAATGAACTTAGTTCTAAAATTCTAACTTAGCAGAATTTATTTTAAGAAAGAATTAAAGAGAACGCTTGAAAAATACCAACGTAGAGCTCACTCTATTAGTTTTGAAGCGTGTTAGCAAGTTTCAAAGTGTAATTATTGGGTAACGTTAAAATGAATAGTAATTAGAGAAAAACATTAAAAATACCTTATACTGATTTTATAGGCAAAATGCTGCCGAAATATACTCAAATCAGATGAATAAAATGAAAAGATTCCATAATATATTTATAACATAAGAAAAATACTTTACGTAGTTTAAAAGTACTAGATGTAATCTACACATATTTAAAATGATGATTTTAAGCTATATGGTTAGGAAAACGAATTAAAAATCTTACGCGATTGAGAAAATGATTTAAAAACATTACGCGATGTTCAAAATGTCAAAATATATTTATGCAATTTTAAAACGTTTGTAAAAGTGACGCAATTATGAAAATGCGATAAAATTTCTATGCGACTAAACGATACAGTGAGTTTTACTGTCGGGCCAAAGTGGTGGACCCAGACATGTTGTGAGATAGTACTGTCAAGTGGGATAGGCTATATTTTTGGAATATTGTGACTAAAGGTATTTTCTTAAATATGGTAAAATATGGATATTAAGGGTATTTGTGTAATTTTAGATCATGTTTAGAGTGTTATGCCAATTTGGTTAATAATTGGTGATTGATTGATGAGACAAATTACACCGAGTTGTGGTGTGATAGGCGTAATGTGGTTCATTATATGAACTTGGAGGCATTAGTGTGCGGAGAATTCCACATGGAGACAGTGGGTAGCTCCTCTAGGCCATGGTAACGGGCAACACACTAATGATCTTGACAAGCACTGTTCTTAATCGAGGTTTTGAGAAGACTATTATGTACAATGCCTGTAGTACACGATGTTTGGACTGTGTACTGCTGCATGATGTTTGGACTGTAGGCTATAGACACAATGTTAGACAGTGCAATAGTTTGGTTGGGCAGCCATAAGTACTATTAGTTCTTTTCGGATCATTCTCTCATATATCCGTGTTTAGCTCCATGGAGTAGGAACGAGTCGGTGTGTGTATCATTCATTATCTGCATTTTACTACTTACTATAATCTGTGATAAAATGTATGATGTATTATTTTGCTATACTGTGTGTGATATAATGGTATGTATTACTTTGCTATATTATGCAAGATATGTTGGTATGTACTATTGTGATAATTGTTTGTATTATCGTTTTCTTTATTGCCATGTGGGTAATGATGTAGATTATCTCACCTCTCTATATGCTTTTCTCAATATTATTATATTGTTTCCATAAAGAGTTTGAGGAAGAGGAGGAATAGCCTCTTGAGATACAGTATTTGGACGAGCGACAGCCGGGCGAGCTGTACGAGGAAGAGGAACCAGTAGATCATTCTCACCATCAAGACTGATCTTGAGATCATGGCATTGTCGGGATTCTTCGGTTTTGTGAGACTTGAGTTTCACAGAGGCTCGGAGGCCTGGCGTATGCGAGTGGATAGAGGAACAGTTGTCTACGTGGGACGTTTGACTGTGTCCCTATGTAGAGAGTACGATGGAGATGTTATATTTATTACTATGTTGTATTTACATCTAGAGTTGCCGCTGACTCTTAGGCATTACTGGCAAGGAATCTTCCATGCGCCTAGCGAGCTTAGTAGTGAGTCAACAACCCGGACTCGTGTCCGTAGAGTTGTAGGACCTCCAGGAGTTCTGTTTTTTGATGATCTCTTTGAAGATGATCCTTCGGAGGGTTAGAAATCTTTCGAGGTGCACTTGGGCAATACTATGTTTTAGTTTTATGTCAACTTTTTACTGCTTTGTTAAATATTGGTAGTTGTGAATTATTGGTGTATTTAAGAAAAATCATATGTATATTATGGGTGATTATACTTTGTTTTATTTTATGCTCTGTTTTATTTTATTTATTGTTATAAGTATAAAAGGAAAAAAAATTTACCACTAATATTATTTATGTACTAAACATTTTATAACTTAGGTAAGAGTTTTATTTTATTTTATTTTATTGCATCATAAATGTGACACTCCCACAAGAGTGTTACATTAGTTGGTATCAGAGCCCAAGTTAGAGTCTTTTGGGGTTGTGGTTAGGTCTGTTTTTGCATATGTTGTGTGATTCTCTGTGATTTGTTTCCGAAAGGTTACATCTGACATTGTTTTGTCTTGTTGAAGAAAGAGGATGTCTGGAAGAAGAAGAACGCGTGCAAATATGGAACGTGATGTGGATCCAATGATTGCAGCTGCTGAAGCTATACAGCGAATGGCAGAAGTGATTACCCAGCAAAATCAATGAGCAGCTCAACAGCAAAATACAACTGCTGATGCTCTGAATTTGTTCGAGTTTAGGCACAACAACCCGCCACAGTTTAGAGGCGAGTCTTTGGATTCAAGACTTGGAAAGAGTATTCGAAGGAATGGGGTGCGCAGAGAATAGGAAGGTAACATATGTTGCTTTTATGTTGAAAGGAGATGTTGAGAATTGGTGGAGAGGAACCCGCCAATTATTGCGTGCTAAAGGGACTGAGATTACTTGGGAAGTGTTTAGTGAAGTATTTTTGGAGAAGTACTTTCCTGGTACTACTCGACATGCCAAGGAGATAGAATTTCTTGGTTTACGTCAGGGGAATATGACTATTAGAGAATATGCTGCTAAGTTTGAAAGCTTGTCGCAGTTCTTAAGGTATTTCCAAATTCGGCCATATGAGGTATGGAAGTGCCAAAAGTTTGAAGATGGACTGAGGGTAGAACTGAGGCGAGCAGTGCTACCTATGAGAATAAGGGAGTTTCCTATTTTGATGGATACTTGTCGACGACTCGAGGAGTTGGAGTCGTCCTGAGATCCAAGAAATCGTAACTTTGGACCGACTAGGTTCCAAAGAGGAGGTAGTAGCAGTAATAATCGATTTCAGCGCAAACTTTATGCAAGACCATCAGGAAGTCAGCCTCAACGTCCATCTGTTGGGGGAAGTTCTAGCAGTAACCGAGCTGGTCAAAGTGTGGCGTTTGCATCGACATGTTTTAAGTGTGGAAAGAGTGGCCATATATCTACAGATTGTCCGATCAAAGGAACGATATGTTTCAACTGCAGAAAATCTGGACATGTTTCTAGGGATTGCACTCAGCCAGAAAGGAAGCCTACTGTGAGATATGTTCGTGCTACTCAGCCGCGATCTGGAGGGCGAGTATATACAATGACTAGAACTGAAGCTTCTCAATATGAAGATTTTATTCAAGGAGAACGTGTCATTAAAGGTAATCACCTGACTTTGCTATATGATTCGGGTGCAACACACTCATTTATTGCATATGACTGTGTGGAACGATTGAAACTGCTTGTGTCTTCTTCGAGTTTTCAATTGATTGTTTCTACACCAACTGCCAAGCTTGTTACATCCAAAATATGTATGAACTGTCCTATTGTTATAAAGGATCGTATGTTTTCGGTCAATTTGATTTGTTTACCTCTTGTTGAGATAGACATAATACTAGGAATGGATTGGTTATCTTCTAACCATATCCTGATAGATTGTGCAAGCAAAACCATAGTTTTTCCTAAGGAAGAAAGTTCTGGATTCTTGACTGCTGTTAAGGTCAAGTCATTGTTGAGGGATGGAGCTCAGGGATTTATGTTGCTGTCTTCTTTAGAAGTCAAGAGCGAGAAGGATGTGAGCACTATTCCTGTCGTCAATGAGTTTCTAGAGATTTTTCCTGATGATGTACCCGGTTTGCCACCGGAATGGGAGATCGAGTTCTCTATCGATTTGGTGCTGGGAGCAGGTCCTATTTCGATTGCACCATACCGAATGTCTCCTGCAGAGTTGGTAGAATTGAAGAAGCAATTAGAGAAACTATTGGAGAAGCAGTTTGTGTGACCTAGTGTTTCGCCATGGGGAGCACCAGTGCTACTAGTCAAAATGAAGGATGGAACTTCTCGACCTTGTGTTGATTATCATCAGCTGAACAAGGTTACTATAAAGAATAAGTATCCACTACCGAGAATTGATGATTTGATGGATCAATTGAAGGGAGCCACTGTATTCTCTAAGATAGATCTGCGATCAGGTTATCATCAGATTCGTGTTAAGGTTGATGTACCTAAGACAGCTTTCCGAACTCGTTATGGGCATTATGAGTATCAAGTGATGCCGTTCGGAGTGACGAATGCTCCTGCAATATTCATGGATTATATGAATAGGATTTTTCATCCGTACCTAGACAAATTTGTCGTTGTCTTTATGGATGACATTCTGATCTATTCTCAAAGTCAAGAAGAGCATACTGAACATCTCAGTATAGTTCTCCAGATTTTGAAAGAGAAGAAGCTATATGCGAAGTTGGAAAAGTGCGAGTTTTGGTTGGAAGAAGTTCAATTTCTAGGTCACGTAATTTCCAAGGAAGGTATTGCGGTAGACCCATCAAAGGTAGAGACCGTTTTGCAGTGGGAAAAGCCTAAAACAGTGACTGAGGTTCAAAGTTTTGTTAGATTAGCCGGATATTACCGAAGGTTTATTGAAGGTTTTTCCAAGATAGCTAGACCACTTACACAACTCATGAGAAAGAGCCAAGCTTTTGATTGGACGGAGGAACGTGAAGCAAGTTTCCAAGAGTTGAAGAAGAGATTGACGACTACACTAGTGTTAATTTTGCCGGATCCTAACAAATCTTTTGAGGTGTATTGTGACGCTTCTTACCAAGGGTTAGGATGTGTGTTAATGCAGAATCGGAATGTAGTGGCTTATGCTTCAAGATAGCTAAAGGTTCATAAGAGGAACTACCCAACGCACGATTTGGAACTAGCTGCGGTAGTCTTTGCACTAAAAGTGTGGAGGCATTTTCTGTATGGAGCGATGTTCAATGTCTTTAGCGATCACAAGAGCTTAAAATACTTATTTGATAAAAAAGAATTGAATATGAGACAGAGGCGATGGTTAGAATTCTTGAAGGGCTATGATTTTCAGCTTCAATACTATCTGGGAAAGGCAAATGTTGTGGCGGATGCCTTGAGCAGAAAGGTGGTTAGTGTTTCTACCATGATGATAAAGGAGGAGGAGCTGATTAATCAATTCAGAGATCTATGGTTGTCAGTGGAATTGGTACCCGGAAAGATTCGTTTAAGTAAAGTTATAGTTTTGAATGACTTGCTAGAAGTAATTCGAGAAAAACAAGATGAGGATTTGTTTTTACAAAATGAAAAGGAATTGTTGAAGCAAGGTCATAAAGCGACAGTGGAGGAAGGATCTGATGGAATCTTGAGATTTGAAGGACAAGTTTGTATACTTGATGATCCTGAACTCGAGAAAGCGATTTTGGATGAAGCTCATACTAGTAATTTGAGTATGCATCCGGCAATGACAAAGATGTATCAAGACTTGAAGCGGATGTTTTAGTGGCCAAGAATGAAGAGAAATGTAGCAGAACGTGTAACGTATTGTCTTGTCTGTCAGAAGGCAAAAGTGGAACATCAACGACCTGCCGGTATGTTATAACCTTTAACTATTCCAGAGTGGAAGTGGGATAGTATCTTGATGGATTTTGTTACCGGATTGCTAAGGACGAGGAAAGGTCATGATTCTATATGGGTTATAGTTGATAGGCTTACGAAGTCAGCGCACTTCTTGCTGATCAATATTAAGTATTCGTTGGAGCGATTAACCCAGATATACATCAGCGAAGTGGTTAGATTTCATGGTGTACCTGCAAGTATAGTGTCTGATAGAGATCCGAGGTTTACGTCAAGGTTCTGGAAAAGTTTGCAAGAAGCTATGGGAACAAAACTACGATTGAGTTCTGCATATCATCTGCAGACTGATGGTCAGACGGAGAGAACAATTCAATCGTTGGAGGATTTGTTGCGTGCTTGTGTGTTAGAACAACAAAGGAGTTGGGATGAATTTCTGTCTTTGATAGAATTCACCTACAACAATAACTTTCACTTGAGCATAGGGATGGCACCCTATGAAGCTCTTTATGGACGACGATGCCGAAGACCTTTGTGTTAGTATCAGGATGGAGAGAGTCTAACTATTGGACCTGATCTTGTGCAACAGACTATGGAAAAGGTGAAGATGATACAGGAGAAGATGCGAATGACTCAAAGCCGACAGAAGAGCTATGCTGATAAGCGGAGGCGATCTTTGGAATTTGAAGAAGGTGATCATGTATTCTTAAGAGTGACACCTACAACTGGTGTCAGAAGAGTTATCAAGTCTAGGAAGCTTACTCCTAAATTTATAGGGCCTTATCAAATTATTCGTCGGATTGGTCCTGTAGCCTACCAAATAGCTTTACCGCCTTTTCTATCCAATCTACATAATGTATTCCATGTGTCTCAGCTGAGGAAATATATTCCAGATCTAACCCATGTTATACAGCCAGATGAAGTGCAACTTAAGGATAATTTGACGTATGAAACACTTCCTGTTAAGATCGAAGACAGGAGAGTGAAACAACTTCGAGGGAAGATGATTGACCTGGTAAAGGTAATATGGAATGATGTAACGGGAGATACTACATGGGAGCTAGAAGATAGGATAAGGGAGCAATACCCTCAATTGTTTGGATGTATGATGAATTTCGGGGATGAAATTCTTATTAGTAGGGGAGAGTTGTACACCCCAACTTTTGGGATAATTACAATATTATCCTGAAATGTACTGTTTTGTGAATTCTGTGAGTAGTAAATTAAATTTGACTGTTTTGTGAGTGTATTTGATTGTTGTATGTGATTTGCTCTGAGCTAGGGAAATAATAATTTTTTGGCCGAAAAATCTTATTTTAATTAATTGGAGTTAGGGGATCTTACTAAATCCAATTCTGATTGATATATATATTAATCTCTTAACTTTTAGGATTTAACTGTGCAATAAAATAATTTTATATTATTATAATATTATTTTATGTTACAGTATCTACTGTCTCAAAAATAGTAGAAATCTGCTTCAAAATGATCATGGATCCTTAAAAGTATGTGGGACCCACATTTAGAAAAGCAGTCAACGATTCTGACTGGACAAATTTCTAAGCCAATGAGAGCAAATCAATGAAATTGGCTTGACTAATTTGAACTAATAGGAATAGGTCAAAGAAAGAAGCATGGACTTTAATATGGACCGTTGGATAAGACTTAGTTAGGAAGCCTTTAACCTTAACCGTTGATCAAATCAATGGTGTGGATGTGAACTTGATTAGCAAGCATTGAATATTGGCCATGGATCTAATCAAGGGCTAGGAATTAAAGTTGAATTCAATGATTAGGATTAGGTCAAATATAGTGGCTTGACTTTGTTTAGTAGCTAATTAAGCCTAAAGTGATTAATCTAATTACCTAATTAGCAAACTAAGTAAGCTAACCTAGTAATTAATTTGTTATAATTAAAATACTAATTAGATATCCTAATATTGTTTAAACGTTATAATATATGTTAATATATGTTAAACTAATTAGTTTTATAATTAGATAGTTAATTAAATATTATTAGGAGACTTAACCTAATTAATTGCCTATTTAATTAGCATGGAATTAGTCTTTAATTGAAATAAATTAAACCCCCCTAAACCCAAGGAACCTCACAGCCATGGAGGCCCAAAGTCACAAGTTCTACATGGTTCTTGAACCACCCAAAGTGACATAAGTCATGTGCACCATAATGTGAACACAAATAGATATTTACCTATTCAAATTAAACACTTAACCTCACCCAAAAATACTCACACGGCAGCCCCCTCATTTTCACTCTTGATATTCACTTTTTACACTTATCATAATCAAAGCTTTCATTTCTCTCAAAAACACCAAGAACCTAAGCATGTAACGCCCCTTTTTGGAAGGGAACGTCACATTGTCAATTACAATGCGGAAATAAAATTATATAAGTTAAGACCCGGTTCCTTTTAATATAATATATATTTACTTAATTATAGTTGGGTAATTAAATTGGTGAATATATTTTTTTTGTTATAATAGCAATAATTAATAACCACGGTGACGGAACATCAATGGAAATAAAGAATAAAAGCAGAAGTAAAGCATACATGGGAATTAACATTGCATCTTTTTATATATATTGATCAAACTGTTTGGTTACACAGCCTGGTATACCAAAAAGCAAAACTATACCTGCCCCCAAAGGATTATACATATACATCCCCATGGTATCAGAAAATATACAGCCCACTACAGTCAAAACATCAGGCCCCCAAAATAAAATACTGGTAGCCCTCAGTAGCTACAAGTAATATCAGTCCCTCAAATGAGGAGGAATCATGTCAGGATCCTCCGCGAGGTCGTCCTCAGGGACCTCCTCGGGGTCTTCCTTATCAGAGGAAACCGCCATGGGAGTCACAGAGCTGCAGGACGGGACCCGAGCTGTGGAGTCAAAAGAGTCTTCCCGTGGGGTGTAGTAGCGGTCACCCCACATCTCCCGTATAGGAAAATAAAATTCCAGACGTAGGCTGATACAGCAAGTGAAAATCGGTGGCTCGCGACGCCTCCAGGCCAAAGCTAACGACACGTCCCCCAAGTAGATGCAGTGCTCAAAATCAAAGTTGATGTGCCAGTACTCTGGCCCTCCTAGGAAGGTCAAACGTACATAACCCAGAAATCCACTCCGGTGCGCCGCCATGATCCGACACTAGACGCTAATCGTGATCGGGCCAAAAGTCGGGGAAGTCGGGAGCTTCGCCTTCTTTGCCGTCGTCTTCGATAGAACACAATATATAGATGGGAAATAATAGAAAGATAGGGAAGAGGTAAGGCATCCTACCATCATTACCAATTATAGCAACAAGAAACAAAATGGCGCAAAGAGCCCACATAGCATTTTTGACAGCAATAATGATAATAAACATTGAATGGCAGTAATAATCAACTAAGCAGTTCCAGGCAATTATATATATATCAGTAATACAACAGTTCCAATTATGATAACAATAAATGCCAGATAATTCATGGATCCATGATGCACATGCATACGAAGTCAAAATCCTACTCCATGGAGCTAGACACAAACGGTCGGAGAGGAAGATCAGGAGACACGTCTGCAACTCGGCTGCCGAGGCCAAAGTGCTATAATCCATCAATTTATCCACGTGCATATCATGGCATTGTACAGACAATCTACGTTAGATCATGATATAGGACAGTGTCTCGGTCTGGATCATCAGTGCGTTTGCATCGGTCTGCCCCACAGACAGAAGAGCTACCAACTGTCCATTACGAGGTACCTGTACCCTGACGCCCCCAAGGTCAACAAATGACCTACACTTGTCTATTCGCACCCGCACTAAGGTATGTTCAACTCCTAGGCAACTCGGCCTTAACATAGTCCAACGGACAATCACAATGCATACCGACTCTATGCATAATCATGTATGATCATTTTTATATACAATTCCACCATATGCAACAATTTTCCAGAGCAAAAATCAACAAAATCATTAGTCACTCACATTGACCCACAATATCATAATATTAGAATGAAATGAATTAATGCATTTTCAAGGTGTATTATGAATTCTTGCTTAGGTTTAGCTCTCTTTACAGAGGTTGTCTTTTACGGAATCCTATTAGTTAATTAGATTTCCTTAGGTAATTTATTCATATACGAGAAGGTCATTCTGAGATCTCAATGTCTCACACTCTCTTGTTCTTACCCTAATTAAAATTATCCTAAGTCTTATGAACATTCCATTCTTGGTTCTTTAAAATTTATGAATCTCGGTATAATTAAATTCTCTAATTTGCTAATTCTTGCATTCTATTCCCATTAATTTAATCACTAGGTGTTAGGTGATAAATTATGATTTTGGATTCGACGGAGACAATGGCTCTAGTGTACAAAAATGAGGCTACCTTTCGACGAAAAATATCCTGACAGAATGATGAAAGATGGGAGAACATTATTGCACAAGAATGACAAAGAATCAATTTCTATCGAATGAAGATTCTGTCAAATGGAGATAAAAAACTGTCGAATATACTAAAAGGCCAGCAGAAATCCTAATTCGACGGATGGGTGTTGACGTTGGAGAAATCTTCTCTACTGAATGGTCAGAAGTTCTAACTCGACGGACATCAACATTCTAACTCGACGGATATTTACATCCTAACTCGAGGGATATTGACATTGCACTAAATGGTCAGAAGATCAAAATCGACGGAATGGTCAGAAGATTAAATTCGATGGATATTGACATTATACTAAATGGTCAGAAGATCAAATTCGACGGATGTTGACATTCACACAAAACGGATATTGATATCCTAACTCGACGGATATTGACATTGTGCTTGATGGTCAGAATATCAAATTCGACGAATATGGTCGGAAGATCAAAATCGACGAATATGATCAGAAGATCAAATTCGATAAATATTGACATTGCACTAAATGGTCAGGAGTCCAATCTCGACGGACATTGACATTGTACTATATAGTCCGAAGTCTAAACTCGACGGACATTGACACTCTACTAAATGGTCAGAAGTTCAAATTGTTCATAAAGAATCCCCAAGTTTTTGCTCTCAACCCGTGGCCATCCGAGAACCAATCCGACTTCATTTCCTCCCATGTTATACATTCCAATCCATTCAGATACATCAATATACACAAACAAATAATTTAATAGCGCAAACACCTTACAAACAACATGCAAACAAAGGATAACCCTCAATAGGGTTCCCTCACTATCAGTCACAGACAACGTTTCTAAATGCTAATAGAGGTTGAGGTGGAGTGTCTTCCTCTTACCTTAGAGAAGAGCAAGGAAAGCAAGCTCCTTTTGTCCTTGAAATCTAGTTCTTCACCACCATCAAAAACCTTGGTGTTCAAATCCGAAAAATTAAAATCAAAGAGTGGAAATGGAATCCATAGTCACCAATGTGGCCATGGAATACGAAAATGGGGAGAAAGGAGAAGAAAGTTGAGAGCTTTACCTTAAAGCTCCAAGCTTTGATGTTGGGCTGCCAACCACGAAAATGGAGGAATAAAGAAGAGCTCCACCAAGAAGAAAGCTTAAAGACGGTGAGGGGAAAATAGTCTCTATTGAGTTGAGTAAAGGAAGCTTGAACCTAACAATGGTGGTTGTGGGTGTATGCAGCCGTGTGAAGAAGAGAGAAAAATGAGTGAGCTGCGTATGGGAGGAGAGGAAATGAGAGAATGAAAAGGTAATGTCCCTCTTAGTCAATCGTGTAGCACCAAAAAGGGAGGAGAGAGAAAAGTGGTTAGGAAGGAAGCTTCCTAAAAGCTTCCCTCAAAGCTTCCTTGAGAAGCTTCGCGCGCTTCTCGATAAAGTGCATAGTGAGTTTATCTTCTTAATTAAATACATCCGACAGATGATTAATTACACTGTTAGCATTATTTTCTCAGTGAATAAAAGTTACAATTGATGAAAATAATATTTTATTATTCATCAGATGATTTTATGATACAATGATTTTATTCATCAGATAAAATCTCATAAAACGTAAACCTCGTAAACTGTGTTTGGCCTCGGGTTTAGTAAGATCCCCTGTCGACGTCTCCACAGTTTAGAGTTTACCAGCCTCAGGAAAAATATTCTATTTTCCTGGCTCCGCTCAGTACACATGTAAAATGAGAAATATATTAAAATATTCATCATTTCCAGAAAAATCCACAAAAATTCTTAAAAATCATAAATATTGTAAAATGATTATTTATAATGAAATAAAGAATTTTCGGGATGTTACAACACTCCCCTTCTAAAAAGGAATTTCATCCTCGAAATTTGCATACCTTAGAATAACTGTGGGTATTGCTCCTTCATCTTGCCATCCAGCTCCCAGGTTGCATCTCCAGTCACCTTGTTCCAAATTACCTTTACCAATGAGATCTCCTTGCCTCTTAATTGCTTTATCCTTCAATCCTCGATTCTTACAGGAGGTGCCACATAAGTTAAGTTCTCTTTTATTTGTACTATGTCCGGTGCTATGACATGACTTGGATCAGGAAGGTATTTTCGAAGTTGTGACACATGGAAAACATTATGAATGTTTGAAAGGAAAGGAGGTAAGGCTATTTGATAGGCTACAGGACCTACTTGACGAATGATTTGGTATGGTCCAAGAAATTTTGGAGTGAGTTTTCTAGATTTTAGGGCCCGGCCTACCCCAGTCATAGGTGTGACTTTTAGGAATACATGCCCGTCTTCCTCAAACTCAAGAGGCTTTCTCCTTTTGTCTGCATAACTCTTTTGCTGACTCTGAGCCGTCCTCATCTTTTCTTGAATCATCTTAACCTTCTCAGTTGTCTGCTGTATAACCTCTGGTTCAATAGTAAGGCGCTCACCGTCTTGGTACCAACACAGAGGTGTTCGACACCGTCGTCCATACAGAGCTTCATAGGGTGCCATCCCTATGCTCGAATGATAACTGTTGTTGTACGTGAATTCTATTAATGGTAGAACTTCATCCCAACTTCCAGTCTGTTCTATGGTACAAGCTCTAAGCAAATCTTCCAAAGATTGGATCGTCCTCTCTGATTGACCATCAGTCTGTGGGTGATAAGCAGAACTCAGATGTAACTTCTTGCAAACTCTTCCAGAAATTTGAAGTAAATCTCGGATCTCTATATGAAACAATACTTGTAGGCACACCGTGCAGTCAAACAGTCTCTCCAATATAGATCTGAGTCAGTCTCTCCAGTTTGTATCTTATGTCGATCGGGAGAAAATGTGTTGATTTCGTGAGTCGGTCCATGATTACCCAAATCGAATCATGACCTTTTCTTGCTCTTGGCAATCCAACTACAAAATCCATTGCAATGCTGTCCTACTTCCATTCAGGAATAGACAAAGGTTACAGCAATCCCACTGGTCTCTGATGTTCCACTTTAGCTTTTTGACAAACTAGACACGTCGATACGCGTCTAGTGACGCCACTCTTCATTCCATGCCACCAGAACAACTTCTTCAAGTCTTGATACATTTTTGTTATGCCCGAATGTATACTCAGTTGGCTTGTGTGAGTATGGTTGATGATATATTCTCAAAGTTCTTGGTCACAGGGAATACAAACTCTCCCATGGAATCTCAGAATTCCGCCTGTTCCTTCCGCAAATGCTATTTCATTACCTTACTTCATCTGTTCCCTCACTTCTTACAAAAACTCATCAACCTTCTGCTTTTCCCTTATGTCATCCATCAGCTCACTTGTGATGGTAACCATATTCATGCAAATCTTCCCTGGTTCTAACTCCACAAAAGACCATACATCTCTGAATTGCTCTATCATATCTTTTTCCTTGATCATCAGGGCACAGACACTGATCATCTTCCTACTTAGGGCATCTGCCATAACATTGGCCTTGCTAGGGTGATACAGAAGTTGGAAATCACAATCCTTCAGGAACTCTAACCACCTTTGTTGCCTCATGTTCAACTCCTTCTGATCATACAGATACTTCAGACTCTTGTGATCACTGAAAATGTTGAACGTCACTCCGTAGAGAAAATGCCTCTATATCTTCAGAGCAAAAACTACAGCCACTAACTCCAAGTCGTGCATCGGGTAGTTCTTCTCGTGCACTCGTAATTACCTTGAAGCATAAGTCACTACTCTTCCATGCTGCATAAGTACAGATCCTAGTCCTTGGTGTGAAGCATCGCAATACACCTCAAACTGCTCATTCGGATCGGGTAGCACTAACATCGGTGAGGTAGTCAACTGATTCTTCATCTCTTGGAAACTCTGCTCATAACTGTCGGTCCACTCAAAAGCTTGGTTCTTCCTCGTGAGTTGTGTTAGTGGTCCAACAATCTTGGAGAATCCCTCAATGAACCTTTGGTAATATCCTGCTAAACCCACGAAGTTTCGGATCTCCGTTACTGACTTCGGCCTTTCCCACTGCAGCACTGCCTCCACCTTTGATGGATCCACTGTAATCCCATCCTTCGAGATCACGTGACCTAGAAACTTAACTTCTTCCAGCCAAAATTCATATTTCAACAGTTTGGCATACAATTCCTTTTCCTTCAGAATCTAAAGAACTATACTGAGGTGTTCAGCATGGTCCTCCTAATTTTGAGAGTATACCAGAATGTCATCAATGAAGACCACAACGAATCTGTCCAAGTAAGGACGAAAGATTCAGTTCATGTAGTCCATAAAGATAACTGGTGCATTCGTCACGCCAAACGGCATCACGAGATATTCGTAATGACCGTATCGGGTATGAAAAGCAGTCTTGGGTATATCCTCCATCTTTACTCGTATCTGATGATACCCAGATCGCAAATCAATCTTTGAAAACACCGCTGCTCCTTTCAGTTGGTCCATTAAGTCATCAATTCTTGGGAGTGGATACTTATTCTTGATCGTTACTTTGTTCAGCTGCCGATAATCCATACATAATCTTGAAGTGTCATCCTTCTTGCGAACTAACAGTACTGGTGCTCCCCACGGTGATACACTTGGTCTGACAAATTGCTTTTCCAAAAGTTCTTCTAGCTGTTTCTTGAGCTCAGCTAACTCTGTCGGTGCCATCCTATAAGGTGCTATAGACACAAGACCAGCTCCCGGTACTAGGTCGATAGCAAACTCTATCTCTCGAGCCGGTGGTAAACCAGGTACATCCTCAGGAAAGACTTCGGGAAACTCATTCACCTCTGGAATTGTGTTCACACCAACCTCGCTCTCAACTTTCAAAGAAGACAGTAGCATGTATCCGTGAGCTCCTTCTTTCAAGAGAGCTTGAACTCGTTGGCCGTCAGAAATCTAGAATTTTCATCTATGGAAAAAACTATGGTCTTTCTAGAACAGTCTAACAAAACATGGTTAGAAGACAACCAGTCCATCCCTAAGATAATATCTAGTTGGGAAAAGGGTAAACAGATCAGATCGACCGAAAAGGTTTGACCTTCAACAACCAATGGACAGTTTTGATAGACTTTGGCAGTAACTACCGGTTTATCAATGGGGGTAGAAACAGTTAGGTCAAAAGGTAAAGTAGACACTGGTAAACCAAGTCTTTGCATACAGTCATATAATATAAAAGAATGGGTTACCCTAGAATCATACAGTACAGTTAAAAGATTACCTTCTATGGTGCCTTCCCCTTGTATCAAATCTTCGGATTCGGAGGCCTCAGCTCCGCTCATGGTGTAAACTTGCCCTCCAGCTTGTGGTTTCTTGGCTCTTGCGGCATTCATTGAAAGTTCGGCCTCCGCCTGATTGCAATCTCGGGACACGTGGCTAGGTTTGCTACATCTGAAGCAGATGATCCTCTTTATGGTGTAGTCCCTTGTAAGATGATCTTTCCCACACTTCATGCATTTAGAAGGATACACCGTGTTCTGGCCAGTCCAGTTTCCAGTAGAACCTCCACCAGGACTTCCACCCATGGTTTGTTGTTGATTTCCCGTTAGTCGGGAATATGGCTTCTTCTGGAAGCAGTTAGAACTGTTGCTGCCACCTCTTTGGAACCTCATAGGCCCAAAGTTTCTGTTCCTCGTATCTCTAGATTGCTCTAGAGCCTCTACATCACAGCAGGTATCCAGCAGTTCTGAGAACTCATTGATCTTCAGGGTGATCACAGCCTTCTTCACCTCATACCTCAGTCTTTCCGTGAATCTTCGACATTTCCATGCTTCATTTGGTTGATGCTGAGAGTACATCGAAAACTGTGACAAGTTTTTGAATCTGGCCGCATACTCATTAACGGTCATATTCCCTTATCGTAAGTTGAGAAATTCTGACTCCTTTGCGTGTCTTGCGCTTGCAGGAAAATACTTATCTAGGAACTTCTCCTTGAATAAGTCCCAAGTAATCTCGCAGTTTGCAGCTTCTAACATTCTCAGCACTCCGTTCCACCAGTTTTCAGCATTGCCCACCAACATAAAAGTAGCATAGTTCACCTTCTTGTCCTCAGCACAGTTCATACCTCGAAAGACTTTTTCTAACTCCTTGATCCATAGACTAGCCTTGTCCGGATCAAATTCCCCTTTGAATTGAGGAGGGTTGTGGCATCTAAACTCTGCTAAGTTCTGAGCAGCTGCAGTAACCTCGAGCTGTTGAGTAGCTCGTTCTTGTTGGTGTGCAACTCTCTCTTGTTACTAAGCAGCTTGGTCGGTTTGTTGTGCGATAGCCTCAGCCATCCTCTGCATCGCCGCAATGGCTGTTGCCATGTCTTCCCTTCGTGCCATTTTATTTTCTCAAGTCGGATTAACTGAAAACACAGAAAAGTCAGTTCCATTCACTAGGGATACCAAACAATGCACCTTTGCGTTTACTATTTAGAGAATACACAACACAAATAAGACAGACTCAATCACAAGATCTAAAGAAACATAAACCGGGGCTCTGATACCAACTTAATGTAACGCCCCTTTTTGGAAAGAAACGTCACATTGTCAATTACAATGCAAAAATAAAATTATATAAGTTAAGGCCCGGTTCCTTTTAATATAATATATATTTACTTGATTATAGTTGGGTAATTAAATTGGTGAATTTTTTTTTTGTTATAATAGCAATAATTAATAACGACGGTGACGGAACATCAATGGAAATAAAGAATAAAAGCAAAAGTAAAGCAGACATGGGAATTAACATTGCATCTTTATATATATATTGATCAAACTGTTTAGTTACAAAGCCTAGTATACTAAAAAGCAAAACTATACCTGCCCCCAAAAGATTATACATATACATCCCCATGGTATCAGAAAATATACAGCCCATTACAGTCAAAACATTAGGCCCCCAAAATAAAATACTGGTAGCCCTTAATAGCTACAAGTAATATCAGTCCCTCAAATGAGGAGGAATCGTGTCAGGATCCTCTTCAGGATCCTCCGCGAGGTCGTCCTCAGGGACCTCCTCGGGGTCTTCCTCATCAGAGGAAACTGCCATAGGAGCCACAGAGCTACGGGACGGGGCCCAAGCTGTGGAGTCAAAAGAGTCTTCCAGCGGGGTGTAGTAGCGGTCACCCCACATCTCCCATATAGGAAAATGAAATTCCAGACAGAGGCTGATACAGCAGGTGAAAATCGGTGGCTCGCGACGCCTCCAGGCCAAAGCTAACGACACATCCCCCAAGTAGACGCAGCGCTCAAAATCAAAGTTGATGTGTCAGCACTCTGGCCCACCTAGGAAGGTCAGACGTACATAACCCAGAAATCCACTCGGGTGCACCGCCATGATCCGACACTAGACGCTAATTGCGATCGGGCCAAAATCCGGGGAAGTCGGGATCTTCGCCTTCTTTGCCGTCATCTTCGATAGAACACAATATACAGATGGGAAATAATAAAAAGACAGGGAAGAGGTAAGACATCCTACCATCATTACAAATTATAGCAACAAGAAACAAAATGGCGCAAAGTGCCCACATAGCATTTTAAACAACAATAATGATAATAAACATTGAATGGCAGTAATAATCAACCAAGTAGTTCCAGGCAATTATATATATATCAGTAATACAACAGTTTCAATTATGATAACAATAAATGCCAGATAATTCATGGATTCACTATGCACATGCATATGAAGTCAAAATCCTACTTCATGGAGCTAGACACAAACGGTCAGAGAGGAAGATCAGGAGACACGTCTGCAACTCGGCTGCCAAGGCCAAAGTGCTATAATCCATCAATTTATCCACGTGCACATCATGACATTATACAGACAGTCTACGCTAGATCACGATATAGGACAGTGTCTCGGTCCGGATCGTCAGTGCGTTTGCATCGGTCTGCCCCACGGACAGAAGAGCTACCAACTGTCCATTGCGAGGTACCCGCACCCTGACGCCTCCAAGGTCAACAAATGACCTACACTTGTCTATTCGCACCCGCACTAAGGTGTGTTCAACTCCTAGGCAACTCGGCCTTAACATAGTCCAACGGACATTCACAATGCATACGGACTCTATGCATAATCATGTATGATCATTTTTACATACAGTTCCACCATATGCCACAATTTGCCAGAGCAAAAATCAACAAAATCATTGGTCACTCACATGGACCCACGATATCATAATATTAGAATTAAATGAATTAATGCATTTTCAAGGTGTATTATGAATTCTTGTTTAGGTTTAGCTCTCCTTACAGAGGTTGTCTTTAACAGAATCCTATTAGTTGATTAGATTCCCTTAGGTAATTTATTCATATACGAGAAGGTCATTCTGAGATCTCAATGTCTCACACTATCTTGTTCTTACCCTAATTAAAATTATCCTAAGTCTTATGAACATTCCATTATTGGTTCTTTAAAATTTATGAATCTCGGTATAATTAAATTCTCCAATTTGCTAATTCTTGCATCCTATTCCCATTAATTTAATCACTAGGTATTAGGTGATAAATTATGATTTTGGATTCGATGGAGACAATGGCTCTAGTGTACAAAAATGAGGCTACCTTTCGACGAAAAATATCCTGACAGAATGATGAAAGATGGGAGAACATTATTGCACAAGAATGGCAAAGAATCAATTTCTGTCGAATGAAGATTCTGTCGAATGGAGATCAAAAACTGTTGAATATACTAAAAGGCCAGCAGAAATCCTAATTCGATGGACGAGTGTTGACGTTGGAGAAATCTTCTCTACTGAATGGTCAGAAGTTCTAACTCGATGGACATCAACATTCTAACTTGATGGATATTTACATCCTAACTCGAGGGATATTGACATTGCACTAAATGGTCAGAAGATCAAAATCGATGGAATGGTCAGAAGATTAAATTCGACGGATATTGACATTATACTAAATAGTCAGAAGATCAAATTCGACGAATGTTGACATTCTAACTCGATGGATATTGATATCCTAACTCAACGGATATTGACATTGTGCTTGATGGTCAGAAGGTCAAATTCGACGAATATAGTCAAAAGATCAAAATCAACAAATATGATCAGAAGATCAAATTCGACAAATATTGACATTGCACTAAATGGTCAAGAGTCCAAACTCGACGGACGTTGACATTGTACTATATGGTCAGAAGTCTAAACTTGACGAACATTGACACTCTACTAAATGGTCAGAAGTTCAAATTGTTACAATTGTTCACAAAGAATCCCTAAGTTTTTGCTCTCAACCCATGGCCATCCGAGAACCAATCCGATGTCATTTCCTCCTATGTTATACATTCCAATCCATTCAGATACATCAATATACATAAACAAACAATTTAATGGCACAAACACCTTACAAACAACATGCAAAGAAAGGATAACCCTCAATAGGGTTCCCTCACTATCAGTCACAGATAATGTTTCTAAATGCTAATAGAGGTTGAGGAGGAGTGTCTTCCTCTTACCTTAGAGAAGAGCAAGAAAAGTAAGCTCCTTTTGTCCTTGAAATCTGGTTCTTCATTACTACCGAAAACCTTGGTGTTCAATTCTGAAAAATAAAAATCAAAAAGTGGAAATAGAATCCATAGTCACCAATGTGACCATTGAATACGAAAATAGGGAGAAAGAAGAAGAAAGTTGAGAGCTTTACCTTAAAGCTCCAAGCTTTGATGTTGGGCTGCCAACCACGAAAATGGAGGAATAAAGAAGAGCTCCACCAAGAAGAAAGCTTGAAGACGGTGAGGGGAAAAATAGTCTCTATTGAGTTGAGTAAAGGAAGCTTAAACCCAACAATGGTGGTTGTGGGTGTGTGCAGCCGTGTGAAGAAGAGAGAAAGATGAGTGAGCTGCGTATGGGAGGAGAGGAAATGAGAGAATGAAAAGGTAATGTCCCTCTTAGTCAACCGTGCAGCACCAAAAAGGGAGGAGAGAGAAAAATAGTTGGGAAGGAAGCTTCCTAGAAGCTTCCCTCAAAGCTTCCTTGAGAAGCTTCGCCCGCTTCTCGATAAAGTGCATAGTAAGCTTGTCTCCTTAATTAAATACATCCGACAGATGATTAATTACACTGTTAGAATTATTTTCTCAGTGAATTAAAGTTACAATTGATGAAAATAATATTTTATTATTCATCAGATGATTTTATGATACAGTGATTTTATTCATCAGATAAAATCTCATAAAATGTAAACCTCGTAAACTGTGCTCGACCTCGGGTTTAATAAGATTCCCCATCGACGTCTCCATAATTCAGAGTTTACCACCCTCAGGGAAAATATTCTATTTTCCCGGCTTCGCTCAGTACATACGTAAACTGAGAAATATATTAAAATATTCATCATTTCCAAAAAAATTCACAAAAATTCCTAAAAATCATAAATATTATAAAATAATTATTTATAATGAAATAAAGAATTTTCAAGATGTTACAAAGCACACTTTCTCTTCCATTTTCTCTCTCAATTTCGGCCAACACCCAAAACCACACCACCAGTCTTCTATAATTTTACCTCTTCACTTTTCTTGAACCAAAATCATATTCTAAACACTTTTCCTTCACAAGGTTTTGTCAAAAACCTACTCTATCTAGTTCAAAATCCAACCTTTTGTTCACTTTCCCAAGGGTAAGTTTTGATTCTTTGGTTTAAAGTTTGGTTTTTGATTATCTAAACCATGATTGATCCATGGTTTTTCAATCTTAATTCTTGTATGTGTTTTTACTAATTATTTAAAGATTATTAGGATTTTGTGTTGATTTTTAAGAAAGCAAGGAGAAGAAGGAGACTAGCCAATCTTTGTCTTCAAGAGGTAAGAAGGAGATTTAATCTTATCAACCCTAAGTGGTGATAGGAAAATGGATTGTTTGTGTGTGAAGAATCCATAAGGATTGATTTGTGTGGTTGTTTATTGTTTTTATTATTTGTGTGATTGTTTAAATACTTTCCTATTTGTGATTTATTTTATTTGCTATACATGTCTATAGTTTTAAAATATATTGCATGTGTTTATATATTGTATGTGTTTATAGTTGTATGATTATTAAAGTAGGATGTGAATAACATGTAACGATTTGCATAAGTGTTGCAAAGAACACAAGGAGGCTCACGGCCTTACCATTAAACAGAGAACCAAAATGTTCTCAACCATTTTCTAAATCAATGATTTAAAGAATCTAGGTAAAATAATAAATTTAAGAATGATTTAGGTTAATTATGGCCAGCATGCCATTTAATGTATAATTGAATGCCATTTTATTTTCTAAGGTAGGTTAGGTAATTAATTTACAAAAGATTTGGATTCCAATGAATCTTTAAGAAAATAAAAGGAATGAACTTAGTTCTAAAATTCTAACATAGCAGAATTTATTTTAAGAAAGAATTAAATAGAACGCTTGAAAAATACTAACGTAGAGCTCACTCTATTAGTTTTGAAGCACGTTAGCAAGTTTCAAAGTGTAATTATTGGGTAATGTTAAAATGAACAGTAATTAGAGGAATACATTAAAAATACCTTATACTGATTTTATAGGCAAAATGCTGCCGAAAATTACTCAAATCAGACGAATAAAATGAAAAAATTCCATAATATATTTATAACATAAGGAAAATATTTTACGTAGTTTAAAAGTACTAGATATAATCTACACATATTTAAAATGATGATTTTAAGCTATATGGTTAAGAAAATGAATTAAAAATCTTACGCGATTGAGAAAATGATTTAAAAACATTACGCGATGTTCAAAAATGTCAAAATATATTTACGCAATTTTAAAACGTTTGTAAAAGTGATGCGATTGTGAAAATGCGATAAAATTTCTACGCGACTAAATGATGCAGGGAGTTTTACTGTCGGGCCAAAGTGGTGGACCCAGACATGTTGTGAGATAGTACTGTCAAGTGAGACAGGCTATATTTTTGGAATATTGTGACTAAGGGTATTTTCATAAATATGGTAAAATATGGATATTAAGGGTATTTGTGTAATTTTAGATCATGTTTAGAGTGTTATGCCAATTTGGTTGATAATTGGTGATTGATTAATGAGACGAATTACACCGGGTTGTGGTGTGATAGGCGTAGTGTGGTTCATTATATGAACTTGGAGGCATTAGTGTGCGGAGAATTCCACATGGGGACAGTGGGTTGCTCTTCTAGGCCGTGGTAACGGGCAACACACTAATGATCTTGACAAGCACTGTTCTTAATCGAGGTTTTGAGAAGACTATTATGTACAATGCCTGTAGTACACAATGTTTGGACTGTGTACTACTACACGATGTTTGGACTGTGGGCTATAGACACAACGTTAGACAGTGCAATAGTTTGGTTGGGCAGCCATAAGTACTATTAGTTCTTTTCGGATCATTCTCTCTGATATCCGTGTTTAGCTCCATGGAGTAGGAACGAGTCGATGTGTGTATCATTCATTATCTGCATTTTACTGCTTACTATAATTTGTGATAAAATGTATAATGTATTGTTTTGCTATACTGTGTGTGATATAATGGTATGTATTACTTTGCTATATTATGCATGATATGTTGGTATGTACTATTGTGATAATTATTTATATTGTCATTTTCTTTATTGCCATGCGGGTAATGATGTAGATTATCTCACCTCTCTATATGCTTTTCTCAATATTATTATATTGTTTCCGTAAAGAGTTTGAGGAAGATGAGGAATAGCCTCTTGAGATACAGTATTTGGACGAGCGACAGCCGGGCGAGCTGTACGAGGAAGAGGAACCAGTAGATCATTCTCACCATCAAGATTGATCTTGAGATCATGGCATTGCCGGGATTCTTCGATTTTGTGAGACTTGAGTTTCACGGAGGCTCAGAGGCTTGGCTTATGCGAGTGGATAGAGGAACAGTTGTCTACGTGGGACGTTTGACTGTGTCCCTATGTAAAGAGTATGATGGAGATGTTATATTTACTACTATGTTGTATTTACATCTAGAGTTGCCGCTGACTCTTAGGCATTACTGGCAAGGAATCTTCCATGCGCCTAGCGAGCTCAGTAGTGAGTCAACAGCCCGGACTCATGTCCATAGAGCTGTAAGACCTCCAGGAGTTCTGTCTTTCGATGATCTATCTGAAGATGATCCATCAGAGGGTTAGAAATCTTTCGAGGTGCACTTGGGCAATACTATGTTTTAGTTTTATGTCAACTTTTTACTGCTTTGTTAAATATTAGTAGTTGTGAATTATTGGTGTATTTAAGAAAAATCATATGTATATTATGGGTGATTATACTTTGTTTTATTTTGTGCTCTGTTTTATTTTATTTAATGTTATAAGTATAAAAGGAAAAAAAATTTACCACTAATATTATTTATGTACTAAACATTTTATAACTTGGGTAAGAGTTTTATTTTATTTTATTTCATTACATCATAAATGTGACACTCCCACAAGGGTGTTACATTAGTTGGTATCAGAGCCCAAGTTAGAGTCTTTTGGGGTTGTGGTTAGGTCTGTTTTTGCTTGTGTTGTGTGATTCTCTGTGATTTGTTTCTGAAAGGTTACATCTGACATTGTTTTGTCTTATTGAAGAAAGAGGATGTTTGGAGGAAGAAGAACGCGTGCGAATGTGGAACGTGATGTGGATCCAATGATTGCAGCTGCTGAAGCTATGCAGCGAATGGCAGAAGTGATTACCCAGCAAAATCAACGAGCAGCTCAACAGTAAGATGCAACTGCTGATGCTCTGAATTTGTTTGAGTTTAGGCGCAACAACCCGCTGCAGTTTAGAGGCGAGTCTTTGGATTCAAGACTTGGTAAGAGTATTCGAAGGAATGAGGTGCGTAGAGAATAGGAAGGCAACATATGCTGCTTTTATGTTGAGAAGAGATGTTGAGAATTGGTGGAGAGGAACCCGCCAATTATTGCGTGCTGAAGGGATTGAGATTACTTGGGAAGTGTTTAGTGAAGTATTTTTGGAGAAGTACTTTCCTGGTACTGCTCAAAATGCCAAGGAGATGGAATTTCTTGGTTTAAGACAGGGGAATATGACTGTTGGAGAATATGCTGCTAAGTTTAAAAGCTTGTAGCAGTTCTTAAGGTATTTCCAAATTCGGCCAGATGAGGTATGGAAGTGCCAAAAGTTTGAAAATGGACTGAAGGTAGAACTGAGGCGAGCAGTGCTACCTATGAGAATGAGGGAGTTTCCTATTTTGATGGATACTTGTCGACGACTCGAGGAGTTGGAGCCGTCCCGAGATCCAAGAAATTGTAACTTTAGACCGACTAGGTTCCAAAGAGGTGGTAGTAGCAGTAATAATCGGTTTCAGCGCAAACCTTATGCAAGACCATCAGGAAGTCAGCCTCAACGTCCGTCTGTTGGGGGAAATTCTAGCAGTAACTGAGCTGGTCAAAGTGTGGCGTTTACGCCGACATGTTTTAAGTGTGGAAATAGTGGCCATATATCTACAGATTGTCTGATCAAAGGAACGATCTGTTTCAACTGCAGAAAACTTGGACATGTTTCTAGGGATTGCACTCAGTCGGAAAGGAAGCCTGCTGTGAGAAATGTTCGTGCTACTCAGCCGCGATCTAGAGGGCGAGTACATACAATGACTGGAACTGAAGCTTCTTAATTTGAAGATCTTATTCAAGGAGAAGGTGTCATTGAAGGTAATCAACTGACTTTGCTATATGATTCGGGTGCAACACACTCATTTATTGCATATGACTGTGTGGAACGATTGAAACTGCCTGTGTCTTCTCTGAGTTTTCAATTGATTGTTTCTACACTAACTGCCAAGCCTGTTGTTACATCCAAAATATGTATGAACTGTCCTATTGTTATAAAGGATCATATGTTTTTGGTCAATTTGATTTGTTTACCTCTTGTTGAGATAGACATAATACTAGGAATGGATTGGTTATCTTCTAACCATATCCTGATAGATTGTGCAAGCAAAGCCATAGTTTTTCCTAAGGAAGAAAGTTCTGGATTCTTGACTGTTGTTAAGGTCAAGTCATTATTGAGGGATGGAGCTCAGGGATTTATGTTGCTATCTTCTTTAGAAGTCAAGAGCGAGAAGGATGTGAGCACTATTCCTATCGTCAATGAGTTTCCAGAGATTTTTCCTGATGATGTACCCGATTTGCCACCGGAAAGAGAGATCGAGTTCTCTATCGATTTGGTGCCAGGAGCAGGTCCTATTTTGATTGCACCATACCGAATGTCGCCTGCAGAGTTGGTAGAATTGAAGAAGCAATTGGAGGAACTATTGGAGAAGCAGTTTGTGCGACCTAGTGTTTCGCCATGGGGAGCACCAGTGCTACTAGTCAAAAAGAATGATGGAACTTCTCGACTTTGTGTTGATTATCGTCAGCTGAACAAGGTTACTATAAAGAATAAGTATCCACTACCGAGAATTGATGATTTGATGGATCAATTCAAGGGAGTCGTTGTATTCTCTAAGATAGATCTGCGATCAGGTTATCATCAGATTCGTGTTAAGGTCGATGATGTACCTAAGATAGCTTTCCGAACTCGTTATGGGCATTATGAGTATCAAGTGATGCCGTTGGGAGTGACGAATGCTCCTGCAATATTCATGGATTATATTAATAGGATTTTTCGTCCATACCTAGACAGATTTGTCGTTATCTTTATCGATGACATTTTGATCTATTCTCAAAGTCAAGAAGAGCATGCTGAACATCTCAGTATAGTTCTCCAGATTTTGAAAGAGAAGAAGCTGTATGTGAAGTTAGCAAAGTGCAAGTTTTGGTTAGAAGAAGTTCAATTTCTAGGTCACGTAATTTCAAACGAAGGTATTGCGGTAGACCCATCAAAGGTAGAGACCGTTTTGCAGTGGGAAAGGCCTAAAACAGTGACTGAGGTTCGAAGGTTTGTTGGATTAGCCGGATATTACCGAAGGCTTATTGAAGGTTTTTCCAAGATAGCTGGACCACTTACACAACTCACGAGAAAGAGTCAAGCTTTTGATTGGACGGAGGAACGTGAAGCAAGTTTCCAAGAGTTGAAGAAGAGATTGATGACTGCACTAGTGTTAATTTTGCCAGATCCTAATAAATCTTTTGAGGTGTATCGCGACGCTTCTTACCAAGGGTTAGGATGTGTGTTAATGCAGAATCAGAATGTAGTGGCTTATGCTTCAAGACAGCTGAAGGTTTATGAGAGGAACTACCCAATGCACGATTTGGAACTAGCTGCGGTAGTCTTTGCGCTAAAAGTGTGGAGGCATTTTCTATATGGAGCGATGTTTAATGTCTTTAGCGATCACAAGAGCTTAAAATACTTGTTTGATAAAAAAGAATTGAATATGAGACAGAGGCGATGGTTAGAATTCTTGAAGGACTATGATTTTCAGCTTCAATACCATCCGGGAAAGGCAATTGTAGTGGCGGATGCCTTGAGAAGAAAGGTGGTTAGTGTTTCTACCATGATGATAAAGGAGGAGGAGCTAATTAATCAATTCAGAGATCTATGGTTGTTAATGGAATTGGTACCCAGAAAGATTCATTTAAGTAAAGTTGTAGTTTTGAATGACTTGCTAGAAGTAATTCGAGAAAAACAAGATGTGGATTTGTTTTTACAGAATGAAAAGGAATTGTTGAAGCAAGGTCACAAAGCGATGGTGGAGGAAGGATCTGATGGAATCTTGAGATTTGAAGGACGAGTTTGTATACCTGATGATCCCAAACTCAAGAAAGCGATTTTGGATGAAGCTCATACTAGTAATTTGAGTATGCATACGGGAATGACAAAGATGTATCAAGACTTGAAGCGGATGTTTTAGTGGCCAAGAATGAAGAGAGATGTAGCAGAACGTGTAACGTATTGTCTTGTCTGTCAGAAGGCAAAAGTGGAACATCAACGACCTGCCGGTATGTTACAACCTTTAACTATTCCAGAGTGGAAGTGGGATAATATCTCGATGGATTTTGTTACCGGATTGCCAAGGACGAGGAAGGGTCATGATTCTATATGGGTTATAGTTGATAGACTTACGAAGTCAGCGCACTTCTTGCCAATCAATGTTAAGTATTCATTGGAGCGATTAACCCAGATATACATCAGCGAAGTGGTTATTTCATGGTGTACCTGCAAGTATAGTGTCTGATAGAGATCCGAGGTTTACGTCAAGGTTCTGAAAAAGTTTGCAAGAAGCTATGGGAACTAAACTGCGATTGAGTTCTGCATATCATCTGCAGACTGATGGTCAGACGGAGAGAACAATTCAATCGTTAGGATTTGTTGCGTGCTTGTGTGTTAGAACAATAAGGGAGTTGGGATGAATTTCTGTCTTTGATAGAATTCACCTACAACAATAACTTTCACTTGAGCATAGGGATGGCACCCTATGAAGCTCTTTATGGACAACGATGCCGAAGACCTTTGTGTTGGTATCAGGATGGAGAGAGTATGACTATTGGACCTGATCTTGTGCAATAGACTACGGAAAAGGTGAAGATGATACAGGAGAAGATGCGAACGACTCAAAGCCAACAGAAGAGCTATGCTGATAAGTGGAGGCGAACTCTGGAATTTGAAGAAGGTGATCATGTATTCTTAAGAGTGATGCCTACAATTGGTGTCGGAAGAGTTATCAAGTCTAGGAAGCTTACTCCTAAATTTATAGGGCCTTATCAAATTATTCGTCAGATTGGTCCTGTAGCCTACCAAATAGCTTTACCGCCTTTTCTATCCAATCTACATAATGTATTCCATGTGTCTCAGCTGAGGAAATATATTCCAGATCCAACCCATGTTATACAGCCAGATGAAGTGCAACTGAAGGATAATTTGACGTATGAAACACTTCCTGTTAAGATCGAAGACAGGAGAGTGAAACAACTTCGAGGGAAGATGATTGAACTGGTAAAGGTAATATGGAATGATGTAACGGGAGATACTACCTGGGAGCTAGAAGATAGGATGAGGGAGCAATACCCTCAATTGTTTTGATGTATGATGAATTTCGGGGATGAAATTCTTATTAGTAGGGGAGAGTTGTACACCTCAACTTTTGGGATAATTATAATATTATCCGGAAATGTACTGTTTTGTGAATTCTGTGAGTAGTAAATTAAATTTGACTGTTTCGTGAGTGTATTTGATTATTGAATGTGATTTACTCTGAGCCAGGGATATAATAATTTTCTAGCCGAAAAAATCTTATTTTAATTAATTGGAGCTGGGGGATCTTACTAAACCCAATTCTGATTGATATATATATTAATCTCTTAACTTTTAGGATTTAATCGTGTAATAAAATAATTTTATATTATTATAATATTATTTTATGTTACAGTACCTACTGTCTCAAAAATAGTAGAAATCTGCTTCAAAATGACCATGGACCCTTAAAAGTCTGTGGGACCCGTGTTTAGAAAAGCAGTCAACGATTCTGACTGGACAAATTTCTAAGCTAATGAGAGCAAGTCAATGAAAGTAGCTTGACTAATTTGAACCAATAGGAATAGGTCAAAGAAAGAAGCATGGACTTTAATATGGACCGTTGGATAAGACTTAGTTAGGAAGCCTTTAACCTTAACCATTGATCAAATCAATAGTGTGGATGTGAACTTGATTAGCAAGCATTGAATATTAGCCATGGATCTAATCAAGGGCTAGGAATTAAAGTTGAATTCAATGGTTAGGATTAGGACAAATATAGTGGCTTGACTTTGTTTAGTAGCTAATTAAGCCTAAAGTGATTAATATAATTACCTAATTAGCAAACTAAGTAAGCTAACCTAGTAATTAATTTGTTATAATCTAAATATTAATTAGATATCCTAATATTGTTTAAAGGTTATAATATATGTTAATATATGTTAAACTAATTAGTTTTATAATTAGAATGTTAATTAATATTAGTAGGAGACTTAACCTAATTAATTGCCTATTTAATTAGCATGGAATTAGTCTTTAATTGAAACAAATTAAACCCCCCTAAACCCAAGGAACCCCACGACCATGGAGGCCCAAAGTCACAAGTTCTACATGGTTCTTGAACCACCCAAAGTGACATCAGCCATGTGCACCATAATGTGAACACAAATAGATATTTACCTATTCAAATTAAACACTCAACCTCACCCAAAAATACTCACACGGCAGCCCCCTCATTTTCACTCTTGATATTCACTTTTTACACTTATCATAATCAAAGCTTTCATTTCTCTCAAAAACACCAAGATTCCAAGCATGTAACGCTCCTTTTTGGAAGGGAACATCACATTGTCAATTACAATGCGAAAATAAAATTATATAAGTTAATACCCGGTTCCATTTAATATAATATATATTTACTTGATTATAGTTGGGTAATTAAATTGATGAATATTTTTTTGTTATAATAGTAATAATTAATAACCACGGTGACGGAACATCAATGGAAATAAAGAATAAAAGCAAAAGTAAAGCAAACATGGGAATTAACATTGCATCTTTATATATATAGAGATCAAACTGTTTGGTTACAAAGCCTGGTATACGAAAAAGCAAAACTATACCTGCCCCCAAAGGATTATACATATACATCTCCACAGTATCAGAAAATATACAGCCCACTACAGTCAAAACATCAGGCCCCCAAAATAAAATACTGGTAGCCCTCAGTAGCTACAAGTAATATCAGTCCCTCAAATGAGGAGGAATCGTGTCAGGATCCTCTTCAGGATCCTCCGCGAGGTCGTCCTCAACGACCTCCTCGGGGTCTTCCTCATCAGAGGAAACCGCCATGGGAGCCACAGAGCTACAGGACGGGGCCTGAGCTATGAAGTCAAAAGAGTCTTCCCGCGGGGTGTAGTAGCGGTCACCCCACATCTCCCGTATAGGAAAATAAAATTCCACACATAGGCTGATACAGTAGGTGAAAATCGGTGGCTCGCGACGCCTCCAGGCCAAAGCTAATGACACATCCCCCAAGTAGACGCAGCACTCAGAATCAAAGTTGATATGCCAGCACTCTGACCCTCCAAGGAAGGTCAGACGTACATAACCCAGAAATCCACTCGGGTGCGCCACCATAATCCGACACTAGACGCTAATCGCGATCGGGCCAAAAGCTGGGGAAGTCGGGAGCTTCGCCTTATTTGTCGTCGTCTTCGGTAGAACATAATATACAGATGGGAAATAATAGAAAGACAGGGAAGAGGTAAGACATCCTACCATCATTACCAATTATAACAACAAGAAACAAAATGGCGCAAAGAGCCCACATATCATTTTTGAAAGCAATAATGATAATAAACATTGAATGGCAGTAATAATCAACTAAGCAGTTCAGACAATTATATATATATATATATATATATATATATATATATATATATATATATATATATAGTAATACACACAGTTCCAATTATGATAATAATAAATGCCAGATAATTCATGGATCCACGATGCACATGCATACGAAGTCAAAATCCTACTCCATGGAGCTAGACACAAACGGTCGGAGAGGAAGATCAGGAGACACGTCTGCAACTCGGCTGCCGAGGCCAAAGTGCTATAATCCATCAATTTATCCACGTGCACATCATGGCATTGTACAGACAGTCTATGCTAGATCACGATATAAGACAGTGTGTCGGTCCGGATCGTCAGTGCGTTTGCATTGGTCTGCCCCACGGACAGAAGAGCTACCAACTGTCCATTGCGAGGTACCCGTACCCAGACGCCCCCAAGGTCAACAAATGACCTACACTTGTCTATTCGCACCCGCACTAAGGTGTGTTCAACTCCTAGGCAACTTGGCCTTAACATAGTCCAACGGACATTCACAATGCATATTGACTCTATGCATAATCATGTATGATCATTTTTACATACAATTCCACCATATGCCACAATTTGCCAGAGCAAAAATTAACAAAATCATTGATCACTCACATGGACCCATAATATCATAATATTAGAATTAAATGAATTAATGCATTTTCAAGGTGTATTATGAATTCTTGCTTAGGTTTAGCTCTCCTTACAGAGGTTGTCTTTAACAGAATCCTATTAGTTGATTAGATTTCCTTAGGTAATTTATTCATATACGAGAAGGCCATTCTGAGATCTCAATGTCTCACACTCTCTTGTTCTTACCCTAATTAAAATTATCCTAAGTCTTATGAACATTCCATTCTTGGTTCTTTAAAATTTATGAATCTCGGCATAATTAAATTCTCCAATTTGCTAATTCTTGCATCCTATTGCCATTAATTTAATCACTAGGTGTTAGGTGATAAATTATGATTTTGAATTCGACGTAGACAATGGCTCTAGTGTACAAAAATGAGGCTACCTTTCGATGAAAAATATCCTGACAGAATGATGAAAGATGGGAGAACATTATTGCACAAGAATGACAAAGAATCAATTTCTGTCGAATCAAGATTCTGTCGAATGGAGATCAAAAACTGTCGAATATACTAAAAGGCCAGCAGAAATCCTAATTCGACAGACGGGTGTTGACGTTGGAGAAATCTTCTCTACTGGATGGTCAGAAGTTCTAACTCGACGGACATCAACACTCTAACTCGACGGATATTTACATCCTAACTCGACGGATATTGACATTGCACTAAATGGTCAGAAGATCAAAATCGACGGAATGGTTAGAAGATTAAATTCGACGGATATTAACATTATACTAAATGGTCGGAAGATCAAATTCGACGGATGTTGACATTCTAACTCAACGGATATTGATATCCTAACTCGATGGATATTGACATTGTGCTTGATGGTCAGAAGGTCAAATTCGACGAATATGGTCAGAAGATCAAAATCGACGAATATGATCAGAAGATCAAATTCGACCGATATTGACATTGCACTAAATGGTCAGGAGTCCAAACTCGACGGACATTGACATTGTACTATATAGTCAAAAGTCTAAACTCGACGGACATTGACACTCTACTAAATGGTCAGAAGTTCAAATTGTTACAATTGTTCACAAAGAATCCCCAAGTTTTTGCTCTCAACCCGTGGCCATCCAAGAACCAATCCGACTTCATTTCCTCCCATGTTATACATTCTAATCCATTCAGATACATCAATATACACAAACAAATAATTTAATAGCGCAAACACCTTACAAACAACATGCAAACAAAGGATAACCCTCAATAGGGTTCCCTCACTATCAGTCACAAACAACGTTTCTAAATGCTCATAGAGGTTGAGGAGGAGTGTCTTCCTCTTACCTTAGAGAAGAGCAAGGAAAGCAAGCTCCTTTTGTCCTTGAAATCTGGTTCTTCACCACCACCAAAAACCTTGGTGTTCAAATCCAAAAAATCAAAATCAAAGAGTGGAAATGGAATCCATAGTCACCAATGTGACCATAGAATACGAAAATGGGGAGAAAGGAGAAGAAAGTTGAGAGCTTTACCTTAAAGCTCCAAGCTTTGATGTTGGGCTGCCAACCAAGAAAATGGAGGAATAAAGAAGAGCTCCACCAAGAAGAAAGCTTGAAGACGGTGAGGGGAAAAATAGTCTCTATTAAGTTGAGTAAAGGAAGCTTGAACCCAACAATGGTGGTTGTGGTGTGTGCAGCTGTGTGAAGAAGAGAGAAAGAAGAGTGAGCTGTGTATTGGAGGAGAGGAAATGAAAGAATGAAAAGGTAATGTCCCTCTTAGTCAACCGTGCAGCACCAAAAAGGAAAGAGAGAGAAAAGTGGTTGGGAAGGAAGCTTCCTAGAAACTTCCCTCAAAGCTTCCTTGAGAAGCTTCGTGCGCTTCTCGATAAAGTGCATAGTAAGTTTGTCTCCTTAATTAAATACATCCGACAGATGATTAATTACACTATTATAATTATTTTCTCAGTGAATAAAAGTTACAATTGATGAAAATAATATTTTATTATTCATAAGATGATTTTATGATACAGCGATTTTATTCATCAGATAAAATCTCGTAAAATGTAAACCTCGTAAATTGTGTTCGACCTTGGGTTTAGTAAGATCCCCCGTCTACGTCTCTACAGTTCAGAGTTTACCAGCCTCAGGGAAAATATTCTATTTTCCCAGCTCTGCTCAGTACACACGCAAAATGAGAAATATATTAAAATATTCATCATTGTCAGAAAAATCCACAAATATTCTTAAAAATCATAAATATTATAAAATAATTATTTATAATGAAATGAAGAATTTTCGGGATGTTACAACACTCCCCTTCTAAAAAGGAATTTCATCCTCGAAATTTGCATACCTTAGAATAACTGTGGGTGTTGCTCCTTCATCTTGCCTTTCAGCTCCCAGGTTGCATCTCCAGTCACCTCGTTCCAAATTACCTTTACCAATGAGATCTCCTTGCCTCTTAATTGCTTTATCCTTCTATCCTCGATTCTTACAGGAGGTGCCACATAAGTTAAGTTCTCTTTTATTTGTACTGCGTCTGGTGCTATGATATGACTTGGATCAGGAAGGTATTTTCGAAGTTGTGACACATGGAAAACATTATGAATGTTTGAAAGGAAATGAGGTAAGGCTATTTGATAGGCTACAGGACCTACTCGATGAATGATTTGGTATGGTCCAAGAAATTTTGAAGTGAGTTTTCTAGATTCTAGGGCCCAGCCTACCCCAGTCGTAGGTGTGACATTCAAGAATACATGCTCGCCTTCCTCAAACTCAAGAGGCTTTCTCCTTTGGTCTGCATAACTCTTTTGTCGACTCTGAGCCGTCCTCATCTTTTCCTGAACCATCTTAACCTTCTCAGTTGTCTGCTGTATAACCTCTGGTCCAATAGTAAGGCGCTCACCATCTTGGTACCAACACAGAGCTGTTCGACACCGTCATCTATACAGAGCTTTATAGGGTGCCATCCCTATGCTCGAATAATGATTGTTGTTGTACATGAATTCTATCAATGGTAGAACTTCATCCTAACTTCCAGTCTATTCTATGGTACAAGCTCTAAGCAAATCTTCCAAAGATTGGATCATCCTCTCTGATTGACCATCGGTCTGTGGGTCATAAGCAGAACTCAGACGTAACTTCGTCCCTAATGCTTCTTGCAAACTCTTCATAAATTTGAAGTAAATCTCGGATCTCTATCCGAAATAATACTTGTAGGCACACCGTGCCAATATAGATTTGAGTCAGTCTCTCCAGTTTGTATCTTATGTCGATCGGGAGAAAATGTGCTCATTTCGTGAGTCAGTCCACGATTACCTAAATCTAATCATGACCTTTTCTTGTTCTTGGCAATCTAACTACAAAATCCATTACAATGTTGTCCCACTTCCATTCAGGAATAGACAACGGTTGCAGTAATCCCACTGGTCTCTGATGTTCTACTTTAGCTTTTTGACAAACTAGACACGTCGATACGCGTCTAGTGACGTTACTCTTCATTCCATGCCACCAGAACAATTTCTTCAAGTCTTAATACATTTTTGTTATGCCCGGATGCATACTCAGTTGGCTTGTGTGAGCATGGTTGATGATATATTCTCTAAGTTCTTGGTCACGGGGAATACAAACTCTTCCACGGAATCTCAGAATTCCGTCTGTTCCTTCCGCAAATGCTGTTTCATTACCTTGCTTCATCTGTTCCCTCACTTCTTGCAAAAACTCGTCAACCTTCTGCTTTTCCCTTATATCATCCATCAGCTCACTTGTGATGGTAACCATATTCATGCAAATCTTCCCTGGTTCTAACTCCACAAAAGACCATACATCTCTAAATTGCTCTATCATATCCTTTTCCTTGATCATCAGGGCACAGACACTGATCATCTTCCTACTTAGGGCATCTGCCACAACATTTGCCTTGCCAGGGTGATACAGAAGTTGGAAATCACAATCCTTTAGGAACTCTAACCACCTTCGCTGCCTCATGTTCAACTCCTTTTGATCATACAGATACTTCAGACTCTTGTGATCACTGAAAATATTGAACATCGCCCCGTAGAGAAAATGCCTCCATATCTTCAGAGCAAAAACTATAGCCGTTAATTCCAAGTCATGCGTCGGGTAGTTCTTCTCGTGCACTCGTAATTGCCTTGAAGCATAAGCCACTACTCTTCCATACTACATAAGTACAGATCCTAGTCCTTAGTGTGAAGCGTCGCAATACACCTCAAACTGCTCATTCGGATCGGGTAGCACTAACATCGGTGAGGTAGTCAGCCGATTCTTCAACTCTTGGAAACTCTGCTCACAACTGTCAGTCCACTCAAAAGCTTTGTTCTTCCTCGTGAGTTGTGTCAGTGGTCTAGCAATCTTGGAGAATCCCTCAATGAACCTCTGGTAATATCCTGCTAAACCCACGAAGCTTCGGATCTCCGTTACTGACTTCGGCCTTTCCCACTGCAGCACTGCCTCCACCTTTAATGGATCCACTGCAATCCCATCCTTCGAGATCACGTGACCCAGAAACTTAACTTATTCCAGCCAAAATTCACATTTCGACAGTTTGGCATACAGTTTCTTTTCCTTCAAAATCTGAAGAACTATACTGAAGTGTTCAGCATGGTCCTCCTGATTTTGAGAGTATACCAGAATGTCATCAATGAAGACCACAATGAATTTGTCCAAGTAAGGATGAAAGATTCGGTTCATGTAGTCCATAAAGATAGCTGGTGCATTCGTCACGCCAAACGGCATCACGAGATATTCGTAATGACCGTATCGGGTATGAAAAATAGTCTTGGGTACATCCTCCATTTTTACTCGTATCTGATGATACCTAGATCGCAAATCAATCTTTGAAAACACCACTGCTCCCTTCAGTTGGTCCATTAAGTCATCAATTCTTGGGAGTGGATACTTATTCTTGATCGTTACTTTGTTTAGCTACCGATAGTCCACACATAATCTTGAAGTGCCATCCTTCTTACGAACTAACAGTACTGGTGCTCCCCACGGTGATACATTTAGTCTGACAAATTGCTTTTCCAAAAGCTCTTCTAGCTATTTCTTGAGCTCAGCTAACTCTGTCGGTGCCATCCTATAAGGTGCTATAGACACGGGACCAGCTCCCGGTACTAGGTCGATAGCAAACTCTATGTCTTAAGCCGGTGGTAAACCAGGTACATCCTCAGGAAAGACTTCAGGAAACTCATTCACCACTAGAATTGTGTTCACATCAACCTCGCTCTCGACTTTCAAAGAAGACAGTAGCATGTATCCGTGAGCTCCTTCTTTCAAGAGAGCTTGAACTCGGTTGGCCGTCAGTGTTAGTCATGGCAACCATTACCCAAGAGGGGGGTGAATTGGGTATAAAAACTTTTCATAAAAGCTCTTAAAATAAACACAAATATTTAAGCTATTAAATAGAAGAAAAGAAATTACGAGATGAAGAATAAAAGCTTTAAGAACAGCAAATAAATAAATATGCAATAATATAAAATTATGTAAAATAAAGAGATTGAGAATAAAGAAGCAGGCACGATATTTATTATAGTGCGCCATTTTTCAAAACCATGATGTGGGCAAGAATTTAACAAATCTTTAAAACGTTCCTAACTTAGAAAATACACTTCATTTGAATTTTGGGAAAAATTTTGGATTTGTCTTTTCAAAGAATTAATTTTATGTGTTGGAAAAAATTCCTTTTAAAAACTCATCTTGCATTTCTTGCCATGTGCCAATTGATCTTGGTTTCAAAGCGTTAAGTCAAGTTTTTGCTTTATCTTTCAAAGAAAATGGAAAAAATTTAAATTTAACAATCTCTTCAGTACAAGTTTAGTCATTAAAAATGGTACCTACTTCCTCAAATTCTTTTAGATGTAAATATGGGCTTTCAGATTCTAAACCATGGAATTTAAGAAGTAATGAAATCATACCCAATTTAAATCTAAAATTGTTAGCCTTTAGTGGAAAGATAAAACATGATGAACTAGAATTTCGAGATGGTTGCAAATATTCATGCATGGTTCGCAACGGTTGATTTTCATGTTCATCATGAATACTTTCATTTTCAGCCATTGTGTTTAATGTGTGTGATTGTGATTCAAACAAATCAATATATAAAGTATCAAGATTAATTTTAACCAAACGACCAAAATTTAAATCACGATACAAATTAAGCATAAATAAGTAACTTAAAATAGAAAAGAAAATGTACAAGTAAGCAGTATAAACCAACCATTAAATATTAACAAAGATGTGATATAAACCAGCCATCAAATAAGTATTAACAAGTAGTAAGTTAGTAAGCTGATAAAGTAAAAAGTTAGTAAGGTGATAAATTAAAAAGTTAGATAGTTAGAAAGTTAATAATTAGGTTAGTAAGTTAATGTTGGTCCGTAAATCCGCAAGCGCACGGGCCGACAAGTAATATAAAGGAGAGTTAGAGTATCGTGTCCCAAGGGATTGAATAATTAGAAGAATGTTAAACTTAACCAAAATTCACAAATTTTTATCCAAGCAAACGAAGGAGAATAAGTTGCAATTAAAATAACAATTTAAGAGAAACAAAATAAGAAAACACCAAACACCAATTCCACTAGAGAATATGAGAATGATTAAAGCCTAGGGGTCCCTATTCACTTACTACTTCAATGCATAATTGCAAATAACAAGCACCAATCAATGAAATGACATTTGTTAGCTAATAACCATCAATAGATAAGAGCCTATGTCTAGGACAATTACCTATGCAAAACTTAACAAATCCACTATGTGTCCATGTGAGTTAGCATAAGAATCACTCATTGAGACCAATTATCAAACACTTGCCATGCATGACCAAGAGGTATGTGTCCATCCCCTTAGTTAATCAACACACTCATACCAATAGAATGTAATTGAATATACATCAACCATACCATATCCATATTCACAACACCCTATTTCTAGTTCAATTAGAATATTAAAAACATACAATTGATGGCCAATCAATAATAAGCACTAAGCATAGATATGGATGAACAAAATCAATTTCATTGAAAGGATACCCAACTAATTACACATTAATCAAATCCATAGCGAGATCCTAGAGAGCCCCTAGATTAGAGTTTAGTTACACATCATGAAAGAGAAGAGAACAAATGAAATAAAATGATCCATCAAGTTACAAATCAAGAGGTAAAGGGAAAGAATAGACAAAAATGGAGAAATTCCAAGCTTGATCCTCTTCCTTGATCTTGATTCTCCCTTGAGTCACCTTCAATCTAAATGGGTTCCTCCTCTTCTCACTTGCTCTCTAGAATTTATGGTTTGTTGAAAAACAGAATATCTCTCTCAATCCCCAAATCAGATATTAAAAGCTAATTTTCGTGGATCAGAATTTTTCCCATGCCTAGGCTTGGCTTTTCCACTCCTAGGCGTGGTTAAGAAGTACGTGGTCTCAGGTGCAATCCATGCATAGGCGAGATTTTCCCATGCCTAGGCGTGGGTGTCTCTGTTTGAGCACCCTGAAAACCTGAGAGTTACACGCCTAGGCGTGACTTTTCCAAGCCTAAGCGTGGAGGTCTCTGCTTGGAAATTCCTGAAATGCTGCAAGGATCACGCCTAGGCGTGATTTTGCCACGCCTAGGCGTGAGTTAGTTGCCCTTGCTTCTCTTTTGCATCCTTCTCCATTTTGAACTCTTCTTTGCTTCCTTATCCTTTCCAAGGTCTTTCCTTCTTGAATTTCTGCAACAAAAACAATGCTTTAATTCATCAAGCCATAATCCATCTCAATTTCTTAAATACAAGCATCAAAAATTGAATTCTTAAACAATTGAGATACAAAGCTTAAATCATCAAGATCATGTATGAATTGGACCATTGGGTCTTGAAAATTTAAGGAAAGCATGCTCATATACATTCAAATTCATGTGAAATAACTTCATTTCCCGAAGTTATCACACCCCCAAACCTAAAGTTTTGCTAGTCCTCGAGCAAACTAAACCAGGCAGGAAAGGAATCACAGTCCAATCCAAAGGTCAAGAAATATGAGGCAAATTGAACTAGGGCAAATCTAGCTTCCAATTATCATTCATACCCTTAGAAATCACATTTCAATCCTCACAACAAGGTCCACACATGCAAGAAATTCTCAACTACCATGCTCACCCTTTTATGCCATTTTTGTGCATGAAAGATTTCCCAAGCTCATGAGTTTAAGACCCTTTCCTAATTATGAAGAGCAAGATGGATGAATTATAAAATGCACATGCACTCTCAAAAGAATGTCCTTCATCCCTTTCTCCACTAATGTAGGCAAGACAAAATCAAAGATCATGAGGGTCTTTTAAGCTTGTAATGTAAGGCTAAGGGTAGTGGCTAAGGAAGAAGGGAAATGATTTTAATCCAAATATCAAACACATAATCAACCACTTCCATTGAATCAAGTCAAGCATGTAGATGCATAAACATAAACCAACTTGAAGAATCAATCTTCTTTATTCCATTTTCTCATCACATAATCAAAAGGGCTTTAATTTACACAATAGCCCACTTATTTTCTTTCTTTCTTTCTTCTTTTTCTTTTTCTCTTTTTTGTTTTATTTATTTATTTATTTATTTTTTATTTTTTATTTTTTATTTTTTGAATGAACAAAATCAATTTTTGAATGAAAGTTGGTAATCACAATTTTTTTTTTAGATTCTTAGCATCATACACAACACTATGGCTCAAAACAACAGAACTGCTTAATCATGTGCTCAACAAGGGACCTGTAATGAGGGGAAGAGACTTTTCTTTCACAAGCATGGTTTAAGAGGGTGGAGAGATTAGGGTTAAAGAAATGAAAATTAGGCCACACACACGCACACTAGGCTTCAAAATGGGTTCTAGGCATATCATTCAATCAAGGTTGGCTTGAAAAGCTCAATCGGTCCAAATAAGTGCCCTAGTCATTTCATTGAAAATGCATTGTATAGGATTTCACCTTAAAAGGGAATCAAATAAGCTTCTAAGAAGCAAAATTGACTATACACATGCCAATCATAAATTTCTCCAATCATGCAATAGAGAATTTCTCTCATATGCAATTATGGCAATAAGTGTAAGTACAAAATTTTGAATTTTTACAATTGAGTTCCCAAGCAGTGAGGTGTATATTTGATCCATACATTCATCAAATATTCTAATCAGAAATTAGGCATGCACCAATTCAACTTGCCTCAACACACACTCATCAATTCAATTCCTAATTCACGCAACCCTCAAGGCTTAATCATGCTCACTCAAATTTGAAATTTCAGCAAAAACAAAGGCAAAGAGAAGGGAATCGATATATATATGTCCAAAACAATGATTCAACAAGCAATCACAAAAAGATCATAAAGTTTCCCCCCCAAACCTAAGTTATGCAGTGTCCCACTGTAACCAAAAGAAATCAAGTCTCCAATAAAGTATGTACAGTGGACATAAAGTAAAGACAGAAAAATAAAACAGAAAGATCATAAAAATATGAGGCTGGTGCCTTAAATCAAATCGTCCTCATCCAACAGGTCATCGCCCTCAGCGCCCAACTCCGTATCATCAGCAGGTGGAGGAGGTGGAGGAGAAGGTGAAGCTGTAAATAGTGGAGCTGCAAAAGCAGGAAATGCTGGAAAATCATCCATTGGGCGCCCCTAACCCAAGGCCATCCAATGAATGCCCTGGTAAAGCGAAGCTAGCATCTCTTGCTACGTAATCAGTATCTCCTGCTGTCGATCCAAGTGCTGCTGAATGGAGTGTGCCCAGGCGGTATCAAAAACTTGGAACAGGCTGTGGAGCACGTGCAGGAGCAGGCTCGGGATCTAGAACTGGGGGCTGGACCGGGGCTCGCTTGTGCTTTTCCTGAGCAGTCATAATGGTCTGCACTGCCCGTTCTGTCATGGGAGTCTTCAGCTTCACATGGACTTCAATGTCCTTCCAAGTCATTTTTGATTTCTAACACAGCGCACAAATAAGAGAGGGGAAGAACAATGATTTCAGCTTCATTGTGATGCAAAGCTTGAGGTGATCATAAAGAATCTGCACAGTGTCCTCCCGCTGAAGAGTATGGATGGCATATAGCATGTATGCGCGCTTAGGATAAATCTCTGATCTATGCTCCGTAGGTAGCAATGAGGAGTAAACGAAGTGATTCCACGAGCGCAGCTCTTTGCGCAGACTTTCCTGTTTAATGAAACGGATCGAATAATCTGTGTTGCGTTGCACTTGAATAGGAAAAGTAGAATCACAGATAACTTCCAGTACTGTTTCAAAAGGTGTACCACCATCTTCTTCCGGCAGCTGCAGGGTTTGGTACGTACATACCAGTGGAGGAGGGCCAAGGTGCAAAACCTAGCTGATGCGCTCAATAAAGTAGTTAACAGTCCTCCCTCTGACTTTAGCAGTGGTCTCAGAATGCTTTTCAGCAAATACGTTGGCATAGAATTCCTTGATTATTGCAGCTACTGGTTCTTCCATAAGATGCTCCGCAAAATGTTGCCAGTGGAGTTCCTTAGTGGCACTAGTAATGGCGGGATATCGTACCATATTAAGGTCATGGAATCCCCGCTCAGCGATGATGTTAATCTTCCTCAAATGCTGCCAGAAGTAATCATATGCCTCTTGAGATACGAAAATCTGTGGGTCATAGATGGGAATTTTCTCAGCATCCTCTGTGTTACTTGGGTCAACCTCAACAGTTTTGCGCTGTCTCTTTGACGTGTTTAGGAACAACCTAAAAAAGAAGATGGTGCTGGTTATTACTATTTGAACAAAAATTGAGAATAATTTTAATGAAATCAGCCACTTCCAAGAAGACAGCATGCAATGCAATCAAGCAACCCAGTTCAATAACCAACCAAAAATACAAGCAGATCAGAGTCAAGCAGTATGTACAACACAAATATGCATTAAGTTAATGAATATCATAACCCAATCAGCAATAAGCAAGTTACAATGCAAACAAGTCTCAGCTCAGCCAGTGCACAACCTAGAATCAAACCAAGTCAATCACCCTAAAATGACAACAGATACTAAGAACAACCACAGGGTGACTCAAACTTAAGGAACACCTCACATATGTCAACAGGCAGAGGATTAACACAAATAGACATTAACATTGTCCTTGTTCAGCAGAAATGACCAAGCCACAAGCCCAATGAAAATCAAAAATATTTACAAACCATAAATAAACAATAACCAGCAATCAATTAGAAACAACTTGACAAGAGAGCAAATGATAAGCAATCAACAAATAAAATATTTATAAATTGCAAAATGTGCAAACAGAACACATGATAACCCAAGAAAATAGAAAGTGTAGGGAAATGGAAAAGCAAACTAACCTTGAAGGAGCAGGAAATGAACAAGGCACCCGAAGCTAGCAAGAAACCTAAAACAAACACACAAACAAAAAGTAGTACGGTGTATTGGTCGTGTGGTGGGAAAAAGAAGATGAGAAGGGGTTAAGATGGGGAGGTGAAGAAGAAAGTGGTTGGGTTTTTATGGTGGTGTTGGGTTCTTGGGGGATAAGGAAGAAAATATGGGTGAGGGAGAAATGACGAAGAAGAAAGAGAAGGAATTGGTTAGTTTGGATGGTGGTGTGGAGCTCGTGGAGAAGAAAATGTGGATGAGGGAGGTTAGAGAAGAAGATTGTGGGGAAGAAGGAGGAGAGGAGGGCTAAGATAGGGAGGTGAGGAAGAGTGAGAGGATTGGAGGGGTTACGGTGGTGTGGATGAGGAAGAAATCAGAAAGGGGAATTAGGGATTTGAGAGGATAAAAAAAAAAGAATAGAATGAAAGAGAGGGCTGCTGCGTTTTGTGCAGTAGCAGACACATCACGCCTAGGCGTGACATTACCATGCCTAGGCATGGGATTTAATTCAAATTTTTTTTTTTGGAATAACAGGAAACTACGCCTAGGCGTGTAAAAATCATGCCTAGGCGTGACTCTTGCAGGCCAAAATTACTGAAAATGCAGAGAGGACCATGCCTAGGCGTGAATAACACACGCCTAGGCGTGGAGCTCTCTGGAAAATTCCTTACAGCAGTTGAGACAACCACGCTTAAGCGTGTAAAAACCACGCCTAGGCGTGGGATTCTGGATCAAAATTCTGAACAGCAACACTAGAATACCCCACATCCATGCATCAAACACACCCTCCTTATTCTTAAACATCTAAGAAACAGCATAGGAATGACAGGAACAATCAAAGCATCAAATTGAAAAATAAACACTATAAAACAATAAAATAAAATCAAACAAAAATACAAAATAAAAGAAAAATCATGCATAAAATTGTCCTAAGCGAAGAGATAGGGTTAGGAAATTGGGTTGCCTCCCAACAAGCGCCTTATTTATAGTCCTGGCTGGACTTTGTTTTTAGTTTCACTTGCACGTGCTTATGGGAGGAAGATCTTCCTCCTTTTCATCAAAGTAAGCATGGTACGCATGAAATGGCAAAGGTTTCAACTCCATGGTTAGAGCCTCCTCAATGGGTGATTTGCATGAGTAAACCACCCTGCTTGCATGTCGCTGCTTCAGTTGAACTTCTTCTTCCCTATCATCCGCAGAGATCACATGACTTGCACCAGGAGCACAGACTATAATTAAATCCCTTGCCTCGGATGTCTTCCCTTCAGCTACAGTCACCACAGAACATTCTTCTTGATCTTGAGGGCTCTTGGTATCTTTGAAAATAGTGAAGGTAACCTGTTTATCTTGAACTCTCATGGTAAGTTCTCCTTTCTCCACATCAATAAGGGTTCTTCCAGTTGCAAGAAAGGGTCGGCCTAAAATCAAGGGGACTTTACTGTCTTCCTCCATATCAAGTATGATGAAATCCACAGGGAAGATAAAATGGTTCACTTTAACCAACACATCCTCAAGAACCCCTTTCGGGTAAGTAAGGGTTCTGTCTGCCAACTGTAAGGTAACTGAAGTAGGTGCAGCTTCCTCCAAACCTAGTCTTTTGTAAATGGAATAGGGCATGAGATTAATGCTAGCTCCCAAATCACATAATGCCTTACCACAAAATTTCTCACCGATTGTGCAAGGGGTGGTGAAACTCCCTGGATCCTTGAGCTTCGGAGGTAGTTTGTTTTTCAATATGGCACTGCACTCCTCTGTGAGAGCTACTGTCTCATAATCCCCCAGTTTTCTCTTCTTAGACAAAATGTCTTTCATGAACTTCACATAACTAGGCATTTGTTCCAAAGTCTCAGCAAGCGGTATGTTTATGTGAAGTTTCTTGAAAATATCCAAAAACTTTTTGAATTGAGCATCAAGCTTTTGTTTAACTAACCGGTTAGGAAAGGGTAGAGGTAGTGTATAAGGCTTGTCTTCCTTTTTCTTGTCTTCAACCTTCCTCTCTGCTAGCTCTTCATTCTTGTCAACCTCATTGTTCATAACCAATTCATCTTTTGCAACTTCAACTTCTTTTTCAAGTAGCTTGGTCTTCACATTTCTTTCAATTTCTTTCCCATTCCTCAGTGTTATAGCCTTGCAATGCTCCTTGGGAGAACCTCCTGGATTGTTGATAATGTCACTTGGAAAACTCCCTTGAGGCCTATTACTTAAGGCTTGTGCAAGTTGGCCAACTTGAGTCTCAAGATTTCTCAAGGAGGCTGCTTGACTTTGCATCAAAGCATCATGGGAAGCAAGCCTTGAGTCGGTCTTAGTCATGTACTCTTGCTGGCTAGTCATGAACTGAGCAAACATCTTCTCCAAATTGGAAGTTGAAGTTGATGTTGAAGTTTGGGCTTGAAGGGGGCTCTGCTATTAAAAACTTGGAGGAGCACGGGGAGCTTCCCTAGTCTGATAAGAAGAGGAAGAAGGACCTTGAACTTGTCCACCCCATGAGAGATTAGGATGGTTCTTCCAACTAGGATTATAAGAATTGCCCACAACATTGTTGTGAATTGGCTGATGGAATTGATTTGTATATTGTACACTTTCCAGGCTAGCTGTACAATTAGCAGTTGAATGAAGGTCCCCACAATGATCATAAATATCAGTTGAATTATTGGCTCCACTTGCTACAGAATTGACTCCCATGGTGTCCAACTTCTTAGAAAGAGCTGCCACTTGAGCTGTAAGCGATGTAAGAGCATCAATTTCATGAATACCTGCTGCTAATCTCTTGGGAGTAACTCTTTCAGCTAGCCACTGATAATTGTTATTAGCCATTTCCTCCAAAAGGTTGTAGGCTGCATCCACAGTTTTGCTCATGAGAGCTCCTCCGGCTGTTGCATCAATTATGGAACGAATGGAGGTTGTCAAGCTGTTGTAGAAAGTATAAACCAACATCCATTTTGCTATGCCATGGTGGGGGCACTTCCTTAGCGACTCTTTGAATCGATCCCATGCCTCATACAAGGTTTCTCCTTTGAATTGTCTGAAGGACAAGATGTCATTCCTGTACTTCATTGCTTTTATAGGAGGAAAGAATCGATCCAAGAACTTCTGAGCCAACTCTTCCCAAGTAGTGATGGAATGTTCAGGTAATGATTGAAGCCATGCCTTGGCCCTATCTCTTAAGGAAAAAGAGAAAAGCCTCAAGCGAGCTGCATCATCAATCATCCCTTGATGCTTGAAAGTATCACAAATCTCTAGGAAGTTGGCTAAATGAGCATTAAGATCTTCATGGGGACAAATTATTCTACACCATTTGGATAATAGCAGGCTTGATCTCAAAAGTCTGTGCTTGTACAGCTGGCCTTCTAATGCTAGATCGAATGTCCCTAGCATTTGGAGTGGCATACTCTCTCAAGAGTCTTTCAGTATTCGCTTCTTCTGCCATCTCTAAGTCACTATCTAATTCAAGTGCCTTCCCTTGTACTAGTCGTTCTCTTAGCAATCTACTAAAAGTCCTTTCGATCTCAGGATCGTAAGGAAATCGAGATACACTTTGAGCCCTTCGCATACAAGAGCTAAGTACCTGAAAAATAAAACAAAACTGTTGGTGTATGCCCTAGTGGCCAATACATTTTGTTTGTATTGACATACATTATATTATGCTATTTTATATATGAGGCATTTCATTTATTGTGTTCTTTTTGATAAACATAATAAAATCCTTAGAATAGTAAGTTTGATGCCATAGGACATCAAGTGGATGACTTGATCGTGAGATCCTTTTGGTTACAACACTATTCTTAAATGTCCTAGTCAAGTATTATTGTTAATTAGGACAACAATAATACATTGAGACTAGTATGTGTAGAGATCGATGACCGCATCTCATGGGTCATGGATATGAGATATCAAGTCTTCACATTGGTACATATTAGAGTAATGATGTCTTGGGTGACCCACCATGAGAACGCTACATGGATCGTTACGTGAGTGTCATAAGCGATTCTCATAGTGACAATGGTGTTTGTGGTCCTTTGACCGAAATCACTACGATTCCTACATGAGGAGTTGTGTGTTTTAATGCCATCAAACGTCATCTGTAACAAGGTGATTATAAAGTTGGTTATTGGACATACCGCAAATCATGCAGAGGGATGTGAGTGACCTAGATGGAATTTGTCACTCCTACATAACAGGAGCGATATCTTCGGGCCCCCCGATTGAGTGAGATTTGCGAAATGCATGGCCATGCTCAAATGAGTCAATATGAGATATTGATCTCATTTGTTGTTACAAAGTCTACTTGAGTATCAGGAAACGAATGATTGGACTATACAAGGGTGACGCATTCCATGCCTTGTGTTCAATCTAGATATCTTGACAAAGGGACTAAACTACACGGAAACATTGATCACGGATAGGTTATGTCAAATCACGACATTCTCATTACTTGGGTAGCGGTGATGTGTTGCTAGATACCGCTCACTTGTTTGTAATATTAAAATGAGATTTTAATATTACTACCAACGTCATGAGAACTGCAGGTCGCACACTTAGAAACAGACTAAATTGGAGCAATAAGGATCCAAGTTGGACTCGGATTCAATTGTGGGCCTAACTCATGACGGATGGGTTTTAGGGTTGCACTGACTTACCTTGCTACTTGCTCACACTCACTTAAGGCAGCCACTATTATAAATAGTCTTGTTAAGGGGGCTGCTATACATGTTACATCACAACCCTAGCCGCACCTAAGAAAGTGAGTGAGAGACGGTGAAAGGTTCTTCTCTTCTATTCGCACTAGCACCGCGAAACAGCAGGCGTGACTCCTTTTGCAAGTCTGTTCGTGTGGATACCGCAGAAGCATCGTCACTATTACGGTGTTGGTGATTCACCTCGCTTGTGTTTATCACGCTTCAAGAGGTAAATTTTAAAAACTCGGATTATGGACTTTTCGCATGGATCCTGTGTGGGAATCCTATTATTCCGCTGCGAGATATTTTGATCCACAATTCCCAACAAAAACAACAAAGAAAACTTGAAATAAGAATTGTGAATAATTGTAAGAAATAACAAAAAATCTAAACTCAATCACCAGCAACGGTGCCAAAGACTTATTGGTCCGTAAATCCGCAAGCGCACGGGTCGACAAGTAATATAAAGGAGAGTTAGAGTATCGTGTCCCAAGGGATTGAATAATTAGAAGAATGTTAAACTCAACCAAAATTCACAAATTTTTATCCAAGCAAACGAAGGAGAATGGGTTGCAATTAAAATAACAATTTAAGAGAAACAAAATAAGAAAACACCAAACACCAATTCCACTAGAGAATATGAGAATGATTAAAGCCTAGGGGTCCCTATTCACTTGCCACTTCAATGCATAATTGCAATTAACAAGCACCAATCAATGAAATGACATTTGTTAGCTAATAACCATCAATAGATAAGAGCCTATGTCTAGGACAATTACTTATGCAAAACTTAACTAATCCACTATGTGTCCATATGAGTTAGCATAAGAATCACTCATTGAGACCAATTATCAAACACTTGCCATGCATGACCAAGAGGTATGTGTCCATCCCCTTAGTTAATCAACACACTCATACCAATAGAATGTAATTGAATATACATCAAACATACCATATCCATATTCACGACACCCTATTTCTAGTTCAATTAGAATATTAAAAACATGCAATTGATGGCCAATCAATAATAAGCACTAAGCATAGTTATGGATGAACAAAATCAATTTCATTGAAAGGATACCCAACTAATTACACATTAATCAAATCCATAGCGAGATCCTAGAGAGCCCCTAGATTAGAGTTTAGTTACACATCATGAAAGAGAAGAAAACAAATGAAATAAAATGATTCATTAAGTTACAAATCAAGAGGTAAAGGGAAAGAATAGAAAAAAATGGAGAGATTCCAAGCTTGATCCTCTTCCTTGATCTTGATTCTCCCTTGAGTCACCTTCAATCCAAATGGGTTCCTCCTCTTCTCACTTGCTCTCTGGAATTCGTGGTTTGTTGAAAAACAGAATATCTCTCCTAATTCCCAAATCAGATATTAAAAACTAATTTTCGTGGATCAGGATTTTTCCCACGCCTAGGCTTAGCTTTTCCACACCTAGGTGTGGTTAAGAAGCGCGTGGTCTCAGGTGCAATCCACGCTTAGGTGAGATTTTCCCATGCCTAGGCGTGGGTGTCTCTGTCTGAGCACCCTAAAAACCTGAGAGTTACACGCCTAGGCATGACTTTTCCATGCCTAAGCGTGGAGGTCTCTGCTTGGAAATTCCTGAAATGCTGCGAGGATCACGTCTAGGCGTGATTTTGCCACGCCTAGGCATGAGTTGGTTGTCCTTGCTTCTCTTTTGTATCCTTCTCCATTTTGAACTCTTCTTTGCTTCCTTATCCTTTCTAAAGTCTTTCCTTCTTGAATTTCTGCAACAAAAACAATGCTTTAATTCATCAAGCCATAATCCATCTCAATTTCTTAAATACAAGCATCAAAAATTGAATTCTTAAACAATTGAGATACAAAGCTTAAATCATCAAGATCATGTATGAATTGGACCATTGGGTCTTGAAAATTTAAGGAAAGCATGCTCATATACATTCAAATTCATGTGAAATAACTTCATTTCCCGAAGTTATCAGTTAGTAGGTTAGAAAGTTAGATTTAAAGTGCAGAAAGTAAAATACAAAAAATAAAGTGTAGAAAGTAAAATACAGAAAGTAAAATGCAGAAAGTAAAATACAAAAAAACAAGTGCAAAAAGTAAATTTGAAACATGAAAATCGGAGAGAGGCAGAGCCCCACCAGAGCCGGCGAGAGAGGAAGAAGAGAATAGTCAAAATTGAGATATTATTAAAACATAAAGTAAAAACCAGAGAACCAAGAAGCCAATTTTTTTTTAGGCGAGAGAGAAAAGAAGGAGAAAGATTATTTCATTAATGATTATATATTACAAAGGGAGAAGGGAGAGTTTCTCTCACTAAATTAATATGTTAGTAAGTACAAAAAAATTAAAAGAATAGAAAAAAAATATATATATATTTACAAGATCCATGTGGATAATATATACAAAATAATTTTTTTCTTCAAATCAAGTCCCCAGCAACGACGCCAAAAACTTGATGTAAATTAAAAGTTACAAACCCAAGTACAGGTTGTTTCAAGTAATAAATTCTCGAGAGTCCGAGGTCGATCCACAGGGAATTGATGAAGAAAAATTTATTGGACGTAAGGAAAATATTTTGTCATAACAATAAAAGTGATAAAACTTAATCACAAATAACAAGGACTTACTCGGGTTAAGAGATTCACTCTTAGTAAGTAAATTAAGGACAAGATTAATTCTTTTTATAACTCAATTAGAATCTACACATAATGGAGGTTCTAATCAGAAAATATAACATTCAAAGTTCATTTAAGATTATATACATAATTATATTATGGTTCCTTTAATTATTTATTAACACTACCACTTATAAATGGACTCAAGCATTCATTGTGCCAACCTCTTGTCTACAATGAATCAAGATCTCCACTTTACAAGGAGGGTTTCTAAATTGATTGGAAACAAAATACAACACATATAATGACCACTTGATAATATATCATTTAAGCACAAGAAAGAAATTAATCTAACCTTAATTTATTACCAAAAGCTTCACTCTTTCATCTAAGTAAAATGAAAGTTAGTTACTCATAAATAAGAAGAAAGAAAGAAAGAAGAAGAAGAAGAAGAAGAAGAAGAACATAACTTCAATTAAGAACAAAAGAAAACTACAACAAGATAAACAGATAACACAATACCATGATCTTGATATCTAACACCAAGATTCCTAAATGATCAGCCAATGGTGCCTTTTATAGAGGATTAGGGATACAAAATAAGAAGGGGGATGATTAATAAGTGAGTGGATGAGTGAGTGGATGAGTGAAAAATGTCAAATGACTTTTGATGAGTGGAAAATTATTGAGATTCTTTGTCTCTAAAATCATTCAGCACTGAACTCATTGCATTCGTCATTTTCTCACCAAGTGGTCTTCTTGAAAGTTTAGGCTTTTGTCTCAGCTTTCAAATGCCCTTAATTTCAGTCCAAAATCATTCTTACAGCTCAAGATATGGTCCAATCACTGCACACTACTCAGGCCCAACTACAGCTCCTTTGTTCTGAATTGTAAGCCCAATATGACCTCTAAGCAATCCGAACTGAGTCTTATGTTATTCATGAAAGTTGTAGATATGAGTCTTAACTTGCAAATGCCAAAATTTTAGCCTAATTCAATTCTTACAGCCCAAGTTATGCTCTGATTACTACACACTAATCAGGTTCTAATCACAAAACCCGTGTTCTAATTTCTAAGCCCAATTAGTTCCACTAGTGTCTGACTTTAACCTAGAGCTCTCATGAAAGTTGTAGAGCTCTCTCTTATCTTTCCTACAAGGTAAAATATATAATTTTTAGACATCTAAAACTCAAGATATGGCAGAAATACAGAAACAGTGTAAAACGAAAATCAAGCTGGAAAAATTAATTAAACTCAATTTGAGTCCGAAATTACAAAACATAACCAACCTCAATCAATTAAGTATATGGAGAGTGTAAATGACTAAAAATAAGAGTTTATTAATGTATAAAATATGTGATCGTTAGGCAGCAGTATGGGAAGTTGCCTTGCTTGTTGCTTGCTCAATGATGTTTTACGATTGTATGGGCAGTTGTTTAATATCATTCATTGTCGTATACTTGTGAGTTAAGGTTATAGCTTACCTTGTGAATGTTACATAGAGTGTATATATATATTCTGATAGTATTGAGCAGTGACTCATTTATCTGTTGCAGGCATAATCTTATATTTATAGTGTTGTTTACTCATTGTGAATGAATAAACACTGGTATTGGAATGCTTATACTGAGAAATTATGATTTCTCACCCCATTTGTGTTTCCATATTAATCCAGGTCCAAGTAAAGGGAAGCAGAAGAAGTAAAAGAACTAGTGTAGTTTACTTTGTTTCTTGTAAATAAATATGATGTATTTATTTTATGCTACTTTGAGGTTGTACAAAGTTATGTATTACAGTATGCCTTTGTGAGGTTGATGATGTATATATATAGCTTTTTGTTACTCAGGCTCTCCATAATTATTTATGTGAATGAATTTTATTGGTTAGTTTGTTTTTATAGGTTAGAAGTAGCATAGTTAGTACTGTGTGCCTTATATATGACAGATATATCAGGTTCTCAATATTGGGTTGTTGCAAGGTGGTCTGACATCGTGGGCTATAACTTCTCTTCTTTCCTTCTCTTCTTTGATACCGCAGGGTAGCGGTGTTCAAGACTGGACCAATCCAATAAAAAAAATGAATCGAAAAACCAAAAACCGAATAAACCAAAACCAAAAACACCAAAAAAATGAAACACCAAAAAAGCTAATTGGATTGGATCGAATTTCGGTTCCAAATTTAAAGAGCAATTCAATCCAAACTGAATTGAAAATTATATATATATATATATATATATATATATATTTTTTAAAATAATATTTTACCTAATAATTCTTATGTTACCTATACTTATTTAGGAATTTTTCTATTATACCTCAACCCAAACTTAATTTATTCTCTCGAATTTGGACATATAGAAGAAGATTATCAATTAATTTGGATTTATATTTTGAATTTGAATTTGTATTTTGATGAATTAGTTTGAGCTAATATTTGTTGTTATTTGATGAGTTAGTTCATACGTGTAATTGATGTAGTTTGATGAATTTGAATTATGTATTTTTTTGAATTTGTGTATAAAAAATTATAATAAAAAACTGAAAAATCAATTCAATCAAAACTAATTTAGATTAGATTAAATTGGATTGGATTTACATTTTAAATAAAATCAATCAAATGATAACATAAAAAACTGATGGGATTGGATCGAATGGCTTTTTCCTTCAAAACCGATCCAATCCGCAAACACCCCTACCTCGAGGAGTTGTTGTCCCTGAATTTTTTAATGTAATTTTGAAACTTATCCCGCTGCATCATTGTCTTGATTGCATCTCTAAGGGCCATATATTCCTCCGTGTTGTGCCCATACCTATGGTGGTATTACAACATTTAGATTTATCAACCAGTCTTCGAGGCCTTAGGGTCCTTGCCTTAGGGAACTCAAAAAGTTCCATATGATACACTTCATCAAGGATTTTGCTACGGGAGATCTTGAGGAGGGCGTAGTCATCAAATTTCCCGTGCGGTGGTCCCTTTGGGCTATTCTTGGGGCCCGTTAGCTAGGCTCCTTCTCCTTCCTTCAAGATGGATCTGCCTCTCTATAAGCCTCACTTTTTGCTTTTAGAACCTCCTCTATGTTTATGTATTTCTCATTACAGCTTTTCAGCTCGTCCAGGTTCTGAGGCTTCTTCTTGGCCAATGACTTAGTGAAATCTCTATAGCAGAGACCTCAAATGATCACGTGCATGGCTGTGTGGTGGTTCAGATCTCAGACCTCGACCGAAGCCTTATTGAACCATGTCATAAAATCTTAGTGGCTTATCCTTCCCTTGCTTGAGGCTAAGGAGGTTGGATGCAATCTTGGGTTGGACTTTGCTCATGGTGAAGTTCGTCATTAAGCTTGTGGACAGGTAGTCAAACTCATTGATGGACTTGGGAGGTATGGAGGAGAACCACTTGAGGGCGACTTTTGTTAGGGCGGATGGGAAAACACAAAAAATGATGCGTTTAGATGCCCTCACAGCAACATGGATGACATAAATGCATCCAAGTGCTCTCTGAGCCCCATAGACCCATCATACACCTCCACAACTAGGGGATTGAAACCCTTTGGCAACGCGACTCCTATGATGAAGTCGAAGAATAGATGGCTAAAACGATAGTTGTCCCCATGATGTTAGGAAGGGCCCGAGGCCACAAAGGGCTCTTTCCCTCTTTGCGATTCACAGTTAGCATGGGGTTGTTTATCAACTCGTGCTCCGTGATCCACACAAGCCTCCATATTGTTTTTAGCTAGTTGTTTTCGATTCACCACATGTAGAACATTGGCTATCTACTATTGTTGTTGCTTCGCAATCATTTTGAAGAGCTCTTGGTTGATGGGACCTTGGGGAGCTGAAGGCTTAGCTTTTACGTTCAAGTGAGCTGGGGAGGGAATCAGTTGAAGCTCTTGAGTGGCAAGTTGCACTTGCTCAGCTATTGAACGCATGTAGGGATGGCAACGGGGCGGGACAGGGACGGGGACGGGTAGTAGCCCCCCGTCCCCCGTCCCCGCGAATAATATCCGCCCCTACCCTCGCCTCCATATCCGTGCGGTGCCGTTTATCTTTCCCCGGGTATGGCAAGCATCGCGGATATCCATGTACTTAATAAATTGTAAAAAAAATTCAAAAAATTCAAAAAAATAAAATAAAAAAATAAAAAATGAAAAAAAAGTATAATACTATAATTTTTTAAAATTTGTTCAACATAACTTAATTTAAAAATAATGTCAAACACCTAAAATACTTTTAATTTATATAACTTTACAATATTTTAATTTATATAATTAAATTTTTTAATAATTTTATATAAAATATTTATATAAATTTTTTTGCATGATACCATGCAAGTGATTTGAGGAACCATTTATCCCCACCCCGTTTATTAAACGGGAATAACACTAAATGGATATTTATATCTGCGGGAGAAATTTGACGAGTATTACCCACCTCCGTCACGAGTATTACCCGCAGGTACCCGCGGGAGCGGGTAAAATTGTCATCCCTAAACGCATGTAAGGAGTGGTGGGTTGCCTAGCGTGAGCGTGACTTGCTGTCACTAACTTCCCATCACCTTCTTTGCCTATGAATTGACTTCCCTTATGTTCCCTTTAGGAGTAACATTCACTTTGCAGGGTAAGTAAGGTTTTTGTCTCATTGACTTTTGAGCTTGGTCATATGAGGCCAAATCCCAATATAAAACACTATTATTTATATATTAATAGAAATTTTAAAAATAGGGATGCTACAGAATGCATCCGAGAGATTGCAAAATTGTTAGTACATTCCACTGGCTATACAAAGAATCCATTAGTCTCTGGGCACAAACAGAAAAATAGAAAGAGATCATGTCAATTGTCAGTAGTATGAAGTAAATCACCTACTATTAATAGAATACCCCAAATTAGCTGTAAATGCAAATAGACAGAATGAAGTATCCACGCATTCCATGTTTTCACGATCTTAGTTCTGGGATCACAAAATGATATGTAGAGTGGTTTGATCTTTCATAAATCAATCACCATGCATATAGGTGTCTAAGATAACTAGTGTAGCTAGACCTCACTGGTAGCCATAATAAAGGAAACAGTTTTTCTTCAACTACAATCCAAAGCCCAAAGCATGGGTGACCCTAGATCATGGGCTTATATATATGGAAACTAGATACATTTTTTTCATTTAAGCAGGATTCTTAGAAGAGGGTTTCCAATGTCTACATACGGGAAATAATTTGCTTTCACAACAAGATTTTTACAAATTTCCTATCAAATTTAACTATAAAATTTGTTTTTTAACTAATCCATAACTAATTAATTACGAATTAATTATAAAATAAATTTCTTTAACTAAATTTTGAAACATGAGAAAAGAAATTTTATCAAGCAAATAACTATATAATAATTACGATTTAACTACGACAATTTGTTGTAACTAATCTATAATTAATTAATTACTTAGATTAGCTATAAAATAAATTTTTTCAGCTAAATTTTGAATGCATAATGAAAAAAAAATTATCAAGCAAATAACTACATAATAACTATAATTTAACTATAAAATTTAGTTAAAAAAACTTATCTTAGCGTAGCTAATTAGTGCAACAAATATTGTGATTGCTAAATTTCAATTGTATAAAGAAAATAATTTTAGGGTGCGCGCCCAGCAGCCCCTCCTTCCCACTTGCCCAAATCTTAAATTCTCAATCTATCAATTGCGATTCTCATCTCTCATTTGGAGCTCTTGATGCAACAACAACTGCTCCCACTCCCCCATCATCCCTTCTGACCTCCTCTCTGCCTTCGCTCCCTCCCTCCATAAGCTTGCCGTCTGCTGCCTCTGCCACCACACAGAACCCACACCACCATCTTCAACCTAGAAACCGCCGTCCTGCACCCAAAGACGCACCACTGCCTCCCCAGCCGCACAGATTCACAACACCCCCACAATCTCATTAATCCATTTCCCCTGCCTCTGCCACTACACAGAACCCATCCAGCCACTTCAACTCGAGACCACCGTCTTCACTAACGTGAGTCAAACCTAGAACCACAAGCTAAACCATCGCAAGCACCACCAGATCTGCGAGCCACCGCCGTCACTTCCGGTGGTCTCAACCACCACGTCAGTCTCGAACCCAGCATATCTCAACCACCACGCTGCACCAAAGTCGTTGTCCTCTGCCGTTCATCACCATCCACGTGCCACCGTCAACTTCATCAAGCCACCCACCACACTACAGCACAACCTTCTCCCTCCAATAACCACCATCCCAGCAGTGGTGCACCATCACGCCCCCTGGTTGTTCTGCAGCCTCTGACCTCGTCCACGCTGGCCTCATCCTCCACGACACCTCTGACTTCGAAGGGGAAGTGCAGAGAACTAGAGGTGAGCTACTCACACTGAATCTGGGCCAATTTTGTGAAGCAAAAATGTACAAATGAATCAAATGATGTGTGTTGAGTGAATGAGTCCAAAGTTGATCTTGCAAATTTTGTTAAGAAAATGCAACTTTTTTGGTCATTAGTGTAGAGATTTTATGAACTCTGCTTGGACCTACCATTGCATATATAGCATGGTCTTAGTGGCTGCTGAGTTTCAAACTCCATTTATGATATTGCTTTTCAATAGACTGCCATTAATGTTGTGCGTGCTGCTCCATTTAGTTAACTATCTACTATCATTTTAGATTTTTGCTGAAGCAAAACTAGCCCTTTTGATTCTTTTAAAATTTTGCTCACATTGAGAAATTTCCCTGCCCTTCTGCTGCCATAAGATGTGTTGTTGGGGATGAACTTCATGTCACTGTCCCGAGTTGACATAAAATTCTTATCCCTGCTCAAGGATATTGGATTAGTTGATAGCAACACAACCAGCTGCAATGCATGGAGCTATGATGAGCATCTTATACGAGCAGCTATTTGCTATGTCTTATATCCTGGAATTTGCTCTGTTTGTGGTATTTTTTTATATTGCATACTATTATATATTTATTGTAGAAACCCTTTTCCCCCTAGTGTTCATATTGTATATTTAGTGTGTACTTATGTTGCGGGTAAATAAGTATGGTGTAATTTCATTTGCAGCATAATGAGAAATCATTTTCTCTGAAAACAATGGAGGATGGTCAAGTGCTCATACATTCGGTTAGTTCATTCAGGTCATTATAATTTGCTACTGGTTGTCAAACTTTATATATACTTGTACTTATGTTTTCGATGTCGTCTTTTGATTTTTGAGTGGGCTATTGACACTTTAAAATGTTTATTCACACACCTTATTTTTTAAAATTTATTTTACTTTTTAAATTTTACCCTTATTTAAGTTTTTTCTTTTAACAAAAGTCAATATAATTTTCTTTTATATTGTAGTTGGGAAAAAATCAGCAAAAATTTAAATTTTCTACTTTTCTTTAATAATAACAGAAAAGTATTATAGAAAATTTAATAAAATAATATTATAGTAATAACTATAGTTATAACGTGTAAAATATATAGTTATTATAGTAAATTAGATAAATTGAATAAGAATTGCAAATTAGTTGTTGTTCTGAAGTGGATTCAGAGGGTACCTGAAGTAGGCACATTACGGTAGTTTCCTCCTTGAGCAGCAGCTGAGCATATTGCATAGGGGGGTGGGTACCTGCAAATGGACTCTAATGCTAAAGTCAGATAGTGCACAAGTAGGCTTATGAGATTGGGTTAAGAGTTACCTTATTAAGATGACTTAGTCTTGTATTTATAGAACGTATACAGAATCCTAATGGGATCCTTATTGAATGCAGGTAATTTAGGATTAGTATCCTGATGAGGATCAGCTTTCCATTATTATAGGATATATCCCTATAAATCTGGGACTTAAGATATGGAAAGTATTTAGTCATCAATGATAACTATAGGTCCTATAATATCGTAAGTTGATGATTGGCAGTTACGGATATTTAGGGATTTATCCTCTGCATGAATCTATCAATCGTGACATCATGACCCAACCCGCTTGGGGTGCTGTATTTCGAGATCTGAAATACGTTGAAAATCTTCCTCTATGCTGGCCTTGGTCAAATTCGGTAATGTGCGTGCCGGTTGATCCCATGGAGTGAGATCTTGGATCACGATCCAGAACAGTTGCCCTCAGCTTGGCTCTTAGATGAGACAGACCAGAGTCAAGTTTAGAACGGATCAACTATCAAATGACCGACATGATAGTACGAAGAATATATGTCGGATTTCGAATGACTACCAACATCCATGACCTACCCCGGTATAATTAAAGATCATTGCCCCCAAGTAAGAGTATTAGGGATTTTTCGAGATATCTTCAACACAAATTCTGAACATGATCTCTGAATCTGCTGGTGGTAACAGTCTGAGATTCTCTGGGAACTGATGCTTGGACTTTATTGGGAATTAGTGATCCTTTGAAAAGAACGTCAGTTTCATACGGATTTTCTCAACTGCTCCCTATCTTTGTGACCAATCAGATATTAGAAGCATTTATTTTAGCTGACTTCATGAGGTCAGGTCACCTTTTGCGGGACCAATCAGAATCCATCATGCATGTTATAAGTAGAGAATACTTCTTCGTGAGCTAGCATTCTCTTCTTTTACATTCTCATGTAGAAATGGTTTCTTTCGAGAGAATGAGTGTAGCTCTTTTTTCATTTTCCACATTTATGAAGAGAGCTTCATCATCTGCAGAGATTTTACTCTTATTTTTTCCAAAGTTCTTGAAGATGTTTGATTTTCCTCGAACGTTCTTTTCTTTTGATGGGAGCCTTTCTTTCTTAGCGTAAAATTGGGTTGCTATGCATTTAGGAAGGCGGGAGCCTTTCTCTCCCGGCGTACATGGGAGTGTCTAACCCCACTCACTAGCGTGGAGCAGTGCACCTATGATCCAATGCATAGCGAACCTGTAGAATGCTCTGACCTACCCCTTTTCCCTTCTCCAAGGGATTCCCAGTGCTTGACCAGGCTGATATGGTGAAGAATCGTCTTTCTCGGAAGGAAAAAGCCAAAGGGATGACTTGGGGTGGTCTGCTTTCTTTGACTTGCTTTCAAGGAAGCAGCGGGTATCCTTCTCTACCATCTTCCGCTAAGAAGGTAAGGGGGAAAAAGTTGGCAGAGCGATTCTGTTTCGGAGTGGCTTCATTCTGTTCTGGGGTGGAAAGACTATTGGAGCGGCTCCGTGACTTGAGGGAACTTGGAATGATTGAGGTCGGCGGAGGATCCTCCTGCTAGAGAGGTCGTACCCCGTCCAACAAGCCAGAGGATATCTCGGTCTTTAGTTGCATCGTGGAGGAGGCAGTGCAAAGAACTTTGGTATTCGTTCTGGCATCATGATCCCGGTTTGCCAATGTTCTTCAAAGCTAATCCACTTTTTCAAGAGACCGGGGTTTGGAGATGTGGACGGGGCATGATTTAGGCTGCTCTTTTACATTCCATGTCTCAATATTTTCTTTTTCCTCCTTTTCGGATGTAAGACGATGTATGAAATGAAAGTGATTCGATAAAGACTTTGCATTCTGTATTTGTTCTATTTTTCCACCGAGGTAACGCTACGGGGATAAGTCTAACGCTTATCTCGGCATAACACCGTAATGACATTGCTGAGGTAGGTCCAATGCTCACCTCGGCATGACGCCATAGTAATTGTGTCTCGACATCAGTTCGTAGTCCGTACTGTCAATAGTAATTTGAAATTGGGATCCATTGAACAAGTCTGAGTTTCTCTTTTAACATCCGTATGACGCTTTGAGTCACTGCGTAACCATCTTTTCAATTGTTATTACAGCTTTGTGGGCCACGTGGTGCGATTTCATCCGAGGGATGTGCTTAGAGCTCCGCGCACCATGTTGAGCACCTTTTGAATTTGCGATGGAGAGGACAGAAATGTCCCTTAACTGTTCAAACCTTTATAACTAAGAGTCAAGGGGTCGTCTTCCTCACTTTACTATTTCTGATTACCTTCACTGAGAACACCGCGCGACAAAAGCTTTAACTCTTTTGGGTATTTTCCAGTTGTTCGCAGCTTCTCCATTGTTCAAGGACTCTGTCTTTACATAGTAAGTAGCTTTCTTTCAACCCTCCCGTCATTTGTGTTTTCAGAATGCTCATTACTTTTGAAAAGTAAAGTAGTAGTGCATTTCTGGTTTTGATTTTCGTTAAAAAGACCTTAGTGATTTTTGAACTTCATATAAACTTCGTCACCTCCCTGAAACACCATCTCCGCCGCGTATGGCGCGGCAGAGGAGTTCCCCTGAAAGTCCTATTTCTGGTGGGACAGGAGGTCGGTAGAGGGGGTTTGAATTATTTTGCTCTCCCCTTTGTCTGAATCTATGGCATTATTGATTCTGAAAGTTGCTTACCGACTCCTTTGGATGTTCTCAGGATTTCCATGGCCAGAGGAAAAAAGGCTAAAGTCCAGCCCCCACTCCACGATGTCCGTGATCCAGCAGAGGACGAGCTGATTCGAATTCAGTGAGATCCCGGGTTGGTGTACCCACGGGTGGTGGACGACGTATGGAATCGTCAGTCCAAGTTTTCAAGCGAAGCCGTACTCTGAGAATCGTTATTTGTCTTGGAGTTGACCGTGAACAAAGCTCGGGACCATGAATTCCAAGTCGTTTGTCCGAACTGGAATGAAAGGGTGTGTTCCTTCCGAGAAGCTAGTTCACACTTTATGTTCTGTATGAGCCCCTTTTTCTCAAGATGGGGCTTCGAATGCCATTTTCTGACTTCCAAATGGCCGCCCTCCGTACTCTACATGTGGCCCCGTCACAGATTCATCCTAATGGCTGGGGTTACATCATCTCTTTTGAGAGATTTTGCCGGTTAATGAGCCTTAAATACACAGTTAATACCTTTTTTTTTTATTTTTATACACGAATAAACACTCAGGGGACGGTAAAGCAAACAAGTTGGCTTGTCATCCGGTCTCGGCCTGGTCGTAAATCCTTTGATGTTTTCGAAGAAAGCTTTAAAGGATTTAAGACTGCATTCTTCAAGGTCAAAGCCACAGAGGGATGTCAACCATTTTTCCTCAAACCAGACGGGGAGCCAGAATTTTCGCTTTACTGGACGCAAGGCTGCTGAGGTGTTCCCCTTAGTTTAATTGAAAAAGAGGAGGGGGATCTCGACCCCGAGGAGCTCAGGTCTATCAGATTCATAGCCCGGTATACCGAGCAGCATGAGACCATCAATATTAGAGATGTTCTCTGTACCCCTGGTGATGATCTTCTTTATGCTTTATTGGTAGGAATTAGGGTGTTATTACTCGTAGTATCCCTAGGTGTTTGCACTTTGTCTTCATGTATCAATATTTTGTGGTGTGCTAACTGTGTACTTGTTTCTATTTTGTTTCAATTAGCAACATGACTTTTGGGTCTTCAGTGATCGCCCTGCATGCTGCAAGAACCCAGAGAAAGGGGAAGAAGTTCGTGGCCTCTTCTTCCACTATCGCCCCGGCATCCTCTAGCCAGGGCATTATTATCGGAGAGAATGATCAGCCGGGTTCCCCTACCCACAATTCCCAGGGGAGAAAAAGGCAGGCTGTCGAAGGACCTCTTGAACATGATGGGAGGTCGTCAGAGGGTGGTGATAAAGAAGTGGAGGATTTCTTGCCGATCATTATGGGGCGCTCCAAGCCTAGTCCCTTCATTGCTGTACGATTTTTAAGCGGTGAGGTCAGACAGCATATTGTCGAGCAAGGTCTGGCCCAAACCTTGGCTACACTTCACAGGCAAGCTCTCCGGGCGACTGCCAAGATCCATGTAATCGAAGAGACTATCGAGGATGCTGACAGGAGAGCGTCGGAAGAGCTGAAGACTCTGAAGAAGGCAAAGGAGGAAGTTAGTCAGAAGCTGAACGCGTCCATAAAACTGAACGAAGATACTCGGGCGAGAGTCGTCGAACTAGAGAAGGCGTTGGCGGATTCTGAGTCCGCCAGGAAAATCGAGAAGCTCGAGGCCAACAAGAGCATTGGCGTACTGGAGGCCGAGATAGTTTAGCTCGAGAAAGAAGTAGAAGAGATGGACTCAATATCTGGCAAAATCGGGGTAGAGCAATTCCAGAATGACGTGGCACAAATCCAATGCTTCAATCCCGGGGTTGCCCTTGTCTTGGAGGGTGTTACCCCAGATAAAATCTTTCATAACGGCTAACTTGTCTTCGCAAAGGAAATGGTCATGAGTGCTCCTAGCGCCAACCTGGAAGTTATTCAGATCCCGGAGGGAGGAGAGGCCGGCGTTTGAGTTTTATCTCATTTTTTTCCTTTATCTTGCTTTTTGCCCCCTGCGTGGGGTTTTGTTATTTGTAAGGATAATTGCCCCGTGATTGGGGTTTTATAATTAATTACTTTGTTTCTCCGTTTATTCTCTTGTTTTTCATGGTCCAACTTGGGTCCAACGCCCATCTTTATAGTCGTTTTAATGGACTTAGAAAAATCTTTTTGTCATAGAAAACCATGGTTCGGGATCCTTCACTCATACCGTTGAGTGAATGGCATTCCACTTGACTTAGGTAGAAGTAATGCCTTAGTCTGTAATCTAACGTTTATAATAATCAAACATTGTGAAATTTTAGACTTAGGCAGAGTAATACCTTAATCCATATTCCAGTGCTTATTATGGGAAGTGTTTGGAATTGCAGATATAGGTAAGAGTAACGCCTTGGTTCAGGGTATATTATGTGAAAACCCTTTTACCTTAGGCACAAACATTATTTAACCTTACCCAGGATACCCTAATAACTATTTAGATTTTTGGGATCCCTTCTCGGCTTAGGTATAAAGAAGAAGTGTGTACATATGATCCGTACTGCCTCTTGTTCATTTGACCTTCTAACAGTCAATGCCGTGCGTTGAATCACATTTGATATCTGAATAACTCTATTTTATTGATGATATTGAGGGGACAAAAGTCTGTACAGAGTATATTATTCAAAACAAGGACGGATCAAACATAATTCTACTAGAGGGCTAGGCCACTACGGGCATTTAGCTATAGTATTTTCTTAGTTTATCCGCATTTCAATAATTTTTGACCGGAGTTCCAGATAACATTTCTAGGGTGTAAGCTCCCTTACCCGTACTGGTGACGACACGGTAGGGGCCTTCCCAGTTAGGGGCTAATTTCCCTTGGGAGGCATTTTTCCCTCCTATGTCGGCAATCCTGAGCACTAGGTCGCCCAGCTGGAATTTTCTTGGGACCACTTTCTTATTGTACCTGGCCGCTGTCTTTTTTTTAAGAGCGGCATCCCATATGTGAGCCACGTGTCTTCTTTCTTCGAGTAAGCCCAGGTCTTCTCTAATTAGACCAGGGTTGTTATCAGATGAGAACTGTTGGTAATGCCAGCTGGGCTCCCCAATCTCCACCGGGATCATGGCTTCATAGCCGTAGGTCAATTTGAATGGAGATTCACCCGTGGTGGAATGGGGAGTAGTCCGGTATGCCCAGAGAACATGATCAAGCTGCTCGACCCAGTTCCCTTTAGCTTCATCTAACCTCCTTTTTAAGCCTCGCACGATGATCCTATTAGTGGCTTTGGCTTGTCCGTTTGTCCTGGAGTTCTCAACAGAGCTGTAATGGTGCTTTATTTTCAACCCGGCCAGTAGCTCTTCAAAATTTTTATCCTTAAACTGGGTATCGTTATCCGTTACGATGGATTCCAATACGCCAAACCTGGTGATAAGATGGCGCCAAGTAAACTTCTGAATTCGCACCGAGGTAATAGTGACTAGAGGTTCGGCCTCAATCCATTTAGTAAAATAATTTACCGCTACCACCAAGTACTTAAACTGTCCTAAGGCTTGGGGGAACGGACCCAAGATGTCCATACCCCACCTGTAAAAAGGCTACGGAACCGACGTCGTGAATAGTTCTTCAAAGGGGGCTTGATAATGATCTGCATGGCGCTGACAATTGTCACAAATTTGAATGTGTTCTTGAGAATCAGCTTCCATTGTTGGCCAATAGTATCCTGCCCTTAATACTTTTTGAGCTAGGGCTTTGCCTCCTAAATGGTGACTGTAGCTTCCTTCATAAACTTCAGTTAAGACGTATTCTGCTTCCTTTGGGGTTAAAAATTTTAGAAGGGGGGACGAGAAACCACGTCGGTATAGACGGCGGTTGTAAATAGTATACCTGACCGCGGTCTTTACTATTTTGGAAGCTTCTTTTGGGTTCGATGGTAAATTTTCATCCTGCAAATAGCCCAGTATAGGGGTGATCCAAGATGACTGATGGTCCTCCACTTGGAATATGTTATGATCCATGATGGAGGGTTGAGAGAGAGTTTCTTGGATTACAGACCGGTTATTTCCAGGGCTCTTCGTACTGGCCAGCTTAGACAGAAGGTCTACTCTGGAGTTTTGTTCTCTTAGAATGTGTTCTATCTTGACCTCCTCAAAGCCCCTCAAGAGTTCCTGGACCTTACTCAAATATTTCTGTAAGAGAGGTTCTTTAATTTGATATTCACCTCGGATTTGGGAGGTTACCAGTTGGGAATCACTGTAACACCCCAATTTTTGGGTAAAAGACCGATGTATCCTTATTTTACTGTTTCTTGTTTTTCTGTATGAAATACAGACATATAATACTGTTTGTTATTTTATTTGACCGTTTTGAGTGTTTTGCTTCGTGATGGGGAAAAATGGAAAAATGACCATTTCATCCCGAATGTACTATTTTTGGTTTTTCTACATGATACGATGTTTGATATTCTGTCTGCGTGATTTTATTTGGACTTTTTGTGAGATTTGCTCAAGGCAAGAAAATAATAATTTTTCTGGTCGGAAAAATATTATTTTAATTAATTAGAGTTGGGGGATCTTACTAAACCCAATTCTGATTGATATATAAATTAGTTTCGTAATTTTTAGAATTTAAGTGTGCGATAAAATAATTTTTAGTATTATTTTATTACTCAAGTATAAATTTTGACAGTGGACCCGATCATCTTGTGTGTGTGCGGGACCCACGTATAAATAAAGTAACCAATGGATAGATTAGAAACTTGGACCAATAGAAATAAGACACCTAGAAGTCAAACTAATAAAGAGAAGTCAACAAAAGTGGCTTGACCATTTTGGACCATTAGATTGAATCTTGGTGGATAAGCTTGAATGATAACCATAGATTTGATGAATGGCTAGGATTGAATCTTGGTGGATAAGCTTGAATGATGACCATAGATTTGATGAATGGCTAGGATTGAATCTTGATGGATAAGCTTTGAAGATGACCATGGATTTGATCAATGGATAGGATTTAAAGATGAATCAATGGTAGGATTAAGTCAAAAGTTGTAGGTTTGACTTTAGGATTAGTAATTAATTAAGCTTAGTTTGACTAGATTAATTACTTAATTTGCAAACTAATTAAACTAGTTTAGTTATAAAATAATTATAATCTAAATATTAATTAGATGTGCTAATATTGTTTAGAGATTATAAAATATGTAATTATGTGTCTAATTAATTAGTTATGTAATTAGATAAATAATTAAGTAGACTAGTTTAATTCTTAACTAATTATAATCTAAATGTTAATTAGATATACTAATATTAACTAAAGGCTATGATATATGTTAATACATGTTAAATTAATTAGTTATGTGATTAGTATATTAATTAAGATTTGTTAAGATAATTAACCTAACTAATTAACCAATTTGTTAGCATATAATTAGATATATATGGAAAACAATTTTTATACTTAATTAGTGAAGGATTTACACGGTTGGGCAGCTGCAATATTGGAAGCAAAATGGAATATTCAAGAACGTGTGACAAGGCTTGGAGTAGCCAATAGGAAACAAGCTTGGTGATCAAGTTTTAATCTTGACCCTTGGTGGATTCTAAGGCTTAGATGGAGTCTTGGAGAGTCAATATTGGTGGCTATCCATTTGCTTTTCACGGCCATGCATTTGGAGGAAACAAAATCAAACATAATTCATTCTTTCTTTCAAAGTGATTCACGGCCATGCATTTGGAGGAGACTTATTTCATTTAATCAAAGTCTTCATCTATTCTCCAAAACTATCAAGCAAAGCTCTCAAATATTCTTTCTCTTTTTCTTCTCCAACCCCACGGTAGCAGCTCTCTCTCTATCACTCTTCACTTTTATTTCACACATATCTTAGAAAAATTATCCATTTTCTCTCTCTAAAACACCAAGAACCAAGAACACTTCTCTTCCATTTTCTCTCTCACCCTATTCGGCCTATACACTACCCACAACACCAAGCATCTATAATTTTATCTAACCATATTTCCTAAACCCAAATCCTATTTTAAACACTTTTTCTTCACAAGATCTTGCCAAAATCCTATTCTATCTAGTTCAAAATCCATTATTTTTCTTGTTTCCTCAAGGGTAAGTTTGGATTCTTTAATTTAAATTTTGATTTTTAAAATTTTTAACCATGATTGTTCCATGGTTTTTCCATATTAAACCTTGTATGAGTTTTTACTAATTGTTTTAAATTGTTAGGATTTTGTTTGGAGGCTACCCGAAATTTCAAGGAGAAGGAGGAGACTAACCGGTTATTTTGCTTCAAGAGGTAAGAGGGAGATTACCCTCATCAACCATGTGTTGGTGGTGAGGAATGTTTTTGTTCAGTGTATGAAGAATCCATGAGGATTCGGTTTGTGTAATTGTGGTGGTTTGAATTGTTGTGGCTTGTGTTAATTATTTGATTATTTAAGTGTTTTTCGGTTGGCGATTTATTTATTTTTATATGCATGATTATAGCTTTAGAATATTTTGCATGCCTATAGTGTTGAAATATGTGGCATATGTATTGTATGTGTTATTATAATGTTAGAAATGCATGAGTATTCCAAAGAATGCAAAACCCTAGGTTCGGTCATACCATTGAATGGAAGGAATTAAGGTGATTTACAATGTTTTTAATGAATATCAAGTGAATTCAAGTGAATTAGAACAAAGAAATGAATTTTTGGAATTTTATTTATACTATGAGATTTCGGCCAACATGCCAAAAAGTGAGAAAAATTGGATTCTAAATAATCTAAGGTAAGTAAGCATGTTAAAGGAAATTTTATCAAAAAGTTTTGATTATTAAAAATGAAATGGTCGAATTGAATTTTAGAAACTAATTTAAGTATTGTTAGTATTTACAAAGATTATACATTAATTTGAAATATTTTACAGTAGCTTGAAAAATATTTTAAATGGTTTTAAATTGCTTAATAATTTTGTTTATTAGTCAAAAACTGTTTATTTGAGGAAAACGGAAAAGAAAATGATTTAAAAAGCTTATGAGATTGAGAAAATGATATAAAATTATTACGCGATTGAGGAAACAGGAAATTATATTTACACGATTGGAAATGTGATATATATTGTGAGAACGACAAGATTTTGAAAATAAAATAAAATTTCTACGCGATTGACAAAAACAGCAAATTTTACTATTGGGCCAATGTGGTGAACCCAGATATATGAGAAGTTATGTTGCGCCAAGTGGGTGCGTATTGTGATTTGGTTTTATGAAAAGATAGTGCGCCGCGTGGGAGCGTCTTGTATTTTGAGATTTATGCCATTGAGGGCATTTACGTAATTATTTTCGCTATTGAGGGCGTTTTGACATTATTTGAAATCTGAGGGTATTTTTGTGATTATTTAAAGTTTGATGGCATTTTTGTAAATAATGAAAAGTTTGATGGCATTTTTGTATATAATGGAAGTTTAGTGGCGTTTTTGTAAATAATGGAGATTTGATGGTATTTTTGTAAATAATTGAAATTGATGGCACATATATAAATAATTGAAATCTGAGGATATTTTGGTAATTACGCATTTGTTCATGCATTGAGTCGTGCCAAATTGGTGAATTAATTGACGAGATGAATAACATCGTGTTGTCGATGTGATAGGCATAGTGTGTTCAGTTCCTGATATGGACTTGGAGTTCATAGTGTGCACTATTCCATATGTGGACGAGGAGGTAGCTCTTCGGGTCTTGGTGCGTGATAACACACTTATGATCTCGACGAACACTATCCTTAATCAAGTTTTGAGAGGACTATCGACCGTACTGTAGTATACAATTAATTGATTTGTGTGTCCGGGTTGTATGCTATGCCATTATGTTTATTTTTCGTGGGCTATAGACACAAAGTATTGACAAGTGCAATAGCAATCACAACGGTCGACTATAGACACAAAGTTTTGACAAGGCAATAGTGGTCGGGGTAGCCAAAGCTATAGACACAAAGTTTTGACAAAGGCAATATTTGGATTGGTCAGGCAAGTACTAATAGAAGTCTCAACTCATTCTCTCGATATCGTTGTGTGTATTGTAGCTCCATGGAGTAGGATCGTGTCATATTGCATATGTTTATATCTTTGTACATTATTATCTTTTATCCGTGATCGTTTACCTATGATCTTTTATTTGGGATATTATATGTTGATATTGCATTTAATCTTTATTCTATATTATTATGATTTATTGTTATGGCATTTTATATAGTGTGAATTGTTATATCTATCCTGGTAATGTTATTGTGGTTTATTCGATTACAATATATGCTTATTAGAATTAATTGTAAATCGATAATATGACTAAATTCATGTATTGATCTGTGTGTGTGTATGGAATGATCTAGTCATTCGTATCATTCTTTGCTATCAGATCTTGGTAAAGGTGAAAGGGATCTCACCTCTTTATTGTATTGTTTTGTTTGGTTTGTATTGTTTAAATTCGTGTAGTAGGCGAAGCGTATTTTGAGGCTTATTGGAGACAATATTCGAAGATGGTGACAAGCGTCAAGAAGTAATCTTCCAAGTTTCAACATGATGCGAGTTGGTGAAGAAATGGAATTTTTTTAGGTTGAGTTTTATTCTTCCTCGTTAGTGTTATTACTAGTGCTATTAGTAGTAACTTTCTTTGGGTTTACTACTGTTTCTCTGAGTCTGTAATTTTCATGTTTTAATTTATTGTTGATTATTTTGTGATGTATATGGCATATGTATGTTAATCAGTTCAATCTAATTTCATTGTTACTCTTAATTTTTGGTAAGTTTGTATTTCTGCGAAAAAGAAATTTTAAAATTTGTATTTTGAAACTCAAGCTTTTATAAAATAATTATAATTGGTTTAAGTTTTTATTTTAAAATGTGACGCCCTAGGGAGGGTGTTACAATCACTGCAAAGTGTGATCCGCGTTGCCTCCATATCTTTTGCCATTAGCAAACCAGTGATGCAGGCCTCATACTCGGCCTGATTGTTTGAGGTTGGGAATTCAAACTTCAGGGAGTGCTCCAAGGTCAATCCCTCTGAATTCTCCAATATCTCCCCGGCCTCGCTTCCCTTAGGGTTCGATGACCCGTCGACAAAAATGGTCCAAGAGGCTTTTTTAGGGTCATTGTTGTCTGATGTGAGCTCCGCGAGGAAGTCGGACAATGCTTAGGCTTTTATTGCAAGTCGTGGTTTATATGTAATCCTAAACTCTGAGAGCTTGATCGACCATGCAATCATTCGTCCGACCAGATCTGGTTTATGTAGCACCTGTCGAATGGGTTGATCCGTTCTTACCATCACTAGGTGGCATTGAAAGTATTGTCGAAGTCTTCTTGCTGTAATAATGAGTGCAAAAGTAACTTTCTCTACCTTTTAGTACCGAAGCTCGGGGCCCTGAAGGACCTTGCTTACAAAGTAGACATACTTCTGTCTTTCGTCAGTTTCTTGGATCAAAACTAAGGTTACGGCCTCGTCATGGACGGATAGATATAAGTAGAGTGTTTCCTCGGTATCTGGCCTCGTCAAAATAGGAGGGGAGGACAGGAGATTTTTTAAGGATACGAAGGCGTCCTCACACTCTGGGACCCATTCAAAACTTTTCCCCTTCTTGAGTAGTTTGAACAGGGGGAGAGACTTGTGAGCGGCCTTGGCTAAGAATCTTGTGAGGGCCGCTATGCGCCCCGTAAGCTGTTGTACTTTTTTGACGTTTTGGGGACTTCTCATGTTGAGGACGGCCTGACGCTTGTTAGGATTGGCTTCGATTCCTCGGTGAGTTAGCATGAACGCCAAAAATTTTTCGGCCTGGACCCCGAAGGCGCACTTCTCTGGGTTCAACCTCATGTTGTACTTTTGGACTTGTGCGAATACTTCCTCGAGGTCTGTCATGTGCGATCTGTCGTGTGGGGTCTTTACTATCATGTCATCTATATAGACTTCTAGCATCTTTCCCACTTGGTTTTCAAAAACCTTGTTCATCATCCTCTGGTAGGTGGCCGCTGCATTCTTTAGGCCAAAAGGCATGACCTTGTAGCAGTAGCTAACCCTATCAGTAATGAAAGCGGTTTTATCCTCATCTCCACCGTACATGGGAATCTAATTGTACCCGGAATATGCATCCATGAACGAGAGCCTTTGAATCCCGAGGAGCCATCCACTAATTTGTCCATATTGGGGAGTGGGTATAGATCCTTGGGACAAGCTTTATTCAGATCAGTATAGTCTATGCACATTCTCCATTTTTCATTGGACTTCTTTACTAGAACCACGTTAGAAAGCCATGTGGTATAGGAGATTTCTCTGACGAAGTTGCCATTTAGTAGCTCTTTAACTTAGTCTTCAACGACTTGCTGCCTCTCGGGTCCGACCTTCCTTTTCTTTTGTGCGACCGGCCTGGCGCCTTCTTTAATTGACAGACGATGGCAGATAAAGGTTAGGTCGAGTCCAGGCATGTCGGAGGAAGTCTATGCAAAAAGGTCTCTATTTTTTAACAAGAGTTTTGACAGTTGTTATTTTTCTTTTTCACCCAGACAAGCTCCAATCTTGGTAACCTGTTCTGGGTTGGTCCCGAGCTAAAGAGATTGCAGTTCGCCTTCGGGCTGGGGCCGAGTACCCCGTATTTCTTCCCTGACATCCAACTCGGTCATTAAAATGTTGACCTGGTCAACATTTTATAAATTTTCAGGCTCTCATTGTAGCATTTTCTGGCGGCAATTTGGTCGCCTTTTATAATGACAATGTCATTGTTCTTATTGAGGAACTTCATCACGAGGTGGGTGATAGATACCATTGCTCCAAGTGCATTGAGAGAAGGACAGCCCAGAATAATGTTATAAGCCGAAGGGCAATCCACAATCAGGAACTTTACCTTGACAGTCCTAAAGAGTTTAGATGATCCGAGGGTCAGGTGTATTTAGTAGTATCCGATCGGGATGATTTTCTCGCCCATGAAACCCGTCAATTCTCCTACATGGGGAGTCAAGTCTGATTGCGGGAGCTCTAGCTTCTGATAGAGATCTAAGAACATAATGTCTGCTGAGCTCCCTTGGTCGACGAAAATTCAGCGAACCTCGGCATTGGAAATTACCCCGGAGATGACGAGTGGATCGTCATGATCCGGGATTATTCCGCCGTAGTCTTCATCTGAGAAGGTGATGATGTAAAAATAGGTTTGCCCCAATGGCTTAATATGTTAAGTTTTGATGATGACAAATACAAGAAAAAAAGAATGATGCTTATGCTTTATAGTTGTGCTTAATAAATGATAAATGCATCACAAAAGAATGTTGATCATGTTACATAGATGTGCTTAATGAGATATATTGGATCATGCATGATTATGTACTTTATTTAGTTATACTTCACTTAATAATCATGCAATGAGATATATACAACATTCTTATATGCATGTTAGACTTACTAGAGTTATATATTTATGAATCATGCATATTAAGATATTAAGTTATGAATTTGGACTAACTATGCTTGTTTTAAGTGAGTAATACTTTATAGGATAGTCCAAGTACCAAGAGTGAGCATTGCAACTAGAAAGCAAAAGATCACAACTATGCTCAACTTAAGAAGGATGAGAATGAAAAGATGTTCCAAGCTTTTGCAAATTTTGAAGAGAAGATTTTCTTTGGAAGCTTGGATTACATCAAGAATTGGTGGTAGATAAAGATCAAGTCCCAATGTTCTTCAAGAATAGCTTATAGGACTTAGATCTTGTGTAAAGGTAAAAAGGAATCACACTAAACTCAAAATATGTTTTAACATCTTTAAAAGTATTTCTTACATTCTAAAATGCCCAACAAACTATTTTTGGAAAGCTAGTCATGGTGGTAGTTCATTTCTATGAAAAATAGAAAAGTTTGTGTTTTGTAAAACTGACCTTTGGTTACTATTTTAATCATATCTTTCAAAATACTTTGAGTTTTGTTCTGAAACTTCTTTCATATGAAAATAGACTCAAATATCTTTCCAATGAGTGGTCATTCGCTTAAAATAGATAAGAAACGAAGAAGTTATGACCATTTAAAGTCAGTTTTCAAAACTAGAGTGGTTTATTCGAATAAGAGATGTTTTATTCGAATAACACACCTCTGAAAACTTCCCAGAACGTGTTTTTAAAAGTTTATTCGAATAAAAAATGTGTTATTCGAATAACACAACTCAGAAAAAATTTCAGAACGTGTTTCTGATGATTTATTCGAATAACCAAAGTGTTATTCGAATAACCAAAATGTTATTCGAATAACATAAGTCTTATTCGAATAACAAGTTACAGAAAATAGTGATATAAGTGGTTTTATTCGAATAACAAATGTGTTATTCGAATAACAGTGTTCTTATTCAAATAACACTTGTCCAGAAACGTTCCTAACGGTCATAAAACGACTGGTTTTCATAAAGAATTCATTTCTAATCTTTACCCAACGGCTCTAAATATTAATGGGCTATAAATACAAGTGTTTGAGCATCAAAAAAATGTTGGAAAATAATATAAAAATCACTCTTGAGCATTAAATTCATTTCTCACTCTCTATTTCTCTAAAACTCTGTTTTGAGCTATAAGTGTTCACACCCTTGATACCCATAGTGCTTCAATTTGTATTATCTACTCTTGAGAGAGTTTCTATCAATTTTATCCTTGTATTATCTAAAAGAGAGGGTGAGGTATCCCTCAAAATTGTAAGGGTGAGGTATCCCTTGAAAGTATAGAGGCTCAAACACAAAGGGTGAGGTATCCCAAGGTGTGTTAAGTGCTCAAATTTGTAAAGGTCATCAAGCACCTGTAAAGCTTGAGGAATTGGAGGCTCTAGCACAAGGGTGAGGTATCCCAAGGTGTGAGGAGTGCTCTTATTTGTACAAAGGTTTTCTTAGCACCCGTGAAGTCTAGGAGATAGTGAAGAAAATCTCAAGTTAAGCTTAGGGACTGGATGTAGGCCACAAGCGGTTGGTGGCTGAACCAGGATAAATTCTTGAGTTTGATTTTATCTTCCCTACACTCTTTAATTTCAGTATTTGGTGATATATATATTTATCTATTGCATATCTTGATGTTTTGATTCTTACAACTTGATATCTAGTTTATTCACTTAGTTCATCATATCTCCCAAGTTATATTTGAGTAATTCTTAATAGTTGTGCCTTTGTTAGATTTATTCCGCTGCATGTGTTAATTGAAAATATTAAATTGCATAATTTGTCAAAGTTGCATTAAAATTAATAATTACCCAATTCACTCCCCTCTTGGGTAATGGTTGTCATGGCTAGCAAGTGGTATCAGAGTTTCGTGCTCTGGTAAAAGCTTAATAACTTGGAGTTAAAGATCCTTATTTGTTTGGCAACCATTAAAAGCTTTTCAAAATGAATGATTTTGAAATTAATAAACCACCATTCTTTGATGGTGTGAATTTCGTTTATTGGAAAGTTAGAATGGAAATTTATATGCAATCCATTGATATTGATTTGTGGGATATTGTGTTTGATGGATTTACATGCAAATCAAAACAAACTTGGAATGCCTATGATAAGAAATACTTTTCCTTGAACATTAGAGCAATGCAAATCTTGAGAAGTAGTTTAAATGATGATGCTTATGCTAAAATTAAGAGTTGCTCTAGTGCTAAAGATATATGGGATGCTCTTGATTCTATCTATGTTGCTAATGATGATCTTTTGCATAAAGTTGTCTGTAGAGAGCAAGAAGAGCAAAAACCTCAAGAGGAAGACAATATTGAAAAAAGTCCTCAAGAACATGTTCAAAGCAAGAAAATGAGCTCAATATCTCTTGGTGATTATGGTGCTCAATTTGAAGAAGAGGCAAAGCAAAACAAAATTGATGAGGAAGATGGTGATTCCCTTAAAGAGCTAAGTATACTAGAAATCGAGACTACTTCATATATGGCTAAAAAGGACTTTGAGGTAAATAATACTAAACTAAATTATAGTCCTTCCTATGATGAGCTAAAATGTGCATATGATGAATTGCATGATGGTTTATTGCTTTTAGAAAAGAAAAGCTCATCTTGTTTGGAAAACATTTCCTCCATTGAAAATGAAATTGATATCTTGAAAAATGAATATGCTTTTCTTGATGAGGAAATGCCTTTAAAATGTGAAACCTCAACTTCTTATGAAAAATACATTGATTTAGAAAATCAAGTTGAGAACTTATATTGTGAATTTGCCAAAGCTAATGATTCTAATTATTTACATTCCATGATTGTTAATAAGAATGAAATTGATGTTATTCCACATGGAAATTCAAGTAAGTCTTGTGGCAAAAATAGTATAGAATGTAATAACAACCAAATGATCAAGTTTTTCAAAAATAATTTTCAAAGGACCAAGTCATCATTAAATTCACTTGTTTGCAATTTTTGTGGTCATCTAGGATATATTTCTCATTTATGCAATTATAGAAGAAATTCTTATATGAGAAATAATATGGTATGGGTTCCTAAAGATCTTAAATGCCCTAGTACTAATATTCAAGGACCCAAGATGAAGTGGGTACCAAAATGTCCTCCTAGCGTTTCAATTATGCAGAAAACTTCTCAAAAGGATGGACAAATTGGTCAAGTGAAGAAGAAATCATCAAGGGGAATGCTTCTAAAGCCCATTGGTAAAAGTTTTGATCAAAGAAGAAAGATGACTTCAACCAAAGCTTCTCAAGTACAAAATATGAAACTTGCGAAATTCAAAACATCAAAAGAGAAGCAATGGGTAAGGAAAAGAGCTTCCTTGATCAACAAGGTCAAGGTATCAAAAGTTTTTACCTCTCATGAACATTCACTTGTAAAGTCAATAAATTTGAGGTATATTCGTTATAGGCCTTAAGTGATTAATAGAATCATGTGTTCTTGGTAAAATCTGAATATTTTGTTTAGCACATGGTTGTACCATAGCTCATTAATTTATTATATATCTTGATACATGAGGTTCTACAATGCCTAAGTATGCTTGCTATGTTTTGAATTGTCTATATATCATGAAAGCTAGGTTGCTATTAGCTATGTGCTTAATGGTAATTGATTATTTAATTTGTTTTACTCAATTTACATACTATGAAAAATTAATCCTTTACTAATTGATGCGTAAAACTGATTTTCATTAAATGATTTATTCGAATAAGAAGCCCATTATTCCAATAAAGCCTCACAGTAATGCCTCGTTAATATTCTAAAATGTAAGCATTATTCGAATAAGGATCCCCTTATTCGAATATTACTTCACAGAAAGTGGTGCAACAATCTGATATCAACTGGTTATTCGAATAACCAACTAGTAATTCGAATAAGACATGACAGAGGCTAAAAAGTTTTTCTTGTTATTCGAATAACAAGTTATGTTATTCGAATAAAGCCCTCCAGAGGCTTTTAGGAAAATCGTGTTATTCGAATAACACATTATGTTATTCGAATAAAGGGTGACAGAAACCCACGACTTTTGAGTTACTACGCTATTATTCGAATAACAACAATGTTATTCGAATAAAGCCTGATAGAAAGACATTTGTGGTTGCTATGTTATTCGAATAACAGTACTTTTATTCGAATAAGGCTTGGCAAAAGCTAAGTCTGGCTATCTCTGTTCTGTCCTATTATTTTGAATGCTTATTTGCCTATGATTTTAGCATAATGACTAACCTTTATGGATCCAAAATTGATGGATACCAAAGAAAGTACTTTGAATTGTGTTGTAGGGTGACTATTAGCTCAAGCATGCATTGAAATGAAGTGAAGCTATGCCACTTAAGGTTAAAAAAAAATGAAATGGTCCAAGTTCTCCAAGAGTAATGAAGACACAAAAGAATGACATGGAGAACCACAAAATTTCCAAGAAGCCTTGAGGCATGGAAGTTAGAGTCACCTACAAAAACTCAAATAGTACACTTTTGGTGATATCAATCTCTTATCCTCATCTATGCTTTAAATTGAATATCATATGATATTTGGATAAGTAGAAATTTGTTTTTATGCCTTAACATGTTTTAAGTTATACTTTTCTAGGATTATGTCTTGAAAATATCTCTACATATGCTAACATGCTAGATATGCATACATTTTTACTTGGAATGACATGCTATGGTAATATCTTTGTTGTTAAGCTTGTGACCAATTCTCTTTGTTCAAATATGTAAATTCACATGCTCATAAGTCATTCTAATCCTTTCTCTTTGATGCCTAATTGTCTTATATACTCACTTGGAGATTGGAAAGTAAAATATTATATGTCTTCTTGTTTGATATGTTTAAATTTTGAAAACAAGAAGTAAATGATTTCAAAAGTTATAGTTCCATGGTTTTTTAATTCTTTCATTATAATAAGGGATTTTTTTGTTCTTGGCATGTGTGCGTACTAAAATTTCTTACTTGATATTACATGCCTAACATGATCATTGTTTGCCTCAAAATGCTTATATAAGTTTTGATATTGATCATATATTTCTTAATAAACTTGAATCATGCCTTAAAATGTTTAAATCATATTTGTGGATTCAAGTGCATATGTACTTCATGCATTCTTGTTAGAACTAACATTGCATAGTTGATAATGTAATACATGTTTTACATTATATATCAATCTAAATTATGCTTGTAAATGAGATTCAATGATATTTGATGTTAACCTATGTTTTAGAGAATTTTTAAAGTTAGCTTTGCAAGTGTCTCTATGTGCTTCAAGTATAGCCATCAAATATTAAAGTGTCAAGCATATATGGATAAATGAGAAATGTTGAAGGAAGAGGAACATGAGGAGACTTTTTTCAAGAACAATGGAATAGAATACTCAATGGAAGAAAGCTCAAACTCAAAGATCCAATAAACGAAGAACATTCTAAAGGAGCATCACTTTCTATCTAATCCAATAAGTATCTCTATCTCTAAACTATTGTGGTATTCTATATGCTATGGATTATATGATACTTGTTGATAAATTGATCTTAAAAGATTAGATGCTTTCCTTACATGAGAAGTATGCTTAGCATTGACAAAGTGCTTAATTGGATATTAACTTGATAGTTTTGTCATTGCATATATGGTTGATATTAGTTCTATACATTCTTTGATCCCTATAGCATATTTCATCATGATAAATGTTTGATATCTATGATTCTCTTGATCTATGGTTTCTTAGTAGTATAACACTTATGAGAATCATGCTATTTTTGAAAAGAATTTCTTATTTGATTAAAAAGTTTTTTTTAAGGCAAAATCTCCTAACATATTTGAAAGAAGCTTTTCAAGTTCCATATCCTTAAGAATCTTTTGAACTTGTCTTAAGAACTTGAAAGTATTTTCACCTCCTAATTGTCTTGAAAATTTGGAAATCATTAAATTTGTGCTATAAATGTAGTATTCTCTTCATTTGCTTTGAAAAGTCTTATTAAATCTTGAGAAAATGCTTTAAAAAGTTTTCAAATAGATCTTTTGAAATGTTCTATAGAAACCATCTTGATACTTCAAAAGATAAGCATTGTTCTTCAAAAGTGTTTTATCTTTTCAAGGCTCTTGTTTAATGAGAAAAGGAGGAGATGTACTTTCAAATGTCCCTTTAACTTGGATTTGATTCCTCTTAAGGAATATGTGGTTTCAATATAAAACTCTTCTACCCTTCTAAAATACTTTTGGAAATGTAATGTGTTATTATAAAATTCTTTTTGAAAAGGGGAGAAATTTTTAAAATGATTTTGTTTGAGGGATTAAGAATATGTATCTATGTCTTACTTTTCTTTATGGTAATGTGCTTATATGGTCTTGACATGCATATTTCCCTTTATCTATCTTGTGCTTCAATAAGGGGGAGCTTATCTTACATATCCTTCTTCCATATCCTTGTTGACTATAAATATATGCATAACTATGTTAAACTATTATGTTTAATATTTTGATAATATGCATATTTTGAGGGAAAGCCTAGTTCTTAAATTGTTGTTTATATCCCTTGGCTTACATCATTGTTTGACATGAAGTGCTTTATTGTTAATACTATCATCTCTTATTGTCTTTCCCTCTATCAATGAAAGAAGATAAACTTTCTTAAACTTCATATCTTTTGATTCTTTCATTGAGAAGATCCTACCCTTCTTGACAACATGAGTTTTATCTACAGGGGGAGAAAATATTATATTTCCTTCCTAAGCCTTTTTGTTGATGTCAAATAGGGGGAGAGAGAATTAGAAAGAAAAATATGTTCTTATGCTTATTGTTTGATATGCTTACATGAATATATATATTCTTATATATTGCTAAACATATTTTTCTTTGGTGATTTGTCATCATCAAAAAGGGAGAGATTGTGGAAATAAGTTTGCCCCAATGGTTTAATATGTTAAGTTTTGATTATGACAAATACAAGACAAAAAGAATGATGCTTATGCTTTATAGTTGTGCTTAATAAATGATAAATGCATCACAAAAGAATGTTGATCATATTACATAAATGTGCTTAATGAGATATATTGGATCATGCATGATTATGTACTTTATTTAGTTATACTTCACTTAATCATGTAATGATATATATGCAACATTCTTATATGCATGTTAGACTTACTAGAGTTATATATTTATGAATCATGCATATTAAGATATTAAGTTATGAATTTGGACTAACTATGCTTGTTTTAAGTGAGTAATATTTTATAGGATAGTCCAAGTACTAAGAGTGAGCATTGCAACTAGAAAGTAAAAGATCACAACTATGCTCAACTCAAAAAGGATGAGAATGAAAAGATGTTCCCAGCTTTTGCAAATTTTGAAGAGAAGATTTTCTGTGGAAGCTTGGATTACATCAAGAATTGGTGGTAGCAAAAGATCAAGTCCCAATGTTCTTCAAGAATAGCTTATAGGATTTAGATCTTGTGTAAAGGTAAAAAGGAATCACACTAAACTCAAAATATGTTTTAACATCTTTAAAAGTATTTCTTACATTCTAAAATGCCCAACAAACTATTTTTGGAAAGCTAGTCATGGTGGTAGTTCATTTCTATAAAAAAATAGCAAAGTTTGTGTTTTGTAAAACTGACCTTTGGTTACTCTTTTAATCATATCTTTCAAAATACTTTGATTTTTGTTCTAAAACTTCTTTCGTATGAAAATAGACTCAAAGATCTTTCCAATGAGTGGTCATTCGCTTAAAACGGATAAGAAACGAAGAAGTTATGACCATTTAAAGTCAGTTTTCAAAACCAGAGTGGTTTATTCGAATAAAATATGTGTTATTCGAATAACACGCCTCTGAAAACTTCCCAGAACGTGTTTTTAAAGGTTTATTCAAATAACAAATGTGTTATTCAAATAACACAACTTAGAAAAAGTTTCAAAACGTGTTTTTGATGATTTATTCGAATAACCAAAGTGTTATTCGAATAACCAAAGTGTTATTCGAATAACATAAGTCTTATTTGAATAACAAGTTGCAGAAAATAGTGATATAAGTGGATTTATTCGAATAACAAATGTGTTATTCGAATAACACAATATTTATTCGAATAATAGTGTTCTCATTCGAATAACACTTGTCCAGAAACGTTTCCAACGGTCATAAAACGACTAGTTTTCATAAAGAATTCATTTCCAATCTTTACCCAACGGCTCTAAATATTAATGGGCTATAAATACAAGTGTTTGGGCATCAAAAAAATGTTGGAGAAGAATATAAAAATCACTCTTGAGCATTAAATTCGTTTTTCACTCTCTATTTCTCTAAAACTCTGTTTTGAGCTATAAGTGTGTGAATCCTTGATACACATAGTGCTTCAATTTGTATTATCTACTCTTGAGAGAGTTTCTATCAATTCTATCCTTGTATTATCTAAAAGAGAGGGTGAGGTATCCCTCAAAACTATAAGGGTGAGGTATCCCTTGAAAGTATAGAGGCTCAAACACAAAGGGTGAGGTATCCCAAGGTGTGTTGAGTGCTCAAATTTGTAAAGGTCATCAAGCACCCGTAAAGCTTGAAGAATTGGAGGCTCTAGCACAAGAGTGAGGTATCCCAAGGTGTGAGGAGTGCTCTTATTTGTACAAAGGTTTTCCTAGCACCCGTGAAGTCTAGGAGATAGTGAAGAAAATCTCAAGTTAAGCTTAGGGACTGGATGTAGGCCAGAAGTGATTGGTGGCTGAACCAAGATAAATTCTTGAGTTTGATTTTCTCTTCCCTACACTCTTTAATTTCAGTATTTGGTGATATATATATTTATCTATTGCATATCTTGATGTTTTGATTCTTACAACTTGATATCTAGCTTATTCACTTAGTTCATCATATATCCCAAGTTATATTTGAGTAATTCTTAATAGTTGTGCCTTTGTTAGACTTATTCCGCTGCATGTGTTAATTGAAAATATTAAATTGCACAATTTGTCAAAGTTGCATTAAAATTAATAATTACCCAATTCATCCCCCTCTTGGGTAATGGTTACCATGGCTAACAGATGAGAGGTGTCTTTCTGCCTTCTACTTGTGTCCTAGGTTTTGAGTGGACCACGCTAAAAACGGTCATTCTAAGGGCTTTCTTCCGAGCTCCATTGGAAGATCCTCCTCCAGCAAAGCCACCAGTAATGATATGGATCGTTCTATTGGGGTCGGAGTGATGGTCGTCGTTATCACCGGGGGGAGCGTCCCTAGTCCTATCCTGCCGATCGTTGTTATCTCGGCGAGGTGGAGTCCGGGATCTTCTCCTAGGACTTCTTATCCTTCTTCTACGCGGAGGGGACGGACTTCGACGTGGGGTGCATCTATTATCTCTGCGTCTATTGTCCCTCTCGTTATTTTGTACACGAAGGATATACTGCTACAAGCGTCCGGCCTTGATTAAGAATTCGATGGCATCGCGTAACTGATAACAATCTTCTGTATCATAGCCATAGGCCTTATGCCATGTGCAGTGCTTGGAGTGATCTTTTTGTTTGTGTTTCTTGATAGAGGGCGGTCTCCTAACATTCTGAAATTTCGTGTGCATCATTTCCCTCAGGATTGTTTCCCGAGGCGTGTTCAAAGGAGTATAATCAAAGTAATTCCTCTGGGGCGGGCTACCCTTTGGAGGTCGCGACCTTGAGGAATTCTGGTTGGGCTTCTGGTGAGAAGGCTCGCCTTTGTCCCACCTCCTATGGTCTTCTGTTGCCTCCTCCAAGTAGACATACTTCTCAGATTGTTTCTGGAAGTCGGTCAGATTATCTGGTTTCTTCTTTGCCAAGGACTTGAAGAACTCAGAACCTATTCGGAGACTGCTTCTGGCATAATGCAAGACTATTCTGTCTTCAAAATTTTCTACATTGGTGCAAGCAGTCATGAACTGCCTGACATAATCCCAGAGGGTCTCGTCCTTTCCCTAGCGAATTTTAGCCAGGGATTCAATGGATTTAGGTTGCTCCTTGCTGGTGGTGTATTGTAGCAGAAAACGCTGTTTAAGATCTGACCAATCTACGACGGTCCCCTATGGTTGGCTGGTAAACCACTTGAGGGCTCCCTTTTTGAGGGAGAGAGGGAATGCTCGGCACAACAACTCCATGGATCCACCATAGAAACATAAGGATTTTTCGTAGGCATTTATGTGTTCCTAGGGGTCCGTGGTTCCATCGTAAATTTCTAAGTTTGGCGGAAACTTGAAATTCTTAGGAATCCGGAATTCCATGAGTTGATCGGAGAAAGGTTATTCCATTGTTCCGCAGTTCTAGTTATTATTCCCAGTATTGGAAATTCCATTACTGACGTGAGCCCTCCTTTGAATATTTTCCACGTCGGTCCGTCTGTCACGACGGTGTGGCATGGGTTGACTTTCATGCATGGCACACTGCATGTCTTCCAACCTCCAGAATTGGTCATTCAGCAGATCCATATGCTGTTGCAACATGTCTTGAAATTGGCATTGAAAAGCCCGAGATTGGTGTGTGCGCTCAGAGCGGGACGCGCGGTTGTCAATCTCATTGTTTGGCGTTCCCAGGTGCTGGTGCACCGGGATCCTACGTTCTTGATGGCTCTGGTCGCCTCTTTGGGCTTGGAATTCAAGTCTTTCCCTGACAGAAATCTTACGTGATGGGTTAGGAGATTCCTCAGAGAAGGAGGTGGAGTGCCCATCACGTCGGCTTCCTGGTCTAGGTGCCTAATTTCTCGCAGCGGAGGTTTGAGCCGCGGGTGGAGGCGGTGGTAGTGGTGGACGTTGCACATCAGGATCTTGCCTCTGGTTGACAGAAGTTTGTGCAGCGTCTCTTCTCGAATTTTGCCTCGTGTTCACCATGATTGGGTGGGATTAGAAATTTAAGGTTCCCCACAGTCGGCGCCAATGTTCTGAAGTAGATTCAGAGGGTACCTGAAGTAGGCACGTTACGGTGGTTTCCTCCTTGAGCAGCAGCTGAGCCTATTGCACAGGGGGGTAGGTACCTGTAAAGGGACTCCAACGCTCAAGTCAGGCAGTGCACAAGTAGGCTTATGAGATTGGGTTAAGAGTTACCTTATTAAGATGACTTAGCCTTGTATTTATAGAGCGTATACAGAATCCTAATGGGATCCTTATTGAATGCAGATAATTTAGGATTAGTATCCTGATGAGGATCACCTTTCCATTATTATAAGATATATCCCTGTAAATCTGGGACTTAAAATATGGAAAGTATTTAGCCATCAAGGATAACTATGGGTCCCATAATATCGTAAGTTGATGATTGACAGTTACGAATATTTAGGGATTTATCCTCTACATGAATCTATCAATCATGACATCATGACCCAACCCGCTTAGGGTGCTGTATTCCGGGATCCGGAATACGTTGTGAATCTTTCTCTATGCCGGCCTTTGTCAAGTTCGGTAATGTGCGTGCCAATTGATCCCATGGAGCGAGATCCTGGATCACAGTTCAGAATAGTTGTAATTAGTTTAAAGTGTGAATAGGTAAGTACAATACAAAAAAAAATAATTTAAAGTTTTGTTCAAAAGAAAAAAAAGAAGGGTAAATTTAAAAAATATAATTAAAATTAAAAAGTAGAGAATGTGAATAGACATATGAAAGTGCCAATAACTATATCCAAATTTACAATATGCTATATAACTATCACTTAATATTTGTTTTCTTAACAACTGATACTATAATAATGCTTCTTTTTTATTTTTGATATAATATTCTATTTTAAAAAAATTTAAATAGTTTTACTATATATATCCTATTATTACAATACTTGATTTATAATTTTTTCCTAACCAGCGCTTACACCGTAATATTGATATTTTCAATTTTATTAGTCCATTATTTTCTTTCCAAAATTAACACAATGTTTATTTAACATTTGATATTTTTTATTAAAAATAAATTTCTACTCCTCAATGCAATTTTATTATATGCTATCACTATAACTTGATTTTTTTTATACCAACACTGATATCATAATATTGTTTCCTTTTTTATTTTAATATACTATTGTTTTCTTTTAAAAATTAACATAATGGTTTTTTGTATTTAATATTTCTTAGTTTTTAAGGCTATTTTCACTATTACATGAATAATTTGTCTTTCCCTACTAATTTACAATTTGTCTTTCTTAATCTCAGTATTCTATTATTTTTTAAAAGTAAATATGTTTTTAATAATGTTACTAAATGCCTCTCAAGGCAAATTTACTATAGAAATATAGATATATACATCTACTTAAATAATTAAACTTGAAAGTGTATTCCAATAGTCATATTTAATTCTTTCCCCAATAAATATGTAATTGATTTAATTTTAATACACTATTAGTATAAATTTTTTTACATTATTATTCAATCATACATTACCACGTTATTAAAAAAGTTTGACTCTTATAATAACTTCTTCAAAAGTCACACATATAGTAACATGTGATTGGTTAATAGTATAAAAAATTAACACTGATAATATATTAAAATCAAACTCGTAATGGATTTAATTTTACTACACTATTAGTATAGCTTTTTTACACTATTACATTTTTTACACTATTACATTATTATTTAATCATGCATTGTCATGTTATTAAAAATATTTGATTCTCATAACAACTTCTTTAAAAGTCACACATATAATAGCTTATGATTAATTGATTATGTAAAATATTTTACATTAATAATATATTAAAATTAAACTCATATGTAATTGAATAATTATAAAAAAAAAATTCTCAATGTATTGAAACCTTTTTATTTTTTGGTGAAACAGTGGGGCCAAAAGCCCAAGAAAGGAAAGGTATAACTACAAGCAAATTCTAACGAGGCGAGGCATGGAGAGTGGAGAGGCCGACAGAGAGGTTTTTTGGTCAGGCCGACAGAGAGTTGAAAACTCCAAAGAAGTTGAATAACCAAGAGAGATAGGGACTGGGAGCATCATAGCCCCATACTCCAATGCAATATTAAAGCTACCTGTTCATTGTGGGTTGGTGTTCGTTAGATCGAGCCATGTCCAGCTGTTGTCATTTTTGCGGTCCAGTTTATTTTAGGCCAACATTGGTCAGGGATTGGGTTGAGGCCTGCCGAAGCCAAACTACGGATTTTGGTTAGTTAGCAATAGGGGTGCACATGGATGGTTTGATTTGATTTTTGAGAAAAAATAAATTTAAACTAATCAAAATCAATTGGTTTGATTTAGTTTGATTTTTATGTTTTTGGATAGTCAAATCTGAACCAAACTAAACTGAATATCTATGAATTGGTTTGGTTCGAGTGATCGGATTAACTATTTTTTTAATACAAAAATTAGTTAAATAATTAACTTTTCATAGTGAAAAAAATACATAATAAACCTATAAAAAAATTTAAAAATAGAATCAAACTTATTAATTTAAACACTAATAATTATTTTATGTTTTAGAATGTGTATTAAAAGGTTCATAAAGAGGAAATAAAGAAACATATTGATATTTGTATTAAGAAATTATATTTGAATAAGTTAAAAAATTCTTCAAGAGAGATTTAACTTGACAAGTTATATACTACTACTATTTAATTAAAGAGGAAGTTGTGAGGCTACTAACCTGAAGGTATATATGTAACCAATTGAACCCTTAAGGACATGAATGGAACTAATGGAGACTTGATTAGTTGAACTTTGAATCAACAACCTAACGAATCCAAAGTCTCCAACCTTTGCAGCTATATCTTCATCTAAGAGAATGTTGTTAGGCTTCAAATCACAATGCACAATAGGAACTCGACTATCATTGTGCAAGTAATCTAATACACAAGCAGCATCAATATCTATATTCAGTCTCTCCATAAAGTTCAACTCATTTTCGTTTGCATGCTTTCTCTTCCCCTTAATCTAATCTTTCCAAGCTCCCATTACTTAAGTACTCATAAACTAGAGTCAGAAATTCATTATTTTTAAAGTCAATATTAGAGTATTTAAAGCCAATTCATCGTTTTCAAGCTTCCAAGTTCAAATGATGTTGTTGCTGTTATCTTCACTTTTCTGTTCTTTATGTATAGTAGCAAGCAAATTGCCAGACATAGTATCAGTGTTACCACTGTGGCTATGATGATGTAATGTCTAATATGCATTCTTCCATGACTATGAGACTTACATGCAAAATGTAAGCAAAATTTTTTATTGCCTTCTAAATAGACAGTAGAGAGATTTTGGAAAACTCCACCACTAGTAATGGTTCATTTTAAATCATTATAAGAGAGGTTCAAAAGCTGAAGGACATGTAAATTTTGAAACTCAATAAGAATGGATCTAGAGAGTTGGTTGAAGAAAAGATTCAAAGTTTGCAAGTCTCTCACATCTCTAAAAGTTTTTGGAATAGCACTTGATAACATATTCTTGGCCAAAAATAAAATTTTCAAGCTTAGACAATTACTGAATGAGTTGGGGATGTCACCAAATAATTGTTAATTTTTATTTTTTCAATATATATTATGCCTAATATTGACTAGAATTAATTTTATAATTCAACCAACTTATTTAAGAAACTGATGATTAAATAAGTTAGAAAATTAGTAATTATGCAGAACATGACTAATTATTATTAATATAGTTAAAACAATAGTGTCTCTTTCTGCGTTAGACGAATAACGTGGCCCGAGTTATGGCGGAGCAAATATAGCCTGAGCTGTGGTGGAGCAGAACCTACGATGAGATGCAGTGTCAATGAGCAGAACTGAACATTTTGACAGATGAATTTTCTGACCTTCTGCGTTGGACGAAGACAACGTTTTAGGGGTTTAGAACTGAGAAAGTATTACAAAAAATTAAAACAACAAGTAGTAGCCAAAAAAGGTTTGTATAGTATAAATTAAAATAATAATAATAATAATAATAATAATAATAAATATATAAATATATGATTTGGTTTGATTTTAAAATTTCAAATCCGAGAACCAAACTAATTAAACTTTAATTGATTTGAATTTTACCCGAACCAATCAATATACCTAAACAAACCGAACCAATTTAATTAGTTCGATTTGAATTGATCAGGTTGACCGAATTATCCGAATCAATTTGCACTCCTAGTTAGCAATGGCCAATAATTATGGTTGTTCAGTTGTTTAATTTGGACTAGCTTTTTATGTTTTGAACAAAAAATTAGAGGACTAGTTATTAGTGAGGTTAGCATAATAGACAAGGTGTGTTTTCTTAATTACCCATGCTAATGTGAGGGCCTTTAGGATTGTTGAATAAGAAACTTAGTCTCATTTGACAACAAAATATATTTAAAAACTGAATTCCACTTAAATAATAATAATTTTGAAACTGCCTTCTTTTTTTTTTTTGGTGCATTATTTAAAAACGCCTTTGTTGTACAAAGTACAATAAATCAAATTATTGTATTGTTGTATTCTACCTAAAAAAAAGGATTACTTTTCATTTAATCATAAAAAGTTTAAGGAGAAGAGCGATTATTTTATGAAGTCAAAATATGTTACAAGATTCAATAAAAACTTATAATAATACTTATAGATAATTTTTCAATTAATGTCTTTTATCGATGTTATTCGATCATATCAATTGAGCTTATCTTTATTGACGAAAAACGACTAGTTTTGTTATACTATTTTATTTTATCTTCATGCAATAAAGTACTGGGAGGCCTTACACATGGTGAAGAGAACTATTATTTTTTAAAAAATAAAATAAAACATTACGGGTGAATAAGTTTTAAGACATCAATTTATTGCAATTAATCAAATTAAACTTAAACAAGCCTCGGAAATGATTAATAAACTCCCCTGTGTCTCACTCTTTTTTCTGCTTTCTTTTTGGGTTTTTTTATGTTGAAGTCTTGAAGATATACATGCAGTAATATTAAACTATACCTTTTGGGGTTTTCCTACATGAGAAGAAACGAATAGGGAAGAATGAGTCAATGGGCATTGTGAATTATATTTGGCCTTGAATGTGATTCTCACATCTGATATTGCTTAATTTAAACGTTGTGTTTTCTAATTATCTATAATTAAGGGCATATACTAAGACTAGAAGCTGAATGTGTCCATCCACATCAAAATTTTGGCAGATTCATAATATTAAAAGTCGTATTAAGTGAGGCTCAACCTCCCACGCGGCCGCCCCCGGCATTATCAAAAGCAACTTTAATCACACAAAGTTACTACTGAGGTGGACGTTTTAGTGTTAATCTAAAGTTTAATTAAATTAAAATCTCTCTTACCTCAGCTTAAATGTAAAACTAATCGAAACTGGTTGACCTGTTGCACCGAAAGATTCCGATCTTTATGCTCTCCCACGGTACCTTTTTTCTCCTTACGTGTACCATTACTTGTTTTTCTCATATTATAATTTCCCACTCAGGGACACGTGTCTCCTTTGTGGAATACAGTCTGTTAAAGCAACTCAACGGTTAGCAGGAGCCACATGGATGACCAACACGTCTCCTGATCTTGGACACGTGTCGTGAATCCTATTCAGCTTTCATAGGGTCGATTACAAAAGAGGACCCAGTTGGAAAATGCATAGAACTGATGTGGCAAGAATACAAAGACACATCAATCTTTTTCTTTTCGGTCCTTTCTTTTTAAATTAGCATTAGTTCATTAGTTGATTAGCGTTTAATCTAGTCACATTCAGCACTTTCCTCTTTGCTCTTTTTTTTTTTTTAATCTTCTTAGGTATATCTTCCTAAGTTTCTTTTTCCTTTTTTCTTCTTCTGCCGAGACAAATCCATTTGCTTCCAAAACACAAGTCTGTGAGTTGTTGAGAGCCAATTTGAGCTTTTATTCAACAAACAAGTTTCGTTGAAAGAAGACACGAAACTTTTAAATAGCTTTTTCTTTGTAGAATGTAGACCACTAATTAGGTCAAAAATTGTACAAGTTCGATATGAGGATTTTTGTTAAATTTTATAGTCTTTTTAATAATTTTAATATAGAAATCTATCATTAAAATATAAAAATCTTAAAATTCATGATTCTTATAAATAAAAAAATATAAAGACATTAGCCTTTATCCATGAATAATTAGTAGATTGTATTCCAAGAGATCCAAAAACTCATTTTCTAGTTTTTTTATCTTTTCTTTATGTTTTTTTCTACTTTAGTGATGGTGGTGGAAGAAGAATTCTTAACTACTAAGAACAAACTTTGAGTTTTATACAGAAATTATTTCTTAAATATTATTTACTTCCATCAAGTTTGCAGTTACTATAATTACAAAACTACCATTTCTTTTTTACCCAATAAGAGTTTAGTCCATTAACTTAATTTAATTACTTATTAAACTAATAAGATAAGTTACAAGCCCATCACATAAGACTTTTAATCTAACATTCTCTCACTTAACTAATATGACATTACCTTCTTTATAGTTTGATAAGTCTGTCAAAACATAATATGAATTCATATATATAATCAAACTCTTGTTTACAATGGATATATCACTCATCATGACCAATAATGAAAACTAACATGAGTCATGATAGTTGTATATCATTTAATCGACATAGCCCCTTCCATGTACTATAAAGTTAATTTTCTCCTTGAAATGACCTATAAATAGGAAGCACATAATTAGTCTAACAATAATGTCTTTATTAAAGACAGAACTTGTTATCATCTTTCTCATTCAATGATGTATGCAAACTCAAAAAACATGTAAGACAGAAACATATTCATTTATGAGTTCAGAATGTCAAAGTACATAAAACAAAAACATTAACATAATTTACAACAATGTCTACTTGACAACAATGCACATGCTTTCAACATGTCCACTAAATGTTTTGGGTGGTAACCCTTTTGTCAAACAATCATAAAGTCGATGTTAATGTGCTCTATTGACACTCTATGTTTTTGAACTTCTTCTTTAATGGTAAAGTATTTTAATTCTATATGTTTAGCACCTTTAGAATACTTGTCAATTTTAGAAAAGAAGATAGTTGCAAAATTATCACAATAAATTTTCAACGGCCTAGCAATATTGTCGACTAATCCAAGTCTTGAAATAAAATCCAGCAACCACTTAGCCTGAACCATGACCTCAAAGCATGTCACAAATTCAGCTTCCATGGTGGATGCAACGATGACTGACTGCTTCATGTAACATCTTGAAAAGTATGCTAGACTAGTTTATGGTTACCAAAGGTAGCATATTACTTGTATGGTATGTCAGTTAAGTTTTGTGACAAACTGAGTTGGTTTAGATACTTAGTTGCAAACTAGAGTGTGAAAAATAGCCTGAAATGACTCAGATAGTAGCATAAATTGCTAAGTTGAGAGAAATAAATCTGGAAAGTTTGTTTCTAAGTCACAAATAGGCATAAGAAGCAATAGTTAAAATTTGAGAATAACCTGAGTCAGTTTAGTATTTTTAGGCTTACTAATTGTGCGTTTTAATGTTAGATTAACTACCAGTATATATGGAAAAATAGAATAATAGTAAAACAATAATTTAGATGAATCCTAATATTTATTCTAAAGTTATTGGAAGTTAAGAAACTTGATTTAGTGTAATTCAAATGTCCTTAGCAGATCTAAAGTTCCAACTTTAGGCTTAAGTGTCATAGTAGGACTTATTTACCTTTAAGTCCCATAGTTCTAGAATACAAAGAAAGCATAAAACAGAAAATGAGAGAAGAGAAAAGAAAGGGGGAACCGAAGGGGGAGAAAGGGAGAAAAGAAAGAGGAGCAAGTGAATATCAAAGGGAAAGGGCATGAGAATCAAGATCAAAGCAAAAAGCTTGAAGATTGATCTTCCATACTTGAGGTAGGGGATTTCTATCCTTAAATTCCATCTTTGTTCTTCATCCTTTTCATTGTAAAAAGAGTAGGTCAAATGGAATGGAAGTAGGATTAAGAAGTCAAGAATCTATTTTCATGTTAGTTTTTGCTTTCATTGATTGGGATGAGTTAGTTTATGCTCAATGGATGCTAGATGGATGAGATTATCCAAGAAAGACACCAATTAGTCCCTAGAGTGGGAATTTAAGCAATAAACAAATAAGTAGGTGTTTGTGAGCATTAATCCAAAATTAAATGAATCAATAGATTGTATAAGTGTTATAACATATTTAGGGGCTGTTGGTGATACTAGAAATCACCTTGAATCCATTTTTGATAGCTTAGAAGCTATTTTGCTCCAATGGAACAGTAGCATATTCTGCAGAATTTCTGCTATGCGACCGATGCTCAAGCGCAGGAGCTCAAGCGCGCACAGCCTAAAGGCTGATGCGCGTAGCAACACATGGCATGCTCAAGCGCCAAGGCGCTGAGCGCTCAATCACGCAATGCTGGGCAGAACAGAGCATGGCTCTGTTAAGTGTACTTTTGGACATTTTGAGCTTCTTAATCAATACAAAAAATTAATATACGCTTTCTTAAGTGTGTCAAGACACTTTTAGGGAGATTTCATAAAGGGAATATCCACCTAGCAAGTAAGAGACCTTAGTGCATCCAACAATAAAGGATTGTCATAGGTAGGTATCTAGACCCATAAGCAACCCAGAGTTGCATCTACTATCACATAAGAGGTGAAGAGGATAAGGTAAACTAGATACGAGTAAGCTGAGATCAGTTGGCAATAGTCATTTGCCATAGTGCATTAGTTACTCCTGAGAGAGGAAGTGAAGTACTGTTGAGTGAATGAACATAGTATGCAGATATTATGGAAGTTCTAGTATTTTAAGCATTCCCTAAGTTAGGAATCGCCTAAATTAGGTATCTAGGACCTTGAGCACACTAGAGTGGCATAGTTTACCACTTTTGGTGTGAAAGCAAGGCAAGCTAGATATAAGTATCATAAGTATGATTACTTAGCTAGAAACATGGAATATGCTCCTTTATGATTTAGAAGTGAGCTGAGAGTACATGTTTGCTAGATTTTAGTTCTTCACTTAGTTAGAGAGAATCCTGTAGGTGGTGGTTTTGTGAGAGTTATACATAATACTGCATAGTTTCCTATTTTGGCTAATTCCAAAGTAGAGTAATCTTTAATGATGTATAATCATATGGCCATAAGAGATAGAAGGGAAAATCCAAAAAGTCTTTATGAGTGAGGATTTAGCCCTAGATACTCGTTAGTGCCAGGATTACTAGTGTGAGTTGGAACCAGTTCACTCATTATCTGATAGTTGAAAAGTCAGTCTTCTTAACTACAAGTTTTAAAGAGAATGTAGAATAAGCAAATGACACTCACAGTCATATACATTTCCTATTCCTTGGCAATTGGATGGGCAGTTGTCTAGGATAAATGATATTGTATAATTGTATGGGCGGTTGTTCAATATCATTGATGGTATATTTGTGAATGAACTAGTTGTGATATGCTACAACTGTATAGATAGTTGTTCTTATCATACGAGTAAGACACTTATATTTATAGATTATATATTGTGTATAGTGTGAAGCTTTGCATAACAGTAGCATATGAATGTTCTAGTGATATTAAATAGAGATTCATTATCTTGCAACAACCATAATCTATGATATAATGTCGTGATAGATTAGTTTCCTATACATTATAAGTTATATAAGCAATTGTAGAATGTTATTTGTTATAGTTTATCTTAATATGTATGCAATTTACATTGTTTAATGCCATAAAATGTATGAATATTACTAAAAATTGTATGTTCTCACCCCTTTCTGTAATTTCATGGTAATAGTAGGTCTAGGCCCTTCAAAGGGTAAGGAGATAAAGGAACAGAAGAATTAATATAGATTAGTTTGCTTTGTTTCTTTTTTAGCAAAGTGGATGTATTTAGTTATATTTGCTTTGAGAATGTAAGTTGTATGTATAACACTTTTCATTTTTAGGCTAATGTTGTATATGTGTATAACTTTTTAGTTATGGCTCTCCATAATAATTGTTCAATTTTATGGGATTAGTAAGATAGTGAGATTAGAAGTAACACTTTATTGCTTTATGTCTATATATATATATATATATATATATATATATATATATATATATATATATATATATATATATATATAAGTTATATCGAGAATATTATTTTAGGGTGTTATATTATGGTATCAGAGTAGTTCATCCTGTTGAGCAGGAGTATGGACTAGCTAGGCTTAGGAAAGTTTAGAGTTTTTCGCTTAGTGTTACGTATTTCTTGTCTCATACGTGAGATGTGTTGGTAGAATTGCATGACAAGCCTTAGGTTTGAATGTAAATGGTTACTGTCACACTTAGTGTGTATAGGGAACTATTACTTCACCAAGGCGAACTAGGAGAAATAAGAATTCTTCTAATGAAAGTTCAGCCACTATGGTTGAAGTGTTATAGAGATGGCAACTGCTTGAGAGAGCAGACTACTATCGCAAGTAGAGTTTAGAGTGGATGAAAGTAATTTCATCTCAGTAGCTAGTACCACTAGTACAGTTAATGTATGAAATTGTGGTTGTAGAGAACCGAAACTTATTAGATCTCTCAAAGTTTAGAAAGGCTAACCCTGCATCCTTTAAGGGAAAGTAAGACTCGTTTGGAATAGGGAGATGGCTTAAGAAAATGAGGAAAATCTTTATAGGTGAGGTTTGATTAGATGACCTGAGAGTTTTAGATGTCTCCAATATGTTAGTAAGGAAGGCATAGTTTTAGTGAGTAGGTGCCAAGGAGTTGTAAAGATTTTTGACACTTAAATTACTTGGGGAGTGTTTAGGAATTTGTTTAATTATGGATAAATACTACCCTAAGAACCAATAGAATGCCAAGGATATAGAGTTCCTAAGACCTGAATAAGGTGGCATGTTAGAAGGCCAGTTTATGGCTAAGTTTGATATGAAAGTTATCATTATCATAGAGGCATGATTTACTTTCTTATAGTAGAGTTGAGTTAAATATGCAAGTTTTAGAGAAATGCTTTATTATCTCCTTAAGTTTGATTGAAATGAAGTATTAGTCAAGAGATGGTTCCTTTATTAGTTAAAGTTGAACCATAGCACAATTATCCTAACTAAGGGAGCGAGATAAACCCCTTGGCCTTACAAAGGAGTGAGAAGAACACTTTGCTAAGGATAGAATTGTGAGACAAGGGAGCTAGAAAAGCACCTTGTGTGGGTAAATATGTGAGTAAAACACTTTACCAATATGTCGATCAAGAAGCTCTCTACATAGACAACTGATTAATACCAAATATATTAAATCTTGCCAAGAGTGGTAAAGAAGTGAGATAAACACTTTACCTAGTAATGGTAGAGGAGTGAGATAAACACTCTACCTAGGACGAAGTAGTGAGTTAAACTCTTTGTCAAGAAATATAAGGAGTGAGAAAAGCATTCATGTTAGAGGTAGTAAGAGTGAGTTAAACTCTCTACTAAGGGTCTCAAGTAAAAGGTATTAAAGTGAGTTAAACTCTCCACTTAGGGTATTAAAGTGAGAAAAGCTTATACCAAGGGAAAATGGATGAGTTAAGTCCTATGTCAGGCAAAGAAGTGAGCTAAACACTTTGCCAAATAGTAAGGATAACTTTTAAGTAGCAGTTTAGAATACCTTAAGATTAGTGTTTACTGAATAGACCTAGAGAGCTATTTGAATAAGTCATTTTAGAATGGTAAGTTAGGCTAACTGATTAGATAAAGGGAGTTATTCGTTTGGTAAAATTTTCAGGTTGATCAAATATACTACAATAGTTATTCGATTAGCGAGTTTTTAGTTTTGAAGAAGGCCTAATGAATAGATAGCTATTCTATAGGTGTATATTCGAGAAGAATCGAACTACTGGAAAGTGGTTTGACTAGCATAGTTTTGATTAGTCAAGATAGGTAAGAGAAACTTATTTCGGTTGATTGAAAAAGATAGAATGGTGCTTTTAGTGCTATTCAAGAAGAATAGTTGAGGGTCCTTACGGCTAGTCTCAAGTGGAACAAGTTACAAGGTTTACACGAGAGGAAGATAATGGGTGATAGGTATAAGCAGTGTGCTTTTAAACCTAGTTATCCTCTTGATAAAGTCAACTAAGTTTACGTAGAAGGGAAGGGTGTGGATGCTTATGTCATGAAGCTCATGAAGATTTTGATGATGACAAAGCCAAGATGATGACCAAGTCCAATGGATGCAAAGCTGGTATAGTTTATAGGACTTAGAGTTATCTTATACGAAGTTCTCTTGGTATCTCAAATGCTTCTCAAAATATTCTCCTAAAATTGTTTTTCAAAATAAATGATGTTTTAATCTTGGATAATGCAAGTTAAGATTATATCTTTGAAAATCCAAACTTTCTAAATTAAAAATGTTTACCAAAGTTAATCTGGGCATAAGAAATGAGTTCAAGGATGTTTGTAAGTTTATCCTTAGGCTTAGTAATCAGTTTAAAGCTTCTTTGGGAGCTTGTAATCGATTACAAAGGCTTGGTAATCGATTATAGACATGCGAGAAACCATTTTTCAAAAGTCAGAAGCCTTGTAATCAATTACAATGCTTCTAGAGACTTGGTAATCGATTACATGAGATATGTAATTGATTACAAACAACCTAGAAAACCCAGAACTGGTTTCAAGAATAATATAATCGATTACATCATCCTTATAATCGATTACATCATGGTTGAAAGTGGACAACAATCTTTTTCTCTGCTTTTAATACGACCATAAATTGCCTCAATGACTCTTTTTCTTCAGAACATTGTAAATATATTCTATTGGTCTTTTTTTAGTAAGAACAAATATTGAGAAACATCTTTCTATTGCTCTTAATCTGAGTTTTCATCTTTTTTCTCTCTTTTTGCTCTATGTTGGGAGTTTTTGATATATCCATTGAAAGAGCTTCATAGTGCTTCAAGTTGTAATACACACTCTTTTGAGAGTTTCTTTCTTTTATATTCTTGATTGATTATAACGAGGGTGAGGTATCCCTCAGAGAATTTGTAAGGGTGAGGTATCCCTACTGTTGAGACTCAAGCACAAGGCTGAGGTGTCCTAAGGTGTAAGGAGTGCTCAGGTTTGTAATGGTAGCAAACACCTGTTGAAAGCTTGCATTGATAGTGAAAAAATCTTTAGTGGTTGCTCGAGGACTAAACGTAGGTCATAAGTGGTTGGTGGCTGAATTAGGATAAACTCAATGTTTTCTTCTTTGAACTCTTACTCTTTATATTCGTATTTTAATTTTCATATAATTGATTAAATTATTTTTATTGGCTTGTTAAATTTATGAGAATTTTTTTCTATCTTCCTTATTCGTTCATTTCAATCGATAAATAACTTTAATAGAAATTGTTTTTAAAGTGTTTGTGAAAAGTTTTCAAAGAATTTTTAATTACTCAATTCATCCCCCTCTTGAGTATAGAAGCCACTTGGGTAACAAATGGTATCAGAACTAGGCTCTTGTATAAAGAGCTTAGCAACTTTAAGAGAAAATGACTTCTTCAAATGGTTTTTCTTTAGAAGGATCTTCAATAAGTAGACCACCCCTTTTCAATAGGGATAAGTATGCTTATTTGAAAGAATGCATGAAAAATTTTCATTGAAGCTATTGATCTAGACGTATGGGATGCTATTGAAAATGAACCTTTTTTTCCCACACGTGTTGTTGATGGTGCAATAGTTGAAACACCAAGAAATGAATGGAATGACAAAGACAAGAAAAAGGTTCAATATAATTTAAGAGCCAAGAACATTATTACCACGGCTTTGGGGTATGATGAATTTTTTAGAATATCAAACTATAAAACTGCCCAAGAAATGTGGGACACTTTACAAGTTACCCATGCGGATACTAGTGAAGTAAAAAGTTCAAGAATAAACACTCTCACCCATGAATATGAATTGTTTAGAATGTACCCAGGGGAAAGCATTCAAGAAATGCAAAAGAGGTTCACTCACATTATTAATCATCTTGCTTCATTAGGTAAAAAATTTTCTAACGAAGATCTTATTAACAAGGTGTTAAAATGTTTAAGCAGGATTTGACAGCCTAAGGTGACAGCTATTTCAAAGTCAATAAATTTAGCAACTATAACTCCTGTGACTCTTTTTGGGAAACTTCAAGAGCATGAATTAGAACTCAACAGGCTTGACTAAAGCGAGGAACATGATAAGAAGAAGAAGGGGATTGCACTTAAAGCCACTTCCTCCACTATTGACGATGATGATGAAGATGATGGAGATGACATAGAGAACTTTGACTTAAATGGAGAGAACCTCAGTCTCCTAGTGAAGAAATTTGGAAGATTTCTCAGAAAAAAAGGAACTCAAAGAAGGCCGTCTTTCCCACCAAAGAAGACTCATCACAAAGGGGATGGTACCTCGTCCACACCTACATGCTATGAATACGAAAAACTGGGACATATGAAGATGGAATGTCTCGTTTATCAAAAGAAGGTGGAGAAATTTGAAAAGAGACCTTCCAAGGAGAAGAAAGGAAGGAGAGCCTACATAGCTTGGAACAACAATGACATGGACTCCACGAATAGCTTGGACAATGAGGAATCTAACATGTGTCTTATGGCTAGAGGAGAAGAAGAAGATGAAAATAACATGGAGGTAATTTCTAACTTTAACTTATCTCCTTCTTATAATGAATTACAAGATGCTTTCGAAGAATTGCATGATGAATTACTAAGGCTAACAAAATTAATTTCTTCATCTAAGAAAATAATTTCTTCTTTGAAAAAATAAATTCTTATTTTAAACAAAGAAATTGAAGAACTAAAAATCGAGAATAAGACATTAGGTATAATTTATGTTAATTCTTCCTGCACAATTTGTTCTTCACATGCATCAACATCTTTATCTTGTTTATCATGTTAAGCTCTTGAAAAAGAAATTGAAGATTTAAATAACACTTTTGCAAAATTCACTTTTGGTAGAGATAATTTAAATATTTTGCTTGAAAAACAAAAGTGCTTCTTTCAAAAAACGGGTTTAGGATATAACCCTAAAAATAAACAAAAATTTTACAAAAATTTCTTTGTTCCTACAAGCACTTCAAGTAGCCCTTTTATTAAATGTTTTCATTTTGGGAAGAAAGGACATAGTGCCTCAACATGCAATGTGAGAAAGAATATTAACATTAAAGTGGGGACTAAAATGGTTTGGGTTCCCAAAAGTACAATGTCACAAGCTAACACTCAAGGACCCAAGAAAATTTAGGTATCAAAAGTTAAAAACTGAATTTGTATTATAGGTGTGCTTAAAGGCCAAGAGTTCAAATTAATATCTTGATAGTGGTTGCTCTAAGCACATGATAGGAGATGAATCCAAGTTTTCTTTCCTTGTTCCCAAGACACATGGACACATAACATATGGAGATAATAATAAAGGGAAGATTCTTCGAGTCAAAAAATTTGATAAAATTCCCTCTTCTTCTATTGATAATGTGTTGCTTGTTTAAGGACTTAAACATAACTTGCTTAGTATTAGTCAATTATGTGATAAAGGTAATAGAGTTATATTTGATTCTCATTGTTGCATAATTGAAGGAAAAGATGATAAGTAAGTAAAATTTATTGATCATAGAGTAAATACTATTTATATGATTAGTTTTGATGATATATCTTCAAATGATGCGAAATGCTTTCCAAGTAAAGAAGATGATTCATGGTTATGACATAGAAGAATTGCACACATTCACATAGATCATTTAAAAAAGTTGGTCTCTAAAGAGCTAGTAATTTGACTACCTAAGCTCAAATTTGAAAAAGATAAACTATGTGATGCATGTCAAAAGGGAAAACAAGTAAATGTTTCTTTTAAAGCTAAAAATGTGGTTTCAACTTCTAGACCTCTACAACTTTTGCACATGGATCTTTTTAGTCCCTCTAGAACAATGACAATGAGCTTTGGTGGGAATTATTATGCATTAGTAATTGTTGATGATTTTTTTAGGTTTACATGGACGTTATTCCTAGCTCATAAAAATGACGCTTTTCTAGCCTTTAAGAAACTTGCCAAAGTTATCCAAAATGAAAAATATTTTTGTATTACATCTATAAGAAGAGACCATGGTAGTGAGTTTGAAAATCATGATTTTTGAAACTTTTTGTGATGAACATGACATTGAGCATAATATTTTTGCCCCTAGAACTCTATAACAAATGAAATTGTAGAAAGGAAAAATTGATCTTTAGAAGAAATGACAAGAATTATGCTCAATGAGGCTACACTTCCTAACTATTTCTGGACGGATGAGGTAAGTAACGCTTGTTACGTAATGAATAGGGCTCTAATAAGGTTAATTTTAAAGAAAATTCCCTATGAATTATACAAAGGAAGAAAGTCAAATGTTTCAAATTTTCATATTTTTGGATGTAAATGTTTTGTTTTAAATAATGGAAAAGATAACTTAGGGAAGTTTGATGCTAATTCTGATGAAGGTATATTTCTTGGTTATTCAGATTATAGTAAGACTTTTAGAATTTATAATAAAAAGAACTATGACTATTGAAGAGTCCATTCATGTTGCATTTGATGAAACTAACCCAAATAGACTGAGAAAGGATTTTGTTGTTGATAATGTTGCAGAGATTTTGGCAAAAACACATTTGGACAACAAGGAGAAAGAAGAGAGAAAGCAAGAGGAAAGTCAAGAGGATGCCACAAAATAAGAGAATTCACAAGTCATGGACCTTCCCAAGGAATGACGAACTTTAAGATATCATCTTCTTGACCAAGTAATAGGTGATATATCTAAAGATGTAAGTACTCGAAACTTAATTAAAAATACATGTAACCATATGGCTTTCGTTTCACTAATTGACCCCAAAGACATAATGAAGCCTTTAATAATGAGCATCGAATCTTAGCCATGCAAGAGGAGCTAAACTAATTTGAAAGAAATCAAGTTTGGGAATTAGTTCCAAGGCGCAATGATCATCCAATTATAGGCACCAAATGGGTCTTTAGGAACAAGCTTGATGAAACGGGCTTAATAACTAGAAATAAAGCTAGGCTTATAGCTAAAGGGTATAATCAAGAAGAAGACATAAACTATGAAGAAACATATGCACCTGTAACTAGATTAGAGGCCATTAGAATGTTACTTGCATATGCATGCGTCATGGATTTCAAATTGTTGGGAATCGCGGATACATCACTCAGCGAAAAATAGAATTCCTACCAAGGATCCATATAAAAAAGCCATGCTCAGATTTTTTTAAAAATGTTTACCTCTTGAAGTGTGATCAAAAGGAAGTATCATGAATCACCAACATCATAACAGCGATGATGTCTCTGCCATATCCATACGAACAGACTCACGAACATCTAACGTCCATAAAAAGGAGTCCCACGTTTCTCACGCAGTGTTAGCTGCGAAGAGAAGAAAAGAACCTATCACTCTCTTACTTACTATTTCTGTCAAGTGCGGCTAGGATTTGTAGTTCGTGCCTTAGTAGCCCCCTTAGCAGTATTATTTATAATAGTGACTGCCTTAAGTGAGTGTGAGCAGTGTAACACCCCAAATTCTGACTATATGAATAGTAATAGCATAATTACACTGTTTTGTATTTTCTGTGTGGTATGAAAATAATTTGACTGTTCTGAGATCATATTTGATCATTTTGTGTGATTGCTCCTGGCCAGGAAAAATAATAATTTTTCAGGCCGGGGAAATTCTGATCTGCCTCATTTGGAGACGGGGGATCTTACTAAACCCGAATCCGAGTGACTCAGAAAAGAATCTTTTAAATTTTAGAATCTATCTATAAAAATAAAAATATTGTACTGATAAATATCTGTGATTATATTTATAGCAGTCGTTGCTATGAATGTTGGACCCGATAAGTTTTAATTAATAGAAAAGTGTTTAGAATATTTCTTGTGATTAAAATTAAAATGATCCAATAGGATATAGTCAAAATAAATGGTTGAACTTTTCTAACCAATGAGAATTGGTCAAGGAAAGAAGCTTAGACTTCCTTGTGGACCATTAGATTTGAAGCTTGATTAGAAGCTTTGATCTTCACCATTGATTCAATCAATGGTGTAAAACAAATCCTACCAAAACTATCAAGTAATATCCACCATAGATAAAATTAATGGATAGGAAATCAAATTGATTTTCAATGGATAAGATTGAGTCAACAATAATTGCTTGACTTTTGCTTAGGAAACTAATTAACCTTAATTTAGTTGACCTAATTACCTAATTAAGAAATTAAGTAAACTAACTTAATTAGGGATTAGTTATAACTTAATCCTTAATTTAATATCCTAATTCTAATTAGAGGTGATGATGCATGCTAAATATGAATTAGATGCATGCTAAATATGTTAAACTAAATTAGTTTTATACGTAGATGATTAAGTAAGAATGGTTAGGAAATTAAACTTAATTAATTAACTAATCAACTAATTAGTAATTAGGCTTGAACTAATAATGAATTAAGGACCTTAAACTCACCTAAACAATCATGGTCCAGCAGCAGAATTGGAGGTCCAGCAGCAGCAAAAATTGGACGGCCCAGCAGCACCTAAGCTCCACGGTCCAGCAGATTTGGAGCAGCAGAATGGACGGCCCAACAGCAGCAGCAAACAGCCCAGCAGCAGCAGAATTGGAGACGTCCAGCATGCAGCAGCACGGTTCAACAATTTGTGAAGATTTCAAGTGATATTTGAATATCACAAAGTCATGCAAAGTCAAGTTTGTGACCAATGAGAAGTGAGTGTCCTTGTGCAATTAATGAATGGCTACTTACTCAAGCAAAAGCTCATTCACGTCAATCACAAAACAGCATGCAGCAGCTGTAAAAATTGGGAGAATTATCCAAATAATTCTCTTCATTTCTCCTCACTAATTCACACGGCAACAGCTGGAAGATTGGACAATTAATCAATTAAATCTCTTTATTTATCCTCACAATTTCACTCAAGGCAGCAGCTGTCCACATACACTCAAGAATTGGATAATTATTCAAGTAAAATCATCCCACATTCCACATGTTATCACACGGCTTGGCGGCAGCCTTCTCATGTCCTCATTATTTACTTTCCTACTTATCAAAACATAAGTTCATTTCTCTCAAAACACCAAGGAAACTCACGCCTCTCTCTTCCATCTTCTCTCTTCACAATCGGCCACATTCAAGAAATCACACCATCAAACCTTTAAAACATTCATCTCTTGGATTTTGTTTTGACTCAAAGCCTACTCTAACCATTTCTCCTTCACAAGTTTGTCACAAACCTTTTCCTAAAGGGTAAGTTTGGATTTAATGATTCAAAATCTGAGTTTTTTGTTATTTTGTTAACCATGATTTTTCCATGGTTCTCAATCTTGATTCTTGTATGAACATTCACTAATTTTCTTGGAATTTTGGGGTTTGTTTAGGAGGTGAACAAAGTCTCAAGGAAAGGAGGAAAGCTTAGAAAGCTTGTCTTCAAGAGGTAAGAGGAGACTCAACCTTACCACCCATGTTCGGTAGTGTGAGGATGGTTTTGTTCGGTGAAAAATCCTTAAGGATTTATTCACCTATTGTTTGAGGTTAATCACCTATTGTTTGAGGTTCTTGGATTTGTATTGATTGAATTGTATTTGAGATGTGCCTGCTTGTGTTTCTATGTTTGGAATGTATTTGGGATGTGTCTGTTTGTGTTTCTATGTTCGTATGTGTAATATCTGTGAGGTATAATTTTATTTCAATACTTGCCTCGTATCTTTGTAATGCTTAAGGAACCGATAATATGGGTGTATGTGAAATATATACTTGTAGAGAAATTTATACCGTATGTATGTGAACTTTGTACTGTAAATTTTAGGAGAAAGGGATTCAATTGTGAATGTTATAGAAATATGGGGTCATTATGTAAATTGATGTGTTTTGAGGGGCGAAAACATAATTAATATGTTTTTGAAGGACAAAAATGTAATTTATGTATTTTGAGGGACGAAAACATAATTAATCTATTTTGAGAGACGAAAATGTAATTTATATGTTTTGAGGGATTATTTTGCAAATATGAGAGAAATACAATAAATTTTAATATTAAATTGGGTAAAACAGTAATTATGATTCAAAACGTATGAAAAATATTCACGCGATTATAAAACGTTAAAAAAAAATCACTACGTGATTTGAAAAGGCGACAGAATTGAGTCGCGAGTGAGAAAATATAAAAATATGACTACGTGATTAAATTACAGTAATACTACTGTTAAATTATTATATGAACCCTGCACATATGATATAATGGAAATTATGAATAGTGCATAATACATGCATTGGAAAGGTCCAAAGGACTGTGTAAGGCAAGTTACCTAGGAGAGATTACACCTCCTGAGTGGGTGCGATAAGCATAGTGTAGGTCACTTGTTGACCTTGGGGGCATTGGGGTGCGGGTTGCATACAATGGACAGTTGGTAGCTCTTCTGTACCGTGGGTTAGACCGATGCAACACACCAATGATCCGGACCGAGACACTATTCCTAATCATGATTCGATAAAGACTGCCGTGCATATGCTAGATGTGCAGAAATTGAGCACGTGGTCTGAAGCATGTTAGTGCCGACAGATCTTTTCAGTCATTCTCTCCGACTTGAGTTGTAGCTCCATGGAGTAGGATATTGAGTCAGTGTACATTTGCATTCATAGAGGATATATTATTGTAATTCTTACTCATGTGTAATTATAGCGTAATCGTAATTCTTGTTTTATTTCCTGTGTAATTGATGATATATATAAGGTTAATGGCATAACTATAATTATAGTATGACGTCGTATGATATTTTGGATGTGTTTATCTTCACCTAAGTACCATACTGGTATTGGCGTAGGTGATCTCACCTCTTGCATATATATGTTGTATCATGTTTATATATTGTTAAGATACTGAGCCAGACGTAGAGCGAGAAGCGGAGAAAGGTCCAGATTCCGTTGAGAACTTCGAGTTTTGATGGCTGTGGAGATCCCTAGTTTCTTGGGTTACATGAGACTGACATTCATTGGAGGGGACGAGGCATGGACTGAAGATCTAGAGAGAGAGAGTATATATTATCTGGGAGATGTAAATATTAGACTGAGTAGGTTACAGTCAGGGAACCCTTACTTTTCTATTATTATTTATGTACAATTAGAGTTCCCTATATCCATTAGGCAGCACTGGGGAGCGTACTATCGCACCCCTAGAGAGGGTAGTGTCGTATCGTCCGCTCGAACATTTGTCCCCCGGACTTTACGTCGTGTTGGAATTTCCCCACCCAGGGAGTCTGAGGAGGACCCATCTAAGGGTCCGGCTACTTCTGAGGGCTCAACTGCCTAGTAGTACTTGGGCAAAGATGTCAATGTAAATAGTGTTTAAAATTTTTTGGAGTGACTAGTTTGTAATATTTACAGTATGATAGTGTTAAAGACTTGTATATGTATAACAAGAGACTTGGATATGCATAAATGATGTAAATTATTTGTAATGATGCTGTGATGTTTTATTTTCTGCTAAGTTTATTTTCTTGTAATTAAGAAATTTTGAATTTTGTATTTTTCCCTACAAAGTACGTTATCTAAATAAGGTTTATTTGGTAATTATGTAACATAAATGTGACATCCTAAGGTGGGTGTTACAAGCAGTAGTAGGGTAAACTGTATAACCCAAGACTTATCTATTATGAGTCCAACCCACATTTGAATCCGAGTCCAACTTGGATATATTACTCCAATTTAGTCTACTCTATGTGTGTGACCCTACAGGTTCTCATAACGTTGATAGTAATATTAAAATCTCATTTTAATATTATAAACAGTGAGCGGTATCTAGCAACACATCACTGCTACTCAAGTAATGAGAATATCAGTGATTTGACATAACCTTTTCATGACCAATTTTTCTGTGTTGTTTAGTCCCTTTGTCAAGATATCTAGATTGAACACAAGGTATGAGATGCGTCACCTTTGTATAGTCTAATCCTTCATTTTCTGATACTCAAGTAGACTTTGTAACAACAAATGAAATCAATATCTCATATTGACTCATTTGAGCATGGTCACGCATTTCGCAGTCTCACTCAATCAGGAGGCCCGAAGATATCGCTCCTGTTATGTAGGAGTGACAAATCCCATTTAGGTCACTCACATCCCTCTGCATGATTTGTGGTATATCCAATAACTAACTTTATAATCACCTTGTTACAGATGATGTTTGATGGCATTAAAACACATAACTCCTCATGTAGGAATCGTAGTGATTTCAGGTCAAAGGACCGCAAACACCATTGTCATTGTGAGAATTGCTTATGACACTCACGTAACGATCCATGTAGCATTCTCATGGCAGGTTAGTCCAGTACATCATTTCTCTAATATGTACCTATGTGAAGACTTGATATCTCATATCCATGACATCAGTCTACGCACATACTAGTCCTAATTAACAATAATATTCGACTAGGGACATTTAAGAATAGTATTTTATCTAATAGGATCCCACGATCAAGTCAATCACTTGATGTCCTATGGCATCAAACTTACTATTCTAAGGACTTTAATATGTTTATTAAAATAGAACACAATAAATGAAATGTCTCATATATTAAAATTAGCATTATAGAATGTATATAAATACAGACAAAATATATCAGCCTCTAAGGCATACACCAACACAAATTATATCAAATGGATATTAAAAGTGATATTTTAAATGACTTTATTCAAGAAGAGGTGTATGTTGAACAACCTCCCGATTTTGAAAGTTATGATTTGCCCAACCATGTTTTTAAATTGAAAAAGACTTTGTATAGCTTGAAACAAGCTCCTAGAGCTTGGTATGAGAGGTTGAACAAATTTCTTTTGGAAAAAGGTTTTATAAGAGGAAAAGTTGACACAACCCTTTTTATAAAGAATAAAAAGCATGATATACTTCTTGTACAAATTTATGTAGATGATATAATTTTTTGTGCTACTAATGAATCTCTTTGTAAATAATTTGCTAATATTATGCAAAACAAGTTTGAGATGTGCATGATGGGTGAGCTCAATTTTTTCCTTAGACTTCAAATCAAGCAAACAAGAAATGGAACCTTCATAAGCCAATCAAAGTACTGCAAGGAGCTACTCAAAAAATTTGGAATGGACAACTCCAAGCATATGGACACACCTATGAGCACCTATTGTTACTTAGACAAGGATGAGGCAGGTAATCCCGTAAAAATTACTAAGTACAGAGGTATGATTGGATCCCTTCTTTATCTCACTACTAGTAGACCAGATATTATGTTCAGTATATGCATGTGTGGTAGATATCAAGCTAATCCTGAATAGTCATATTTAAGTGCAGTGAAACGAATTATGAAATATCCTGTTGGCACTTCATAAGTGGATTTGTAGTACCCCAAAAGTACAACTTGTAATCTTATTGGTTATTCTGATTTTGATTTTGATGGATGCAAATTAGATAGGAAAAGCATTAGTGGGACATGCCATTTGCTTGGAAACTCTTTAGTTTCTTGGCATAGCAAGAAACAAAATAGTGTGACATTGTCTACTATTGAGGCTGAATATGTTATAGCTGAAAGTTATTGTACTCAAATCCTATGGATGAAGCAATAACTTCTAGATTTTGGTCTTCAGCTTGATCATATCTTTATAAGATGTGAAAATATTAGTGTAATCGATTTGACCAAAAAAAACCCCATTCTGCACTCTAGAACTAAACAAATTGATATAAGGCATCATTTTATACGAGACCATGTTCAAAAAAGAGATTGTGTGTTTGAATTTGTTAAAACAACTAATCAACTTGCTGATATCTTCACAAAATCATTGCCTAAAGATACTTTCTTTCATATAAGAAGAGAACTTGGTATTTTGGATCAATCTTGCGTTTAATCTTGCTATACATATTTTTTTTTTTACATAATTCACTTTTTTGCATAATCTTCTTTAGTTTAATTATCTTTTAATCCAATACTGACTTGATCATCAGAGGCTCCCCTCAATTTGTTTTGTAAGAACCCGCCATCATGACTAAGTTCTCCCATTGCTCAAAAATATCCTGTGCTCAATAGTGCAACCCAGTTATATGAAGTTTGAAGAAATTCCCATGACTTAGTTTGATCCTTGCTGAAGATGATGTTTTCACAAGAATAAGGGTTATTGAACAAAGTTTAGATAGATTTCTAGCTTGCCAGAGGTTTGAAATCAATTTGAAAGGCTATAGAAGTATTTTGAAATAAAGAGAACAAGTCCTCTGTTGTTTGAAGTAAGAAAACCCAAAATAGAAGGCTTATAATTGATTACATATCCAATGTAATCGATTACAGAGGTTTTGGAAGGCGCAAAATAAAGAAACAGAATGGATGTAATCGATTACATCTACATTGTAATCGATTACAAAATTCCTAGCAATGTAATTAGTTACAACCCTCTTGTAATCTATTACAAGGAGGTTTTAAAGGGTCCCTAGAGGCGCGGCCAGCCATATCCTCACCTGTTCTTCTCCTTTTTCTCTCTACCCCCGATCCACCTCTCACAAATCTCTCTATTCCTCTCTCATTTCTTCACCAATCTTCACCACTTCACACCTAAAGCACTTAAAATCCCTCTCTCTACAAAACCCATCCACCAAATCTCACCAAGAACCACAAAAATCCAAGCATTCTCTCACTCACCCATTCACGTCACTTTTTTTCTCCTCACCCACGTCCCATTTTTCAATTTTTCCTCCTTTTTATTCTCATTTTCCTCCATTTTCTTAAACCAAACACTCCTAAACACCGTTCCCTTCTTTTTTTTTCTTCCTTCACTTTCTTCACATTATTTTCCCTCCTATGGTAGAATCATCACGACGCACCAAAAAGCCACGAACAGGGGCTGCTGGTGCTTCATCTTTCCATGCTCCTCTTCTCACCATTCCGGGGCTTGATCTCTCTGCACACTTCTAAACCTTGAAACAAGCAGAAGTATTTCACCAACAATTTCATCTACGAAAAGTTATTCAGCCCAAGTACATCACTATAGAGTTTTGCTCTAGCGAACCTGTATAGAGTTTTAGGTTAATTGAGTGCCTAGATTTGATCACTTTTCTGAGCATTAAGAAAGACATTTATCCTGATTTGGTTAGAGTATTTTATACAAATTTAAGATATGAGAATGCCTGTTTATTGTCTGAAATGAAGAAAAAAAAGATAGTCATAAATCATGACCATTGGTATAGATTAATTGGGTTAAGTTTTGACGGTACCAATTTTACTGGGGCTAACAAGTGGGGAGATAAGTATGATTATAACACTGCTTTGAATTCCTTGCTGAGGATAGGTTACATACCCGGTTTGAGGGTTTTGGCTACTAGGCTTTCGATGGAAAATAGAATCCTACACTACATTGTGGCTAGAGCCTTGATTGCTAGAGGGTGTAATTACTCATAGGTTTAACATGATGATGTTCTTACTTTATAGGCTATGAACACAGACTAATCCATCTACTAGACCTATTATGTCATTCAGCATATGCTGAAAGCGAGGAAGGCTCATCATCCTCTGCCTTATGCCTTGCTCATCACTGCGATCTTGGAACATTTTCATATTCCTTTGTTTGAAGAGGCAAAGGATGAGAGTTCTGACGGCCCAGAGTCCTTTAGTACCTATACTTTGTACAAGCTACAATTAAGAAAATATAATGATGTATGGTACTATTTGTATTATGGGGCTGATAGGCATATATCCCGCTGAGACGATGAGGATGCTGAGGATGACGCGCCACAGGATGCTCCAGCTCTGCCTGATATGGAGCTTATGCTTCAGGAGATACGCAACCTCCACACATATGTTGATGATCAGTTTCGCGAGTTGCGCACCTTTGTTCATCACCTTGAGGAACGTGTCACTCATACAGATCAGGATATTACTTTCATATGTGCTAGGCTCGAGGATGAGCAGAGTCATCAGGCTGGGCGAGCTACCACCTCCTATGTTCCACCTCCTTTATCTCCAGTTGGTGTTATTGTAGGTGATCCTACTCTTGACGCTGGTGATGATGATGCAGAGCTTCTAGTTGAGGATCTTGATGATAAGTATATTAGTGATAGCGAGGTGACACAATGATGATGGGCGACTTAGTCATGATGTTTACTTTTTGCTATGATTTATTATTGTCTAACCCATTAGCTTTTTGATACTATTATGCTTCTGCTTATGTTGACTCTGCTGTTTATACACTCTAATCTTCTGCTTATTATCTATATTGAGCTAATGCCTTATCTGAGATTTTCCTAACTTTTGAATATCCTGGTTGGCCTGTTGGTTATTTAATTTTTGGTCTTTATCTGCTGTTTTGATGACTTGTTACTATATTTAGTGATTCTGGTTATATGCTTATGCTGCTGACACTCTGTCGGTCTTATTGAATGCTTATGTCACTTATTCTTTTTATTGTAGCTTTTTGATAATGTCAAAAGGGGGAGAGATTACATGAGTAAAGGGGAGTATCTTAATAAGGATTGCATAAGTAAGGGGGAGTATCTTAATAAGGAATGCGTGCTTAATGCGTATCTTATTATTTTGTTTAACCTTATGCATAAACTCATGGGGAGAGCAATGTTTTTTAATCTCTGATATTATATACTTGTTGGTTTGTCATCATAAAAAAGGAGAAAATGTGAATGCTTATGTCGTGAAGCTCATGAAGATTTTGATGATAACAAAGCCAAGATGATGACCAAGTCCAATGGATGCAAAGCTGGTATAATTTATAGGACTTAGAGTTATCTTGTAAGAAGCTCTCTTGGTATCTCAAATGCTTATTAAAATATTCTCCTAAAATTGTTTTTCAAAATAAATGATGTTTTAATCTTGGATAATGCAAGTTAAGATTATATCTTTGAAAATTCAAGCTTTCTAAATAAAAAATGTTTACCAAAGTTAATATAGGCATAAGAAATGGGTTCAAGGATGTTTGTAAGTTTATCCTTAGGCTTAGTAATCATTTTAAAGCTTCTTTGGGAGCTTGTAATCGATTACAAAGGCCTAGTAATCGATTATAGACATACAGGAAATCATGTTTCAAAAGTCAGAAGCCTTGTAATCAATTATAATGCTTCTAGAGACTTCGTAATCGATTACATGAGACATGTAATTGATTACAAACAGCCTAGAAAAACCAGAACTGGTTTCAAGAATAATGTAATCGATTACATCATCCTTGTAATCGATTACATCGCGGTTGAAAGTGGACAACAATCTTTTTCTCTGCTTTTAATACGACCATAAATTGCCTCAACGACTCTTTTTCTTCAGAACACTGTAAATATATTCTATTGGTCTTCTTTTAATAAGAACAAATACTGATAAACATCTTTCTATTGCTCTTAATCTGAGTTTTCATCTTTTGTCTCTCTTTTTGCTTTATTTTGGGAGTTTTTGAGATATCCATTGAAAGAGCTTCATAGTGCTTCAAGTTGTAATACATACTCTTTTGAGAGTTTCTTTCTTTTATATTCTTAATTGATTGTAACAAGGGTGAGGTATTCCTCAGAGAATTTGTAAGGGTGCGGTGTCCTTGCTGTCGAAACTCAAGTACAAGGGTAAGGTATACCAAGGTGTGAGGAGTGCTCAGGTTTGTAATGGTAGAAAGCACCTGTTGAAAGCTTACATTGATAGTGAAAAAATCTCAGGTGGTTGCTCGAGGACTGGACGTAGGTCACAAGTGGTTGGTGGCTGAACTAGGATAAACTCAATGTTTGCTTCTCTGAACTCTTACTCCTTATATTCGTATTTTAATTTTCATATAATTGATTAAATTATTTTTATTGGCTTGTTAAATTTGCAAGAATTTTTTCTATCTTCCTTGTTCGTTTATTTCAATTGATAAATAGGTTTAACGAAATTTATTTTTAAAGTGTTTGTGAAAAGTTTTCAAAGAATTTTTAATTACTCAATTCACCCCCCTCTTGAGTATAGAAGCAACTTGGGTAACAAAGGGACCAAAGTGTGTTGGATGTAAGTGTTAACATGGTGGCAGACCTTATTTAGTAGGCTATGTAGTATGTTATACTTATGCCTGATCAGAACACTTTTAAGTAAGTGTACATAGAAGTAGAGAGCAATGTCTAACCTCAAGTTAGAGTAGGAGTTTATACTCTGAATAGTAATGAGGCGGTTCAGACTCCCGGTCTTATACAAGGTAAGGACATAGTTAAAGATGATCTCTAAGTTGTAGTATATGATTCAGGAATATCCTCATTCCTTGAATTTATATGAGTTAGAAAAGAAATTAAATATACCTATGTTTGAGTTTTCCCATATTTCATATTTGTCTACACCAACAGTAAAGTTAGTCACAACTTCTTCACGTATGTTTGGGTGGTTGTGTGGAGATAGAAGGTAGAACTTTTTTTATGAATATTATCAGTTTATCTTTTTTAAACATAGATGTGGACTAGGCATAGTTTTGATTGTTAGTAAACCATGTTGTTTTGGATTAATGAGATAGGACATTTAGGTTTGTATTTGATGATTCTTACATGCCAATTCCCTTAGAGTTTGTGCCTTGAAAGTTAAACAAGTGAGCAACTTCTTAAGAATAGGGACTTAAGGACATGTTTTCCTTCTTTCCTTGTTTGTGAAGTTGAGTATATCTTAGGGAATACAATTGTAATAAGAGAATATTTAGAAGTGTTTTCTAGGAAGATAACCGAGTTACCACCTAAGGGAGAGGCAGAACTACTTTAGGATTGGTATGAGTTAAGCTAATGGATAGTTTTCAAACTCAGTAAGTTAATCTTACAGAGTGAGAACCTGTAAGGTTGAGTTAGATACAACTAAAGGAGGTGCAATTCTCTCGAGTGTGGTAATGGTGGATAGATTAAGTAATCTGTTTACATTTTGCCAAGTAAAGTTAGTTATTACCTAGAGAAAATAGTTCAACTACTTTTGAAAAAAATAGTCAGTTTGCATTGAATCCCAGTGAATGTAGTGTCTGATACAAATTCTAGGTTCACATTTAGTTTTTTAGGGAAGCCTTGCATAAGAAGTTCAAAACTAAGTTAAGTTTTAGTATAGCTTACCATCCGCAAACAGAGGGGTCAAGAACTTAGAGGTAAATTGAGTTCCTATAGAGAAGGTACAGTTTGGTACTAAAATGACTACATTGGAGTTGGAACTCTAGGTAAAGAGAGGTTACCTAGAGTTGTTTGCATGAGGTGAACAATTTTGGGGACAAAATTTTAAAAAAGAGGGGAGAAATGTAACATCCTAAAAAGTATGCTAGACTAGTTTATGGTTACCAAAGGTAGCATATTACTTGTATGACATGTTAGTTAAGTTTTTTGATAAATTGAGTTAGTTTAGGCACTTAATTACAAATCATAGTGTGAAAAGTAGGTTGAAATGACTCAAATAGTAGTATAAATTCCTATTGAGGGAAATAAACCTAAAGAGTTTGTTTCTAAGTCACAAATAGGCATAAAAAGCTGTAGTTAAAATTTGAGAATAATCAAAGTTAGTTTGGTATTTTTAGGCATACTGGTTATACGTTTTAATGCCTGATTGACTACTAGCAGATATGAAAAAATAGAATAATAGTGAAACAATAATTTAGATGAATCCTAATATTTATTCCAAAGTTGCTGGAAGTTAGGAAACTTGATTTAGTGTAATTCAAGTGTCCTTAGCAGATACAAAGTTCCAGCTTTAGGCTTAAGTGCTAAACTTGGACTTTGGCTCCTTATTTTCCTTTAAGTCACAGGGTTCCAGAGCATAAAGAAAGTAGAAAACAGAAAATGAAAGAAGAGAAAAGAAAGTGGGAACCGAAGGGGGAGAAAGGGAGAAAAGAAAGAGGAGCAAGTGAAGATCAAAGGGAAATGGCATGAGGATCAAGATAAAAGCAAAAAGCTTAAAGATTGATCATCCGTACTTAAGGTAAGGGGTTTTTATCCTTAAATTCCATCTTTGTTCTTCATCATTTTCATTGCAAAAAGAGTAGGTCAAATGGAATGGAAGTAGGATTAAGAAGTCAAGAATCCATTTTCTTGTTAGTTTTTGCTTTCATTGATTAGGATGAGTTAGTTTCTGCTCAATGGATGCTAGATGGATGAAATTATCCAAGAAAGACACCAATTAGTCGCTAGAGTAGGACGTTAAGTAAAGAACAAGTAAGTAGGTGTTTTTGAGCATTAATCCAAAATTAAATGAATTTATAGGTTGTATAAGTGTTACAGCATATTTAGGGGTTGTTGGTGATACTAGAAATCACCTTGAATCCATTTTTGATAGCTTAGAAGTTACTTTGTTCCCAATGGAATAGTAGCACATTCTGTAGAATTTCTATTGTGCTTACGGTGCTGCAGAATTTTTACTATGCAACCAACGCTCAAGCGCCAGAAGCACAGGCGCTCAAGTGTGCACAACCTAAAGGCTGATGCACGTAGCAACTCGTGGCGTGCTCAAGCTCCAAGGCACTGAGCGCTCAATCGTGCAATGCTAGCCAAAACTGAGCATGACTCTGTTAAGTGTACTTTTGGACATTTTGAGCTTCTTAATCAGTAGGGAACATTAATAGATGCTTTCTTAAGTGTGTCAAGACACTTTTAGGGAGATTTCGTAAATGGAATAACCACATAGCAAGTAAGAGACCTTAGTGCATCCAATAATAAATGATTGTCATAGGTAGGTATCTAGACCCTTAAGCAACCTAGAGTTGCATCTAGTATCGTATAAGAGTTGATGAGGATAAGGAAACTAGATACAAGTAACCTGAGATCAGTTAACAATAGTCACTTGCCATAATGCATTAGTTACTCCTGAGAGAGGAAGTGAAGTAGTTTTGAGTGAATGAACATAGTATGCAGATATTATGGAAGTTCTAGTATTTTAAGCATTCCCTAAGTTAGGAATCACCTAAATTAGGTATCTTGTACCTTGAGCACACTAGAGTGGTATAGTTTACCACTTTTAGTGTGAAAGCAAAGCAAACTAGATATAAGTATCATAAGTATGATTACTTAGCTAGAAACATGGAATATGCTCCTTTATGAGTTAGAAGTGAGCTGAGAGTACGTGTTTGCTAGAGTTTAGTTCTTCACTTGGTTAGAGAGAATCCTGTGATGAGTTAAGGTGGTGGTTTTGTATGAGTTATACATAACACTGCATAGTTTCTTATTTTTGCTAATTCCAAAGCAGAGTAATCTTTAATGATGTATAATCATATGGTCACAGGAGATAGAAGAGAAAATCCAAAAGTCTATATGAGTGAGTATTTAGCCCTAGATACTCGTTAGTGTCAAGATTACTAGTGTGAGTTGGAACTAGTCCACTCATTTTCTAGTAGTTGAAAATGTTGGTGTATGCCCTAGAGGCCAATACATTTTCTGTATTTACATACATTCTATTATGCTATTTCTATATATGAGGCATTTCATTTATTGTGTTCTTTTTTTGATAAACATAATAAAGTCTTTAGAATAGTAAGTTTGATGCCATAGGACATCAAGTGGATGACTTAATCGTGAGATCCTTTTAGTTACAACACTATTCTTAAATGTCCCTAGTTAAGTATTATTGTTAATTAGGACAACAATAATACATTGAGACTAGTATGTGCAGAGACTGATGACCACATCTCACGGGTCATGGATATGAGATATCAAGTCTTCGCATGGGTACATATTAGAGTAATGATGTACTGGACTGACCCACCATGAGAACGCTACATAGATCATTATGTAAGTGTCATAAGCGATTCTCATAGTTACAATGGTGTTTGTGGTCCTTTGACCTGAAATCACTACGATTCCTACATGAGGAGTTGTGTGTTTTAATGCCATCAAACATTATCTGTAACAAGGTGATTATAAAGTTAGTTATTAGACATATCGCGAATCATGCAGAGGGATGTGAGTGACTTAGATGGGATTTGTCACTCCTACATAACAGGAGCAATATCTTCGGGGCCCCTGATTGAGTAAGACTGCGAAATGTATGGCCATGCTCAAATAAGTCAATATAAGATATTGATCTCATTTGTTGTTACAAAGTCTACTCGAGTATCAGGAAATGAATGATTGGACTATACAAGGGTGATGTATTCCATGCCTTGTGTTCAATCTAGATATCTTGACAAAGGGACTAAACAACACGGAAACATTGGTCACGAAAAGGTTATATCAAATCACTGACATTCTTATTACTTGGTAGCAACGATGTGTTGCTAGATATCACATCGCTTGTAATATTAAAATGAGATTTTAATATTACTGCCAACGTAATAAGAACCTGCAGGGTCACACATATAGAGCAGACTAAAATTAGAGCAATGGATCCAAGTTGGACTCGGATTCAAATATGGGCCAAACTCATAATAGATGGATCTAGCGTTGCACAGCTTACCTTGCTGCTACTCACACTCACTTAAGGCACTCACTATTATAAAAAGTACTGCTAAGGGGCTGCTAAGATAGATAATTTCAGAACCCTAACCGCACTTACAGAAAAGTGAGTGAGTGAGCGACAGGTTTCTTCTTTTCTCTTCGCAGCTAGCACTGTGTGAGAGACGTGAGGCTCCTCTTGCGGACGTTGGATGTTCGTGAGTCTGTTCATATGGATACCGCAGAGACATCATTTCTATTACGGTGTTCGTGATTCAAGCTTCAAGAGGTAAATCATTTAAAAACTCAGATTATGACTTTTTCGCTTGGATCCTCAATGGGAATCCCTGTTTTTCGCTGCGTGATGTATCCGTAATTCCCAACAGAAAAGTCTGTCTTCTTAACTACAAGTTTTAAAAAGAATGTGGAATAAGCAAATGACACCCATATTCATATACATTTCGTGCTCCTTGGCAATTGTATGGATAATTGTCTAGGATAGATTATATTTTACAATTGTATGGACAATCGTTCAATATCATTGATGGTATGTTTGTGAATGAACTAGTTGTGATATGATGCAACTGTGTATATAGTTGTTCTTATCATATGAGCAAGAGACTTATATTTATAAATTATACATTATGTATAGTGAACCTTTACATAACAGTAGCATGTGAATGTTCTAGTGATATTGAATAGAGATTCATTATCTACTAGCAACTGTAATCTATAGTATAATTTCGTGATAGATTAGTTTCCTATATATTATACAATTGTATGGGTGATTGTATAATATTGTTATTTGTTATAGTTTATCTTAATATGTATGCAGTTTACATTGTTTAATACCATGAAATGTATAAATGTTACTAAGAATTGTATATTCTCACCCCTTTTTGTAATTTCATGGTAATAACAGGTCAATGCCCTTTAAAGGGTAAGGAGATAAAGGAACAGAACAATTAATGTAGATTAGTTTACTTTGTTTCTTTTTAAGCAAAGTGGATGTATGTAGTTATATTTAGTTTACTTCAGCTGGCCGGGTGCCAGAGGGAACGGACTCAGGATATCCATTCCCCATTGATAAAAAGGCCAGGGTATGGAAGTCGTGGATAGTTCCTCTGGTGGGGCATGATAGTGGTTGGAATATCATTAGCATTTGTCACATACTTGGATATGCGCAAGAGAGTCTGCTTCCATTGTCGGCCAGTAATAGCCTGCCCTGAGTACCTTTAACGCTAGGGCCTTGCCTCCTAGGTGGTGTCCACAGCTTCCTTCGTAAACCTCAGCCAGTACATATTCGGCTTCTTTTGGTGCAAGGCATTTGAGGAGAGGTAAAGAAAATCCATGCTGGTATACCTGTCCATCGTAGATGGTATACCTAACCACGACTTTCTTTAACTTGGAAGCTTCCTTCGGGTCCTCTGGGAGGCTGTCGGACTATAAATATTCCATCAATGGTGTAATCCAGTTACGCTCTTGTCCGTCGACCTAGAAGATAGTCATGTCAGCAACTGAGGGTTGTAAGAGGGTCTCTTGGATTACTGAACGGTTATTGCCCGGGTTCTTGGTGCTGGCCAACTTAGATAAGAGGTCGGCCCTAGAGTTGTGCTCTTTTGGTATATGCTCTACCTGTATCGACTGGAAATTTGTGAGGAGTTCCTGTATTCTTACCAGGTATTTCTGCAGGAGGGGCTCCTTGGCTTGATAGTCACACCAGATCTAGGAGGTCATGAGCTGGGAGTCGCTACAAAGTCTAATTTTGGTGGCCCCCAAGTCTCTGGTCATTGCCAGTTTGGCAATGCATGCCTCATATTCCGTCTGATTGTTTGAGGTGAGGAATTCAAACCTAAGGGAGTTTTCAACGGTAACTCCCTTTGGGTTCTCTAGGATTATCCCAGCACCACTTCCCTTTAGGTTTGAAGACCCATCAACGAACACAGTCCACTTTGTTTTCTCGGTGTCACTGGTTTCTGAAGTGAGTTCGGCTAGGAAGTCCGAGATTGCTTGTGCTTTAATGGCTAATCTGAGTTCATAGGCAATTCCAAACTCGGAGAGTTCAATAGACCAGGCAATCATCCTCCCAGCTAAGTCTGGTTTGTGCAATATCTATCGGATAGGCTGATCTGTTCTTACCACAATCGAATGATATTGGAAATATTGTCTTAACCTTCTGGCCGTGACGATGAATGCAAATACAACCTTATCAATTTTTTGATATCGGAGCTCGGGGCCTTGTAGCACCTTACTCACAAAATAAACTAGCTTCTGACCCTCGATGGTTTCTTTGATAAGTACTGAGCTCACGGGCTCCTCGTGGATGGAGAGGTACACGTATAGCGTTTTACCTGACTCCAGTCTTGTGAGGATGGGAGAGGATGAGAAAATGTTCTTTAAAGACGTGAAAGCTTCCTCACATTCCTGTGTCCACTCGAATCCTATCCCCTTTTTCAATAACTTGAAGAGTGGGAGGGATTTGTGAGCGGCTCTGGCTAAGAATCATGTAAGGGTCGTGATCCGTCCAGTTAGATGTTGTACTTCTTTCACACTTTGGGGACTGTGCATGTTAAGTACAGCTTTACACTTGTCGGGGTTTGCCTCGATTCCTTGGTGAGTCAGCATGAACCCTAAAACCTTTTCATCTTGGACCCCGAATGCATATTTTTCTGGATTAAGCCTCATGTTGTACTTTCTCAACTGTGCAAACACTTCTTCGAGGTCTAAAGTGTGCGATCCTGATGACGGGGTCTTGACTATCATATCGTTAATGTAGACCTCTAGCATTCTTCCCATCTGTTCTTCAAAGACCATGTTCATCATTCTTTGGTAAGTGGCTTTGACATTCTTTAACCTGAAAGGCATTACCTTGTAGCAATAACTCGCCCTTTCAGTGATGAAGGCGATTTTATCTTCGTCTCTGGGATACATTGGAATCTGATCGTACCCGGAGTAAGCATTTATGAAAGATAGTAGCCAAAAATCAAAGGAGCTATCAACTAACTTGTCAATGTTTGAGAGGGGTATGGATATTTAGGACATGCTCTGTTCAAGTCGGTGTAGTCCACACACATCCTCCATTTGCCGTTTGACTTTTTAACTAGGACAACATTCGAGAGCCATGTAGTATACGAGATCTCCCTAATGAAATTGGCATTTAATAGTTCTTTGACTTGCTCCTCAATAACTTGTTGCCTCTCTGGGCCAACTTTTCTTTTCTTCTGGGAGACCGGCTTCGCCTCCCGTTTAATTGATAAACGATGGCAGATGAAAGCGGGGTCAAGTCCAGGCATGTCAGTGGATGTCCAGGCAAAAAGATCCTTGTTTTTCTGTAGGAGCTTTATCAACTGGATATTCTCTTGTTCTTCAAGGTTTGCACCTATCTTGGTGATTTGGTTGGGCTTATCCCCAAGCTACAGCGGGATCAATTTTTCTTCAGGCTGGGGTCTTGTATCTTAGATTTCCTCATGTACATCCAACTCGGTCATTAGGATATTGACTTGATCATGGGCCGGGATGGATGTGCGAGCCTTTGTTTTCCTGGTAGCCCTACTAATCTTCAAGCTTTTGTTATAACATTTGCGGGCTGCAATCTGATCACCCTTAACCATGACCACTATATTATTCCTGTTAAGGAATTTCATGGTCTGGTGGGTGGCGGAGACTACAGCGGCAATGCCATTCAATGTAGGACAGCCCAGAATAATATTGTAATCCGAGGGACAATCCACAACCAAGAATCTCACATTGATAGTTTTGTACATGCTGTCATCACCTAAGGTCAAGAAAGTTTCAAAATATCCCATCGGGGTAACCTTTTCCCCGAAGAAGCTAGTCAGCTCGCCTTCGTATGGTGTTAATGTGGAGAGAGGGAACTCTAGCCTTTCAAAGGCGTCCATGAACATAATATCTGCCAAACTCCCTTAGTCTACAAATATACGACAAACTTCAATGTTGGATATTATTCCGGATATGACCAGTGGGTCATCATGATCTCGAATAATATCATTGTAGTTTTTATCAGAGAAGGAAATGGGCGGTGCATCAGTGTCTTCAACACGTGGTCTTCACGCGGAACCGGATACGCTTAAGACCGCTGTTCGGAGTGCTTTCTTTTGGGAATTATTAGACAAACTACCGCCTGTAAACCCTCCTGAGATGGTGTTAATAAGTATATCTTTCCTGTAACCCCCACCTTGATTATCCCGATTTTGATCCTGCCTGCTTTCGACATCACGGCGTGGTGGGGTTCGGGATCTTCTGGGGGAACTTCGGGTTCTTCTGGCGGGACTCTGGGTTCTTTTCTTACGTTGGTTTGGACTCCGCCATAGACTGTAGCTTCGTCTCTGATCCCTACATCTTCTGCGGTCCTCAACACTTCAGAAACCGCTAATGTACTTTTGAAGTCGTCCTTCTTTGATTAGGGACTCCATAATATCTAGGAGCTAGTAACAGTCTTTTGTCTCATGGCCGTAGCTCTTATGCCACCTGCAATGTTTCGAATGATCCTTCTGAATTGCTTCTTCACAGGTGGTGGCCTTTTGATATCCTGGATCTCGGTTTGAAGGACCTCCTTCAAGATTGTCCCTCGAGGGGTGTTCAAAAGAGTGTACTCAGAATACTTTGGCCTATACCATTTGCTCTTGGGGGGATCATGGGGTTGGGAGTTCTGATTATTTTTTTTGGTGAACTGGTTCACCTTTTTCCAGGATCTCTTTAGCCCTGCTAATCTCCTCTAGTTCGACGTATTTGTCTGCCCGCAGGTGGAACTCATCTAAACTGGCTGGCTTCTTTTTAGCAAGCGACTGGAAAAAAAATCTGAATCAATCCGGAGATCGTTTCTTGCATAATAGAAGGCTATCTTGTCATCAAGGGCCTCTATACCTACACAAGCGTGACTGAACCTCTTAATGTATTCGCGCAAGGATTCGTTGCTTCCTTGGCGGATTCCAGAAAGAGAATCAATCGACTTCGGTCTTTTCTTGGCAGTAGTATAGTGCAGTAAGAAGCATTGTGTGAGGTCTTCCCATCCTGTAATTTTTGTTCGTAAAGTAACGAACTATCAGAGAGCGTTCTTCTTCAAAAAGAGAGGGAAAACACGGCACAGCAATTCTGGGGTGTACCCGTAAAGCTGCATGGACTGAGTGTAAGCATCCAAATATTCCTGCAGATCCGTGGTCCCGTCATAAGGCTCCAAGTTACTCGGGGCTTTGAAGTTTCTTGGGACCCTATACACCATTAGAGCGTTTGAGAATTGCTGCTGGCGGCCGGCGGCCGAGTCATTGTTTCTAATGATCCCAGCACCAACATGCTGGGCTTCTCGATAATTATGAACTGCATTTCCCTCTCTATCTTCATTGTCAGTGAGCACAGATCTTTCTAAATTTTCCAAGCGATGACGTTTTTCTTCCAACTGATGTCATTGGTTGTCTATCAATGTTGTTTATTAACGTAATAATTCTCAAAGACCGCTCCTCACCATTGCGGATTGCGCGTTATCCTCATAATGAGATACATGATTAGTATCCAAATTTGAGATTCCCAGGCGAGCATGCGCTGGGATCCTCGTTCTTTGTTTCACATTATTCTCTCCACCTGCGGGAGGAAAAACAAGTCTATCTCGAACAGAGATCCTTTGCGAGAGGGGGCTTTCAGTTGATGTCGAGGTTTCGTGCCCCTCATTAAGAGTCTCTACCAAAACAGGCCTGCTTCTTGTGACGAAGGCTTCTGGTTGTGCGATAGAAGGAGGGTCGCGCTCAACCACTAGGCCCTATCCTTGGACAAGGGTAGCATGCGCAACACTTCCTCTCTTTTGGTTTTGTCTTGTGCTCACCATGGTTGACGTGGGATTGGAAGTTTACCAGTTTTCCACAGACGGCACTAATGTTCTGAAGTAGATTCAGATGGTACCTATGAATGGCACGTAAGTGGTGGTTTCCTCCTTGCTCAGCTGCTATCGAGCATGTTAAACCAGAGGGGGTGGTACCTGCAAAAAGACTCTAACGCTTAAGTCAGGCCCTGCACCAGTAGGGTTTTTTTTGCTATATCATAAAAGATACCTCCTTCAGTTAGCTTAGCCTGGTCTTTATGGAGCGTGGTTGGAACCGTGATATTAAGTGCAGGTATTATTGGAATACAGATGTTGCGGTTATCCATTATTAGGGGCAGTTAAGGAGCCTATAATCTCATAAGATCCCAATTGATAGTTATGAGAATTTACGCTGATTCAGTGATCCTCATCATATGCTCCAATGCCGCAGTCCAAGGTCTTATGGACCTTTCTGGGGTGTTAATAGCGGAGTCCGGTGGAGCGTGCGCCGGGTTGATCCTTCTGAATAGGATCCCGGACCACGGTCAAGAACATTTAAGATTGGGGCTAATCGCAAATCCTAAAACCACAAACAATAACCTCAAACACTAACTTTCTCTATAATTAATGAACAAAATCATAACAACACTAACATATCCTAACCTAATTCATAAAGCTTTAAGTTCCAAGTCACTAATTTTGGAAATGGGCCTAACCTAAAATCTTAACACCACTAAAGACAACCTCACACATTAATTTCCTCTATTATTAAAGAGAAGACCATTACAAAACAACTGGGTATGACTTTAGATTACGTGTTATTACCTAGAATTTGTTAGTATCAAGGTTCTACAATGGATTAATGGCCAAAAATAAGAGAACGAACCCTAAACACTAACATATACTTCAATAAAACAATAAATACAAAGAGATGTACATAGAGACGAGAATAGGAACATACCACTTAAGCAAAAATGCTGAAAAAGCTGCTAGAGAATGGTCGAAACCCCATAAGACAATAAGAGAGAAAGAGAGAGGGAAAGCGTTGCCGATGAATTACTGGCGGTCAAATTTGTTGGTACATCTAGTTTTAATAAAACACATGTTTCATTACATTTGTTAGCCGACGGAATTTATACATTATTGACAATATACTCTATTTACAAAAGTTCCTTTCATATCTCTGACTTTTTGCTTATTGTTGGTTTTCTGTGGATAAATCATCATTTTTTTAATTTTGAATTTCCACTTAAATTGTCAATGAAATTGCCAATGGTTTAATATATTTTTCAAGGAAAAAATATGTTTAATTCATTAGTGAAAGTGATGACAAAATTACTGATGGACTATGCCTATAGAACTTTCCATCGGCAATTCACTTAGTATTTTTTAGTGCTTTTTGGTGCCAAATGTATCGACGATATAACCAACGAAAAATTGTACCAATATCCATGTTCGTTGGTATCATCATCGAAATTTATAAGAAAGAATTTAATCTTCAATTTTCTATATTTCTATTAGTATTTCCATTATTAATTATAACAATTTTATATTCATCAATCATTTTCATTAGTATTCTGTGTGTTTTTAGTAGTGATTTTAGGCAATCCTATATATTACCTAATACATAATGGAGTATACTCTCCTAAGCATCTCACAAAATAGTTTGGTCTATCAAAGGACATCTGATTTAAATGTGGTCCCATATGTATGTGCATTAGAGCCCAACCATATTTTGTCAAGAATCGCAATCGAGATAGCTAGTTAGGGAGAAATTCTTGCATAAATCTTTAGCATCTAGGTTGGGTGTACTAGACTAATTATATTATTAATTATATTAATTAATTATTAATTATATTAATAATCTACTAATTAAAAATGTGGTTGGCTTATTATACCCAACTTGAGTGCTCCAAGTTTAAGCAAAATTTCTACTAGTTAAGATTGCTTTAATTCTTTTTATGTAAAACCTAAAACACAGCACTATGAGCAATTTACAAATATTTAACAACTATTTTACTAGGTGTTCAAAACTGGGTTCTGAAGATTACTTGAGAACGTAGTTGATGGTGGAAAATTCCGTAGCATAACATTAACAACAATGGTGCGAGGGGATGCGTACCTGCAAAAGGTACTCTGACGCTCAAGTCAGTTTGTGTGCAAGGAGGATAGTGTATCTAATTGGAGATTGAATCCATACCTTTGAGACCTTGCAGGGTATATGTATGAGCGTGTTAGGGCGATGAGAATCAGATCATTCAATCTAAATTGAATGTTGTTGACTAAATTAAGGAAATTGTTATTCCTTGTAGTTAATGCCTTGTTTATAAGGGATATAATTAGCATTCACATCTCTTAAAGGGATTCTTTGAGAGATTTATGCCTAATAAATAGGCAGATATACTCATCAAGATAGCGCGTAATAATATCTAGGTATTATTCTCGCGGACCGAGTTGCTCCTGATTCGTGACCCATAACCTAGTCCAAAAGAGATGCCCCCAACTTGGTGCTTAGATAGGACAACTAAGTGTCAAGGTATCCAAGTTTAGCAGGGGCACACGGCACGCAGTGGACAAAGGGATCTCATGATGTTTTTTTCCAAACAGTCGCGATCCATGACATATCATAGTATGCCACTAGGCTTAATGAGTAAAGTCGGGATCCGAGATGAATCACTCTGCTTAAGTCATCATACCATTATCTGGGATATGTAGTAGGTTGCCCCCATGTGGAGTTTGTGGGGGCTGAGATTGCCAAGCTCCAAGCCAAGGTCACCCGTTTTACTTCAAATGCTGCCGAGGTGGCTACTGTTCGAGCTCAAGTTGCCGAAATAGCTACACTCTGAGCTCAAACTGTAACACCCGTGAAAATATGATAGACTTGTATATGGTTATAGAGGTATCCCAATACTTGTTTGTCATGTCTGTTAAATTTTGTGGCCTTTTAAGCACGTTTAGTCACTTTACTGTAACACTATGTGTGAAATATAACTGTTATTAGCCTTGGAATTGGCTCAAACTGCTTAGTTAATAGAAATAAATGTGAGAAATTTATTTCTAAGTCACAAATGTGCGGAGGATACTGTGGTTAAAATTTGAGTTTAATTAAAGTTGATTTAATAATTTTAAGCATACTGAGCGTGTGTTTTAATCCCAGATTAACTAGCAGCAGATATGAAAACATATGAAAATGGTGAAACAAGATTTTTTATGAATCTTAGGTTTTATTTTAAATTTGTTGGAAGTTATAAGACTTGATTTGGTGAAATCTAAGTGTTCTTAACATATTAGAAGTTTCAGTACAAGTTAGTTTCTATCCTTTAAGTAGCAAAGTTAGACTTTGCTACTCATTTGGTATCCTTTCCCTTGGCTGGCCAATAGAACATTAGGAGAGTGAAGAGAAAAACAAAGAAAAGAAAAAGAAAGAGGGAGAAAAGGGAAGAGGAATGAGAGCTTGGAGCCTCCATAGCCAATCCATGGCCATCTTCAAGACCTTGAGGTAGGGAGAAACTTGTTTTAACACTTCTCTTTCATTTTCTACATCTTATTTCATGAGGAGGTTTGATGAAGAGAATGAACTTAAGTCTTAGTTTGTGATCTTTCATGCTTGATTTTGGGGATTTTAAGCTTGAAATTGGTTTGTTTTCACTTGTTAAAGCATGGTTGGGATTTAAGACATGAGTTTGTCTTTGTTTTTCCATGGATTTTGGGAGGTGAACAATGGGGTTTTGAGTGTGATTTGTGTGTTCTAGGCCTATTTCTTGTTGTAGAACTTGAATATGGCTTGTTTATGAATTATTGTATGCTTGATGATGAATCTTTCATCCCTTAAATACTTATGACTTCTCTTGAGCTAAGAGAGGGGTTTAGGTTTTTAAGATGATGGATGATTCATTTATCCATATAGGAGTGGTTTGATAATTGTTTGAGAGTTGTAATGAGTTTATGGACCCGGTGAGGTGTTAGGAATCACTTGAGATAGAGGCTCGAATGGTTGGAAGGCCACTTATTCCCAATGGAACAATGGTTGCCTTCTACAGAATTTTGCAGAAAACTCTGTCGTAGGATGGCGCTTAGGCGCCACTGAGCCACGCCTAGGCGTGGTTGAGATAGAGAGTGTGGCGCTTAGGCATGGCTGTCTGGAAGACACAGGGCGTTGCCCTGCCACCTTCACGCCTCGGCGTGGGTGGATGGCGCCTAGGTGCCACTTCCAACTATGAATAAGATGACTTGTTTAATGCAATGGAGTTGCATACTGGTGTAGGTTCTTCTTATATGCTTCTTAATTAGTGTTGAGACTTTAATAGGAGTATTTAATGAAGTGTTTGTGTCGTGAATGTAAATCAATTGGTATGTTAATTATTGAGATATTTAGCATTTTGTAGTTCATGCTTGAGATGAAATGAATGTAAACCAATTAGTATGCTATCTATTGTGGTAATTGGCATCATTGTAATTCACACTTGTAGTTATAAATGTAAACCAATTGGCATGCTAGTTATTGTAGTAATTGACATCATTTTTTTTTTCATAACTATGTTGATGAGAATGAGGTCTTCATTGTTGATGATCAAATATGATTTTGAATGAGAAGGTAACCAACCCTTCCTATCATAGTGGTCATTGTTGAAGACTGCGTAGATGATGAGTTCATTACCTAAAGAGAAGACTGCTAGAACTGGCTTCCAGTGCTTATTCAAGGCTCATGGAACTAGGTTCCTTTGCTTTGTTCAGGGTTCATACATATCATTACAATACCATGGAACTGGGTTCCTGCAAATGTTATTATAACATTATTCATTGCATGTTTAGGTTATTGCATAGGAACGAACATAAGGCATAATTTAGCATAATATGACAATTGTATGGTCGGTTACTAATTATAACATATTCATGCATTATAATTGTATGAGCAATTGTGTGTCTCTGAGATGGAGATGATGATTTTGTGAGTGTGGTGATTTCTTGAAGACTGTTTATGAAAAAATGAGTTTTCTGTATAAACTTATAAAAATGATAATCTATTACGAGAAGAGAAAGAATATGATTTTGGCTTTTGCCGCCTTTCTAGCTTTTATATGTGTAAGACTTGATTTTAGAATTGTGTTTTTCCCCGAAATGGCTAGAATAATTATGATGGCGTGTTTTATGGATTTAACTACTAAGAATATGTGATTCTCACCCCTTGTGTATGTTTCCATGATGATTCTAGGGAAGAAGACTTATGAAAAGTGAAGTGCAGGTAGGAGCTTAGAGTGCTTAGCTTAGTTTAGTTTGGTTGTTCATTTGAATATGTATCTTTGTGCCATGAGAGGCCTAGTTTATGAGTTTGTACGTATTATTGTATTTATGAGAAATATAAACATTGTGTAATAAATATATTCTTTCATTTGTTGCTCATACTTTCTATATACATGGTTTTGTTATATTAGAAAATGCTTAGTAGTGGTAAGTAGCATGCCTAGATCTAATCATTGTGATATAATACATATTATAATATGGTAATTAAACTTGGGATGTTACAAAAACCACCGAGGTCAATACGCTTCAAGTGCATCTTGCTGAAGTAGTAGCTTGGGAGAAAATAAAAGAACTCTTAGCCTCTTTTGAGTTTTTCCTTATTAGTGTCTCGATTGAATGTGAACTTCCCAAATAGACTGAGACCAAGTTAAAAATCATGGAAATGGAAGATGAATTTTTGAGGTCTGTGGACGAGTCGTTTGAAAACTCTCTTGCTCAGTTCTTCCTTCTGAACTCAAGCCTTAACGAAGAAGGAGTTAGTTCATTAAAGATTGTCCAAGATGGTCAGATCGTTGATGCTGCCACTTCCGTAAGTGCTCTAAATGACTAAGTCAACTAGAGGATTGAAGGCCAAGAAGAGGAAGGTGCAATGACGGCGGGCGGGCAAGACTATGAGGCTGGGACTGCGGAGATTGTGGTAGTGGTGGTGACCCCGTGGATGAGTCCAAAGCTTGATCTCAGTGGTTCTTTATATTTTGTGTAGTTTTGCTTTTGCAATCCCAAGATGGGTCTAACGCTCAATCTCAATATTTATTTTACACCTGATAATTTGCTCGTGTAGTTTACCAAGATGGGTCCAAAGCTCGATCTTAATAGTTATTTTTTAGTATAATGAACATTTATTTTGCTTGATCGAGATGAGTCCAATGCTCGATCTCAGAGGTTGGGTTCGTTTCAGAGTAGTTGACACTGAGTCAAACCTTAGGCATAAAATGACACGGGAACCTTTTGGAGTGGTGTTCACCATCCTGGCAACAATCTAAAGCACGTAACCATGTTAAACCTTTGTTAGGCTTATAGGTTAGGTTATGTGATAACTGCTTTAAGCCTTTTAGGTTTACAGGTTAATTTGAAATTGTAAAGGTGACATAAAAGCCTCTTGGTGTGGAGTCCACTATCCTAGGCTATGGTTGGCTATGCTCAACCACTGTAAACCTAGTCAGTTTATGGGTTAAGGTCAAGCCATTAGGGTACAGGTGAAGACCCTTGAATGCACTCCTTGATCTTGGATAATGGTCAAATAGATTCTTCTATCTGACCATCATGTATTGATGTTGGAATAGTTGATCCTCTTTGGACTTTATATTCCTTGGATTGCTTTCGAGGTATTGTAACCTTGGAGGTTATAGTAATTACATAAGGTGTTAGCCAAGTGGCCTCAAACTCAAGAGGGGGGTGAATTGAGTTTATGAAATATTTTCGCAAATCTTTCGTAAAACGTTTGTTAAACAATTTTTGTTGAAGCTATTGAATAATTGAAATGAATAGATAAATGAGATTGAATACTTCACTCACAAATTAAATAAACCAAGATGAATAATATTCAAGCAAGCATATAAAGTAAATGCACAAATGTAAAGAGATAGGGTTGAGAGAATCAAACACAAAGATTTATCCTGGTTCAGCCACCCCTTGTGACCTACGTCCAGTCCTCAAGCGAACCACTCGAGATTTTCCACTAAACTTCAAGCTTGAACGGGTGCTTGAAAACCTTTACACAATAGAGCACTCACCAACACCTTGGGATACCTCACCCTTGTGCTTTGAGCCTCAAAAATAGGGATGCCTCACCCTTTACAACCTTTTGAGGGATGCCTCACCCTCAAGGGATACCTCACCCTTTTCTAACTTTGAGAGATACATCACCCTCTAAGGGATACCTCACCCTTCACTCTAGAGGGATACCTCACCCTCTCTTTTTCAGATTAAACAAAGTATAGAAGATAGAAACTCTCTTAAAGAGTAGATAAATACAAATTGAAGTTCTTAATATGCTCTCAAAGATTTTTCACGTTTTTACAAAAAACAGAGCAAGAAATGGATTTGGGGATTGATTCACGTTTGAAAGTATTGATGATCAGTTTTTGGTTCAAGGTCAACCTCAAATAAAGACTCAACTTTGGTATTTATAAGTTTCTCATTTAATAGAGCCGTTGGGGTTTTTTGGGCATGCATTAAATGCATTAAATATAGTCGTTGGACGTTGTCAGGATTCTTGTAATCGATTACTCAACTTATGTAATCGATTACATATGTTGTTCCAACGTGTTCTTAACTTTCTGGGCTCTGTGTAATCGATTACATTCTTGGTGTAATCGATTACATGGCCGACTTGTGTGTAATCGATTACAATATACGTATGTCGATTACATGACTTCGACTTCTTTGTGTAATCGATTACAATATCCATGTAATCGATTACATGACTCTCGAACGTGTTCATGCTTTTCTAGGCTTGATGTAATCGATTACATATATTGTGTAATAGATTACATGGCCTCTGACTTGCTTGTAATCGATTACATTGCTCATGTAATCGATTACATGCCTTCTGTTTGCTGTGTAATCGATTACAAAAGTCGTGTAATCGATTACATTGGCCATTGAACACATTTTTCAAGTCCAATAAAGCTTGTAAGTCATTTCTAACACCTTGAGACAATTGTTTAAAAATGAATCTTTTTAAGAGTGTTAGTTTTAAGATTGAAACATAAGTTTTCTTGAAAGCCATGTTTATCTTTGAAATTTCTCATTTATTTTGAAATCATATATTGAAAAACTATTTGAGAAATCTTGAGAGCATTTAACATTAATGTTCTAAGTCTTATAACTAAATGAACCTCTTGACTTCTTTCTTTGATCTTAATTTTTCCTTTTGCGCTTGATCTTCTGTTTTGCACTTGAACTTCACTTTGGCCTTTGTTATCATCAAAAACCTATTTGATATGCTTCAAGACATAAGCATTCACATAAGGAACAAAGAGAACAGAGAGAGCAAGAGTTGAAAAACTAATTTATTCATACCATATTGAAAGATGTCTATTACATGATCTTAAAGTAATTTAATATAGTTCTCAACTATAGTACTCTCTCAACTTGTCTGCGTTCTAGAAGTTCTTGATTGCCTTGTTACAGAGGGTTTCTAGGGTGTAGGCTCTCATATTAGTTTTGGATGTGATTCTGTACAGTCCTTCCTAGTTAGGAGCTAGCTTCCTATCTTTTTCATTTTTCCCTTAGATGTCTACCCTACACATCACAAGATCATCGAAATTAAACCGGCGTGGAATCACTTTGGAGTTGTACTGCACGGCCACCTTTGCTTGAGGGCTGTTTTCTAGACATGGGCAATGCAACACTATTCTTCAAGCAAGTCAAGTTCACGGTGGATGAGGTTTAGATTAGTTTGCTCAAAGAATTTCTATTTTCTCCAGCTCGGCTCTCCAATTTCCACTGGGATCATATCCTCACAACCATAGATTGACTTAAAGGGAGTTTCTTCAATAAAGGAATGTGGTGTAATCTAATATGCCTATAGAACGTGATTGAGTTATTCCACTCATCTCCATTTGGCATCATCTAGTCTTTTTTTTATCCCTCTAAGAATAACCCTGTCGCCGTCCTTAGCTTGCCCATTAATTTTTGGATGCTTGATAATAGCCTAATTTTTATATATTTTTCTTATAAAAATGGGCATTATTATATCTCATTATATTTAATTTTAGTGACTTTATAATAACTATTGATTTATTTATTTAAATAAGTCATTAATTTAATTATTGTGATAATTGTAGGAAATTTCTTAAAAAAATCTTAGATAACAAAATAATGGCAATTTGACAGCAAGTTTAATTGAAAGAAGAAATTAAGACTTAGGCCCACAATAAAATAAAGAGAGAAAAAAAATGAAAATCTAGTAGCATTCAATAAAAGGTGATTAAGTTTCCTAAAATTAGTTTCCTAAATCTAATCTAGATCTTTTCATTAATTAGGGACCAATGAAGGAAATTGAGTTTCCTAAAATTGGTTTCCTAAATCCAATCAATGTCCTTTTATTATTTAGAAACCAATTAAGGAGATTTTGTGCAAGATACACCTCTATTAGATAAAATCTCTTATTAATAGACAAGGAGAACGTAGAAACGTAGAGACCAAAAGTGGCGCAGCAATATTGCAACAAAGAAGAAAAGAGGGAGTTGTGTACAATGGAGAATATTAGTGAGACGATTTTATTGTGTTCTAATCTTACTATGTCTTGCTAAATTCTCTGTACTAAGGAGATGATGAAATCTTGATTATTTTGGTATTGCTATGTTGAATTGTTTTTACCCAATTTTAGGATTTAATACTTATTGATTCTATTTTTCTATTAGATTATATGAATGATTTTTTAGGTGAGTTCAGTCATGCTTCGCAATTTATTTGTGTTATATGTGTGTTGATTGTAATTGTTGGATATCAATTGTGATTTCTTATTAGGAATACATTTGATGATTTCATTATTTACTATTAATTAGGAAAATTTTATCATACACTTAATTATTATTTTTAGTGCTTCATTGATAAATTTTTTGTGAGCATATGCTTTGCCACTAGATGTTCATGAGATAAATTATTTGAGTATAATAATTTAACATAGTTAATGTTAAAATTAATCTTGGTAGATTTTGAACCCCAGTTCTTTACATCTAGTTAAAATCCAATTTGTTTACTTATTTTCATTTAATTTGCTATTCATTTTAATTATTTGTTTTATTTTATCTTTACATCTTTGATTTGTAATTTTTTTTGAATAGATTAGGAAGAATTAATTTTAATACTTAAAATTTAACTCTAAGTCTCTGTGTAATTGACCTCGTACTTGCTCAACTGTACTTCGGTACAGCTCGTGCATTTGCAAGTATTTAAAGGCTTTTTAAAAAAAGTCACAACAATGCTCCACCGAGGTAAAATGTTGTTTGATTTGGAGCCGGGCTAGAAGATCCTTAAACTTCTGATTCTTGAAGTGGGTAATGTTGTCCATGACAATTGACTCCAAGATTCCAAATATGCTAATGATATTCTTGTAAGTGAATTTTTGGATTCACGTGGAGGTGATTGTGGCCAACGGTTCTGTCTCAATCCACTTGGTGAAATAATCAATGGTCACCAGTAAATATTTGACCTGTCTTGGTGCTTGGGGAAAGGGACATAGATCTCTATTCCCCATGGTAGAATAGCCAGGGAATGGACATTGTTGACAATTCCTTAGGTGGTGTTGCATAAATGTCTGAGTGATGCTAGCATTGGTCACACTTCTGCATATGTTCTTTGCTATCAGCTTCCATGGTGGGTCAGTAATATCCAGCCCCCAGTGCCTTCTGTGCTGAGGATTTGCCAACGAGATATTACCCTAAGCTTCCTTCATGAATCTCAACTAAGACATATTCTGCCTCCTTAGGACCAAGACATTTGAGGAGGTGAGAGGAGAACCACGGTGATACAGCTGGTTGTAAAAAATGGTGTACCGGGCTATTATCTGTATTAACTTATGGGCTTCTTTTTGATCCTCGGGTAATGAGCCACTGTGGAGGTAGGCAAGTATAAGTGTCATCTAGGTTTCATCATCTTCTAGTCGAAGGACTTCATTATCCATGATATTGGGAGTGAGTAGGGTGTCCTGGATCACAGACCTGTTATTGCTCGAGCTCTTTGTACTTGTCAGTTTTGATAAGATGTTAGCTCTAAAGTTCTATTCCCTTGGGATGTGTTCCACTCTGACGCTGTCAAAATTTTCCATCAATTTCTTAACCTTGGTTAAGTACTTCTATATTAAAGGCTCCTTAGCCTGATATTTCCCTCAGATCTGGGATGTCGCCAACTGTGAGTCACTGCATAGGACTATATCTGTGGCTCCCGTCTCCTTCACCATGTTGATACCTGTTATGCATACTTCGCATTCGGCTTGGTTTTTTGAAGTAAGAAACTCGAACCTTAGTGAATGTTCCACTACGAGGCTAGCTTCGTTCTCCAACATGATCCCGACACCACTCCCTTAGGGATTTTAGGACCCATCACTATAAATGGTCTATGAATGCTCTCTAGGATTACCGGAGTCTGGTGTGAGCTCAACTAGGAAGTCGAGTAGTACCTGAGCCTTTAGAGTTGGTCTTGGCTCATAGGTGATTTCGAACTCAAATAGCTCTACTGACCAAGCGATCATTCACCTCGTGAAATCTGGCTTATGGAGCATTTTCCTGATTAGTTGGTCTGTTCTCACTATTATTAGGTGGCATTAGAAGTATAGTCTCAGCTTTCTTACAGTGATTAATGATGCGGATTAAAAGTTGCAAACCCAAGTGCAGGTTGTTTCAAGTAATAAATTCTCGGGAGTCTAAGGACGATACACAGGGAATTGATGAAGAAAAATATTTTGACGTAAAGTAAATATTTTGTCACAACAATAAAAGTGATAAAACTTGGTCACTACTTAAGTTACGAGATCCACTCTTGGTAAATAAATTAAGGACAAAATTAATTCTTTTGATAACCTAATTAAAATTCACATATAATGGAGGTTCCAATCAAAAAATACAACATTCAAAGTTTATTAAAATATATATATATAATTATATTATGATTCCTTTAATCATCTATTAACATCACCACTTATAAATGGGCTCAAGCATTCATTGTGTCAACCTCTTGTTTACAATGAATCAAGATCTCCACTTTACAAGGAGGGTTTCTAAATTGATTGAAAATAAAATATAACACGTATAATGACCACTTGAAAATATATCATTTAAGCACAAAAAATAAATTAATCTAACCTTAACTTATTTCCAAAAACTTCACTCTTTCACCCAAGTAAAATAAAAATTAGTTACTCATAGACAAAAAGAAAGAAAGAGAGAAGAAGAAGAAGAAGAAGAAGAAGAAAAAATAATAATAATAATAATATAACTTCAATTTAGAACAAAAGAAAACTACAACAAGATAAATAAATAACACAATACCATGATCTTGGTCTCTAAGACCAAGACTCCTAAATGATTAGTCAAGGCTCCCTTTTATAGAGGATTAGTGATACAAAATGATAAGGGAGCTGATTCATGAGTGAGTGGATGCATGGAAAATGAGTGAAAAATGCCAAATGACTTTTGATGAATGAAAAATAATGGAGATTCTTTGTCTCTGAAATTATTCAGTTTTGAAGTCATTGAATACATTAGAATATTGAAATGTAGTCTTCATAAAAGTTGTAGGTTTCTATCTTATATTTCAAATGTCACCAGAATCACCTCAAAAGGTTACCTATAACCCGAGATATGACCCGATTACTACATAGTATTTAGGCCCAGTTACAGCTCTTCTATTATGAATTCTAAGACCAATATGACCATCCAGGAGTTCGAATTGAGTCTTGTATTTTTCATGAAAGTTGTATATATGGGTCTTACTTGCAGATACCAAACTTTCATCCCAATCCAGATATTACAGCCCAAGTTATGCTCTGATTACTACACATTGTTCAGGTTCTAATCACAAAAACATGTATTCTGAATTCCAAGTCCAATTAGTTCCACTAGATGTTCAACTTTGGCCTAGAGCTCTTATGAAAGTTGTAGAGCTCTCTCTTATCTTTCCAACAAGGTAAAATGCATAATTAGTAGACATCTAGAACTCAAGATATGACCAAAATACAGAAATAGTGTAAGACATAAATCATGCTGAAAAAATTAATTAAGTCCAATTTGAGTCCAAACTTACAAAACATAATCAAGCTCAATCAATTAAGTACATGGACAGTGTAAATGACTAAAAATGAGAGCTTATTAATATATCAAATATGTGATTATCAAATTTTTCCACACTTAGTTTTTTGCACTCGTGGGTAAAACACACAAGACCAAAATTAGGGAACAAGAAAAAACAACACAAACTCAAAAGCTAAACACTCTAAAAAACTCAATTTCCAATAATGTTTAAGAATGAAGAGCAACCAATCATTCAAGAAATCAAAACATTTATGAGATAACATTTCTTCACATCTCAAACCAACAAACAAGAAAATTTCAATTGAAAAGCATGAGTCAAGAATGATAAATCTTCACAAGATTTACTCTCAATCCCTCAAGTATTTAAAAGGTAGGTATTTCACTCAATTCAACCTATGAAAATTGTAATACCATAACCTTGCTTATCTTCTACTTCTCCACTACTCAGAACACATGCATACACAAATCATGAGGACTTTATTCAAGGTTGTAATGGGGTCAAGGTAAAGGAGAAGGTAATATAGATATGACAAGTTAAATACCAAAGAAAATAAAAGAGTATGAAAGCTGAGTTCAATTAACAAGCATGAAAGTTCATCCGAACTCCATCTAATACAAATTCCCTTTACATATTCTTTTCCTTTCCTTTATTGCCTTGTTGGTCCTTATTTACACATTTTTTTATTTTTTTATTTTTTATTTTGAAGAAAAATAATATAATATATACATTTTTTTAAGTAAACATTTTTTCAATCATTCTGCACACACACCCCCACACTTATTCAAGAACTCATCCAATGACAAAGCTAATGTTCTCTTATTCCTTAAGGCCGGGTAAGAACATGATTTTTCATTTAAGGCACATAATAAATTCGAAACAAAGAATGGTCAAATAAGCTCAAAGGGGTTAAGCAAGGGGAAATAGGTCATTTCCAATGCTTTACGTTGTCAAGAATCAGAGAATTTTCAAGAAGCCATAAGAGTATTTGATATCATATTGAGACAATATGCTGCGGAGCAAGGCTGTCTATTTGTGCACCAGTCATTCTTGGCTATTTGGTTAAAGTAGTTATTTCAAGAAAAATGTCTCAATCATATTTATGTATGTATATAAAAATGTAGTCTCAAAAGAATCAAAGCAAGTTCTAGAGTAACAATTCCATGAGTGAAATTCTCACTAGAAAGAAGAAAATGGTACAAATATTCAATCCATTCATCAATAGGCTTAAAATCTCACAAGGCATAATTCTATCATTCTCAATCTACCAATTTCAACATCCATAACTAAGCATGTGATTTTTAAGAATGAAGACAATTTACTCAATCATGCAAATTTTCCTGAATTTGAATTGCTACTTCTATACAACATAGTTGTCTACCTAATTACTCCTTACTTTGCCACCAATTTTGATGCGTCTCAAGAGTAAATAATTTACTCCTTACTTTGTCATCCTTAATATGTTTTGTTGTTAGTAAGTTACTGACAAACATATAAACACAACAAACATATTAATACATACACTTCCTAAATTATTTTTTTTAGGTTTTTTTCTTTTTTTTTACACAACTATCCTTCTCCCCAACTAAATCACAACATTGTCCTCAATGTCAAAACATAGTTGAGTAAAGGATGGAAAATATTACCTGTTGCTGCAATTACTGAAAAGAAAAACCTTATACAAATTTAAACAGAAACAAAGTATGATAAATAAAACCAAAGCTTATAATTATTAAAATAGTTAGAGTATCTGATATGGCTTGCTTTTCATACTACTTCCCTCACCGCTTCCTTTTGACCAATCTATCTGAGCTGTTACTAGATCAGGTTCATAAACAAAAACTTCTAATTTATCAATCAATTCATCAACAGTGGAAGTAGAAATAAGGAGTCGTCTTGCCGAAGGTGTGATAAATTTCTGTTCCACAGCATGGTCAAGAAAAAATAATAAAAGATCAAAGAAATTATTAACATTCAACAAACTTATAGGTTTATGGTGGATGTTTAATTGGGCCTAAGAGATAATTTGAAAAACTTCTTCCAAAGTACCAAAACTACCTGGTAAGGCTATGAATGCATCAAAGTTTTCAAGCATTACCTTCATTCGTCCATGCATAGATGATATTTGAAGTTTCATCCCAATTGTCTTTCCAGTGATGTTCCTTCGAGTTAAAGGTTCAGGAATGATACCTAAAACTTGACCACCTCTAATATGTGCAGAAAATGATACAGCCCCCATTAACCCAATGCTACCTCCCCCATATACTACATGAATGTTTCTCGCAGCCAGAGTGCGACTTACGGTGCTTGCTGCATTTATAAACTCTAAACCCTTCCCATAACTTGTCCCACAAAATACACAGATATTGGTAAGTTTATGAATAGAAGAAGAAGATCCCTCCATTTCTACACTCACATTCCTTTTGAATGATTATGGGTTGGAGGAAAGTGAAGAAAATAAAGTGTTTAAATAGGGAAGAGAATGGAAAAAAGGTAATGATAGCACCTATATGGGTAGGTTGGCTGTTGTCAGAAAAGTTTGAAATTAAGAAACACAATTTTTTTTTGTTTTTTTTTATTTTTATTTTTTTGACTTCAAGAAAACTATCAGGGTAAAGAAGCCTAGAAACCCCTTAAGGACCCCGCTCAAAGGATCGTCTGTCCAAAACCAAAATATAACAAAATCATACAAAGATAAAATTATAACAATAAATGATAGCATACCTTTATGTACAATTTTCATGGCATATCTTTATACTGCGCGTCATGAGTGCAGTAGCCTTCACAATCTTACTGCCCCTTAAAAGAGACATCGAATTCCCTTAATGAATTTCAGACTTAAGGCACTCCTCCCACTTGTGCGATATTCCAGCCTATGCATCGTCCCTCTAGTTAAAGAGAGAAAATTTGAATACGACGACCAGTGACCACAGCCAGTAGAGCTACGCTTAGGAACCCAATAAATCAATACCATGAATTGAGCTCAGAGGCATTATCACGCGATAATGCAAACACAGGATGCTTCTATCTGTCCATTAACAAGCAGAGCTTACGGTTAAAACCTGGGAATGCTTGCGCGGCTCTCTACAGAGCATGACACACGAACCTTATTTACAGATCGACGTGCGAAGGTCCACCCGAGTCAATGGCGGGTCTACCACTGGTAGGGGCTCCTAATCTAATTAAAGACCAAGTATAACTAAAGTTTCGCCTTCTTTTTTTCTCTTTTTCTTTTTGAAGATGTACAAGATAATATATACATTGTGATTATGGCTCACATCTTCCTCTGGTTTTACGTACGGCAACGGCTTAAACGCCTTCTATGAGTCGAGGATAAGCTTCTCATCCAATTTTCTTATAAATTGGCAAACATGATCTTTTTTAGTCAAATTCCCAAGACTGTAATGCTCTTGCTCGTCCCTGAAGAAATTCCACAAATTAAGAAGTTCTCGATGTACAACTCCACAAGAATGCGTCTCAAGAGTCAATAAGATATCATTTAATGACTCCTTACTCAGTCCATTCTTAATGAAGAATATTTTATCTTCTCTGTTTGTAGAAACCATTCCCAAAGAACGACATCATGTGTTACAAGAAAATTGATAATATTAGCAAACCAAGGCATGGAATTGACAAAAATAAAAATTCATCAGGAAAATAATCATTGATAGGTATGAGATCAAAAGGTGATTAAGTATGGATAAATGATCTGCAACAACATTTTCAACTTATTTCTTATCTTTGATTGTGATGTTGAATTCTTGAAGCAACAAAATCCACCGTATTAACCTAGGTTTGCAAAAACTTATTGAGAAAATCAACAAGTGCACCGAATTGTCAAAGTAATAAAGTTGACAATTAAGAAGGGAAAAAAAACTAAAACACACGAAATTAAAAGGGAAAAGAGAGAACAAAGCACATGAATACAAAACACATTAAAGATGTAAACACATGAAATCAAAACACTAGGGATCTGACTTCACTTGATTCAATAATCTATCATAGATAATAGAGTAGTTTTGGGACCTTCATTCTAATTAATTTTTAATTATTCAATTGATGGGGAGAATCCAGTAATTAATTAAAACTCAATTCCTTGGTCTAAACCTTAACTCTTAAAGGCATGACCTTTACTCCATGGATTCTCATGGAAAATGCAACAATTCTCCCACACAACCTATAACCTCAATTCTTAGATGATTATAAATCATGACACTTATTATTTATGGTCTAAGTCATATGCAAACCTTTCGATTCTACACACACCTCACTAGATCAATTTATGAGTGGCCAATTCATAAAAGCATTAAGAATCATAATAAGCATTCAAATTGAATAAAAAAGAAATTAATTAAAATTCTAATCTTAATACATGTCGATTGAATTAAGTTACATCTTCACCCTAGAAACATACAAATTTAACTACACATGACAAAAGAGAAGAAGAAATAGGAAGAATAAAATAAAAATATATACAGAGCTCAACCTTCCATAAAAAAAAATATTAATAAGTAGGTGGTAAACCTGCCATGATAAATAATAATAATAATAATATTAACAAGTAGGTGATAAACCTGCCATTAAATATTAATAAGGATGTTGTATAAACTAGTCACCAAATAAATATTACAAGGGTGTAGTATAAACCAATCACCAAATATATATTCACAAGGGTGTGGTATAAACTAACCACCAAATAAGTTAATAAGCTGATAAATTAAAAAGTTAGTAAGCTGATAAATTAAAAAGTTAGTAACAAGTAAATTAAACTGTTAGAAGCAAGTAAATTAAAATGTTAGAAGCAAGTAAAGTAAAATGTTAGAAAGTTAGAAGATTAGAAAGTTAGTAAGAGAGTTAGATAGTTAGTAAGTTAGTAAGCAAGAAAATTAAAAGGTTAGTAGGTTAGAAAGTTAGAAACAAAATATAGAAAATAAAATACAGAAAATAAAGTGTAGAATGTAAATTATAGAAAATAAAGTACAGAAAGTAAATTTAAAATATGAAAATCGGAGAATCGGCAAGCCAATTTTTCGCTCCCGCGAGAGAGAAAAGAAGAAGAAAGATTATTTCATTAATGATTAAGATTGAGAGATAAAAGAGAGTTTTCCACACTAAGTTAGTACGTTAGTAAGTACAAAGAAAAAAATTTAAAAAGTAGAAAAATATATATATATATATATATACAAGATCCACAGAAGAAAAAAAAATATATAAATATATATATACAAAATATTTATACCATAAATTTGTTCTTCAAATCAAGTCCTTGGCAACGACGCCAAAAACTTGATGCAGATTAAAGTTACAAACCTAAGTGTAGGTTGTTTCAAGTAATAAATTCTCAGGAGTCCGAGGTCGATCCACAGGAAATTGATGAAGAATTTTTTTTTTACCTAAAGTAAATATTTTGTCAGAACAATAAAAGTGATAAAACTTAGTCACAAATAAAAAAAAGACTTACTTGGGTTAGGAGATCCACTCTTGATAAATAAATTAAGAACAAGATTAATTCTTTTGATAACTCAATTAAAATTCACACATAATGGAGGTTCCAATCGAAAAATACAACATTCAAAGTTTATTTAAAAATATATACATAATTATATTATGATTCCTTTAATCATCTATTAACACCACCACTTATAAATGGGCTCAAGCATTCATAGTGCCAACCTCTTATCTACAATGAATCAAGATCTCCACTTTACAAGGAGAGTTTCTAAATTGATTGAAAACAAAATACAACACGTATAATGACCACTTGAAAATATATCATTTAAGCACAAGAAATAAATTAATCTAACCTTAACTTATTACCAAAAGCTTCACCCTTTTACCTAAGTAAAATGACAATTAGTTACTTATAGACAAGAAGAAGAAGAAGAAAAAGAAGAAGAAGATAACTTCAATTTAGAACAAAAGAAAACTATAACAAGATAAACCAACAAGATAAACAAACAACACAATAGCATGATTTTGGTCTCTAAGACCAAGACTCCTAAATCATCAGCCAAGGCTCCTTTTTATAAAGGATTAGGGATACAAAATGATAAGGGGACTAATTCATGAATGAGTGGATGAGTGAAAAATGAGTGAAAAATGTCAAATGACTTTTGATGAGTGAAAAATTACAGAGATTCTTTGTCTCTGAAATCATTCAGTTCTGAAGTCATTGAATACATCAAAATATTGAAATGTAGTGTTCATAAAAGTTGTAGGCTTTTGTCTTAGCTTTCAATTGCCACTAGAATCACATCAAAAGTCCACCTACAGTCTGAGATATGGCCCAATTATTACACAGTATTCAAGCCCAATTACAGCTCCTCTGTTCTGACTTCCAAGCCCAATATAACCTCAAAGGAGTCCAAACTGAGTCTTGTGTTCTTCATGAAAGTTGTAGATATGGTTCTTAATTGAAGATACCAAAATTTTAGCCCAATCCAGATCTTACAACCCAAGTTATGCTTTGATTACTGCACACTATTCAGGTTCCAATCACAAAAACTCGTATTCTAAATTCCAAGCCTAATTAGTTCCACTAGATGTTCGACTTTGGCCTAGAGTTCTCATGAAAGTTGTAGAGCTCTCTTTTATCTTTCCAACAAGGTAAAATGCATAATTAGTAGACATCTAAAACTCAAGATATGACCAAAATACAGAAACAGTGTAAGACATAAATCATGCTGAAAAAATCTATTAAGTCCAATTTGAGTCCAAACTTACAAAATATAACTAAGCTCAATCAATTAAGTATATAGAGAGTGTAAATAACTAAAAATGAGGGCTTATTAATGTATCAAATATGTGATTATTAATTAATAATGCCAAAGCCAGCTTCTCAATCTTTTGGTAACAGATCTCAGGACCTTGCAGGACTTTGCTAACGAAGTAGACTGGCCTCTAACCCTCGTCTGTATCAAAACTAAGTTGATTGTCTCGTTGATGACAGAAAAGTATAGATAAAGTGTCTCACCGAGGTCTAGTCTTGTCAGAATAGATGGCATAGACAACATCCTTTTCAACTTTTGGAAGGCAGCTTCACATTCTGAGGTCCACTAAGAGTTCTTTCTCTTTTTTAAAGTGTTGAAGAAAGGAAGAGACTTTTGAGAAGCCTTGGCCAAGAAATTTTTGAGGGCTGCGATCTGACCTGTCAGTTGCTGCACCTCTTTAATGGGCTGGGGGCTATGCATGTCGACCACGGTTTGGCATTTTTTTGGTTGGCTTTAATACCACGATTTGTTAATAGAAACCCCAGAAACTTGTCAGCCTGTACCCCAAAGACACACTTTTCTGGATTCAGTCGCATGTTGTACTTCTGAATCTTAGTGAATACTTCCTCCAAGTCCTTAATGTGGTCGCCAATGTCTACCATCTTGATTATTATATCTTCAATATAAATTTCCAACATCTTACCAATTTGTCCCTCAAAGGCCTTGTTCATCATATATTGGTAAGTTGCCTCTACGTTCTTGAGTTTAAACGACATGATCCAGTAGCAGTAACTCGCTATCCCGGTTATGAAGGTTTTCTTGTCTTCATCTTTTGGATTCTTGAGAATATGGTTATATCTGGAATAGGCATCTATAAAGGAGAGTAGCCTGAAACCAGACGAATTATCCACCATCTTGTCAATGTTGGGAAGTAGGTAGGGGTCTTTTGGACTCGCCTTGTTCAAATTGGTGTGATCAACATACTTACGCCACTTCCCATTAGCCATCCTGACTAAGACCACGTTGGAGAGGCACGTGGTGTAGGAAACCTCTCTGATGAACTCGACATCTAAGAGCTCCCTGACTTGTTTCTGGATCACCTCTTGCCTTTCAAGAACAACCTTCCTTTTACGCTGGGCCATCGGTTTTGCATTTTCATAATAGAAAGTCGGTGACAGATAAAGTTTGAGTCTAAACCCAACATGTCAGTAGAAGTCCAAGCAAACATATCCTTATTTTTGTGCAGGAACTTGGTCAACTGGGATCTTTCCTCTTGACTTAGTTTCCTTCCTATCTTGGTTACCTAATCTGGCTTGGTACCAAGTTGAAGGGACTACAGTTCTTCGTCAGGTTAGGGGAGTGTACCACAGATCGCTTCATGTACGTCCAACTCAGTCAAGAGGATGTTGACAATGTCTGTAGTGATTGAAGTTTAATCATTGTGTCAGTTCGTGGTCTGAGGTTTTGTTGTGATCCTTAAGCTTTCGTTGTAGCACTTCCTTACCTCAACTTGGTGTCCTTTAATTGTCACAACTCTATCTTGTTGATCCAAAAATTTCATGGCCAAGTGCGGTGTGGATGTCAAGGCCCCAAAGGCATTGAGCGAAGGACAACCCAATATAACTTATAAGCTAATGGATAGTCAACCACTAAGAACCTGACCTTGATAATTTTAAAGTAGGTCTCAATATACCCAACCAGAGTGATCATGTCGCCTATGAACCTAATAAACTTACCGATGTATGAGATTAGTTCTTTTTTTTATAATCCTAGCTTGTTGAACAAGTTTAGGAACATAATGTCAGTTGAGCTCTCCTGATCCATAAATACTCTACGAACCTCAGCGCTTATGATTATCTTGGTAATGATTATGGGGTCATCGTGATTCGGGATAGTATTTTTGTAATCTTCATCAAAGAATGAGATCGATAGGGGTTTTCCTTGACCCTCTACTCGACTTGGTTTCTATGAGGGATGCTATGCTTAGCACAGCTCGAAGGGCCTTTTTTCTAGCGTTTCCAGAGTCACTGCCATCTGTGAAGGCCCCCGATATGGTGTTTATCATCTGGGTTACTTCAGTGTGATGACAGTTATCTTCATGATCATTATCCTAGGGTTGTGCCCTGTCTCGATTTTGGGCATTCCGAGATGCCCTTGTACTGGGATTATCATTCTTGGTTGGGAAACATCTTCTCTAATAAGGTAGAGATAGACTCTTTCATGGGCTATAACTCCACTTTCTGTAGTTCTGCCCTCCCCTATAGAAGTTCTGAGATTAGCACATGTAATGGGCCAAACGGCCATCTCGGATCAGCGAGTCGAGTACATCCTAGGGGTTAATGCAGTCCTTCGTGTTATATCTGTGGCCATTATGCCATGTACAGTGCTTAGAATTTTCTTTCTGCGCATGCTTTTTTCAGAGGGGGAGGTCTCTGCGCATCCCAAAACTTGGTGTTCATTACCTCCTAATAAATTTGAGCTTGAGACATGTTTAGAGGAGTGTATTCCTCATATTTCCCTTTGAAGGGTTGTTTTGAATTCTGGCCTTGTTGATTAGATGGTCTGGGCTTAGGCTTGGCATCGTCTCCCTTCTCAAGATGCTTTCTAGCTCGGAGGACGTCTTCAACATTAATGTATTTTCAGCATGGGCACAAAACTCATCCATGGTCTTGGACTCCTTCTTTGCTAATGAAAAGGAGAATGGTCGTTGTTGGAGCCTTTCTTTGATGTAGTACAATCCAATTCTTTCATCCTAGTCACGCACGTTCACAATTTCCTTGTTGAATTGAAATATAAAGTCTTAGAGAGATTCCTCCTTTTCTTGCTTAATTTGGGAGAGGCATGAAAGCAGCAGTTTGCTAATGGTGAAGTGTAGCAAAATATAGAGGACAGGCTCCCGCAGTTATCCACGAACCTTGGGGTTAAGGTGGTGAGCTATCTCAAGGCAGCTTTCTTCAAAGATAGGGAGAAAGCACGACACATGAGAGAGTCATCACCTCCAACAAACAGAAGTGCAAAAACGTAGGCATCCAAGTATTCTTAAGGGTTTGTGGTCCCATCATAGGCTTTAATATTGAAAGGATACTTGAAGTGCTTAGAGATTTCATATGCCATCAGTTTATCAAAGAAGGGTTGGTTTTGTGAAACTGTGTTCCTTACTCTGTGTTCTTGTTCTCTTGCATGGACAGGTTCAGCATTATGACTAGGATCCGCAATCTTATAGTTTTTTGGATGCCAGTCATCCTCTTGAGTTCTGTTTATTCTATTTTCACGATTTCTTCTTGGAGATTAGTTTTTGCCTTTATAGTCTTAGTTGGTAACTTTCTCTATGTTATGGATTCTCTCCTCCTGGAGATGAATTCTTTCATCTTGAAGTCTAACCAAAGAGAGAAGTTTTGCCTTGAATAGCTCTTGATGATCATATTCAGCACGCCGAGGCCGGACTTCATTCTCCACTCGATCTTTAAGGTGTTACAGCATTGATACCCATTGTCTTGCATCGCTAGATGGTGCTCTTAGAGGACCTAGATGTTGTTTCACTGGAACTCGCACAGAAAGAAGTCTCCAGCCCATCTTGCCTAATTTCTAGTTGAGCTACAGCCAGTTCTAAGACTGGCTCATGAGTAGGGACAGAAGCTGGGCAACGGTTTGAAGATTGTGGGTTGCATGTAATAAAAGCACAATTTTGGTTGATTGAGACTTGTCTTCTCCTTGTGTTAACCATGATGATTATGATGATAATGGTGGTGGGAATGGAAGTTTATCTTTTCCCATAAAGGGTGTCAATGTTTAGAATTAGGTTTTGAGGGTTACTTGAGAAGGTAATTGATGATGGAAACCTCCGTGGCACAACAGCTAGGGATGGAAACAGGTCAGGCTAGGCCAAGTTTTGCCTTAAATAGGTCTGGCCTATATCTTAATTATAAGGCATGAGTCTGGCCTGTGAGCCTATAATAGGCTGAATTTTAAGGTCTGACATTGCCTTTTTAAAAGTATGGCCTGACTTGAAACCCTTTTTAAAGCCTTACTTTGCAATGAGACCTTTAAATAGGCTAACAGACCTACCTTTAAATAGGCCAATAGGCCTTTGCATAGGCTAACAGACCTACCTTTAAATAGGTCAACATGCCTTACATAGGTTAATAGACCTACATTTAAACAAGTCAATATGCTTTTACATAGGTTAACAGACCTAAGCCTTGAAATAAGTCAATGGGCCTACTCAAAGCCAATAGGCCTTTGTTATAATTTAACACCCACCTTTTAATTTTGTAAATGTTCACCACTTTCTTACTCTAGTCTTTGATTGATGTGAGACTTAGAGATATACCAAGTTGCTCACTTTCTTACTCTAGTCTTTCAAGTCCCACATCGACCAAAGATCAAAGCAAGAAAGTAGTGAGCATCTATAAAAGTAGGGAGTGAGTGTTAACTTATTATTTTCATTCTAATGAATATATTACATTAAATATATTAATAAATATGTTATTTCTATTCTAACTTACTAACTTAAGTTTTAGTTATGACTTTTATTAAAGTTTAATTAAAAAATATATTAATATATTATAATAAATTAATAATTATAATTATAATTTATAATTTTTATAATAATTATAATTTATAATTATTATAATAAATATATATTATATTATATATAATTCAATAGGTCAAGCTGGTTTGCTAAGCTTAAAAGGCATATTAGATGGTCTGAGGCCTGACTTTTTTGGTTAAACAAGCTTTTAAAAAAGCACTGGCTTAACTTGTTTAGTAAATAGGCTATGCTAAGTCAGGCCTCAGGCAAGTCAGGTCATAGGCCCTTGACAGGCAGCTTGACCTATTTCCACCCCCTAACAGCAGCAGAGCAATGGTTTGAGGGGGTTGATACCTACAAATGCACTCTGACTCTCAAGTCAGTTTGTGTGCAAGGAGGGTAGTGTATCTGATTGGAGATTGAATACATACCTTTGAGACCTTGCAGGGTATATGTATGAGCGTGTTAGGGCGTTGAGAATCAAAGCATTCAATCTGAATTGAATGATGTTGACTAAATTAGGGAAACCATTACTCCCTATAATTAATGCTCTATTTATGTGAGATATAATTAACATTTATATATCTTAAAATGATTCTTTAAGAGATTTTATGCCTAATAAATAGACAAGTATACTTATCAAGGTAGCGTGTAATGATATCTGAGTATTATTTTAGTGGGTCAATTTACTTTTGATCCGTGACCCATGACCTTATCCAAAACACTATGTATAAATTAGTTATAACGATATCAACTCATTTAGAAAGGAAGTTTTATATTTTAAATTTAAAGGGCTTGGATACTTAATCTGTGTTGGTGATATTATCATTTTAATTATATAAAATTTAGATTAAAAAGAGATAAGTAAGTGATGTCATACGCTACTTAATTTTTTAAAAGGGTTTAAGCATGGGCAAATAAAGCTTGGAGTTAGACAATGAGACCTAGGTTGATGAGAATATATATATATTCCTTTCTGAATGAATTATTACAAGATTCCTTTTGTTTTCATGTAAAATAATAAAAAATATTTCTTCTATTCTTAAATAATAGTAGTCACTTTTTAAAATTGATTTTGTTTCAAATTATTTATTACTCTATAGAATTAAGAAAATATTAATTAATTTTTTTAAAATTTACCCTTATTCATTGCTCTCTCATGTAGGGGTGTCTGTTAGGTGGATTAGGAGAGTTTAGCAGTGTTTTTGGACCCGACCTGTTCACCAGAGTAGTGGGTTGGGTTGAATTGGGTCGAAGAGATTTTTTTACTCAACCTAACCTAACCTAACCCACTCAAAAGTGGGTTGAGTTAGATCAAACTCGTGAGTCTGACATATATATTTTTTTAAAATAAAAAATTCATAAAAACAAAATCAAAGCACAAAATCTAACAAATTAATATCATAAGTCTCAATTTCAAACATAATATGTCTCAATCTAATAAATTAACATTATAAGTCTCAATCCCAAGCATAATAGGTCTCAATCTACCAAATTAACATCATAAGTCTCAACCGACCTTACTCAAACATAATAGGTCTCAATCTCAAATAAACTAAACACTATAAGTCAATAAGTGCATAACAAATTAACAACTAATAAGTCTTACTAAGTTTAGAATAAACTAAACAAAACTATTCATAACTCAGATACTTGTAAGAAAACTTCATCTAACATGCTTCCATTCTCTAGCTTTTTTGAAATGCATTATAAATTTATTACGATGTAAATTTTTCTAGTAAATAGATAACATCTTCTAAGATCCTTCATTCAGTTATAAAATGTTAGTAAAACAAGCATATTATTTTGTTTGAGTTATTTATTTCCTTTAATTGGTTTATAAATATAAATATATGCAATCCACAATTCTAATTCTATGTCTATTGTATTCTTTTAATCCTTCCAGAGAGTTTGTTCTGAAGAACATGAGTCAATGCTATTTCCTTAACTTAATAAATCTTACTAAGCTAACATAAATCTAAAATAAACTAAAGCAAGCTAACATGTCCTAAAAGTTATAAATAACAAATCACATTAGCTAATTGAAGTCAATGTCATCACATATAAAATATAAATTGACATAATCATTTACTTCATTCTCAATTTTCTCATGATACTCTTTGTAATCCAAGCGATCAGTTAGGTTTTCATTGCATTAGTCTGTCAGACACTTTATGAGTTTCTAATCACTATTTTTTTAATCATATTATCAATGTGACTATAATGATTATACCTAAACTTAATTGACTACATAGAAAAGTCATAGAAAAAATAACATAAATTGTCATTATGGCTAAATGAGTTTTACAAAATAAAAAAAAACTTACTTTGGTGGGTTGGGTTTGCGTGAGTCGACCTTTCCAAACACGCCACCCGACCCATACCTTACGGGTTGAGGTATTTTTCAACCCAAACTAATCTGCGGACCTAACCTAACCCACATTTTATGGGTTGAGTTGAGTCAAAACTCGTGGGTTCATGGATTGACCTAACATGTTGGACACCTTTACTTTCATGTAATATTTAATTAGTATTCAATTATAAAAGCATGAAAGAGAATGTTAAAGGAGAAAAATTTAATGAGTTGATAACATTTTTAAATTTTTAATAGAAGGGTAATTTTGTCAAGTATGATTATTTATTTATAAAATCAAGTTCATTTAACAAGTTTCTTAATCCTTGTGTATGAAGCAAAAGTGACTATTATTTATGAACATAAGGGTATAAAATTTGATTCTTTCATGGAACAAAATTATGATTCCTTCTTCACATAGTGAATTACATAATTATGGGTTAAACTCAATAATTTTTTTTTTGTTCCCTTCCAACGGCCAACCCTATTTGATTGGTTGAATTGAATAAGCATATTACTACACAATACATCATTATTTTCATATTCTTGTTGTTTTAATAGAACTTAATTTATATGAACTATAAGTGTAAAAAAGTTTTATATTGATATTCAATAATATATTATCACATTATTTAATAAATTAAAACTTATATTTGATATCAAATTTATTAAATAATGTGATAATATATCATTAGATATTAGTGTAAAAAAATTTATAGTAAAAATATATTAAAATTAAATTCATTTTAATATTAGTTAACATACTAAAAAGTTGTAAAAAAAAAAAAAGAAACTAAAAACTATCAAAAGAGAAGAGAAATTAAAAAGGGACCGCAAGTGTTAAAAAAAGGATAGCAAGCAAGCACCTTTTTCTTTCTGTTATTTCTACCTTTTAAAAAGTTTTTTATTATTATTTTATTTTTCTCAAAAGTTGAGGAAAGCCGTCCATATAGCATTCTAGACTTCTAGTATTGTTTCGTTGGACAATATTATCTCCATTCTCACCAATCACATTCAGCCACGGTAGCCAAATTTTCGGTACTATCGATGAAGTTGAATGCCATTGGTTATAGTTTGTTATTGGAAAGTAATTACCTTATCATATTTTTTATCACATTTATTATTATTATTTTTAATAATTATGATTAAGTAAAAAATAATAATAATAAAATTAAAATAATTAATAATATAAAAAATAATATAAAAATATGATAAAAATATTATTATTATTTGTTATTAGAACACAGTTAATAATGCTCAGTAAAGATTTCTATCCTTCATTTTAAAAAGAATATATGAATTTAAAATCATGAATTTAAAATTAATAGTAAAAATATATCTTTAAACATATAATTTTTGTGTTCTAATAACGTATAATAATTTTTCAAAAGTAAAAAATAGTTGAAAAGCAAACATGCTGACATGGCCACAAGTGGGTGCACGGAAGGAGTTTGCAACTCTCCAGAATCAAACGTTTGAAAAGAAAATCTATTACGGGCCACAAAAACTTGTGGCCAAGAATCGAAACCACATGATGACGTGGCACCCAGCTCTGGTTTAAACGGATCAAAATCCAACTCGACGTGCCTCCATTGCTAACTTAGATCAAAACCCTCCCAAACCCAAACCCCAAAAAAACCGAACACTTAATTTGCAGTAACGAACTTGCTGGAACTGGAACCATCTCGCGCCTTTTCAGTTATACCCTCTTATTGTCTGTTAGGATCCCCAGAAAATGCAGGAAACTAAACACCCTGCAATTAAGCTCTTCGGCCAGAAGATTCCCTTTCCGGGGGAAGCCGAGGAGGCTCCTGCCATTGCCGGTAACCACGCGGCCTCGTTGGCGGCGGCGATGGTAGATGTTGACAAAGAGGAAGAAGAAGAAGACAGAGACGTTGGTGAGTTAGAGTCTGAAGAGGAGAAAGACCAAGAAGACAAGGTACAGTTGGTGATATGATTAAGGAGACAACGAACGTTATGTGTGATAAGATATGCTAAAACTACTGATGGGGCGGTTTTAAACCCTTTTCTTTTTTCTTTTTATTGCATATATGATATGTGGTTGGTTTACCTCCAAGTGCCAAAATTTTCCCCTTTTTGAAAATATTTTCCTGTTTTTTGTTTTTATTTGTTTTTTTTTCATTTTTTTTCTTATTCAAGTTGATTTTCGAATGCAAAACGCCTATCTACTTTTTTTTTTGGTTTACTCTTTGATTGTTGAAAATTAGTACTTCCTATGTTTTCGGATTGCGAAAATTTACTTATTTTTCACTTTTAGTGTCTGGAACTTAAGAAAGAGAGTGTTCGAAGCAGAGTTAATTTAAAAAAATTTAAAATTTTGCATTAAATTGCAAAAACTAGCTACTTCCAGGTTTTTGTCACCTCCTTCCCTTGTTTAGGAATGGAAGTGAAGTTTTTTTGTTTTTAAAGTTTTAATTGATTAATTTTTCATTTTAGTACTGACTAAAACATTCTACTGAGCAGTTTCACTCAAAAATGCCTGAGGAACCTGGGTATTTATTTTTACATCATTAAAGTTTTATTGTATCAATAAACTGACTGGCCCTGCTTAAAGACCAGTACTTTCTGTCATCACAGTCCTAATTCTACCCAAACCGTTCTGTTTATAATCTACTATGTGATTGTAAGGATCTAATTTTCGTTTTATACCTTCATTAGCGATGTAATAAATATATTTTTCGCTTGGAATATTCAGCTGACAGCTAAATTATCAACTTAGCTCCTTGAGTTCCTAAATCTAAAATTTTCTTAACCCTTGGGATTGTTGCTTTTTATGTTTTCGAACGTTCTAGATTATGTTTATGTCGTGGAACAGGGACAGGTTAAGAAGTTTAAATTGGCAGTTTCTGTGCCAATAAAAATATATACACCCTGCACATAGATACTATCAGAATCAGAATATCAGTTTTTCTTTTTCTTTTTTCCAAAATAAAAGTGGAGATTTTTTTTTTTAATTTTCTTAAATCTTCTTCCTTATTGTGCCTTGTCGGTATTATAATGCCATTTCTATTCATAAACTTGTGAATCATTATATATAACTTGAATTCTTGGTGTTATTTATGTGGTATGCAATTCATTAATTAAGAAAAACCATGCTGTCAAATTATTAGGATCCTCGAGCTGAAAAAGTTACTGAGAAAAAGAAAGAGGCTGATCCTCCTCCAAATGTTGCAGAGACTAACAAGAATTCAGGGACATTGCCTGAGGCTATTCAGAACCCAAAGACACCTTCCATAGACGAAGAAACTGCAAAATCAAACAATGGCAAGTCAGAGAACGATCAAAGTGATGCAACCAACAACAACTCGCAAGAGAAAACCCTGAAGAAGCCAGATAAAGTACTTCCATGTCCACGCTGCAATAGCATGGACACTAAGTTCTGTTACTATAACAATTACAACATCAATCAGCCACGTTATTTCTGCAAAGCATGCCAACGATACTGGACCGCAGGTGGCACCATGAGGAATGTGCCAGTGGGGGCAGGGCGACGAAAGAACAAGAACTGTGCCTCACATTATCGCCACATCACCATCTCTGAGGCTCTTCAAGCAGCTAGAATTGATGATCCTAATGGAACTCATCTCCCCACTTTAAAAACCAATGGTAGAGTCCTCAGCTTTGGATTAGACCCACCAATTTGTGATTCCGTGGCATCTGTCCTCAATCTTGCAGAGAAAAAGGTTCTTAACGGCACACGAAACGGGTTTCATAGCATCGAGGATCAAAGAAGAATCCCGATTCCTTGCAAAAGTGGGGAAAATGGTGATGACTGCTCAAGTGCATCTTCCATTACGGTTTCAAATGCCATGGAGGAAAGTTGCAAAAGCACGTCCCAAGAATCGTTACTACTACGAAATAATGGTTTCCTTCCTCAAGTTCCATGCATTCCTAGTGTTCCTTGGCCTTATCCCTGGAACTCTCCAGTTCCCTCACCTGCTTTGTGTCCTCCAGGATTTCCCATGTCATTCTATCCAGCAGCTTTTTGGAATTGCGGTGTGCCAGGGAATTGGAATATTCCCTGGTTTTCCTCACATTCATCTGTTCCAAACCCAAACTCTCCGGGCTCTGGTCCAAATTCTCCGACTCTTGGGAAGCACTCCAGGGATGATGACATGATTAAACAAGATTGCTTGCACAAAGAAGAACCATCAAGACACAGAAACGGGTGTATTTTGGTTCCCAAAACTTTAAGAATTGATGACCCAAGTGAAGCTGCAAAGAGTTCTATATGGGCAACTCTTGGAATTAAGAATGAATGTGTCAGTGGGGGAGGTATGTTTAAGGCCTTCCAATCAAAGAAGGACGAAAAGAAGAATCATGTTGTTGAAACCTCTCCAGTGTTGCGGGCTAACCCTGCAGCTTTGTCTAGATCCCTTAATTTTCATGAGAACTCCTGAATTAGAAACCCTTTGAGACACTTGTCTTGTGTTGTGTCTTTGGATTGAGTTTAGTTGTCACTTCTTCTCAAGTGAACAAGAGACAGTGACCATCTTTCAGCAATGGGCATTTGATTAGCGTCATTGACCTTGGAAAGAAGCGAAGGTTGGTAGTCTCTGATTTCCTCAGCATAACTGGGGGGAACTAATCTACTTGGAGTTTTAGTGGGATGGGAACTAATTTTGTCTTTCTTTACATGTGACACTATGAACAGGTGCCTTTGTTATGTGCTTAGTTTGCTGAGTTTGAGTTGATGTACATATAAATATATGTGAAAATACTGGCTAGAGATGGAAAAGATCTTTACTATGTATAACAAATCCAGAGGTACTGTATTTTCTTTATGAAACAGGAAAATGGATCGTCCTTGTTTTACGTGTTTTGGTTCTTTGTGGAAAAATCAATATTTTTTGTGACTAGTTCCCCATCTCTATGTATCTGAAAATCAGAAGACGTATCTGCTTTTTCAAAAGATGAGATAAAAAAAGCTCAGAACTAGAATATAACCACATACAATACGACGTGAAAGTAGTGGATACTCTTGTCATAGTCATATCTCTTGTGCTTTGTTACAATGCCAAATCATCATTAACTTTCTGAATTTAAAACAGCATAACAAAATCATTATACTTTTATTGCTTGTTTTATCCTGGGAAGTTATTCCCACAGATGCCCTGGTAATAGAAGAGTGGAATTGTGGAGCTATAGTGGAATTGAAGATCTTTCATTCAGGCCCTCCTTTAGGACTCGGGAGGATAAACTTGCATCTAAAAAGATGCCAGCTAGCTCTCCTTTTCTCTGCACCCAAGGATCTAAACAACTGGCATAAAAACTGGACCCCTAGAATAAATTTTTACAGAGTTATTCGTCTAATTAAAATAGCTTAATTTTTATTTAACTCATTCATAAATTTATTTTATATTTTATAAAAAAGTTATAATAATATATAATTTAATTTGACATCTCTATCACATAAATTTATAATGTAAATACGATATGTATATTTTAATTATATGAGAAACATTATCTAATAAATTTTATTGATATTTTCCCTTGCTTTTTAGCGTTGTTTGAAGAAGATCAAATCGGAGGGTCCGACAAGTTAAATAGGGAATTGAGACTCATCCTAGTTTTGGTTCACCATTACAGTTATTTTTATGATTAGATCGAATTTGATTGGTTAAGATTAATAAACAATCGGGTAAGATTGACTATTCAAAATTTGATTTTTATTAAAATTTGATTAAAATCATAAAATGAAAAATCTGATCTCATATTCCCATAACCCCATCGAAGAAATGAAGAACAGAAGACCAACAACAAAACCCTAAGTTTGCTACTATCGTCGTCGTCGGCCATCTACCTCCTAGTCGCAAGTCGTCAACTGCTCCCAGTCAACTGCCACCCATCATGCAAAGAGAGAGAGAGTGTGTGTGAGAGACAAAGAATGAAAGACAATAATTGATAAGATAACGCTAAGGATCGTCTTAAAATAGATAGAAAATAAAAGGAACTTGATCCTAACCACGACCTATCGGTAGAACAAGAGTTATCAAGTGAAGCGTGACTCTAGTCACAACCTGTTGGTAGAACCAACACTATAAGATTTAGTTCTTAACTCAAGAACAAAAGAGAAGCTGTCACAATAGAGAAACACTCAAATTTCATTAATGTTCAAAAATTGTTTGTTGAAGTACATGAGTTTCTTATTTATAGGCTAAGTTAGAAGTTATTTGTAACCCTTGAAATACAAGAATTAAATTCCCATTATCATGCAATTACTAAAAAACTGACTTGGGAAAGACCAAAGAACATTATCATCTAGTAAATAAGTATAAACATGGTAATAAATTCCCATTAACCATCATAGTGACTTAGAAACTGACTTGGAAAAGACCAAATGATATTTGAACTTATTCCATAAAAAGTAAATAAAAAAATATTAAAATAAAGGCGCAAAGTGGGCTAATTATTATTAACTAATTAGACCCCTATTAATTGACCTAATAACTAAAGAGTTTACAACTCATGAATACTTATTAAGTAATGTGAATTGGACTTTATTTGGCTCTAAGTTATTATCTTCAAGTTGGGCTCAAATCATCTTCAAGTTATAGAAAAAAGACCCATTTGGGTGCAGCCTCTATTCTATGTCGATCTTCTTTTTCTTTGATCTCCATAATTAGGCCTTGTAAAGTTTGCTTCATCATCTTAATCTTGGCCCTAGTCATTGAATCTCCAATTCCATGCAAAGAATCTTTAGGTTGGTTAGTTGCATCTCTATCAAGAATGAGAAAAGGAGAAAAAATAGTGGTGAATGTAACACCCTCCCTAGGGCGTCACATTTTAAAATAAAAACTTAAACCAATTATAATTATTTTATAAAAGCTTGAGTTTCAAAATACAAATTTTAAAATTTCTTTTTCGCAGAAATATAAACTTACCAAAAATTAAGAGTAACAATGAAATTAGATTGAACTGATTAACATACATATGCCATATACATCACAAAATAATCAACAATAAATTAAAACATGAAAATTACAGACTCAGAGAAACAGTAGTAAACCCAAAGAAAGTTACTACTAATAGCACGGTAATAACACTAACGAGGAAGAATAAAACTCAACCTAAAACAAAAATTCCATTTCTTCACCAACTGCATCATGTTGAAACTTGGAAGATTACTTCTTGACGCTGTCACCATCTACAGAATATTGTCTCCAAAAAGCCTCAAAATACGCTTCGCCTACTACACGAATTTAAACAATACAAACCAAACAAAACAATACAATAAAGAGGTGAGATCCCCTTTCACCTTTATCAAGATACGGTAGCAAAGAATGATAAGAATGACTAGATCATTCCATACACACAGTCAATACATGAATTTAGTCATATTATCGATTTACAATTAATTCTAATAAGCATATATTGTAATCGAATAAACCACAATAACATTACCAGGATAGATATAACAATTCACACTATATAAAATGCCATAACAATAAATCATAATAATATAGAATAAGGATTAAATGCAATATCAACATATAATATCCCAAATAAAAGATCATAGGTAAACGATCACAGATAAAAGATAATAATGTACCACATATAAACATATACAATGTGACACAATCCTACTCCATGGAGCTACAACACACACAACGATATCAGAGAGAATGAGTTGAGACTTCTATTAGTACTGCCCAGCCAATCCAGCTATTGCACTGTCAAAACTTTGTGTCTATAGCTTTGGCTATTCCCGACCAAACTATTAATTGTCAAAACTTTGTGTCTATAGTGACAGATTGTGATTGCTATTATTCTTGTCAAAACTTTGTGTCTATAGCCCACGAAAAATAAACATAATGGCATAGCATACAACCTGCATTACACACAGTCAATTAATTGTATACTACAGGCAGTCCGATAGTCCTCTCAAAACTTGATTAAGGATAGTGTTTGTCGAGAACATAAGTGTGTTATCACGCACCAAGACCCAGAAGGAGCTACCTCCTGTCCACATATGGAATAGTGCACACTATGAACTCCAAGTCCATATCAGGAACTGAACACACTATGCCTATCACATCGACAACACGATGTTATTCATCTCGTCAATCAAATCACCAATTTGGCACGACTCAATGTATGAACAAATGCGTAATTACCAAAATATTCTCACGTTTCAATTATTTATATATGTGCCATCAATTTCCAATTATTTACAAAAATACCATCAAATCTCCATTATTTACAAAAATGCCACTAAACTTCCATTATATACAAAAATGCCATCAAACTTTCCATTATTTACAAAAATGCCATAAAACCCTCATTATTTACGAAAATGCCCTCAATGGCAAAAATAAGTATGTAAATGCCCTCAGTGGCACAAATCTCAAAATACAGTACGCTCCCACTTGGCGCACTATCTTTTACATAAAACCAAATCACAATACGCACCCACTTGGCGCAACATAACTTCTCATATATCCGGGTTCACCACATTGGCCCAATAGTAAAATTCTTGTTTTTGTCAATCGCGTAGAAATTTTATTTTATTTTCAAAATCTTGTCGTTTTCACAATATATATCACATTTCCAATCGCGTAAATATAATTTTGTCTTGTTTCCTCAATCGCGTAATAATTTTATATCATTTTCTCAATCGCATAAGCTTTTTAAATCATTTTCTTTTCCATTTTCCTCAAATAAACAGGTTTTTGACTAATAAACAAAATTATTAAGTAATTTAAAACCATTTAAAATATTTTTCAAGCTCTTTTGTAAAATATTTCAAATTAATGTATAATCTTTGTAAATACTAACAATACTTAAATTAGTTTCTAAAATTCAATTCGACCATTTCATTTTTAATAATCAAAACTTTTTGATAAAATTTCCTTTAACATGCTTACTTACCTTAGATTATTTAGAATCTAATTTTTCTCACTTTTTGGCATGTTGGCGAAATCTCATAGTATAAATAAAATTCCAAAAATTCATTTCTTTGTTCTAATTCACTTGAATTCACTTGATATTCATTAAAAACATTGTAAATCACCTTAATTCCTTCCATTCAATGGTATGATCGAACCTAGGGTTTTGCATTTTTTGGAATGTTCATGCATTTCTAACATTATAATAACACATAAAATACATATGCCACATATTTCAACACTATAGGCATGCAAAATATTCTAAAGCTATAATCATGCATATAAAAATAAATAAATCACCAACCGAAAAACACTTAAATAATCAAATAATTAACACAAGCCACAACAATTCAAACCACCACAATTACACAAACCGAATCCTCATGGATTCTTCATACACTGACAAAAACATTCCTCACCACCAACACATGGTTGATGAGGGTAATCTCCCTCTTACCTCTTGAAGACAAAATAACCGGTTAGTCTCCTCCTTCTCCTTGAAATTTGGGTAGCCTCCAAACAAAATCCTAACAATTTAAAACAATTAGTAAAAACTCATACAAGGTTTAATATGAAAAAACCATGGAACAATCATGGTTAGAAATATTAAAAATCAAGATTTAAACCAAAGAAATCAAAACTCACCTTTAGGGAAGTAAGCAAAAAGCTTGAGTTTGGACTAGCTAGAGTGGTTTTTTAGCAAAACCTTGAGAATAAAAATTGCTTAGAATGGTGTTAGGCTTTAGGTAATGGTGTTGATAAAAATTATAAGGGAGTGAGTATGTGGGTTGAGATATTGACCGAATAAAAGAGAAGAAAATAGGAGAAGAAATAGTTAAAGCACAACTTGAATTAAAATAAAATCAAGAGATGAAGGATTAAAGATTGGATGGTGTGGTTTGGAAGTGAAGACCGAATGGAAAGAAAGAAAATGGGAGAGGAGGATGCGTGAGTTTCCTTGGAACTTTGAGAGAAAATAAGCTTATATTAGGTAAGTAGGAAAGTGAAGAATGAATGGGTTTTTGGGAGGTCGCTAACCGTGTATATTTTGGGAGGTAATGGCTTATATTTTTGGGAAATAAAAGTGAAGAAAAAGTCATAAATCATTTTTGCCCACCTGTATTTTAACACGTGAAAAGTGAGCAAATTCACTTGAAACTTATCTCATTTTGAGTGAAAAGTCTAGCTAACCTTCGTGAATAATTGTGGTGATAAAATAAGGACTTTATTGCATCCTTATCCACTCATTTCAGCTGCTCCTTGCTGCTGCCATGTTACTGCTGCCGTGTGGAAAATTTGGGTGAGTTTGGGTGAGTTTAAGTGATTTAATCACATGCAAACTATCCCAACCCTCCATTCCTTCAATGGTTGAGATGAGGTCTTTATTGTAGTGCTTAAGAAGCTTGTAAAACTTGTCCAATAAGCCCCTAAAGGCTGCTGCCCAACCGTATCCTCCAAGTCCATTTTAAGTATTTAATTTGTTTTAATTACATGTTAGTCAATTAGGAAAATTTATTTGGTCAAATATCCTAATTAAATCCTAATTAGCATTTTAATCTTATGACTAATATATCTAACATATACTAACATATATCATAACCTTTAATTAATTTTAGGATTCCCAATTAATATTTTAGATTATAATTAATTAAAAATTAAACTAGTCTACTTAATTGTTTATCTAATTACATAACTAGTTAATTAGACAAATAATTACATATTTTATAATCTCTAAACAATATTAGCATATTTAATTAGTATTTATATTATAATTATTTAATAACTAAATTAGTTTAATTAGTTTGCTAATTAAATAATTAATCTAGTCAAACTAAGCTTAATTAATTTACTAATCCTAAAGTCAAGTCTACAAATTTTTGACTTAATCCTACCATTGATTCATCTTTAAATCCTATCCATTGATCAAATCCATGGTCATCTTCAAAGCTTATCCATCAAGATTCAATCCTACCATTCATCAAATCTATGGTCATCATTCAAGTTTTATCCACCAAGATTCAATCTACCATTCATCAAATCTATTAATATCATTCAAGTTAATTTATCCACCAAGATTCAATCTAATTCATCCAAAAATGGTTAAGCCACTTTTGTTGACTTCTCTTTATTAGTTTGACTTCAGGTGTCTTATTTCTATTGGTCCAAGTTTCTTGTTTCTATTGGTTACTTTATTTATACGTGGGTCCCACACACAAGATGGCCCATCCATGTCAAAATTTATCTTGAGTAATAAAATAATACTAAAAATTATTTTATCGCATTAAATTCTAAAATTACTTAAACTAATTTATATATCAATCAATTGGGTTTAGTAAGATCCCCCAACTCTAATTAATTAAAATAATATTTTTCCGGAAAAATTATTATTTTCCGTCCCGAGCAAATCTCACAAAAAGTCCAAATAAAATCACGAGGCAATAATATCAAACACCTGTATCATGTAGAAAAACCAAAAACAAGACATTCGGGATGAAATGGTCATTTTTCCATTTTTCCCCATCAAAGCAAAACACTCAAAACGGTCAAATAAAATAACAGACAAGTATATATGTCCGTATTTCATACGAAAAATAAGAAACAATAAAATAAGGATACATCGGCCTTTTACCCAAAAATTGGGGTGTTACAACTCTCCTCCTAAAAAGAATTTCGCCCCGAAATTTAGTAGATTTCGAAATATTCAGGATACTACTCTTGCATCACATGTTTACTCACCTCCGTCATTCCATTACTCGACCAACGAAAACTCCTTGCGTCGCGTAAAACATGGAGAACTATTTTAGTATGGTTCCTCATAATTTCAAGAATAGATCGAATGTCGTTAATAAAGATAATAACAATGCGTCTAGAGAAAACAAATGAAAGATACTATCCACCACGCTCCGCTTACGCCACTCGACAAAGTATCACGTGAAATTTCCATGCCTGTGTACAGCTTCACTCTCTTGCCTTTGCTTTTAACAGGAAGTGTCTCACAATACAAGTTCTCTTTTTAACAATACTGTATCTGATACTATGACACGATTTTAACTCTGAATATCCTTTCTTTTGCAATTTCAATATACGAAAAGATATTATAAAGATTTAGAAAGAAAAGGTAGAGAAACTATCTGAATTGTTACCAGACATGTCCAACAAAGAATTTGACATTACCCGATTTTAAGAATGAGTTTTCTGAGACACTAAAATTCTACTGAAACAATTTACAGGATATGATTAAAATAACCAATCCATATATAAGATCACATCTATCCTATGAAAGAGGTAGACAATTTAGATTAACCGAAAAGATTGTTTAAGGAACTAGATAGTAATAACGGATTTGATAACAAAAGTAGAAATAGATAAGTTAAAAGGTAACAAAGATACCAGTAATTCTAATTAACCCAAATAGTCAATTAGTCATAAAAGAATGGGTTAAACCAAAGTACATTTCTGCAATTGCGTCATATGAAAGATATCATAAAGACATAGAAACAAGAGATGATAGAATCATCCATACCACCGAACCTATCCAATAGAGAAATTGATATGGTCCGTTGAATTTAGAAGTAAACTTTTTAACTTGAACAATTTGACCAACTGGTCTAACAGAGCATGGATGGTTAGAAAAATACCCAATCCATATTTTTAGATTGTATTTGTTTTGAAAAAGAAGCATACCAATTAAATCAAAAAAAAAATTTAATTATTTAACAGACTTAGGATGGTTTAAGCAACTCAAGTACTCAACCACATGTTTTAGAACCAAATAGAAACAACCAGGTCAAAAGATAATGAAGACACGAAAACTCTAATTGACCCACACAATTATATGCCATAAAGAAATAGGTTACCTTGAATTATACAAGATAGTTAAAAGATCACCTTTTATGATACACACTTCTTTATTTAGATCCTCGTCTAAAACACTTTTGCTCCACTTGATGAATCGTTGTTCCATTCCGCTTGAGATGTCGAAACACATCCTGCTTCCTCACGTGTACGTTTACTACAAATCATCGCCTTTCTTCAAAGACAGATGAATCATAATACAATGGAAACCAAAGTAACCATCTCAAACAACGTTGTCTCCTCTCTGAGTCCAAACACAGAGAGTTACACAACAAAAACAAGACAGACCTAACCACAAACCCCAAAAAGACTCTAAGTGCTCGATACCAACTAATGTAACACCCTCCCTAGGGCGTCACATTTTAAAATAAAAACTTAAACCAATTATAATTATTTTATAAAAGCTTGAGTTTCAAAATACAAATTTTAAAATTTCTTTTTCGCAGAAATATAAACTTACCAAAAATTAAGAGTAACAATGAAATTAGATTGAACTGATTAACATACATATGCCATATACATCACAAAATAATCAGCAAAAAAAATTAAAACATGAAAATTACAGACTCAGAGAAACAGTAGTAAACCCAAAGAAAGTTACTACTAATAGCACGGTAATAACACTAACGAGGAAGAATAAAACTCAACCTAAAACAAAAATTCCATTTCTTCACCAACTGCATCATGTTGAAACTTGGAAGATTACTTCTTGCCATTTGTCACCATCTACGAATATTGTCTCCAAAAAGCCTCAAAATACGCTTCGCCTACTACACTAATTTAAACAATACAAACCAAACAAAACAATACAATAAAGAGGTGAGATCCTCTTTCACCTTTACCAAGACGGTAGTTAAAGAATGATACGAATGACTAGATCATTCCATACACACAAATAATACATGAATTTAGTCATATTATCGATTTACAATTAATTCTAATAAGCATATATTGTAATCGAATAAACCACAATAACATTACCAGGATAGATATAACAATTCACACTATATAAAATGCCATAACAATAAATCATAATAATATAGAATAAGGATTAAATGCAATATCAACATATAATATCCCAAATAAAAGATCATAGGTAAACGATCACAGATAAAAGATAATAATGTACCACATATAAACATATACAATGTGACACAATCCTACTCCATGGAGCTACAACACACACAACGATATCAGAGAGAATGAGTTGAGACTTCTATTAATCTTAAACCAATCCAAATTTACAGATCTTTGTCAAAACTTTGTGTCTATAGCTTTGGCTACCCGAAAATTATTAGTCAAAACTTTGTGTCTATAGTGACCGTTGTGATTGCTATTACCTTTGTCAAAACTTTGTGTCTATAGCCCACGAAAAATAAACATAATGGCATAGCATACAACCTGCAGACACACAAATCAATTAATTGTATACTACAAATTCGATAGTCCTCTCAAAACTTGATTAAGGATAGTGTTCGTCGAGAACATAAGTGTGTTATCACGCACCAAGACCCAAAAGGAGCTACCTCCTGTCCACATATGGAATAGTGCACACTATGAACTCCAAGTCCATATCAGGAACTGAACACACTATGCCTATCACATCGACAACACGATGTTATTCATCTCGTCAATCAAATCACCAATTTGGCACGACTCAATGTATGAACAAATGCGTAATTACCAAAATATTCTCAGGTTTCAATTATTTATATATGTGCCATCAATTTCCAATTATTTACAAAAATACCATCAAATCTCCATTATTTACAAAAACGCCACTAAACTTCCATTATATACAAAAATGCCATCAAACTTTCCATTATTTACAAAAATGCCATAAAACCCTCATTATTTATGAAAATGCCCTCAATGACAAAAATAAGTATGTAAATGCCCTCAGTGGCACAAATCTCAAAATATAGTACGCTCCCACTTGGCGCACTATCTTTTTCATAAAACCAAATCACAATACGCACCCACTTGGCGCAACATAACTTCTCATATATCTGGGTTCACCACATTGGCCCAATAGTAAAATTTGCTGTTTTTGTCAATCGCGTAGAAATTTTATTTTATTTTCAAAATCTTGTCGTTTTCACAATATATATCACATTTCCAATCGCGTAAATATAATTTTTTGTTTCCTCAATCGCGTAATAATTTTATATCATTTTCTCAATCGCATAAGCTTTTTAAATCATTTTCTTTTCCATTTTCCTCAAATAAAGCAGCTTTTTGACTAATAAACAAAATTATTAAGTAATTTAAAACCATTTAAAATATTTTTCAAGCTCGTAAAATATTTCAAATTAATGTATAATCTATGTAAATACTAACAATACTTAAATTAGTTTCTAAAATTCAATTCGACCATTTCATTTTTAATAATCAAAACTTTTTGATAAAATTTCCTTTAACATGCTTACTTACCTTAGATTATTTAGAATCTAATTTTTCTCACTTTTTGGCATGTTGGCCGAAATCTCATAGTATAAATAAAATTCCAAAAATTCATTTCTTTGTTCTAATTCACTTGAATTCACTTGATATTCATTAAAAACATTGTAAATCACCTTAATTCCTTCCATTCAATGGTATGATCGAACCTAGGGTTTTGCATTTTTTGGAATGCTCATGCATTTCTAACATTATAATAACACATAAAATACATATGCCACATATTTCAACACTATAGGCATGCAAAATATTCTAAAGCTATAATCATGCATATAAAAATAAATAAATCACCAACCGAAAAACACTTAAATAATCAAATAATTAACACAAGCCACAACAATTCAAACCACCACAATTACACAAACCGAATCATCATGGATTCTTCATACACAGACAAAAACATTCCTCACCACCAACACATGGTTGATGAGGATAATCTCCCTCTTACCTCTTGAAGACAAAATAACCGGTTAGTCTCCTCCTTCTCCTTGAAATTTCGGGTAGCCTCCAAACAAAATCCTAACAATTTAAAACAATTAGTAAAAACTCATACAAGGTTTAATATGGAAAAACCATGGAACAATCATGGTTAGAAATATTAAAAATCAAGATTTAAACCAAAGAAATCAAAACTCACCTTTAGGGAAGTAAGCAAAAAGCTTGAGTTTGGACTAGCTAGAGTGGTTTTTTAGCAAAACCTTGAGAATAAAAATTGCTTAGAATGGTGTTAGGCTTTAGGTAATGGTGTTGATAAAAATTATAAGGGAGTGAGTATGTGGATTGAGATATTGACCGAATAAAAGAGAAGAAAATAGGAGAAGAAATAGTTAAAGCACAACTTGAATTAAAATAAAATCAAGAGATGAAGGATTAAAGATTGGATGGTGTGGTTTGGAAGTGAAGACCGAATGGAAAGAAAGAAAATGGGAGAGGAGGATGCGTGAGTTTCCTTGGAACTTTGAGAGAAAATAAGCTTATATTAGGTAAGTAGGAAAGTGAAGAATGAATGGGTTTTTGGGAGGGCCGCTAACCGTGTATATTTTGGGAGGTAATGGCTTATATTTTTGGGAAATAAAAGTGAAGAAAAAAGTCATAAATCATTCGCTGCCTTACTGTATTTTAACACGTGAAAAGTAAGCAAATTCACTTGAAACTTATCTCATTTTGAGTGAAAAGTCTAGCTAACCTTCGTGAATAATTGTGGTGATAAAATAAGGACTTTATTGCATCCTTATCCACTCATTTCAGCTGCTCCTTGCTGCTGCCATGTTACTGCTGCCGTGTGGAAAATTTGGGTGAGTTTGGGTGAGTTTAAGTGATTTAATCACATGCAAACTATCCCAACCTCCATTCCTTCAATGGTTGAGATGAGGTCTTTATTGTAGTGCTTAAGAAGCTTGTAAAACTTGTCCAATAAGCCCCTAAAGGCTGCTGCCCAACCGTATCCTCCAAGTCCATTTTAAGTATTTAATTTGTTTTAATTACATGTTAGTCAATTAGGAAAATTTATTTGGTCAAATATCCTAATTAAATCCTAATTAGCATTTTAATCTTATGACTAATATATCTAACATATACTAACATATATCATAACCTTTAATTAATTTTAGGATTCCCAATTAATATTTTAGATTATAATTAATTAAAAATTAAACTAGTCTACTTAATTGTTTATCTAATTACATAACTAGTTAATTAGACAAATAATTACATATTTTATAATCTCTAAACAATATTAGCATATTTAATTAGTATTTATATTATAATTATTTAATAACTAAATTAGTTTAATTAGTTTGCTAATTAAATAATTAATCTAGTCAAACTAAGCTTAATTAATTTACTAATCCTAAAGTCAAGTCTACAAATTTTTGACTTAATCCTACCATTGATTCATCTTTAAATCCTATCCATTGATCAAATCCATGGTCATCTTCAAAGCCTTATCCATCAAGATTCAATCCTACCATTCATCAAATCTATGGCCATCATTCAAGCTTATCCACCAAGATTCAATCCTACCATTCATCAAATCTATTAATATCATTCAAGTTTTTATCCACCAAGATTCAATCTAATGGTCAAAATGGTCAAGCCACTTTTGTTGACTTCTCTTTATTAGTTTGACTTCTAAAGGTGTCTTATTTCTATTGGTCCAAGTTTCTTGTTTTTATTGGTTACTTTATTTATACGTGGGTCCCACACACAAGATCGTCCATTTGTCAAAATTTATCTTGAGTAATAAAATAATACTAAAAATTATTTTATCGCACGCTTAAATTAAAAATTACGAAACTAATTTATATATCAATCAATTGGGTTTAGTAAGATCCCCAACTCTAATTAATTAAAATAATATTTTTTCGACCAGAAAAATTATTATTTTCCTTTCCCGGAGCAAATCTCACAAAAAGTCCAAATAAAATCACAGACAGTAATATCAAACACTGTATCATGTAGAAAAACCAAAAACAGTACATTCGGGATGAAATGGTCATTTTTCCATTTTTCCCCATCACGAAGCAAAACACTCAAAACGGTCAAATAAAATAACAGACAGTATTATATGTCTGTATTTCATACAAAAAAATAAGAAACAGTAAAATAAGGATACATCGGTCTTTTACCCAAAAATTGAGGTGTTACAGTGAAGGAAAGTGATCGAAAGTCTAAAACTTAACGCAGAGGGAGGGAGGGAGGGAGAAAGAACGAGAGAAAGAGAATGAGGAGAGAAAAAAAATGGGAACAAGAACTAGGGGTGTTGATAGGTTTGGACGAATTTAGTTTGATGCGAACCTAATTTTGATATGTTGGCTAAGCCATTATTGGTTTTTTTTTTTGGATTCGTCACGACTCAGTCATGATTTAATAAATTAAAGAAATATATACTCCATTACATATATTAATCTATTAAATATATAAAAATGAAAATATGCATTAGAAAAATGCCCTTTGAGTACGATTTGTTTACTTATTTATAAATTCTATTAGCTTTTAATTTTAATCTTGCAAGTTTTAATGAAAAAGAGTTTCTGAATAATATTTATGATTTTATTTAATTTCTATATATTTTATTGATAACTTATTTCTGTTTTATTTATACTAATAATATTAGCATAAGATGTGTTAGAATTTTTATAAATATATATAAGATTATATTAAATAAAGATCTTGATTAGTACATGATGAGACTAATCCTTATGCGATTTTTAAGCTTTTAATAGATGTTGAATTATTTTATATATTTATGTATAATATAAAAGATATTTCAGTACAATTTGCATGTGCCATTTTCCTTAAATTTTAAATTTTTTATATATATTTTACTTTTCATTTCTTCTATTCATATCTTTCCTGACTCTTCATCTTTTTCAACCTTTCATATTTTTCATTTTTTCTTATTTTCAAAAAAATAGCTATCATCTAAATATTGTTACAAATAAACAAAATAAAATTGAGTAATATAATTATTAATTTTTAAATAAGAGTCTCTTTATTATACTTTATAAGATTTTTATATTGACTTATTCTATACTAAACATTTAACCAAACATTTTATTTAAAATACTTTCTGACAATAATTTTTTTAAAGCAAAATAAACTAATTCAAACATGTACTAAATATTTATCTATTAAATAAAAATCTCATAATTACATATAATTTAATTTAAACAACCCAAGCAATACACGGATAGCACAACTAGTTTAAGATTATATACCTTTCCGACGAGAACTAAGTGGAAGGATAGAAAAAGTAACCTATTTATCTAACTTGTTATAGTCCTGCAGGAGAAAGATGAACTCAGTATTCCTTTATAAGCGTTATATAAAACGATCACTGAAGTGTTTTGAGGATGACAAAAATTGCTACCTGGATTAATATGACCAATATAAGTAATTTTCTAACTCTTTTAAGATTAAAATAACATAAAAATGATTTGCACAGATCTCATTTTTGCACAAACCACATAAAAGGCCAGCTGTTGATGGATGAACTGGGTCACTTAGGGGCATTATACACACAAATTGAATTAATTAATTGTCAAACTAAATTAATTACCTATTTATATACCATTGACCTCAAATTTATCAATTATTTATTTAGTTGATTTAGTCACTTACATAAAATAAAGTAATCAACCATTTATTTAACTAAATTAATCATATTTTATATTATATTACTTGAGGTACCAAAACTCCTTAAACTTAGAATAAAATCCATTATGAGAAAAAGGGGGGGAGAAAAAAAAAAGAAAATGGAAAGGCAATGTCATGGGTACATAAATTTTGATTACAGAAACCTAACAAATTCAACTATTACCATTCACAAATTCTCAATCCCCAATCTCAAACAAAACATCCCTAATCAACGGTGATAAGTCCTTGTCAGTGAATGTTTTGTGCACATGTTTTTATGCAAAGAATATTTCCCAAAAAAGAAAAATGTATGATGAGGATTAAATATTTGTGAGGTTTGTGACTGATTTTTGTTTCTACAAATACCATAACTCTTAAAACAATGCTGATTGAAGACGTTAACTTGCTTTCAAATGTCATAGTTTACTGTTTGGGTAATATTAGACAGTATCTTTTTTTAATATAATTTAGTTTGAATTTGTTAAGATTTAGGGTAATGCTAGAGAGCGCTCAAGCAACTCCACTCACATTTTTTTTTTAAATTTTGTTTCAAATCACAAATCCCAAAAGTTTTTCTTAACAGCAAAAGGTCCAAAACCTCGAGCGGTTATTGTTGAATAATTCTAAGTGGTAGGACCTATTCATTTATATAAAAGTCTATTGTTCAAACAAAAATCTTGAAAAAATTTCTAATTATTTAGCATTTTTATTAATTCTTTAAGTTGAATAGTGACAAAAACCTATAATTGTTTTCTTTTGTGTATGCGAATACTTTGAGTACTTTTTATAAGGTACACAATTCTTTTATATATATATATATTAATATTATTTTTTATATAACTGTTTAACATAATAATTATTATTTTTTACTTTTCATAATGTCTCACACATGATTAGTTTTTCTCAATTAGAATTTGATTAATTTATATATAATAATAATATTTTATATTATAAATTAAAATTATTAAATATTTAAAGTAAATGTGGACCGTACCAAGTTTAGGTAACTCATCCACACCCCATTCGACGTATGCCAACGATCAAAACACCCCACTGTGTTGGAACGCAGTTCCCGGGCTTGTAGCACTTCATCTGATCTTGAAACACCATTACTGAGCTTGAAAGGACACAAATACCCACCCAGCGTCCAGTTCTGACCTAACGACCTATAATCCATGTTCCAAAATGCTCCCCTCAACAAAACAAGACACATGGCATTATCTGATATGCCTATTGAGTAACAAAAATTTCCTTCAAAACTTCCCCTTGAGCATGACAAACGTTTGGTAGGGGGTGCACTACACACCCTCCATGACATATGCACCCCAACCCCTATAAATAGTGATGATATCAACATTCTTAAGTGAGTTTTTATTTTAGCCTAAACACGGATACTCTCCCCCCACTCTAAGCCTCGCCTGGGCATTGGAGCATTTCCCCCAGGCACTGCCATTACCGTGCCCAAGCTTGCCACCCAAGCTCTGTTGTGCCCAGGCTAGTTGCAAATTACCTAAGATACGACTGATGAGAACAAAATGCTTTCATCGGTTAAAATTATATTAAAATATGTTAGATATTACTGCTGGAATTTCCTTATACAAAATTTTGGTGTTGGATAAATCAAAATCAGCCCAACATGTGTCCTTAATCAATCATGCACAAGAAAACATTCAGAGTTTTCTGAGCTTCAATCTAATACAAGCCACACTTTGAGAATAAGATGAGTTAGGATGGGACCCTTACATCCTAAAAAATGACACATTGATGATATCCTCTTCCTTTTGGCATTGCACCTTTTGCTACTTTTGGTTTTTCTTCTCGTTTCCTTTTTGCCCTTCCCTTTTTTTGAAAGAAAGCAGGCATCAATTTCTTTTCCTCTATATGTCTATACAAAATTCAATTATTTGGGAAATTGAAACCATAAAGATAGTTCGTTGGAAGTAAACATCATCATCGATTTCCAGCCATCACTAATTAAAATGGCTTGCTGTATATTTCATAATCTATACCCTATTCTATTGCAAACTACTGTACTCACATTTTTAGGATATTCTATAATTTTCATTTTTCATTTTCTCTTACTGTGAGATGAAAGGGACACTTGGTGTTTGCTATTTTTTCTATTTTCATTTTTGATTAATATATTTTCAGTAATAATTACAACCTATTACATTGTTTTTACATTGTTTCTTATTTTCAAACTTTTGTAAAGGAAATAGTGGAAATAATAACATGTTGTTTTTAGCTTTTGTAAAAAAACAAGAAACAAAATGGAAATAATGTGACATTTTTATAAATATTAATAAAAAGCATATTAACTAGAAAAGAAAACAAGAAAGAAACTAAACACCTGATTTTCTTGATTTTATCTCAATTCCTTAACATTTTGGCAGCCAATACCCACACATCAATTACTCATATCACCCGAATAGTCCTAACCAACTAGCAGCCAAGATACAAAGGTTAGAGATCGTCAAATCCCATCACCAAAATTTGCTTTGCTAATAAAAATAATAATGGGTTTTTCCAATCTAACATGCCAAATTGAACTTTTGTTCAAAAAGAAAGGACAAAGGGAAATGAAGATAGAAAGCTATGTCTTAAACACTTGGAGTTGTTTACAAAAAAAGTATAAAATAAAACTCAAAGTTGGATCATGATAAATTATGCCAAAATTGATTACCATGGAGAAAGTGCTTCATGCTTTAGTGCCACCCATTTGCAAATGGTTCAATGCAATTGGTCCCACAAGTTTTTTTTATTGGCTTAAAATGCTTAACACTCTTTATTATGAGATTTGACAAATGTAGATGTTAAGCCACTTTCACCTTCCTTTTCATCATTTGCATTATAATTAGAATGAAAATAGTAAAGCATATTCACTTAGACTATGGGACACGGTTTAAGAAGTATAGCCACTTATAAAGCTGACTTACTAGAAAAGCAATTTTAGAATCATTGCTTGCTGTTTATATCCCTCTTTCAAATCCATTGTCAACTTCAATCGACTCAATGTTAGCTTCCCACTAAAGCCAACACTTAATCTATATTTTAAACTGATTTGAATATCATATAGTGGATGAACCACAATATTATTGACAATGAATGTGCTAGGTACCTGTTGTATTAACTTATTATTGGGTGCAAATTGATTTCTCTTATCTTTCCATCTTCTTTTCCAAGGTATTGAGGGACACTAAAAGTCAACCATTCAGCTTAGTTTCAGTTAAACATATTTCTCCCCTTAATATCTAATTATGATTTAACTCAAGTACTAAGTACCAAATAATTAAGTTTCTCTTCCCTTAATATCCAATTAAGATTTACCCCAGTAGTAAGAAAGTCAAAATCTTACTTTTAGTTTTTAGTTCATAAAATTAATTAAGTGAAACGTATTTTGGATGCTTTTTTGTCCAAAGATTGTTAACCAAGTGGCCTCAAACTCAAGAGGGGGGTGAATTGAGTTTATGAAATATTTTCGCAAATCTTTCGTAAAACGTTTGTTAAACAATTTTCGTTGAAGCTATTGGATAATTGAAGTGAATAGATAAATGAGATTGAATACTTCACTCACAAATTAAATAAACCAAGATGAATAATATTCAAGCAAGCATATAAAGTAAATGCACAAATGTAAAGAGATAGGGTTGAGAGAATCAAACACAAGGATTTATCCTGGTTCAGCCACCCCTTGTGACCTACGTCCAGTCTTCAAGCAAACCACTCGAGATTTTCCACTAAACTTCAAGCTTGAACGGGTGCTTGAAAACCTTTACACAATAGAGCACTCACCAACACCTTGGGATACCTCACCCTTGTGCTTTGAGCCTCAAAAACAGGGATGCCTCACCCTTTACAACCTTTTGAGGGATGCCTCATCCTCAAGGGATACCTCACCCTTTTCTAACTTTGAGAGATACCTCACTCTCTAAGGGATACCTCACCCTTTACTCTAGAGGGATACCTCACCCTCTCTTTTTCAGATTACACAAAGTATAGAAGATAGAAACTCTCTTAAAGAGTAGATAAATACAAATTGAAGCTCTAGCAATGCCCCTTTTGAATATCTCAAGTTTTCTCACAAAAACAGGGTAAAAATGTTTTCAGGATTGATTCTCGTATATGAGTGTTAGATTGATGTTCTAAAATGAAGTTCAACCCTTAATGAAGACCCAAGGCAAGTATTTATAAGTTGTATAAAGAAAAGAGCCGTTGGGGGTGATAAAGCCAAGCTTTTAATGTAGTTAAAATAGCCGTTGGACTCTGTCAGACCACGTGTAATCGATTACACAATCTATGTAATCGATTACATGGCTGTTTGAACGTGTTCTTGGCTTTCTGGGCTCTGTGTAATCGATTACATTACTGGTGTAATCGATTACATGGCTTCTGACTTTCTTGTAATCGATTACAATATCTATATAATCGATTACATGGCTTCTGTCTTGCTGTGTAATCAATTACAATATTCATGTAATCGATTACATAACTCTTTGAACGTGTTCTTGCCTTTCTGGGCTCATTGTAATCAATTACATTACTGGTGTAATCGATTACACGGCCTCTGACTTGCGTGTAATCGATTACATGAACCATGTAATCGATTACCTTGGCCTTTGAACACATTTTTCAAGTCCAATTAAGCTTGTAAGTCATTTCTAACACCTCAAGACATTTGATTAAACATAAATCCTTTCATGAGTGTTAAATCTAAGATTGAAAATAATGTTGCTTTGAAAAACATGTGTAGCTTTGAATTTTCACACTTATTTTAGAAATGATATTTGAAAAACCATTTGAGAATCATTGAGATACTTAAAGGGCATTTTACATTGATATTCTAAGACCTATATCTAATATACCTCTTTTGATCTTGGTCTTTATCTTTTGATCTTGGTCTTCTCTTTTGATCTTGATCTTCATCTTTGGCTTTGTTATCATCAAAAACTCATTTGAAATGCTTCAAGACATAAGCATTCACATTCTCCCCCTTTTTGATGATGACAAACTAAACATTCAACAGAATGAGAAATATATGCATTTATTTGATTATCAGATAATTAAGTGCAACACTCCCCCGTAATGTATGCATGAGATAGAATATGTGAAAGTACAAAAATCCCCCGTACACATGCAATATATTTCACTAATCTTTCTCCCGTTGGCATTATCAAAAAGAAGACATAAGCATTCAGATTGGATATAATCATTTTAGCCCAGTAAGATCAATTTCAAAGAATAAATCGTTTAGCAGAACAATATGTGATGCCAATAGTAAATGAATATGACGAGAAACTTAGCTAGTATTTATCATGTATGTCAATAGAAATCAAAGTCATATACAAGAGCAATATGAGATTAGATAAAGATTAAGCATAAGGAAAGCATCATGAAGGACTAAACTTGAAACAATCAAAAGGTTCCAAATTATTCCAAAACAATTTCAAACATCATTTAAGCATATATTCCAATCAGATTATGATCCAAAACACATTATTGTGCAGCAAAACAACATATTATGCATCAAGAAAGCATATTATGCAGCAAGTTAATGTGTTATGCAGAAGATTGTGACATTATGCAGCAAAATGTTATGCAACAAGACATTATGCAACAAGGTGACCAATTTATGCAGCAAATAAACATATTATGCAATAGACTTAGATGCATGATTGATCCATTATGACAAGTTCAAAGATATTGATATTATACATGCCATTTCACACAAGATGCATATTCATTTAGCATATACAAGACATATAAAAGATATTTTTCAAGATGTTAACCAAGTAAAGCATAAAACAAGGCTCCACTTAACCAAAGGATGCAAGTTCAAGCTTTTTGGAGACAAGGAGGACAACATGAAGCATTTTTTTGTTTTGTGCTTGGAGCAACCACTTTTCAAGATATCCAAAGTTAATTCTTGGCTTTCAAGCACACCTACAACACACTTCAATTTTTGACTTTTGGTACCCAAACTTTCTTGGGTCCTTGTGTGTTAGTCTTTGGCAAAGTGTCTTTGGGAACCCAAACTAATTTAGTTCTTAGCTTGTTATTGATATTCTTCCTTACATTATAATTTGATGCACTATGCCCTTTCTTACCATAATGAAATCATTTAATAAAGGGACTACTTGATGTACTTGATGTACTTGATGAAACAAAGAAATTCTTAAGAAACTTTTGTTGTTTATTGGGATTATACCACAAACCAGCATTTTAAAAAACACATCTTTGGTTCCCAAGCAATATGTTCAAATTATCTCTTCCAAAGGTAAATTTTGAAAGAGTGTTTTTCAAATCCTCAATCTCAACTTCAAATGCTTTACATGATGAGCAAGAAAAGGGTGTGGATGCATTATCAAGTGATAAACATGTCATGCATGAAGAATTTGTATCTATCAATCCAAGAGTTTCATTTTCTAATTTCAATTCCTCAATTTCTTTGTTTAGAGCATAAATTTGTTTTTCAAATGAGGAAATTGATTTCTTGGATGATGAGATAAGTTTTGCAAGTCTTATATATTCTTTATGTAATTCTTCAAATGCATCTTGCAGTTCATCATAGGAAGGGGAAGAGTTTGATTCAGAATTTGAAGATGTTACCTCTATGTCATTTTCATCTTCCTCTTCTCCTCTAGCCATGAAACATAGATTGGCTTTCTCATTATCCGAGCTATCAGTTGAATCCATGTCATTATCATCCCAAGCTATGTAGGCTCTTCTTTCTTTCTTCTCCCTTGAGGATTTTTGGTGGTATTTTTCCACTTTACTTTGATAAATTGGGCACTCCATCTTCATGTGACCCAACTCTCCACATTTATAGCATTTAGGAGTGGATGAGGTTCCTTCCCCTTTGTGATAGACATTATTTTGGGGAAAGAGAGGTCTTCCATGAGCTCTATTCTTCTTAAAGAATCTTCTGAATTTTTTGACTAGTAGAGCAAGATTCTCCTCATCTAATTCCAAGTCATCCTCATCATCTTTATCATCTTCATTCACCATGGAGGAAGTGGCTTTGAGAGCAATTCCCTTTTTTTTGTTGTCAACTTCTTCATTTTGTTTGAGTCTATTCAACTCCAATTCATGTTCTTGGAGCTTGCCAAAAAGTGTGGCTAAAGTCATTGTAGCAAGATTTCTAGATTCCGAGATAGCCGTCACCTTAGGTTGTCAGTCCCTGCTCAAGCATCTTAAAACCTTGTTAATAAGATCTTCATTAGAAAATGTCTTTCCTAATGAAGCTAAATGATTAACTATATATGTAAAACATTTTTGTACTTCTTGAATGCTTTTAATATGGTTCATTCTAAAAAGTTCATATTCATGAGTGAGAGTATTAATTCTTGATCTTTTCACTTCACTAGTACCCTCGTGGGTTACTTCTAAAACGTCCCACATTTCTTGAGCAGATTTACAATTTGAAACTCTAAAGAATTCATCATGCCCCAAAGATGTGGTAATAATGTTTTTAGCTCTCAAATTATATTGAACCTTCTTTTTATCTTCATCCGTCCATTCACTTCTTAGTGTATTAATTCTTACACTATTTACAACTTATGTAGGGACAAAAGGACCATTTTCAATAGCATCCCACACTTCTAAATCAATAGCTTCAATAAAAATTTTCATTCTTTCTTTCCAATAAGCATATCCATCCCCATTGAAAAAGGGAGGTCTATAGATAGAAGAACTTTCTAAAAACTCATTTGAGGAGGCCATCACTTTCTCTTGAAGCTGCTAAGCCCTTTACACAAGAGCCTAGCTCTGATACCACTTGTTAGCCAAGTGGCCTGAAACTCAAGAGGGGGGTGAATTGAGTTTATGAAATATTTTCACAAATCTTTCATAAAACGTTTGTTAAACAATTTTCGTTGAAGCTATTGGATAATTGAAGTGAATAGATAAATGAGATTGAATACTTCACTCATAAATTAAATAAACCAAGATGAATAATATTCAAGCAAGCATATAAAGTAAATGCACAAATGTAAAGAGATAGGGTTGAGAGAATCAAAAACAAGGATTTATCCTGGTTCAGCCACCCCTTGTGACCTACGTCCAGTCCTCAAGCGAACCACTCGAAATTTTTCACTAAACTTCAAGCTTGAACAGGTGCTTGAAAACCTTTACACAATAGAGCACTCACCAACACCTTAGGATACCTCACTTTTGTGCTTTGAGTCTCAAAAACAGGGATGCCTCACCCTTTACAACCTTTTGAGGGACGCCTCACCCTCAAGGGACACCTCACCCTTTTCTAACTTTGAGAGATACCTCACTCTCTAAGGGATACCTCACCCTTTACTCTAGAGGGATACCTCACCCTCTCTTTTTCAGATTACACAAAGTATAGAAGATAGAAACTCTCTTAAAGAGTAGATAAATACAAATTGAAGTTCTAGCAATGCCCCTTTTGAATATCTCAAGTTTTCTCACAAAAACAGGGCAAAAATGTTTTCAGGATTGATTCTCGTATATGAGTGTCAGATTAATGTTCTAAAATGAAGTTCAACCCTTAATGAAGACCCAAGGCAAGTATTTATAAGTTGTATAAAGAAAAGAGTCGTTGGGGGTGATAAAGCCAAGCTTTTAATGCAGTTAAAATAGCCGTTGGACTCTGTCAGACCACGTGTAATCGATTACACAATCTATGTAATCGATTACATGGCTGTTTGAACTTGTTCTTGACTTTCTGGGCTCTGTGTAATCGATTACATTACTGGTGTAATCGATTACATGGCTTCTGACTTTCTTGTAATCGATTACAATATCTATGTAATCGATTACATGGCTTCTGTCTTGCTGTGTAATGGATTATAATATCCATGTAATCGATTACATAACTCTTTGAACGTGTTCTTGCCTTTCTGAGCTCATTGTAATCGATTACACGGCCTCTGACTTGCGTGTAATCGATTACATGAACCATGTAATCGATTACCTTGGCCTTTGAACACATTTTTCAAGTCCAATTAAGCTTGTAAGCCATTTCTAACACCTCAAGACATTTGATTAAACATAAATCCTTTCATGAGTGTTAAATCTAAGATTGAAAATAATGTTGCTTTGAAAAACATGTGTAGCTTTGAATTTTCACACTTATTTTAGAAATGATATTTGAAAAACCATTTGAGAATCATTGAGATACTTAAAGGGCATTTTACATTGATATTCTAAGACCTATATCTAATATACCTCTTTTGATCTTGATCTTGATCTTTTGATCTTGGTCTTCTCTTTTGATCTTGATCTTCATCTTTGGCTTTGTTATCATCAAAAACCCATTTGAAATGCTTCAGGACATAAGCATTCACAGGGATGGTAAGAACTTGCACAGTTACACTGATATATATTGTCAGAGAGACCAAAATGTTAGGCATGTCAATAAAAAGGAAGCATGCCAAAAAAAAAAGGCAAGAGAAAAAATCGTTAATTGGGAAGGTATATTGAAGAAAATGTGGACTTGAAGCACAATTTTTTGACAAAAAGGCAATATAGAAGAATACAAGGAAATCCTTTTATCCTCACTTTGGGATAGACTGATTTTGTTTAATTCACACAAAAAATGGTAGATTCACATTGATGCAAAACAGCAAAAGGTTGAACACAATGGAGTACTGTTAAGAACAATAAGGAGAAAGACTAAGGAAAATAGTGTTGGGCATGATTCTCTCCTATATGGAGGCTCAAGCCCATATTTTTAGGATTCTCTTTTGATATTTTTAATTGATTATTTAGTCTACTTGTGTGGTTGTTAAAAAGATAAGAGAGAGTAGCTAAGTTAAGAAGAAAAAGATGGGAGGTTTGCAGAATTTGCAGGAAACTATAGTCTTGAATAGTTTTCATTAAGCGGACAATCGCAAAGTGAAATCTTCTCTAAATGACCTTAAATTTTAAGTACAGGTTCCTCACTCATTGTTCTTCAAGTTGGATGGTTAGATTTGAGTTTCAAGCTCTATAGATTTTCCAAAAAATTAATGAACAGCGGTTGAATTTCTATTGATGTTTTTCAACTCTTGATAGTTTTCATCTTGTTGACGACTTTGGACCCTTGTAGGTGGCCATTTGGTGTTGTGAAAGAGTTAGGTATATGTATCTATTACTTATGACTAGAGAGACTCCTTTGTATGCCTGTTTTTGGTGATAGTGAATTTTTTTTTCGTCCATTGTATTTTACTCTTTCACATTGAGGGAGGTTTTTCTATGATCTCAATTTGTGATTTATTTTCTTTATTTTACTGTCATTTGATTTACTTGGTTGCTTCCTAATTGGTTCTCACAAGTGGGGAAGACGTATTATTTTTTATGTGACTATTATCACGATTTAGAGTGGTAATTTTTTGTTCTTCCAATTAGAGTGGCATCAGAGCTCTTTAAGCTTTATGGTAATTGTCTTATGGTGAACAATGGAAGTTAATAAAAGTAGAATGGTCACTTTGAATGGTTCAAATTATACTCTTTGGAAGGAAAAATGGAACATCTGCTTTATGTTAAAAAATTTCATTAACCAATGTTTGCTATTGAGAAGCCTAATGTTAAAACAAATGAAGAATGATCTAAGTTGCATAGACAAGTGTATGGATATATCAGGCAATGAGTAGATGATAACGTGTTGAATTATATTAGTGGAGAAACAAATACTCAAACTTTATGGTCGCACCTTGAGCAATTGTATATATGCTTGAAAAAATGGGAACAATAAGATGTTTTGGATAAAGCAAACGTTGGCCTTGAAATATACTGATGGAACTCTAATGACCATGGTTTTAAATTATGGTCCACAACTGCAATTGCGATTGCAATATTGTAATTTTTATGATTTCCACAACCGCATCACGACTGCAATTAGGGCTGCATCAGCCACATTTTCCCCAATTCTCCACAATTCCAGTAAACGTAGCATAACCACAACCGCGACCACGATCGCAACCGCAATTTAAAATCATGCTAATGAGAGAGACACTTGAACACTTTCCATAGAATTATGAATCAGTAATCTGCCATGGGTGACAAGTTTGATGAAGAGATTAAGGGGTTATTGCATCTTGGCTCCTTACTAGAATCGAGGGAAACTTTTAGAACATTGTCTAGTTTTATTCTGGATTGTGTAATCTCCATGGATCTTTCCAAGGCTAATTTTTTGAATAAAGAAATGTGAAGAAAATCAAAAGGTTCTTATTCACAATCACATGTTTTGGTCACCATGTCTAGGGGGAGAAGCAAAAGCTAGGTCCACAAAATAGAGACTAGAGTGGAAGTAAGTCAAGAGAAAGGTATAAAAATATTGTGTTATCATTGTGGTTTAAAAGGACACATAAAGAAATTTTGTTAGAATTGGGAAAAGGAGAATAATGACGTCAAGGCTAATAAAGACAAAGGTCAAAAGAAAGAAGGGAACAATGATGAAGATAAGGTTAATGCTAATCCTGATGATTGTCTTGTGGTCCACTAGACATTTGATTGAACTTACTTTTTTTTGGGAAGTTGTGTGAGGAAAACTATGAAAGTTTGTTTTCACGTGATAATTGGAAATGCACTATGGGCTCTATGGTTGTAGCTAGAGGTATTAACCACTCTACACTTCTCTTGACTCAAGCAAAAGTAATAAGAGATGTTGTTAATCCAGTAAAGTCAATTAATGAAATTGAGTTGTAGCATAAGAGATTGTGTCATATGAGTGAGAAAGAGCCAAGAAAATGTGTTGTCTAATGTTAAGACTCATTGGCTCATAGGAAAACATAACAAAGTTTATTTTAAGAGTCATCCACATTCAATGAAGCTAGAGATACTTGATTTGTTGCAATCTAATGTGTGTAGTCGGTTCTAAAGAGACAAAATCACTTATGTGTTCTTCCTACTTTGAGACATTTATTGATGATCACTCCAAAAAAACATGGGTTTAAACATTGAAGACTAAAGACCAAGTGTTCGATGTGTTTAAGTAGTTTCAAGCTTTAATCTAGAAAGAAACTAGGAAGAAGCTAAAATGTATTTGCACATATAATGATGGTGGGTATTTAGGATCATTTTATGCTTATTATAAAGAGTAATAAACTAAATATCAAGAAACTCCTCCAAAGACTCCATAGTTGAATGACTTAATTGAAAAGATGAATAGAATGCTGGTTGAAAGAGTGAGGTGCTTGCTGTCATATGCTGGATTACCAAAAATCCTTTTAGGTGAAGCTTTGAACAAAGTTGTATATGTTCTTAATAGGCCACCATATGTTCCTTTAGAACAAGAAGAGCCTAGAAAAAGTATGGCCAGATAAAGCTATTTCTTATGATCACTTGCGAGTCTTTGGGTATATAGCCTTTGTACATTTTCGTAAAGATGAAAGATCCAAGCTTGATATAAAGACAAGGAAGTGTATTTTTTTGGGTTATGGCATGGATAAGTTTGGTTACAAGTTTTATGATCTTGTTGACAAAAAGGTGATCTGAAGTAGAAATGTTATGTTCATTGAAGATCAAACATTGAAGGATATTAACAATGCAGAAAAGTCAGTGGCTCAATCTAGTGAAGATTTATCTTGCTTAGTTATTGTTCCTTTTAGAACAAGAGAGGAAAAAGGTAAAGTTGAAGCTTAAGATGGTTAATGTTACCAAGTGACCTCAAACTCAATAGGAAGGGTGAATTGAGTTTATGAAATATTTTCGCAAATTTTTCATAAAACGTTTGTTTATCAATTTTCGTTGAAGCTATTGGATAATTGAAGTGAATAGATAAATGAGATTGAATACTTCACTCACAAATTAAACAAGCCAAGATGAATAACATTTAAGCAAGCATATAAAATAAATGCACAAATGTAAAGAGATAGGGTTGAGAGAATCAAACACAAGGATTTATCCTGATTCAGCCACCCCTTGTGACCTACGTCCAGTCCTTAAGTGAACTACTCGAGATTTTTCACTAAACTTCAAGCTTAAACAGGTGCTTGAAAACCTTTACATATTGGAGCACTTAATAACACATTGAGATACCTCACCCTTGTGCTTTGAGCCTCAAAATAGGGATGCCTCACCCTTTACAACCTTTAAGGGATACCTCACCCTCTTTACACCTTTGAAGGATACCTCACCTTCTTTTCAACAAGCGATACCTCACCCTTTTTCACTAGAGGGATACCTCACCTCTTTACAAAATAGACAAAGTGTTTGAATGATAAAAACTTTCTTAAAGAGTAGATTGATACAAATTGAAGCTCTAGAATGTCCCTTTTGAATATCTCAAGTTTTCTCACAAAAACAGGGCAAAAACATTTTCAGAATTTGATTATTGTATACAAGTGTTAGATTGATGTTCTGAATTGAAGGTTAACCCTTAATGAAGCCCCAAGGCAAGTATTTATAAGTTGTTGGAAGAAAGGAGCCGTTGGGTAGCATTTATGGCAACATTAAAAGCCAAGAAAATAGTCGTTGGCTACTGTCAGACCACTGGTAATCAATTACACAATCTCTGTAATCGATTACATGACTGTTTAAACGTGTTCTTGGCTTTCTGGGCACTTGGTAATTGATTACCAACTTGGTGTAATCGATTACAATGCCTCTGACTTTCTTGTAATCGATTACCATTTCTCTGTAATCAATTACAAGGTTTCTTGAATGTGTTCTTGCCTTTCTGGGCTCATTGTAATGGATTACCAGCTTGGTGTAATCGTTACAAGGCCTCTGTTTGCTATGTAATCGATTACAAACTTCTTATAATCGATTACTTTGGCCTTTGAACATAATTTTCAAGTCTAATTGAGTATGTAAGCCATTTCTAACACTTAGATCATTGGAATAAACATAAATGCCTTCATGAATATTGAATCCAAGATTAAAATCAACATTTCTTGAAAAACATGTTTAACTTTGAATTCATAAGCTAATTTTGAAAATGATATTTAAAAAACTATTTGAGAATCATGGAGATACTTAAAGGGCATTTTACATTGATATTCTAGGACCTATAACCTATATCAAATATACCTCTTTTTGTAACGTCCCAGGACTGCCTGCAGGATTGACGAGTGTCTCCACAAACCAACACGGGTCTTTTCAGCATTCTTTGTCCTCACTCATATGCATCCTAGGAAACTTCTCAAGAGGTCACCCATCCCATAATTGCTCCAGGTTAAGCACGCTTAACCATGGAGTTCTTAAGTTCTAGGCTTCCAAAAAGAAGTTGTAACTTGTTGATATGACTACATCAAATTAATTCTTTTAAGTCATCCTCAACTATGCAGTCCCATACCTACATAATCTCTGAATCCCTCTCATTCCGGTGCGTATTCAGTTCATTCATGCGACCTTTCACCTAGAAGCCTACCAGAAGCCGTTGCTTGTCTGTGCTTCATTGCACTGGCGATCACTCCCCGCCTTCGTCAGCCCCGGGACATACGTGCCTACCAACTTCCGCTTGGTTCGTCCCCGAACCACACCGTACTAGGAGAGGTCCTGTCTCTGATACCATCTGTAACATCCCGAGACTGCCTGCAGGATTGACGAGTGTCTCCACAAACCAACACGAGTCTTTTCAGCGTGCTTTGTCCTCACTCACACGCATCCTAGGAAACTTCCCAGGAGGTCACCCATCTCACAATTGCTCCAAGTTAAGCATGCTTAACCATAGAGTTCTTATGTTCTAGGCTCCCGAAAAGAAGTTGCAACTTGTTGATATGGTTACACTAAATCAATTCCTTTAAGCCATCCTCAACTATGCAGTCCCATACCTGCACAGTCTCTGAATCCCTCTCATTTCGGTGTGTATTTAGTTCATTCATGCGACCCTTCGCCTAGAAGCCTGCCAGAAGCTACTCCTTATCAGTGCTTTATTGCACCGGTGATCACTCCCCGCCCTCGTCGGCCCCGGGACACACATGCAAGTTGTAACACTTCGATTTTTCGTTTTTCTTGAAATAAATGAGTTTTATAATATTTATGAGTTTTTATGAATTTTTTAGAATTTTTAATTATTTTGAATATTTTAATATTATTTTAATTATTTTAATATTATTTTTAAAATATATGTTTGAATTTCATTTTTTCTGAAAATATATGAGTTTTATAATTTTTATGATTTTTAAGAATTTTTGTGAAATTTTCTGAGTTTGTGATTATTTTAATATTATTTTAAGTTGTATGTGTGCTTGAGGCGGGTCTGGAAAAATAAATTTTTTTCCTAGATCAGAAAGTTTCGAACTGTCAAGGCGAGATCGTGGGATCTTACTAAACTTGAAACTAAGAACAGTTGACAGAGATTTTATGTATCTGAGTTTTCTATTAACCATTGTGTAATAATAGCAGTAGTTGTTATCCATTGGGTAATATCTGTTAGAAAAATATCTTGATGACGGAGCTGGTGACTCTACACTATGACTCACCATGCTGACTCAGCTGTTCTAGAAAATTCTATGATGACTCACCTAGTAAATATCTAAGGATAAATATCTAGGAATAAATATTTACTGAAAAAACATCTTAATAAAATATCTCAAGTGTAATCATGAAAGTTGAAAATATCTAAGTTAAATATCTTAAGAATAATGATGAGTCATCATTACATAGCTTTATGACTAACCAATAGGAATTGGTCAAACATAATGGTTGGACTTTATTATGAACCATTGGATGAAAAACTTGATGGAAAAGCCTTAGATCATCACCATTGATCTAATCAATGGTGTGAGAGAAATCTTGATAAAGAAGCTTATGATATTCACCTTAGATTTAATCAATGGTTAGGAGATGAAGTTAATTTTAATAGTTAGATTTGTTAGTTAAGTAACTAGATAATCTAACTTAGTTACCCTAATAATTTAATTAGTAACTAAATGAACTAATTTAGTTTCTAAATAATTAGAAGCTAGTTACTAGATAAATATCTATTATCTAGAAACATGACATAATCATGACCTATACAATGACATAATAATGGAACTAACTAATTAGAATGTAATTAGAAAATCCTAACGAAATTAGTTTAAGAGAAACTAGATGAACTAACTATTTAATTAACGTGTAACCAAGAATTAAAATAGAATCAAAACTTAATTATTTGCCCCTTGAGCCCCACGGCCAACAAGGCCTTCTACCCAGTTCTTGAACCATCCTTATGACCACATGATGACTCCTAAATGACCTATGCCACGTGAATGCATGTGATGTTTTATTACAATAATTAAATCTTGATATTTTCCTACACACTAAAGCCCACGGCCATGCACTACACATTTGGCTATTTCATTTGCATTTCCTATCAACTTTGACACTTAAACTATTTTCTCTCTTCTCTCTCTTCCAAAGAAAACCAAAAACTCCATCCTTGCTCTTCTTTGATAGCTCACGGCCTCCACCCACCAAACCAACCTCCTCACTTCTATAATTTCATCTATTCTTACTTTCTAAACCCAAACCTCATTCTAAACACTTTTCCTTTAGTGAGTTTTGTCTAAATCCCTCTCTAAGTGCTTTAAAAATCAAGCTTTGATTTCCTATATCAAAGGTAATTTCTTGAATCTTTGATTCTAAGTTGGATTTCTAATTTTCTAGACCATGATTGATCTATGGTTTGTTGCTTTTAAGCATTGTTTATGATTTTTAGAATTGTTTAAGATTTCTTAGGATTTTTCTTGGTGCCACACGAATTCAAGAGGAAGGAGAAGCTTGAAGTTTGTTGTCTTCCTTAAGGTAAGAGAGAGATTAACCTCATCGGCCATATGTGGCGGTGAAGGAATGGAATTGTTTGTGTTTGTGAGTGGAAAATCCATGTGAGGATTTATTCACTTGATTGTGCAATTATTGGTTTGTGCTTGTTGGATTATATTGTGTGATTATTTTATTGCTTTGATAAGTATGCACGATTTATATATATATATATATTTGGTATGCTTATAGTTTTGATAATATGTTTACATGTGTGATTTGGAAAGCATGGCAATTTTTGTGTAATTTAAGATGTTATTCACATGATGAGAAAATTTGTATGAAGACTCTAAAGAACCTAGAGGCACACGGCCTCATCACTACAAAGAGGACTAAGGATTCTAAATTATTTTTCAAATTGAGGATTAAATGATTTTATGACAAGGAATTTAATTAAGTAATTTTATAAAGATTTAAAGTGTTAGAAAATGATTTATATATGAATTTTGAAGCAATATGTGAATTCAGCCAACATGCCAATTTTTGATGATCAAGATCCAAATTTATTTTACTAAGTGTAAACTTAGGCGTTTTAATAGTAAGAACTCAATTTGGTAAGTTTAGGAATTTAAAATGAAAGTGATTTAATTTTTAGAATTAAAATTAGCATAATTAAGCTATGTAGTAAAATAAAAGCCAATACTTGAAATTTACTGACATATAGCTCACCCTCTGAGTTTTGAAGCGTGTTAGGAAATTTTGAGCTGTAATATCCCAAGTTAACAAAAGGAATACCATTTTCTGGGAAACAGTAGAAATATTGATTTTTGAAGGGATTGTGAAATTATTATTTAAAGAAGGACTATTTTGAAAATATTTCTTAAAGAGGGATTATTATGTAAATATTATTTTATAGAAGGACTTTATGCAAATAATGAGAATAAAGTCAATTTTTAGTATTAAATGAGAAAAATCTTATTTTGGACTTAAAATATAGAAATACTTTACATGATTAAAAATACGTAGAAAAACTCTTACGCGATTTAAAAATAGAAATTTTTAGCTACGCTATTGAGAAAACATTTTAAAATCTTTACGCGATTGAGAAAACGTTAAAAAATCTTTACGCAATTTGAAAACGTAATAGAAATGTTACGCGATTGTGAAAATGTGAAAAATATTGTTACACGATTTAAAGGAACGACGAGTTGTGCCGTAGGGCCAACATATCTAATCAAGTGATTTGTAATTGTGGAAACTGGAGTACTAGACCCGAGTGGATCTTTGATATTATCGATTGTATGAGTGGTTATATAATATCATAGATACTAATGGTATTGGACAACTGTATGTGCATGTGCAGTTATGTTAATATCATTGGGAATAGTACAATGATACTTTGTTTTGAATAAAAGTATTTTTGAACATTATACAGTGATACTGCCACATGACGGCATGTGAATAAGAAATACTGTGTGATCAATGACAGTATATGATTGAATCATTTATCATGCATAGAAAATCGTATTCGCTTGATTTGTAGTGGCATTTTATGCCTAAGGAGTGGATGAGAACTTACAGGATAGTGGGAGGGATCCTGGGGACGTCAGGGTGTGGTGATTCACTTGTTGACCATGTTGTCATATGATATATATATATATATATACCCATGGCTGTGAACACTGATTGCAATGCACTGACATCCCGACAAACACTATTGCTTTTTATTATCTAGCATAGACTGTCTTATTAGGGGGGACAAATCTTCTAGGCGTTCATCTCTGAATTTAAGTAAACTCCATGGAGTAGGAACTGGTTGCATTGAGCACATGCATAGTCATCATTTACGCTGTTGTAAAATAATATGATTGTGGTATTATCATTATGCCTGATATTATGTTGCAAGTTTCTTGGATTATTTATCTATTAAATATCTTGAATATATCTGCTGATTTTATATTAATCTATGGATTGTATGTATGGAACGACATTATTGTTCGTATCGTTTCTTTGCTACCATATTGGTATGCGATGTAAGGGATCTCACATTTTTGCTGTATTTGTTCTGTTTGTTTCTGTTTTATGTCTATGTCTGTAAAGACTGTGGTGGTAGCAAGGAAGGACTCTAAGATATTATTTGCTCAGACTTCTTTTTGTTAAGATATTCCTGGCAAGGGAATTTGTCTTTTGTGAAGAACTTATGTCTTTAGTGGTTGTGAACTTGGGCCAGGTTGAGTTTTTCTATGGTTTATGTAATGAGAATATTACGAATCTATGATATGTACGAGAGACGTATGTTATTCAGTTCTTATATTTTCTAGTTCAGTAAAGTTTATGTATTCTGTGAAAAAGAAATTTTGAAACTCGTATTTTAGTAATATTAAATATTTTATAACTTGGGAATTTAATTATTTATAAGGAGTTGTTTTGAAATGTGATACCCTTCGGAGGGGGTGTTACATTAGTTGGTATCAGAGCCCAAGTTAGAGTCTTTTGGGTTTGTAGGTAGGTTTGTTTTGTTTGTACTGTATTTTTGTCTAACACTGAACACAAATATATTGTTTGGTTTTCAAAAGGAGACGATATTGTTTGAAATAGTTATGTTTAGTTTCGTTGCATTTTGATTTTTTTGTCTTTGAAGAAAGATAATGGATCGTAGTAGATGTGGGCATGTGGACACGAGACGTGATGAAGATCGTATAGCTGCAGCTAGAAGTATAATGCAGAGGATTACTGAAGTAGCAGTACAACAGAGTCAGAAGATCATTTAGCAGCAGGAACTAATAACCGAACTTCAAAGCTTGTTAGGGTTGGAGCAGTCATCGAATGCAAGAAGCTGTAACTTTGAACCTTCGATAATCCAAAAGGAAAGAAAATGTAAGGTCAACCGATTCTAGCAAAAGCCGTATATATGACCACAAGGGAAGCAACAATGAACAAATGGAGGAAGTACTAGTAGCAACGAACTTGGTCAAATTGTGGCACTGCCAATGAAGTGTTGGAAGTGTGGAAAGAGCCATATGACGAGAGACTGCACGATAAGGGGTATAATTTGTTTTAGATGTGGAAGGCTCGGTCATATCTCGAAGGATTGTGATCAACTGAAGACGGAATCTTTTGTTACTAATGAACTTGCGACAAGATCTCAAGTAGGAGAAGAAGTCAATACAAAGAGTGGAATGGGAACGTTCAAATACAAAGACTTAAGAAGCGAGGAAGCTGTACCATAGAGAGTAATCTTAAAACTGTATTGTATAATTTGTAAGGTAACCCATTCTCTTATGGTCTGTGACTGTGTGAACCTGTTGGGGTGATCAGTGTTTTTGTTTCCTTTTATAATGCTACTTCAACTTCTAAACTCGTTGTTACTACTCGAGTCTATTTAAACCTATCTTATTACTATTTTTGATTGGAACTTTTCTATTAGATTGGTTTGTCTATTTCTTTCACAAATAGACTAAGTAAATCGATTTGAGTTATCCGTGTCTTTGTTATTGTTTGATCTGAGTATTTTTTTTTTGTTAAACTTGTTTATACTCAAGTTTTCTAAATTTACCTGATATTTGTTAAATATCAAATCTTTTCTGTTGATTTGATTTGCTTATCTAAAATCACATTTATTTGAGAGCTTGACTTTATAAATGGATTGATTATTTTCCAATCATATCCTACTAGATTATTTCAATAAAACTTTAGTGTTTCCTTGAACTGAGATTTTTGGATTTGAATTCAGGAATTGAATCCAGAAAGTTCATTTTTAAATTTATTGGATCATGTTCATTTCCAAATCTATTAGACCATCTCAAATTCTTTGATGGATAAATCCGGTAATCTACCGAATAGCCTTATCACTTTTCTTTCTAACCTTCAAAATGTCTTCCATGAATCCTAGTTGAGAAAATATATTCTTGATCCAACCCATGTCATAGTACCAAGTACAGTACATTTAAAAGAGAACTTGATCTATGAAATATTTTATGTTAAGATTTAGGATAAGCAAGTGAAACAACTTACCTTGGAGAAGGAAATCTGGAATGATGTGACGGGAGATACAACATGGAAACTAGAAGACCAAATGAATAAAGTCATTGTTTTCTTCAAGATCAATTCGGGGAAACGAATGTTTCTGTGATATTCACGAATTACATAAATATGGATCTTTCTTTCCTATCTAGACAGATTTGTCGTTATCCTTATTGACGATATTCTGATCTATTCTCAAGGTCCGAAGGAGCATGCTAAACATCTGGATGTAGTTTTCAAATTCTGAAGAAGAGAGTATACGCGAAGCTGGTCAAGCATGAAGTTTTATTTAAGGAACGACAGTGATGTATACTTCAAGACAAGGAAAATGCATGAGAAGAATTATCCTATTCACGTTTTAGATTTTGCGATGGCTGTTTTACGTTGAAGATCTAAAGACGTTTCTTTTCTACAATGTCTACGGTGATCACATGAGCTTGGCGTACCTGTTCGATTAAGAGGAGTTTGATACGAGGAAGAGGCAAAAGTTAGTATTTTCAACAACAATGGATTTTCAACTTCTATGTCATTCTGGAAAGGCGAAGGTCGTGGCGAATGCCTTAAGTAGAATATGTATTTAATATGCCTGCTACGATGGTTAAGGAGAGCAAATGAATAGATCGATTCGAGAATATGCAATTGTCTGTGAATTTGTTTGACTACGTTTACTATTCGAATAATCTGATGGAGGAAATTCAAGAAAAGTAGGAGGATCATCTGCAACGACATAACTGGAGATGCTACGTGAAAGTTGAAGACAAAATAAAGGAGTAATAACTTTTTTGGGTGTTCTGTAAGAAAAATTTCGAGGATGAAATTTTTTTTAAAGGGGGAGAGTTGTAACGCCCTGATTTTTTATTTTTCTTGAAATAAATGAGTTTTATAAAATTTATGAGTTTTTGTGAATTTTTGGGAATTTTTTATTATTTTGAATATTTTAATATTTTTTTGATTATTTTAATATTATTTTTGAAATATATGCCCGAATTTCATTTTTTTCCGAAAATATATGAGTTTTATAATTTTTATTATTTTTAAGAATTTTTGTAGAATTTTTCGAGTTTGTGATTATTTTAATATTATTTTAAGCTGTATGTGTGCTTGAGGCGGGTCTCGAAAAATAAAAATTTTTCCAGGACCATAAAGTTTCGGACTGTCAAGGCGGGATCAGGGGATCTTACTAAACCCGAAATCGGGAACAGTTGACAGAGATTTTCAACATCTGAGTTTTCTATTACCCATTGTGTAATAATAGCAGTAGCTGTTATCCATTGTGTAATATCTGTTAGAAAAATATCTTGATGACGGAGCTGGTGACTCTACACTATGACTCACCATGCTGACTCAGCTGTTCTAGAAAATTCTATGATGACTCACCTAGTAAATTTCTAAGGATAAATATTTAGGAATAAATATCTACCGGGAAAATATCTTAATAAAATATCTCAAGGGTAATTATGAAAGTTGAAAATATTTAAGTTAAATATCTTAAGAATAATGACGAGCCATCATTATATAACTTTATGACTAACCGATAGGAATTAGTCAAACATAGTGGCTGGACTTTATTATGAACCATTGGATGGAAAACTTGATGGAACAGCCTTAGATCATCACCATTGATCTAATCAATGGTGTGAGAGCAATCTTGATAAAGAAACTTATGATATTCACCTTAGATTTAATCAATGGTTAGGAGATGAAGTTAATTTTAATGGTTAGATTTGTTAGTTAAGTAACTAGATAATCTAACTTTGTTACCCTAATAGCTTAATTAGTAACTAAATGAACTAATTTAGTTACTAAATAATTAGAAGCTAGTTACTAGATAAATATCTATTATCTAGAAACATGACATAATCATGACCTATACAATGACATAATAATGGAACTAACTAATTAGAATGTAATTAGAAATCCTAACGAAATTAGTTTAAGAGAAACTAGATGAACTAACTATTTAATTAAGGTGTAACTAAGAATTAAAATAGAATCAAACTTAATTATTTTCTCCTTGAACCCCACGGCCAACAAGGCCTTCTACCAAGTTCTTGAACCATCCTTATGACCACATGATGACTCCTAAATGACCTATGCCATGTGAATGCATGTGATGTTTTATTACAATGATTAAATCTTGATATTTTCCTACACACTAAAGCCCACGGCCATGCACTACACAGTTGGCTATTTCATTTTCATTTCCTATCAACTTTGACACTTAAACTATTTTCTCTCTTCTTTCTCTTCCAAAGAAAACCAAAAACTCCATCTTTGCTCTTCTTTGAAAGCTCACGGCCTCCACCCACCAAACCAACCTTCTCACTTCTATAATTTCATCTATTCTTACTTTCTAACTCAAACCTCATTCTAAACACTTTTCCTTTAGTGAGTTTTATCTAAATCCCTCTCTAAGTGCTTCAAAAATCAAGCTTTGATTTCCTATATCAAAGGTAATTTCTTGAATCTTTGATTCTAAGTTGGATTTCTAATTTTTTAGACCATGGTTGATCCATGGTTTGTTGCTTTCAAGCCTTGTTTATGACTTATAGAATTATTTAAGATTTCTTAGGATTTTTCTTGGTGCCACACGAATTCAAGAGGAAGGAGAGGCTTGAAGTTTGTTGTCTTCCTTAAGGTAAGAGGGAGATTAACCCCATCGGCCATATGTGGCGGTGAAGGAATGGAATTGTTTGTGTTTGTGAGTGAAAAATTCATGTGAGGATTTATTCACTCAATTGTGTAATTATTGGTTTATGCTTGTTAGATTATATTGTGTGATTATTTTATTACTTTGATAAGTATGCACGATATATATATATATATATATATATATATATATATATATATATATATATATATATATATATATATATATATATATATATATATTTGGTATGCTTATAGTTTTGATAATATGTTTACATGTGTGATTTGGAAAGCATGATAATTTTTGCGTAATTTAAGATGTGATTCACATGATGAGAAAATGTGTATGAAGACTCCAAAGAGCCTAGAGACACACGGCCTTATCACTACAAAGAGGATTAAGGATTCTAAATTATTTTTCAAATTGAGGATTAAATGATTTTATGACAAGGAATTTAATTAAGTAATTTTATACAGATTTAAAGTGTTAGGAAATGATTTATATATGAATTTTGAAGCAATATGTGAATTCGGCCAACATGTCAATTTTTGATGATCAAGATTCAAAATTATTTTACTAAGTGTAAACTTAGGCGTTTTAATAGTAAGAACTCAATTTGGTAAGTTTAGGAATTTAAAATGAATGTGATTTAATTTTTAGAATTAAAATTAGCCTAATTAAGCCATGTAGTAAAATAAAAGCCAATACTTGAAATTTACTGACGTATAGTTCACCCTCTGGGTTTTGAAGCGCGTTAGGAAATTTTGAGCTATAATATCCCAAGTTAACAAAAGGAATACAGTTTTCTGATAAACAGAAAAAATATTGATTTTTGAAGGGATTATTGTGAAATTATTATTTAAAGAAGGACTATTTTGAAAATATTTCTTAAAGAGGGATTATTATTTAAATATTATTTTATAGAATGACTATTATGCAAATAATGAGAATAAAGTCAATTTTTAGTATTAAATGAGAAAATTCTTATTTTGGACTTAAAATATTTTAGAAATACTTTACGTGATTAAAAATACGTAGAAAAACTCTTACACGATTTAAAAGTAGAAATTTGTAGCTACGCCAATGAGAAAACGTTTTAAAATCTTTACGTGATTGAAAAAATGTTGAAAAATCTTTAAGCAATTTGAAAACATAACAGAAATGTTATGCGATTGTGAAAATGTGAAAAATATTGTTACACGATTTAAAGGAACGACGAGTTGTGCCGTAGGGCCAACATATTTAATCAAGTGATTTGTAATTGTGGAAACTGGAGTACTAGACCCGAGTGAATCTTTGATATTATCGATTGTATGGGCGGTTATATAATATCATAGATACTAATGGTATTGGACAACTGTATGTACATGGGCGGTTGCGTTAATATTATTGGGAATAGTACAACGGTACTTTGTTTTGAATAAAAGTATTTTTGAACATTATACGGTGATACTGCCATATGACGGCATGTGAATAAGAAATACTGTGTGATCAATGACAGTATATGGTTGAATCATTTATCATGCATAGAAAAGCATATTCGCTTGATTTGTAGTGGTGTTTTATGCCTAAGGACTGGACGAGAACTTACAGGATAGTGGGAGGGATCCTGGGGACGTCTGGGCACGGTGATTCACTTGTTGACCGTGTTGTCATATGGTATATAAATATATACCCCTGGCCGTGAACACTGATTGCAATGCACTGACATCTCGACAAATACTATTACTTTTCATTATCCAGCATAGACAGTCTTATTAAGGGGGACAAATCTTCTGGGCGTTCATCTCTGAATTTAAGTAAACTTCATGGTGTAGGAACTGGTTGCATTGAGCACATACATAGTCAGCATTTACGCTGTTGTAATATAATATGATTGTGGTATTATCATTATGCTTGATATTATGTTGTAAGTTTCTTGGATTGTTTATCTATTATATATCCTGAACATATATGCAGATTTTATATTAATCTATGGATTGTATATATGGAACGACATTATTGTTCGTATCGTTTCTTTGCTACCATATTGGTATGTGATGTAAGGGATCTCACCTCTTTGCTATATTTGTTCTGTTTATTTCTGTTTTATGTCTATGTCTGTAAAGACTGTGGTGGCAACAAGGAAGGACTCCAAGATATTATTTGCTCAGACTTCTATCCGTTAAGATATTCCTGGCAAGGGAATTTGTCTTTTATGGAGAACTTATGTCTTTAGTGGTTGTGAACTTGGGCCAGGTTGAGTTTTTCTATAGTTTATGTAATGAGAATATTACGAATCTATGATATGTACGAGAGATGTATGTTATTCAGTTCTTATATTTTCTAGTTCAGTAAAGTTTATGTATTCTACGAAAAAGAAATTTTGAAACTCGCATTTTAGTAATATTAAATATTTTATAACTTGGGAATTTAATTATTTATAAATAGTTATTTTGAAATGTGATACCCTTCGGAGGGGGTGTTACACTTTTGATCTTGATCACTTCTTTCTTTTCTTGGTCTTCATCTTGCTTTTGTTAATCATCAAAAACTTCATTTGATATGCTTCAAGACATAAGCATTCACATTCTCCCCTTTTTTGATGATGACAAACTAAGCATTTAACAGAAAGAGAAATATTTGCATTTATTTGATTATCAGATATTTAAGCGCAACTCTCCCCCGTAATGTATGCATGAGATAGAATATGTGAAAGCGTAAAACTCCCCCGTACACATGCAATATATTTCACTAATCTCTCCCCCGTTGGCATTATCAAAAAGAAGACATAAGCATTCAGATTGGATATAATCATTTCAGCCTAGCAGGATCAATATCAGAGTATAAACCATTTAGCACATCAATATGTGATACCAATAACAAATGCATATGAAGAAAAACTTACATAGTATTTATCATTTATGCCAATAAAATTCAGAGTCATATACAAGAGCAATTATGGGGTTAGATAAAGATTAAGCATAAGGAAAGCATCGTGAAAGAACAAAACATCAAGATTAAGCAAAAGTAAAAAAAAAAGGTTTTGTAATCGATTACACTTTTATTGTAATCGATTACACGCGTTCTGTTTTCCTTGTAATCGATTACAAAGTTTGTAATCAATTACATGCTTTCTGACTTGGCTTGAAAGGCTTGACAGAGCCTTTGTAATCGATTACAAAGATCTTGTAATCAATTACAAGCTTGCTGAAATCAGTTTTTGCATTTTCAAACAGTAATTGATCAATCTCAAAGCCTTCAAATTAGTTCCAAAACATCCCAAATCAAATCCAAACAACATGTAAACATGAAAACTAACCAATCTTTGATCCAAAACACATAATAGTGCAGCAAAACGACATATTATGCATCAAAATAATGTATTGTAGGCATAATTAGATGCATGATTGATCCATTATGTCAAGTTCAAAGATATTGATATTAAACATGCCATTTCACATAAAAAGCATATTCATTTAGCATATCCAAAATATATAGAGATATTTTTCAAGATGTTAAACTAGTAAAGCATAGAGCAAATCTCCACTTAACCAAAGGATGCAAGTTCAAGCTTCTAGGAGACAAGGAGGACAGCTTGAAGTATTTTTTGGTCTTGTGCTTGGAGTAGCCACTTTTATGATTCTAAAGTCAGCTCTTGGCCTTCAAGCACACCTACAACACACTTCAATTTTTGTCTTTTGGTATCCAAATTTTCTTGGGTCCTTGTGTGTTAGTTTTTGGCAAAGTGCCTTTGGAAACCCAAACTATTTTAGTTCCTAACTTATTATTGATATTCTTCCTTACATTGCAAGTTGATGCATTATGCCCTTTTCCTACCACAATGAAAGCATTTAATAAATGGACTACTTGATATACTTGATGAAACAAAGAAATGCTTGAGAAATTTTTGTTGGTTATTGGGATTATACCCTAAACCGGCCTTTTGAAAAACACATCTTTGGTTCCCAAACAATATGTTGAAATTATCTATTCCAAAGGTAAATTTTGAAAGAGTGTTTTTCAAATCCTCAATCTCAATTTCAAATGCTTTACATGATGAGCAAGGTGAGGGTGTAGATGCATTATCAAGTGATAAACATGTCATGCATGAAGAATTTGCATCAATAAGTCTAAGAGTTTCATTTTCTATTCTTAGTTCCTCAATTTCTTTGTTTAAAATAGAGATTTTGTTTTCAAAAGAGGAAATTGTTTTCTTATATGATGAAATAAGTTTTGCAAGCCTCATAAATTCATTTTTGTTGGTGTATGCCCTAGAGGCTGATACTTTTCCTGTATTTATATACATTCTATTATGCTTATTTTAATATATGAGGCATTTCATTTATTGTGTTCTTTTTGATAAACATAATAAAGTCCTTAGAATAGTAAGTTTGATGCCATAGGACATCAAGTTGATGACTTGATCGTGAGATCCTTTTGGTTACAACACTATTCTTAAATGTCCCTAGTCAAGTATTATTGTTAATTAGGACAACAATAATATATTGAGACTAGTATGTGCATAGACTGATGACCACATCTCACGTGTCATGGATATGAGATATCAAGTTTTCACATGGGTACATATTAGAGTAATGATGTACTGGATTGACCCACTAAGAGAACACTACATGGATCGTTACGTGAGTGTCATAAGTGATTCTCATAGTGACAATGGTGTCTGTGGTCCTTTGACCCGAACTCACTACGATTCTTACATGAGGAGTTGTGTGTTTTAATACCATCAAACGTCATTTGTAACAAGATGATTATAAAGTTGGTTATTAGACATACCACGAATCATGCAGAGGGATGTAAGTGACCTTGATGGGATTTGTCACTCCTATATAACAAGAGCAATATCTTCGGGCCCCCTGATTGAGTAAGACTGCGAAATGCATGGCCATGCTCAAATGAGTCAATATGAGATATTGATCTCATTTGTTGTTACAAAGTCTACACGAGTATCAGGAAACGAAAGATTGGACTATACAAGGGTGACGCATTCCATGCCTTGTGTTCAATCTAGATATCTTGACAAAGGGACTAAACAACACAGAAACATTGGTCACGGAAAGGTTATGTCAAATCACTGACATTCTTATTACTTGGGTAGTAGTAATGTGTTGCTAGATACCGCTCACTGCTTGTAATATTAAAATAGGATTTTAATATTACTGGAAACGTAATAAGAACCTGCAAGGTCACACACATAGAGCAGACTAAAATTAGAGCAATGGATCTAAGTTGGACTCGGATTCAAATATGGGCCAGGCTCATAACAGATGGGTCTAGGGTTGCACAGCTTACCTTGCTGCTACTCACACTCACTTAAGGCAGTCACTATTATAAATAGTACTGCTAAGGGGCTGCTAAGAGATGTAATTCAGAACCCTAGCCGCACCTACAGAAAAGTGAGTGAGAGAGAACAGGTTTCTTATCTTCTCTTCACAGCTAGCACTGTGTGAGAGACGTGAGGCTCCTCTTTGAGGACGTTGGACGTTCGTGAGTTTGTTCGTGTGGATACTACAGAGACATCGTTTCTATTACGGTGTTGGTGATTCACGTCCTTCCTTTTGATCATGTTTCAAGAAGTAAATAATTTAAAAAAAACTCAGATTATGGCTTTTCTTATGGATCCTCGGTAGGAATCCCTATTTTTCCGCTGCGTGATGTAACCGCAATTCCCAACAATTATGTAGTTCTTCAAAAGCATCTTGCAATTCAACATAGGAAGAGGAACAATTTGATTCAGAATTTGAGGATGTTACCTCCATGCCATCTTCATCTTCCTCTTCTTCTCTAGCCATGAAACATAGATTGGCTTTCTCATTGTCCAAGCTATCGGTTGAATCAATGTCATTGTCATCCCAAGCTATGTAGACTCTTCTTTCTTTCTTCTCTTTTGAGGACCTCTTCTCATATTTTTCCACTTTCCTTTGATAAATTGGGCACTCCATCTTCATGTGACCCAATTTTCCACATTCATAGCATTTAGGAGTGGATGATGTTCCTTCCCCTTTGTGATAGACATTCTTTTGGGGAAAGGGAGGTCTTCTTTGAGCTCCATTCTTCTTGAAGAATCTTCTAAATTTATTTACTAGTAGAGCAAGATTCTCCTCATCTATTTCTAAGCCATCTCCATCATCATCATCATCATCATCATTATCATTATCATCATCATCATTATTAATCATAAAGGAAGTGACCTTGAGAGCTATTCCCTTCTTTTTCTTGTCAAGCACCTCACTTTTGTTGAGTCTATTTAATTCTAATTCATGTTCTTGGAGCTTGCCAAAAAGTGTGGTTAAGGTCATGGTTGAGAGATTTCTTAACTCCGTAATAGCCGTCACTTTAGGTTGCCAATGCCTGCTTAAATATCTCAACACTTTGTTAATAAGATCTTCATTAGGAAAAGTCTTTCCCAATGAAGCAAGATGGTTTATAATATGTGTAAAACATTTTTGCATTTATTGAATGCTTTCATTTTGGCTCATTTTAAAAAGCTCATATTCATGAGTGAGAGTATTAATCCTTGATCTTTTCACTTCACTAGTACCCTCATGAGTTACTTGTAAAGTTTCTCATATTTCTTGGGAAGATTTACAATTTGAGACTCTAAAGAACTTATTATACCCCAAGGATGTGGTAATGATGTTTTTGGCACTCAAATTATATTGGACCTTTTTCTTATCATCATTGGTCCATTCATTTCTTAGTGTATTAACTCTTACACCATTAACAACTTGTGTGGGGATAAAAGGACTATTTTCAATAGCATCCCACATATCTAAGTCAATAGCTTCAATAAAAATTTTCATTCATTCTTTCCAATAAGCATACCCATCCCCATTGAAAAAGGGAGGTCTATAGATAGATGAACTTTCTGAAAAATCATTTGAGGAGGCCATCACTTTCTCTTGAAGCTGCTAAGCCCTTTACACAAGAGCCTAGCTCTGATACCACTTGTTACCAAGTGGCCTCAAACTCAAGAGGGGGGTGAATTGAGTTTTTGAAATATTTTCGTAAATCTTTCGTAAAACGTTTGTTTATCAATTTTTGTTGAAGCTATTGGATAATTGAAGTGAATAGATAAATGAGATTGAATACTTCACTCACAAATTAAATAAGCCAAGATGAATAACATTCAAGCAAGCATATAAAATAAATGCACAAATGTAAAGAGATAGGGCTGAGAGAATCAAAATAAGGATTTATCCTAGTTCAGCCACCCCTTGTGACCTACGTCTAGTCCTCAAGCGAACCACTCGAGATTTGTTGATGTATACCCTAGAGGCTGATACATTTGTCTGTATTTATATACATTCTATTATGCTTATTTTAATATATGAGGCATTTCATTTATTGTGTTCTTTTTGATAAACATAATAAAGTCCTTAGAATAGTAAGTTTGATGCCATATGTTATCAAGTGGATGACTTGATCGTGAGATCCTTTTGGTTATAACATTATTCTCAAATGTCCCTAGTCAAGCATTATTGTTAATTAGGACAACAATAATACATTGAGACTAGTATGTGCATAGACTGATGACCACATCTCACAGGTCATGGATATGAGATATCAAGTCTTCACATGGGTACATATTAGAGTAATGATGTACTGGACTGACCCACCATGAGAACGCTACATGGATCGTTACGTGAGTGTCATAAGTGATTCTCATAGTGACAATGATGTCTGTGGTCCTTTGACCTGAAATCACTATGATTCCTACATGAGGAGTTGTGTGTTTTAAAACCATCAAACGTCATCTGTAACAAGGTAATTATAAAGTTGGTTATTGGATATACCGCAAATCATGCAGAGGGATGTGAGTGACCTAGATGAGATTTGTCACTCCTACATAACAGGAGCGATATCTTTGGGCCCCCTGATTGAGTGAGACTACGAAATGCATGACCATGCTCAAATGTGTCAATATAAGATATTGATTTCATTTGTTGTTACAAAGTCTAGTCGAGTATTAGGAAATGAATAATTGGACTATACAAGGGTGACGCATTCCATACCTTGTGTTCAATCTAGATATATTGACAAAGGGACTAAACGACATAGAAACATTCATCACGGAAAGGTTATGTCAAATCACTGCCATTCTTATTACTTGGGTAGCAGCGATGTGTTGCTAGATACCGTTCACTGCTTGTAATATTAAAATGAGATTTTAATATTACTACCAACGTAATGAGAACCTGCAGGGTCACACACATAGAGCAGACTAAAATTAGAGCAATGGATTCAAGTTGGACTCAGATTCAAATATAGGCCAGACTCATAACAGATGAGTCTAGGGTTGCACAGCTTACCTTGCTACTGCTCACACTTACTTAAGGCAGTCACTATTATAAATAGTACTGCTAAGGGGCTACTTAGATACACAATTTTCAGAACCCTAGCCGCATCTACAGAAAAGTGACTAAGAGAGTGACAGGTTTCTTGTCTTCTCTTCGCAGCTAACACTGTGTGAGAGACGCAAGGCTGCTCTTTGCGGACGTTGGACATTCGTGAGTCTATTTGTGTGGATACCACCGAGACATCATTTCTATTACGGTGTTGGTGATTCACGTCCTTCCTTTTGATCACGCTTCAAGAAGTAAATATTTTAAAAACTCGGATTATGGCTTTTTGTATGGATCCTTGGTGGGAATCCTTTTTTCCGCTGCGTGATGTATCTGTAATTCCCAATAAGATTTTCCACTAAACTTCAAGCTTGAACGGGTGCTTGAAAACCTTTACAGATTAGAGCACTCAATAACACCTTGGGATACCTCATCCTTGTGCTTTGAGCCTCAAAACAGGGACGCCTCACCCTTTACAACCTTTGAGGGATACCTCACACTCTTTACACCTTTGAAGGATACCTCACATTCTTTTCAATGAGGGATACCTCACTCTCTTTACAGAATAGACAAAGTGTTTGAATGATAAAAACTCTCTCAAAGAGTAAATTAATACAAATTGAAGCTCTAGAATGCCCCTTTTGAATATCTTAAGTTTTCTCACAAAAATAGGGAAAAAACATTTTCAGAATTTGATTATCGTATACAAGTGTTAGATTGATGTTCTGAATTAAAGGTTAACCCTTAATGAAGCCCTAAGGCAAGTATTTATAAGTTATTGGAAGAAAGGAGCCATTGGGTAGTATTTATGGCAATATTAAAAGCTAAGAAAATAGTAATTGGCTGCTGTCAGACCACTGGTAATTGATTACACAATCTCTGTAATAAATTACATGGCTGTTTGAACGTGTTCTTGGCTTTCTGGGCACTTGGTAATCGATTATTAGCTTAGTGTAATCGATTACAATGCCTCTGACTTTCTTGTAATCGATTACCATTTCTCTGTAATTGATTACAAGGCTTCTTGAATGTGTTCTTGCCTTTCTGGACTCATTGTAATCGATTACTAGCTTGGTGTAATCGATTACAAGGCTCTGTTTGCTATGTAATTAATTACAAACATCTTGTAATCGATTATCTTGACCTTTGAACACATTTTTCAAGTCTAATTGAGTATGTTAGCCATTTCTAACACTTAGATCATTGGATTAAACATAAATGCCTTCATGAATATTGAATCCAAGATTAAAATCAACATTTCTTGAAAAACATGTTTAACTTTGAATTCACAAGCTGATTTTGAAAACGATATTTAAAAAATCATTTGAAAATCATTGAGATACTTAAAGGGCATTTTACATTGATATTCTAGGACCTATAACCTATATCAAATATACCTCTTTTGATCTTTGTTTTCTTCTTTTGATCTTGATCACTTCATTTTGATCTTGGTCTTCATCTTGCTTTTGTTAATCATCAAAAACTTCATTTGATATGCTTCAAGACATAAGCATTCACAGTTAACAGGATGTTGATGTAGTGAAACAAATGTTCCTATACAAGATAGAGTTGATGTTGATGCTCATGATGAACAACCAGCTTCAAAAATACCTTTATCTCTAAAATCAAAAATCCAAGTTTTCACTTAGCTTAGGGTTAATCCTATTCCTATTATCTTTAATTGGACGCCTAATTCGCATAATTTAGGCTTAGGATGCGAGTATTATGCTCAAAACATTCTTAATAGCTCTATGTACCAGTCAGCCAACTTTCAAGTGTTAAAACACCATCAAAATGTCAATGTTTTGATAAGTGTTCTCATAAGAATTGAAGATATATGTCTTAGCTTTCAAATGACGCTAGTTTAAGGTCCATATCACATCTATAACCCAACTTATGGCCCAATATTTACACATCGTCTAAGTTCCAACGACAACATCTCTGTTCTGATTTCGTGGCCCAGTTTGACTTACTAGACAACTAATTCAGCATTTGAGTTATTCATCAAAGTTCTAAAGCTTTCTCTCAGATTTCCTATAAGGTAAAATTCATAATTTTCGATGTCTAGAACGCAAATTATGTTCAAAATACAGAAACAGTGTAAAATTCTCAATAATGCTAAAAAATACAATTAAGCCCAATTTGAACCCAAACTTATAAAAAATACAAAATATTTTGCACACTAATTAGCACACCCCCACACTTGTTCAAGAACTCTTCCAATGACAATGTCAATGCTCTCCTATTCCCTAAGGTTAGATAAAAACATGATTTTCTATTTAAGGCATGCAATAAGCTAAAAATAAAGAATGGTCAAATAAGCTCAAGGGGGTTAATCTTGAGTGGTAATATGCAGGGTTACAAAAATAGTAAACAGAAAAATAGAATTAAAAACAAAAAATAGTAAACATAATATAAATTTCTCCCCAACACTTAAATGTTATATTGTCCTCCATGTAAAGCTTAAAAATCATCAAATCATTAATATCAAATAAAATATCATCAACAAATCTAGGACAAGTAAAATAAAATAGAGAGGGAAGAAACATCCTTATCAAGTGATGTAAATGGCCAGTTGTTCTTGCACTTGAAGACCACAATTGCATTGAAAACTACCTGAAACAAGGGAAACAATGGTTAGTAGTTAACTATACTCTTAATATGATTGATTAAACTTAGAATGATCCCCGACAACTGCGCCAAAATTTGATAGCTGCCGAGACTATCAAATTATATCAATTTATAAACTAATTTATCAAAATACTTGTAGTACAAGGCACAATCAGGTCGAGCCCTTGGATCACTCTAATTAAGCAATTAAATTAAGAAGTTAACAAAAAGGGAAAAAAGGTTACAAAATTAACTAACAAAAAGTAATTAAAAACTGTAAACATAATTAAGTAACCAATCAATCTAAGGAAATCAATTATTCTTTAGTTTAATCCTTCTTTGATCACTAAGAATCTATTCAATAGCTAACCAAGTTCTTGGCTTTAGATCATATTAAGAAGCTTTAAGATGATCAACGAATTATGTACTAGATAAGCATCTAGAATTTAATTAATCAAGATTAAATGAATTAAGCACCTATTTAATCCTAAATTAAGTTAAAATCCATAATTCAACCAAGCTAAATAATCCATCAAATACCTTTGATGCATTATTTAATCTCTTCTATTCAATTGCTAATCAGATTCTTGGTCTTAGATCACATCAAGAAGCCTTAAGATGATCAATGAGTTCTCTACTAGATAACCATCTAGAATTTAATTAATCAAGATTAAATGAATTAAGCACCCATTTAATCCTAAATTAATCTAAAACTCATAATTCAACTAAGCTTAACAATCAAAATCTAAGAAGCTTTTGATGCATTGTTTAGTCTCTGTAATCCTCATTAACACATGGTAATTATGCAATTATCACATTAACTTCCAAATCAAATTAAACAATTCAATTCATATTTAACAAAATTGAAAGAGTTAAAGAAAAACTTGGTTAACAAGTAAAAGCGAAACTTGATTAACAAGTAAAGACAAACTTGATCAATAATTAAATGTAAAATAATCAAAACAAAATCTCAAAATTAAACATCAAGATTGTCAATCCATAGGATTGATTAAAAGGTTCTTCCCTCTCATCCACAGGGATGAGAGGGAAGAGAAACATAAAAGAAAAGAAACCTAAAGAGAAGAGGGAAGAAGAAAGATGAAGAGAGAAAGTACAAGCAAGAGCAGTTAGGAAAAAATTAGGGTTGAGTTTCATGGTTACAACTGCTACTTAAATAAATATCTCCAAAATAAAAAAATCTAACTTTTTCCTTAACTTAGGGTTAATCATCTTCCTCTTGGCTTTAATTGGACACATAATTAGCATAATTTGAGCTTAGGATGAGAGAATTATGCCCAAAACATTCTTAACAGCTCTCTAAACCTATCAGCCGACTTCAAAGGGTTAACACACCATCAAAATGTCATTGTTTGGATAAGAAATCTCATAATAATTTAAGATATATGTCTCAGCTTTCAAATGGTACCAATTTTAGGTCTATATCACACCTACAGCTCAAATTATGACCTAATCTTTGTACATTTATCCAAGTTCCAGTGATAGCATCTCTGTTCTGATTTCGTGGCCCAATCTAACATACTAGACATCCGATTTAGCCTTCACATTTTCATCAAAGTTGTAGAGTTTTATTTCAGATTTCCTAAAAGATAAAATTCATAATTTTTAGATGACTATAACTAAAGTTATGCTCAAAATATAGAAACAATGTAAAATTCTCAATAATGTTAAAAAATACAATTAAGCCCAATTTGAACCTAAACTTATAAAATGTGACCAAAACCAATCAATTAAGCACATAAGAGGTCTAAGAGACTAATTATTATTGAAATAAGTTTACCTCAATGGTTTAATATGTTAAGTTTTGATGATGAAAAATATAAGACAAAACAAATGATGTTTATGCTATATAGACATGCTTAATAGATTATATTGGATCATGCATGATCATGTACTTCATTTTGTTACATTTCATATAAGAATCATGTATATTCTTTATTGCATCTTTTATAGGATATATCCAATAATATGTTATATGAGTGATATTAAATTAATATTGGATTTGACCCTATTTAAATGAAAATGTGTAAAATGTTCTTTGTTAAATCCTATATTGAGCATATCTATTAGTAATTGATAAATGTCTTATTTGGATATGTCTATGAAAGTCTTATATGCATGTTAGACTAACTAGAGTTATACATTTATGAGTCATGCATGTGAAGATATTGAATTATGAATTTGAACTAACTATGTTCGTTTTAAGTGAGTAATACTTTGTAGGATAGTTTAAGTACCAAGAGTGAGCATTGCAACAAGAAAACGAAAGATCAAGTCCCAAGGATCTTCAAGTTTAGTTTATAAGACTTAGATCTTTTGTAAAGGTAAATAGAAATCACACTAAACTCAAATATATTTTTAAATCTTTACAAATGCTAAAATGCCCAACAAACATGTTTTGAAAAGCTAGTCATGGTGGTAGATCAAAACTATAAAAATAGTTAAGTTTGAGTTTTGAAAAGATAACCTTTAGTTACTCTTTTGATTATAACTTTAAAATTACTTTGCGTTTTGTTCTAAAACTTATTTCATATGAAAATAGATTCATAGATCTTTCCAATGAGTGGTAATTTGCTTAAAACGGGTGAGAAATGAAGAAGATATGACCATATAAAGTTTGTTTTTGAAACCAGAGTGTAATAACTGATTATAGAATACCCATAACCAGTTATTCACTAAGTTAGGAGCGTTTCTTCATGTTTTTAAAGCTCCTAACCGATTATGGCATTTCAATAACCGGTTATTCGCGCGCTATAATGTTTCCTGATGAAACCAATAACTAGTTATTCAAAACTAATAACTGGTTATGGGAAACCAATAACCTGTTATTGAACAATAATAACTAGTTATCTAGGCAACCAGAAAATGTGAATAATGGCTAGTTTTTGACATTTAATGCCCCTAACTGCCACCAAGCTCTAAAGTACATTGGGCTATAAATACAAGTGTTTGGGCATTAAAGAAAAGTTGGGAATCAATCTGAACAAGCTTCTTGATAATTAAATATGAGTTTTAACTCTCTTTTATTATAAACCTTTGTTTTATGCTTTAGTATGTGATTCCTTAATACCCATTGGGCTTCAATTTGTAATATCTACTCTTGAGAGAGTTTATATTCATATACACTTTGTGTAATCTGTAAAGAGGTTGAGGTATCCCTCAAAGGATTGTAAGGGTGAGATATCCCTTGTTGTTGAGGCTCAAGTACAGAGGGTGAGACATCTCAAGGTGTATTGAGTGCTCTTGGTTGTAAAGGTTTTCAAGTGCCTATTCAAGCTTGAAGGTTTAGTAGAAAATCTCGGGTGGTTCACTTGATGACTGGACGTAGGTCACAAAGGGTGGCTGAATCAGGATAAATCTTTGTGATTGCTTTTATTAACTCTATCTCTTTACATTTGTACTTTAATTATACATGCTTGAGTTGAACTTAATATCTAGCTTATTTTCTTGATTTATCCTTTAACCCAAGTTGTGTTTGAGTAATCTATAATAGTTGTACCTTTGCTATGCATTTTTCGCTGTATTTATTAATTGAGTGCTTCAAAATGCTTAATTTATTAATAGTATTTTAAAAATTTGTAATCACCTAATTCACCCCCCTCTTGGGTGATGGTTGCCATGGCTAACAAGTGGTATTAGAGTTTCGTGCTCTATTGAAAGCTTCACCACTTAGAGTTAAAGATCCTTGTTTGTTGGCAACTATTGAAAGCTTTTCAAAATAGAAGGTTTTGAAATTGATAAACCACCATTCTTTGATGGTGTGCATTTTGTTTATTGGAAAGCTAGAATAGAGTTTTATATACAATCTATTGATTTGGATTTATAGGTTGTTATGCTTAATGGATTTAATTGCAAATCAAAATAAACTTGGAATAATTATGACAAGAAATGCTTTTCTTTGAACATTAGAGCAATGCAAATTTTGAGAAGTTGTTTAAATGATGAGACTTATGCTAAAATTAAGAGTTGCTCTAGTGCTAAATATATATGGGATGCTCTTGATGTTATCTATCTTTCTAACAATGATTTTTTGCATAAAGTTGTATATAGAGAACAAGAAGAGCAAAAGCCTCTAGAGGAAGACAATATTGAAAAATGTCCTTAAGAGTGTATTCAAAGTAAGAAAATGAGCTTAATGCCTCATGGTGATAATGGTACTCAATTTGAAGAAGAAGCAAAACAAAACAAAATTGAGAAGGAAGATGTTCTTGAATTCTTGGTGGACAATAGTGAAGAAGATTGTGATTTTTTTAAAGAGTTAAGAATGCTAGAAATTAAGACTACTTCATATATGCCTAAAAAGGACTTTAAGGTAAATAATCCTAAACTAGATTATAGTCCTTCCTATTATGAGCTACAATATGCATATGATGATTTATATGATGGTTTATTAAATTTAGAAAAGAAAAACTTATCATATTTAGAAAACATTTACTCTATTGAAAATGAAATTGAGACTTTAAAAAATGAATATACTTTTCTTAATAAGAAAATGCCTTTGAAATATGAAACCTCAACTACTTGTAAAAAGTGCATTAATTTAGAAAACTAAGTTGAGGACTTATATTCTGAATTTCCCAAAGTTAATGATTCTAATTGCTTACATTCTATACTTGTTAATGAGAATAAAATTAATGTTATTCCATATGAAAATTCAAGTAAGGCTTATGGTAAAAATAGTTTAAAATGTAAAAATAACAAAAAACTTAAGTTTTCCAAAAATGATCTTCAAAGAACTAAGCCATTATTAAATTTAATTGTTTACAATTTTTATGGTCATCTAGCATATATTTCTCATTTACGCAATTATAGAAGAAATCCTTATACGAGAAATAGTATGGTATAGGTTCCTAAAGATCTTAAAAGTCCTAGTACTAACATTCAAGGACTCAAGATGAAGTGAGTACCAAAATGTCCTTCTAGTGTTTTAATTATGCAGAAATTTTCTCAAAAGGATGGACTAATTGGTCAAGAAAAAGAGGAATCATCAAGGAGAATGCTTCCAAAGCCCAATGGTAGAAGTTTTGGTCAAAGAAGAAAGATGACTTCAACCAAAGCTTCTCAAGTACAAAATGTAGAACTTGTAAAGTTCAAGACTCCAAAAGAGAAGTAATGGATAAGCAAAAGTATTTCCTTGATTATCATGGTCAAGGTATCAAAAGTTTTTACCTCTTATACACATTCACTTGTAAAGTCAATGAATTTGAGGTATATTCCTTGTAGGTCTTAAGTGTTTGATAGAATCAAGTGTACTTAATAAAAGTTAAATATTATATATAACACATGATTATGTTCATTATTGTTACACCCTTTGCTCACTATTTTGCATATTTCTTGATCATAGGGTATTCTATGACTATATATGCTTTCTATGCTTTAAATTGTCTATATATCATGAAAGTAAGCATGCTATTGGCTATGTGATTAATGGTAATTGATTATTTAATTTATTGTACTTAATTTACATACTATGAAAAAATTGATCTTTATGAGAGCATAATAGATTAATAATCAATGACTAGCCTTGATGGATCCAAAATTGGTGGATACCAAAGAAAGTACTTTGATTTGTGTTGCATGGTGACTATTAGTTCAAATATGCATTGAAGTGAAATATAACTATACTACTTGAGATTGAAAAAATTTGAAGTGGTCTAAGTTCTCCAAGAGTGGTGAAAACATAAAAAGAATGACATAGAGAACCACAACATTCTCAAGGAGCCTTGAGACATTGAAGTTGGAGTCACCTACAAAAATTCAAAAAGTACACTTTTAGTGATATCAATCTATTATCCTCACTTAAGCTTTAAATTGAATATCATGTGATATTTGGAGAAGTAGAGTGTTGTTTTTATGCCTTAACATGCCTTAAGTTATGTTTTTTAGCATTATGTCTTGAAAGTATCTTTACATATGCTAACATACTAGATAAGCACATACCTCATTTGGAATGACATGTTTTATGGTAATATCTTTGTTCTTGAGCTTGTGAGTAATTCTCTTTGTTCAAATATGGAAATCCACATACTCATAAGTAGTTTTGATCCTTTCTCTTTGATGCTTAATTGTCTTAAATACTTACTTGGAGATTGAAAAGTTAAAAGTTATATATGTAACACCCGCTTTCGGGAGGCATTACATTTAAGACCGACTCCTTTAAAATCCTTTACTCAAGTTATAAAAGTTAATAGTATAATATATGAGTTTCAAAAGCTTCTATTCATGGATAACATAAACTGGTTAAGTTTTAGAAACACAAAACATAAGAACCATAAAATAGACTTTTCATAAAATGAAGTTTGTTACATCCATAAATACATTACATCATGTTCTAAAAGTATAAAATTTAAGTGTTCCAAAAAGTAAATATATACATATAATTACCAAATGAAGATTGAGCTTTGTCCAAATCCAAACACCTGAAGAACAGGGTCCTGCACCCGATCTTCATCCCCTTTGGGGATCTCCAACAGACAAAGCCCCCAGTCGGGTCATGTCACTACGGACAGGAGTCCGAGCAGTCGACTCCACAGAGTCCTTCCTAGAGGAAGCTCCCCAATCATCCCAAAGCTCCCAAGGGGCATGTAAAATTCCAAGTGAACAACTGCATCCATAGTAAATGTAGTCGCCTCATGCCGAGTGCTACTCCAAAGCAAAGTGACATCTCCATCATACCGAATGCATCCTGTGTCCCACTGAACACTCCACACTCCGATGCCCCTGTGGAATTGCAGCTGGGTGAAACTTTGCAGATCTTGCCTTGCCGTCATCACGGTCTTTTTTCATCATAAGTATAATATAGAAACAGACAGAATAATACAATAGAGGAGGTGAGATCCCCTACATCAATACCATCATGGCAACAAGAAACACAATGAAAGACAATAATGCCTTTTATATACAATGATATCAAGAAATAACAGGTATAATCATAGCAGTACAGGAATAAGACAGATCAACAGGTATGAGACAGATCAACAGGTATAGTCATGTTATCAATTAATATATGATTCAGCAAAGTACATCGAAATACATAAACACCGACTATACCACAGCAAGATGTACACTGATTATGCATATGCACAATGTGTATGCTGGCCATCCTTATGTACAATGCAACTAGTTCCTACTCCATGGAGCTAACAATTCAGAAATGAACATTCTAGAAGACCTGTCCCCCCCTCAAAAGACAGTCTACGCTGGACCACAAAAAGGATAGTGCTTGTCGGGTCCTCGTCGTGCATTGCAACAGTGTCCACGGCCAGGGATATACAATGTGACAACAGGTCACTAAGTAGAACACCTCGCCCTGACGCCCCCCTGAGATCCATCATGGATCACACTTATCCTGTAAGTTCTCATTCACTCCTAGGCACAAAAGCCGACTGTATAATGTCCAATGCATGAATGATGAAATCAAACCACCATTGTACCGTTCCCTAATGGTATTAAAGTAATTGCCCATACAATTGTCCATTACCATTAGTATCAATGATATTATATAACTGCCCATACAATTACATAATACCAATGATCCACTCGGGTCCAGTACTTCGGTTCCACAATCCACTCGGGTCCAGTACGTCGACTGGGTAGTAACCTTACTGTTACTCTCAGTCATAAGATATCTTTGTCACATAATGCAGAAAATCATTGTTCATGTCTCACAGTAACCTCACTATTACTTTCAAACACAATATATCTTTATTACAAAATTTAGAGAAACATCATTCATGTCCCATAGTAACCTTACTATTATTTTTAAATACAAGATACCTTTATTGCATAATTTAGAAAATTATCATTTATCACCTTGAGCTCACAAATTCTTTTCCTTTCCCTAAACCCTAAAATACCTTAAGTTTTCATTGCTAAAATTCCTCAAAATATCATTTACTAATATTCTTTTCAAAAATTATATTATTTTTAATTTAATAAAACATTTTCCATTCTTATCTTCTAAATCTTTATTTCTTTATCATTAAACCAATTAGATTCACCACCAATAAATCATTATCCTTATTCTAAACTAAGTAGATTCACCACTAATAAATCATTATTATTATCTCAACCAACTAGAACCCCACTAACAAATCATTATTATTATTCCAAACTATTCTCAAAACTATTCCTAGTAATATATTTAAAAGTCATTATCCCTCAAATCATAACATTGGGGTTATCTTCTCTCCTTACTTATCGATCCTTTGATCCTAATTAGTCTCCCAAATCATCTAAGCAATATCTTCTAGTATTCTTTCTAAAAATTTCATTGTTCAACTTCTAAATGAAATCCTTTCCATCCTAATTATTCTTCCATCCTATTATCAACTATGTCAAGTCTCCAAATTCAATCTTTCATCAAATTATCAAACATCTTGGCCAGAATCAATTCTTTACAATGGTAAAAACTTGTTTCTTTCCTCTTTCAACTTGTACCCTCATGAATCATTATCCTTGTAACCTAATCATCTAAATCTTTAATCAATAGACATTTTTCTCATGGATACTTCTTCCTAGGCCAAGAAGACCGTGAGCCTCAAGAGATCAAGGGGATCAAAAATCAATTCTTTTATAACATAATCATGGCATGCCGCATACTTTAATCATCACAATTAATTAAGTCCATGCTTACTATCAAAATCACATCATCACATATATTCATTAAGCCATCAAAATCATCTCTTGCATATAACACATAATATAATCATACAAAACAAACATAAATTTAAAAGTCACACAATCGAGTAGATGAATCCTCATGTGGATTCTTCACTCCCAACACAACCATTCATTACTCACCACCATGAGTGATTGATGAGGTTAATCTCCCTCTTACCTCAAGTGTAGCTCCCTAGCTCCTTGTGAGTCCTCTTGAAAAACTTCTCCTTCCAAGGAGATCCTTAAAACAAAACAACACACAAACATCAACATTTAGGGTTTGGAAATAAGATGATTTTGAATGAACCCACAACAACAAAATGTCTTAGTATGAGGTTTTAATTCAAGAGATGTGGATGGATAAAATTAAAGAAGATTAAGAGAGTGGGTTAAGGGTGTGGCCGTGAGACTCTTCAAGAGAAAAGAAGAGAGTTTTATACTTTATTTTCTTGATTCTTGGTAGAAAAATGGGAATGAACTAGGTGAAAGCATAAAAATCAATTCTTTGATTCTTCAAAGTAGTCTTGGCCGTAAGCCTTGGGAGAAAGAGGTGGAATAAAATATTTGATAGATAGTCATTCACAAACAAACAAGGAAAGCTTAGGAAAAATGAAAACTTTACCTTAGAAGCTTTCAAATCTTAGATTGTAGAATCACTTGAATAAGCCAAAATCTTCATCCAAATGGTCTTAGGAAAGGATATTGATTCAAGAAATGTGGTTGTTAGAATTTTTAGAAGGTGAGATGGTGGTATTTGGGGTGGTGGTCGTGAGGTGAAGGAGAGAAAATGGAGATGAGAGCTTTAGGGGTGATTTCAACAAGAAAATATCTTCAAATAATATTTAGTTTCAAGCAATGTGATTGCTTGAAATCAAATAAACATGGAGGGTGGAGGAAGAGGTGTGGCCGTGTGGTTGGAGAGGAGAGGAAGAAGAGAGAAAATGAGATAAAGTTAGAGAAAACTTTTGAGTGGAGAGAAAGAGTGATAACTTTTGTGAAAATGTGAAAGGTGATGGCTTGGGAAAAGATGACAACCTTGTCATCTTTTCCACTCCTCCAAAATCATGCCCCCATGGGAGAAAGGAGCCAAACTTTCTTTGCAAGTTTCTCCTAAAGCTTCTTCAAGAAGCTTATCACATTTTTCCAAAAAGTCAAATTGTGATGTCATATAGTGATGTCACTTAGATGATATCATAAAAGTGACTAAGTAAAAATAATTTACTAGATTTTTATTGCAAGCTATTATTCGGCAGATAATAGTCACAGTTAACAAGGCCGGTATTCATTGTCCAATGGACAATAGAGTGTACTCAAATTTCATAAACTGTGTCTGGCATTGGATTTAGTAAGATCCCCTGTCACCGTTTCCACAGTCCAAGGTTTTCCAGCCTTCGGGAAATTATTTCATTTTCCCGGCCCCGCTGAGCGCACGCAACAATGAGGAATATATTAAAATAATCAAACAATTTAGATAATTGCAGAAAAATTCACAAAAATCACAAATATTATAAAATGAATATATATTATGAAACATGCAAATTTTTGGGGTGTTACAATATATCTTCTTGTTTGAAATTGCTTGATATGTTCATATCTTGAAAACAAGAAGTAAATGATTCATTTTGTGTCTTGAACTTGTCTTTGAACTTCAATGATTTTTACATTGAACTATATCTTGAAATGAATTATAAATGGTTTCAAAAGTTATAGTTCCATGGATTTTCAATTCTTGCATTACAATAAGGGACTTTTTGTTCTTGATTGGCATGTGTACATATTAGAATTCTTTACTTGATATTACATGTCTTCCATGATCATTGTTTGCCCCAAAATACTTATATATGTTTTGATGATGATCAAATGTTTCTTGATAAACTTGAATCGTGCCTTAAAATGCTTAAATCATAGTTTTGGATTCAAGTGCATATGTTCTTCTTATGTTTTTATTAGAGCTAACTTTGCATAGTTGATAATATGATACATGTTTTACATTATATATCAACCTAAGTTATGCTTGTAAATAGGCTTAAATGATATTTGATGCTAACCTATGTTTTAGAGAACTTTTAGAGTTAGCTTTGCAAGTGTCTCTATGTGCTTTAAATATAGCCATCAAATATTGAAATGTCAAGCATAAATGAATAAAGAGAAGAGTTGAATGAAGAGGGACATGAGGAAACTTTATTCAAGTGCAATGGAATGGAATACTCAATGGAAGAAAGCCCAAACTCAAAGGACCAATAAACGAAGAACATTATAAAGAAGCATCACTCTATCTAACTCAATAAGTATCTCTATTCCTAAGCTATTAAGATATTCTATATGTTATAGATTGTATGATACTTGTTAATAAATTGATCTTAAATGATTAGATGTTTTCCTTACATGAGAAGTATGCTTAACATTGACAAAGTGCCTAATTGGATATTAACTTGCTAATTTTGTCATTGCATATAGGGTGGATGATGTTAGTACTATATATACTTTGATCCCTATAGCATATTTCATTAAGGTAAATGATTGATATTTATGATTCTCTTGATCTATGGGTTTTTAGTGGTATAGCACCTATAAGAATCATGCTCTTGTTTCGAAAAGAGTTTATGGTTTGTTTAAAAAAAATTTAAAGAAAAATCCCTTATCATATTTGAAAAAAGCTTTTCAAGTTTCATATCCTTGAGAATCATTTGAACTTGTCTTAAGACCTTGAAAGTTTTTTTTCACCTCGTAATTGTCTTACAAATTTGGAAATCATTGGATAAATGTAATACTATCTTCTTTTGCTTTGAAAAGTTTTATCAAGTCCTGAGAGAATGTTTAAGAAAGTTTCCAAATTAATCTTTTGAAATATTCTGTAGAACTCATCTTAATAGTTCAAAAGATAAGCATTGTTATGTGTTTTTAATATAAAACATCTTCACCCTTCTAAAATGATTTTGAAAATATAATGTGTTCTTATACAATTCTTTTTGAAAGAGATAGAAGTTTTTAAATAGTTTTTGTTTGATGGATTAAGATTAAGTATCTTTTGCCTTACTTTACTTTATGGTAATGTTCTTACATGGTCTTGGTATACATATTTCACCTTATCTATCTTGTGCTTCGATGAGGGGGAGCCTAGCTCTTAAGTTATTTATATCTCTTGGCATACATCCTTATTTGATTACATAAAGTGTTTTAATATTATCTTATGCTAAATGTTGATGTACCAAAATATGACAAGCATTGCATGAATAATCTTTTATATCTTGAAAGCATGTTTGTTTCATCTCTCTATGCTTGAATCATATGTAGAATCAAAGAGGGGGAGATAATTATGTTTTGAATAACTAGAAGAAGTTTTTGGCTTTGATGATCCTACTCTTTTTGGTAATATGAGTTTTATCTATAGGGGAGAGAAAATATTATCTTTCCTTCCTAAGCCTTTTTGTTGATGTCAAATAGGGGGAGTGAGAATTGGAAAGAAAAATATGTTCTTGTGCTTATTGTTTGATATGCTTATACGAATATCTATTCTTCTATATTACTCAACATATTTTTTTTTTGACGATTTGTCATCATCAAAAAGGAAGAGATTGTAGAAATAAGTTTGCCCCAATGGTTTAATATATTAAGTTTTGATGATGACAAATATAAGATAAAAAGAATTATGTTTATGCTATATAGATGTGCTTAATAGATTATATTGGATCATGTATGATCATGTACTTCATCTTGTTACATTTCATATAAGAATCATGCATATTCTTTTATAGCATCTTTTATAGGATATATCCAATAATATATTATATGAGTGGTATTAAATTAATATTTGATTTGACTCTATTTAAATAAAAATGTGTAAATTATTTTTTGTTGATTCTTATATTGACATATCTATTAATAATTGATAAATGTATTATTTGGATGTGTCTATGAAAGTATTATATGCATGTTAGACTAACTAGAGTTATACATTTATGAGTTATGCATATAAAGATATTGAATTATGAATTTGGACTAACTATGTTTATTTTAAGTGAGTAACACTTTGTACGATAGTCCAAGTACCAAGAGTGAGCATTGCAATAAGAAAACTAAAGATCAAGTCTCAAGGATCTTCAAGTTTAGCTTATAAGACTTAGATCTTGTGTAAAGGTAAATAGAAATCATAATGAGCACAAATATATTTTTAAATCTGTACAAATGGTTCTTACTTGCTAAAATGCTCAACAAACATGTTTTGAAAAGCTAGTCATGGTATTAGTTCAAAACTATGAAAAATAGTCAAGTTTGAGTTTTGAAAAGCTGACCTTTGGTTACTCTTTTGACCATAAATTTAAAAATACTTTGAGTTTTATTCTGAAACTTATTTCATATGAAAATAGACTCAAAGATATTTCCAATGAGTGTCATTTGCTTAAAGCGGATGAGAAATGAAGAAGTTATGACTATATAAAGTTTATTTTCGAAACTAGAGTGCAATAACTGATTATGGAATACCCATAATCGGTTTTTCACTAAGTCAGGAGTGTAACAACCCAATATTTATTATCCGAATATATCGTCATATAAATGAATAACCCAATACTGGTCATGCTATTACTAACAAACATTAACAATTAACCCATATTATTCATACACAATGAGTAAATATGGAGAGCTTTGAAAGCAAAAGTTATATATATACATCACAACCTCAAAGGGTATACTGTTATACATAACTCAAAATAACTAAGCAAATATAACACATGTATGAGCTCAGCTCAAAATAGCATCTATACTATGCTAGTCTTCATACATCTTCTTCTTCTCTTTCGAAGAACTCACACTTGGATTTACATGGTGACACGATCGGGTTGAGAAAACATATCTTAGTAGAAGTATTTCAATACCAATATGTGCATAAACATATATAATCATTCAGATAATATTAACGATTATCAAAATAACACTTCATCACAGAAGCGAACAACATCTCCATCTCAACAATACGTAATCACCCATACAATTGCAATGCATGAATAATGTTATGAAAGCAACCGCCCATACAATCGCTATGCTATGCTTAATTATGTCTAATGTGTATGTCTATGCAAGTCCTAAGAATGAATGCAGTTTCAAGATGTCATAAGCCCTCAGACGTATTGAGGATATTACCCACCTCAACTGCTCTAGGATATGTTATGATATGTTATGGTTTATCAGACATAGTGAGAATATGACTCACCAACATTATCTATCAAAACAACAGAGGATATTACTCACCTCCACTGGTCAAACAAAGCAAAGAGGATATTACTCACCTCCTTACTCAACAATGAAATAAGGATATTACTCACCTTATTACACAGAACATAGAAAGAATATTACTCACCAATCTATGCCTCAAACAACACAAAGAGGATATTACTCACCTCAATGTGCTTCACAAACAATAGAGAGGATATTACTCACTAATCTATTGAACAAACACATAGAGAGGATATTACTCACCAATCTATGCTTCTCAAACATCTCATGCAAAATAATCACTAATTACCTTCTATAATTAGCATCACAATTGATTTATATGCATTTCAAAAATCATTTCACAACACTTCATCAAATACTTCTAAAAGTACTTTAACACTCTCAAAAGAGCAAGCATGAGTGATCCCAACACTTAGGGAAGCTTATTTTCTCAATTCATCACATTACACAATATATGTATATAAATATGTCTAATTATCCCACATAATTAGCACTACAAATCCATTTGATTCAACACATTCACACTTCATTAAATACTCCTACTAGAGTTCTATCACTCGCTAAGAAGTATAAAAAAGAAAAAACTACACCATTAGAAGACTCCAAGGCAATGCGCACAACATCTAGTTGGTTTCTGGCATTCATGTCCCAGCGTTGCCCTATGCCACATCGAGGCGCCCAAGCCATGGGTTCAAGTATTGGCAGGAAAATGCCACCAAAGTTGCGGCATCCTTGATCCACGTCGTGGCGCGCACCCCTATTCTTCAACACATCGCAGCACTCAAAGTGCTACGTCGTAGCGCCCAACTCTCGGATCCCAAATTATGGGTTTTCAAAACACTCGTGTCGTGGCATTCTACACCACATGCCGTAGCACCCACTACAGAACTTGCATTCTACAAAATTCTACAGATACGGGTACTGTTCCATTGGAACTAAACTCTCTTCCAATCACTCAAAACTCAATTTCAAGTGATTTCCAACATTTAACAAGGTCCAACTACACATTGCAACTCTTAAACCACTTCAATTTCACTCAAACAACACTTTGTGAATCAAAACTCCAACATTAACCTAAACCCCTAAAACTGAACTAAAAGGGAATTAAGGTTTCCGAATGATGAAAACTTCATCTCAACACATCAATAAATCAGTTTCTAACTCAACTAATCTATCTACACCAAGATTCAACTCAAGAATCATTAAATCACTCATCAAACCTCAAATTCTTCATTATGTCACTTAAGAACCAAAATGAAAGAAAAGAAACACAGCCATCCATACTAGATTCCCCCTACCTCAATTTCCAGAAATGAAGTTGATCAGTCGTTCCTTTGAAAAATTAAGTTCTCTCCCTTGCTTGGATGAAGATCCTCCTCCCTTAACACTTTGGAGTTCCCTTCTCCTTTCCTTTTCCTTTGGCAGTTGAGAGATAAGAAGATGAGAATGAGAACCACTCCTCATTTTTGGCCTTAAATAGGCCTCAAAACAGAAACAAGGGTCGTACCCTCATATTTTGGTCACTTAAGTGATCAAAATTCACTCAAACAGTTAAGAACACTTAGTTATCACCAAACTAAGTTTCCCAACTTCCAAAAACTTAAAATAAATCCTAAGATTCATTAAAAATTTTGTTTCACCATTCCCATAATTTTCCATATCTGCTAGGGGTCAATCCGGTACTAAAATACACAACCAGTATGCCTAAAAATCTAAGCTATGGGTTCAAGTATTGGCAGGAAAATGCCACCAAAGTTGCGGCATCCTTGATCCATGTCGCGGCACTCAAAGTGCTACGTCGTAGCGCCTAACTCTCGGAACCCCAATTATGGGTTTTCAAAACACTCGCGTCGTGGCATTCTACACCACATGCCGTAGTGCCCACTGCAGAACTTGCATTCTACAAAATTTTGCAGATACGGGTACTGTTCCATTGGAACTAAACTCTCTTCCAATCACTCAAAACTCAATTTCAAGTGATTTCCAACATTTAACAAGGTCCAACTACACATTGCAACTCTTAAACCACTTCAATTTCACTCAAACAACACTTTGTGAATCAAAACTCCAACATTAACCTAAACCCCTAAAACTGAACTAAAAGGGAATTAAGGTTTCCGAATGATGAAAACTTCATCTCAACACATCAACAAATCAATTTCTAACTCAACTAATCTATCTACATCAAGATTCAACTCAAGAATCATTAAATCACTCATCAAACCTCAAATTCTTCATTATGTCACTTAAGAACCAAAATGAAAGAAAAGAAACACAGCCATCCATACTAGATTCCCCTTACCTCAATTTCCAGAAATGAAGTTGATTAGTCATTCCTTTGAAAAATTAAGTTCTCTCCCTTGCTTGGATGAAGATCCTCCTCCCCTAACACTTTGGAGTTCTCTTTTCCTTTCCTTTTCCTATGGCAGTTGAGAGATAAGAAGATAAGAATGAGAACCACTCCTCATTTTTGGCCTTAAATAGGCCTCAAAACAGAAACAAGGGTCGTACCCTCATATTTTGGTCACTTAAGTGATCAAAATTCACCCAAACAGTTAAGAACACTTAGTTATCACCAAACTAAGTTTCCCAACTTCCAAAAACTTAAAATAAATCCTAAGATTCATTAAAAATTTTGTTTCGCCATTCCCATAATTTTCCATATCTGCTAGGGGTTAATCCGGCACTAAAATACACAACCAGTATGCCTAAAAATGCCAAACTAACTCTGATATTTCTCAAACTTTAACCACATCTACTTCTATACATTTGTGACCTAGGAACAAGTTCTCCACACTTATTTCCATATACTGAGCAATTTAAGCCACTTCCAGAGTGAATAACAACTATATTTCATACATAGTGTTACAGCAAAGTGCTTAAACGTGCTCTGACAGTCACAAAACTTTATAGGCATGAAAAACTAGTGTTAGGCTACCTTTGTAACCATATACAAGCCTAACATGACTATATAGGGTGTTACATGGAGTGTTTCTTCATGTTTTTAAAAACTCCTAACCGATTATGGTATTTTAATAACTGGTTATTCTTGCACTACAGTGTTTTCTGATGAAACCAATAACTAGTTATTCAAAACCAATAATCGGTTATGGGAAACCAGTAACTATGAATACTCATGTCTTGAAGCATATCAAATAGGTTTTTGATAATAACAAAGATAAAAAGAGAATATCAAAACCAAAAGAAAAGACCAAGATCAAAAGAAGGAATCCAAGAGGTATATAGATATAAGTCTTAGAAATTAAATGTAAAATGCTCTCAAGGTATCTCAATAATCATCAAATGATTTTTCAAATGATCCTTTTAGATTAACTAACAATTCAAGATTATTTTTTTGAAAGATATATTGATTTCAATCTTGGATTTCATAACTTAAACATAAATCTTCTTTAAATCCAAGCTCAATATGAAAGGAATGATCAATGCACTTAATTGAAGTTGAAAAATGTGTTCAAAGGTCTTGGTAATCGATTACACATGTGTTGCAAATGATTATAAGCTAAACAGAGGTCTTGTAATCGATTACATTGAGCATGTAATCGGTTACAAGCATGACAGAAGCCTTATAATCGATTACACAAGGCTGGTAATCGATTACAAGTTTGACAGAGGCCATGTAATCAATTACACAAGGCTAGTAATCGATTACATCCTGCCCAGAAAGCCAAGAACACGTTTAAACAGTCTAGTAATCAATTACCACTATGGTGTAATCGATTACCACTAGCCTGACAATGTCCAACGGCTATATTAAGTGCATTAAATGCTTGGCTTTAATGTCCCCAATGGCTCTTTTAATGAAAAATTGCTTATATACTTAAGTTGGGGGTTCATTAATGGTTAATCTTGAACCTTGAAACATCTTTCTAACATCATACATGAAAATCAATCCTTGAATTCTTTCTTGCTCTGTTTTTTATACAAATCCTTGAGATATTCTAAAAGAGCATTCTAGAGCTTCAATTTTTATCATTTACTCTAGTGAGAGTTTCATTCTATCAATCTTGATTATTGTAAAAAAGAGGGTGAGGCATCCCTCCAATTTGTAAAGGGTGAGGCATCCATTGTTTGAAGAGGCTTAAGCTACAAATGGTGAGGTATCCCAAGGTGGTGTTGAGTGCTCCAAATTGTAAAGGTTACAAGCACCTAATTCAAGCTTGGAATTTAATGAAAAATCTCAAGTGATTGCTTGAGGATTGGACGTAAGCCATAAGTGGATTGGTGGCTGAACTAGGTTAAAGTTTGGTGTTTGTTCTTCTAAACTCAACTCTTTAATATTGTGCACTATTTTATTGAGTTTGCTAGAATTCTATCTTGCTTGGTTGTAGTATTTGTAAGTGAAAGTGTTCATCTCATCTATCCATTCATCTCTATTAATTAAATAGCTTCAACAAAAATAAGAATTCAAGTGTTTTGCGAAAGATTTGAGAACTTATTTTATATATTCAATTCAGTCTCTGTTAAGTGTTGAGGCCACTTGGTAATAATAACCTGTTATTGAGCAGTAATAACTGGTTATCTGGACAACCAAAAAACATGAATAACGACTAGTTTTTGACATTTAATGCTCCCAACCACCACCAACAGTTCTAAAATGCATTGGGCTATAAATGCAAGTGTTTGGGCATTAAAGAAAAGTTGAGAATCAATCTGAACAAGCTTCTTGATCATTAAATACGAGTTTTAACTCTCTTTTTTCTCATAAACCTCTGTTTTGAGCTTTAGTGTGTGATTCCTTAATACCCATTAGGCTTCAATTTGTATTATCCACTCTTGAGAGAGTTTCTATTCATATATACTTTGTGTAATTTGTAAAGAGGCTGAGGTATCCCTCAAAGGATTGTAAGGGTAAGGTATCCCTTGTTGTTGAGGCGCAACCACAAAAGGTAAGGCATCCCAAGGTGTGTTGAGTGCTCTTGGTTGTAAAGATTTTCAAGCACCTGTTCAAGCTTAAAGTTTTAGTGAAAAATCTCAGGTGGTTCACTTGAGAACTAGACGTAGGTCACAAGGGATGGCTGAACTAGGATAAAACCTTGGGTTTTCTTTTTTCAACTCTATCTCTTTACATTTGTGCTTTAATTATACATGCTTGAGTTGAACTTGATATCTAGCTTATTTTCTTGATTTATCCTTTAACCCAAGTTATGTTTGAGTAATCTATAATAGATGTACCTTTGTTGTGAATGTTCCGCTACATTTATTAATTGAGTGCTTCAAAATGCTTAATTTCTTAATGGCATTTTAAAAATTTGTAATCACCTAATTCACCCCCTCTTGGGTGATAATTTCCATGGCTAACAAATATGAGAGTTAATTAATATATGAATTTTTTTTATCACAAAGAAATGTGTAAAAGGCTTCTTGTACATACCTAAGGCATTACATTGTTTCTCATGCAACCCTCTCATCTCAGCAAATGTGGGACACTCTTGGGTGAGGTGACATATTTAACACCCTCACTAACCTATTAGTTTTGTTTTGGATATAGAAGTGCATTAACATTAGTATGAGCTAGAATGGAAGTTTTGGGTTAATGTAAAAGACTAAAATATCTTAGGAGGTATAAAATTTCAAAGTTACCCAAAGTCAAAGGATATTATATTTTTCCTTTTTTTCCACCGTCTTTGACTTTATGCATGTATATCTATCACTTTCTCTCATTTCACACGACTGTTAATAGCAGAAAAGAGAAGAAATATAGAGATGGGAATTAAAAAAGGAAACAAGGAAGAAAGTAGGAGAAAAGAGAAAGTAGATTGAGAGAAGAAAGAAGAGAAAGAAGTAAGAATCAAGGGAAGAAGAGGAAAAAGAATCGAACTCCATCCATAGGGAACTGAGGTAAGGGATTGTTATGTTTATTTTCTGTGTTTTATCATTCTTTGTTCATGAAAATTGACAAAGAATAGACAGAATCAAGTTCTTCATGATACTCGAAGAAAAATCATAATTGAGTGTAATAGGAAATATATTTTATGATACTTGAGCATATATTTGCATGGACATGTATATGCATGAATACAACTACCAGAACTTGTTGTTGATGATTTTTCAATACTTTACTACATGATCTATGGTATAAATAGATGTTTGTAGTAAAAAAGATTGGTATAGTAACTACCATTTTTATAAGATCTTGACATGTGTCTAGAACCAAGATAACTACCCAATGATTAGTAATCTCTATTTAATAACTATCAAATCTTTGTCAGCGATCCTCGTGCTACAAGCAACTGCTTAATCTCAACCATTCAGCCTTTTGTTGTCTTGATCTAAAATCTACAATCACTATTAACTTCTAATTTAAATTCAAAAATCTTTCTTTTTGAATTCAAACTTTTGATTCTTCAACCAATTTCTAGTTTTCCATCTTGGTCGAACTCCTCTATCCTTCAAGAATTTATTAAGTGTAGGTACTTCTTAAAATCTCAATGTTCAAGACCTACTTGAAGTTTCCAAAATATCATTTCTGATATCAAACCGACACTAACATTTGATAGTTTTAACTGTTTTAACTCCAAGTCGAAGTTATCTTGATACTGAATCGAAATTACCACCTTGGTATACTTTTCAAATCTCGATTTCGATATTGAATCAAAATCTCAACACCTATTATGAAGTCAAAATGACTCCAAACTAATATTTGCATCAAAATCAATACTACAACTTCGACCAACTGATATTTGAATCAAAATTAATATTACAACTTTGACCAACTGATATTTGAATCGAAATTAATATTACAACTTCAATAAACTAATATTTGAATTGAAATTAATATTACAACTTTGATTCTTATTCAAGAACAATTCCATATGTTCACACTAAGTCTTTATACTAAACTAGCGAAATAGCAACATATCGAAAAATTATTTATTTTATAGCAACAGATGCCCTCCAATATTTATTCTCAGAGTATTGAGAAATAAATATTTTTTTTTAGAATTCCTTTTCGATTACATTTGATTTCACCTTTTAAATCATCCCGTCAGTTGAGTCACACAAGTAAGTGAAAGGTCAGATGGTAAAATTCATAATTTTGCCTTAAATCTCCATTAACTTTTTGAAATACCATGTGGCCACTCCACAGTCTAAGGTAAAAAGTGTTCGAAACCTTAGATGTTTATTTCTTGTATCAATGTTTTTCATTTCTAACTTCGATTTTGTTATTTTAGGGAAAAGCTGTTGAAGAAAGCCCCATAAAATCTAGGCGAATAAAGCATACAGGGTCAAAAGAGGCGCATGTCATAAGTTCTGATAGTTCTGAAGACTCCTCTTGAGAGCATGATGAACCAATTTCAGTGAGGAGTGCTAGATTAGCATCAGCTACTCAAAGAGCTAAACCTTCATTAGTGGGTCATTTATATTTTAATTACTTTTTGACATCTTTGAGAACTAATATTTCTTTTATCTCGAATAGGAATCTTCCCCCAAAGAACATAAGGAACCCACTCCAATATCTTCAAGAAGATTCAGGACTCCTTCATCTATCCCTTCTCCTCTAAGAGATTCGAATCCCTTTCCAACCAAACTCACCCCTGGGCCAGAAGTAATTTCACCTTTGAGTTCTCGTTTCGAGGGAATGTTTGATACTAATATTCAAACTGAAAAAGAATCCAGCACAACAAGGTGAACTTCGAGCCCTTGCTGAAGATTGTGCAAATTAGGAATGAACCCTCGACGAGGACTATCACTAATTGAACAATGAAGGTAATTAAGTGAAATAGGTTATTCAAGATTGAGCACCTTCCTTCGAGGCAGCTTCTAAGAAGAAGGCTAGGATTTTAGACGTTTAGGCTTCTTTATTGGCAAGGCTTCAACAAACTTTGCATATCTATTTTTGTAATGACAATTTCAAAGTTTTATTTTGTTGTAATTCGAAACTATAATTTCTACAAGATCTTAATTTCATGAATGGTTGGCCTATATACCTTCAAATATTTACCATTTATCGAAGCAATCTTTTCATTTGACATTATATTTCTAATCGAATATGTGTTACCAGAATAAACCTTTTCGATTCAATATGACCCTTCCCAATTAGGTGACCATTTTCCAAATAACTTCGATTTCTTCTCCATAGGTAAAATAACCTTCCACACTAAATCATCTAAAGCAAACTCTTTTCTTTTGACTCGAAGATCATACAATTTTGTAATTCTTTCTTTTAGTCGAATCAAATTCTCCAGAGCAGTGATTCTTTCTTCATCTAATTGATTTAGTTCATTAAACATCAAATCTCAATAATCTTGGGTAGGTATTTCATCTTGACGTTGTAACCTAACTGACTGAAGATTGATTTCAATTGGCAAACCGGCATCATGACCATAAACTAAATGATATGGCATTGTACCAATAACTTCCTTAGGAGAATTTTGATAAGCCCATAAAACTTGGCTTAAAGTCTCATACTAACTTCTTGGCTTTCGACCCACATGTTTCTTAATTAAACCGATTAAAATCTTATTAGTGGCTTTGACTTGCCCATTGGCTTGCGCGTAATAAGGGGTTGAGGTGAGAAGTTTAATATTCCTTGTTTCAACAAACTCACTAATAGCACAACTAGTAAATACAGTGCCTTGGTCAGTAGTTAGAGTTTGCAGAATACCAAATCTATAAATAATATTTTCTTTGATAAAGTTAATAATCTCCTGTTGAGTAACATCTTTTAAAGGAATTGCCTCAACCCACTTCGTAAAATAATCAATGGCAACTAAAATATACCTATGCCCTTTAGAAGATGGAGGATGAATTTGGCCTATTAAATCGAGAGTCCATCCTCGAAATGGCCATGGTTTTATAATCGAATGTAAATCACTTGTAAGAACATGCTGAATGTTTCCATGCCTTTGACATTCCTCACATGACTTAGCATATAAATGACAATCTTTTACCATCGCAGGCCAATAAACTCTCTGTCTGCGTAATACCCATTTCATTTTCTCACCAGCTTGGTGAGCACCATAAATACCTTCATGTACTTCTGCCAAGACTATATATGCTTCTTTTTTACTCAAACATGTCAATTAATTTCCATACACTGACTTTTTATAAAGTGAATCTCCCATTATAACATAATGTAGAGCTTTATAGTTTAATTTTCTTTTGACTAATATATTTGGGTTTTGTAAATAATTAATAATTAGCTTTCTCCAATCATCATCATCAATATCCTCGAGCAGACATACTTCTATACTCTCGAACGGATATAATTTTTCTCTAATTTCGATTAATTTAACCAAAGTTGTAGTCAAAATCTTATAACTTGAAGCTATTTGGGCAAGCTCATTGGCTTCAAAATTTTCTTCCCTTGGAATATACTGTAAAATTACTTCATCGAATTCACTTAACAACCTTGCTGCAAAAGCAAAATACTTGAATAAATTATGATTAATACATTTATATTCTCGAGTCAATTACTTAATGACTAGCTGAGAATCACCAAAAACTTTAATAATTCTGGCCTTGAGTGAAATTAAAGTTTGTAAACCAGCTATTAAAGCTTCATACTCCGCTTCATTATTCGAACATTCATTTTTTAATTCAAATAAAAATTTAGTTGGAATCCCAACTGGTGATACGATTAGCACTCCAAGTCCCACACCTCTAGCGTGTTTTGATTTGTCAAAATATAATTTCCACAGTTTTAGACCAACATAGACAATATCTTTTTCTTTGACGTCAACACAAGGGTGGTCAATCAAAAAATCTGCCAACACTTGGCCTTTCACGGCCTTTTGTGGTACGTACTTTAAAGAAAATTATGTTAAAGCAAGAGCCCACTTTCCTACTCTACCATGCAAGATAGGTTTGGTCAGTATATACTTTATTATATCAGTTTTCGAAACAATAAGTACATCATGTGGCTTTACATAATATTTTAACTTGGTGCAAGAAAAGTACAAGGCTAAGCATAATTTCTCAATTGCACTATATCTTGTTTCAGCATTGACTAAAACTCTACTAAGATAATAGATAGCTCTTTCAATTCCATTCTCATCTTCCTATACTAGCATACACCCAATCGTTTCATTTGATGATGAAATATACAACTTCAAGGGACATCCAGGTACTAGAGGTGTCATTATTGGAGGATTAGCCAAGCACTTCTTGATTTTGATCGAAAGCTGCTTGATGTTCCTTTTCCCAATGAAACTTTTCTTCAGCTTTGAGTTTCAAGAGTGAAGAGAAAACTTTAGTTTTTCCTGATAAATTCGAAATGAATCTTCTTAGGAAATTAATTTTTCCTAGTAAAGACTGGAGCTGCTTCTTATTCGAAGGAGGTGATGCTTCCAGAATAGCTTTCGCTTTGTTCTGATCTACCTCTACTCCTTTTTTTTGAACCAAGAATCCCAAGAAATTTCCTGTAGAAACACCAAAAGCACATTTAATAGGGTTCATTTTCAACCTATGTTTTGTCATTCTTTCGAATGTTTACTTCAAATTCGAGAGATGCTTTTGTTCTGATTTTGATTTTATCACCACATCATCAATGTAAACTTCCATGAATTTACCAATGACATCATGGAAAATAGTATTCATAGCTCTTTGATATATGATCCCAGCATTTTTTAATCCAAAGGGCATGACTACCCATTCGAAGGTGCCAATTGATCCTGGACATCGAAACACTGTTTTTGCCATATCCTCTTCTGCAATGTAAATTTGATTATACCCAAAATATCCATCCAAAAAACTTAAAATTTCATGACCTGAAGCTGAATCAATCAACATGTCAGTAATAGGCATAGGATATTCATCTTTAATAAATCAATGCATACTCTCAACTTACCATTCTTTTTCATAACAGGAACAACATTAGAAATCCAGTTAACATACCTGGCAGTTCGAATAAACTTAGCCTTTAGTAATCTTTTGATTTCCTCCTTAATTTTTAATACCACTTCGAGGGCAAACCTTCTCGGTGTTTGTTTGATTGGTCTTTGTCCTGCTCGAATTGGTAGTCTGTGTTCCACTAACTCTCGACTGAGCCCAGGCATTTTCTCATAATCCCATGCAAAGGAATCTTTATATTATTTGAGCAAATGAATCAACTTGTACTTGAAATTAGAATTTATTAAACTACTTGTGAAAGTAGGCTTATTTATTACATCATTTCCTAAATTGATTTCCTCTAAAAGATCTTGTACCTCTACTCTCTTAATCTCAGGTAGAGGAGTCTATTCAAATCCTAAAAGGGAATCATCATAAATACAATCCAAGTTGGTAACTTCATTGATACTAAATTTCTCAGCCATATAAGTTGAGATTCGAGTCAACTGACTCGAAATCGCACTTTCTGTACGATTTTCAGCCATATAAGCTGAGATTCTAACCATCTGGATTTTAAGTTCCATTATTACAACTTAAGGCTGAATATACTCGACTTGAAATATTAAATAGGTGTCTATACGCCCTAGAGTCATTACAATTTCGAAGCTGAAATGAATCAACTATTGGGATCACAGAGAAACTTGTTGGGGTAAGAGCCACCATTTCAACTCCCTTCCTGTCGAGGGCTGCTGAATCCCAAATAGAGAATGGTCGAACACCAGGCATATATATTTGTAAATTTGCATGGTTCTGACTGACATGGCAAAGGGTATCATCAACTTCAACCATCTCGAGTTCCCCAACCTGATTCCTCAAGAACATCTTCTGATGGACAGTCGAAGGAACAACACCAACAGCATGAATCCACTCCCTACCCAAAAGTAGATTATAACTGGCCTTCGAAAGAACCACTATGAACAAAGTTGACCTTACTACTGAAGCCACTTTGACATCGAGAACAATATCCCCTTATGATGTGGAGGATTTGCTATTAAAATCTGTTACCACCATATTATGAGGCAACAAATCAGCCTCTGACTTGCTAAATTTTTTTAGTAAATTCTTTGGTAAAAGATTAATAGTAGCTCCTCCATCTATCAATACCTTACGCACTAATTTACCATTTACTGTTGCCTTGATAAAAAGTGGGCAAAGATGGCTTTTCATGTCATGGGAGGGAGTATTGAAGACTGCCGAATTTTTCATCACTTCGACTGTATCTTCTTTGACCATATACCAACTAGTCTATTCTAAATCATCTTCAAAATCTTTTTCCTGATTTACTTCCTGATCACCTGAAACAGCAAAATTATAAGGAAGAAGAGACATAATATTGACACTAAAAATTATGTCAAGATCATCTTTAAACCCAGATTCAAATGAATTTATAATAACGTCCTCATCCATTGGACTTGGAGGCTTTTGTTTTTCTGCTTTCAAGGGTGGTCCTCGAACCACCTGGGCAAATGACCTTTGTTGCTGTTGCAACTTAGCCAATGCCTGTTGTTGTAGCTACTGTTGTCGTAGCTTCTGCGCCTTGCGCCATTGATACTTTGACATATACGAGGTCAAACCTTGGTTTGGGTTCGAACTTTCCCCTTGAAACCATGTGTTTGGTTTCCTATTAAAAGGACTCATCCCATGTTTAAATTTTGACCAGTACGACCTATTCTGAAACTAGTGAGGTCATGGACTATTTTTGACCCATTGATTAAGGGCCACATTTGCGAGGGGAACACTTATCTTACCCTTCCTGGAATCCTCCGATCCCTACATTACCACAGCATTGTGGTTTGTTGGCTGATTATTGATACTGATGGAAGCTCTTGTAATGGTTTTCTCATTCTACTTCTGCTTCAAAGCTGCCTAGTAAGACTTGGTAGCCAGCCTTTCGAAGACAGCACTGCATCTGGGGCATAGAGAGACTTCCTTCTCCCCTTCTTTCTTCCTTAGGAGGAATTTGACCAGAGTTTCCCTAGCCTTGGGGAAAATTTCTTCATCTGTAGCCTCGAATTCATCAAGGCTATGATCATTGATGTCAGGAGAGGATTCTCCTACCTCGACCATGTTGACTTCAGTGAAGCCCATTGGCTCGATATAGCTAGCGTTTACTTGGAATGGATCTACATCCACCTTCATGTTCTTCTTGTTCTCGAATTTCAGTCTTCCTTCTATAATGCTTTTTTGAATTAAATCCCTGAAACGTATATAGTTGTTAGTCGAATGTCCATATCTATTATGATATTTGTAATATCTTCGACCATTTATTTCTTCTAACGAAGGGATTTTATGTCCATCCGGAAGTTTGATTTGCTTATCTTTTAGTAAGACATCGAAAATTAGGTCAGCCTTAGAAATATCAAAAGCATAAGTTAGCCTATTGGAGGACTTCATATTGTCCTTCGTTCGATTAGGCATTAAAGATGAGCAAGTATAAGGAGGGCCAGATCTTAATTCTGCTATGTTAATATCATTATCTTCATTTTCATTGATTTTGACATAAGCTACTTTATTGTCTTTCGATTGCTTACGATACTTATCCTTACTATCAAGAGTTTCGACATAAGCAATTTTTTCTTTTTTTAAATTTCTCCTAAATTTTTCTTTTTCGAGTTTCAATTGCTCAATTTGTCTTACTTTATCAGCAAGTTAAGATATGTTAAGGATTTGCTGGTTAACTAATTTCTTTCGAATGGAATAGTCTAAACCACCAGCAGCTATTTTTACTACCTCAGACTTAGGAATGACAGTAAAACACCTAGCCTTCATCTGCCTAAACCTGGCCAAGTAATCATCTATTAACTCCTCATGTCCTCTTCTAATATTAAACAAATCCATGAGACTTACTTTTGTCTCTCCTCTAAAGAACTGATCATGGAAATTTCTTTCCAACTGGTTCCAAGAGTGAATCAAATTTGGTGGGAGAGTAGTAAACCAAGTAAAAGGATTTTTAGTTAGAGAGCTAGGGAAATATTTCATCTTCAGATATTCATTTGTTGCTACATCTCCTGCTTCGATTGTAAATCGAGCAATGTGTTCTACTGTTGATTCTCCACTTTCCCCAGCAAATTTACTAGAAATCTTAGGTGCCTTCCATCCTCTAGGAAATTCTGCTTGTTGGATAAACTCAGGGAAAGCTGACACAAAATAGGGTCTATTCGCATATCCCACATTAAATCTATATCTATTAAGAACTTATTAAACTGCCTGATTAATATTCTATTGCCCCCCCCAAGATTATTAAGTCTAATCCTTTCTAGGAGGTTATCGGCATCTTGATTTCGATTGACCATATGAAATTCTATATTTGAGTCATGTGAAATTTCCCTAAACTGGTTGTCCTCAACTGCATTGTTAATATTGGGATTATTCACCAACTGGGCGTTCTCTTAGGGCACAGATTGATTATCAACCCTTTAATTACCTACAGAAACTTCTAGGTTACCAAAAACATCTACAATCCTACCCATTTATCTCACCAATGTGGTGTAAGTATTATTGGTTGATTCGATGAGTGGAGTTATAACAGTAGTCATCTGCTAAGTCAACATATGGATCATCTCATGATTACTTTCATCAATCTGTTGCCTGATATTATTCAAAGTTGTATTCGTGTTCCCTGAAGGAATCGAAGACATATCTCTGGGCATGTAGGGAATATTGGTGTTCCCATATTTTGCCTATCAGTTCGATTGGTACTTGTTCCTGTAATTTGGCCGCCAGCATTTACCATTTGATTTCTTAATGAAGCATTTGGTACAGGACTTGTATATGTGGCCTGGGTAGTACCTATGTTGTGCGTGACATTCTGGGTTGTAAACCCAGGCGGCAACCCAAACAAAGGTGCAGTTCCATTTAGCCCAAGAGTTCTAGTTTCTGAACTTGAAAAAAGGGCTCCTGTGATTTCACTGATCATGGGCTCTAATAAGGCCTGTGGTGCAGAGACTATAGTATCTCTACTATTATTGCCTCCATTATTCCCTACTTGAGGGTTCTGAGCATTCAAAGATGTATTCTCAGACATATTTAGCAGTATTCTACTACTTATTAAATGCATAAACTTCAGAATCCCTTAAGATCTTAATTGACAAGTCCCATTGGGCGTGCCAATTTGTTTACAAAACTTTTTGACAATAACTAATTAGACTAAGGTAAACTCTTTGTCTCTTGACAAAGTGTGATTCTCAATCTCAATTCGGGGAAGAGAATCGCTTCCTTTTAGAATTCTAGTCTAAGCTAATATCTTCAAAAGATGTAAATGATGATTTCAAAGTTCAGAAGATTATGTAAATTCAAATTCAAATGTTTATACGTGATTTGAGTAGTGTAAAATACTGAGTAACAAATAGAGAGTAAAACAGTTTAAAATACATGCAATGAATAGTAAATATAAGTATGTAAATTGTAAGAAAGTAAAGAAAGCAATTAAAAAGAAATCAAATGATCCAAAAAGAACACTTGATCAGGAATAGAAAAGAATTTTGCAATAAAGTAAAGAAAACAATTAAAAGAAATCAAATGATCTCGGAAGAACACTTGATCAGGAGTAGAAAAGAGTTGTAATAAAGTAAAATGATTGAAATTAAATGAATTGAAGATAAACTTGCATTGAATTGATAAATTATACAGAAATGAAAGTGGATGGAAACATACTATACTAGACTTGCATGCTGTTTGCTCGAAATGTCAATGGGCATGAGAGCGTGAGTTTACAAGTGTTTGTGAGTAATGAATTTCCAACCCCTAAATGTTTCCATCTTTTTGGTATTTATAGACTTCTTAAGTAACTACCCTTTTTACAAGATCTTGACATGTGTCTAGAACCAAGATAACTACCCAATGATTAGTAATCTCTATTTAATAACCACCAAATCTTTGTCAGCGATCCTCGTGCTACAAGCAACTGCTTAATCTCAACCATTCGGCTTTTTGTTGTCTTGATCTAAAATCTGTAACCACTATTAACTTCTAATTCAAATTCAAAAATCTTTCTTTTTGAATTCAAACTTTTGATTCTTCAACCACTTTCTAGTTTTCCATCTTGGTCGAACTCCTCTATCCTTCAAGAATTTATTAAGTGTAGCTACTTCTTAAAATCTCAATGTTCGAGACCTACTTGAAGTTTCCAAAATATCATTTCTGATATCAAACCAATACTAACATTTGATAGTTTTAACTATTTTAACTCCAAGTCAAAGTTATCTTGATACTGAATCGAAATTACCACCTTGGTATACTTTTCAAATCTCGATTTTGATATTGAATCAAAATCTCAACACCTATTATGAAGTCAAAATGACCCCAAACTAATATTTGCATTGAAATCAATACTACAACTTCGACCAAATGATATTTGAATCGAAATTAATATTACAACTTCGATCAACTAATATTTGAATGGAAATTAATATTACAACTTTGATTCTTATTCAAGAATAAGTCCATATGTTCACGCTAAGTCTTTATACTAAACTAGCGAAATAGCAACATATCAAAAAATTGTTTATTTTATACCAACAAATTAGAAGTGTTAATAGATGATTAAATGAATCATAATATAATTATGTATATAATTTTTAATGAATTTTGAATGTTGTATTTTTCGATTGGAACCTCCAGTATGTGTGGATTCTAATTAAGTTATGAAAAGAATTAATCTTGTCCTTAATTTATTTACCAAGAGTGGATCTCCTAACCCAAGAAAGTTTTTTTTATTTGTGACCAAGTTTTATCACTTTTATTGTTCTGACAAATATTTACTTTACGTCAAAAAAATTTTCTTCATCAATTCCCTGTGGATCGACCTCGAACTCCCGAGAATTTATTACTTGAAACAACCTACACTTGGGTTTACAACTTATAATTCGCATCAAGTTTTTGGCGCCATTGCCGGGAACTTGATTTGAAAAATAAATTTATTGTGTAAATATTTTGTATATATATATTTATATTTTTTTCCTATGGATCTTGTATATATATTTTTTTCTACTCTTTTAATTTTTTTTCTTTGTACATACTAACGTGCTAAATTAGTGGAGGAAACTCTCCCTTATCTCTCTATAATCTTTAATCATTAATGAAATAATCTTTCTTCTTCTCTTTTCTCTCGCTGGAGCAAAAAATTAGCTTGTCGATTCTTTAATTTTCATATTTTAAATTTACTTTCTGCACTTTATTTTTGGTATTTTACTTTCTGTATTTTATTTCTAACTTACTAACTTACTAACCTTTTAATTTTTTTGCTCACTTACTTACTAACTATCTAACTCTCTTATTAACTGTCTAACCTTCTAACTTTCTAACATTTTACATTACCTGCTTTTAACATTTTAATTTACTTGTTACTAACTTTTTAATTTATCAACTTACTAACTTTTTAATTTATTAGCTTATTAACTTATTTGGTGGTTGGTTTATACCATACCCTTGTGAATATATATATTTGGTGGTCGGTTTATACCACACCATTGTTAATATTTATATACTACGTATTAATATATATTTGGTGGTTAGTTTATACCACACCCTTGTTAATATTTATTTAGTGGCTAGTTTATACCACATCCTTGTTAATATTTAATGGCAGGTTTACCGCCTACTTATTAATATTATTATTTTTTTTACCATGGAAGGTTTACCACTTACTTGTTAATATTTTTTTATGGAAGGTTGAGCTCTGTATATATATTTTTTTCTTCCTATTTCTTCTTCTCTTTTGTCATGTGTAGCTAAATTCATGTATCTCTAGGGTGAAAATGTAACTTGATTCAATTGACATGTATTAAGATTAAAATTTTAATTAATTTCTTTTTTATTCAATTTGAGTGCTTATTATGATTCTCAATACTTTTATGAATTTGTCACTCATAAATTGATCTAGTGAGGTGTATGTAGAATCGAAAGGTTTGCATATGACTTACACCATAAATAATAAGTGTCATAATTGTTACCAAGTGGCCTCAATACTCAAGAGGGGGGGTGAATTGAGTAGTTAAAAATAAGTTCACAAATCTTTCGCAAATCGTTTGACAATCAATTTTCGTTGAAGCTATTGAATGATCAGAGATAATTGAATAGATGAGTTAAACACTTTTACTTATGAACGTAATAGCCAAGGAGACAATATCCAAATAAAACAATGAAACAGTGCACAAAGATAAGCGAGAGGAGGGTTAGAAAAACAAACACAATCGTTTATCCTGGTTCAATCACCACTCCACTTGTGATCTACGTCCCGGTCCCAAGCAACACCTTGAGATTTTCCACTATATCTTCAAGCTTCAATGGGTGCTTGAAAAACCACTACAACCTTGAGCACTCAACAGTATGGGATACCTCACCCAAAAGCTTGAGCCTCTATTTTCCAAGGGATACCTCACCCTTACAATACTTGAGGGATACCTCACCCTCACTATTCAGAATGTATAAGATTGAAATAGAAGAAGCTCTCTCTAGAGCAAGTGTTTACAAATTGAAGCTCTAATATGCTCTCAAAGATTTTTCACATTTTTAGTCAGAAAACAGAGCAAGAAATGATTTTAAGGATTGATTCACGTTTTGAAGTATGATGATCAATTTTTGATTCAAGGTCAACCGCAAATAAGGACCCAACTTTGGTATTTATAAGTTTCTCATTTAATAGAGCCGTTGGAGGTAGTTGGGCATGCATTTAATGCATTTAATATAGCCGTTGGACGTTGTCAGGATGCGTGTAATCGATTACATATCTCAGGTAATCGATTACATTATTGTTCCAACGTTTTCTGAACTTTCTGGGCTCTGTGTAATCGATTACATTCTTGAGGTAATCGATTACATGGCTTCTGACTTTTCTTGTAATCGATTACATTGCTCATGTAATTGATTACATGACTTCTGACTTACTGTGTAATCGATTACAATATTCATGTAATCGATTACATGGCTCGTCGAACGTGTTCTTTGAGTTTCTGGGTTTTGTGTAATCGATTACAATATTGGTGTAATCGATTACATGGCTTTTGACTTTGTTTGTAATCGATTACAACATCAATATAATCGATTACATTACTCGTCGAACGTGTTCTTTGCCTTTCTGGGCTTTGTGTAATCGATTACATATATTGTGTAATCGATTACATAACTTCTCGACTTGCTTGTAATCGATTACATTGTTCATGTAATCGATTACATGCTTTCTGTTTGATGTGTAATCGATTACAAACATTATGTAATCGATTACATTAGCCTTTGAACACATTTTTCAAGTCTAATAATGCTTGTAAGTCATTTCCAACACCTCAAGGTACTTGTTTAAACATAAATCCTTTTTAAGAGTATTAGATTTAAAGTTGAAACTCAGGTTTTATTGAAAGCCATGTTTATCTTTGAAATTTCCCATTGATTTTGAAATCATATATATTGAAAAACCATTTGAGAAATCTTGAGAGCATTTAACATTAAAATCCTAAGTCTTATAACTAAATAAACCTTCTGTCTTCTTTCTTTGATCTTGATTTTTCCTTTTGTGCTTGATCTTCTCTTTTGCTTTTGTTATCATCAAAAACCTTTTGACATGCCTTAGAGACATAAGCATTCATAATAATTTATAATTATCTAGGAATAGAGGTTATAGGTTGTATGGGAGAATTGTGATATTTTCCATAAGAATCTATAGAGCAAAGGTCATGCCTTTAAGAGTTAGGGTTTAGACCAATGGATTGAGTTTTAATTAATTAAAGGATTCTTCCCATTAATTGAATGATTAGAAATTAATTAAAATAAAGGTCTCAAAGCTATTCTATTATCTATGATAAATTGTTGAATCAAGTGAAGTCAGATCCCTAGTATTTTAATTTCATGTATTTACATCCTTAATGTGTTTTGCATTCATGTGCTTTGTTCTCTCTTTTCCTTCTTAATTTCATGTGTTTTAGTGTGTGTTTTTTTTCCCTCTTAATCATTAACTTTATTACTTTGATAATTTGGTGCACTTGTCAATTTTCTCAATAAGTTTTTGCAAACCTAGGTTGATACAGTAGATTTTGTTGCTTCAAGAATTCAACATCACAATAAAAGATAAGAAAGAAGCCAAAAATGTTGTTACAGATCAATTATCCATACTTACAATAGGCTCACCTTTTGATATCATACTTATCAATGATTATTTTCCCCATGAATTTTTATTTCTGTCAATTCCAAGCCTTGGTTTTCTAACATAATCAATTTTCTTGCAACATGAAAGATCCTGCCTCAATTATCCTGATCAAATCATTCAGAGATGTGTGCCCAACAGTGAGGTAGGTAATGTCATTAAATTTTTTCACTCAGAAGCATGTGGAGGTTTCTTTTTTCAAAGAAAATAGCTGCGAAAATCTTACAGTGTGAATTTTATTAGCCCACTTTATTTAAAGACACCTATACATTTTAAAAAAGTTGTGAAAACTGTCAAAAATAGGGTTCCATTTCTAAGCAAAACAGGATGCCTCTGAACCCTATCACTGTCATTGAAATTTTTGATTGTTGAGGAATTGAGAAATGATGCATATGAAAACACAAAGATTTATAAAACTAGAGCAAAAGCTTTTCATGATAAATCAATTTTGAGAAAATCTTTTGAAATTAGTCAAAAAGTTCTACTTTATAATTATCATATTCACTTATTCATTGAAAAATTGAGATCTAAGTGGTGTGGCCCTTTTATTGTCAAACATGTGTATCCTTATGGGGCCATAGATATTAAGAATCCTAAGAATGATAGTGTATTTAAGGTCAATGAATAAAGACTCAAACCATTTCTGGAAAATCAAGTTGTTGAGTTCTTTGTGTTTCCGGTTAAGTGGCGAATAATAGTACTCTGTGACTCTCAAGTCAGTTTGTTTTTCAGTTTCCCATAATAATTGATTTCTTCTCCTTTAAAATGGATGTCATTCTCTCAAATCTAAGAACGCATTTCCCTTCTTTTCGTCAAAATGCTCTAACATAAATCTACAAATCTAGGTGTGAAAGACTAAGACTGTTAAAGCACAAGGGCATCCCAGAAGATATTCGTTGGATAATTGAAGCAAAGGTTCATTTAACTGGTGAATCTTCAGATTCATTTGTCCTATACATGCCGGGTCTCGGTAAAAGTTCTTATTCTAAAAAAAAGTGAAAATAATGCAAGTTTGTCACAAGTGTGCGCGATGAAATTGTAACACGCAATGTCATTCTTTGAGAATGGTTTTTGTAAGCAGAGAAGATAAAATTTTCTTCATTAAGAATGGACTGAGTAAGAAGTCATTAGATAATATCTTATTGATTCTTGATAAGCATTCTTGTGGATATGTGCAGTGTGAACTTCTTAGTTTGTAGAATCACTTCAAGAACGAGTAAGAGCGTTAGAGTCTTAGGAATCTGACTCAAAAAGACCCTATTGGCCAATTTATAAGAAAATTGGATGGAAAGCTTATCCTCGACTCATAGAAGGCGTTTAAGCCGTTACTAGACATAAAGTCAGTGGAAGATGTAAGCCACAATCACAACAACATGTATATATTATCTTGTATATCTCCTAAAAAAAAAAAAAAAAAAGATGAAAAAAATAAAAAAAAAAGAGAAGAAGAAGAAAAAAAAAATAAAAAAAAAAAAAAAAAAAGAGGGTGAAACTTCAGTTGTACTTGATCTTTAATTAGATTAGGAGCCACTGCCAGTGGCATCCCCATCATTGACTCGGGTGGACCTTCGTACGTCTTTCCGTAAATAAGGTTCATGTGTTATGCTTTGTAGAGAGTTGCACAAACATTCTTAGGTTTTAACCATAGGCTCTGCTTGTTGATGGACAGATAGAAGCGTCTCGTGTTTGAATTCTCGCGTGATAATGCCTTTGACCTTAATTCCTGGTATTGATTTATTGGGTTGCTGAGTATAGCTCCACTGGCTGTGGTCACTGGTCGTCGTATTCAGATTTTCTCTCTTTAACTAGAGGGACGATGCATAGGCTGGGATATCCCACAAGCGGGGGGAATGCCTTAAGTCTGAAATTCCTTAAGGGAATTCGATGTCTCTTTCAAGGAGGTAAGATTATGAAGGCTACTGCACTCATGACACGCAGTATAAAGATACGCCATGAAACCTGTACATAAAGGTATGTCATCATTTGTTATTATAATTTTATCGTTGTATGATTTTGTTGTATTTTGGTTTTGGACAGACGATCCTTTGGGCGGGGTCCTTCAGGGGTTTCTAGACTTCTTTACCCTGATGGTTTTCTTGAAGTCGAAAAAAAATAAAAGATAAATAAAAAAATAAATAAAAATAAATAAAAAATTTCTTAAATTCAAACTTTTCTGACAACAGCCAACCTACCCATATAGGAGCTATTATTACTTTTTCTATTCTCTTTCCTATTTAAACACTCCATTTTCTTCACTTTCCTACAAACTCATAATCATTCAAAAAGAGTGTGAGTGTAGAAATGGAGGGAGCTTCTTCTTCTATTCGTAGACTTACTAGTATCAGTCCTCACGATTTGTGTGTGCATGTGCTCTAAGTAGTGGAGAAGTAGAAGATAAGTAAGCTTATAGTAGTGTAATTTCATGGGTTGAATTGAGTGAAATACCTACCTTTTAAACACTTGAGGGATTGAGAGTGAATCTTGTGAAGATCTATCATTCTTGACTCATGCATTTCAATTGAAATTTCCTTGCTTGTTGGTCTGAGATGTGAAGAAACATTATTTCATAAATGTTTTGATCCCTTGAATGATTGGTTGCTCTTCATTCTTAAATATAATTAGAAATTGAGTCTTTTAGAGTGTTTAACTTTTGAGTCTGTATCATTTTTTTTTCTAGTTTTAGTCTTGTGTGTTTTGCCTAGGAGTGCAAAAAACTAAGTGTGGGGGAATTTGATAATCACATATTTTATACATTAATAAACCCTCATTTTTAGTCATTTACACTCTCCATGTACTTAATTGATTGAGCTTGGTTATGTTTTGTAAGTTTAAACTCAAATTGGACTTAATTAATTTTTTAGCATGATTTATGTCTTACACTATTTTTGTATTTTGGCCATATCTTGAGTTCTAGATGTCTAATAATTATGCATTTTATCTTGTTTGAAAGATACGAGAGAGCTCTACAACTTTCATGAAGATCTCTAGGCCAAAGTTAGAAATCTATTAGAACTAATTGGGCTTGGAAGTCAGAATACAGGTTTTGTGATTGGAACCTGAATAGTGTGCAGTAATCAGAGCATAACTTGGGTTGTAAGATTTAGATTGGGCTGAAATTTTGATATCTACAAGATAAGACACATATCTACAACTTTTATGAAGAATGCAAGACTCAATTCGGACTCCTTAGAGGTCATATTGGGCTTGGAAGTCAGAATAGAAGAGCTGTAATCGGGCCTAAATATTGTACAGTAATTGGTTCATATCTCGGGTTGTAGGTAGCCTTTTAAGGTGATTCTAGTAGCATTTGAAAGCTAAGATCTAGGCCTACAACTTTCATGTAGATTATATTTCAATATTATAACGTATTCAAATACTTCATAATTGAATGATTTCAGAGACAAAGAATCTCCATAATTTTTCACTCACCAAAAGTCATTTGACATTTTTCACTCATTTTCCACTCATCCACTCACTCATGAATCAGCCCCCTTATTATTTTGTATCCATAATCCTCTATAAAAGGGAGTCTTGGATGATCATTTAAGAGTCTTGGTCTTAGAGACCAAGATCATGCTATTGTGTTGTTTGTTTATCTTGTTATAGATTTCTTTTATTCTAAATTGAAGTTATGTTCTTCTTCTTCTTCTTCTCTCTTTCTTTCTTCTTATCTATGAATAACTAATTTTAATTTTACTTAGGTAAAAGGATGAAACCTTTAGTAATAAGTTAAGGTTAGATTGATTTCTTTCTCGTGCTTAAAGGATATATTTTCAAGTGATCATTATACGTGTTGTATTTTGTTTTCAATCAATTTAGAAACTCTTCTTGTAAAGTAGAGATCTTGATTCATTGTAGACAAGAGGTTGGAACAATGAAATCTTGAGCTCATTTATAAGTGGTGGTGTTAATAGATAATTAAAAGAATAATAATATAATTACGTATATAATTTTTAATGAACTTTGAATGTTGTATTTTTCGATTGGAACCTCCATTATGTGTGGATTCTAATTGAGTTATAAAAAGAATTAATTTTGTCATTAATTTATTTACCAAGAGTGGATCTCCTAATCTAAGTAAGTTTTTTTTAATTATGACTAAGTTTGATCATTTTTATTGTTCTGACAAAATATCTACTTTACGTCAAATAATTTTTCTTCATCAATTCCCTGTGGATCAACCTCGAACTCTCGAGAATTTATTACTTGAAACAACCTGCACTTTGGTTTGCAACGTATAATTCGCATCACATGTCATGAAACAAGGGCATAAGAAAAACCCTTTGTTAGGTCAAAGGAGCAAGAAAAGCCCTTTGTCAAAACTTAAAGTATTCGGTAGAGGAGTAAGAAAAATACTCTGCCAAGAGTAAAGGAGCGAGAAAAACATTTTGCTAAGGTCAAAGGAGCAAGAAAGCCCTTTGTCGAAATAACATTTCATAAACATCATCATAATACATTTCATAAACATTAGCATTTATCATTTCATAAGCCTCAACATAATACATTTCATAAACATTAACATTTATCATTTCATGAGCATCCACACATAATTTCGTTTGAATTGTTAACTTATGTATTTATCATGGAATTGTGTTTCGAATGATTCTGTCTTGTGTTATGCTACTGAGAATTTTTGAATTCTCACCCCTTTGTTTCCATGATAATTTATAGATCAAAATCAAAATTCTTTTAAGAAGGGAAATTGAAGTTGGTAGTTTACAGTAGAATATTGTATTTATGCCATGAAGGCTTAGTTTGTATTTATACATAATATTTCAGTAAAGAATCAAAATTTCCAGATGTGTATTTATGTTAAATAGTTTAAATTCTTTCCTTCGATTACTTTCTTTTCGAGGCTCTATTTTTTACACTATATATTTCGACATATATAATTAAAATGCTTTTATGATGTTTAAAATTTAGTAGTAACGAGCCTAATCCTTTTTATGTAAATATTTTGAATATATTGTAGTAAATCGAACTAGGACAAAATAATATACCCTGCCACACAAAATATGGTTTAAAAGACTCAGAATGATTAGTCACATGTGTTGGCTTTAAATCCTTAGTCTTTAACATCTCTAGCTCCCTAGTGAGCATCTCAACCTTAGCCTTTAGGTTATCCTCTTCCCTGAGATGGTAGATTCCACCACCATTTGGGTTTCTTACAGGTCGTGACTTATTTGTGCTCTCAGTAGCACTAGGTTCGTCCAAGTGTGAGCTTTTTCAGCAAGCTCATTAAGGTATTCTATGGCCTCATCACGATCTTTCTGTAAGAACTCACCATTACACATTTTCTCCACAAATTGGCACTTTATAAGTGTAAGTCCCTCATAAAAATAGCCCACTAAATGCCAATTCTCATACCCATAGTGAGGACACATACTCTACAACTCCTTAAATCTCTCCCAAGAGTGGAGATTTGCCTTTTTAAAGTGTTGGTCTTATGTTGGGGAAAGTATTTATTAACAAAAGCCTAAGTCATCTCATTACGTGACCCAATAGATCGTGGTCTCAGTGAGTATAACAAACTCTTAGCTCTATCCTTCAAAGAGAAAGGAAAGAACTTAACTTTCATAACATCATAACTTGTATTTTGACTGTGAAAAGTCGCAACTACTTCATCAAACTCCCTAATATGCAAATATGGATTTTTATTTTCCAAGCCATGAAAAGTAGGAAGAAACTGTATCATCCCTGTTTTAAAATGCAGTTAGGGAATATTAGCTAGAAACATGATGTATGACAGTGTGGCAATGCTTGTAGGGTGGAGATAATCCTGAAGGGTCCTAGTGGGTTGATCTCCATGTTTACTCATTTCCTCAAACTTAGAAGAAGTATCAAACAAGTGAATAGAAAAATCAGACTTTGACTCTGACACAGGTCTATAAGCAAACTGACCCAAGGCATCTCTATACCTGTGCATGCAAGGTAGAGAAAAATGCAACACTAAAAAAAACTACAAAAATAAAATAAAATAAAATAAAGATGCAGCAAGTTAAAAAAAATAGAACAAGGTTACTGCCTTTACAAACAGCTGAAAAGAAAATTTTGATTAGTGATTCTTCTATTGTTTCCCTGGTAATACTGCCAAAATTTGATTGCGCCCAAAGAATAATGCGGTAGTTGCAGCACAACTTTAAGATGTTGATTCCACAGAGAGACAAATTAAAAGAATAGCAGAAGAAACAAAGAAACTAAAGAAAAAAAATTAAATGATTAATAGTAAATAAAGATTAACTTTGAATGCAAATTAAAGTGAAACAAAGTAAACAAATTGAGTTTCTACTAGTTGCAAGATGACTAAGGTTCAAAATCCCCTAAGATTAATTTTAACAAAAACTATATTAAATTATTATAAACAAAATATTTAACTCATGAACATCTTGTGACAAGCATGTGATCACAGAAAATCTATCAATAAAGCACTAAAAATAATAATCAAGTGTATGATAAAATTTTCCTAATTAATAGTAAATTATCAAATCATCAAATGTATCCCTAATAAGAAATCACAATTGATATCCAATTACTACCAATACTCAGATAACATAAATAAATTACAAAGCACGAGAAAAGCATGACTGAACTCATCTAAAAATTCATTCATATAATTTGATAGAAAAATAGAATCAATAAGCTTTCAATCCTAAAATTAGGTAAAAACAATTCAACATAGCAATGCCAAAACAATTAAGGTTTCATCATCCCCTTAGTACAGAGAATTTAGCAAGACATAGTAAGATTAGAACACAATAAAATCATCTTACTAAAATTCTCCATTGTATATAACTCAAATCGCGTTGCACTGCGTCTTTTCTTCTTCTTTTTTATTTTCTTGAATGGCGTGCTATTGCTACATGACGCCCTTTCTTCTCTTCTCCACCTATGCAACGCAGTCCCATTTCTTTTCTTCTTTATTCTATTGTGCATAGCACAATGCTTGTTTCCTTTCTTCTTTTCAATTTATACTTTCTTTCCACTGCCTCTTGCATTAATTGCCTAGATCTTCTCTTTCTTTCTTTCTTTTATTTATTGTGAGTCCAATTGAACTTTTGTCTTCTTGTCTATTATTTGCTCATATTAATTTATAAAATAAAATGATTAGATAGTGATACTAAATTGATTAAAATAAATTCAAGAATAGAAAAATTATCAATTTTAAATATATATATATATATATATATATATATTATTTCTTAAGAGTATTCCAAAGTAAATAGAAACTCAATTTAAAAATATACATTAATTCTAATGATTTCTATTCATATTTTAGCATTTTAGTCCAATAATAAGGTATTTAGAGAGCATTTTCGTACACTCATCAGGAATGATTAGTTCTTTTTTATACCTTACTGCTAGTATACCTGATATCATTTTAATGTATACATATGTGCTAGATTCCAAGTTAATCCTAAGGAATCACATCTTATAGCTATTAAAAAAAATTCAAATATTTGCTTAGAACCACTAACTATGATTTATGGTATAAGAAAACTCCAAATCTTGAGTTAGAAGAAGAAGTATTTTTCTCCACATTTTATAAAATTAAGTCATATTAAATTATATTATGATAGTTATATTGAGGTACTGTTCAATTAAAATGAAGAAGGGGAAAACAGTATCATAATGACAAATTGACAAATACGTATTTTAACATGTGAGAAATTCTCTTTTAACGCAACAAAAATCATGATAATTGTTGCTTATGAATTATGTGTGTCAGTGTTTTATGAAAATTAAATATCTCTCATTGGATTTCTTACTGTGTTTTTTTTTTAATGTGGTCTCAAAATAGGATTTCAAAGAACAAAAAAGAAGTCTAGTCCTCATACTCATAAGATTAATGTTCATGCATATGCTAAGATTGATTTGTCTGCGACGACTGGCCTAGTCACATTAAAGAGCTTCATGATTGACCGGTAGTGGTAGAGGGGCATGCAAAGGCACTTCGACGCTCAAATAAGTGAGAATAAGGTTGGCTAGTGTTTAGGCTTGTAGAGAACATAGTAGAAGTCACACTAATAGTGTGCATAAATAGGGAGATGTGATGCTAACTGATAACTCCATAAAACTTTTATAGTTATCTAGGGGTTGATTTGTCCATTTTTAGCTTGCTAAGTCTATCGTTATTAGAAATTTGTAAGAGTTTGGGCCTAAATTGTAGGGGTGAGTCTTATCTCTTCTCTTATATGAATTGTCATTAATTTTGACAATTATTTAGTGAGAAATGTCAATTTTGATGCCTAGAACTCTTATTACACCTTTGGTACTTGTTTGTGTAACACCCTAGCTCTGATACCAACTAATGTAACATCCTAACTAGGGCATCACATTTCTGACTCCCGACTCATAATCTGAAAATAAGTTCGCACAAAGTTTGAGTTATAAAAGATGGGTTTCAAAATTTCTTCTTTACTGAAACGTAAATTTACTGAAAATATTAGGTAATATTGAAAATCATATTTCAACTATTCATTATGCAATATTGACACCAATTAATATCACAATTTAAAGAGAAATATAAAATTAACAGACTTATTTTTTTTTTTACAGTAGCAAACCCCATGACGGGTCCTACTTAATAGCACGGTACAACACTAACGAGAAACTTTAACATACTTATTTCTTTTTCTGTCTATCTTGATGCATCAGACATCTGTTCCTTTGTCAACACTGCACACCTTCGAGTCCTGAATGTCCACTCCTTATTGTTATCACTAATATCAGAGTATCCATCGCCCGTTATGTCTAAGACAACTCGATCCTTCTATTATTTGATTTTAACAGTACAGACACAACAAAACAATATAACAAAGAGGTGAGATCACCTACACCAATACCAACATGGCAGCACAGAGATAACACAAATAGTTGTATCATACAGATAGATCATACCATAATCATGCTATCAGCATTAATCAACTATCATCATCTAATCATTTATCAGTTCAATCATCATCCAAGTACTCAAAATAATTGTCATAACCAATAACCAATATTCCCCAATTAATATATCACACAGATATAAATGCTCAGATTTATGCATATGTACAAAGACTCATTTTATCAAAAACGACTCCATGGAGGTTTTCACAATTTTGAGAAGAATGCTCTGGTTAATTGTCAGCCTTAGCCCAAAGACAATCTCCCAGTTGTTGAAAAGAATCGTGTTCTTGTCGGGTATCGTCAATGCGTTGCAACGGACTGCATCGCCAAGTGGCACAGGGTACTCGCCAGCTGTCCACTGGTCGACCGCCGCGCCTCGACGCCCCCAAGATCCATCATAGACCTCACTATCAATTCTCATTCCCTCTTCAACCACAAGGGCCATAATAGCTATTAGCTATCTTTTATACAATGCACGAATTTATCAGTGCAAGTCCAACCCCAATGGGCCAAATCTTTTCAATTTCATTTGTACAATGCACGAGTATATCAGTGCAAGTCCAACCCCAACGGGCCAAATCTTTTCAATGCATGTATAATGCACCAAATCCAAATACGGGCATCTCTTTCCAATGCATATAAAATGCACAAAATACCAATTTCCTACCATTTTTCATAATCGCGTAAAAATATTCTATCATTATTTAATCACGTAGTGATTTTTCAACTGTATTTCAAATCACGTAAAATATTTAAACTTACATAAAATATTTAAACGTAATTCAAAATCATGTTGCGTAGAAATATTTTACTATATTTTAAATCATTTTTCACCATTTTACTATCATGTAAAATATTCCTCAATATTCCAAACATTATTTTGGACTTTCAAATAAGTCAATATCATTTTCAACACGTTTTTAAGATACGTAAATGATTTTTCACCATAATTCTATTACGAAAAAATATTTCTCAACCTTCAAAAATTCCATTTCATCTTTTCTCAAAATATTATGACTTTGTATTTCATTTTTCACATTTTCTTACTCAAGAAAATCTTTTCCACGTTTCTTTACTCAAGAAATTCTTTTTCAAATATAATCCACAAAATTACTTTTTCATTGATATAAATCAATGTTTCAAATCTTAAAATTTCCACACATATTTCAAAACTTGAAAATAAGTTATACTTTATTAAATTCTTAAATCACCATTATATTCTCTATTTTTCTCAAAACATTTCCAAACACAACATTCTTCAAAATAAATTGAAGTTCGAAAACATTCTTGTTTATAAAAACTTAATTCTCAAGTGATAAATGCTCTAATTCCATTTCCAAATCCTTGTATTAACTCAAGTTACGTTTCCACTTTGAAAATCACTTTGTTCATAAAAATCAAAGCATTACAAGCCTTCAAAAATGTGGACATGACTATTGAAATCATCAAATATTTTTTCTTTTAATTTGATATGGTTTTACACAAACAAAATCGTTAAAATTTTATTTTCAAAACCGAAGTACCGATGGTTATAAAAACCAAACCCATTTGTTCAAATTCATTTTTACTTCCTTTACAATTCCTTTTTCACTTTCTTTGCAAATCTTTAAAATCAATGTTTGCCCATTTCATTCAAAACTCATATTTAGAAAAATACTTGGGATCTTTTTACACAAAATAAATCAATAAAAATTTCTCTAAAATCGTATTTTTGTTCTCTTAAAAAAAACAAACCCTTTGTTTATTTTTCATACTCTTCAAATCATCCATTATCATTCTTCATGAAAATATTAATTTAAAGATACGTAAAACATTTGTTCTAAATTTATCAAAATCTTATAAATGGCCATTGGAACCATGAAATATTGTTCTTCTAACTTAAATAAATTCCATTCTTGTTTCTATACAAAATAAATCAATAAAATTTCATTCTAAAATTTGTGTTCATGTTTTCTTAAAAAAAAAAGCAAACCTTTAGTTCATTTTCCATACTCCTCAAATCAATCCAATTTTATTCTTCCATAAACATATTAATTTGTAAACACCTATTTTGAGGTGTCTTGGCCGAAATTCTCATTGTTCTAGGGATCAAAATTTAATTTCCTTGTTCTTGAAAATTTTCAACATTGACCCTCATCAAGGGCATCAAAACCGTAGCTCTTCCTTGGCCATTGGAACCAAGATCAATTTTCTTTCCATCCACACATCATGGCATACATATATATATTTCATCATAAATATCACAAACATTCCATATACTCATCATGCATATTATAAGTATACTATCAAAGCCATAAAATCATGCAAAGCATATTAAGCATAGACAAAAATAATCAAAGCACAAGAAAATAAAGCAAAACTCATAAACACACAATTAATTATTACATGACCATGGATTGGAATTCTCACATGAATTCACATTCCATCAAATATAAGACCATCTCCCACCACCATAATTGGTTGGTGAGATGGATCTCCCTCTTACCTCTTGAAGATCCTCAAAGCTTTTTGATTTTGCTTCTCTTTCCAAGTCCTTCACCACCAAGGGCTTCTCAAATTCAAAACAAAATACATAGAAATTAGTATACTAAGCTTGATTGAGAGGAACCATGGATCAAACATGATTTAGATCATGAAAAAGAGATAAGAATTGAAGTCTTCTTACACTTCACCTTAAAAACTCAATAACTTGGCTCCTGAAGAAAGTCCATGAAGATGAATGATTTTGAGAAAGTCTCCAACATGAAAGTTGCTTAGAATATCATGTAGATTCAAGATCAATGGTTGGATGAAATTAAAAGTGATGGGTGGTGCTTTTGGTGGTCACCGCCGAACCATTTGGTGAGAAAATGAAGGAAAATGGTTGTTTTGTGTTCTTAGCTTGGTTGAGTGTTGAAGATGAATGATTTAGAGAAAGTCTCAAACATGAAAGTGTTTTGAATTAATGAGAGGATTCAAGATATGTAACTAGATAAAATTATGGAAGATTGGAAGTGGTTCCATGGGTGGTGACCGAATGCTCAAGGAAGGAAAGAAAATGGTATTGTTCTTGGTGTTCTTGACAAATTGGAAGAGAGAGAAGAGAGAGAATGAGTTAAGTGTTATAAAATATGGTACAAATGAAATCAAATGGCTGAATTGAAGTGGGCAGCAGTAGCATTGCATGGAGAGAAAGAAAAAAATAATTTTGCTTTAGGAAAATGACCAATAATTGGTCAAGACATCTAATTAATGTCTTCAAGCTTTTTCTTTGGCCTAAAAAGGCTACTCCAACATATCTCAACATGTCTCTTCTTCTTTCTTGCTTCTCCAACCGTCCCCCCTTCATCATGCAATCCAAAGGAAGCAAACAAAACAATAATGGTCATATTGACCATGACAAATAATAATGGTCATATTGACCATGACAAATAATAATGGTCATTAATTTAGTTTGCATGGCTATTATTGGTGGTTCAAGAACCATTTAAAAGTCTCCCCAAGCTGCATGAAAATCGTGTGGCTCCTTGAGTATTTTAGGGAATTAATTGTTCTAAATTTACACTAATTGCCTAATTAATTGCTAATTAATTAGGTTAAATTTCCTAACCAATCTTAACTAACATTCTAACTATATAACTAATTAATTAAACATATTATTTCATATATTATAATCTCTAATTAAAATTAGGATATCTAATTAAGAATTAGATTATAATAATTTAACATTTAATTTAGTTTACTTGGCTTGTTAATTAGGCCATTATTTGAAGCATTTCTAGCCATTGATTAATTCAATGGTTAGGATTTAGGTAGACTTTTGATTTTTAGAAGACTAAATCTAAGCCATTGGATCCTTCTCCTTTAAATTCTAGCCATTAGATGTGTCTCCAAAATAAAGGGTCAAGATTACTTCTTCTTACTTTTAATCCAAGCGTCATAATTAGTCTTTGCTACTTTTTAAGCCCAAATCTCCACCCTTGATTAATTCTTCATCCAATGGTCATAAATGGTCTTTGTCACTTTTTAAGACCAAATCTCTACCCTTGATCAATTCTAAATCCAATGGTTGTAAATGGTCACTTTATATAATCAATTTTACACCGTTGATTAAATCTACGGTTGATATTGAAGCTTGCCTAATTAAGTTTATTTTCACACTATTGATTAAATCAATGATGATTATCTTATGTTTCTTTATTAAATTTATTTCTTAACCGTTAATTGAATCAATAGTGGATATCCAAACCACCAATGTTGACTTAAGCAATATAATTTCTATTTTTATCTACTAAAAATCCCACGAAAGAATATATTTACTGTATTTTTATCTTCCAATAAATAAATACAGTACAAAACAAATTTTCTAAAACTGTTTTCGGATTCAGGTTTAGTAAGATCCCATATCTCCATCTAAACAGTACAAATTTTTCTATGCGTAGAAATTTTTTTCACTTTGCGGGACCCACCTGGGCCCACGTAAGGTCACCTGGGCCCACAAACACCTCGTGGGGCCCACAAACAGAAAAAAAATTCAAAATCACACATAAAATCACAAAAATTAGAAAATGTATGAAAATCAAGTCAGATTGTTAAAAATAATTAACAGTCCAGAGAAATAAATACAGAAAGATTTTTCCTGGCCTAGAAATTATTATTTTCCTGACACGAAGTAAATCACTCAAAACGATCAAATACGCTGACGGAATAAACAAAATAATTTTATAGTATCCAGAAATTACTAAACAGTAAAATTCTGTTAGCTGTCAAAATTACTATTTATAGGATAGGAAATTTTGGGGTGTTACAATTCTCCCTCTCTAAAAAGAAATTTCGTCCTCGAAATTTGAGAAACATGATTTCACACCCTCAGAATAAATACGGATATGGTGCTTTCATCTTATTTTCCAATTCTCATGAAGCTTCCTCTCTTACATCTTGCTATACTATTCTAATCCCACAAAATCTCTTTGTTGATGTTCAACTTCTCTTATTCAAACAGATATCTCAGACTCCTATCATAGAGATTTTGTTGGTTATTACTGAAGATGTTGAATGTTACTCCAGAAAGAAAGAATTTCCATATCTCTAATACCAACATAACAACAACCGATCTTCATTCATGCCTAGAATAGTTTTTCTCAGATAACTTTCAACTAATGTAATGTAATGTTCAGCTAATGTAATGTATTACTTAAAATTTCCTTATTTTCGTATCACTACATATTCTAGATTTTTGCTTTTAACAAGAAATGTCTCACTAACCGAGTTCTCCTTTCCACAGCACTATACTGGATACTTCCGTAAAAAAAAAAAATTTCTATGATTTTCCATTACCGTCTTAAATTTTCCGATAGAAGAATTGTTCCAATCTTTGGAAGAATTCACCACGCTTCTACTGCGTTACTCAGGTACGTTAACACGGATACAAACATAAAAATATCCTTTTTTGCAAGATATTCCTTCAATTGCAGGAGATGAAAGAAAACATCATGGAAGATAACAAAACGAATCGAACCTGTTATCGAACATATCCAGCAAAGAATTGGATGTAACCCGATTTTCAAAAATGAATTTCCTCTGGATTACTCACAGTCTGTTGAAATAATCTCATTGGATATGGTTGGAAAATAACCAATCCATTTTCAAAGACCACGTTTGTTTATGAAACAGATCAAACTAACACAAAATTTTGAACAACAGATCAAACTAATACAAAGATTTGATCTATAACAATAACTTGAATAGCTCGATTAGCTAAGAATAGAAACAGAAGTAAACAAATCAGAGGATAACGAATAACTCTAACATATAATTGATCTACTCAATCATATGTCATAAGGAATAGGTTATTCATAGAAATATTCAGTATGGTTTATACGATTAGCTCTAATGACACAATCTCCATTGATTAAATCTTCCGCTCAGAACACTCCCGTTCCATTCAAAGTAACAACTTCCCTTACTATCTAAAATTTTTACTAATAGAAAACTCTATTTTCAAAGAACACATCAGAGATTATACTCTTTGAAAATGTGTCCAACTTTTTCATAAATTATTTTCTTGACGTACATTCCTTCATTAAGTACCTTCTTTCACATCCTTTACTGTTTTTGGTTTCCTCAATGGTTGTAAATACATTTTCCGTCGAAATCAATTACTTTCTCAATATCTTAAAAAAATATCAGGTTCCAAAATTACGAAATCTTATATTCCAAGACTGATTCTCTTCCGTCAGATTCTAAACTTCAACTTCCAGTTTTCACTGAACAGCGGTCCTTTGTTAGTGCAGTCGTCTTTCCACATTGCTCCCGTTGCTCTCATAGCTGCAATTGCATTACTAGTAACATGTTCCACTTCCACACAAGTATAACTAAGGCGTGCGGATCGAAATATAATGGATCTAATATTCATTATAAATAACATTATTTCCTTTCGGAAAACAAACACGAGAGAACACAACACAAGCAAAATAGACCTAATCACAAACCCCAAAAGACTCAAACCGTGCTCTGATACCAACTAATGTAACACCCTAGCTCTGATACCAACAAATGTAACACCCTAGCTAGGGCATCACATTTCTGACTCCCGACTCATAATCTGAAAATAAGTTCGCACAAAGTTTGAGTTATAAAAGATGGGTTTCAAAATTTCTTCTTTATTGAAACGTAAATTTACTGAAAATATTAGGTAATATTGAAAATCATATTTTAACTATTCATTATGCAATATTGACACCAATTAATATCACAATTTAAAGATAAATATAAAATTAACAGACTTATTTTTTTTTTGACAGTAGCAAACCCCATGACGGGTCCTACTTAATAGCACGGTACAACACTAACGAGAAACTTTAACATACTTATTTCTTTTTCTGTCCATCTTGATGCATCAGACATCTGTTCCTTTGTCAACACTGCACACTTTCGAGTCCTGAATGTCCACTCCTTATTGTTATCACTAATCTCAGAGTATCCATCGCCCGTTATGTCTAAGACAACTCGATCCTTCTATTATTTGATTTTAACAGTACAGACACAACAAAACAATATAACAAAGAGGTCAGATCACCTACACCAATACCAACATGGCAGCACAGAGATAACACAAATAGCTATATCATACAGATAGATCATACCATAATCATGCTATCAGCATTAATCAACTATCATCGTCTAATCATTTATCAGTTCAATCATCATCCAAGTACTCAAAACAATTGTCATAACCAATAACCAATATTTCCCAATTAATATATCACACAGATATAAATGCTCAGATTTATGCATATATACAAAGACTCATTTTATCAAAAACGACTCCATGGAGGTTTTCACAATTTTGAGAAGAATGCTCTGGTTAATTGTCAGCCTTAGCCCAAAGACAATCTCCCAGTTGTTGAAAAGAATCGTGTTCTTGTCGGGTATCGTCAATGCGTTGCAACGGATTTGCATCGCCAAGTGGCACAGTGGTACTCGCTACCGGTGTCCCGCGGTCGACCGCCATACGCCGCCTCGACACCCCCAAGATCCATCATAGACCTCACTATCAATTCTCATTCCCTCTTCAACCACAAGGGCCATAATAGCTATTAGTTATCTTTTATACAATGCACGAATTTATCAGTGTAAGTCCAACCCCAACGGGCCAAATATTTTCAATTTCATTTGTACAATGCACGAGTATATCAGTGCAAGTCCAACCCCAACGGGCCAAATCTTTTCAATGCATGTATAATGCACCAAATCCAAATACGGGCATCTCTTTCCAATGCATATAAAATGCACCAAATACCAATTTTCTACCATTTTTCATAATCGCGTAAAAATATTCTATCATTATTTAATCACATAGTGATTTTTCAACTGTATTTCAAATCACGTAAAATATTTAAACTTACATAAAATATTTAAACGTAATTCAAAATCACGTTGCGTAGAAATATTTTACTATATTTTAAATCATTTTTCACCATTTTACAATCATGTAAAATATTCCTCAATATTCCAAACATTATTTTGGACTTTCAAATAAGTCAATATCATTTTCAACACGTTTTTAAGATACGTAAATGATTTTTCACCATAATTCTATTACGAAAAAATATTTCTCAACCTTCAAAAATTCCATTTCATCTTTTCTCAAAATATTATGACTTTGTATTTCATTTTTCACATTTTCTTACTCAAGAAAATCTTTTCCACGTTTCTTTACTCAAGAAATTCTTTTTCAAATATAATCCACAAAATTACTTTTTCATTGATATAAATCAATGTTTCAAATCTTAAAATTTTCACACATATTTCAAAACTTGAAAATAAGTTATACTTTATTAAATTCTTAAATCACCATTATATTCTCTAATTTTCTCAAAGCATTTCCAAACACAGCCTTCTTCAAAATAAATTGAAGTTTGAAAACATTCTTGTTTACAAAAACTTAATTCTCAAGTGATAAATGCTCTAATTCCATTTCCAAATTCTTGTATTAACTCAAGTTACGTTTCCACTTTGAAAATCACTTTGTTCATAAAAATCAAAGCATTACAAGCCTTCAAAAATGTGGACATGACTATTGAAATCATCAAATATTTTTTCTTTTAAATTGATATGGTTTTACACAAATAAAATCGTTAAAATTTTATTTTCAAAATCGAAGTACCGATGGTTATAAAAACCAAACCCATTTGTTCAAATTCATTTTTACTTTCTTTACAATTCCTTTTTCACTTTTTTTGTAAATCCTTAAAATCACTGTTTGCTCATTTCATTCAAAACTCATATTTAGAAAAATACTTAGGATCTTTTTACACAAAATAAATCAATAAAAATTTCTCTAAAATCGTATTTTTGTTCTCTTAAAAAAACAAACCCTTTGTTTATTTTTCATACTCTTCAAATCATCCATTATCATTCTTCATGAAAATATTAATTTAAAGATACGTAAAACATTTGTTTTAAATTTATCAAAATCTTATAAATGGCCATTGGAACCATGAAATATTTTTCTTCTAACTTAAATAAATTCCATTCTTGTTTCTACACAAAATAAATCAATAAAATTTCATTCTAAAATTTGTGTTCATGTTTTCTTAAAAAAAAAACAAACCTTTAGTTCATTTTCCATACTCCTCAAATCAATCCAATTTTATTCTTCCATAAACATATTAATTTGTAAACACCTATTTTGAGGTGTCTTGGCCGAAATTCTCATTGTTCTAAGGATCAAAATTTAATTTCCTTGTTCTTGAAAATTTTCAACATTGACCCTCATCAAGGGCATCAAAACCGTAGCTCTTCCTTGGCCATTGGAACCAAGATCAATTTTCTTTCCATCCACACATCATGGCATACATATATATATTTCATCATAAATATCACAAACATGCCATATACTCATCATGCATATTATAAGTATACTATCAAAGCCATAAAATCATGCAAAGCATATTAAGCATAGACAAAAATAATCAAAGCACAAGAAAATAAAGCAAAGCTCATAAACAGACAATTAATTATTACATGACCATGGATTGGAATTCTCGCATGAATTCACAATCCATCAAATATAAGATCATCTCCCATCACCATAATTGGTTAGTGAGATGGATCTCCCTCTTACCTCTTGAAGATCATCAAAGCTTCTTGATTTTGCTTCTCTTTCCAAGTCCTTCACCACCAAGGGCTTCTCAAATTCAAAACAAAATACATAGAAATTAGTATACTAAGCTTGATTAAGAGGAACCATGGATCAAACATGGTTTAGATCATGAAAAAGAGATAAGAATTGAAGTCTTTTTACACTTCACCTTAAAAACTCAATAACTTGGCTCTTGATGAAAGTCCATGAAGATGAATGATTTTGAGAAAGTCTCCAACATGAAAGTTGCTTAGAATATCATGTAGATTCAAGATCTATGGTTTGATGAAATTAAAAGTGATGGGTGGTGCTTTTGGTGGTCATGGCCGAACCATTTGGTGAGAAAATGAAGGAAATTGGTTATTTTGTGTTCTTGGCTTGGTTGAGTGATAGAGATGAATGATTTAGAGAAAGTCTCCAACATGAAAGTGTTTTGAATTGATGAGAGGATTCAAGATATGTAGCTAGATAAAATTATGGAAGATTGGAAGTGGTTCCATGGGTGGTGACTGAATGCTCAAGGAAGGAAAGAAAATGGTGTTGTTCTTGGTGTTCTTGACAAATTGGAAGAGAGAGAAGAGAGAGAATGAGTTAAGTGTTATAAAATGTGATACAAATGAAATCAAATGGCTGAATTGAAGTGGGCAGCCGTAGCATTGCATGGAGAGAAAGAAAAAAATAATTTTGCTTTAGGAAAATGACCAATAATTAGTCAAGATATCTAATTAATGTCTTCAAGCTTTTTCTTTGGCCTAAAAAGGCTACTTCAACATGTCTCAACATGTCTCTTCTTCTTTCTTGCTTCTCCAACCGTCCCCCCTTCATCATGCAATCCAAAGGAAGCAAAAAAAACAATAATGGTCATATTGACCATGACAAATAATAATGGTCATTAATTTAGTTTGCATGGCTATTATTGGTGGTTCAAGAACCATGTAAAAGTCTCCCCAAGCTGCATGAAAATCGTGTGGCTCCTTGAGTATTTTAGGGAATTAATTGTTCTAAATTTACACCTAATTGCATGCTAATTAATTAGGTAATTAGTTAGGTTAAATTTCCTAATCAATCTTAACTAATATTTTAACTATATAACTAATTAATTAAACATATTATTTCATATATTATAATCTCTAATTAAAATTAGGATATCTAATTAAGAATTAGATTATAACAATTTAACATTTAATTTAGTTTACTTGGCTTGTTAATTAGGCCATTATTTGAAGCATTTCTAGCCATTGATTAATTCAATGGTTAGGATTTAGGTAGACTTTTGATTTTTAGAAGACTAAATCTAAGCCATTGGATCCTTCTCCTTTAAATTCTAGCCATTAGATGTGTCTCCAAAATAAAGGGTCAAGATTACTTCTTCTTACTTTTAATCCAAGGGTCATAATTAGTCTTTGCTACTTTTTAAGTCCAAATCTCCACCCTTGATTAATTCTTCATCCAATGGTCATAAATGGTCTTTGTCACTTTTTAAGACCAAATCTCCACCCTTGATCAATTCTAAATCCAATGGTTGTAAATGGTCACTTTATATAATCAATTTTACGCCGTTGATTAAATCTATGGTTGATATTGAAGCTTGCCTAATTAAGTTTATTTTCACACCATTGATTAAATCAATGATGATTATCTTATGTTTCTTTATTAAATTTATTTCTTAACCATTAATTGAATCAATAGTGGATATCCAAACCACCAATGTTGACTTAAGCAATATAATTTCTATTTTTATCTACTAAAAATCCCACGAAAGAATATATTTACTGTATTTTTATCTTTCGATAAATAAATACAGTACAAAACAAATTTTCTAAAAATGTTTCCGGATTCAGGTTTAGTAAGATCCCCTGTCTCCGTCTAAACAGTACAAATTTTTTTATGCGTAGAAAATTTTTTCACTTTGCGGGACCCACCTGAGCCCACGTAAGGTCACTTGGGCCCACAAACATCTCGTGGGGCCTACAAATAGAAAAAAATTTAAAATCACACATAAAATCACAAAAATTAGAAAATGTATGAAAATCAAGTCAGATTGTTAAAAATAATTAACAGTCAAGAGAAATAAATACAGAAAGATTTTTCCCGGCCCAGAAATTATTATTTTCCTGACACGGAGTAAATCACTCAAAACGATCAAATACGCTGACGGAATAAACAAAATAATTTTACAGTATCCAAAAATTACTAAATAGTAAAATTCTGTTAGCTGTCAAAATTACTGTTTATAGGATAGGAAATTTTGGGGTGTTACAATTTGCACGTATATAAATACGAAATGGATCAAGAGGAGGCCAAGGAGAAGAGATCAGGACCCAGCTTGAAGAGTGAAGAAGAAAACCAAGTTTGGCAACTCGTGTTGTAATGCCACATTATACACGCTGCAATGCCAAGCTCATAGTTAATAGTAATTTATTACACTAGAGGCACTCGTATCGCAATGTTGCATTATAACTATAAATATTGTACTTGAGGCATTCACATCACGACACATGAGCATAATCCAACCTATAGGTTTAGGTTTTTGTTGAGGTTTTTTGGGATTTATTGGGACTTTTTGTGTTGCCTATTTTTCTAGAGAGAAAGGGCTTATTTAGAGCTCTAGAGAGAGAGTAATTTCGATATTGAAGATCAAGCTCTTAAGAGGAAAAAAGGTTTTGAACAAAATTTGTTTTCCCAACCTGAACAACAAGCACTAAATAGTGCAGAACTTGAGTTTTAGGTTCTCAAATGGCATGCGGTTAGTCCCATCAGAAAGCTAAGAGGTGAGGTTGTTTCAGGTAAAACTTTTAGAATTTTTACTTATCTAGTTTGGTACTAGTTTTAATTTGAAATAGGTTAATTTTCATATAAGTTGGATCCTAACAGCTTGTGTTCTAAGCTGCAAACTTGAGCTATAGAGGTCCATTTGACCTAATTCCAAAGGTAAATAAAAGCTAAGATGAAAGTCTTTTTAGGGTAACAATTTCATGTTTTTAGGTGGTTCCTAGAAGGCTCATTGCATCTGATACAACAACAACTTAGTAGTAGAACAAGACTTGGCGGCATATCGTGAACACATCTTACTTGAATAATGTCTTATTGATATTATTTTAAAAGCTATCAAATCTTATTTGACAGATCCTATAAAAAAATCCATAATAATAGTAGTTCTAATACACTTCATTAGACTTGCATTTAGTGAAGGTAACAAAACAAAAATTCAATAAATTAGAGTTAAGAATGAACCTTATAAAACATTATTGGTTTAATTACAACTTAAGGCAATTCCAAGAACAAACCATTCTGATATAAGGAGTATATAGCCTTTGCGATTATAAGAATTTCTTTTAATTTATAGTTAAGAATCAATTTAAGACTCTAAAAAAACTCAATTAGAAAAAAACTTACAGACTTCAAGTTAATGGTAGATCAAACCTATTTTTGAGAAGACATGGGAGATTTATTTCCTAAATTTCTTGTATTATAATCAATGGGATTTTTATAGGCTTTAAAGAGTCCTTTACTAAGGTAACATAGAAACCATAACCATTCATCCATGCATTTATTTGTATGGTATTAATAAAATAATTTTATGTAGAAACTTCACCAAATTCACATAAAAAAACCATATACAATAATGATGACAATATCATAGGCCAATATAAAAAGTATTACTATTATCCAAAATGTCCTAAGGTTATACAACACTATATATATGATATTGAGATACAAAATACAATTTAGAGCATTCACTATATGTTAACTACATCATATGTTTCAAAACAAATAATTATGCAACAATTTTAGCATCAGGTCTCCTTCTCAACCCAAGCACCACCCAATAAATAACCAAGAATATGTTAACAAAAAATTCCATAAACATAAAAAGCATAGTTATATAACCTGGACTCAAAGTTGACTCAGTCAAAAGGCTGGGTCAACGGTCCAAAACGGTCCAACTGCGAGTTAAGCAATTGAATTAGAAAACCTAGACAAAAAATAAAATAAATTTTTTCTATAAAATATTATATGAAAAAATACTTTGTATAAAAAAATATATGAAGAAAAATACATCATATGAAAAAAGTATTAATGATATAACCAAACTAGTAATGATAATTATCTAGCTCCAATTTTCTAAAATCAATTTTGTTAAATAATAATATAAATTAAAAAATTGAGGAGATTACTTAACAAAAGCTTGTGGTCTAATGGCAAAATGCATTTCATTATAAGGGTCTTTTAGATACCATGTTCAAATCTTACAAATTGTATTTTTTGAAACTTGAATTACAAAAAGAGAGAGAGAAAAAAAAACCTAAGTCAACCCGAGTTAAACCACTTGGTCGGGTTGGTGGGTCACCCAAGTTTGACTTGGTTGTTTATGAAACTCATTGTAACCAAGGACCGGACTGGCCCAAAGGCTAAGTCACGAGTTTTTTGGTTAGACCAGTCAAGCCGGTTTGGTCCATGCAACTATGATACAAAGAATAATCATAAGACCATTATAATTGAAACCAAACTTTCTTGTTAAACTTTATCATCTGGTTAGGGGGTTGTATGGTGAATCTACTATGATCACACTTTCTTTCACTTAATTCATACCTCCCACTAACCATGGAACTTGAGAAAGGATCTAAGGAGTCCACACTCCCTTCTCCATAGGTATCTCAACTTTTAGTATCACAAGATACATTCACGTGAGCAATAATAAGGATTGTACACATGCATGAAAATAGAATTCAACCATCAACGAAATTTCCAGTTACTTATCTTTAATTTGAAGATTTATGGTCTCAAGGTAAAGTTAAGGTTCCTCACCACCCTTTTTTTTTTATCTTCACTGATTTCAGGTTTAGGTTCCTTTTTCTTTGATGAAGTGCATGTAAGGAATCCTAGAGATGTCAAACTTTAACTCAATCTATAGTAATGTATTCCTCATTTCCTTATGATCTATAAGGTAAAATTTTACTCTTACCTCACACATTAGGTCCTCTTTCTCTCTTTCTCATTTTCCTCAATTCTTCCTCTCTCTTTTTCTCTTGCTCTCTCTTAATTCTTCCTAATTTCCTTTGAGTGTTAAACAGAAAATATGTTAATTACAAGAAGAGTGGTTTGTTTTGATTAATGTTTCTTGGATAGGTGGCTTTTGTTTACTCCAATAACTATATAATTAAGATATGTAATAAATTTAGGTGTCAAGCTTTTATTATATCTAACCTATCTTATATGTCTTTATATTAAATTTACATATAGTTGATAAATATCTTATGTGTCCTTATAATAAATTTACACATAGTTAATAAGTCCTCATACTCTTGGTTTAATAAGTTCTCATACTCTTGTTATGTGTCAACCATATATGTTAAGTCCAAGTTTACCATTAGCACCCTTACATATAAAGTACTTGATCAAATAAAACAATTCAATAAATACCAAAGTTTACTTTACTAAGTTATATATAAAAAATATTTTCTAGAGGGGTGTTACAAATAATAATTTAGTTATATGATTACTAATTATGATTTCAACCATCTCTATATATAAGATAAGTCTCTAAGAACCTTAAAGTTTATGATTTATAATGCTATAAAATGCCTAGTTTCAGCTCTATTATCCTTGAATTACACTATTTGATTTGGTTTGTTTGTTCACTTCTTTACTTAATGCTTGTAATTGCACTACAAAAAAAGGGTCAAATTGTGGCAGTTAATTCGTGGCAGTTGCTCTAAACCACCGCAAAAATAAATTTTGTAGTAGTTCATAAGGCAGTTCTTGTAACCACCGCGAATTGTAGTAATTTGGTGGCAGTTTTAGTAATTAACCGCCGTAATTTATAACATCAGAAAGAAGGAGGAAAAACTAAACCTAAGCTTTTCACTCCCTTACTCTATTTCCCTTCACCCATCGTGAAGCATTATTCACCCATGTCGTGAGCCACCATCCCCCATCCCCACACCATGAACCATGAGTCGTCCTCCATCATGAACCATCGCTCCCCCATGCCGTGAGCCACCATCCCCCATTCCCACACCATGAACCACCATCCCACCCCAACATCGTGTAGCCTTTACTATATCTTGAAGCATCGTGCAACCTCCATGCTAGCTGTGAACCAGCCTCCACCATTGTGTAAATCATCAGGTGCAAATCTGTAGAAATCGTGAAGATGAGTCCATTATCACCTAAATAATTGTGTTTTGGTTTTCTGAAATCTAAATCCCTAAAATCCTAAGATCCCCCCAATTTTTTTTTGCCAAATGATTTTTAGTTAAAAAATCCATTGCAATCCTTAAGCCATATATAATAGAGAAGAAGATGTCTTTCCCTCTTCTTTTTCTTTTTTAATGCTTTCCCCCACAATCCTTAACTCATTACAATTTTGTTTAATGCTTTCCTTAAGTTTTATTTAGTAGCCTCAGATTTGCACTTGCATAGAAGGTATAAATATATATATATATATGCTTTTGTTTTTGTCTTTTTATCAATTTTTTGTTATATTGATTTCATGCTAGTTGAGCTGAATTTGTTTCATCTTCACCCTATCCATACAAAGCATTAATGGGATTTTTGTAGGTCATGTTATTTTTTGTTTTTTGATAAATTTAATTATGTTATGGACAATTGTGTACTAAGATTAAAGTTAATGATTTGGATTTTGGACCATAATTTTTCAAATTTCAACTGATGAGGTTAAGATACCACAGTGGATGTGGCTCCCAAGTGTTGCCAAGGAAACCCATGTGGTTTATTAATTCTTCTGTTCTATCTTATCTTTTTTTTTCTTTGTTTGTAGACACATACAATCATACACAAATAGAGGTGTAGTCTTCAAAGGCTGGTTTCTTCATTCTAAATATGTGTCCTCATTGTTTGATCTATCTTTCCCTTTTTATGCCAGTTTTGCATGAAAAGGCTTCAATTAATATTTCAAATAGCATAATGCATTGCTTTTCTGCACTTTCTTTCTTACTTTCAGCTTTTGAAACCTTTGATTTTAGCTCTTCAATTAATATTTTCATATCCCATATTGTTGAGTATAACATGTTCTGTTGTTCTTGACTTGCTTCAGAAGATGCTTTTGCATTTTGTAATTGGATATCTAATTCCCTTAGTTATTTCTCAAGTGAACCGACCTTTTTCTCTGCAATACTAGCACTCCCTTTAAGAGAATTCAACTCTTCAGTAAGTTCCAAGTTTGTCTCAGTTAATTGTGTAACCTTTACTTTTGCATTCTCAGCCCAATTTTTTGCCGGGATATCTCCAGTTCTTACATGTCATTTTCTTTAGTTGAGAACCCCTTAAACTCAAGCGAGTTGACTTTGCCAAGAGCTGCATCTGCAGCATATAACCCACCTTGAACTTTATCAGTAAATTCATCCATTGCTAACCTGTATCTTTTGGTTCAGCAATCACCAGCTAGTCCGAAAAGTGAGGTAGAAATGAAATTTCAGTGGAAGAAAAGAAACAGCCATACTTTAGGATATAGTCATACACAAATAGAGGTGTAGTCTTCAGAGGATGGTTTCTTCATTCTAAATATGTGTCCTCACTATTCAATCTATTAAGTGAGTTACGATTATAGTTTCTTAAGACCTGACTGTGATTTTGGCTTATTGGAAGAGCGGAAGTTACTTGATTGATACTACATCTAGGATCTAAAAGTTTCTAAATGCTTACACTCCTTCTTCTTTACACTTTGGTGGGGTTATTGCATGACTGTTTTGCCTACCTCTGATTCAACAATGCTTATAGTTTTCTACTCTGTCCCACTTTCTTCCTCTCTATTGTTACCTATACTCTGTTGTAAGAACTTTGCATTTAAGTCTAACATTGAACTATTATAAAATGCAGTCATTGTTCACATTTGAACTCATTTTTATGTGTACAACTGCATATAGATATAGATGTATTTAAATAATGCTATTTACATGAAGTCTTATCTTAATACTTTCTTTTTCATCTCTATAAAATAGTTGCGGACATGACATGGATGACAAAGCAATCTAGATATGTAAATGCTTCTCGGTCTGATCTTTAGGCAAGTTTTTAAATTCTTTAAAGGCTTCGTAAGAGGACTACTGGTACATGATTGTCTGCATCTAGAATTTCCTTTTGGCCATTTCTAATTACAGAATTCTCTTGTATTGTGTTGTCTCTAAGTTTTATGATGATAATGCATTCTCTACAATCTACATCACTTTAATACCTTTTTCTAATTAATATTTACTGATAAAGATTTTTGCTGACAGATCAACATAGGTTTTGTATCTCAAGATTTAGTATTTTCATTTGCAATACTAGTGCTGGTGTTCTGCACACCATTCTCAGGTGCTCTTGGGAAGACTAGATATAATATAAAATAAATTATTTTTATTTCCCCTAAATTTGAACTAGGACCAAGATAAGTTGTGAATAAATATTATTATGATATTGAATTTCCAAGAGGTCATTTTGCACTTAAGAGTTTCAATGCTAAAGTAATTGATGAAGCTAAGAAGCCTGTACCTCTCCAAGAAACTTATCTCCACCATTAATTTGTTGCAAAATACTATCAACCTAAACATGTGACACACATATGGTATGATGGCCATCGGGTGCTTCAGCAGTCAGATTATATTTTGGTGAGAAATAGTGGTATATACCAGAGAAATGTTAATGGACAGTATTTTAGCCTTGGATCTGAAACACGAGGAACAACTACAAATATTCCAGATCCTTTTAGGATAGAAATAGGTAATCCTACATAAATTCCAGACGGTTATGAGGAGAAATGGTTGCTCAATGTCCATGCCATTGATACATGTGGTGTAGAAGATAGGATGAGGGTGCATTGAATGCATGTGTGACCTTTATAATGTTACAAAGAATGAATATGGCAAGCATTTGAGGCCAAACTATAAAGAAGGTTTGAAATATTGCTATGATTATACCCAGTGCAGGTTGAGGGAAGGCTTTGAGGGCCCAAAGAGAAGCCTCTACTTAAGATACATAGTAAAGTGGGTCGACTGGCACAATTTTGCATTACCTGTTAAGATTTATATACTTGATGTGACTGATACTTTGCAAATATCAAATATTTTGAAAGGAATGAGCCTAACTCATGATTTCCAGGTAATTGAATTCATCAAGAAACATGTAGATTCTCTCAATCTCAATTTAATTTCATAACATAATACTACTCTGTTACTTTTGTTAGGTATAAATGACCAACAAAGATTTTTTTACAGATTGAGTATAAAGTTGAATCTTGCAACACAAGCCCTAAGGATGGTAATGGTTGTGGTCATGTGCAGAGGACAAGCCTCCCAATGCAAATTGGTAGTTATGTCATCTATGGTGTTGCTTATCAGCATTTAGGTGGAACTGGATCAACTCTATATGGACAGGTGATGTTCAATATTTAGAGTCACTTTTAATTATCTGGATATTAATTTCTAGTGTCATGACTTTATAAAAAATATAAACATGGAAATGGGTAATGAATAATGATTCTACCACTTAAAAGGGATTACAAATTTACACCTTTTTTTCTTTAGTATTTTTGTGTGATAGTTTTCAATGAGGATCACAAGTGTTTTAATTAACAAGAAAATAGTGACCTGTTTACTGGAAATTTATTAGTAATTGCATCTTTTCCTTTCATTGGTATATATCTTGAGTTTGGTAGGGATGGAGCCATGAAGTCTGTGTCTTACTGACTTCTTATAGCTAAGCTTTTATTAGACTATCAATGCTTCTTTTTACTTTTGATTAATCATACTCCTTACATCCATATCATTGTAAGATGTTAAATGTTGGAGTTTAGCTTGTTTTTTGAAATTTTATGCATGACGATTTCAGGATGGGAGGGTTATATGTTCTTCAATACCAAGTTATGGAAATGGAATAGAAGTAGAAAATGAGGCAGACTACATTGTAGGAATGTCCACTTGTTTTCCTCAACCAAGTTCTGTCAAGATAATTGATGGTGAAACTTTAACTCTAGAGTCTAACTACATAAGCAACAGGGAGCACGCTAGAGTAATGGGGCTTTTCTACTTATTGGTGGCAAAATAGCTGCCACACCAACATTTCTGACATTCCTCTCGTTCTTCATTCTTTGAGAATATAAATAATATATCTTATTGATAAGTAATTATGTTAGAAGTGGTGTGTCATCTATGGTATCTGAATAAATTATGATGAAAAGAAATGTGTAATTGAAAAATATACTTCTCATTTTCTGCAGCTATAGGACAACACACAAGCAAGAGCCAACAATGGGCATATTCTATAGGGTGAGGAATGCAGCAATCATATATTCATATTATCAGTCATTTGATTCCGTGTGTTGGTGATAGTTTGTAGTTATCATGTTGTCTTAAAGTCTTAAACTAAAATCAGTCTTACTTTCATGGTTATGTGATATATTTGTGGTACCATTTAAATAATGTTTTGTTGATGTTTTGAGCCTTTTTATTTTCATAATGCTTTGAGAATTATTTTTTTTAGTTTGGATTGATGATTTGAATTTCAAATGACAGGTGAAGAGTATATTTATCTTGAATTAAAAGTATAAGTGTTAGACAATTTGGTTTTTAATTGCTACTAACAAGTTTTAGTTTTATTATTGATTGGGTATTTTCTATTTTAGTTTCCTAATCAAGCCAGTGGTGATGGTTCACTAGCAGGGGATGCAAGACGCTCTTCATCAGCTAGCCATGAACCACGTAAACATAAATAGATGATACCATTTGTATTTAGCCTATGGACAACTACTTGTTTGTTTGGAGTAATAGTTTCTACAATTATTTGACAATCTCATGAACATTTGGATATTTCAATACTTGTAATAGTTATTTTTCTACTTAATTTGGTTCTAGCTAATGTGTTACTTTGATAGTAGTCATTGTGTTACTTAACTTACTACAATGTCATTTGCTTCTTATTATATTTAATTTGGTATTTGAAGTATTTTGAGTGTATTTTTTATGTGTTGTTGAATACTAGTTCTAGACAGGTTAAATATCAAATGTAAAAATGAGCTAAATACAAAAAATAAATGGTTTTTGCCAATATTTTAGTCAAATAGCGGTGGTTCAAAAATGCCACTAAATTAAATAAAAGTTTATTATTATTTGCATTTAAACTGCCACTAAGTTACAATAGTTCATAATTCTAAATTATAGTGGTGGTTCGTAACTGCCACTAATATATTTAATTATCAACCCTTGTGAGTCTTTTGCGGCAGTTACAAACTGCCACAAAATTCTAACAATTAAAAAATAAAACCGCCACAAAATAACAAGGAATTGTCAAACATTTCATCCATTTGTGGCGGTTCTAACCACCACTAAATAATCAATTAGCGGTGATTATTCCCGCAATTAGTTGTAATCGTCACAAATTAACTTCGAGACAGTGTAAATCGTGGCAGTTAACAAACTGTTATGAGAAAAATTTAATGACGGTTGTAACCGCCACTCAGTGACTCTTTACCGCCACAAAATGACCATTTTTTTGTAGTGTTGCTTGATTACCAATTGTTTGATGTGGGAAAACCCCAATGAACTAGACAGAGGAATTTTGGTGTTGGACCTTAGGTGTGGACAATGCATGTTCAATTTACATCTTGCTTGCTGAATGTGTTGATTAGCCAATAGGACTGACACATACCTATGAACCTTGTATAACTAATAAGACTTGTGCTTAATGAGGGCAACTTGGGTTAATACACATGGACACATAGTGTTATAGGCAAGAAAGCCATGACTAATTGACTTAGACATAGGATTTTGACTAATTTAGTGTCTTGGCTAACAAACTAATCCATTAATTAGATTAATGTGAAATGCATGAAGTCTTGTGAAATGGTGGGTGAAAAGGGTGAACCTAGACCCTAATTCATTGCTTTAATCTCTAGAAAATTGGAATTACCTTTAATTGCTTTAGTTTCTTATTTTATACTTGTTTTCGTTATTAATTACAAATTAAAATTTGTTGCTTGAATAATAAGTGAGTAGTAATTGGTTGATAGATAGGACCATCTTTATATCATTCCTTCTGAAGACGATACTCCCACTCATCACTTTATTACTTGTTCAATCCGTGCACTTGTAGACCAAACACTATCAGCCTTCAGAAAATCTAGACAGGTTTTCCTCGGCATAAAATAAGGTAATGCATAGGTTTTCAGTTACAATAGCTGGGGGAATCTTCTAAAGGGGTGCTAAATTAGCTAGGGGATAGGTGGCTTTGGTGTGAGATAAGTGATTAGGCTATCAATCTGTATGTATTGGTCAATCAGTTGATGGTATTGGGTTAGTCAAGGATAGGCTTCGTATCCTATTGTTCCGAGCTCTCATCACCCAATAACATTTCAAATATTGGATTGGGTAGATGTAGAAGCTCTTTACATATATCACCTATTGTTCAAGTCTATCAATCATGCATCATTTAATGCTAAATTGCATTCTATCATCTTAGCACCAGCACTGTCTTATTTCTTGTTTGGTGGATCAGTTTTCCAAATCATGACCCTTATATCGCGCTAATAGTTGTCATCCATTGGATGGTTGCTCTTGCTTTCATTCATTGGATGCTTTCTTAAAAACACAACCATTGGATGTGCAAAACCGTGGCCATTGGATGTGCATGTTGCTTTTTACGACTCAAAAAATTCTTTTATGTCTGCTCACTTTGTTGAGTGCTTCATTTTTTGTCCCTTTCCAAACTCCTTCCCAGACTCTTTGCGCCCATAGGATTTTTTTCTACATTTATTTGTGTTTTGAGGCTCTCTGGTTTCCTCCACATCTTTTGTCATCTTTGTTTTATAAGCGTTAGTTGTCTTCACCTTCTTTCGCGATTCAAATGCTGCTAATGCTAAAGGTTCAATTATTTTGAGTAAGATTCTACTCCCGACTCATTGTGCTTCATTCCTCTTCATTTTTTGCTTTGCTTTTTATTTTCTATCAAGTATCACAAATTATCACCTCTCTCTATTTTCTCATGGTATACCTAGTTCCTTAGATTTGGTCAATTGATTGGTTAGAAAAGTGTCTATGGTCAGATTTTATGGATTTGAGTTTTGCCTTTGTGGATTCTGTAGAATTGTCTTTGCCCCAATAATTTAATATGTTAAGTTTTGATGATGACAAATATAAGACAAAAAGAATGATCTTTATGCTTCATAATTGTGCTTAATAGATGACAAATGCATTACAAAAGAATATTGATCATGTTACATAGATGTGCTTAATGAGATATATTGGATCATGCATGATCATGTACTCCATCTTGTTATATTTCATATAAGAATCATGCATATTCTTTATAGCATCTTTTATAAGATATATCCAACAATGCTTTATATGAGTTATAATGAATTAATATTGGATTTTACTCTATCTAAATGACAATGTGCAAAGTGTTCTTTGTTCATCCTATATAGAGCATATCCTTTAGTAATTGATAAATATCTTATTTGAATGTGCCTATGAAAATCTTATATGCATGTTAGACTAACTAGAGTTATACTTTTATGAATCATGCATATAAAGATATTGAATTATGAATTTGGACTAACTATGTTTGTTTAAGTGAGCAATACTTTGTTGGATAGTCAAAGTACCAAGAGTGAGCATTGCAACAAGAAAGCAAAAGATCACTATTATGCTCAACTCAAGAAGAATGTGAATGATAAGATATTCCAAGAATTTGCAAGATTTGAAGAGAATATTTTCTTTGGAAGTTTAGATTACATCAACAAGCCTAAGGACTAGAATTGACGATGGCAAGATCAAGTCCAAGATCTTCAATAATAGCTTATAGGACTTAGATCTTATGTAAAGGTAAATGGGAATCACACTGAACTCAAATAAGTTTTAACATCTTTAAAAGTGTTTTTTGCATGCTAAATTGCCCAACAAACTGTTTTCGAAAAGTTAGCCTTGGTGGTTGTTCAAATCTATGAAAAATAGTCAAGTTTGCGTTTTGTAAAACTGACTTTTAGTTACTCTTTTGATCATATCTTTTAAAATATTTTGAGTTTTTTTTTCTGAAACTTATTTCATATGAAAGTAGATTCAATGATCTTTCCAATGAGTGGTCATTTGTTTTAAACGGATAAATATCAAAGAAGTTATGGTCTATCAAAGTCAGTTTGGTAAAAAATAAGGCAAATAATCAATTATGGAATTCTCATAACTGATTATTCACCAAGTCAGGAGCCAATTTCTAAAGCTCCTAATCGATTAGGCCATTCCCCTAATTATTGTTGTGTAAGTCAGGGGGAAATTTCTAAAGTTCCTAATCGATTAGGTCATTCCTCTAATTGGTTATTGTGTAAGTCAGGAGCCAATTTCTAAAGCTCCTAACCGATTAGGTCATTCCGCTAATTGGTTATTTGATAAGTCAGGAGCAAATTTCTAAGGCTCCTAACCGATTAGAACAATCCCATAATTGATTATTTGGATAACCAAAAAAATGTGAATAACGACTAGTTTTGACATTTAATGCTCCCAACCACCACCAACGGCTTTAGAAAGCTTTAGGCTATAATGGAAAGTGTTTGGGCACTAAAGAAAAATGGAGAAATAATCTGAAAATCATTCTTGAGCATTGAAAATGAGTTTTAACTCTCTTTTCTCAAAGATCTCTGTTTTAAGCTTTAGTGTGTGATTCCTTGATTCCAATTGAGCTTCAATTTGCAATATCCACTATTTTAAGAGTTTATCATTCAATCTTTCTTTGATTTCTTGTAAAAGAGGGTGACGTATCCCTTAAGAGATAAAAGGGTGATATATCCCTTATTTGTAAAGAAGGTGAGGTATCCCTTTAAAGTTGTAAAGGGTGAGGTATCCCTATTTTGAGGCTCAAACACAAGGGTGAGGCATCTCAAGGTGTGTTGAGTGCTCTTGGTTGTAAAGGTTTTTCAAGCACCAGTTAAGCTTGAAGAGTTTGAGGCTCTAGCACAAGGGTGAGGTATCTTAAGGTGTGAGGAGTGCTCTTATTTTTACAAAAGTTTTCCTAGCACCCGAGAAGTCTAGGAGATAGTGAAGAAAATCTCAAGTTAAGCTTAGTGACTAGATGTAGGCCACAAGTAGTTGGTGGTTGAACCAGGATAAATATTGTGTTTACTTCTTTCAACTCTATCTCATTTACATTTGTGCTTTAATTATATTTGCTTAAGTTGAATTTGATATCTAGCTTATTTTCTTGATTTATCCTATAGTCCAAGTGGTATTTGAGAAATCTCGAACAGTTGTACCTTTGTTAAACTTATTCCGCTACATGTGTTGATTGAAAATATCAAAATGTATAATTTCTCATAGGTGTTTTAAAAATTTGTAATCACCCAATTTACCCCCGTCTTGGGTGATGGTTGCCATGACTAACAGGTGGTATCAAAGCTTCGTGTGAATGCTTATGTCTTGAAGCATATCAAATGGGTTTTTGATGATAACAAAGGCCAAAGTGAAGTTCAAGTGCAATAGTGAAAATCAAGCGCAAAAGGAAAAATCAAGATCAAAGAAAGAAGACAAGAAGGTTTATTTAGTTATAAGACTTAGAACATTAATATTAAATGCTCTCAAGATTTCTCAAATGGTTTTTCAATATATGATTTCAAAATGAGTGAGAAATTTCAAAGTTAAACATGGCTTTCAATAAAACTTGAGTTTCAATCTTAAATCAAACACTCTTAAAAAGATTCATGTTTAAACAATTGTCTCAAGGTGTTAGAAATGACTTACAAGCTTTATTGGACTTGAAAAATGTGTTCAATGGCCAATGTAATCGATTATACGACGTTTGTAATCGATTACACAGCAAACAGAAGGCATGTAATCGATTACATGAGCAATGTAATCGATTACAAGCAAGTCAGAGGCCATGTAATCGATTACACAATATATGTAATCGATTACATCAAGCCCAAAAAAGCATGAACACGTTCAAAGAGTCATGTAATCGATTACATGGATATTGTAATTGATTACACAGCAAGTCAGAAGTCATGTAATCGATTACACAGATATTGTAATCGATTACACACAAGTCAGAAGCCATGTAATCGATTACACCAAGAATGTAATCAATTACACAGCAAGTCAGAAGTCATGTAATCAATTACACAAATATTGTAATCGATTACACACAAGTCAGAAGCCATGTAATCGATTACATCAGGAATGTAATCGATTACACAGAGCTTAGAAAGTCAAGAACACGTTGGAACAACATATGTAATCGATTACCTGAGCTGAGTAATCGATTACAAGAATCCTGATAACGTCCAACGGCTATATTTAATGCATTTAATGCGTGCCCAGAAAACCCCCAATGGCTCTATTAAATGAGAAACTTATAAATACCAAAGTTGGGTCTTTATTTGAGGTTGACCTTGAACCAAAAACTAATTACCAATACGTCCAAACGTGAATCAATCCTCAAATCATTTTAGTGCTCTGTTTTCTGTCAAAAACGTGAAAAATCTTTGAGAGCATATTAAGAGCTTCAATTTGTATTTATCTACTCTTTAAGAGAGTTTCTATCTTCTATACTTTGTGTAATCTGAAAAAGAGAGGGTGAGGTATCCCTTTAGAGTGAAGGCTGAGGTATCCCTTAGAGAGTGAGGTATCTCTCAAAGTTAGAAAAGGGTGAGGTATCCCTTGAGGGTGAGGCATCCCTCAAAAAGTGGTAAAGGGTGAGGCATCCCTGTTTTTGAGGCTCAAAGCACAAGGGTGAGGTATCCTAAGGTGTTGGTGAGTGCTCTATTGTGTAAAGGTTTTCAAGCACCCATTCAAGCTTGAAGTTTAGTGGAAAATCTCGAGTGGTTCGCTTGAGGACTGGACGTAGGTCACAAGGGGTGGCTGAACCAGGATAAATTCTTGTGTTTGATTCTCTCAACCCTATCTCTTTACATTTGTGCATTTACTTTATATGCTTGCTTGAATATTATTCATCTTGGTTTATTTAATTTGTGAGTGAAGTATTCAATCTCATTTATCTATTCACTTCAATTATCCAATAGCTTCAACGAAAATTGTTTAACAAACGTTTTACGAAAAATTTGCGAAAATATTTCATAAACTCAATTCACCCCTCTCTTAAGTTAGAGGCCACTTGGCTAACACTTCGTACGCTATTGAAAGCTTAACTGCTTGGAGTTAAAGATCCTTGTTTGTTGGCAACCATTAAAAGCTTTTCAAAATGGAAGGTTTTGAAATTTATAAACCACCATTCTTTGATGGTGTGAATTTTTTTTATTGAAATGTTGGAATGAAATTTTATATGCAATATGTAACGCCCATTTTTGGGAGGAAACGTCACATTGTCAATTACGATGTGAAAAATAAAAATAAAAGTTAAGACCTGGTTCTTTTTATAAATATAGATTTACTTGGTTATAATCGTGTGATTAAATTTGCGAGTATAGTTTTTTTGTTATAATTAATAAAAATAGTGATAAGACATAATTGTAATGAATAGTAAAATAGAAATAAAGCATACATTAAGCCAATCATACATGAACAACGATATATCATTATATTAAACTTGTTTGATTACAGTGCCTGAATATACAAAAAGTAAAATTATACATGTATGCCCCAAGAGATCATAAATATACAGCCCACCAAAATAATAACACATCAAGCCCCCAAAATATACCCTGATAGCCATCAATAGCTATCGATAGTATCAATCCCTAAGATGAGGAGGAATCGTGTCAGGATTCTCCTCGGGATTCTCCTCAGGATGATCCTTATCCGAGGAAACCTCCATAGGAGCCACCGAGTTACGGGCCGAAACCCGAGCAGTGGAATCAAAAGAGTGCTCCTGTGGGGTGTAATAACGATCACCCCACATCTCCCTGATGGGCAGATAAAACTCCAAACGTAAACTGACGCTACAAGTGAAGATTGGCGGTTCATGACGCCCCCAAGCCAGTGAAATTGACACGTCCCCCAGGTAGACACAGCGATCTGAATTTAGGTTGATGTGCCAGCAATCTGGCCCTCCAAGGAAGGTCAAACACACATCACCTAAAAATCCGCGTGAGCATGCCGCCATGATCCAACAATAGGTGCTAGTCGCGGTCGGGCCAGAAGCCGAAAAATTTGGGAGCTCCACCCTCCTTGCTGACATCTTCGATGAAACATATTTATAAACAGGCAGAAATAATAGAAACACAAAAAAGAAGTAAGACATCCTACCATCATTACCAATTATGACAGTAGAGAAACAAAATGGCGCAAAGCGTCCACATAGCATCTCAAGAGGTAATCATAATAAATATTAAATAACAGCAATAAACAGTTAAGCAGTTCTAGGCAATTATACATCAGTACAGTGATAGTTCCAATATATCATAAGAATTAAAATGCCAGATAATACGGACTCATTATGCATATGTATACAACATCAAAATCCTACTCCCTGGAGCTAGACACAAATAGTCGGAGAGAAAGATCAGGAGACATGTCTGCAACTCGGCCACCGCAACCAAAGTGCTATAATTCATCAGTTTATCCACGTGCACATCAAGGCATTGTACAGACATTCTACGCTAGATCACGATATAGGACAGTGTCTCATTTCGGATTATCGGTGCGTTTGCATTGGTTTGCCCCACAGACAAAAGAGCTACCAACTGTCCGTTGCAAGGTACCCACACCCCGACGCCCCCAAGGTCATCAGTATGACCTACACTAGTCTACTCGCACCCGCACAAAGGTGTGTTCAATCTCCTAGGCAACATGGCCTTAACAACAGTCCAACAGACTTTCACAATGCATGACGACTCAATGCATAATCATGTATGTTTATCATGACATACTTTTCTACAATATGCCATAATTGGCCAAAGTAAGCATCATAATATTCTTGGTCCCACACATGGACCCACATTAAATAGTCTAAAGCCTTCCAATGATACATTACATTTTTGGTACATTATGGAATTATTTAGTGTTCTCACTTACACTCATATCTTTACTTTAATTGAAAATCACTCTGAGTCTTTTAGGTAAAGTTCCATTCTTGGTTCTTTCCATTTTATGAAATCATAAATAATTCCTAATTGTCCAATTTAGTTAAGTTCCACTTTAATGTAATGTCTCTTATGAAATTCTTTTCATAATTAGGTTCCTTACTTTAAACTTAGTATTATTCACTTAAAGAGTTATTTCTAAGTCTTACCAATGTCTCACACATCCTTATTTGTTCTTAAAGTCTAAAGAATTCCTTTAGGTTACCAAATTTATTTCCTTCCATTACCTAATTCTCTTATTTATTTACTTGATTAATTCAATGCCATATTTGTATGAAATCATATGGTTGAGCCATTTTTAGCCATGAAAGCCGTGAGCCTCTCTAGGTTTTAGGGTTTAAATTATTATTTCATTAATCACATATTATCCACTTGGCTAGTTAAGTCTTCCACTTGTTATAAATTTTTCACCAAGAACCCTAATTTAGGGCCCCAAAACCGTGAGCCTCATGGAAGAGGACCAAGTCATTTTTTCCTTCCATTCAAGATTCCAATCCATCCAAACACATACATATACATAATCAATCAATCAAATAACTTAAACAAATTAAAAATAATATGAAATCATACAAATCATACAAACAAAGAATAACCCTCAATAGGGTTTTCTCACAATTAATCACAAAACAAGGTTCCTTACTGCCAATAGAGGTTGAGGAAGAGTATTTTCCTCTTACCAAAGAGAAGAGAACAAGAGAACCTATTGAAGCTCCTTGCAAATTTTTGGATTCACACCCAACCAAACCCTAGAAATTTCAATCTCATCAAGATACCACCAATGCTTGAAAAATAAGGTATAGATGGTCACAAAGGAGACCATAAAAATGAAAATGGGGAAAGAGAGTGAAGAATCAAGAACCTTACCCAAAAACCCTAAGCTTGAAGCTTGAAGAAAGTGGTGAAGATGAAAGCTTTTCAAGAAACCACTAACTAGAGAAGTGTTTAGATGATGAAGGTGATTAGGAAAATAGGATTGGTTGAAATTTTTGTGAAGATGGAGGGCTTGGAGGTGTGGTGGCCGTGTGGTGTTTCTAGAGAGAAGGAGGAGAGAAAGTTTGAAAAAGATGAAGGTAGAGAGAGAAGTGAATAGAAAAGTGAAATATGCTTTTAGGGTTTTCTTTTTGAAATTTGAATAGATTAATTAAATTAAATTGAAGCACAAATTTGGGCTCCAAATGGGTGCTGTAGCCGTGTGGGTGTAGGGAGGAGGAGAGAGAAATGGTTAGCTTCCTTGAGAAGCTTGGGTGCATTTTCAATAAAGGAGATGTTATTAGACATAAAGTAGATTACATTAGGATAGGATCATGTGATTTAATAGTTAAAATAATATGGTAATTAGGATTTTACTACAAGTTATTACCCAATGGATAATTGTTACAGTGCACAAAGCCAGTATTAATTATCAAATGAATAATAGAGCGTATCGCAAAATTTTAATTAACAGTGCGTATAGAGATTTTATTTATCAGATAAAACCTCGAAAAATGCAAACCTCGCAAACTGTGCCTGGCCTCGGGTTTAGTAAGATCTCCCATTGACACATCCACAGTTCAAGGTTTGCCAGTCTCAGGGAAAACATTTCGTTATCCTGGCTCCGCTCAGCGCGCACGTAAAATGAGAAATATACTAAAATATTCGATATTTTCAGAAAAATTCACAAAAATTCCCAGAAATCACAAATATTAGAAAATGGATATTTGTCACAAAACAAACAATTTTCCAAGGTGTTTCACTGATTTTGCTCAGTGTGCACGTAAAATGTGAAATATATTAAAATATTCAATATTTTCAAAAAATTCCAGAAAAATCTCCAAAAATCACAAATATTTGGAAATTACTATTCATGATGAAACAAATCATTTTTGGAGTGTTACACTGACTTTGCTCAGTGTGTACGTAAAACGAAAAATATATTAAAATATTCAATATTTTCAAAAAAATTCACAGAAATTTCCAAAAATCATAAATATTATAAAATAATTATCTACGATGAAATAAATAATTTTTGGGGTGTTACACAATATATTGATATTGATTTGTAGGATATTATGCTTAATGGATTTACTTGCAAATCAAAACAAACTTGGAATGCCTATGACAAGAAATGTTTTTCATTAAACATTAGAGTTATGCAAATTTTGAGAAGTAGTTTAAATAATGATGCTCATGCTAAAATTAAGAGTTGCTCTAGTGCTAAAGATATATGTGATGCTCTTGATTCTATCTATCTTACTAATAATGATTTTTTGCGTAAAGTTGTATATAGAGAGCAAGAAGAGCAAAAGCCCCCAGAGGAAGACAATATTGAAAAATGTCTTCAAGAACAATGTTCAAAGTAAAAAATTGAGCTCAATGCCTCTTAGTGATGATGATGCTCAATTTGAAGAAGAGGCAAATCAAAACAAAATTGAGAAAGAAGATGTTCTTGAATACTTGATGAACAACAATAAAGAAGACGGTGATTCCCTTAAAGAGCCAAGTATGCTAGAAATTGAGACTACTTCATATATGGCTAAAAAGGACTTTGAGGTAAATAATGCTAAATTAGATTATAGTCATTCCTATGATGAGCTACAATGTGCATATGATGAATTATATGATGTTTTGTTATTTTTAGAAAAGAAAAACTTATCTTGTTTGGAAAATATTTCCTCCATTAAAAATAAAATCGAGACTTTGAAAAATGAATATATTTTTCTTAATGAGGAAATGCCTTCGAATTATGAAATCTTAACTTCTTGTGAAAAGTGCACTGATTTAGAAAATCAAGTTGAGGACTTATATTTCGAATTTGCCAAAGCTAATGATTCTAATTGCTTACATTCCATGTTTGTTAACAAGAATGAAATTGATGTTATTCCACATGAAATTTCAAGTAAGGCTTGTGGCAAAAATAGCTTAGAATATAATAACAACCAAAGGCTTAATTTTTTCAAAAATGATCTTCAAAGGACCAAGCCATCATTGAATTCAATTGTTTACAATTTTTGTAGTTATTTAGAATATATTTTTCATTTATGCAATTATAGAAGGAATCTTTATATAAGAAATAGTATGGTATATGTTCCTAAAGATCTTAAAAGTCCTAGTATTAATATTCAAGGACCCAAGATGAAGTGGGTACCAAAATATCCTCCTAGTATTTCAATTATGCAGAAAATTTCTCAAAAGGATGGACAAATTGGTCAAGTGAAGAAGGAATCATCAAGGGGAATGTTTCCAAAGCCTAATGGTAGAAGTTTCGGAAGGAAGATGGCTTCAACCAAAGCTTCTTAAGTACAAAATATGAAACTTGCAAAGTTCAAATACCAAAAGAGAATTAATGGGTAAGAAAAAGAGTTTTCTTGATTACCAAGACCAAGGTATCAAAAGTTTTTACCTTTTATGAACATTCACTTAAAAGGACAATAAATATGAGGTATATTCCTTATAGGCCTTAGGTGAAGGATAGAATCATGTGTACTTAGTAAAAGTTAAATATTATATACAACACATGATTCTGTTCATTCTTGTTACATCATTTGCTCACTATCTTGCATATTTCTTGATCATAGGATATTCTATGACTATGTATGCTTTCTATGCTTTAAATTATCTATATATCATGAAAGTAAGTAAGCTATTGGCTATGTGCTTAATGGTAATTGATTATTTAATTTGTTATGCTCAATTTACATACTATGAAAAATTGATCTTTATGAGAGCATAATAAATTAATAATTAATAACTAACCCCTATGGATCCAAAATCAGTAGATACTAAATAAAGTACTATGAATTGTGTTGTAGGGTAATAACTACCTCAAGAAAGCATTTAAACGAAATAAGATTATTCAACTTGAGGTTAGTAAAGCTTAAAAGGACTCAACTTCTAAAAAAGGTGCAAAGAATCTCTATTCTTTCATGAAGACTTGAAGCTTGGAAGTTGGAATCACCTACAAAAACTCAAAAAACACACTTTTGGTGATATCAATCTTTTATCCTTACTTATGCTTTAAATTGAATATTATGTGATATTTGGAGAAGTAGAGAGTTGTTTTTATGCTTTAACATGCTTTAAGTTGTGCTTTTCTAGCATTGTGTCTTGAAAAGTATCTTTACATATGTTAACATACTAGATATGTACACACTTTACTTGGAATGACATATTATATAGTAATATCTTTATTTTTGAGCTTGTGACCAATTCTCTTTGTTCAAATATAAAAATTTCATATGCTCATAAGTAGTTTTTAATCCTTTCTCTTTGATGCCTAATTGTCTTATATACTTACTGGTAGATTAGAAAATTAAAAGTTATATGTCTTCTTGTTTGAAATTACTTAATATGATCATATCTTGAAAATAAGAAGTAAATCATTTATCTTGTGCCTTGAACTTGTCTTTGAACTTCAATGATTCTTACATTGAAGTATATCTTGAAATGAATAATAAATAGTTTTAAAATTTATAATTACATGACTTTTCAATTCTTGCATTAGAATAAGAGACTTTTTGTTCTTGATTAGCATGTGCGCATACTAGAATTTCTTACCTTATATAACATGCCTAACATGATCATTGTTTGCCCTAAAATGCCTATATAAGTTTTGATGATAATCATGTGTTTCTTGATAAACTTGAATCATGCCTTAAAATGCTTAAATCATATTTTTGGATTCAAGTGCATATGTACTTCATGCATTCTTGTTAGAGCTAACTTTGCATGGTTGATAATGTGATACATGTTTTACATTATATATCAACCTAAATTATGCTTATAAATGGGCTTAAATGATATTTAATGTTAACCTATGTTTTAGAGAACTTTTAAAGTTAGCTTTGCAAGTCTCTCTATGTGCTTCAAATATAGTCATCAAATATTAAAATGTTAAACATAAATGGATAAAGAAAAAAGTTGAATGAAGAGGGACATAAGGTTACTTTCTTCAAGTGCAATGAAATGCTCAATGGAAGAAAGCTCAAACTCAAAGGACCAATAAATGAAGAACAATCTAAAGAAGCATCACTCTCCATATAACTCAATAAGTATCTCTATCCCCAAGCTATTGTGGTATTCTATATGCTATGGATTGTATGATACTTGTTGATAAATTGATCTTAAATGATTAGATACTTTCCTTACATGAGAAGTATATTAGCATTGATAATGAGCCTAATTGGATATTAACTTGCAAATTTTGTCATTGCATATAGGGTGGATGATGTTAGTTCTATACATGCTTTGATCCCTATAGCATATTTCATCAAGTGAATATTTAATATCTATGATTCTCTTGATCTATAGTTTCTTAGTGGTATAACACCTATGAGAATCATGCACTTGTTTCGAAAAAAGTTTATGGTTTGACTAAAAAGTTTTTTTTAAAACAAAATCTCTTATCATATTTGAAAGAAGCTTTTAAAGTTTCATATCCTTGAGAATCATTTGAACTTATTGATGCGGGATTAAAAGTTACAAATCCAAGTGCAGGTTATCTCAAGTAATAAATTTCTCAGTGAGTCCGAGGTCGAACCACAGAGACTTGATGAAGAAAAATTAATTAAAATAAAGTAAATATTTTGTTACAACAACAAAGATGATAAATAAAATTGTTCACAAGTAAAAAGGAATTGCTTGGGTTAGGAGATCCACTCTTAGTAAATAAATTAAGGACAAGATTAATTCTTTTATAACTCAATTAGAATCCACACATAATGGAGGTTCCAATCAGAAAATACAACGTTTAAAGTTCATTAAAAATTATATACGTAATTATATTATGATTCCTTTAATCATCTATTAACACCGCCACTCATAAATGGGATCAAACATTCATTGTGCCAAAATCTTGTCTACAACAAATCAAGATCTCCACTTTATAAGGAGAGTTTCTAGCACCACCACTTGTAAATAAGTTAAAGCATTCATTGTGCCAATCTCTTGTCTACAACAAATCAAGAACTCCACTTTACAAGGAGGGATTTTAAATTAATTGGAAACAAAATATAATACGTATAATGACTACTTGAAAATATATCATTTAAGTACAAGAGAGAAATTAATCTAACCTTATTTCATTAACAAGAGCTTCAATCTTTCACCCAAGCAAAATGAAACTTAGTTACGCATAGATAAGAAGAAAGAAAGAGAGAAGAAGAAGAAGAAGAACATGACTTCAATTTAGAACAAAGAAAAATTACTACAAGAAAACCTAATAACAAACTAGCATCATTTTGGTACTTAACACCTAACACCCTCAATGACCTGTCGAGGCCCCCTTTTATAGAGGATTAGAGATACAAAATGACAAGGGGGCTGAGTCATTAGTGAGTGGATGAGTGGAAAATGAGTGGAAAATGCCAAATGACTTTTGGTGAGTGAAAAATTATGGAGATTTCTTGTCTCTGAATTCATTTAGCTCTGAAGTCATTGAATGCATCAGAATAAGTAAATATAATCTTCATGAAAGTTGTAGGCATAGATCTTAGCTTTCAAATGGATTTAGTTTGAGTCTAATATCATTTCTATAACTCTAGATACGTTCAAATTACTGCACACTACTCAGGCCCAGTCACAGCTCCTCTGTTCTGACTTGCAAGCCCAATATCACCCATTAGACCTCAGATTCTGGAAAAGTGTTCAACATGAAAGTTTTATATATAGGTCTCAACTATTCAGCATCAAAATTTCAGCCTATTTGACAACACCTAGCCTAAAATTTGTCTAGAAAAGTACACATAGGTCAAGCTATCAGGAACAGCACTCTAGTTCTTGCTTAAACCCCAAATTGAGTTATCTACTCGTGTGATTGGGCCTTTGGGGTCTTCATGAAAGTTATAGAGCTCTCTCTTATCTTTAAAATGCTATTAGATTCACCTCATTTGACCACCTACATCCCAAGATATAGCCCAAATACAGAAATAATGTAAGACATAAATTATGATGAAAAATTGAATTAAGTCTAATTTGAGTCCAAACTTACAAAACATAATCAAACTCAATCAATTAAGTACATGGAGAGTGTAAATGACTAAAAATGAAGGCTTATTAATATATCAAATATGTGATCATCAAATTTCCTTACACTTAGCTTTTTACACTCTTGGGCAAAACACACAAGACCAAAACTAAAAAAAAATGAAACAGACTCAAAAGTTAAACACTCTAAAAGACTTAATTTCTAATAATATTTAAAAATGAAGAGCAACCAATCATTCAAGTAATCAAAAAATTCATGAGGTAACATATCTTCACATCTCAAACTAAAAAGTAAGGAAACTTCAATTGAAAAGCATGAGTCAAGAATGATAGATCTTCACAAGATTCACTCTCAATCCCTCAAGTGTTTAAAAGGTAGGTATTTCACTCAGTTCAACCCATGAAAATTACACTACCATAAGCTTGCTTATCTTCTCCTTCACCACTACTCAGAACACATGTACACACAAATCATGAGGACTTTATTCAAGGTTGTAATAGGGTCAAGGTAAAGTAGAAGGTAATATGAATATGATAAGTTAAATACCAAAGAGAATAAAAGAGCATGAAAGCTGAGTTCAATTAACAAGCATGAAAGTTCATCCCAACTCCACTTAATACAAATTCCCTTTACATTTTCTTTTCCTTTCCTTTATTGTCTTGTTGACCCTCTTTTTCTTTTTACATTTTTTTTATTTTTTATTTTTACAAAAAGAACATCATATATACATTTTTTTTAACCATTCTGCACACACACCCCCACACTTGTTTAAAAACTCATCGAATGACAAAGTTAATGTTCTCTTATTCTCTAAGGTCAGGTACATAGTTTTTCATTTAAGGCACATAATGAGTTCGAAACAAAGAATGGTCAAATAAGCTCAAAGAGGTTAAGTAAGGGAAAATAGGCCATTTCCAATGTTTTACGTTGACAGGAATCAGAGAATTTCCAAGAAGTCATAAGAGTGCTTGATATCATATTAAGACAATATGCTGCTAAGAAAGGCTCACTATTTGATTAAAGTAGTTATTTCAAGAAAAATGCCTCAATCATATTTATGTATGTATATGAAAATGTAGTTTCAAATAGAATCAAAGCAAGTTCTAGAATAACAATTCTATGAGTGAAATTCACACAAGAAAGAAAAGAATGGTACAAATGTTCAATCCATTTATCAATAGGCTCAAAATCTCACAAGGCATAATTTTATCATTCTCAGACCACCAATTCAACATCCATAACCAAGCATGTGATGTTTAAGAAAGAAGACAATTTACTCAATCATGTAAATTTTCTTGAATTTGAATTGCTACTTCCACACAAACTAGTTGTCTACCCCAATCTAGATGTGTCTCAAGAGTAAAATTACCTCCACAGCAAAATTTACTCCTTACTCTACCATCCTTAATTAGTTTAGCTGTTAGTAAACATGATAAACATAATAATAAACACACTTCCTAAATTTTTTTTTCAAGCATTTTTTTTACACAATTATTCACACAACTATTGACACAGCTATCCTTCCCCCCAACCAGATCACAACATTGTCCTCAATGTTAAAATATAGAAAGGTAAAGGATAGAAGAAAGTACCTATTGTTGCAATTATTGAAAAGAGAAAGCTCACACAAATTTAAACAGAAATAAAGTATGATAAATGAAACCAAAACTTGTAATTATTTAAATAGTTGGAGTGTCTTGGCTGGCTTTCTTTTTATTCTGCTTCCACCTCCACTTCCTTCAGACTAATCAATCTGAGCTGTTACTGGATCAGGTTCATAAACAAAAGCTTCTAATTTATCAATCAACTCATCAACAGTGGAAGCAGAGATAAGGAGTCGTCTTGCAGAAAATGTGACAAATTTCTGTTCCACAGCATGGTCAACAATAGATAACAAATTATCAAAGAAATTATTAATATTCAACAAACCTATGGGTTTATGGTGGATGTTCAGTTGGGCCCAAGAGACAATTTGAAAGACTTCTTCTAAAGTACCAAAACCACCTGGTAAGGTTATGAATGCATCAGAGTTTGCAAGCATTGTCCTCATTCGTTCATCCATAGATGATACTTGAAGCTCCTTCCCAATTGTTTTTTCAGTGATATTCTGTCGAGCTAAAGGTCTAGGAATGATACCTAAAACCTGACTGCCTCTTAAATGTGCAGCAAGTGATACAGCTTTCATTAACCCAATGCTACCTCCCCCATATTGTAACACCCTAGCTCTGATTACCAACTAATGTAACACCCTAGCTAAGGCATCACATTTCTGACTTCCGACTCATAATCTGAAAATAAGTTTGCACAAAGTTTGAGTTATAAAAAAAATATGGGTTTCAAAATTTCTTTTCGCGGAAATATAAACTTACTAAAATTTATAGGTCATACTGCAAACAATATATTTAAAGAGCTTAATATACAATACTGACACTGATTAATAATTTGAAATTTCACAATTTAAAGAGAAATATAAAATTAACAGACTTTTTTTTTTACAGTAGCAAACCCCATGACGGGTCCTACTTAATAGCACGGTACAACACTAACGAGAAACTTTAACATACTTATTCCTTTTTCTGTCCATCTTGATGCATTAGACATCTGTTTCTTTGCCAACACTGCACACCTTCGAGTCCTGAATGTCTACTCCTTATTGTTGTCACCAATCTCAGAGTATTTATCGCCCGTTATGTCTAAGACAACTCGATCCTTCTATTGTTTGATTTAAACAATACAGACACAACAAAACAATATAACGAAGAGGTGAGATCACCTACACCAATACCAACATGGCAGCACAGAGATAACACACAGCCAACAATTCATACAGATAGATCATATCATAATCATGCTATCAGCATTAATCAACTATCATTATCTAATCATTTATCAGTTCAATCATCATCAACAATAATCATGAACAATGCTCTCACCATTATCATCATCATCATCCAAGTATTCATAACAATCGTCATAACCAATATTCCTTAATTAATATATCACACAGATATAAATGTTCAGATTATGCATGTGCATAAAGACTCAGTTTTTCAAAAATAACTCCATGGAGGTTTTCCAAATTTCGAGAAGAATGCTCTGGTCAATTCAGCCTTATTCCAAGACAATCTTCCAGTAGTAGAAAAGAATCGTGTTCTTGTCGGGTATCGTCAACACGCGCGTTGCAACGGATTTGCATCGCAGTGGTACAGTGGTACTCGCCGTTGTCCACTAGTCGACCGCCGCGCCTCGACGCACCCCAAGATCCATCATAGATCTCACTATCAATTCTCATTCCCTCTTCAACCACAAGGGCCATAATAGCTTTTAACTATCTTTTATACAATGCACGAATTTATCAGTGCAAGTCCAACCCCAACGGGCCAAATCTTTTCAATTTCATTTATACAATGCACGACTATATCAGTGCAAGTCCAACCCTAACGGGCCAAATCTTTTCAATGCATATATAATGCATCAATTTCAAATACAAGCATATCTTTCCAATGCATATAAAATGCACCAAATACCAATCATAGGCAAAACACGTCATTCTCTCATACAGTGTCCATACACTGATTAAACAGTAATTATACTGTATTTTCAACACAAAATCATGTTATCATGTTTTCATAGTTATAAAACACTTTCGCCGTGTTTTTCACAAATTTATGCAACATTTCTATTTCGTTCTTACAATTTCCAAAACGTTTCTGTTACGTTTTCACAATTCCACAACACTTCTTTTACATTTTCTCAACACCGTAACACTCTTGTTACGTCTTTAAAACTCCAAAACATTTTTATTACATTTTCAAAATACTGCAACTTTTCTGTTGCACCTTTTAATCACGTACTAATTTTTCAACATTTTTCTTAATCGCATAAAAATATACGTTTCTCAAATCGCGTAATGATTTTTCATCATTTTCAAAATTGAGTAACAAAAAAATCATTCTTTTAAGTTACGTAAATCATTTTCTATCATTCTCAAAATATTTAAAACACTTTCCAAATCTCATAACAATTTTCCACCATTTTTTTAATCGCGTAAAAATATTTAATCACTTAGTGATTTTTCAACAGTAGTTCAAAATATTTCTCAATGTTCTAAACATTATTTGGACTTTCAAATAAATCAATATCCTTTTCAATACGTTTTTAAGATACGTAAATAATTTTTCACCATAATTCTATTACGAAAATATTTCTCAATCTTCAAAAATTCCATTTCATCCTTTCTCAAAATATTATGACTTTGTATTTCATTTTTCACATTTTCTTACTCAAGAAAAGCTTTTTCCACGTTTCTTTACTTAAGAAATTCTTTTTCATCATCATTTCAAAACTTAATATTTTCTAACGTACTTCCAAACTTGAAAATAAGTCATACGTTAGTAAATTTTCAAAATACCATTATATTCTCCATTTTTCCAAATCATTTCCAATTAATCCTTTCTTCAAAATAAATTGAAGTTTGAAAATATTTTTGTTTACAAAATTTAATTACTCAAGTGAGTAAAATACTCGATTCCCTTTTCAAACTTCTTGTATTAAATCAATTATATTTCCACTTTGGTTATAAAACCAAATCCATTTGTTCAAATTCTTTTTCACTTTCTTTGCAAATCCTTAAAATCAACATTGCTATTTTCATTTAAAACTCATGTTTAGTAAAACACTTAGAAACTTTTTACACAAAATAAATTAATAGAAATTTCTTAATATATTTTTCTCAAAAATCACTTTTTATTGATCTAGTCTTACACAATCACATTTAGTGGATTTAATTATTGTTTCTTAACTTTAAATTTCCTAACGTTTTCCAAAACTCAATAAATTCTCCGTTAGTAAATTTAAGTTTGCAAACGTTTTCTTTTATATTTCTAAATCACTTCTAAAAATAGATTCTCTTTAAAATAATTTGAAGTTCAACACTTTCAATCTTCTTTATGAAAATTCTACTTCACTTAATCGATAACACTTAATTCCCTTTCCAAAATCCTTATTTGAAAATTCTTGTATTTTATAACATCAAAATATTTTTATAAATTATCAAAACCTTATAGATGGTCATTGGAACCATGAAATATTTTTCTTTTAACTTAAATAAATTCAATTTCTTGTTTCTACACAAAATGAATCAATAAAAATTCATTCTAAAATTTGTGTTCATGTTTTCTTAAAAAAAATAAACCTTTAGTTTATTTTCCATACTTCTCAAATCCATCCAATTTTATTCTTCATAAGAATATTAATTTGTAAACACCTATTTTGAGGTGTCTTGATCAAAATTCTCATTGTTCTAGGGATCAAAATTTAATTTCCTTGTTCTTGAAAAATTTCAACATGGAACCCTAACCTTGGGTGCCAAAACCGTAGTCATCTCTTTGGTCATTGGAACCAAAAATTGATTTTCTTTCCATCATCAAGTCATGACATACATATACATATAATCATATATATCACAAGCATGCCATAATTAAAAGCAATAAATCATACATAGTATAAGCATACCATCAAAATCATAAACTCATGCAAAGCATACCAAGCATAGGCAAATAATTAAAACACATAAACAACCACAAATTAATTACAAGACCATGGATATGAATCCTCACATGGATTCAACATCCATCAAATATACAACCATCTCTCACCACCATATTTGGTTGGTGAGATAGATCCCCCTCTTACCTCTTGAAGATCCTCCAAGCTTCTTGATTTTGCTTCTCTTTCCAAGTCCTTCACCACCAAGGGCTTCTCAAATTCAAAACAAAATACATAGAAATTAGTATACTAAGCTTGATTAAGAGGAACCATGGATCAAACATGGTTTAAAACTTTGAAAATCAAAAGAAAAGTGAAGATTAGTAAACTTCACCATAAATACCCAAGAACTTTGACCTTGAAGAAAATCCATGAAGATGGAGGATTTAGAGAAAATCTCCAACATGAAAGTTGTTTAGAATATCATGTAGATTCAAGATCTATGGTTGGATGAAATTAAAAGATATTGGAGAGTGGTTTTTGGTAGGTTGACCGAATGGTTTCTCTTGTAGCACAAATGTTGAATTTTTGATTTTTGATAGAAACTTGAAGCTTGGATTTGAAGCTCAAGATGAATGATTTTGGAAAAACTCATAACTAGAGATGTTCTTAGAATGGTGTTTAGGTTTAGGAAATCAAGTTGGATGAAATTAAAAGTGATGGATGGTATTTTTGGGCTGCTTGACCGAATCTATGGAGAGAAAAGGAAGAAAATGGTTGTTTTGTGTTCTTGGCTTGGTTAAGTGATGAAGATGAATGATTTAGAGAAAATCCCCAACATGAAAGTGTTTTGGATTGATGAGAGGATTCAAGATATGTAGCTAGATAAAATTATGGTAGATTAGAAATGGTTCCATGGGTGGTGACCGAATGGTTCAAGGAAGGAAAGAAAATGGTGTTGTTCTTGGTGTTCTTGGTGTTCTTGACAAATTGGAAGAGAGAGAAGAGAGAAAATGAGTTAAGTGTGATAAAATGAAAAGAAGGATGCTGCATTTTGGAGTGGAAACCGTAGCCTTGCATGGAGAGAAAGGAAGGAAATAATTTGGTTTTAGAAAAATGACTAATAATTGGTCAAGGCATCCAATTAAAGTCTTCAAACTTTTTCTTTGGCCTAAAAAGGCTATGTTAGCTTTGTCTCCTCCTTGTCCAAGCATGCTCCAACCGTCCCCCCCATTATGCATGCAATAATATGGTCATCTTTTTCCATGCAATTATGTGAAGCATTCCTAGCCATTGATTAATTCAATGGTTAGGATTTTAGGTAAATTTTTTTTTTATTTTAGAAGACTAAATCTAGGCCATTAGATCTTCCTACTTGAAATTCTAACCATTAGATATATCTCCAAAATTAAGGGTCAAGATTGCTTCTTCTTACTTTTAATCCAATGGTCATAATTAGTCTTTGCTATTTTTTTAAGACCAAATCTTCACCCTTGATTAATTCTTCATCCAATGGTCATAAATGGTCTCCTTCACTTTTTAAGACTAAATCTCCACCTTTGATTTAGTCTAAATCTAATGGTTGTAAATGGTCACCTTATATCATCAATTTTACACCATTGATTAAATCTACGATTGATATTGAAGCTTGCCTAATTTTATTCTAACACCATTAATTAAATTAATGATGATTATCTTATACTTCTTTATTAAATTTATTTCTTAACTATTAATTAAATTAATGGTGGATATCTAAACCACTAATGTTGACTTAACAATATAATTTCTATTGTTATCTACTAAAAATCCCACGAAAGAATATATTTACTGTATTTTTATCTTTCGATAAATAAATACAGTACAAAACAAATTTTCTAAAACTGTTTTCGGATTCAGGTTTAGTAAGATCCCCTGTCTCCGTCTAAACAGTATAAATTTTTCTATACGTAGAAAAATTTTTCACTTTGTGGGACCCACCTGGGCCCACGTATGGCCACCTGGGCCCACATACCCCTCGTGGGGTCCACAAATAGAAAAAAATTTAAAATCACACATAAAATCACAAAAATTAGAAAACGTATGAAAATCAAGTCAGATTGTTAAAAATAATTAACAATCAAGAGAAATAAATACAGAAAGATTTTCCACAGCCCGAAAATTATCATTTTCCTGACACGGAGTAAATCACTCAAAACGATTAAATACGCTGATGGGATATTCAAAATAATTTTACAGCGCTCAGAATTTACTAAACAGTAAAATTCTGTTAACTGTCAAAATTACTGTTTAAGATATAGGAAATTTGGGGAGTTACACATATACTAAATGAATTTTTTTCGCAGCAAGTATTCGACCAAGAGTGATTGCTGCGTCTACATACTCTAAACCCTTCCCATAAGTTGACCCACAAAATACACAGATATTGGTAAGTCTACGAACAAAAGAAGAAGAAGCTCCTTCCATTTTACACTCACACTCTCTTTGAATGATTATGAGTTGTAGGAAAGTGAAGAAAATAGAGTGTTTAAATTGGGAAGAGAATAGAAAAAGTAATAATAGCTCCTATATGGGTAGGTTGGCTGTTGTCAGAAAAGTTTGATTTAAAAAAAACTTTTTTTTTAATTTTTTTTAATTTTTTTTTTAGACTTCAAGAAAACCATCAGGGTAAAAAAGTCTAGAAACCCCTGAAGGATCCCGTCCAAAGGATCGTCTGTCCAAAACCAAAATTCAACAAAATCATATAAAGATAAAATAATAATAACAAATGATTACATACCTTTATGTACAAGATTCATGGCGTATCTTTATACTGTTCGTCATGAATGCAGTAATACCAAGATGGCTTAGCTAATCTTGGAATTCTTCTCCCTCCCGCTTGTTTGAAGAAAAGAGAATAAAGAAACCATCGTGGGTTTCTATCCTGGGTCTAGAACCTGGAGAGCTCACACTTGGATTCGTAACATCAACAAAGATGCTAAAATCTGAAACTCGCAATGTCCAAGATCCAGAACGCTCCATCCCAGGGCGCTGAGAGCCCCTTCTAATAAAAGAGAGGATCAAGCTCAGATGCCTCATACGCTTTGGCAGATGCAGGTTACTTCTCACTAATAACCAAAGTAGGACGCTTCTACCTGTCCATCAACTCCACAGTGCCTAGATGGTGAACATTGGGTTGTGGAGTGTGGCTCTCTACAGAGCATGGCACACGAACCTTATTTACGGACTGACGTGCGATAGTCCACCCGAGTCAATGAGGCTAGCATTGTGAGGGCTCCTAATCTAATTAAAGACCAAGTACAACCGAAGTTTCGCCCTTTTTTTAATTCTTTTTATTTCATTTTTTTCTTTTTTTTTTTTTTTTTTTTTTTTTTTTTTTTTTTTTTTTTTTTTTTTTTTTTTGAAGATGTACAAGATAATATATATATGTTGTTGTGATTGTGGCTCATATCTTCCTCTGGTTTCACATCCAGAAACTGCTTAAACGCCTTCTATGAGTCGAGGATAAGCTTCTCATCTAATTTTCTTATAAATTGGCAAACAGAGTCTTTTTGGATCAGATTCCCAAGACTATGACGCTCTTACTCGTCCTTAAAGATATTCCATAAACTAAGAAGTTCACGCTGCACAACTCCACAAGAATGCGTCTCAAGAGTCAATAAGATATTATCTAATGACTCCTTACTCAGTCCATTCTTAATGAAGAATATTTTATCTTCTCTGTTTACGGAAACCATCCCCAAAGAGCGATATCGCGTGTTACAATTCCATCGTTCACACTTGTAATAAACTTGCATTCTTTTTACTCTTCTCCTTTTTGAAAATGAACTTTTACCGAGATCAGGCATGTATGGGATAAATGAATCTGAAGATTCACTAGCTAAACCAACTTTTGCTTCGATTATCTAGCGTATATCTTCTGGGATGCCCTTGTACATTAACAGTCTTAGTCTTTCACAGCTAGCTTTGTAGATTTTGGTTAGAGCATTTTTAGGAACAGAAGGGAAATGTTTTCTTAGATTTGAGAGGATGACATCCATTTTAAAGGAGAAGGAATCAGTTATTATGGGAAACTGAAAGACAAACCGACTTGAGAGTCACGGAGTACCGTTATCCGCTATTTAACCGGGAACTGCAAAAAAAAAAGAAACAAACTTAAAATAAATTATACTCATAACAAGGATTAGAAAGGGAGATGAATTCTACCTCAGTAACTTGATGTTCCAGAAATGGTTTGAGTCTTTGTCCATTGACCTTTAAAACATTACCATTCCTAGGATTCTCAATGTCTATGGCCCCATAAGGATATACATGTTTGACAATAAAAGGACCAATCCACCTAGATCTCAATTTTTCAGGGAATAGATGAAGTCGAGAATTATAAAGCAAAACTTTTTGACCAATTTCAAAATTTTTTCTCAAAATTGATTTATCATGAAAAGCTTTTGTTCTAGCTTTATAATTTTTTAAGTTTTCATATGCATCATTTCTCAATTCCTCAAGTTCATTCAATTACAATTTCTGTAACTTGGAAGCATCATCAAGATTTGAGTTGAAAGCTTTAATGGGCCAAAATGCTTTATGTTCTAATTCTACAGGCAAGTGACAATATTTTCCATAGACTAACTGATAGGGTGACATGCCTAAAGATGTTTTGAAAGCAGTACGGTAAGCCCAAAGTGCATCGTTTAGTCTTAAAGACCAATCTTTACGATTTGGGTTAACCATTTTTTCTAAAATTTGTTTAATCTCCCTATTTGCTAACTCTACTTGTCCACTTGTCTGAGGGTGATAAGGGGTAGCAATTTTGCGTGTGATGCCATATTTCTTCATTGCATATTCAAATAGTTTATTACAAAAATGTTTTCCCTCATCACTGATGATAGCTCGAGGGATTCCAAATCGACTCAAAACATTTTCTTTTAAAAATTTCTACACAGTTTTGTGATCATTGTGTCGACATGGAATCACCTCAATCCATTTTGAGACATAATCAACTGCAACCAAAATATACACAAATCCAAATGATGATGGAAATGGACCCATGAAATCAATTCTCTAACAATAAAAAATTTTAATGACAAGGATAGGGTTCAAAGGCATCATATTTCTTTTAGAAATGGACCCCAATTTTTGACAACTTTCACAACTTTTGCAAAAAGTATAACTGTCCTTGAATAAAGTGGGCCAATAAAATCCACACTGCACGATTTTTGCAGCTATTTTTTTTGAAGAAAAATGACCTCCATATGCTTCTGAATGACAAAATTTAATGACACTACTTACCTCATTATCGGGTACACATCTCCAAAAGATTTGATCAGGACAATATTTGAACAAATATGGGTTATCCCAAAAGAAATTTTTCACCTCAATCAAAATCTTTTTTCTGTCTCGGTGTGTCCACTGAGGCGGCATCTTACCTGTTACAAGAAAATTGACAATGTTAGCAAACCAAGGCATGAAATTGACAGAAAATAAAAATTCATCGGGAAAAGAATCATTGATAGGTGTGCTATCAAAAGATGAGCCTGTTGTCAGCCTTGACAAATGATTTGCAATAATATTTTTGGCTCCTTTCTTGTCTTTTATTGTGATGTTGAATTCTTAAAGCAACAAGATCTACCATATCAACCTAGGTTTGGCATCCTGCTTAGACATTAAATATCTAATAGCAGCATGATCAGTGAAAACAACAGTGGAAGAACTAATTAAATAAGCTCAAAATTTGTCCAATGCAAAAATTACAGTAAGTAGTTCTTTTTCAGTAGTGGTGTAATTCATTTGTGCACTATTCAAAGTTTGACTTGCGTAATAAATTACACGAGGCTTACTTTCCTTTCTTTGGCCTAAAATAGCACTAACAGCAAAATCACTAGCATCACACATCAACTCAAAACGTAAAGACCAATTAGGAGATTGCATGATAGGAGCAGATGTCAAAAGATCGATTAATTTTTCAAAAGATTTCTGACAATCTTGGTTCCAATCAAATGGTACATCTTTTGTTAGAAGATTACATAAAGGTCTAGATATGGCACTAAAGTCCTTTACGAATCTTCTGTAAAATCCTGCATGTCCTAAAAAGGAACGAACTTCTCTGACTATTTTTGGGGAAGGCAAATGAGCAATTAATTCAACTTAGGCCTTATCAACTTCAATTCTCTTAGAAGATATCACATGACCTAACATTATTCCTGAGGTAACCATGTAATGACATTTTTTCCAATTTAACACAAATCCTTTTTCTTCGCATCTTTGAAGAACTTTTTCCAAATTATCAAGACAATTTTCAAAAGAATTTCCAAAAACTGTCAGATCATCCATGAAAACCTCTAAATAATGCTCAATCATGTCACTGAAAATACTTACCATGCATCTTTGAAAAGTTGTCGAAGCATTACAAAGACCAAAAGACATTCTTCTATACGCAAAAGTGCCAAAGGGGCAAGTAAAAGTGGTCTTTTCTTGATCCTCCAATGCAATTGATATTTGATTATACCCTGAATAACCATCAAGAAAACAATAGTAGGGATGTCCTACTACTCTTTCCAGAATCTGATCAAGAAATGGTAATGGAAAATGATCTTTCCTAGTGGCTGCATTTAATTTTCTGAAATCAATACACATACGCCAACTAGATGAGACTTGAGTAGGTATTAATTCTCTTTTTTCATTTTCAATCACTATTATTCCAGATTTCTTAGGCACAACTTGTGTAGGGCTTACCCACTGACTATTAGAGATAGGATAGATAATTCCACATCAAGTAATTTAAGAACTTCAGCTCTAACTACCTCTTTCATGTGTGGATTTAATCTTCTTTGAGGTTGTTGAGATGTTTTAGCATTATCCTCTAAATGTATTATATGTGTACAAATTAATAGATTAATGCCTTTTATGTCCTTTAATGTCCATTCAATTGCACTTTTATGCCTTTTAAGTACTTCTATCAACATACCTTCTTGTTCTTTAATCAGGGATAAGGAAATTACCACTGGAAAGCTTTGTTCTTCTCCCAAAAATGTATACTTCAGCCCAGCAGGTAATGACTTCAATTCCAATGTGGGTACTTCTTCATGGGTATCATCATTCATAGGTTTTAGCTCTTCGAATCTTGGCTTCCTTCCTTTGTATTCTATTTCCTGTGTACAATCAAGCAAAGAGCATATTTCAGAAACATCATCATCTAATTGTGTAGTTGAATCAAATGAATTAATTAAATAGATTTCTAATGGGTCAGAATAACTCCTAGTTTGAAAATGATCATCTATAATGGCCTCAATCCCTTCAACTTCTTCCTTTTCATCATAAACTTCATGTGGTTGCTTGCACATGTTGAAAACATTAAGCTCCAGTGTCATATATCCAAAAGTTAGCTTCACCACTCCATTTCTGCAATTTATCAAAGCATTAGATGTTGCTAAAAATGGGTGACCTAGAATAACAGGAACTGACTTAGAACTATCAACCAAATGTTCAGTTTCCAAGACAATAAAATCCACAGGATATATGAATTTATCAACTTGTACCAACACATCTTCCACTATTCCTTTTGGGATTTTAATTGATCTATCAGCAAGTAGAAGAGTTACAGAAGTTAGTTTTAACTCACCAAGGTTGAGTTGCTGATAAACTGAATATGGAAGGAAATTAACACTAGCACCAAGATCAAGTAAAGCTAGTTCAATTTTATGTTCACCAATAATGCATGAAACTGTAGGACAACCAGGGTAATTATAGTTCAACTCATTATTGTTTTGAATAATGGAGCTTACCTGTTCAGTCAAAAATGCATTCTTTTTCACATTATGTTTTCTTTTAACAGTGCACAAGTCTTTCAAAAATTTGGCATAATAAGGAATTTGCTTGATAGCATCTAACAGAGGAATATTGACCTTCACTTGTTTAAAGATTTCAAAAATGTCACTGTTATGATTCACTTTACTTGAATTGTTTAATGCTTAAGGAAATGGGGGTGAAGACGAGGGTTTGATCTCCTTTTGGCTAGGTGGCTTATCAACTCCTTCCTCATCTTTGGGGCTTGACTCATCATTTTTCTCACAAGGTTTAGGAATTTGTTTTTTAACAACCTTTCCACTCCTAAGAGTTATCACTGAGTTGACTTGATCTATTTTTTGACTTTCTGAACTACCCTCATTTAGGCTGTACTGACCCTTAGGATTTGGTTGAGGTTGAGAGGGAAACTTTCCTTTCTCATGAATGACAAGTGCAAAAGAAAGTTTAGTAAGAGTATCTTTTATGTCAATCATGGCTTGAGTGTTTTGGTTATTGATGGCCTCTTGCTTTTCCATGATTGCATGTAATGTTCCTTTAAGATTTTTCCTATATGGTGAGACATAGGGTACATATCCTTGAGGATTTTGAGAATCTTACTATGCTTGAGGAGGTGGTGGTTACATGAATTGTGCCTGATTGTTGGTCCTCCAACTGAAGTTCGGGTGATTTCTCCATCTCGAATTATGTGTATCTGAAAAAGAAGAAGTGAATGACTTTTTAAAATTGTTCATTGCATTTACTTGCTCATGCACAACTTCTTTAAAAATAGGAATTTTTGGACATTCATTTGTTGAGTGTCCCAATTCATCACAAATGCTACAATTTTTTTCATTTTGCACATATTTGATTTCTTTTACTTTCCTGGATTCCATGGCTTCAACCTTTCTAGCCAAACTAGCAAACCTAGCATTTAAATCTTCTTCTTAACTAAGATAATATTTTCCTTTACTAGCGTTTGTAAGGTTAGATCTGATTGAATTTTCAGAAGGATTAGTACAATGCCAAGATTGAGAATTTTCAGCCAAATGGTCTAAATAGTCTAAACTTTCTTCAGGTTCTTTATCAAGAAACTCACCATTGCACATTGTTTCCACAAATTATTTAGTTTCTGGTGTTAACCCTTCATAAAAGAAGCTTATAGTGCGCCATTTTTTAAAACCATGATGTGGGCAAGAATTCAACAAATCTTTAAAATGTTCCCAACTTTGAAAATATGCTTCATTTGAATTTTGGGAAAAATTTTGGATTTGTCTTTTCAAAGCATTGGTTTTGTGTGTTGGAAAAAATTTCTTTAAAAACTCACCTTGCATTTCTTGCCATGTGCTAATTGATCTTGGTTTCAAAGTGTTAAGCCAAGCTTTTGCTTTATCTTTTAAAGAAAAAGGAAATAATTTAAGCTTAACAACCTCTTCAGTGCAAGTTTGATCATGAAAAGCGGAACATACTTCCTCAAATTCTTTTAGATGTAAATATGGGCTTTCAGATTCTAAACCATGAAAATTAGGAAGTAAAGAAATCATACATGACTTGAATCTAAAATTGTTAGCATTGAGTGGAAAGATAAAACATGATGGATTAGAATTTCGAGATGGTTGCAAATACTCACGCATAGTTCGCAACAGTTAATTTTCATGTTCATCGTGCATACTTTTATTTTCAGCCATTGTGTTTGATGTGTGTGATTGTGATTCAGACAAATCAATATGTAAAGTATTATGATTAACTTTAACCAAACAATCAAAATTTAAATCACGATATCAATTAAGCATAAACAAGTAACTTAAAATATAAAGTAAAATGTACAAGCTAGTAGTATAAATTGTCCATTAAATATTAACAAAGGTGTAGTATAAACCAACCATCAAATAAGTTAATAAGCAGAAAAATTAAAAAGTTAGTATGCAGATAAATTAAAATGTTAGAATCAAGTAAAATAAAATGTTAGAAGCAGGTAAAGTAAAAAGTTAGATAACTGATAAAGTAAGAAGTTAGATAGTTAGTAAGTTAGTAAACAAAAATAAATGACAAAAAAATAACAAAAATAAATGACAAAAAATAAATAACAAAAAAATTTAATAAAGTGTAGAAAATAAAATACAAAAAAATTAAAGTGCAAAAAGTAAATTTAAAATATGAAAACTAGAGAATCGGCAAATCGATTTTTTGCTCCGGTGAGAGAGAAGAGAAGAATAAAGATTATTTCATTAATGATTAAAAATTACAGAGAAATTAGGGAGAGTTTCCCCCACTAAGTTAATACGTTAGTAAGTACAAAAAAAATTAAAAGAGTAGAATATATATACAAAATATTTACACCATAAATTTGTTCTTCAAATCAAGTCCCCGGCAACGGCGCCAAAAACTTGATGCGGGATTAAAAGTTACAAATCCAAGTACAGGTTATCTCAAGTAATAATTTTCTTGGTGAGTCCGAGGTCGAACCACAGAGACTTGATGAAGAAAAATTAATTAAAATAAAGTAAATATTTTGTTACAACAATAAATATGATAAATAAAATTGTTCACAAGTAAAAAGGAATTGCTTGGGTTAGGAGATCCACTTTTGGTAAATAAATTAAGGACAATATTAATTCTTTTATAACTTAATTAGAATCCACACATAACAGAGGTTCCAATCAGAAAATACAACGTTCAAAGTTCATTAAAAATTATATACGTAATTATATTATGATTCCTTTAATCATTTATTAACACCACCATTTATAAATGGGATCAAGCATTCATTGTGCTAAAATCTTGTCTACAACAAATGAAGATCTCCACTTTATAAGGAGAGTTTCTAGCACGACCACTTGTAAATGGGTTAAAGCATTCATTGTGTCAATCTCTTGTCTACAACAAATCAAGAACTCCACTTTACAAGGAGGGTTTTTAAATTAATTAGAAATAAAATATAATACGTATAATGACCACTTGAAAATATATCATTTAAGCACAAGAGAGAAATTAATCTTACCTTATTTCATTACCAAGAGCTTCATTCTTTTACCTAAACAAAATAAAACTTAGTTACTCATAGATAAGAAGAAAGAAAGAGAGAAGAAGAAGAAGAAGAACATGACTTCAATTTAGAACAAAGGAAAATTACTACAAGAAAACCTAGTAACAAACTAGTATCATTTTGGTACCTAACACCTAACACCCTCAATGATCTGCCAAGGCCCCTTTTTATAGAGGATTAGATATACAAAATGACAAGGGGGCTGAGTCATTAGTGAGTGGATGAGTAGAAAATGAGTGGAAAATGACAAATGACTTTTGGTGAGTGAAAAATTATGGATCCTTGTCTCCGAAATTATTTAGCTCTGAAGTTATTGAATGTGTTAGAATGAGCAAATATAATCTTCATGAAAGTTGTAGGCATAGATCTCAGCTTTCAAATGGATTTAGTTTGAGCCCAATATCATTTCTATAACTCTAGATACTTTCAAATTATTGCACACTGCTCAGGCCCAGTTATAGCTCCTCTGTTCTGACTTGCAAGCCCAATATCACCCATTAGGTCTCAGATTCTGGAAAAGTATTCAACATGAAAGTTGTAGATATAGATCTCAACTATTCCGCATCAAAAGTTCAGCCCATTTGACAACCTCTAGCCCGCAATTTGTCATGAACAGTACACATAGGTCAAGCTATTAGGAATAGCACTCTAGTTCTTACTTTAACCCCAATTTGAGTTATCTACTCGTGTGATTGGGCCTTTGAGGTCTTCATTAAAGTTATAAATCTCTTTCTTATTTTTAAAATGTCATCAGATTCACCTCATTTGGCTACCTACATCCTAAGATATAACCCAAGTACAGAAATAATGTAAGACGTAAATTATGCTGAAATATTCAATTAAGTCCAATTTGAGTCCAAATTTACAAAACATAATCAAATTCAATCAATTAAGTACATGAAGAGTGTAAATGACTAAAAATGAAGGCTTATTAATGTATCAAATATGTGATCATCACTTATCTTAAGACCTTAAAAGTATTTTTACCTCCTAATTGTCTTGAAAATTTAGAAATCATTGGATATTTGTTATAAAGGTAGTATTCTCTTCATTTACTTTGAAATGTTTTATTAAATCTTGAGAGAATGCTTAAGAAAATTTCCAAATAAATTTTTTCAAATGTTCTATAGAGCTCATCTTGATACTTCAAAAGATAAGCTTTGTTCTTCAAAGTATTTTATTTTCTTAAGGCTCTTGTTCAATGAGAAAGAGAGGAGATGTACTTTCATATGCTCTTTTGACTTAGGTTTGATCACTCTTAAGAAATATGTGGTTTTAATATAAAACCTCTCTACCCTTCTAAAATTCTTTTGAAAATATAATGTGTTCTTGTAAAATTCTTTTTAAAAGGGGGAGAAGTTTTAAATTGATTTTTGATTAATGGATTAAGAATAAGTATCTTTTGCCTTACTTTTCTTTATGGTAATGTGCTTACATGGTCTTGACATGCATATTTCCTTTTATCTATCTTGTGCTTCAATAAGGGGGAGATAGTTATGATTTGAATAATTTGAAGAAGTTTTTGAGTTTTGATGATCCTACTCTTTTTTGACAACATGAGTTTTATCTATGAGGGGAGAGAAAATATTATCTTTCCATCCTAAGCCTTTTTGTTAATGTCAAATAGGGGAAGTGAAAATTGGAAAGAAAAATATATTCTTGTGCTTATTGTTTAATATACTTAAATGAATATCTATTCTTCTATATTGCTTAACATATTTTTCTTTGGTGATTTGTCATCATAAAAAAGGGGGGAGATTATAGAATTGTCTTTAACCTAATGATTTAATATGTTAAGTTTTGATGATGACAAACATAAGATAAAAATAATAATGCTTATGCTTCATAGTTGTGCTTAATAGATGACAAATGCATTACAAAAAAATATTGATCATGTTACATAGATGTGCTTAATGAGATATATTGGATCATGCATGATCATATCCTCCATCTTGTTATATTTCATATAAGAATCATGCATTTTTATAGCATCTTTTATAAGATATATCCAATAATGCTTTATATGAGTTATAATGAATTAATATTATATTTTACTCTATCTAAATAAAAATGTGCAAAGTGTTCTTTGTTCATCCTATATAGAGCATATCCTTTAGTAATTGATAAATATCTTATTTGGATGTATCTATGAAAATCTTATATGCATGTTAGACTAAATAGAGTTATAATTTTATGAATGATGCATATAAAGATATTGAATTATGAATTTGGACTAACTATGTTTGTTTAAGTGAGCAATACTTTGTAGGATAGTCAAAGTACCAAGAGTGATCATTGCAACAAAAAAGCGAAAGATCACTATTATGCTCAACTCAAGAAGAATGGAAATGATAATTAAGATATTCCAAGCATTTGAAAGATTTGAAGAGAAGATTTTTTTGGAAGCTTAGATTACATCAATAAGCCTAAGGACTAGAATTGATGATGGCAAGATCAAGTCCAAGATCTTTAATAATAAGTTATAGGACTTAGATCTTATGTAAAGGTGAATGGGAATCACACTGAGCTCAAATAAGTTTTAACATCTTTAAAAGTGTTTCTTACATGCTAAAATGTCCAACAAACTATTTTTGGAAAGTTAGTTCTGGTGGTTGTTCAAATCTATGAAAAATAGTCAAGTTTGTATTTTGTAAAACTGACCTTTGGTTACTATTTTGATCATATTTTTCAAAATATTTTGAGTTTTGTTCTGAAACTTATTTCATATGAAAGTAGACTCAATGATCTTTATAATGAGTGGTCATTTGTTTTAAACGGATAAGTATCAAAGAAGTTATGGTTTTTCAAAGTTAGTTTGGTCAAAAACAGGGGCAAATAACTGATTATAGAATTCTCGTAACCGGTTATTCACTAAGTCAAGAGCTAATTTCTAAAGCTCCTAACCGATTAGGTCATTCCCCTAATTGATTATTGTGTAAGTCAGGAGCCAATTTCTAAAGCTCCTAACCGATTAGGTCATTCCCCTAATTAGTTATTTGATAAGTCAGGAGCCAATTTCTAAGGCTCCTAACTGATTAAGACAACCCCCCTAATTGGTTATTTGGGCAACCAAAAAATGTGAATAACAGCTAATTTTTTACATTTAATGCTCCCAACCACCACTAATGACTCTAAAAAGCTTTGGGCTATAAATGAAAGTGCTTGGGCACTAAATAAAAGTGGGGAAATAATCTGAAAATCATTCTTGAGCATTGAAAACGTGTTTTAACTCTCTTTTCTCATAAACCCCTATTTTGAGTTTTAGTATGTGATTCCTTGATATCCATTGAGCTTCAATTTGTAATATCTACTTTTTTTAGAGTTTATCATTCAATCTTTTTTTGATTTCCTGTAAAAGAGGGTGAGATATCCCTCAAGAGATAAAAAGTTGAGTATCCCTCTAAAGTTGTAAAGGGTGAGGTATCCTTGTTTTAATACTCAAGCACACAGGCGAGGCATCCCAAGGTGTGTTGAGTGCTCTTAGTTGTAAAGATTTTTTAAGCACTTGTGAAGCTTGAAGAGTTGGAGGCTCTAGCACAATAGTGAAGTATCCCAATGTGTGAGGAGTGCTCTTGTTTGTACAAAGGTTTTTCTAGCACCCGTGAAGTCTAGGAGATAGTGAAGAAAATCTCAAGTTAAGCTTGGGGACTGGATGTAGGCCACAAGTGGTTGGTAGCTAAACTAGGATAAATATTGTGTTTGCTTCTCTCAACTCTATCTCCTTTACATTTGTGCCTTAATTATATTTGCTTGAATTGAATTTGATATCTAGCTTATTTGCTTGATTTATCCTATAGCCCAAGTGGTACTTGAGATATCTCTAACAGTTGTACCATTGTTAAACTTATTCCGCTGCATGTGTTGATTAAAAATATCAAAATGTATAATTTCTCAAAGGTGTTTTAAAAATTTGTAAACACTGAGTTCACCCCCCCTCTTGGGTGATGGTTGCCATGACTAACAGATTCTATGGAGAATGGCATAATTTATAGTAACAGTGAGGATTCAAGAGATGAGGGATAATGAAAGTGTAAGTCGTAGTTACTCAGTTGAAATTATTAGTCATTTTTTCCTATCTCGAACACCCAATTCGACTACTTAGCCAGGCAGGCAAGATCTATGTTGGCTAGAATATATTAGATGTGGGTCTCGAGGGGATCAATACAAGTTTAGGTGTGCCTAAATGAAGAGTAGGTTGAGCCAAAAGACACACCTAGTTCATCACAACTAGATCTCGGTCACCACAACAACCAAGTCAGGTACAATCAAATTGATATACAACAATCATTTATCATATATTTAAGCTAATACACCTCGCACTCAACACGCTCAAATTATCGACTACCTAGCTAGGGGGCTATGGATTGCTAATTCCTATTAGACCAAAGCCAAATGTCATATGCCCGACCCATTATCTTAAGTCCTATGGACCTCACCCCTTATTTAAGCTCACTAAAGGGATCACCCGAAGTATGTTTATTCTTTGCCTAAACTCCTACCTATTATTTTACTTTGAGACTAACTTGAGCCTCATAATACCTTTGCAAGTACCTCCACTACCTGTACAGGCTGTTCGTGAAGCTTTCCTTCATGACCAAGCCAATCGTATACCACCTACTATTAGGAGACTTAGAACTAATAAGTGCAACAATTTCATTGACTCATAAGCAACTCTTTCACTATTATCAAATAGAAAAGCTGGGACCATGGGAGCCGTTATGATTTAATCACTCTTTCCCTATTTTTGTTCTACAATAAACACACAAATATTATTGTTAGAAATTGTGAAGTATAGGAGCTTTGTAGTTTTTACTAACTCGTGGCTGTTAGATCCTCCACAAACACTAATTTATTCTTTCAAATGGTTGCATGCTTGGCAGCATTGAGCCAAGAACACATCCACGCCAAAAAAAGGACTACTTATGCGAAGAAAGAGCAATCCTCATGGAATATGCAACACAATGGTTAACTTCATTAAGAAAGTTTTCCTTTCCCAATTAGATGTTCCTTTTCAATTTCAAACAATGATTATTCAAATGGCTATAAATTTGGCTTGTGAAATTGCTACAAAGCATCAGTATCTATCCCTCAAGAACATTCCAATAATGGCTACATTTACTCTCACTAAAGTAGAAGAACTACGAGAAGATTCTGATCAACCACTACAAAAAAAAGGTCAAATAGTGGTGGTTTATTTGTGGCGGTTTCCATAAACTGCCACAAATGATACTTTAGTGACGATTTATATGGCAGTTGTGTCAACTGCCACAAAATAAATGAATTTGTGGCGGTTTAAAGTCATTTTGTGGCAGTTTTATATATATATATATATATAAAACATAACTCAGCCAATAAATACTGTGTATTCAGCCAAATAATTCACTCTCCCTCTTTTCCCTTTCCCTCTTTTCCTCTTTTCCCTTTCGAACCCTCCCTCTATGACAGTGAACCTACCTATCTCCCTTTTCTTCTCCTTCTTTTTCCAAGATAAAGATAATCTCAACTCAAGCCAAAATCTCAGTGTTCACGGAGAGAAAGATTGTGGAAGGCAAGGCAACTAACTAACTAAGGCCCTCAAACATGGAGAAAAAGAGTAGAGACCTTTGTTTCATAGTTTTATTCTCTTTCTTCGACGGAGCGGAGGTGAAGTGAGCAATTCCTGGTAGTGGGTGGCTCCGACGGTGCAGAACCAGGTCGAGGCGTACAATTTCACAATTATGGGTAACTTTGGGACCTATAAGTCTGCAGTTCTCGGTGTGGCGAATGCTAAAAAGTTGTAGGAGCTGAGAAGGTCTAGACCCAGAAGAGCTAGGCCTGTGGTAAGAAATTTTTTGGAGTTGAATTTGTTTAGTGCATTTTGGTTGCTGTGTTGTTCAGTAGTGTTTTCTATTTTTTTTTTTTTAGATTCTTTTTGTGCCCTTTGTTTGTATGAGGTACCGAAACCTACTTAGTTGAAGTGAGGCACATAGTTGAATGAGACACATAGTTAAATATTGGTTATTGATTGTGAATGGGTATCGATATCATAAGAAAAAAAAAGAAGGGTACTGGAGAAAGAAACCTTCAATTTTGTTGTGTGGGGGAGTTTAATTGATACTTATTTCAATAGATGGAGCCCGTGATGCTATTTAGTAAACTAATAATTTTAGTGTTTTTCATTGAGAAAATTCTTTTTTGAAATAAAAAAGGGCGAACTAATTCATGGTAGTTTTGCGATTTATTCCATGTCTAGCTAAAGGCATGCTTCATAGTGGATGATAAATTGTCAGTTTCTTTTCTAAGAGAACACATTATAATTACCTGGCCCCACTCCCACCATTTTCCCTTCTTCCTATATCTTCTGCTATTTACTTAGACTACTCACAGTCTCTTGGATTGAGATTAACTTAAACTAATGTATGCATTGTCTATTGACCTTGAATTGCATTTTCTCTTTCCCATTTTTATATTTTTAATATTGTCATTTATCAAATTTTATTTTCATAGTTGTAGATTAACTTATATTGCACTTGTGCAAATTAATTTCTTACCAAAGCAAACTGTCTGACTCACTCACTGATTTTTCATTTCATCTTCTAAAAGTAACGTTTTAGAGTCACTCTGTATATTGGGTTCTTGTAAGTTTAAGAGGTATCTTCTTACATTTTAGAGTCATAGGTTCAGTGACTGCAAGATGCTTGATAGAATGCCTGAAGGAAAATGATAATTGTTTTTAGGGTCATGGAATTATGATTTGTATGATTACCATTTTTTTTCTTGTGGACTTGGTTATTTATTTATTGCTTTTTTTTTTAGGTTGGTAGAAACTGGTTATTTATATTGCATCTCTAAAGCGTTAATGGTATGCACACAAAATACCCTTTTTAGTCATCTAGAGGGTTATTATTTCTTTAATGAAATTTCTTTAGATTATGTTTATTTATTTATTTATTTTCTGAAAACACACACACACAACACAAATAATGTAGGCAGCTTTTGCTTTTGGAGATTTAACAATATTGATTAAAGGACGTAAACAATGAAAAGAATGAATTACACAAATCTGAACTGTTCAATGTAAAGATTGAACTCCAAAATCCTTGTTTGCTTTGATACTTCATTGTTTAGTTTTCGGGGTTCACCAATGAAATTATATTTATGAACACTATATTATATCATTCTCAACTCAAAGACTCAACAGGACTCTTACTTTCTCTGGTAGGCCTATGTTTGAAATAATACTTTCTTTCTCTCCTAAAATTTCAATTATCAATTTTCAATTTTCACACTTACCTATGCTTTTGCGGTTTGCCTGCACCCACAGTCACACCTCTCAACCTCCTCTGTCTTCTGTTTCATTTTCTTTCTCTGATTTATTTATGCCAATCTTTGTTAGACTCGGAGGACTGTGGCACCTGGATTTGAATAGTTGGTAAATGAAAGATCTGAATGGTTTTTGAGTTTGACCCTAGAAAATCTGACTGCACAATCAGGTTGATATAATATTTTGGGTGATTATAAATTCTATGGCTCCACTGCTTACTTATCTAAATTTAATTTAAAGAGATACAATCAGGGTTGTGAAATGAAATTAAGGCTTTTCATTGATTTATTTTAATTATAATCCATGTAGGCTTGTAGCTTCAATGGCTTGTAGGGCTCGTCATTATTAAAGTATAATTATTTTTATGAATAATTTTAATTTGAATATCACTTGTCTACGTAGAGTAGTTTAAAGTAGATGCAAATGTTGACTCTTGTGCAAGCTAGTTGAAAGTTCAATCCAATAGTAAATTATAGCAATGATTAACTATCAAAAATGTTATTTTTATACTTTATTTTTTATATTTATTTTGTTCAACACTTTCTTCTTATGAAAAAAAGTAAATTCCTCTCTTTTTTTCATAAAAATATTAAATCGCTAGATTGAATTTTTGTGTAAGTATTACTACCTTGGAAAAAGACTAATAATCATTAGTTTCCTTTATTCATTATCCAGTTATCTTAGCTTTAGTAATGAACAAATATTGGATTGCTTTGTCACAAAATACACCTCAATATGAAGAAGGGCTTAGGGGCTTTCTAGATTTTGCATTTGTACATCGATCGGTTGACGGTAGAATTATATGCTCATATCCTAGTTGTCATTTCAATCAATAGGAGACTAGAGAAGTGGTCTATGATCATTTGCTCTATAAACCATTTCCTAAAGGGTACACTACTTGGATCTGTCATGGGGAGTCAGCTACAAGAGAATATATTAATATTAATAGGACACATGTATTGGATGAGACTTTGTCTTGTGGAGATTCAATGCGAAACATGATAAATGATGCTTTTGGGGTCGACAGGCACCATGCTAATGATGATTTCCCTACATCAAATGTAGTAATGGATGAAGGGGTAGGAAGCATGCCAAATACAAGTCAGGGACAGGATGACAAATGCAAAAAGTTTTATGAGCTAATTAGAGATTGAGAACAAAAATTATACAATGGGTGTACCAAGTACTCAAAGTTGTCATTTTTGGTGAAATTGTATCACATAAAATGCTTGTGTGGATTGAGTGACAAGTTAATGTCAATGATTATAGAACTATTGCATGATGCCTTTGAGAATTCTAAGATTCCTTCTTCATTTACGAGGCCAAGAAAATCATCAACAAACTTGGCCTAAATTACATTAAGATACATGCATGCCTTAATAATTGTATGTTGTATCCGGTTGATGATAAAGAAGAGCAATCATGCAAATATTGTAGCGCATCTAGATGGAAGCCAAGGTCTAAGGGAGGAAGGAATAACACATCTGTTGGTGGTAAGAAGCGAAAACGAGTGCCTGCAAAAGTTCTACGCTACTTTCCATTAAAACCACGATTGCAAAGATTGTTTATGTCTTCCAAGACTGCTTTTGATATGAGATGGCATGATGAAGATGCTAACAAAGATGGCCTATTGTGACATCCAAGGGATTCTAAAGCATGGAAGAAATTTGATGAAATACACACTCAATTTACTTTGGATCCACAAAATGTACGCCTTGGTTTAGCCACTGATCGCTTCAATCCCTTTGGATAATTTGAGTACCAATTACAGTATTTGGCCGGTGATCCTAATTTCATACAACATCCTGCCTTGGAAGTGTATGCAACAAACTTCCTTTATCCTTTCAATGATCATATCGGGTAAGCGAATGCCTGGGAATGATATAAATGTTTACTTACAACCCTTAATAGAAGAATTGAAGGAAGGAGCTACAGACTTATGGTGTTGAAACATATGATGCTTCAAAAAATGAAATGTTCAATATGAGAGCAGCACTAATTTGGACAATTAGTGATTTTCCTGGGCTTGGCACACTATCTGGTTGGAACACTTATACTAGATTAGCTTGTCCTTTGTGTAACTTTGACTCTATTAAATGTTGCCTAGCACATGGTAAAAAATGGTGTTTTATGGGCCATCGCCATTTTCTTATGCCAGGACATAAATTTAGATTAGATCAACGCCGCTTTGATGGCAACACAGAGGAGAGGAATCCTCCAGTAACATTATCTGGCACAGAAATTTGGAAACAAGTTGAGAATGTTGATGTTAGATTTGGCAAAAGACCAGAAGGTGAAGTTCGAGGAAAAAGAACTCGTGGTAGTATTGCTGCAGATGTTGACTCAAATCAATGGAGGAAGAAAAACATATTTTTTCAACTTCCTTATTGGGAGTATAACTTGTTGCGTTAACCTTGACATGATGTATATTGAAAAAAATGTATGCAACAATGTGATCTACACTTTGTTGAATGAAACTGGGAAGACTAAAGATAATCTCAATGCTCGAAAAGACATACAAGCATGGGGCATAAGAAATGATCTTTGGCCAAATGAAAAAGAAAATTACTCTCCAGCTTTGTTTACAATGACTAATGCTCAGAAACATACATTTCTCGAGACTTTAAAAAATATCACTATGCCAGACGGTTACTCGAGTAATATTTCTAAATGTGTTGACCTGAAGCAACGTAAGCTCAATGGGTTGAAAAACCATGATTCCCATGTGTTAATGGAACAATTACTGCCGTTAGCCATGAGGAATGCTTTGCCTAGCCAAGTGTTTGCAGTTTTGGTAGAGTTATGCTTATTTTTTCGACAGCTTTGTGGTAAAGTGTTAAATATGTTGGACTTGGATAAGCTACAAGATCAGGTTGTGCTCATTTTGTGCCACTTAGAAATGTTATTCCCTCTATCATTCTTTACAGTCATGGTTCATTTAATCGTCCATCTAGTTGAGGAAGTCAAGCTTAGGGGTCCAGTTCATTATAGATGGATGTAACCTATAGAAAGGTAATTACCATGCATCCAAATGGATTATTTATTGTTAATTTTCTTATTATTCTAATTAGTTTCAAATCTTAATGTATGTCTTAAAAAATATTAGGTACTTAGGACAATTGAAGTCATATGTACGTAATAGGGCATAACCAGAAGGCTCTATAGCTGAATGTTACTTAGCTCAAGAGATTCTTACCTTCTGTTCAAGATATTTAGATAACATAGAGACAAGGTGGAATCAGTCTCGACGTGTTGATGATGAACCAGATGCATCTTTTCAGTCTTTGGAAAAAGATGCATTGTTTCCCCAAATAGGAAAACCAATTGAGGGGTCTTCCTATTTCAACCTAACACATGTCGAGAAAGTAAATTACAATACGTAATTACTCTCTCTCTCTCTCACACACACACACGCGCGCTTCATTATTTTGGAACTAATATAATCAACATATATAGGGAATTTAGGACCTATGTCATGGGAAAGTTAAGGAGTCGTACAAGGAATCCTACAGAGATAGACAAGATGGTTCATAGAGAATTTGTTGAATAGTTCAAAGGTCGTGTAAGTGGCTAAGTAAATTGTGATACTTATATTCGTTCATAGTAATCATATGACTAACACAGTTATTGGATGATTTTAGATTTTGAATGATGTAAGCGAATCTCATTCAGATGATATGAAATTTCTTGCTCGAGGACCAATTAATCAAGTTAGAAGATATAGTGCATAAAATGTTAATGGCTTCAAATTTTGAACCGTAGAGCGAGATGAAGGGTTGAAGACTCAAAATAGTGGGATATTTGGTACATTCGGAACAAGAAGTTATGCAAGTTCTAGTGATAGTCATATGAGGTTTGGAGGTGTGCCTTATTATGGAAGATTAGTAGATATTATTGAGCTCAATTACCATAGTCGATTCATGGTTACGTTGTTCAAATGTCAATGGGCTAATACGACTAATCTTAGAGGGATGACAAAGGATGATTTGGGATTTACAAAGATAAATTTCTCACGATTAATATACACTGGTGAACATGTAGATGACGAGCTATATATCCAAGCTTCAGAGGCTCAAATGGTGTATTATGTGGAGGATGAGAAGGAAAAGAATTAGTATATACCCATGCATTTAAAACTAAGAGATTTGTTTGACATGGGTGAAGATGGGGAGGTATTCTATGAGAATGAACCGTTTGAACCACAAGATCTTGGCAGATTTTTTCCAGACGAAGTTGCAAACTTGCCATTAGCAAGAGAAGATGTGGATGATGAACTTCTCATATTAACTAATGATGATGATGCTACTGATACATAAATATGTCTAAGATATTTTATGAACATTACATGTGAAACCTTATGGGTTGTTTGGTTTTGTATTGTATCAAGTCAAGAACCGGATACTAGTATGAATCTTGTATATATATTAATTGTTTCCTAAGTCGTCCCTATCTATTAAATTTGATTACTTTTACTTGATAGTCACTTAATTTCTTATTTTATTCTCCCTCAAATAATGATATATAACATTCTTAACTTCACTTCATTTAAAATATCAAACTTTTTAAATCTAATTATGCATTTCTTCCTTTTTAGTCTCTCTTTTAATCTATGCTTTCCTAGATTCTAGAATTATTGTCTTGCTTGCATAGGTCATAAGCTGTGGTTATAAAAATTATAAAGGAAGTCTTGGCTGAAGTTATCCTGTAACTGAACAAATGAGTTGTGTTCTTCTTTGAGTTACATTTCTCGAACTTCACTCCAAGAGTACTGTGTTGGCATGGTGCAATCAACATTGCATGGTTTCCTTCTGACTCTAGAGGGGCAAAAAGTTGATTAAGGCTCTTCTGTAAACCCTTTCTCATCTTTGTATTAGTAATATGAGAAACATTTACAATGGACCAATCATTTAGTGGTTGTTACTTACACCTATTATATCAAAGTGAAGCTCATTTATGATTCTAAGTCTACAAAAATAGCATATACATGAGATATAATCATGCATACAAATGAAATACATTATACATGTTTCTTTCTCAATAGTCTAAGGACAATATTCAACGAGTATAAATATAGCACCACCTGCAAGTGGCTAGCAACATTTTCTCTAGTCAGCTGTGGAACATTCATCAAATCTATAGTATTTTCTTGGGACCATCTTCTGCCAAACTAGAATATTAATTCATTTGAAAAGTGTGAATGTTGGTAATTGGAAGTATAAAGATATAATGTATGTTTTCAATCCCTAGGCATGGAACAATGCCATAGTTTAAGAAGTGTATTTATGTTTATTGGAATTATAGTTTCTTGAGGTAATTGGAAATATAAAGATATGTTGACCTAGAAGTGAGTTATGATTATAGTTTCTTGAGACCTGACTGTGATTTTGGCTTGTTGGAAGAGCATAAGTTACTTGATTGATACTACATCTAGGATCTAAAGTTTCTAAATGCTTACACTTCTTTTTCTTCTATACACTTTGGTGGGCTTACTGCAAGACTTTTTTTTGTCTACCTCTAATTCAATAATGCTTATAGTTTTCTACTCTATCTAACTTTGCATTTAAGTCAAACATTGAACTATTATAAAATGTGGTCATTGTTCACATTTGAGCTCATTTTTATGTGTACAACTACATATTGATGTAGTTATATTTAAATAATGTTATTTACATGAAGTCTTATCTTAATAGTTTCCTTTCCAACCTTAGTTTTTTTTCATCTCTATAAAATAGTTGCAGACATGGCAAGGACGACAAAGCGAGCTAGATATGTAAATGCTTCTCGGTCTGATCCTGAGGGTAGCCCAGCCATTCAGATTACTCCTGAGACTAGCCCAACTACTCAGACTGCTTCTGAGGCCAATCCTCCAACTCAAATTGCTCTTGAGGCTAGTCCTCCAATTCAAAATACTCATTGATTTAGAAACAATAAAGAGTCCACAAAATATTGGACTGTTGATGTCATAAGTATGTTCGTTAACTTGATACTTTGATAATTATTATTTTCATGATGCTTTGAGCCTTTTTATTTTCATAATGCGTTGAGAATTGTATTTTTAGTTTGGCTTAATGATTTGAATTTCAAATGACAGATGAGGAGGAAAGTACAACATATAAGGCACATATGAAAGTCAGTGATATGGGTTCTCCCTACAGGGAAAAAGGTGAAGGTTCCATTGAATGAAGTTGGCCAACCAATAAAGGAAACAGGAGGTCTCCTTGGTGGGTTTTTAGGACATTTAGGGAAAGATTTTGCGATATTCCCTATTTGTTATGAAAAATGGTCACAGGTTCCAAACACAACCAAAACAGAAGTATATGACAAGACAATAAAGGTTTGTATTATGACTTTATATTTGTATAATTTAATTTTTATTTATGCTATCTAACATTTGATTTATTAAAATTGAAGGACAAATTTTTGGTTGATGATGGTCTTGTAAAGGACTATATATTGAAGATTCTTAGAAGAAATTAGAGGGATAACAGACTCAAGTTATATAATAAGTTCTACAATAAATCTCTCACTCGAGATCAAAATATTCAGAATAACCCACTCGGTGTTCCTCAGAATGAGTGGGCATCATATATTGATTACCGGTGAAGACCGAAAACAAAGGTAATAAAATTACAATAAATACTCCTATACATGAATACTATTTGATAAATTTGATTTTTTTTTAAAAAAAATGGGACAGGCGATGTGCAAAACTAATTATGAGAATCGAAAGAAGTTGAGTGTTCCGTACACAGGTGGATCAAAGACTTTAGCTAGGAGAAAGGATGAGATGGTAATATTCTCTAAGTATATGTAGTCAATTATCCCTTTTTGTTGAATTGTCTAACACATCTTTTATCTTTTAAAATTTGTAGGAGATTGAATGTGGACACCGACTAGGTAGGGGAGTCATGTATAAAGTTACACTCACAAAGAAAGATGGCACACCCATTAATGATGAAGCTAAGGAAATTATTGTAAGTATCAAGTGAATGAAAATGACATCTTCGTTGCATAATATATATAAAGCATATTTACTTGCATTATTTGTATGTTATATACAGGACAAGATTGATGCAAGTGAGAGTGAAGAGAATTCTTCACAAATAGGTTCATCAACAGATTCGCTTACTAGGGTGCTAGGGAAAGAACACCCAGGTTATGTTCAGGGTATGGGGTTAGGCCCTTATCCTTCTCAAGCCTTAGGTTCGACCACTCACCAAATGAGGGGAATCTCATTGTCCTCAACTAACAAAGCAACCTTGGTTGAAGAAGTCAAGGATTTATAAGAAGAATTGCGAACCAGCAATGAGAGGATGTATACTTTAGAAAGCTCAAATGGCCCAAATGGCTTCCGTGCTTCGAAGCGTTGCGGGTCATATTCCAGCTGACCTTAGCAATATCATAGGTTCACAGGTATTCATTCAAGAAATATTTTATAAATTTCTTTAAGATACATATAATAAGCAACTTTAGTGATCAATTACTCTAACTGTACAAAAATAATATTTATCTTGAATTCAAAGTATAAGTGTTAGCCAATTTGGTTTTTAATTGCTGCCAACTAGTTTTAGTTTTATTGTTGATTGAGTATTTTCTATTTCAGTTTCTTGATCAAGCTAGTGGTGAGGGTTCACCAGCAGGGGGTGCAAGACGCTCTTCATCAGCTAGTCATGAATCATGTTCATATCAATAGATGATACCTTTTGTATTTAGCCTATGGACAACTATTTGTTTGTTTGGGATAGTAGTTTCTACAACTATTTGACAATTTCATGAACATTTGGATATTTCAGTACTTGTAATAATTATTTTGGTACTAGTTAATGTGTTACTTTGATAGTAGTCATTGTGCTACTTAACTTACTAAAATGTCATTAGCTTCTTATTATATTTAATTTGGTATTTGAAATATTTGGAGTATATTTTATATGTTTTGTTGAATACTGGTTCTGGACAGGTTAAATATTAAAACGATCCAAATAAAAAAAAAATATTTCTCTTAGGATTTTAGACAAATAGCAGTGGTTAAAAACTGCCACTAAATTAAATAAAGTTTTTTTTGAATTTAGTGGCGGTTCAAAACCGCCACCACATAATGGCATACTCTAGTTCAAAGTTGTAGTGGCGGTTTATAACTGCCACTAATATATTTAATCTTCAGGCTTTGTGAGTCTTTTGCAGTGGTTAAAAAACGCCACTAAAAATTCAAACAACTAAAAAATAAAATTGTGGAGGTTAGAAACTGCCACAAAATAACCAAGAATCGTCAAACATTTCATCTGTTAGTGGCAGTTCTAACCGCCACTAAAAATAATCATTTAGCAGCGGTTGTTCCTGCGATTGTTCCTAATCGCCAAAAAGTGACCGCGCGGCGGTATAAATAGCGGTGGTTAACAAACTGCCACGAACAGTATTTAGCAGCGGTTGTAACCGCCACAAAATGCCTTTTTTTTGCAGTGAACAAGAAGCATTAGAAAAACAACAAGTATAAGAATCATAAGAAGAAAGAGAATGGATAGGCTATTTAAGATTAGAAGAAGTCATCATCAGGTGCAAAACTACAATTGAGGCATTGGAGAAGTTTGAAGTAGAAGGTGTAGAGGAGCAATTGTGTGTTATATGTTTGAACATATTCTAGTTAGACCATAAGCTATAAGGCATCCTTTCATGCATGTGTATCATGCAAATTGTATTTTGAGTTGGCTAAAGAGAAGGAATCTCTGCACTTTCTATTGTTTTTAGATTCCGATGGATTAACTTGAAGTTGCCATGACAAATTAAGTTAAACTTGTTCCATTCTTTGATTGCATTATCTCATTGAACCCATTGGCTTCAAGTATGAAAAACTCTTAGGTAGTTATCTTTTACTTAGTCACTCAAATCAATAGTTGACATGTATATGATTATGAGAGCCATGTTAGAAATACACTTATCTCTAGAAAATGTCTTTACACATGTCAAATGTTAATTCGAGTGTCTATAATAGATCATATCTACTTAAAAATCACTCATTGAGAAATTCTTAAGTACTCTCAGAGTAAAAAAGTTTTTGTTCTGTACTATTTAATATATGTCACATTAACTATAACATTAAAAAAGTTGTTAAAGTGGAATAAATCGATGACTTACATAGTTGAAGTAGTACACATTGATTGGTGTAGAGAAAAAACTTTTTCCTACATATGGAGTACTTAAGAATTTATTTCCCTTACTCCTTCAAGTGTAGCATTCAATGTTATTAAGTCATTGTGGTTTTTTAGCGTTTAATGTTTGGCAATAACTCCAAGATCTTAACAAGAATTTAAATGATAATTGCAATATTATAAAAGAATCATAAATTACGTTCACAATAGCAAATTTGATTTATAGATTAAATTACGTATTTAGAAACTTATAAAATAAAACTTGTTTAATTTTAAAATTCTTTTGAATGGTAAAAGGCTAGAAATTTTTTGGCTTAATAAGATTTTGGTCCTTTTAATTTAATGTATAGTTGCACCATTTTCTAATTATATATGTATCTATTTTGGTGCCACTCATGGGTTCCTTCGGACAAGGTGTTAAAGAATTATGTGGTAACCTAATTGACGGATGAGATGCTATATTGTCCCTCATGTGATTGCTGACCACGATGGAGACTAAAAATTGGGACCTTTTCCAATACAAACTTCCCACTGATGTCTAGTTAGGGATTATCTCAGTTCTTCCTCATAATGCATTGATGGGTGATGATAGACCAGCATGGGCTTACATTAGCGACGAATCTTTCTCTATACGTTTAGCATATAAAGCCATCTCCAGGTATAAGAGTCGTCCAGCGACCTATGGAGGGTTATCTGGAGGTCGATAAGTTTGCAAATAATAAGATGGCTTTACGGCATTTAGCTAGAGAGGGGCTCATAACGAATAAATTCATATTTCAACGAAATTTCGCTACTACATTTTACCCTTGCTGTGACTTCTTTGAAGAATCAACTATGCATGCCGTGTGAGACTGAGACAAGGTTTGTCTATTATGGTATTCCTTACTCCATCCTAGCAGTCATTGGACTTTCTTCTATGATAGTATGCATGATCGGTTACTTTCAAACCCCAATTCAACCTCCAGCAATTCAAGGAAGGACTGGTGTGTCGTCTATGGAGTTACAACCTAGTTTCTGTGGATCAACAAAAATGAAATAGTCTTTCAAATGGGTGGGCGAGATACTGTTGGCCTTCTCCCTCTAATTCGTAGACATTTTGCTGAGGTACTTGCATTAAGGACTTCAACTTTGCATGGTCTCATGTACGGCGGCCAGCGATAGGAGCAGCTGGTAAGGTGAACGTTCCCTCCGGGTGAGTGGCTGAAATTTAATATTGATAGATTGGTGCATTTGGGCAGTTCTAAAGAATCCTGTGGGGTTGTTCTACATGATTCCATAGGTGCTTGGTTTTGCGGTTTTGCTCACAATAATAGAATGGTGAACGTCCTCAAGGCTAAGCTCTAGGGCATTTTCCCCAATTTGGACATTCTTTGGGAGAGGAAGGTACCCAAGATATGGGTGGAGAATGACTCTTTCGTTACCATGCAATTCATAACTAGGATTGCCCTGAGGACCATTCGGTCCATTCTCGTGCAACAATGTTTCATACCATCTAGAAATTATGCAATAGAAACTGGCAAGTGAAAATCACTCACACCTACCTAGAAGGAAACAAAGTGACTTGTTCTTTTGGCTAATATGCTTATGATTTAGAGCTTGGCAACCATGTTTTTTATTGTCCTCAAGAAGGGGTTGGCTTTTTGCTTCAGGCAGACAGTGTGGGCTTTTATTCCTAAGAACTTCTAAAAAGGAAAGTCAATCATATTTAGACTTTAATATTTGGTTTAAATGATTCATCGTTTTAATTTTTAATATTTAATTAATTTTATAATTATAATTGCTTTTTATCGTGACTAGGGATTTGAACTTTTATAGTTATAATTTAACAAAGAAAACCTAATAAAAGTTGAGTGCATAAGATATGCTAAGATCAAAGTTTAAATCATAATCGTTAAACTCGGATCAGACCGACTAATTAGACCAGCAAATCGGCCAAGTAATCAGTTCGAGTTACCATTAAAATCAGATTTGCAAGTGAATCAGTAAAAATCGGTTCGACTCGGCCAGTTTTGTGGTTACTACTTACTCGGTAGCTTGACCGGTTTTGTGACTCAACCCGGTCATTTGCTTTTTCTTTTTAAACAAAAAAAAATCGTCATGAGAAACTCGATCTGTGATTCTGCACTCAACACCTAGGCTCAGACAAGGAGAAGCCGACATGGCCTCACTGCCTCGCCATCGCGTTCTGCCGTACTCGCATTAGTTCCCCGAACAACGCCTCCATGTTCAATCTCAGTCCTCACCACCATGCTATAGTCTTGCTTGCTTCTCTTATTTTTGGAGCTGAATATTGCTATCACTATGCCACCGCGTCTGTCCTGCAGTCTGCTTCTCCTTGTGTGGCGCATGGTGGATGAGGAAAGAGAAAAAAAAAGCTATTAAAGCCTAGGGTTTTGGTTTTTCTTCTATGAGTTTAAGCAATGGGCTTAAGGTGAGGTTTGGGCTCAACAATAAAATGAGATTTAACCCAACAAAAAATTAAATCAATTAGTGATTTATTTGTATGAAATTTGGGCCTAATAAAAATAGAAATGGGCTACAAATTTATTTGTAGTTTTTATTTATAATAAATATTTATATATTTAATTTATTTTATATTATTCAGCTAATGACACATTGGTTGAACAACTGACTCAGTGATCCAATAACAAAACCAAGTTGACAATTGGGTTGAGTTTTATAATTATAGTTAAAATCTTAGGAAAGACAATTGTTAAGAGGATTTTTTAATCGTAATAGTCTAATCGTGATAGTTAATCTCATAATAATGCATGTAAAGGTACTTCAATAAAATATTAAAAAAGAAATGAAAAAAAAAGTTTTAAAATAATTCAACTCAATATTTTTTTTTTACAAAAAACTTATGTATAAATATTTTAGTCGATCATATATTCAAGTGGACTTCAAACTAAAAAATAACTTTTGTCTCCAACCCCTAATTTTTCATAAAATGGAAATAATTAAATAGAATGGAATTTTCTTAGAATTTGTTTAGTTCATAAATTACCTTAATATGTAATGTGTGGATAAACGTACAGTTAAAGATTTAAATATTAGCTACGTTAATTTTTTTAAGATCATGACTTAATAAATATTTTTATGAATTTTTTAATTTTAATATAATTGACTTGCTTTTGATTGAATTGAAGAAGTAAAATAATTGAAGTATGTGCAAACTACCTCAATATATAATATATATATATATATATATATATATATATGACATATTTAGTAAGGAGATTTTATGAGTGTGAAAAGAATAAATTTTGATCATATAATTATCTATAAATGATCAAAATTTATTTTTTTATTTTTTATAATAAATATTTTTCTTACCGAATATGCTTATAATAAATTTTTTTTTACTGAATATGCTTCTATATATATATATATATATATATAGCCTAACTGCTCATAAAGGAAAAAAAAAAGCCTAAGTTTATGTATCCTAAGTTTATGCAATAATATTTCTCACGTTATACCGACTTAAAATGAGTTTATGAAATATGGCTCAACTTTGATATATGGGCACAGAACAGAACAGAACAGAACAGAACAAAACGTGGCAAACAGAAGCTTAATGGAATGGAAAAGAGAAGAGAGGCTTTTCATGGTAAAGAACCTCTTTGCAAACGCTACCAACAATTGAGTTCTCACAATCTCACCGTCCATTTCAGAAGTCGTAAACAAAATTGTCACCTTGGTGGTTCCCCAAATTTTATAGGCCGAAATCACAGCTGCACCCATCGTCCTCAAAATCTTGTTAACTCATATCACATCCTCTTCCTATGTTTCCATAACTTCCATTCTGTTTTCTTCTTCTCTCATTGATCTGCTTCGGTGTTTCAAATCTTCATTTGTTGCTATAAACTGGGTGGCATTCAAAACAACCTATATAACGTCTTCAGTATCTCAACGAGGTTCATTTTCTGCAGGTGGGTGTCTACCAATTTGGATTTCCCCTTTTTTTATTTTATCTTGGAATATAGTATTGTTGGTTTTTCCCCCCCTTGGTTTTCAAGTTTCGAATTTTATATGATATGTCACGGGTCTTGGTGATGAACTTTTTAAGTTCTAGAAAAACTCTTGCTCTTTTTTGAGGGCCTGGAATAGAAGCTTCAAAGTATATGGGGTACTCATAATTGTGTAGTTTCAGGTGAGTTGATACTTGATATATTATTGTTTCAAAAGTACTATTCACCAAAATTATGTTGAATTGATCATGTTTCTTTTCTTTGTTTGTGTTGTGGTCAATGGGATGATTTACATGGTGCTTAAGATTTTTAGTACTAAATTAAAGTGCAGGATGGGAAGAGTTAAACTAAAGATAAAGAAATTAGAGAGCACAAGCAACCGGCATGTGACTTATTCGAAGCGGAAAAGTGGAATATTAAAGAAAGCAAAGGAGCTATCAATATTATGTGATATACATATTGCCCTGCTCCTGTTTTCTCCTACAGGAAAGCCTTCATTACTTCAAGGAGAGCGCAGGTAACATTAATAATAATGATAAGTCATTATGTGTCCTGTTAAGTGGTAAATTGTTGGTAGTGTGTTCAACATTTATGCCTTAGACGAAGAATAGACTAGAAACCTTAATGGCATTGTTTGGCATATATAACTTACTGTGTTGAAAATATGTTGTGGAGTAGGCCTTTGTTGTTTCAAGAAACATGCTAATCATCTTTTAGAAGGATGATGAGATTTTGTTTTTATACATCTGTTATGACACTCGCACGTGACTCTATTTAAGTATTATTTCATGAACAAGGAACTCTGCTCACGAGCAAAAGCTTATGTAACTTGCTTAATTCTACCTTCTATATAAAAATCACGGAGTGAACACCGTTGGAGAAAAAGAAAGGTATATATGAAATTATCAATTTTATTTGTTGCAGATTTGAGTCCATATGTTGCTGCAACTCTTTTATAAGGTGATTTTGAATAAGAATGTCGTATTTAAATTGTTGGGGAATCAAAGACATGGAAATATATTTTGTTTTAATTATGGCAATTAAGGTTTGTAACATAACAGTCAGTCCATCCATGTTTGGAGTTCTTCCTCTTAAGGCTTAGTTGAATTGAACTTAGCTGTCAGATCATGTAATATGTTAGAATATCTCATATCTAGATCATGCCATTGAATCTTCACTTATCTTCTTAATGCTATGGGTTTAAAGACCACAAATTTGTAAATTCATAAGTTAAATAACTTTTTACAGTTTTATAATGATAAAATTTATTCATAAGCATGAACTTATCCATCTAGGACAATTGGACAATCTGGTTCTTCAGTTACTTGTAAATAGGGGTGCCTGTGGTCTAGTCTGTGGTTCACAAATTAAAAAACCAAACAAACCACCATTCATGGTTTGGATCACTTCCAAACCAGAGGGGTGTTCTAAGTACAGCTAGTACCCTGTCAGTGCCGACCTTTATATTTTCATAAGTTCTTGTCCAGTAGCAACAGTAAATTGAAAGAACAAATAAAGCAAGTGCAATAATCAAATAGTAGAAAAGCAGAATAGCAAGTCAACACTTCCAAGTTCGAATCTTATGTGTAATATACGTATACACTGTTTAGTTTGATTTAAGCCCCTAAACCATGGACATAGACCAAACTATACAATTTTTTATTAAAATAAATGTTTTAGTTGTTTACCTGGTTTGGTTTGGTTTGGTTTTTGGAACACCCTTACTTTTAAACTCGATGTTCATGTTCATAATCTTATTTTTCTTTCAAGCCCAAAACTCTTTTGGAAGTTGGAATAGATGTGATTTCTTTTCATAAATGAAGAAGAGGCTTACCTGAATCTTGTGTATTTGTAGGAGATCATACAAACTCATCTTAAAAATGTTTAAAATTCAAAAGAGAGGGTTAAAGCCTTGTCAAGTTTTTAATAATTTTTCATATTGGTTATTATTTTCAGTAATTTTGAGGAGGTCATTGTAAAATTTGCTCAGCTGAGCCCACAAGAAAGAGCCAAAAGGTTTGCCAAAATTTCTGCTGAAGTTTTATTGTTTTTATCTTTAATTTGTTGATGATAATAGAGCTAATAGGTTTCTTATTTTAATTGATCAGGAAATTGGAAAGCCTTGAAGTAAGATGAATCTGTTCTTCTCATATATGCCTTTTACATATACTGCTTTTGTTACATCAAGTGAATAGTGGATGTTGTCTCTCAACTTCAGGTGATGCTTAAAATTCTGGTTTTGTTTAATATATAGGCACTGAAGAAAACCTTCAAGAAATTGGATCATGATGTAAAAATACAAGATTTCTTGGGTTCAAGGTAAGTAATTGTGATTGTCAAAATTGTCAACTTTTCAAAACAACTATTAAAGGGCCTGAGTTTTCCTCTTTTCATATTGCAGCAGTCAAACAGTGGAGGTACAATTTGTTCATAAACATCATCATAGTTAATTATAATTTACAAATCTTAAGTTGGAAGTTAAACAGCAAAAATGTCCGGTGCTGAATTGCCATGTGCAGGAATTAACTCATCAAGCGAGAGTTCTACAAGCTCAACTTTCAGAAATGCATCAGAGACTGAGGTGCACATTTGGAGCTTTTGGTTGTTAAAGTATTGGTTTTTCTTTTTGCTGTTGCTTTATTGCTCTCGTCTTATAAAATTCAACTCTTATTCATTTGGCCTTGTGCTTTCATGTTTGCTGCTTTGTAACAAATGGGTTATTTTTACATATACATATGTATCTTTTCCTTGTACTCTTGAATTTTCGCATTTCCTTTGTGCCCTAGCATGAATACTACTTATCGTCATTCGCATGTTATCTAATATTTATTGCATATATGATAGTAGATAACATTTCCAGGCACATAAAACGTGTCAAAAGTGAATATAAATTTATTTGAGATGTTGGTTGTATGCTGGGTGATGCTAGTTATGGGAATTGTGGATGTTTTTGGAATATATTTGACAGATGAGTTTTCTCCATATAAATGATCTGTTGAAGAAATTACATGATCATTTTCATCTTGAGAAGAGATAAAAAGAGATATGTTATACTACTAAGGGTTGTTCTCGGTTCCTCCCCCCGGCGGCTCTGCCCCCTCTATAAAAAATAAATAAATTAAATAAATAAGAACTTTATTGGTCCTATAGGTTACCTGCAATGCTTCATCTTAGAATTTGAAAAATATGAACATTGTATATTATTGCTCTTCTGTAACAAAATGTTTACAATGAAGATTATATTGAGGCAGCTGCTGTACATTAAAAATTAGTCCCTAGAAAATAAGTAACAAATTAATAGAATACTAAAAACAATATCTACACTAAAAATCGTGGAAACACCGTCCACAGAGGCCACCGTCCAACACCACAGTCCAACACTCCTTTTCAAGCTGGTGAATATGCATTCTCCATTCCCAACTTGGATACAATCATCTGAAATGCTGAACTATTCAATCCTTTTGTAAGTACATCAGCAAGCTGACCTTGTGTAGATACATAGGGTGTATAAATTAAACTACTCTCTAGTTTTTCTTTGATAAAATGTCTGTCAACCTCAATATGTTTTGTTCGATCATGTTGTACCGGATTGTGAGTTATGCTGATTGCAGACTTGATATCACAATAAAGTCTCATCGGGCCATCCCACTTGATCTTCAGATCTTCAAGAATAATATTTAACCATAGTAGCTCACACACACCTTGAGCCATAGCTTTGAATTCTACTTCCGCACTGAATCGTGCTACCACATTCTGTTTTTTACTTCTCCAAGTCACCAGATAACCAAGAAAAGTACAATATCCTGTAGTTGATCTTCTGTCCATTGGTGATTCAGCATAATCCACATCAGTGTATGCCTCGAGTACCACACTTCCATTTCTCTTAAATAAAATGCCTTTTCCTGGTATTCCTTTAGGTACTGTAATACACAATATGTTGCTCGCAAATGAGATTCTTTTGGACTGTGCATGAATTGGCTAATCACACTAACTGCATATGCAATATCCAGCCGTGTGTGGAATAGATAAATAAGTCTTCCCACTAGACGTTGATACATTTCTTTGTCAACTATAGCATCTTCTTTTGCCTATCCAAGTTTCATATTGGGATCTATAGGAGTACTTGCTGGTTTGCATGTTGTATGACCTGTTTTTTAGGAGATCCATAACATACTTTTGTTAGGAGATGAATATACCTTTCCTAGAATGAGCAACCTCAATTCCAAGAAAGTATTTTAACCTTCCTATTGCTTTAATTTCCAGTTTCTTGGCTAAGCATTGACTCAGAATATGTTTCTCCTTAGCATCATCTCCTGTTACTATTATGTCATCAATATACACCAAGAGAGCTGTGACTCTCCCTGAAGGAGAGTGTTTAACAAACAGTGTGTGATCCCCTTGGCTTTGTTTGTACCCCATAACTAACATAATTCTAGCAAACCTTCCAAACCACGCTTGCGGTGATTGCTTAAGGCCATATAAGGCCTTTTTCAACTCACACACAGTATTGGCATGCAAATTCCTCCCATATCCTGGTGGAACCTCCATGTAGACTTCTTCTTCGAGATCTCCATGTAAGAAAGCATTCTTGACATCAAATTGTTGTAAATCTCAACCATAATTAGCTGCCAATGCCAATAATACCTGAACTATGTTCATCTTTGGAACTGGTGCAAAAGTCTCTTGGAAATCAATTCCATAAGTTTGGGTATACCCTTTGGCAACTAATCGTGCCTTATACCTCTCTATGAATCCATCTGCTCTATATTTCACAGTGTACACCCATTTACAGCCCACAATTTTCTTTCCTGCTAGTAACTGCACTAGTTCCTAGGTTTTATTCTTTTCCAATGCCTCAATCTCCTCATTCATGGCTTGTTTCCATTTTCCATTGGACAAGGCCTCGGGTAGGGTGATAGGGATGACAATGGTATTTAGGCTTATAAGGAAGGCTTTATGGGATGGTGAAAAATTCTCAAAGGACAAGAAGTGTGAAAGAGGGTATAGTGGCCGTTTTGTGTACTCTATGGTTCCTTTTCTGATGGCTATAGGAAGAATTTGCTCACTACTATCCATATGAAATTCAGTTTCATCTTGCAATAAAGGGTTAGATACTATTACCTCATTCGAAGGCTCTGAGTTGGACTCTTGGGTGCCCAAAGTTCAGGAACAGCTATCTTCCTTCTTGTGAACACTTTGCCTTTGCCATACCTTACATTCTCAAGAGCAGACTCAGTTACTGGTCAGAAATGGTTTTGGACACAGGTTCAAACACAAGTTCAGACACAAGTTTAGCAGTGACTTCAGGAGGAGGATTAGGGACAACAGGAAGGTCATGAGAAGGACCACTAGACATGGGAAGTAAGGACAAGTCAAGCAGGAAATCTTCCTTATCTTTCTTCATTGACTTCTCCCCCTGAAGATAAGGATGGGACAAATAGGGTTCTTCTTCACTGAATGTAACATCCCTAGAGACGTAGAATTTTCTGGATGGAGGGTGATAACACTTGTACCCTTTCTGGGTCGAAGAATATTTGTACCCTTTCTGGGTCGAAGAATAGCCCAAAAAGATTCATTTTAGAGCCCTCGGATTGAGTTTCCTCCTGTTTGAACTGTGAACATGGACAAAAGATACACATCCAAAAATTTTAGGGACGAGATTATTAGAAGTTTGTAGATCAAGATAGAAAGTAGAGAGGACATCTATAGGACTCTTGAAACCCAGGACTTTAGTAGGCAAGCGATTTATAAGATGAGTAGCTGTTAGAACAGCTTCCCCCTAGAAAGATTTAGGGACATTTCTCTGAAACTATAAAACTCGGGTTTTTTCAAGATGACCATTTTTTCGTTCTACTAACCCATTTTGTTGTGGGGTATGAACACAGGATGATTCATGGATTATTCCTTCTTTCTGAAAAAAATGCATAAAAGTCTGATTAAAATAGTCCTTAGCATTATCGGACCTGAATCGTTTAATATCCACTCCAAATTGATTTTTAATCATGGAACAAAAATTTGGGATAACAGTACTAATATTAGACTTGTGCTTAAGCGGAAAAATCCAGGTAACAAGAGTACAATCATCAATAAAATATACAAACCATCTTGCCCCAGAAACACTAGGAATGGATGAGGGACCCCAACATCATCGTGAATAAGAGAAAAAGGAACAAAACTTCTTGTATTACTAATTGAAAAATTGACACGCTTATGTTTGGCAAATTCACTTACTTCACAATGAAATTGTTCAACATCAAGACCTTTAAACATAGAAGGAAAAAGACTCTTAATAATAAAAAAGGATGGATGGCCTAATCTATGGTGAACAAGCCAAATTTTGTCTTTTTTGGTTGAAAGAAGTTCTGAGGTAAAAGAATATGGTTGTCCAAGTCCGCTCTTGGTCTTGTTTACCTGACAAGGTGCTTCAAGGCGGTAGAGGCCATCCTACTCCCTAGTACGTCCAATCATCTTCCCCGAATCCTTATCCTGAAAAACACAATGATCATTGTAAAAAATCACTTTGCAAGATAAATTTTTAATTAATTTATGAACAGAAATCAGATTTGTGGACAGTTTAGGAATATGAAGGACATTGTTTAAGGTCACTAGGGGGTTTAGTTAGACTTCTCCTACATCGGCTACAGTGATCAAGGAACCATCAACTGTGGGTATTTTCTTACTGCTTGGGCATGGAGAATAGGTGAAAAATATAGTGGGATTGTTGGTCATATGGTCTGTGGCTCTTGAATTCATAATCAAAGAGTTGGTAAAAATTGTACTCGAGACATTGAATCCAACGGAAAAAGGTAACTTACCTGAATAAGTCAAAGAACAAGTACCTGAGAGCATTTCAAGGTTGTGTAGAGAGACATTTGAAACCTCACCTTCGGTTGACATTGTGAGAGACAAAACAGAACTACTGGAGTAACAGAGTCAAGGCAAAACCGTAAAAGAAGTCGGAGAAGGTGAACCCGCAATCCAAACAGCTTTGGACTGGAGTTCCGACCACTGAAACAAAAGCAGGGGTCGCCGACGAGTTAAATGGAACAAACGGCATCGCTCTCCGGTGACTGGAAGGTGGTGTGTGACTCCCACGCGCTGGGAACTCCAAACGCATGTGGCGGCGCGTGACAGGGTCTCCGGCGGTGGCACTCAGGTAGATGGCCGGTCGAAGTTCTCTGAGATACCTCGTGGTCTTACTTTGATAGAAGATCGGCTATGAAGGCCGATTGGCAATGAAGGCCGGTTGGCAATGAAGGCCAGTTGTAAAGTAGGAACTGTTTGGATTTCTGGGTTTCTGGGTGTTTGGAGGCAATGAAAGGCCAAAAGAAAAGGGCAATGAAGGCCAAAAACAGAGATTGGTTGGCAATGAAGGCCGATCGAAAAAAAAAGGCTCAACGGAAAACAGAGACAGTCCCGGAGTGGAACTTCTCTGATACCATCTTAGAATTTGAAGAATATGAACACTGTATGTTATTGCTCTTCTGTAACAGAATGTTTACAATGAAGATTATATAGAGGCAGTTGTTGTACATTAAAAACTAGTCCCTAGAAAATAAGTAACAAATTAATAAAACACTAAAAATAAGATCTACATTAAAAACCATGAGAATACCGTCCACAAAGGCCACAGTCCAACACTTCAGATTCTAAAGGGTTTTGACTACCTCTTTCTATGGTTATTGGTCAAGTAATTCATGCATACCTGCAGCAGCATCTTCTTATCTGTCAGGATCACATTGTTGTTTCATCTATATTATAAGATTTCTTTCCTGTGTACGCATTGGGGCATTTATATTACATTTTTTGGTACAACAACTACGTTACTTTAAGGCGCGTGAGCATTGAAACCTTATGGAGACAATAATTACACCTATTGAATTGTAAATTGCATATTTATTTTTTCACTTCTATGTGCACTAATGTCTTCTTGGCTGAGGCAAAAAAAAAAATAAAGTCTTTGTGCGAACATGGGTTTTTCTATGCAAAATGATGCTGGTGCAATTGATATTTAGTTGTTATGTTTTCCACTTTTCCTAATTGTAGATCTGTAAGTAGAATACTATAAATTGGTTAATAGTCTTACAAATGGGAGGAAGTTGTGATTTTATGCATTATGTTCTATGCAGTTTATAACTTATAAGTAATGGTTGAGAAAAAGTCTGCACCTTTTGTATCGTATATTTTATCATTAATGGATTTGGATTAAACATCAGTTTTTGTCACAACTTGGTGTAAGGCTTTCAATTCATAGACTAGTTTAGTTGACTTCTCTTAAATGCCCAGATTTTCACTGTTGTATAAACATCAAACGGTGCCCTTAGCTGTTGGACAGGAATTTACTTTATACATTTAAACAGTCCCTGTGTATTAAATTTCACCCAACTTCCACTCCGTCTTTCTCTTTACCACCGTTAACGTTATTTCAACACTCATAAACCTGGAAAAAACTCAGATGCAAGTACTGAGGTTGATGAAATTCTGATTAGACATCATGGAGTAATCTTGTGTTACATTTGCATTTTTTTCAGTTACTGGAGTAATCTTGAGAAGATCAATAATTTAGAACATCTTAGGCAAATGGAAGACTCACTCAGGGGATCAATTAATCGAGTGCATCTACAGAAGGTATGATTTTGTTTCATGTGGAGTAGTCATATGATTCTGTCATCTCCAAGCGCCTGATATACCAGTTCATTAAATAACTTTCGAAATATTAGGTTGGTATTTTAGCATGTCTACATGCGTTAGAGGATCCTCACTATTATTAGAGACTAGAGTTATGAATTGGTGTATCTTGATGCTGACATTGTTTTTATTGGCAGGAAAATATAAGAAAACACCATATGATTTCACTTGAATGTGCTAGCCAGGTAGTAAATGCTGTACTTTCTCTCTTCATCTCTTTACCTTTTCGTCAGGATAAATCTTATTTGGGATTGTTTTTTTTCATAGTTACAGGAAGGTATGACGTTACCCATGTTGATGGCTGGCCTGCAAGAATCCCAACCCCTGTCTTGGCTTTTCAATAATGATAACCATCAGTTGATGTTACCCAGTGAACCAAAATTTCTGCCATTTCGGTGGGTTAACTGCTATTATGCATCTTACTTATGTTCTCAATTTTGCAGAGCTTTGTGTTACTTTAGTGCTAACAGTAACACAAGTTCAATTGCATTCTTTCACGAAAACTCTACATCTTTGTAACCAGCTATTGGCTATACATTCTAGTTAATATAAGTTTCATTATGCTAATGATTTATCACTTTTCTTTTTTCAAAACTGATATGTATTGCGTTGGTTTTTTTTTTTTTTTTTCTAATCCAATCACTGATTAGATTGTCTAACATACAGTGATAATCCCAATAGAGATGCTGAGTGCTCCACTGATGTTTCACTGCCAGGCTATTCTGGTTATATTGGCAGTAGTGAACTTGAGGTTAGTGGATCTCCCCAAGTCGCTACATTGTGTCAGGGAGGTGGTGCATTGAATGAGTTCGATGGAACTGCTTGCTTAAATGTACAGCATTGTGAGCAGTTTGCATACCCTCCTCCACTAGATAATGAGGAAGTAAAGCATCACCCAGCAATGAATGGTAAACCAAACCCTGAGGATTACCAAGTTCATAATGGCTTTGATCTACCTAGACCACTAGTTGAAAATGGACATCAGTTCTGGAATCCTGCTTCTGGCCCTTGTGGCATTGCCATGTATAATGAGAATGGCTACCATGGGGTAAGCAGTCCTTTGTTATATTTAAATTAAATTAGTTCATAGTCCAGCATAGATTGTGAGTCTGCTTAAATTGCTCAAAAGGGGGCTGGGAGTAGGAGATATTCACGATGTTCCAATCTTTTATACTGGTTTATTTGTTTCCTCTCTAGTTTTCTAGCTAATTACATGTATTTTGCAGTAATTGATTGGCTTTCATCAGCCATGCTAGCTTTTACCAATTGAGAAGTATGTTAACTGAAAGGAAGTGACTATTGCTTGCGAATGAGCTTCCCACACAAAACCCACATGCAGCATCTTCTCCACCTATGAGGTTATTGGAGCTCATATGGGCTGGTTTTAGCCGCCAAATGTATTAGCTGTATATATTGTACAAGACTTGTAGGATTGGTGTTTGTCCACATACAAATATTTCAGTTATATTGACTGACGTATTTACTGGTGGTAGATTTTTGAAATTTGATTCAGTTATCCTAGCTGTAAATTTGAATTTTGTAGAAAATGGAAGTAAATTTACATACATTGGGAGTGTTATTGTATTAGAAATTTGATTATTAAAGTAGCATGTTCAATCGCTAAATAATGGACTTGAATCTAAATACGAATATAAAACCATCTTAGTTCCACTGTACATGACCATAGTTGGATCTTTACAATCATGCCCAAATCTCTTTCAAAATTCATCCACTAAGGAATACACGAGAATGACACAGGCTTTCATGTCATTGGATACAAACTTAATTGCCGCTCAGTATTTGGACGATGGTGTTGTGCCATGGGTCCGAGAGGTGCTGCAAGAGGTTGTCAAATGGACCTTTGCCTGTCACGTTGTGTTGAACCACAAATCCCAAGAATGCCAACATCGCCAATCTCCCTGTATACGTTATAAACAGACAAGGTTAGCTCAACAATTTCATCCAAAAAAAACTCTAGTGCAGTGCAGCTGTAGCCAGAGATAATAAATCACTTACCATTGGCAATTTCCTTCTCTTTGGCCTCCAGAGTTGGTGCAAAGTTCAAGGGGTTAAAAATGCCACCGGGATATCCAACTTCATTTGGGGGCAAACTGTATTGCTTAAAGATGGGATCTTGGTTGACACTTCCAGGGTTCTTAATGTCCTGCCATCTTCTGATTTCCACATAATGGAACAAAATGAACTCAATCACAAAGAGGGTTGAGGATGATGCAAAGTATTCTTCTTTCCCAGCATCATACCACTTAGGGACATTGATGATTCCAATCTTGGTGAAGACCTCAGGAAGCAGCATCCCTACAACACCCAACATGGCCCAACGTCCATTGACAAGCTCAGCTTGAACATACCACTTCAAGTTCTCTGGGTCCTCAGCGAGGCCCAGAGGATCAAACCCATTGTCACCAGGAAGACTAATAGCAGCATATAACAGACATATTAACAAGTTAATAATTATAATGAATGCGTTCATTTTCAGTTTGGAATAATTGATATACTAGAAAAGAAAGTTGCACAAACTATGTGATTTATGTGTACAATTTGAACCATTCAGAAAAAGCTATAGCAGGACTAGAGTGTTATTCACTAGCTTATATAGGAATATGTGAGTAGTAAGTTTGTGCAAGTACTATTACTCTAAATACATATATTGTATACCTGCCATTAAGGTAAGCTGGGGAGGCCAAGCCTGGTAACCACTCTCCTTTCCTGGCTTGAACCTTGAAAGAGGTAGAAGGAGGACACCCCATTGGCCTAATAGCCACTGCCCTGTTCAGTTTACCAGAAGAGCCAGTCAGGAACCTTGATTTAGAAGCACATGGCCGGAAAACGGCGGCGGAAGCCTGTGTGGTAACGGTGGCCATGTTGAGTAGTAGCTGGTGGCAGTCGTAGAGAAAGTGGTGATGGTGGTAGAAGATGAAAATGTGGTTTTGTTTTGTGCATGGCTTATTTCATTTGTATTTCCTTTCGGAGGCTTTCATGTGGTTCTTGTACGTTGTGTGTGTTCCACCGTTGGTTCGCGCGATATTTGGGATCGGACGGTCCACGTGTATTTTGGCTTATCCTTTTATCTCAGTGTTATATCTGCAAATCTATTTCTTCATTGTTGTTGGCTGGGTGATGATACTGTGGGGTCACAATGTGCCACGTAGCATGATTGACGAAGAGACAGAAATATCGCCTTTACCCATCATTGCTAGACAACTGGCTGGTTCACAATTCCATTCCATTCTAGCTAAAGATATCCGATGTTACCAATGAAGAATAGACACATTGTTATTGAGACATAGTTGTGTGTTAGACATGTATTCATATTAGATATATAAAAATATTTATATAATATATGTATTTTATGTATCAGAATATATCTGATTAAAAAGATTATATTTTTAAATTTAGTTACATCTTGAATAAGTTTGGACACGTCTCAGACAAATTTGAATACGTCTTGGATAGATTTGGACACGTTTAGGACACAACTTGAATACAATCCATTAATATTTTTTTTAAAAAAATTAGTTTCTATTATTAGCATTCAATTAGTAAACCCGTAATCTACCTAATCTTAATCACATAACTAACGTCTCAAGTCACTATTTTCACATATCAATATTTTAATTTTTATCTTTTTACATATTACTATTATACTTTTAAGTTTTATCTTTTTATACATTACTATTTTCATTTGCTTCTTCTACCTTTACTCGTATCAAATCGTCCATTTTATCGTCACCGAAGCTTGCTTCACACTAATATTCCCTCTAGTTAATTTTTTTTATACACATGTACTCGTACTTAGTTAGTTCTATTAGGAGAAATTAGTTAAAGAAATTTTTTAGAATATATCAATAGAAATTATGTTTCATATTTTTTAGGAGGAGCTTACTAGGTAGCAAATATTTACATATATGACATATATTAAGATATTATAAATCTTCAAGTTTATAAAAATGATATTAATGATTTATGAATTTTTTTACTTAAATTTTGTAATTATATATATATATATATGCCGTATTCGTATCCTATAATTTTTAAATTTTGCATGTCTCCATATTCATATTCATATCTGTGTCGTGTCTCGTATCTGTATCCATGTTTATACTTCATAGGATGTTACAAATTCAAACCTTAATCAATGAGTAATGGTAGATACATTAACTTGTTTTTTTACACAGAAATTACATAAATATTAAATTGTTTTGTTAAAAAAAAATTAACTATTACTTTATACAAAGTACAAAATATTTTTACCATTTATTTATGACTCTCTTGGAGCTCTATGTGCATTTATTCTGATCATTTATTTTCCCAATAATAATGTGATGTTTATCCAACCATGTTATTCTTTTGGGATGGAAATGTTATTTGATATTCTTTTGGAAATAAATTGTTTCTTTGTCAAATGCATGTTGTACTTTTAAACCAATCAAACGAGTGTTTTGTGCTGTCTCTACCCTATTTTAATTTTTTATCAAATAAATTCTGATTCATTAAAAAATATATTTTAAGTAAGGTTAGAATGAGTTATCTCTCAATAAAATGCTCTTAATTTAACTTTTTTTTTAAGACATAAAAAAGAAGCCAACAACACTTCTGACATAATTTAACAGGCATGTAAATTCCAAAATAGATCTTAATTTAACTTCCATAATATTACACACACACAGACGAAAGAACCTACATGGGCTAGTGCAATTGTTAACATTAAATAGTTAATTAAATTAGTTAGTCCAGTTACTTTATTTAGACTGTTAAGGAGTTAGTTATGTATCTGGAAGTTAGTTACCTGAAGAACTCATATATATAGTCATGTATCACTACAATTTACTAAATCAATCAATGCAATCATTTCACTTCCACATTCTAATATGGTATTAGTAGTTATTTGACTGCTAGTGCTGCTGCTCTCTTTGATTTTCTCGTGCTTTCTAGCACTTTCTCAAGCTTTAGCAATTTCTTGCTTTCTACGCTGTGCTTTCTTGGCTTTTTTCAATGGCACTGTTTTCCTCCATTGATGGTCCTCATAGCTCTTTCTTTCTTCATCACTCAGACAATCTAGGATTATCTCTTGTTTCTCAAATTCTCACTGGTGAGAACTACAATTCATGGCATCAATCCATGAAGATGGTGCTCAATGCCAAAAACAAGTTTGCATTTGTTGATGGCTTGATTCCTCACCCAAGCGATGTTGATCCGCTTCTCGCTTGTTGGATTCAGAACAACGATATTGTTAGTTCTTGGTTGATCAAATCGATGACCAAGGAGATCGCGACCAGCTTGATCTATTCCGAAAGAGTTGATGACTCTTATTCAAGGTAACAATATTGTGAGTTAGTATTTCACTCGATTGAAGGCAATTTGGGAAGAGCTTTCTAATTATCACCCATCTTGCATATGCACTTGCAGTGGTGCTTATGCCTTTGATTGAACATGCTCACATGGAGAATGAACCAAGAATGCACCAAGAATTTTCCAGGTTTGAAAGAGTTTATGACTCTTATACTCATGGTAACAATATTGTGAGTCTGTATTGTAACACCCCGAAAATTATTTATTTTATTATCAATCATTATTTTATAATACTTATAATTTTTGAGAATTTTTGTGAAAATTTTCAGAAATATTGAATATTTTAATATATTTTTCGTTTTATGTGTACACTGAGCAGAGTCAGTGTAACACCCCAGAAATGATTTGTTTCATCATGAATAGTCATTTCCCAATATTCATGATTTTTGGAGATTTTTCTGAAATTTTTTGGAAACGCTGAATATTTTAATATATTCTTCATTTAGCATGCACACTGAGCAGAGTCAGTGAAATGCTACAAAAAATTGTTTGTTTTGTGATGAATAGTCATTTTTCAATATTTGTGATTTTTAAGAATTTTTGTGGATTTTTCTGAAAACGTCGAATATTTTAGTATATTCCTTGTTTTGCATGCGCGTTGAGCGGAGTCAGAATAACGAAATGTTTTCCTTGAGGTTGGTAAATCTTGAACTGTCGACCTGTTGACGAGGGATCTTACTAAATCCGAGGTCGGGCACAATTTACGAGGTTTATATTTTTCGAGATTTTATCTGATAAATAAAATCGCTGTATCATAAAATTATCCGATGAATAATAAAATATTATTTTCATCAACTGTAACTTTTATTCACTGAAAAAATAATTCTAACAGTGTAATTAATCATCTATTCAAGAGTATTTAATTAAGGAGACAAGTTTACTTTGCACTTTATTGAGAAATGTGCAAAGCTTCTCAAGGAATTTTCAAGAAAACTTTTAGGAAATTTCCTCCAAACTTCCCAAAGAAGCTACTCACTCTCTCTCCTCTCTCCACACTCACGGCTGCTGCACACTTTGGGGGGGGGGGAATTTGTGCTTTCCCACAATTAATTATACTACATTAAGTTCAAAAACCTAAAAATCTATCACCTTTATTTTTCTATGCACTTTCTCTCTCTACCTTCTTCTTCCTTTGAATTTTTCTCCTCCTTCTCTCTAGAAGCCACACGGCCAGCAGCCCCATTGTGCCTCATCCATCACAAAAATTTCATCCAACCCCATTTTCTTAATCCTATCCATCACCTAAACACTTCTCTAGTTAGTGGTTCTTTGAAAAACCTTCATCTTCACCATTTTCTTCAAGCTTCAAGCTTAGGGTTCTTGGGTAAGTTTCTTGATTCTTCACTTTCTTTACTCATTTTCGTTTTTATGGTCTCCTTGGTGACCATCCATGCCTTATTTTTCAAGCATTGGTGTTGTTTTGATGAGATTGAAATTTTAGGGTTCTTGGTGGTGTCCAATCCGAAAATTGCAAGGAAATTCTAGGAAGCTTCTCTTGTTTTCTTCTCTTAGGTAAGAGGAAGACACTCCTCCTCAACCTCTATTAGCAATAAGAAACCTTGTTTGTGATTGATTGTGAGAAAATCCTATTGAGGGTTATTCTTTATTTGCATGATTGGTATGTTTACATGTTGTTTATAATTTATTTAAGCTATTGGATTGATTGATTATGCATATTGATATGTTTGAATGGAATGGAAGGCATGAAATGGAAGGAAATAATTTTGGATTCTCTCTTGGATGGCTATGGTTTTGGGGGCCCAAAATTAGGGTTCTTGATGAACAATTATAACAAGTGGAAGACATAATTAATCAAGTGTGCAATGTGTGATTAGTGCAATGAAAAATTTGGGAACTTTATCCCTTAGGGAGGCTACAGCCTCTAGGGCCATTTAAGGCTTGATTATGCAACTTTGGGTAACCTTGGAACTTTAATAATAAAGTGATTAAATTATTGGTAATAGGGTGGAAAGATTAGTAAATTGGAAAATTAGAGTACACTTTGAAATTCATAAATTTTAAAGAACCAAGAATGAAATTTATCATAAGACTTAGGGTAATTTTAATTAAGGAAAGAACAAGAGAGTGTGAGACTTTGAGACCCTTAGAATAACTTTCTAAGTGTATGAGAATAAATTATATTAAAGAATTTAATTGATTAAAGGAATTCATCTAGAGACGAACTTTGTAAGAAAGGCCAAATTTAAGTAAGAGTTCATAATAGACCTTAAAATATATTAATTTATTTAATTCCAATACTATGATATTGCGGGTCCATGTGAGTGACCAATGATGTGATTGATACTCAGTTTGGCTAATTGTGGCATATTGTGGAAAAGCATGTAATGATGAACATACATGATTATGCATTGAGTTGTCATGCATTGTGAATGTCCGTTGGACTATTGTTAAGGCCAAGTTACCTAGGAGATTGAACACACCTTAGTGCGGGTGCGAGCAGACTAGTGTAGATCATATTGTTGACCATGGGGGCGTCGGGGTGCGGGTACCCCGCGATGGACAGTTGATAGCTCTTCTGTCCGTGAGGCAAACCGATGCAAACACACCGAAGATCCTGACTGGGCACTGTCCTATATCGTGATCTAGCGTAGACTATCTGTACAATGCCTTGATGTGCACGTGGATAAACTGATGAGTTATAGCACTTTGGCCGCGGCAGCCGAGTTGCAGACATGTCTCCTGATCTTTCTCTCCGACTGTTTGTGTCTAACTCCATGGAGTAGGATTTTGACTTTGTATGCATGTGCCTGGAACTGTTTGGTTGTTTATTACTACTGCTTAATGTTTATTATTATTATTGCTGTTGAAATGCTATGTGGGCGCTTTGCGCCATTTTGTTTCTTGCTGCTATAATTGGTAATGATGGTAGGATGTCTTACATCTTTTTTGTATTTCCATTATTTTCTATCTGTATATTGTGTCCCATCGAAGACGACGGCAAGGAGGTAGAAGCTCCCGATTTCCCCGGCTTCTGGCCTGATCGCGATTACCATCTGCTGTGGAGCATGGAGGCACGCATGTGTGGATTTCTAGGTGATGTGCATCTGACCTTCCTTGGAAGGCCAGACTGCTGGCACATTAACCTGAATTCTGATCGCTGTGTCTACTTGGGAGACGTGTCGATCTCTTTGGCCTGGAGACGTCATGAGCCGCCGATCTTTACCTGCTGCATCAGCCTGTGTTTGGAGTTTTATCTGCCCATCCGGGAGATATGGGGTGACAACTATTACACCACACAGGAGGATTCTTTTGATTCCACTGCTCGGGCTCCGGCCCGTGGCTCTGTGGCTCCTATGGAGGTTTCCTCGGATGAGGAAGACCCCGAGGAGGTTCCCGGGAGGATCTCGCGGAGGATCCTGATACGATTCCTCCTCATCTGAGGGACTGATATTGCTGGTAGCTACTGAGGGCTACCAGTGTTTTATTTTGGGGGCCTGATGTCTTTATTTTGGTGGGCTGTACATTTCTGATATATTGGAGATGTATATGTATGATCCTTTGGGCAGGTATAGTTTTGCTTTTGGTATATCGGGCTTTGTAACTAAACAGATTTGATATAAGTATATATATATGAATATGCAATGTTGATCAAATGTATGTTTTACTTCTGTCTTGCTCTTTATTGCCATTTATCGTTTTCGTTACTATATTTTATTAATTATAAAAGAAAAAAAAAGTCACCATTTTACTCATACAACTTTTATCAAGCAAATGGAATTAAAAAGAGAATAAGAACTGGGCTTTAACTTTATAATTTACTTTCCGCATTGTAAATGACAATGTGACGTTCCCTCCCAAAAAGGGGCGTTACATGTATTTCACTCGATTGAAGGCAATTTGGGAAGAGCTTTCCGAGCTTTCTGATTATCGCCATCTTGCATTTGTACTTGCAGTAGTGGTCATGCCTTAATTGTGCTTCTTGATGAGATTGAATGAGTCCTATTCTTAGGTTTGTGGTCAGATCCTCTTGATGGATCCAATTCCTTCAATTAACAAGGTTTTTCCTTGATTCTTCAAGAGGAATGACAAAGGGATATTGGTTCTTCTATTTTAGCTTCTAAGGGCAATTTTGATTCTAAAGGAAAAATGTCAAGAAAGATAGACCTTTGTGTACTCACTGTGGCATTCATGGCCACATCATGGAGGAGTGCTATCATCTTTATAGTTTCCTTCCCAATTAAGTCCAAGTCTACTGATGTGGTGAATTAGGTCTCTGAGCAACCTTCTTTACAATTATCCACTAATTAGTACTAGCATTTGCTTTCATTATTGGTAACCCAATTGTCCCATCCTGTTAAGGCATCTTCTCCTTCTGTACCTACTCCGGATGATTATGCAAGTATCATTTTGTCCACTTTTCGATCTTTTGTTTCTTTTAATTCCAATTTCTAGATTTTATATTCTGGTGCTACTTGTCACATTGCTCGCAATTTGTCTTCCTTTGACTCCTATATTTCTATTTCAAATAAATTTGTCACACTGCCTGACAAGTCTGTCATTCTTATTACTGTTGTTGGAACTGTGTGTCTGACCACTGATTTGGTTTTATCAAATGTTCCTTATGCCTCTCAATTTCATGTTAATTTGATCTCAGTTGGTGCTATTTTGCATGATTCTAATTTCATTATCTCTTTCTTTCCTACTTTCTTTACTATACAGGATCTTAATCACTCGAGGATGATTGGTATGGGTGATATGCTTGAAGGCCATTTTGTCTTCAAAATTCCTCCACCATCCTTATTGATTGAGAACACTTGTAATTTTGTTCATCATACTTGTAGTGCTAGTAATTTTGTTCAAAGTTCCTTTCTTGTTAACATAGTTGTATTTGTGGATATATAGTATGCTATACTAGGCCATTTATCCAACAAAATACTTCATTCTACTAGTAATAAAATTTCCATTTCTCAGGCTCATTCAATTAGTTCCCATACTTGTTTTATATGTCCTTTAGCCAAGCAAAAAATTATTATCATTTCATTGTAATAACTTTTTATTTCCTTTTCCTTACTGTGACATCTGGAGGCCATTTCATGAGAGTACATATGTTAGGTCTTGCATCAGTTCTCTTATTTAGGGAGTCATGAACAGAATTTAGTTGTAGAACGAAAGCATCAACACTTATTGGTTATAGCAAGGTTCTTATACTTCTAGTAAAGAGTTTCTCTTTTATTTGAGGGAGACTGTGTTTTTACTACAACCTTTGTCATCAACATAATTCCATCTCATTTGCTTAAGCACAAATCACCTTACCAGTTATTGTATCACCAAGAGCCAAATTATTCTCATTTCAGGGTGTTTGGTTGCTTGTGTTTTGCTTCCACCTTATCTACTCATAGGCATAAGTTTAGTCCGAGAGCCACTCATTCTGTTTTTGTAGGATATCCTCCTAGTTATAAAGGTCATAAACTTTATAATTTGCAAGCCAAAACGTCTTTTGCCTCTAAAGATCTTGTTTTTCATGAGATAACTTTCCTTTTTCTCCTAAATCTAGATTAGTCACTTTCAGATCCATTTTCTAACTTAGTGATTCTTGTGCCTTTTTCTGACCATTTGCCTTCTACACTTGATCATTCAAACTCTATTGTTGTTCCTACTTCTGAACCTACTATTTCTTCATCTACTGTTGTTAATCTTCCACCTCAACTTGGTCTCAAAAAGTCACAAAGACTGAGGAGGCCTCCACCATATCTTCAACAATTTGATTACAATTTGGCACTCCTACAACCTCTTTTTAACCCATCAGAGATCAAGTGTCATATACCAACCTGTTGGAAATCGTGAATACATCACCTAGCGAAAAATAGAATTCCCACCAAGGATTTATGCAAAAAAAAACCATAATTTGAGTTTTTAAAGTTGTTTACCTCTTGAAGCATGATAAAAAAGAAGTGACGTGAATCACCAACACCGTAACAACAATGATGTCTCTGCGGTATCCACACGAATAGATTCATGAACATCCAATGTCCACAAATAGGAGTCCCACATCTCTCGCACAGTGCTAGCTACGAAGAGAAGAGAAGAACTTGTCACTCTCTCACTCACTGTTTCTGTCAAGTGGGGCTAGGGATTGTAATTTGTGCCTTAGTAGCCCCTTTAGCAATACTATTTATAATAGTGACTGCCTTAAGTGAGTGTGAGCAGCAGTAGGGTAAGCTGTATAACCCTAGAATCATCTGTTATGAGTCTGTCCCACATTTGAATCCGAGTCTAACTTGGATATATTACTCCAATTTAGTCTGCTCTATGTATGTGACCTTGCAGGTTCTCATAACATTGGTAGTAATATTACAATCTCATTTTAATATTACAAGCAGTGAGTGGTATCTAGCAACACATCGCTGCTTCTCAAGTAATGAGAATGTCAGTGATTTCACATAACCTTTCCGTGACCAATGTTTTCGTGTCGTTTAGTCCCTTTGTCAAGATATCTAGATTGAACACAAGGCATGGAATGCGTCACCCTTGTATAGTCCAATCCTTCGTTTCCTGATACTCGAGTAGACTTTGTAATAACAAATGAAATCAATGTCTCATATTGAATCATTTGAGCATGACCATGCATTTCTTAATCTCACTTAATCAGGGGCCCCAAAGATATCGCTACTGTTATGTAAGAGTGACAAATCCCATCTAGGTCACTCACATCCCTCTGCGTGATTCACGGTATGTCCAATAACTAACTTTATAATTACCTTGTTACAGATGACGTTTAATGACATTAAAACACACAACTCCTCATCTAGGAATCGTAATGGTTTTAGGTCAAAGGACCACAGACAACATTGTCACTATGAGAATTGCTTATGACACTCTCGTAACGATCCATGTAGCGTTCTCATGGCGGTTAGTCCAATACATCATTACTCTAATATGTACCCATATGAAGACTTGATATCTCATATCCATGACCCGTAAGATGTGGTCATCAGTCTACGTACATACTAGTCTCAATGCATTATTATTGTCCTAATTAAAAATAATACTTGACTAGGGACATTTAAGAATAGTGTTCTAACTTTATCCAATAGGATCTCATGATCAAGTCAACAACTTGATGTCCTATGGCATCATACTTACTATTCTAAGGACTTTATTATGTTTATTAAAAAAAACACAATAAATGAAATGTCTCATATATTAAAATTAGCATAATAGAATGTATGTAAATACAGACAAAATGTATCAGCCTCTAGGGCATATACCAACACAACCTATCTTCTTCTAATCATCATTTTGTTTTTCTAGCCTTATTTGTTTTTGAACCTTCCTTTTATTACCAAGTAGCCAAGCTTTTTGAATGGCAAATGGCTATGCAGGTAGAGTTGGGTGCCATGGAAGCCGACCACACTTGAACAGTGGTACCATTTCCACCAAGTAAGCACCCTATTGGTTACAGGTGGATATATAAGGTTAAATATAAGCCTGATGGATCAGTTGAAAGGTACAAGGCTAGGTCAGTAGCTAAAGGTTTCACTAAATAAGCTAGAGTGGACTTCATGGATACTTTTTCACCTGTGTTAAAACTCACTATTATTAGGGTTTTGTTGACCTTGGTAGCTATTAAAGGATGGAAGCTTCTACAACTAGATATTAATATGCCTTTCTTAATGGAGAGTTGTTTTAGGAAGTTTACATGGACATTTCTAAAGGGAATCCTATTCAGGGATAGAACTTGGTTTACAAGCTCAATAAAATCCATTTATGGTCTTAGACAAGCCTTAGGACAGTGTTTTAACACCTTTTCTACTACCTTGTTGAAGCATGGTTTTAAACAGTCAAAAAATGACTATTCTTTGTTTACCGAAGGGTCTGGTGATAGTTTTGTTGCCTTATTAGTCTATATGGATGATATAATAGTTGCTAGTAAGGGCTACACACTCATTTCTTAGGTAAAAGACACTTTACAATCTTTGTTCAAACTTAAAGACCTTGGTAGATTACAATACTTTCTAGGACTTGAGATTGCTAATTCTAAGAACGGGATTTTGCTTACTCGAAGAAAATATACCTTGTCGTTGCCTGAGGAAAACAATTTCTTAGGATACAATCTTGCTCATCTTCCTATGGTTCCTAATCTTAAGTTATCTGCTACAGATAGTAATTTATTACCTAATCCTTCTCAGCATAGGAGACTGATTGATAGATTGCTATACTTAACTATATCTAGGCCTGATATATGTTAATTATGCAATAAACTGGCTAAGTCAATACATGTTTGGTCCTTGCACAACTCATCTGAATGTTGTTCACCACCTTCTTCGGTACTTGAAGACTTCCCCTTGCCAAGGCCTTCTATTTTTAGCTAGTTCTTAGCTTCAACTTACTGCTTATACTGATGTAAATTGGGGTAGTTGTGTAGATATTAGGCGTTCGACTACTAGTTACTATGTGTTTCTTGGAGACTTTCTTCTATCCTGGAAATCTAAGAAGTAGAATACAATATGAAGATCTTCAACAGAGGCAAGGTGTCTATCTGTCCATGGCTAGTTGCTAATGAAGTTACTTGGGTTTTGCATATACTTAAGGATTTTGAAGTTTCTCTGGCCACTATTATGTTTTTTTTTGTGATAATCAAGCTACAATGTATATTGCTTCCAGTCCCATTTTTCATGAGCGCTCCAAACATATCGACATTGATTGTCATTTCATCAGGAAAAAAGTTACCGTTGGGACACTCAAACTTGCTCATGTGCACTTTAAACATCAGTTAGCATATCTATTAACTAAGCATGTTTTAGCTCCTCAATTCCATTTATTATTGTCCATGATAGTATTCTTAATGTTTACCTCCCATCTTGAGGGGGAGTGTTAAAACTTAATAGTTAATTAATTTAGTTAGTTAAGATTGTGAAGGAGTTAGTTACGTATTTGGGAGTTAGTTACTTGAAGAACTCATATATACAATCATGCATAAGTACAATTTACTAAATCAATCAATGCAATCATTTCATTTCCACATTCTATTAGCAATTAATGGAAACAAGCTATGTCTCTCACAATATGTTTGATTTTTGAGTAAATTTTGTGAGAAAAGGCTATACCGTTTCACTTTTGGCCTGAAAGGAATTGTGATCCCCGAGCGAGCTATGCTCATCAATGACATAGATTTGTAACGGTCACCCCAACTCCTTTTATTTAGATGCACAAAAAAAAAAAATACACACAAGAGGTAGGGGGAGTTTTGATAACTTTTCTTTATCTCACTCTTCTTAAAATCATGTGCTCCATTATTTCTATAAGCATGATCTATAATAGAATGGAATGTATTAAAAATGTGTTTGTCAAAGTTGTAGAATTTTATTTAAAAATAAATTATTGATGAAGGAAATTCACTTGTTGGACATATTATGTTTCTAAGGTCCTGTGGTGGCTATTCTAAATTATTTGATAAAGTTATAGATGAATTTTATATTAAGGCTTGTGTGGCTTATTCTAGCCTATGGTTTGCCCTTGTTATGCTCCAATTATGAACCCCAAAGTTTGGGTCGTGACAATTCACCACCCTAATCTATAGCCAATCAACTCTATGGTTTCACCGCCCATCATCATCATCATCTTCTTCCACTTGCAAGCTTTGGATAGAGGTAGGGAGAGTTTTGATAACTTTTTTTTTATCTCAATCTTTTTAAAATCAGTTTCTATGTGTTAGTTACAGTTTTGTGTTGGCTGGGTTGGGGCTAAATGAGGATTTGGGTGAAGGGCTTTGCAGCCATCGGTGGAGGCTAAAGGTATCGATGAAGGGTTTTAAACCCTAACTCTATCTACCTTTCTTTTTACACTTGTTGATGTATTTTGATAAGTTTTGGTTAGGTCTAAAGATGGAAGGATGGTGTTAGGTTTCGGCCATGGTAGAGTTTAGGTGTGTAAGAGTAGGTTTTGAGTCATTTTCTTTTTTATGGTTATCTCTTACATGTGATTTTGTAATATAACGAAACTGGCTTGTTTAAAGTGTAAATGGAAGATTAGGGTTCTTGGGAACTTTTGGCCAAAAGGGGAAAAACAATGGTTCTTTGGTTTAAACTTTGATTTCTTATATATTTGATATGTTCGATGGTTGTGTTGGTACCGTTAAAGTCGTACATGGATCAGTTAGCTTATAAAAAGATCAGTCACTGATCTGTCGATTATTTTCATATTTTAATTGCCTTATGATTGATTTAATTGGACTCCATATGTGCTTAATTGTTGATATTTAGCTAAGTTTCTGCTTTAGAGCTTAATTGGATGTTTATTGTGAAACTATGCTTAAATGTGGTTATAAACACTCATAAATGAATTATGCTTTTCAGGATATCTTTTAGTGTTTGAGTCCATTAGCATTGAACCGAGCTTGATGACCATTTAAGGAGAGAGATGAATGCTTAAGGAGATCAATATCACCTCTTGAAGCAATGAAAGAAAAGTATTTGTAAAGAATCCGGGCTGAAAATGAAGGTGTCAAATTACAGGGCCCATGTCAAATTATAGGGCCTGGGCCGTGTCAAATTACAGGGCCCATGTCACCTGACAGGGGGTGGGCCGTGTCAAACGAAACGGCCCGTGTCGAATTACAGGTCCTGGGCCGTGTTCTTCTCTGACTTGTGAAATACATGAAATTGGGCTGACAGAAAAGTACAGGGCCTGGGCCGTGTCATATGACACGGCTTGTGTCGTCGTACCAGAAAGTTAAATTCGTATTTTGATGTTAAATTAGGTATCCAAACCTATAAATAGGGTTACTTAGAGCCCTTAAAGGAGGTCTGGACAGAGAGAGCCATCAAGGGAACCGAGGGAAACACAAAGACCAAGGGGAAGGGAGATTGGATCGAAGATTGGAGTCTCGGGTTCGAGCAGTCGGAGATCGATCATCCCCAACTTTTGAAAACTAGTTTGATCTTTAGTTTTCTTTTGCACTTTCGTTCTGAACTATGTTTTTCTTCTATTTTTCTTGTGATTTTAACTTTGCCATGTGTGGCTAAACTTCTTGATTGGTTAAGGGAAGATGAAACTCTAGTTTTGATTATGTAAATCTTGCATACTTCTTTATATCAATACAATTATGTTTTTATTCATATGTTTCTATTCATAAATCAATATAAAGGTTTTCATATTCTTGCCAAACTTTGAGAGTGGTAAAACTAGGATTGCTATGCGCAGTTGCGGTGGTATGACTAGTGAGACATATGATCTAAGCAATTTAATCCCGGTGTGTGATTAGACCTTAGTGTGATTGGTTTTCTAATTCTTAATGCAATCATTAGGTAGGTGTAAGAGCGGTTGCTTTACAAATAACTAATGGTTAGGGTTTGATTTGAGCGGTTGCTGAATTAAGCGAAACTTAAGGAAAACAAGAGATTGATCTCACAATTACATAAGAACATAATTGATCATGTTGGAATAAAGAGTAGGTAAGTTAGCATAATCATTTAAATCTAGTAGTGAATTCCATCTCTTAACTAATATCTTTAATTTGATAATTCAATTTGTGTTTACTGTTTTGGTTTAAGTTTAATTTCTTTTGTTAGTTTTAATTAACAAAACCCCCCTTTTAATTTTACTGTTTATTTTTCATCAGAGTTTAATTTAGGAATTAGATTGATAGTGTTAATTGAATTAGTTCTCTGTGGATCGACCCTTGCTTACTACAACTTGTTGCAAGGTTTTTGTATTTTTGGTGGAACTTGGCAACTGTTTTTGATATTTATTTTTAATCACATTCCACACCACACCAGTCACCTTATCTAATGTGTGAAGAGATCAGTTAGCTTATAATGTGATCAGTTATCTTATCTAGCATGCAAAATAGAGATTAGTTAGCTTATGATAAGATCAATTATCTCATCTGATAAGTGAAACAGAGATCAATTAGCTTATTGAAAAGATCAGTCATCTCATCATCTGGCTTAATCTACTAATATTGTTTTACATTAGTTGTCTCATTGTTTGGATAAGTCAACTGATTATTGAGCAATGGATAAATATGAACATATTTGATATACTTTATAATGTATGTAATTATGATATGAGAATGAATTTGTGAAATGTGTTGAAGGCATATGCCATGATAATTGCTCATATTGATAACTAAATGATGATGAGAAATTATAGAGAAAGAAAAAGACCTTTCATGGGTGGGGAAAGGACCCTCGGTAAAGGAGGTGATCCACAAAGATTTTTCCATGTGTAGTAGAGAAAGCCAAAGAATGAACTTATGTTTTATGCATATGAAGAGCAAGAGAAACCCTCCAGAATGATATCAGATGAGAAAGATGAAAAGGAAAAAATAAAGTTCTAATAAAAAAGACCATGGTTTGACTGAGCATTGCATTCATTATCATCTCGTTTAAACTATTTCATCATTTTATGGATTTGATATGTTATTGTGGGAATTATATGAATTTGTATAGCCATGATTCAATCTCTATCGGTTATGAGAGAACTATATGTTGCATTGTCAAGGTCAATGAGCACCATATACTCAATTTTTTGATTCTATGATCTCTATAATTCTGTGGTTAGTCTGATTTGCCCATATCTTTCAAGCTTGATTTCAGCTTCCTTTTATTAGCTTCATATGCTAAGACACAATCATTTTTTAGTGTTTTTTGACTGATCTTTTCATATGCTGAATTTTTACACTACACATATAGAATGCATGCTTCCTCCAAAACAATGAACATATGCTTATGCATCATTACCCAATGTGCTATTACTTCTCTTAGTCTTACATGGTCATATTAACCTGCAAAAGTTACTAAAAAAAGGGCCAATAACATTTTGACTGGTTGTTGTGTCTTCTAATCAGAAGTTTAAATGTTTCTATTTTGCCAACATCATCCACCTATAACTAGAACAATTAGTTTTCAAATGCCAGCTCAAGTGGCTAGTAGCTTTTGAATCAGTTGTAGTATAATTCTCTTTTTTCTTATAATGACAACACTAATTTTTCAGGATTTGATTAGCCAAATTTACTTATTTGACGAGTTACCAAACAAAAGATATCTTTTACCTTCTATTTTGTTGAATAACACCCATACCTTCACCTTCATCATCTTTCTCATCACTATTTGTCAATGCATCTGCTTTTGGCTGTAATGTTATATTAACATCAAAAGGTCTTTTTTCATTTGGAAAACCAACTTCATTTTCATTTGATGTAGGGACTGATAATTGATTTCTTGACCTAAACGGCAACATGTTGCTATCATTTAATAAAAATGATAGTATAACAGTAGTCACAAAAAATAAAATAACTTTTTGTGATTCTTTTAAAGTAAGCATCTTGCATTTTATATACATAATATAGTTATAAACTAATAACAAAGTCCACCAATGTGATTAGTAAATTTGATAAGTGTAATTTCAAGTGTTATATTATTATTTTTCATGCTAGTTCCAACCTTTAATCATGCCAAAATTAGTGTTTTTATGTTATTTTCTATGTTTTACAGTTAGTTAAGGTTTTGGAATGAATTTGAGCCAATTAGGGTAAGTTTGAATTAATGAAGGTTTATTCTTGAATTTTTTTTGTGTGCTAGAAATTCTGCCAGCATGTCTTTCAAAGAGCATAACTTTTTGCTCAAAGATTGAAATGAAGAAATTCTAGTTGGAGGTGAAAGTAGAAATCCAAATGACACCAAAATCACTCAAAAATACCAAGGGACTAGAGAGAACCAAGCTGTTGAATTTAGCCTTGAAACAAATCTAGACATATACCTGGGCTAGTTTTGTGCGAATTTGATTAAATCAGTTCTCCTTCAATTTAAGTTCTAATAAGGTTATTTGAGAGCCTAAACTCAAGCTCAAGAAGTTTATTTTCAAGTGATTTTGGAATTACTTGATTCAGAGTTGTGTGGAGAAAGTTATGGCAGTTTGTTTGGATAGTGTCAAGAGATGCGCGAACACATGCTAAGAATTAAGTTGGGCCATAATTGAATAATGGCAGTTTCATCTTTTCTCTTCTTTACTTTTGATGTATTTTGAATATTTTGAGATGTTTACCTCTATTATGTTAGGCTAATTTTTCTTTTGGTTAATAGTGATATTAAATTCTTAGGATGATATGTTCTCTAATTTGATTTGAGATTAATTTCTATACTTGAGTTGTTTGCAATTCTCTAGCACTTTAATATTTATGATATATTCAAAATTCCCTTAGTTTGATTATTTAAGTTTGTTTTGAAATTATCTATTGTTATATTAAGATTTTGTGCCTAGGTTCATAAGGTCCACATGAGACTTTCTTGCCTAGAATAACTTACCATCTATTTCAATTGATAATTTGATTCTATTCATTTTAGGATTAATTATTAGTTAATGCTATGTTTGGTACACATGATAGTATAAGACATGATAGTATAAGATAATAGGATAATGTTTGATAGTATAAATAATAGGATAAGGTCTTATACTATCAAATATTTGGTATAAATTGTATAAACAACTTGATAGTATATATAAATATTTAATATTACTATACTACCCTTCACCTTCCTCACCACCTCCTCCACACTGACCATCCTAGTCAACTGCGCATCACAGAGACCTTAATCTCGAAAGTGGCAACTTAACATCCTCAAAGTGGGCCAAAATCACCATTTGGCCCATGGTTTTCCAAGTATGGTTCTTTATGGGTGGCCACCACCATGGCCGCCACCACCAAGACCCTCCATCACTGCCACCATGGGTGGTGGTTCCTTAGCTTTTCCATCTTGAACAGGCTCCTACATAGTGGCAAGCAACCACCTCCATATGGTCTTCTTCCTCGTGGGTGGTGGCCTCCGTGGCCACCACCATCCAAAAGCCATCAACGTTGCCACCATTAGGTGGCCGTTTCTACTCCTTTCTCCTGCCAATCAGACCTCAAAACTTCCATCCAAATTAGTTTGGCAAATCCAAAGCTACCTTCTTCCTCAAAGGTGGTGGCCCGAGAACCTCCTTGAGGTTCTTGGGAGCTCATCGGAACTCGAACGTTCATCCATGGCCGTGATGAGCTCAGTTGTGCTCACTGTCTAAGATGAGGTTTCTGGCCAACCCTGGCGCATGGCAAGGATGGCCACTTCCCAGATCTGTGTCACCCACCCACGTGAGCAGCACCATTGTCCAGATCTATGCCCTCTATTCGAATTACAAAGTTATCATCGACCACCACGAGCAGCACCACCCAGAACTGGCCATCTCAGCTACACTCACAAACCAGAACGACGCTGAGGTTAGCCATCAAACAAATCTCAAATCTCTTTTCAGATCTGAGTCTCTAGCCAAAGAAAAAGCAGGGAGAGAGGACAGGGTCAATGGTGGTGCTGGGTTTGTAGGGGGTTGGCAGAGGTGCCTTGCTGTGGTGGTGCTTGGCCAGTTCGATTTTGATGGGAATGTGGTAATTGCGTTATGGTGATGCGGATGCAGTTCTTGGTAAGGAATCAAAGGCTTGGATTGAGAAGGATGAAGTTGAGGGGTAAGATAGGAAGAGATATCCTATCAGGTCTAATCATGGGGTAGGGGGATGATAGAGTAATCAAGTTAGAATAAGATAAAAATATTTTACCTGATTTGACTATACTATCATGTCAAAGCACTAAACACTTAATAAGGTTTGATAGTATTAGCTAATACTATCAAGTCTTCCTTATCCTGTCCACCAAACACAACCTAAGGTTAGAAGGGAATATTTTCATCCTAATTATTTTGGAAGGATGGATAGTTTACATTTAATTACCCATGATTGTTAGCTTAAGTGAACATGGGAATTAACTAAAATTGAATTAGGGAAATAATAATATTAGTGATGGAAATTGATTATTTTGGATCTTGATCCGGACCACGGTTAGTGGACCAACCTGACACGTATACCACCAGAATCTGCCATGAACATCCTAGCTAATCACTGAACGATGTCAAGACCTCGGTACCACGTATATCAGATTGTGGCATTGGGCAAGTATATTTGGATTGCAAGATTTACGCAGAGGATAAATCCTGAAATATCCATAACTATCAATCACAATCTTACAAGATTATAGTGCCTATAACCACCTTAAGCTGCTCATAATTGCAATATTAATGTTATGATTTTATAGGGATTTTTTGCTACAATTAAGGGAGACCAAACCCTAATTGCATTCTATAAATACCAGGATCAATCACCTTCTACAAGTAACTTATGGCTTATAGCATACCCTACTTGTGCACAACATGACTTGAGCATTGGAGTCCCTTTACAGGTACCAACCCCCCCGATTCAACATGTTTTGTTGCTGCTACACAAGGAGGAAATCACTAGAACATGCCTACCTCAGGTACATCTCAGTATCCACTACTGTTCTGGACCAGATTTTGTGTTAGCAGTTCAGGAGTAACCCGACCTATCAGAATAATATCCAGATATTACTACGCGCTATCTTGATGAGTACATTTACTAATTTATTAGACATAAATCTCTCAAAGTATCATTGATGGATATAAAAGTTAGTTACATCCCACATAAAATAGGGAAATTAGTTAAAAGATATCGAAATCTCTAACGAATTCTAATCCTAAATCACTACATTGCATAACTCCCTAAAACACTATTATAAATGTCATGCCAGGTCTCATAGGTACCTACTCCCTTGCACTACCGCTGGAGTAGTTGTGCCATGGAGGAGTCCACCTTCAACTACCTTTTCAACTAATGCTCTAAATCTAGTTCAAAACACTAATCCTTAGACTCAATTAATCAATCAATTTTAAACTCATCACTTTTCACAATTTTTATTTTCGTTAATTTAATTACTTAAGTTTAATTTTAATTATTCTTTTGTGTCTCTGCTATCCATATTAATTATTTAGTTTAATTAATTATTTTTCTTGGAGAATGAGACCATATTTGTTACTGTGTTAAAATTTAATTTTTAAAATCGATAATAAGAGCTTTAATTTAATAATAAAATGACCTATCATTAGTGTTCTTAGAAAACCAACACAAAGACCCACCAAATTGAATAATAAATAGTTTTCTATATTCAAACAATAAAAGTACACAAATAAGGAATAAAAAAATAAAAGAAAACATAACAAAAATGAACAAAACTAGGCAATGTTTTTAGCTAACTTTAAAATCAATTTTCTTTTCAAGAAAAAAAAAATTAAGAGGCAAAACTTATCTAATAGTGACCTAAAAGGAGAGGACGAAGATTTACTGTGTGCACAGGAGAACAACCATCCTTCGACACAGGAGAAAACTAAAGCCACAATATTGGAGAAAAACCACACCAAGAATTATCAATTCCTACCATTCACCATAAAGCCACTAGAAGATAATAGGGCTTGAAAGTACAAAGGGTCAAAAAGAAAAAAAAATGGAAGGTATGGAATGGCTAGAATATCAAATGAGGAATACGGTAGCACATTAAACTTTCAGTACATCAAACTTCTCTGGCACGTAGAGACATGAAACTTCTCCAACACTCTATATTAGTAATTTATTTAATTAAAATAAAACCTTTTGTGTGTGGCCCACGTCTAACCTTAAACCTTAGATAAGACTAACAAATTGAAATGGTACATTTAAAAAAAAAGAGCAGAGTTGTTATATAAATATATATAGGAGCATATTTAGTAAGAAAAATTTTTATTATGAGAGAGTAAGATGAGTAAATCTTGACTATACAACTATACATAGATGGTCAAGATTAAAAGTTACTTAAAGATCATGTGATTACTTCAAAAAATCACATGCATTTATGTTCTAATCTTGACCATTCATGTAAGATTTAATAATTAAAATTCACTTTTTTAACCTTTTACAATAAACACCCCTCTCACCAGATACGCTCCCTATCACTACAAAAAGCGCTATTTTGTGGACCTTTTTTTCCCCTTTGCGGCAATTTTTAACCCCCTCAAAAATGATAAATTGCGGCGGTTTTAAAAAATGCTACATTTATGTTCGCAGCAATATATTGCGATGATTTTTCAGCGACTCCCACAACAGTGATTAATTTGCATCAGTGTTAAACCCTCATAATTTGTGGTGGGTTTTATTCAATTTGTAGCAGTTTTTAGCCTCCACTATCTAGTTGCCTGATTCTATTTACCAAAAAATTGTAGAGGTTTAAAGTTGTCTCTATTTGACATTTTTGACTTTCTTGAGATTTAAATCTGCTACAATTTATCTGATGAATTTTTTTAAAAAATAAGATTTACTATATATTTAATTTTTAATTCTAATAACGTTTAGGATGGACAATCAAAACAATTAATTTTATAAAACTGCTGATATAAATGTGAATTAAATTGCATTAAAAATATTCATAGCAATATAAACATCACAAGTTCGAATCCATAATAAGCTAACAAAAAGATGTGCAGTTAACAAAATGCAGGAGATAGATCCATACCACATCATAGCCACCCAGTCTGATAACAGCTCTCCATACCCTACAGCCCATGGGAAAGTTTAAGAATCCACTATCAGAACAGTGAAGAAACACATTCAAAACTAGTATCAAGGATGAGGAGGCCAAGCATGCTTAAATTAGCTTTTAGAATGCTTATAAAAAGGGGTTACTCCAATGTGATAGGAGGGATATCATACGTACTTAAGGCAATTTAGTGGTTCTCCATAAAACTTAGGAGGTTTAAATTCCATGGACCTCTCCCTGTAGAAATTCTCCAACTTTTTCATAAATGCTTCTCGGTCCGAACACATACCAGACTCATTGTAATCAATCATCTGTGGGTGAAAGGTAAGATAATTACATTACAATCTATAAAAAGGATGATAACATGATGTTGTGATATCTTACTAGAAGTACCTTAATATAATTTAGCACGATCTTCATTTCTTTGACATTCTTTTCTTTAGGCTTTGGAGTGACCAATTCTTGATGTGAAAAGGTTTTAGCATCTTCAAGTTGATTCTCGTGGTATGTATTGTCACTAATTATTTTGGTTTTTGGCACATTAGAGAAATATACTTAGGAACAAAAAATACGACAACAAAAATTCTCGAAAAAAAAAAATTAAAAACAATAATACCACAAAAGAGCTGATAAACATGAAGACAGGGTACACATTTAATTAAAATTTCAAACAGCCTAAGTCAATTTCTTGCTTTCAAGAGCTTATAAATAATAATAATAATAATAATAATAATAATAATAATAATAATAATAATAATAATAATAATAATAATAATAATAATAATAATAATAATAATAATAATAATAATAATAATTGTTGTTGTTGTTTGGTGATAGATGAAGAAGAAGAAGCAGAACATGTAGAAAGACAATAATAAACAGCAAGCACTTGTTTGGTTTAACAGCTGAGGCATGGTCTAATTCACCCAAAACTTGTTCATTAAGAATTTAATCAAAGCCTCAAAGTCTAACACATCCATAACCAAAATCAGTATCAGTATTCTATATAGTCATTCAAGCATTTTCTCAAACAAATTAGGCAATTGCAAACCCCAAACAAAGACATTCATAAACTCAGAAAAAAAAAACCAAATCAACAGTTGAGCATGGTCTAATTCACCCAAAACCTATTCATTAAGAATCTAATCAAAGCCTCAAAATCTAACACATCCATAACTAGAATCAGTATGCTATACAGTCATTCAAGCCTTTTCTCAAATAGATTGTATGTGTCAAGGAAGGGTATTTATCAAAACAACTATCAACAGAAAGGGTACAGCCAGTCAAGCTATTCCAGAATCAATATAATATAATTACCCACTATTATCAAAACAAATACCAAACTTAAGCCACCGTTTATAATAAAATCACTCAACTTATTTCCTGAACATGAAAATCTAAAGAAAAAAATAAAGGAAAAAATATAAAAATAAAAACAAAATTACCCCTGGTTCACTCTTGTGATTGAGAACAACTGAGATGTAGATCACACGTCTTTGTTCCTCTTTCCTTCCAATCTCAGTTTCATGACATAACATGAAACTGTGAATGAGGCTTAGAATGAAGAACCATACTTGACAATAGAGAAAAATGTGAGATCTGGGGCTCGTGCATAGGTGACGTGGAGCAGAGGCAGGGGCTCATGTTGGCCAGATTTGATTGGAGGCGCGACGATGGAGCGGATTTCACGACAGCTGGGCAGAGGCTACCAGAGGCTGCGGCTTTAGGTCATGATTACGGGTGGTGCGTCGTAGATTTGGACTTGCGACAACGAGAATAAAAAGGGTTTTGCAATGTGAGTTTCAAATGGTGAAGTGGTTTCAAATATGGGGTTCAACTGTGGGTTTCAAATGGTGAAGTGGTTTCACGACAGCGACGAGAGCGAGAGGTAGAGGGTGAGAGAGTGAGAGGGAGAGTGCAACAGAGAGAGGGTGAGAGAGTGAGAGGCAAAAAACAGAGGGAATACAAAAATCAATTTTTTTAATTTGTTGGGGTTAATAACCTTCACTAAAAGGCAAAAAAACTCTCGCAATTTGTGTTAATTTATGGCGTTTGATAACTCCTGAAAAAAACTCCACAAATTTAGCATTTTTTTGTAGTGTGTGTGTGTATATATATATATATGTAAAATAAGCATTTTGGTCCTTTATCTTTGTTTCTTTATTTAATTTGGTCTCATAACTTTTATTTTTGTCAATTTGGTCCCTTAAGCTTCAAATTGTTAATCAATGTGGTCCTTCGTAATGATTCCATCATAAACCCTAATGGAAGTGATAACATGTAACTAACAGTGGTGACATGGCTTTGACATGGAGATGATGTGACTATGATGTGGTGATGACATGACATCACCAATTAGTGACACATCATTGCTTCTTTAAGTGGGATTGATAGAAAAGTGACGGAGGACCCAATTGATTGACAATTTGAAACATAAGGGACCAAATTGACAAAAATAAAAGATAGAGGATTACTTTGTAAAATGAAATAGAAATAAGAGACAAAAATGCCTATTTTTCCATATATATATATATATCAAGTGAGAATAGTGGTTAAGTGTGAGAGTAAGAAGAGTAAATGTTGATCATTAGATCTTATATGAATGATTAAGATTAAAATATAAGGTCATGTGACTTTTTAAAATGATCATGTGACCTTTAAGTAACTTTTAATTTTGATCATCTATGTGTGTGTGTGTGTGTGTGTGTGTGTGTGTGTGTGTATCACTACTAGAAAAGTTGGATTTAGAAACAGACAAAATTCATCTCTAAATCATTAAAATTCTGTTTCTAATTATCTAGAGATAGAAATTAGAGACGGAAATAGATTCGTCACTAAAAGTTAGAGATGAAAAGTTAATTTCGTCTCTAACTAGAGATAAATTTTTGTCGTCTCTAAATTTTAAAGTTTCATCACTATTCAGTTATCAAGATTCATCTCCAATTCTTTAATTAGAGACGAAAAAAATTCATCTCTATTTTTGTCTCTAAATTAGAGACAAATTTTTTCGTCTCTAAATCCATCTCTAATATTGTAAAAAATATAAAAAGAAATAGGCATCGAACTGCAATTTGCCACAACTAGATGCCTTCATTTTATAAAAAAAAAAATCTATTTTCCTATGTGTAACATCCTCCTTAACCTATTAGTCTTAATTATTGTTAGAGAAGCCCGATAACACTTAAGTGAGTTACCAGTTAATTCTGGTGAACTTTTGAGTTAGTTTGAGCATAATGCTATAACACAGAATATAAAAAATAACTCACATAAGCTAGAATTTAGCATGAACTGCTTAGAAGATAGAAATAAATATGGAGGATTTTATTTCTAGGTCACAAATGGTTGGAATGAGTTGTGGTAAATTTTAGGGAAACAACTAAATTAGTTTGACATTTTTAATGATACAGGATGAGTGTTTAAAGGCCAAATTAAATAGAAAAGTGTTACCAAGTGGCCTCAAACTTAAGAGGGGGGATGAATTGACTTTATGAAATATTTTCGCAAATCTTTCGTAAAATGTTTGTTTATCAATTTTCGTTGAAGCTATTAGATAATTGAAGTGAATAGATAAATGAGATTAAATACTTCACTCACAAATTAAATAAGCCAAGATAAATAACATTCAAGCAATCATATAAAATAAATGCACAAATATAAAGAGATAGGGTTGAGAGAATCAAACACAAGAATTTATCCTAGTTCAGCCACCCCTTGTGACCTATGTCCAGTCCTCAAGCGAACCACTCGAGATTTTCCACTAAACTTCAAGCTTGAATGGGTGCTTGAAAACCTTTACAAATTAGAGTACTCAACAACATCTTGGGATACCTCACCCTTGTGCTTTGAGCCTCAAAACAGGGATGCCTCACCCTCTTTACACCTTTGAAGGATACCTCACTTTCTTTTCAACAAGGGATATCTCACCCTTTTTCACTAGAGGGATACCTCACCCTCTTTACAGGATAAACAAAGTGTTTGAATGATAGAAACTCTCTCAAAGAGTAAATTGATACAAATTGAAGCTCTAGCAATGCCCCTTTTGAATATCTCAAGTTTTCTCACTAAAATAGGGCAAAAATGTTTACAAAATTTGATTCTCGTATATAAGTGTTAGATTGATGTTCTGAATTGAAGGTTAGCCATTAATGAAGCCCCAAGGCAAGTATTTATAAGTTGTTGGAAGAAAGGAGCTGTTGGGTAGCATTTACGGCAACATTAAAAGCCAAGAAAATAGTCGTTGGCTGTTGTCAGACCACTCGTAATCAATTACACAATCTCTGTAATCGATTACATGGCTGTTTGAATTTGTTCTTGGCTTTCTGGGCACTTGGTAATCGATTACTAGCTTGGTGTAATCGATTACAAGGCCTCTGACTTTCTTGTAATCGATTACCATTTCTCTGTAATCGATTACAAGGCTTCTTGAATGTGTTCTTGTCTTTCTGGGCTTATTATAATCGATTACCAACTTTGTGTAATTGATTACAAGGCCTCTGTTTGCTATGTAATCGATTACAAACATCATGTAATCGATTACCTTGGCCTTTGAACACATTTTTCAAGTCCAATTGAGTATGTAAACTTTTTCTAACACTTAGATCATTAGATTAAACATAAATGCCTTTATGAATATTGAATCCAAGATTAAAATTAACATTTCTTGAAAAACATGTTTAACTTTGAATTTATAAACTGATTTTGAAAACGATATTTGAAAAACCATTTGAGAATCATTGATATACCTTGAGAGAATTTTACATTGATATTCTAAGACTTATATCTATATACCTTTTGGTTTCTTTCTTTTGATCTTGGTCTTTTCTTTTGCTCTTGATCTTCTCTTTTTGATCTTGATCTTCTCTTTTTGCTTTTGTTATCATTAAAAACTCATTTGACATACTTCAAGGCATAAGCATTCACATTTTCTCCATTTTTGATGATGACAAACTAAACATTCAACAGAAGGAGAAATATTTGCATTTATTTGAATATCAGATATTTAAGCGCAACTCTCCCCCGTAATGTATGCATAAGATAGAATATGTGAAAGCATAAAACTCCCCCGTATGTGTTTGGATGTATACCTTTGAAAACTTGTTTTGATGATAACAAACGTGAAGACTAAATGAAGATGATAAATAGACCAAGTCCAAGTTTATATATGATTAGCATTAGGACTTAGGTTCTGTTGTACGGAGCTCACTTTGATATCTCTTTATTTTTGAAAGAAAAGATAAAAGTTGTTTTAAAATAAACTTAGTGTCTTTAAAACACCTTCTCCAAAACTGTTTTACACTAATTTATTCTAATAGAGCTTAGTATATTCGAATAAACTCTTTTACGAGACTCTGTGTTTAAAGATACTATTCGAATAGCAAGATAATTATTCGAATAACTAAGGTTTTCAGAACTGTGTTTCTAAGTGAGTATTTCGAATAACTCAAACGTTATTCGAATAAAACCCCTTCTGTCTGAACTTTTTTTAACAACATTATTTGAATATTTCAGCTGCTATTCGAATAACCTCTTAGTTTTAGAACTCTGGTTTTAACAGAGTTATTCAAATAACACATTGGTTATTCGAATAACCCATATCAGTTGGCCTTTCACGTTGGTTTTTCAGAAACAGTGTTATTCAAATAAACTTTCTTTTATTCGAATAAACACGGAGCTTACGATCACGTATATGGAAACAGACAGGTTTTCAATTTGGTTTTAAATGCTTTTAATTATACCCAAACGACTATCTCTGTGTTTTTCCCTATAAATAGCAACCTTGGGTCATGAATATTTTTGCCCAATACTCTGAACTATTTTCTGCTTGCTCTAATCTGTGAAAATTATTTTTCTACGCTCTTTTTGATTAAAAACTTTGAGATATTTATGTGAGAGCTCCATTAGCACTTCAATTTGTATTACCTACTCTGAGTGAGAGTTTCTCTTCATCTACTTCCTGATATTCTGTATTGAGGGTGAGGTATCCTTCAAGATTTATATAAGGGTGAGGTATCCCTTCAAGGTTTGTATAAGGGTGAGGTATCCCTGCAGGCTGAGACTTTAGCACAAGGGTAGAGTTTCCCTGTGTGTGAAAAGTGCTCTTTTGTGTAACGGTAGCAAGCACCTATTGAAGCTTGTATACTTAGTGAAAAATCTCGGCTTTCGAGGACTGGACGTAGACCACAAGTGGGTTAGTGGTCGAACCAGGATAAATATTGTGCCTGCTTCTCTCTTCTTAATCTCTTTATTTTATGCAATTTTAATTTACTGCATATTTATTTTTTACTGCTTTTATTGTTTCCTTTCTTTTTCTCATTCCTTCTGTGCATTTATTTATTAAATTTTTAATATTTGTTTTTGATAAAAAGAGGTTTTGAGAAAAAGTTTTATACTCAATTCACCCCTCTCTTGAGTACTGGAAGCCACTTGGTAACAAGTGGTATCAAAGCTAGACTCTTGTATAAAGAGCTTAATAGCTTTAAGAGAATATGGCTTTTTCAAATGATTTTTCAGAAGGATCTTCCATAAACCGACCACCCTTTTTCAATGGGGATGGTTATGCATATTGGAAGGAAAGAATGAAAATCTTCATCGAAGCTATTGATCTAGATGTATGAGATGCTGTCGAAAACGGCGCTTTTATACCCACACATGAGGTCGATGGTGTAAGGACCGAAACACCACGAAATAAATAGTTTGATGAAGACAAAAGAAAAGTTCAATTTAATTTAAAAGCCAAAAATATTATTACTACTGCTTTGGGATATGATGAGTTTTTTAGAATTTCAAATTGCAAAACTGCTAAAGAAATGTGGGACACTTTACAAGTTACCCATGAGGGTACTAGTGAAGTTAAGAGGTCGAGAATCAATTCTCTAACTCGTGAATATGAATTGTTCAGAATGAACCAAGGAGAAAGCATTCAGGAAATGCAAAAGAGGTTCACCCACATAGTTAATCATCTTGCATCTTTAGGCAAAAATTTTTCTAACGAAGATTTGATTAACAAAGTATTGAGATGTCTTAGCAGGATTTGGCAACCTAAGGTAACAGCTATTTCAGAATCGAGGGACTTGTCGATAATGACTCTAGCTACCCTCTTTGGAAAACTTTATGAGCACGAACTGGAATTGAGCAGATTAACCCAAAGCGAAGAAAACGATAAAAAAGAAAAAAAGGGATAGCGCTCAAAGCCACTTCCTCAACATTCGACAATGATGATGAAGAAAATGAAGAAAGTTCAGAAAACATCGAGGTAAACAAAGAAAATCTTAGTTTGTTAGTTAAAAAATTTGGTAAATTTCTCAGGAAAAATGGAACGCAAAGAAGACCTCCCTTCCCTCCGAAGAAAACTCATTACAAAGGCAAAGGAGCTTCATCGACTCCAACTTGCTATGAATGTGATAAACCTGGTCACATGAAAATAGAGTGCCCAGTTTACCAAAAGAAGAAGGAGAAATTTGAAAAGAAGCCCTTCAAGGAAAGAAAAGGAAGAAAAGCCTATATAGCATGGGATGAAAACGACATGGATTCAATTGACAGCTCAGATAGCGAGGAAGCTTAACTATGTCTCATGGCCAAAGGGGAAGAAGAAAGTGAAAATGAGGTAAGTTCTAATACTACTTTATTACCTTCTTACGATGAGTTGCAAGATGCTTTTGAAAAATTACATAAAGAGTCTTTAAAACTCACAAATATTATTTCTTCTTCTAAGAAAACAATCTCTTCTTTAGAAAATCAAATTCTTGTTTTAAATAAAGAAATAGAAGAATTGAAAGTTGAAAATGAAACTTTGGGAATTATTGATGCATGCACAAATCATTCTTCACATGCTTCTACATCTTCATCTTATTCTTCATATCATACGCTTGAAAAAGAAATTGAAGACTTAAAGAACACTCTTTCAAAATTCACATTTGGAAGAGATAATTTAAATATTTTATTAGGAAGACAAAGAGTGGTTTTTTAAAAAGCGGTGATAGGTTATAACCCGAAAAATCAACAAAAACGCTATAAGAATTTCTTTGTGCATTCTAGTGTTTCAAGCAGTCCTTTTATTAAATACTTTTACTGTGGAAGGAAAGGACATAATGCATCAACATGTAATGCAAGGAAAAACATAAATACAAAAATTGAAACAAAAATGATTTGGGTTCCCAAGGGTACTATACCCAAAACTAACACACAAGGACCCAAGAAAGTTTGGGTACCAAAAGTTAAAAACTAAACTTGTGTTGTAGGTGTGCTTGAAAGCCAGGAGTTCAAGTTAGTATCTCGATAGCGGCTGCTCCAAGCACATGACCGAGGATGACTCGAAATTTACCATGCTTATTCCCAAGAATCATGGACACGTTACTTATGGTGATAACAACAAAGGAAAAATTCTTAGAATCGGAAAAGTCGGTAAGAACCCTAACTCCTCTATTGAAAATGTATTGCTTGTTGAAGGCTTGAAACATAACTTACTTAGTATTGGCCAATTATGTGATAAAGGAAATAGGATAATATTTGATTCAAATTGTTGCATAATTGAAGATAAAAATGATAAGCATGTTAAATTCATTGGTCATGGAGTAAACAACATCTATATGATTAGCCTTGATGATATATCTTCAAATGATGCAAAATGCCTTTTAAGTAAGAATGATGATTCATGGTTATGGCATAGGAGAATTGCACACATTCATATGAATCACTTAAAGAAGTTGGTCTCTAAAGAGCTAGTAATTGGACTACCCAAGCTTAATTTTGTAAAAGATAAACTATGTGATGCATGTCAAAAGGGTAAACAAATAAAGGTCTCTTTTAAAGCCAAAAATATAATTTCAACTACTAGACCTTTACAACTTTTGCACATGGATCTATTTGGACCTTCTAGAACTATGAGCTTTGGTGGGAATTATTATGCTTTAGTGATTGTGGATGATTTTTCTAGGTTTACATGGACTTTATTTCTTGCTAATAAAAATGATGCATTTCTAGCTTTTAAAAGACTTGCCAAAGTTATTCAAAACGAAAAAGGTTTTCAAATCTCTTCTATTAGAAGTGATCATGGTGGCGAATTTGAAAACAATATTTTTGAAAATTACTGTGATGAACACGACATTAATCATAATTTCTCTGCCCCTAGAACTCCACAACAAAACGGAGTTGTAGAAAGGAAAAACCGTTCTTTAGAAGAAATGGCGAGAACTATGCTTAATGAGGCTACTCTTCCTAAGTACTTTTGGGCGGATGCTGTAAGTACAGCTAGATATGTAATGAACAGGACCCTTATAAGGCCTATTTTAAAGAAAACCCCATATGAGTTGTATAAGGGAAAAAAGTCAAATGTCTCACATTTTCATGTTTTTGGATGCAAATGTTTTGTTTTAAATAATGAAAAAGATAATTTAGGCAAATTTGATGCTAAGTCTGATAAAGGTATATTTCTTAGTTATTCAAATCATAGTAAAGCTTTTCGTATATATAATAAAAGAATTATGACTATTGAAGAATCTATACATGTTGCATTTGATGAAACTGACCCAAATAGATAGAGAAAGGATCTTGTTATTGATGATGTTGCAGAAGTCTTGGCGAAAACACATTTGAATAGTAAAGAAAAAGAAATCAAGGAGCAAGAGGATAAACAAAGACAAGAAGATTCGCAAGCTTTGGAACTTCCCAAAGAATAGTGAACTTCAAAATATCATTCCCTTGATCAAATTATATGTGATGTATCTAAAGGTGTAAGTACTCGTAACTCTCTTAGAAATGCTTGTAATCACTTAGCTTTTGTTTCTCAAATTGAACCTAAGGATTGAATTGAAGCTTTTGATGATGAACATTGGATCTTAGCTATGCATGAGGAATTAAATCAGTTTGAAAGAAATCAAGTTTGGGAATTAGTTGCTAGACCTAATAATCACCCTATAATTGGCACCAAATGGGTTTTTAGAAACAAACTTGATGAAAATGGTTTAATAACTAGAAATAAAGTTAGATTGGTTGCTAAAGGTTATAATCAAGAAGAAGGAATAGATTATGAAGAAATCTATGCACCGGTAGCTAGATTAGAAGCTATTAGAATGTTACTTGCTTATGCTTGCATCATGGATTTCAAATTATATCAAATGGATGTTAAAAGTGCTTTTCTAAATGGCTTTATTCAAGAGGAGGTTTTCATTGAACAACCTCCAGGCTTTGAAAATCATGAACTACCCAACCATGTTTTTAAACTTAAAAAGGCTTTATATGGCTTAAAGCAAGCTCCTAGAGCTTGGTATGAAAGGTTGAGTAAGTTCCTTTTAGAAAATGATTTTTCAAGAGGAAAAGTCGATACTACCCTTTTCATTAAAAATAAAAAGCATGATATTCTTCTTATGCAAGTATATGTGGATGATATTATCTTTGGTGCTACTAATGAATCATTGTGCAAAGAATTTGCTAAGACAATGCAGAATAAATTTGAAATGTCAATGATGGGAGAGCTGAATTTCTTCCTCGGACTTCAAATCAAATAAACGAACGAAGGGACATTCATAAGTCAAACCAAATACAGCAAGGAATTGCTCAAAAGATTCGAAATGGAAAACGCTAAACACATGGCCACTTCGATGGGCACTTCCTGCTATTTGGACAAAGATAAAGGAGGTAAATCAGTAGAAATAACGAAATATAGAGGTATGATTGGATCTCTCCTTTATCTTACTGCTAGTAGGTTAGATATTATGTTTAGTGTATGCATGTGTGGTAGATATCAGGCAAACCCTAAGGAATCTCATTTAAGTGCTGTTAAACGAATAATGAAATACTTAGTTGGCACTTCACAAATGGGCTTGTGGTACCCTAAGGGTGCCTCATGTAGCCTAATAGGCTATTCTGACTCTAATTTTGCTGGGTGCGAATTGGATAGAAAAAGTACTAGTGGGACATGCCACTTGCTTGGTAGTTCTTTAGTTTCTTGGCATAGTAAGAAACAAAATAGTGTGGCTCTGTCTATCGCTGAGGCTGAATATATTGCAGCCGGTAGTTATTGTGCTCAAATCCTATGGATGAAGCAACAACTTTTAGACTACGGTCTTCAGCTTGATCACATCCCGATAAGATGTAATAACACTAGTGCAATAAATATCTCTAAGAATCTCATTCTGCATTCTAGAACAAATCATATAGAGATAAGACATCACTTTATCAAAGATCACGTGCAAAAAGGGGATTGCATTCTTGGATTTGTTGAAACATCTAAGCAACTTGCAAATATTTTTCACTAAACCCCTAGCAAAAGAAGCATTCTTTTATATAAGAAGAGAATTGGGCATAATTGATCAATCCAACATATAATTGCTTGTTATTTGCTTAAATATGTTTTTAATCTTTCTTGAATTATTATTGACTTGAGCGTCGGAGTTATCCCGAAATCTTTTTTGCAAGTACTCCATCAATAGGTATGCTTTCGTCTCTCAAAAATGTATTTTCTAGACATAGATATGTGTTTTCTTGTTTAGTTATTCAAATACCTCCATATGGTATTCAAATACCATTACTGTTATACGAGCAAACTTGTGTTTTTCTGATGAGGCTATTCGAATACCATCAGGGTTATTCGAATACCCTGAGGCTTTCTGTTTTAGTTTCCCTCACAGGGCTCTGGAGTATTTGAATATCTTATAAGATATTCGAATACTTGCCCTTTGTGAGTATTCGAATACCTGGTGAGGTATTCGAATACCCTCTGTCTGAAGGCTGCGCCCTTTAAGCTTTTCCAAATGCTGTATTTGAATACCTCCTCGTGGTATTCGAATAGATCTGGGTATGCTTTAAATACCCCCCTGCGTATCCGAATACGTCTTTCTCTCTTCTCTCCGTTTTCAAAAACTCTTTGCTTTCCCTCCTCTCTCCTAAAACCTCCTTTTCTCACGGTCTCCACCCCTCCTCTCTCCTTCTCCTCCATTGTTTTCCTTCCATGGCCTCATCTTCCTCTCGCTCTAAGCGTCCTCGTACAAAGACGGCTCTATGTAGCAACTTGCTGGACCTTCGTAGGCTTTCCTCCAACGAGCAACAACTTGGGCGCTTCGTCACACACTTTTGAGAGTGCAACTTGGTGCAACCAAAGTACCTCGACTTGGGGTTCTTCGAAATAGAAGGTGGTTTTGACTTTCTGAACCGGCTAAATCACCAAGGCGTACTTCGCTTCTGCTCTTACTCAGCTGCTATGTATCCCGACCTAGTCAAGATGTTCTATTACAACCTGAAGATTAAAGGTCAGGAGCTACACTCCAGTGTCTGTGACCAAAACATTGTGATCACACCAAATGATTGGGTTCAGATGTTTGGCTTGCAGTCAACTGGCCGCTACATTGAAGAAGATTCACTCCTCCAACTCTTCGACAAGAACAGAGAATTGAAGATGCTCTCCGACCTGGGTTGGCTTTACCTTTAACTCAAAAGGGAGTCAAATGGGGCATGATGAAGAGCCAGGACAAGCTCCTACACTATGCTTATGCCCACATCCTAGCTCCTAGAGGTGGGAACTACGCCTACATAAGTGAAGATGATGTGTTCATGCTGTGGATTCTAAAGCAAGGTCATCAGATTAACTGGCCCGTCTTCATTATGAAGCACATGATGAGGGCAAAAGGTAAAGAGCGGTCTGAGCTTCCCTATGGCGTGATCATTACTGCCTTTTTAGGCAAGTATCCGCATATTCTGGAAACCGAGTGAGCGACCTTGCTAACCCATCATCACGTTTTTGGGTCCTTTACCCTTAACAAAATGAAGATGATTAGGACCGATGAAGGCCGGGTGTTCCCAGTAGAAGTTGATGATGATGAGGACGACCCTCAAGGCGATCCTGCTACCCCCGCTACTCCTACTGCCCTTGCTGTTGCTGCTGCTGATATCCCTGCTCCTGCTCCTGTCACGAATGAGCAAATCCTGGCTTCTCTGTTGGATAACAGAACCTACATGGAGAACACCTTCACTATTCTGTTTGACAGAATAGCTGGTGTTGAGCGTGAACAGGCTGCCCTTCGAGCTGTGCTGTCTGGCAACGACCCTGCCTCTCCTCCTCCACCACCTGATGCCTATTTCTAGGGTTTACTTAGTCTTAGGATCTATTTTTTGGCTGTTTATTGTATTGGCTGCCTTTTAATTACAATTGTATATGAACTTGGCCACTTATATTTAATGCAATGAGTATTTTAATTAATTTGTTGCCAATTACAATCGTTTATTGTTTATCTCATATATATTTATCAATGTACTTTATTGAATGAATGCATCCTTTTTGATCATGTCAAAAGGGGGAGAAAAATAATCAATCTTATTTGAGAAAAGATAGGTTAAAATTGGATTAATATTGACTCTTCGATTCTAAAAGAAAGGGGGAGAATATGTTTGTTTTGTTATTAAATTACCTCTGAGAGTAAGTCTCCTATCTCTTTGAATTCCAATTTATATGAACTAATGCTTTTCTCAATGATAGTTTGTCATCATCAAAAAGGGGGAGAATGTGATTACCATGCAACATTGATGATGAGTTTTGATGATAACAAATATGGAGATGATGAAAAGATCAAGTCCAAGTTCTTCAAGTTTAGCTTTAGGACTTAGGATCTCTCTTGTACAGAGTTTTTATAGGATATCTCAGTGTTTAACTCAAAAGATCTAAGAACATGTTTTTTTACAAACTAAATTAAAGTTTTAATATGGCTTTGATAATCAAAGAGTTTGTGGTTTTTCTAAACTCACATAATCTGTTCCTTAAAAGTGTTTTTCATAATTTGGAATAGAGGTATTCGAATACTATTAAAGGTATTCGAATACAATCCTTCTAAAAATGCTTTTATAAACGTGTTTCAAACAGTGGTATTCGAATACCTCATTGTGGTATTCGAATAATGTGGGTCTGAACTATTTTTTATATACTGATATCAGTGGTATTCGAATACTTCATAATGGTATTCGAATAACCTAAGTCTGAACTATTTTTTATATATATTGATATCAGTGGTATTTGAATACCTCATAATGGTATTCAAATAACCCATGAATTTCTGTTTTTGGTTTTTGAATTGATACGTAAACGGATTTGCATTTATTATGATATTAATTCCCTCAACGATAATTTTTTATCAAAGGCTCTATAAATAGAGACCTTGCCTCACGTCTGAAACACATGAATCCTTGAAATTATTTTGGTTGTGCTAAAATGCTGTTTACATAATTCTCTCTTTCTCTCTGTGCTTTTTTGGTAAAATTCTGAGATATTCTTAGAGAGCTCTATAATGCTTCAATTTGTATAATTTACTCTGAGTGAGAGTTTCTCTTCATCTACTTTCTTTTATTCTGCTTCGAGGGTGAGGTATCCCTCAAGGTTTGTATAAAGGTGGGGTATCCCTGCAGGCTGAGACTTTAGCAAAAGGGTAGAGTTTCCCTATGTGTGAAATGTGAATGCTTATGTCTTGAAATATATCAAATGGGTTTTTGATGATAACAAAGCCAAAGATGAATATCAAGATCAAAAGAGAAGACCAAGATCAAAAGATAAAGACCAAGATCAAAAGAGGTATATTAGATATAGGTTTTAGAATATCAATGTAAAATGCCCTTTAAGTATCTCAATGATTCTCAATGGTCTTTCAAAATATCATTTCTAAAATAAGTGTGAAAATTCAAAGCTACACATGTTTTTCAAAGCAACATTATTTTCAATCTTAGATTTAACACTCATGAAAGGATTTATGTTTAATCAAATGTCTTGAGGTGTTAGAAATGGCTTACAAGCTTTATTGGACTAGAAAAATATGTTCAAAGGCCAATGTAATCGATTACATGATGTTTGTAATCGATTACACAGCAAACAGAGGCCTTGTAATCGATTACATGAGTAATGTAATCGATTACAAGCAAGTCAGAGGCCATGTAATCGATTACACAAATAATGTAATCGATTACAATAAGCCCAGAAAGGCAAGAACACGTTCAAAGAGTTATGTAATTGATTACATGGGTATTGTAATCGATTATACAGCAAGACAGAAGCCATGTAATTGATTACATGGATATTGTAATCGATTACAAGCAAGTCAGAAGCCATGTAATCGATTACACCAATAATGTAAACGATTACACAGAGCCCAGAAAGTCAAGAACACGTTCAAACAACCATGTAATCGATTACGTAGATTGTGTAATCGATTACACGTGGTCTGACAGAGTCCAATGACTATTTTAACTGCATTAAAAGCTTGGTTTTATCACCCCCAATGGCTCTTTTCTTCATATAACTTATAAATACATGCTTTGGGTCTTCATTTAGGGTTGAACTTCATTTTAGAACATCAATCTAACACTCATATATGAGAATCAATCCTGAAAACGTTTTTACCTTGTTTTTGTGAGAAAACTTGAGATATTCAAAAGGGGCATTGCTAGAGCTTCAATTTGTATTTATCTACTCTTTAAGAGAGTTTCTATCTTTTATACTTTGTGTAATCTGAAAAAGAGAGGGTGAGGTATCCCTCTAGAGTAAAGGGTGAGGTATCCCTTAGAGAGTGAGGTATCTCTCAAAGTTAGAAAATGGTGAGGTATCCCTTGAGGGTAAGGCATCCCTCAAAAGGTTGTAAAGGGTGAGGCATCCCTATTTTTGAGGCTCAAAGCATAAAGGTGAGGTATCCCAAGGTGTTGGAGAGTGCTCTATTGTGTAAAGATTTTCAAGCACCCGTTCAAGCTTGAAGTTTACTGAAAAATCTTGAGTGGTTCGCTTGAGGACTGGACGTAGGTCACAAGGGGTGGCTGAACCAGGATAAATCCTTGTATTTGATTCTCTCAACCCTATCTCTTTACATTTGTGCATTTACTTTATATGCTTGCTTGAATATTACTCATCTTGGTTTATTTAATTTATGAGTGAAGTATTCAATCTCATTTATCTATTCACTTCAATTATTTAATAGCTTCAACGAAAATTGTTTAACAAACGTTTTACGAAAGATTTGCAAAAATATTTCATAAACTTAATTCACCCCCCTCTTGAGTTTTAGGCCACTTGGCTAACAAGTGGTATCAAAGCTAGGCTCTTGTGTAAAGGGCTTAGCAGCTTCAAGAGAAAGTGATGGCCTCCTCAAATGAGTTTTCAGAAAGTTCTTCTATCTATAGACCTCCTTTTTTCAATGGGAATGGGTATGCTTATTGGAAAGAAAGAATGAAAATTTTTATTGAAGCTATTGATTTAGATGTATGGGATGCTATTGAAAATGGTCCTTTTATCCCCACAAAAGTTGTTAATGGTGTAAGGGTTAATACACCAAGAAGTGAATGGACCAATGATGATAATAAAAAGGTCCAATATAATTTGAGTGCCAAAAATATCATTACCACATCCTTGGGGTATGATGAATTCTTTAGAGTCTCAAATTGTAAATCTGCCCAAGAAATGTGGGACACTTTAGAAGTGACCCATGAGGGTACTAGTGAAGTGAAAAGATCAAGGATCAATACTCTCACTCATGAATATGAGCTTTTTAGAATGAATCAAAATAAAAGCATTCAAGAAATGCAAAAACGTTTTACAATTATTGTAAATCATTTAGCTTCATTGGGAAAGACATTTTCCAATGAAGATCTTATTAACAAGATTTTAAGATGTTTGAGCAGGGATTGGCAACCTAAAGTGACGGTTATATCGGAGTAAAGAAATCTCTTAACCATGACCTTAGCCACACTTTTTGGCAAGCTCCAAGAATATGAATTGGAATTGAATAGACTCAACCAAAGTGAGGAGATTGACAAGAAAAAGAAGGGAATAGCTCTCAAGGCCACTTCCTCCATGATTAATGACGATGATGATGATGAAGATGATGGAGATGGCTTAGAAATAGATGAAGAGAATCTTGCTCTACTAGTAAAGAAATTTGGAAGATTCTTCAAGAAGAGTGGAGCTCAAAGAAGACCTCCCTTTCCCCAAAAGAATGTCTATCACAAAGGGGAAGGAACCTCATCCACTCCTAAATGCTATGAATGTGGAGAATTGGGTCACATGAAGATGGAGTGCCCAATTTATCAAAGTAAAGTGGAAAAGTATCACAAGAGATCCTCAAGGGAGAAGAAAGAAAGAAAAGCCTACATAACTTGGGATGATAATGACATGGATTCAACCGATAGCTCAGATAATGAGAAAGCCAATCTATGTTTCATGGCTAGAGGAGAAGAGGAAGATGAAAATGACATGGAGGTAACATCTTCAAATTCTTAATCAAACTCTTCCCCTTCCTATGATGAATTACAAAATGCATTTGAAGAATTGCATAATGAATCTATAAGACTTGCAAAACTTGTTTCATCATCCAAGAAATCAATTTCCTCATTTGAAAATCAATTTTCTGCTTTAAACAAAGAAATTAAGGAATTGAAATTAGAAAATGAAACTTTTGGGTTGATTGATGCAAACTCTTCATGCATGACATGTTTATCTCTTGATAATGCATCTACACCCTCATCTTGCTCATCATGTAAAGCATTTGAAATTGAGATTGAGGACTTGAAAAATACTCTTTCAAAATTTACCTATGGAAGAGATAATTTGAACATATTGCTTGGAAACCAAAGATGCGTTTTTCAAAAGGCTAGTTTGGGGTATAATCCCAATAAACAACAAAAGTTTCTCAATAATTTCTTTGTTTCATCAAGTACATCAAGTAGTCCCTTTATTAAATGCTTTCATTGTGGTAGGAAAGGGTATAGTGCATCAAATTGTAATGTAAGGAAGAATATCAATAACAAGCTAGGAACTAAATTGGTTTGGGTTCCCAAAGTCACTTTGCCAAAGACTAACACACAAGGACCCAAGAAAATTTGGGTATCAAAAGTCAAAAATTGAAGTGTGTTGTAGGTGTGCTTGAAGGCCAAGAATTAACTTTGTATATCTTGAAAAGTGGCTACTCTAAGCACAAAACCAAAAAAATACATCAAGCTATCCTCCTTGTCTCCAAGAAGCTTGAACTTGCATCCTTTGGTTAAGTGGAGACTTGCTCTATGCTTTACTGGTTTAATATCTTGAATATGCTAAATGAATATGCTTTTTTTTTAAATGACATGTATAATATCAATATCTTTGAACTTGTCATAATGGATCAATCATGCATCTAAATCTACTGTATAATATGCTTATTTGCTGCATAATGTCACAATCTTCTGCATAATACATTAACTTGCTACATAATATGTTGTTTCACTGCACAATAATATGTTTTGGATCATAATCTGATTGGAATATATGCTTAAATGATGTTTGAAATTGCTTTGGAATGATTTGGAACCTTTTGATTGTTTTAAGTTTAGTCCTTCATGATGCTTTCCTTATGCTTAATCTTTATCTAATCCCATATTGCTCTTGTATATGACTCTGATTTCTATTGACATACATGATAAATACTAGCTAAGTTTCTCGTCATATTCATTTACTATTGGCATCACATATTGATGTGCTAAACGATATATACTCTGATATTGATCCTGCTGGACTGAAATGATTATATCCAATCTGAATGCTTATGTCTTCTTTTTGATAATGCCAACGGGGGAGAGATTAGTGAAATATATTGCATATGTACGGGGGAGTTTTGCACTTTCACATATTCAATCTCATGCATACATTACAGGGGAGTGTTGCACTTAATTATCTGATAGTCAAATAAATGCATATATTTCTCATTCTGTTGAATGTTTAGTTTGTCATCATCAAAAAGGGGGAGAATGTGAATGCTTATGTCTTGAAGCATATCAAATAGGTTTTTGATGATAACAAAGCCAAAGATGAAGATCAAGATCAAAAGAGAAGACCAAGATCAAAAGATAAAGACCAAGATCAAAAGAGGTATATTAGATATAGGTCTTAGAATATCAATGTAAAATGCCCTTTAAGTATCTCAATGATTCTCAAATGGTCTTTCAAAATATCATTTCTAAAATAAGTGTGAAAATTCAAAGCTACACATGTTTTTCAAAGTAACATTATTTTCAATCTTAGATTTAACACTCATGAAAGGATTTATGTTTAATCAAATGTCTTGAGGTGTTAGAAATGGCTTACAAGCTTTATTGGACTTGAAAAATGTGTTCAAAGGCCAATATAATCGATCACATAGCAAACAGAGGCCTTGTAATCGATTACATGAGCAATGTAATCGATTACAAGCAAGTCAGAGGCCATGTAATCGATTACACAAATAATGTAATCGATTACAATAAGCCCATAAAGGTAAGAACACGTTCAAAGAGTTATATAATCGATTACATAGATATTGTAATCGATTACACAGCAAGACAGAAACCATGTAATCGATTACATGGATATTGTAATCGATTACAAGCAAGTCAGAAGCCATGTAATCGATTACACCAATAATGTAATCGATTACACAGAGCCCAGAAAGCCTAGAACACGTTCAAACAGCCATGTAATCGATTACATAGATTGTGTAATCGATTACACATGGTCTGACAGAGTCCAACGACTATTTTAACTGCATTAAAAGCTTGGCTTTATCACCCCCAACGGCTCTTTTCTTCATATAACTTATAAATACTTGCTTTGGGTCTTCATTAAGGGTTGAACTTCATTTTAGAACATCAATCTAACACTCATATACGAGAATCAATCCTGAAAACGTTTTTGCCCTATTTTTGTGAGAAAACTTGAGATATTCAAAAGAGGCATTGCTAGAGCTTCAATTTGTATTTATCTACTCTTTAAGAGAGTTTCTATCTTCTATACTTTGTGTAATCTGAAAAAGAGAGAGTGAGGTATCCCTCTAGAGTAAAGGGTGAGGTATCCCTTAGAGAGTGAGGTATATCTTAAAGTTAGAAAAGGGTAAGGTATCCCTTGAGGGTGAGGCATCCCTCAAAAGGTTGTAAAAGGTGAGGCATCCCTATTTTTGTGGCTCAAAGCACAAGGGTGAGGTATCCCAAGGTGTTGGTGAGTACTCTATTGTGTAAAGGTTTTCAAGCACCCGTTCAAGCTTGAAGTTTAGTGGAAAATCTCGAGTGGCTCGCTTGAGGACTGGACGTAGGTCACAAGGGGTGGCTAAACCAGGATAAATCCTTGTGTTTGATTCTCTCAACCTTATCTCTTTACATTTGTGCATTTACTTTATATGCTTTCTTGAATATTACTCATCTTGGTTTATTTAATTTGTGAGTGAAGTATTCAATCTCATTTATCTATTCACTTCAATTATCCAATAGCTTCAACGAAAATTGTTTAACAAACGTTTTACGAAAAATTTGCAAAAATATTTCATAAACTCAATTCACCCCCCTCTTGAGTTTGAGGCCACTTGGCTAACATGAAAAGTGCTTTATTTTGTAAACGGTAGCAAGCACCTATTAAAGCTTGTATACATAGTGAAAAATCTCGACTTTCGAGGACTGGACGTAGACCACAAGTGGGTTAGTAGTTGAACCAGGATAAATACTGTGCCTGCTTTTCTCTTCCTAATCTCTTTAGTTTATGCAATTTTAATTTTCTGTATATTTATTTTCTGCTACTTTTGTTGTTTCTTTTCTTCTTCTTGTTCCTTCTGTGCATTTATTTATTAAGTTTTAATATTTGTATTTTATTTTAAAAGAGGTTTTGCGAAAATTTTTATACTCAATTCACCCCCCTTGAGTACTGGAAGCCACTTGGTAACAACCCCAATAGGATACATCGATACCTAGCTGACCTTGAGGAAAGATTCCCTCTTCAAGACACTCAAGGTCAAGTTTTTAGTGGTTGGCTATCCTTCAGCTTATAACATCATACTAGGTTATCCTTCACTCAACATTTTTGGGGCAGTGATTTCCAAATCCCACTTGGCCATGAAGTTTCTAGACCACCAGGGCAAGGTCATCATAGTCAAAAGAGACAAGCCATGACGAGAAGATGCTACAACAAAAGCCTAAAAATCACCAAGAAACCTCAAACTATGGACTAACAAAACAGTCCAGCTTCAGTCACTATAGACCCCGTCAACATTCTCTTGACTGAATTGGATGTTCGTGAGGAGTGGTACATGACCTTAACTTGATGGAGAACTACAACCGTTCCAACTTAGCACTAAGCCAGACTAGGTGACCAATATTGGAGGACATCTGAAACAGGAAGAGAGAGCCCATCTAACCGAGTTTCTGACGAAAAACAAAGATTTGTTCACCTGGACCTCCATTGACATGTTAGGGCTAGACCTAGAGTTCATCTGCCACTAACTCTCTATCATAAAAGATGCGAAACTGGTGGCCCAGTTGAAAAGGCAAGTAGGACCAGAGAGGCAAGAGGTCATCCAAAACCAGGTAAAAGAACTCTTGGACGTCGGATTCATCAGAAAAGTTTCTTATACCACTTGGCTCTCTAATGTGGTCTTGGTCAAAAAAGCCAATGTGAAGTGGCGTATGTGTATTGATTATATCGACCTGATCCACTTCCCAACATTGACAAATTAGTAGACAACTCGTTCGGATTCCAATTACTTTCCTTCATGGACACCTATTCTAGATATAACCAAATTCCTATGAACCTGGAGGATGAAGACAAGATCACCTTTATAACTGAGATGGGAAGCTATTGTTACCGAGTCATGCCGTTCGGTTTAGAAAATGTAGGAGTGACTTACTAACGAAAAATGAACAAGGCCTTTGAAAAAAATTTGGTAAGATGCTAGAAGTCTACATTGATGATATGATTGTCAAGACAGCAGAGACCAATGACCACATCAAAGATCTAGAAGAAGTGTTCACCCAGATACGAAAGCACAACATGAGGCTGAATCTAGAGAAATGCATCTTTGGTGTTAAGGCTGGAAAATTTTTGGGGTTTTTGTTAACAAACTGAGGTATTGAAGCCAAGCTAGAATAATACCAGGCCATCCTCGATATGTGCAGCCTACAATCCGTGAAAGAAGTACAATAACTAACAATTCAGATAGTGACCCTCACACATTTCCAAGGCTGCTCAAAAACCTCTTCCCTTCTTCAAAATCTTAAAAAAGGGAAAGAATTTTGAGTGGACCTCAGAGTGTGAAGCCGCCTTTCAAGAGCTGAAGAAGATACTATCCACACAACTAATTCTGACAAGAACAGACACTTTATACCTATCTCTCTATCAACAATGAGATGATCAACTCAATTTTGATAAAAGAAATGAAAGAAAGTTAGAGGTTGATTTATTTTATCAGTAAAGTCTTGCAAGGCCCTGAGATCTGCTATCAAAAGATGTTGGGAATTACGGATACATCACGCAGTGGAAAAATAGGATTCCCATCGAGGATCCATGCGAAAAGCTATAATCTAAGTTTTTAAATTATTTACCTCTTGAAGCGTGATCAAAAGGAAGGACGTGAATCACCAACACCGTAATAGAAACGATGTCTCTGCGGTATCCACACGAACAGACTCACGAACGTCCAACGTCCGTAAAGAGAAGCCTCACGTCTCTCACACAGTGCTAGTTGAAAAGAAAAGAGAAGAAACCTGTCGCTCACTTACTCACTTTTCTGTAGGTGTGGCTAGGGTTCTGAATTGTATCTCTTAGCAGCCCCTTAGCAATACTATTTATAATAGTGACTGCCTTAAGTGAGTGTGAGCAGCAGCAAGGTAAGCTATGCAACCCTAGACTCATCTGTTATGAGTCTGGTTCATATTTGAATCCGAGTCCAACTTGGATCCATTGCTCCAATTTTAGTCTGCTCTATGTGTGTGACCCTGCAGGTTCTCATTACGTTTGCAGTAATATTAAAATCCCATTTTAATATTACAAGCAGTGAGTAGTATCTAGCAACACATCGCTGCTACCCAAGTAATAAGAATGTCAGTGATTTGACATAACCTTTCCGTGACTAATGTTTCTGTGTCATTTAGTCCATTTGTCAAGATATCTAAATTAAACATAAGGCATGGAATGCATCACCCTTGCATAGTCTAATCTTTCATTTCCTGATATTCAAGTAGACTTTGTAACAACAAATGAAATCAATATCTCATATTAGCTCATTTGAGCATGGCCATGCATTTCACAGTCTCACTCAATCAGGGGGCCCGAAGATATCGCTCCTGTTATGTAGGAGTGACAAATCCCATCTAGGTCACTCACATCCCTTTGCATGATTTGGGGTATGTCCAATAACCAACTTTACAATCACCTTGTTACAGATGATGTTTGATGGCATTAAAACACACAACTCCTCATGTAGGAATTATAGTGATTTCAGGTCAAAGGACCACAGACACTATTGTCACTATAAGAATCACTTATGATACTCACGTAACGATCCATGTAGCGTTCTCATGGCGGGTCAATCCAGTACATAATTACTCTAATATATGTACCCATGTGAAGACTTGATATTTCATATCTATGACTCGTGAGATGTGGTCATCAGTCTATGCACATACTAGTCTCAATGCATTATTGTTGTCCTAGTTAACAATAATACTTGACTAGGGACATTTAAGAATAGTGTTCTAACCAAAAGGATCTCACGATCAAGTCACCCACTTGATGTCCTATGGCATCAAACTTACTATTCTAAGGACTTTATTATGTTTACCAAAAAAGAACACAATAAATGAAATGCCTCATATATTAAAATAAGCATAATAAAATGTATGTAAATACAAAAAAAGTATCAGCCTCTAGGGCATACACTAACAGAAGACTGAGATATTGGCCATAGCATTGTTGATTACTGTAAGAAGGCTAAAATAGTACTTTTAGTGTCAGCCCGTGAAAGTGAGGACAGACCAGCCAATCAAGCAAGTTATGTATAAGCCAGATCTCGTAGGGAGAATAATTGCTTGGTCAGTGGAACTCTTCGAGTTCGGTATTACTTACAAGCTAAGCCCAACCATAAAGGCTCAAGTATTATCCGATTTCTTGGTTGAGCTCACACAAGATTTTGGCCATCCTAGAGCGCATTCCTAGACCATATACATCGATGGATCATCGAATCCCAAAGGGATCCGTTTCGGAGTAATGTTGGAAAACAAAGTCAGCTTTGTGTTGGAACATTCTCTGAGGATCGAGTTTCCCACTTCAAACAACCAAGCTAAATATGAAGCATGTATCGTAGGCATCAACATGGCAAAGGAGATGGGAGCCACAAATATAGTCCTATGTAGTGACTCACAACTAGCAACATCGCCGATCTAGGGCGAATACTAGGCTAAGGAGCCCCTATTGCATAATTACTTAGCCAAAGTCAAGAAGTTGATGGAAAGCTTTGATAGTGTTAAGGTAGAGCACATCCCAAGGGAGTAGAACTCCAGAGCCGACATCTTATCAAAGCTTGCCAACACCAAGAGCCCTGGTAATAATAGGTCAGTGATCTAGGACACCTTACTCATTCCCAATATTACGAACAATGAAGTCCTCCTATTGTAAGATGATGAAACACTGGATGACACCTATAGTGGCCTACCTTCGTAATGGTGCATTACCTAAAGATCATAAAGAAGCCCAGAAAATAGTACGAACAGCGGCTTGGTACACCATCTTTGATAACCAACTATATCATCCCAAGTTCTTTTCTCCTCTCCTTAAGTGCCTTGGACTTAAGGAGTCAAAATACATTTTGACCGAGATTCATGAAGGAAGCTCTAGTCATCATCTTGGAAAAAGTCCTTGGCAAGGATAGCGTTGAGGATAGGATACTATTGGCCCACTATGGAAGCTGACAACAAGGAACACGTACATAAATGTGACCAATGTTAACACCACTCTGACATATATGTAGCCACACCAGAGGAGTTATCTACGATGTCCATCCTCTAGCCATTCTACTAGTGGGGGATAGACATCTTAGGTCCTTTCCCCTAAGCACCAGGGCAGATCAAGTACCTAGTAGTGGCTATTGATTACTTCACAAAGTGGATTAAGGAAGAATAGCTATCCACTATCACCTCTATGCGAATTTAAAAGTTCACTTATAAGAACATCATTAGCAGGTTTAGAGTCCTAGAGTTAATTGTCACGGATAACAGAACCCAATTCACAAATCAAAAGTTCAAGAATCTCCTAGCTAGTCTCAAGAACAAACAGCATTTCACATAGGTGGAACATCCAAAAACCAACAGGCAAGCTGAAGCTGCCAACCGGGTTATACTTAAGGATAAAAAAGAGACTTGACAATGCTAAAGAGAATTGGATAGAGTAGCTCAATCATATCTTATGGGCATATCAAACCACGCTTCATTCATCCACAAGAGAAAATCCCTTTAAACTGACCTACGGTTGCAATGCTATGATCTTGGTGGAAATAGGAAAGTCGAGCTGGAGAAAACAAAACTTTTTTGAAGAAGCCAATGCGGACCTTATCCTCCATGAATTGGACTTGTTGGAAGAACAACTCCACATTGCTCATATCAGAGAAGTTGCCCTTAAACAGAGGATTGCTGTATATATAACTCTAAAGTGATTCCATGAAAATTTAATCCTAGCAACCTCGTCTACATAGAGCAAATATCGAAGTGAAAAATACAAAGGATAAAAAGTTAGCTCCTAATTGGAAGGTCCATACAGGATCGTATCCAAAACTAACACAAAAGCCTAAACTCTAAAAACTCTAAAAACTCTCTTCAGTAAAACTATTAAAAATTTCTAGAATGCAGACAAGCTAAAGAAATATAATAGTTAAATGTCTCCTTTAGTATCGTTATCATGAATAAATCAGATGTTATTTTTTTAACACTTGTTTACTTTATTCATCTATGACTACTACAACCCACGAGGTTATCATACCTTGCTGAGGTCCGAGTAATACAAGGTCCGAAGAGGATCAGAAATGCCAATATCTGTACATGATGGCTAAATAGGGGAATCCACTTAATCGGTATCCGACTTCAAGGAATGCATTCAAGGGTTTTCACCTGTACCTTAGTGAGCCTGACCTTAACCCATAAACTAAACAAGTTTATAAAGGTTAAGCGTATTCGATTATAGCCTGGGGCAGTTGACTCCACACCAAGAGGTTTAGATGTCAACTATATTCTATAATTTCAATATTAAGCCTAACCCATAAGCATAAAAAAGGTTTAACATGGTTGTGAGCATTAGACTATTGCTCAGGATAGTGGACACCACTCTAAGAGGCTATTGTGTCATAACTTTACACTAAAAATTTTACTAAGTGGCAAACATTTCTAAGCAAACCCAACCACTAAGATCAAGCTTTGGACCTATCTCAGTTGGGAATATACAAGTGTTCATTAAGTCTAAAACAGCTATCAAGATCAAACGTTGGACCCATCTCAGCTGAATAAAGGTAAGAATACTCTAAGTATGAACAGAATCATTGAAGATCGAGTAAAGAAAATGAAAAGATAACAAGAATATGAGGAAAAATACTAAGTACTAAAATTAAAAAAGATGCTCGAGATCAGGACTTGTTCATTTACAAATGTTATGAAAACCACATGGAAAGGGCAAAGTAAAAAGGAAAATTTTGATCAACTATCCTCTAGGGTTACCTCCATAACCGTCTCTGAGGTCCTCACCTCTATCTGGACATCCTCCAACACCCTATCTCCCTTCTCTTCACCGAGGTCCACCAAGGAGTAACTTGGTCAACTAGAGTAGTCACGGGAGTGGTATTTATAATTTGACCATCTCGAACTAACTTCATTAAACCAATTCCATCATCATTAAATTTGGGTTCAGAAGGTGGAGTTGGGCGAGAGTATTCACGAATGATTCATCCACAGACTTTGACCATTCATCTTTAAGCACCATAATCTTTTCATTCAGCTTAGCTTCAGTCTGATAGAGAAATTTGTTTTCAGCTCAGAGAGCGGTTAGAGTAGTCTCGGTAAAAGCTATATGACCCTTCAACGTGTTTTCTCGAGCCACTCCTTCAGCGACTTGGACCTAGAGTAGTTCATCTCAACAAATTGAGCCCGAAGATCTGTCATCTCGATAGCCACCTTAAGAATATGGGAGACCCTAGACTAGAGCCTGGCAATCTCGGCCCCGCACAACTCGAGCTATTGAGTGACTTGAGCCAATTGCCCATCTTTTTGGGCTACAACTAGCACAATACTATATTTTTCACCCTAGTGTGTGTTGAGCTCTCTTTCCAACTTTTGAGTCCCACAAATGGACTCAAAAGCCCCCTCTAGAAATCAGAGGATGAAGGCATTATGTAGGCACCAAACTTGAGCATCTTGGAGAAGATCCACCCTATCATGCTCTATTAACACGTCTAAGTTAGCAGAAGACAAAAGAGTGTTTTTAATGAACCTTGTGGGATCAACCCATTTGCCCCACACTGACCCAAGAGTGAAATAAAGTGGAGTGCCCTCTGGGATTGTAAACCCCAGACCGGTAGGAACCTCGGCAAGAGCAGCTTCAAAAGCCGACCTCTTACCCCTCATTTCCCTCATGTTGTTAGCCTTCCTCTTCTGTGGTCAAAGAGGTTACGCAGGGAAAACGAGCTCTGTCTCTTAATTGTAGTGGGTGGATGTGGAGGAACTGCAATAGTGACTCTTAGAGTAGTAACTGGGGCCCGTGATCCAGAAGCTCCTGCTCTCCTAGTCTTCAAACGTTGGGTAAGGAGCTCGAATCCACCGAAAGGCATCATGCTTTCTACATACAAAAAAGCAAAAAAAAAAATAAGTGTTACAACACTTAAGAAAATTTTGAAATACAAGACAGATATATATAAGATGAATACCTAATAGTGACCTTATTGAGTAAGAAGGCTCGTCGAGGATATCTTTACAGTATATGTCCTCACTCATATCGACCCATTCAATAAGAAAATGAAGGACCTCAACCTCATCCATAGGGAGCTTAGATATCAGAGTTTCAATCTTTTCTATCCTCCATTCCTATACAACACGAGTCTAGTATAAATAAAGATGGGGTTCACCATCCGGGGTAACGAAAAAATATGTTGACCCTAGAGCCCCCTCAATTATGAAGAAATCATTCTTGAAGTTTTTGAAGGATTCTTGATATGGTTTGAACACTTTGCATACCTATCTCACAAAGTGACTTACCCTTTTTTTTATGACTATTCCTAGAGGGTGAGAATTGGGTGAAAAGGAAGAAGAAGGATCTGATGGAATACAGCCACTCGAAAACTCGACACACGAGTTCGAAAGCCCGGATGAACCCCTACGCATTTAGATGCAGCTAGGTTAAAGCCACACGCAAACGGTTGAGAACCCTAATCTCAAACTCAATGAATGGAAGCTGAACCTTGATCCTTGTAAAGAGTTCCTCGTATATATAAATGAAGGATTACCTTCTGTTCGCGTAGGGTAGACTATTTCTTCCTCAAATGGATAATGGATGACGAATGGCGTACTCTCTGTCTTTCAACCCATCAACAGTCAATTACAAGTATTATTGATTCTCATACATGTCCTTAGCATTTATGACACTTGAGGGAGTCCCCAAGAGCTCTCAGTCGACCCATTGATATAAGCCGACATCACGAGGGAAGATAAGCTCCCTGTGTTCTCATAGAGCCGTTCTCTGGGTTTGAGCCATAACGTCACCTACATAGGTCACACTTATGTTAGATTCAGAAAATGATTCACTAAGTTTTCTAATTCTAGCATGAGCTCGGAGAGTAGACAAGCTGGTCTTTGCCTTGCCAACTCTCTAGCATGATCTGCTCTCTGGATTGCCTCAAAAATCCTCATCCTAGTTAACGACCCCAAACTACTATCAGAATCCCCACCACAGCTCGACACCTCCGCCATGACTAAGGCAGTGGGGATGATGAAGACTAACAATCTCTACAGAAACACCACTATTTTGCATTGTCTTCTCACTATTATTCCCTGATATTTTCCTATCACAAAAAAATGTTTTCATAAAGGACAAATAGTGGAGAATGAGAGTACCTTGAGTTTAAATGGTGCAAAAGGCTTCAAGAAATTTGAAAACCACCAACAACCATTATTGGTACTCACCGAAAATTGCCTTGGTTCACTAGAGGAGAAGAGTAGAAATGCTAGAGAAGGAGAAAAGTGGGAAGAGAAGCCCTCCACTCCTATTTATAAGCTAAGAAAACCTCCCCAACCATTATCATGAATGGGGGCAGAAGCGTCTCTTCCATGTTGTTTTAAAATTTAAAAATGACTAATGATGATGTTACGAATCCCAAATGGCAGCTTCCACTATTCTTCAACCACGTGGCGTACTATTTCTAAACAGCGCAGTTGAAAAGGCAATGCTCAGAAGGATCAGAAACGAAGTAACACATGACATTACAGGAAAACATTCAAGCCGAATCACAACCTTGCATCATGATATCATGGTAAACCATAACACGGATCTTAGTTTGTAACCAAATTACTCTCAAAATTGGATGGGCCCCATAAAAAAATCTACATGGCACCCCTATTGCGTATCCAGATAACAATGTGATGACTTAAGCAGAGTGATCCATTTCAGATCCTGACCTTACTCATTAACACCGAGGATTCTAAGACACATTACAGACCTCGACCATTTGGAAAGACACCGCGAGATCTAGCATTTATATTATAACTTGGATCCATTTGTCCTATGTGTGTCGTCTGCTCCTGCTAAACTCAGATATCTTGACACTTAGCTGTCACATCTAAGCGCCAAGCTGGGGGTAAATATTTTGGACTAGGTTTTAGGTTAGTGGTTTAGAAGCAACCACCAGAATAGGATCTCAAATATTTATGTGCGCTATTAAATAAATTTACCTATTTATGAGACATAAATCTCTCATAGAATCCCTCATAGATATAGACACTAATTATATCCCTCATAAATAGAGAAATTAGTTATAAGAGATAATAATCTCATGGATTTTGATCCTAAATAATAGCATTCAATTCTGATTGAACTACGATTATCATCACTCGAGATGCTCCTATAAATATCCTACAAGGTTTCAAAGGTATGTATCTAATTCCAAACACTACTTACCTTGTGCACGGTTTAACTTGAGCATCGGAGTGCCTTTTGTAGGTACCCACCCCTCACACCATTTTTGCTACCACCATACTATGGAGGATTACACCTTTAACCACTTATTCAGGTATTGTAGATATTAATGCATATATGTAGAAAATCCAATTTATATACTTTTCATGGATATTTTCATAGTAACAGTTATTCTTATTGTTGCTCTCGAATTTTGTCAAACTATTTTTGTCTAGTCATATACAAATTCATTATATGCTAGGTGAATGTCATCTTATTTTTCAAATGCATGTATAACTTATCACCTGATACTAATTTATCTAATATTCCTTCATATAGTTCACCATCACACTATCCACATGTACATTCAGATGCTGACATCACATAACAGTTTCAGTTTGTTAGTTAAGTTTCAGTTAGCAAATTTATTTTAGTTATTATCCTAATAGTGTATATAAGCATCAAGAGATCTTGTAATAATTTGATGATTGAGATCATTCTTTCATTTTCCACTAAATAGCAATAAGAAAATTTCTCTCACTTTTCTTCAACTTCCTTCATTTTCTCTATGATTCTTATTATGGTATCAGAGCTCTCATGCTGAGAGCTCTGCTGCACGATCTTTGGAAAACTCTTGAGGCTAGTCAACAATAATAGATTTAGTGACTAATCCCATAATTCCTTTCTTCTTGCATCCTAACGAAAGTCCCTCATTAGTTCTTGTCTCTTCTCCGCTCACTAGAAACAACTATCACACATGGAGTAGAGCCATGAAAATGGAACTTGTCTCTAAGAACAAGATGAGGTTTCTTGATAGCTCGATACTAGTTCTTGTGATCACAGATCCATTGTATTTGGCATGGGAAAGGTGCAACACTATATGCTGGTTTCTTGAATCATACATAATGTCACACCAAAGTTACAGAGTGTTCTATGGATCGATCGAGTCATTAGTATTTGGGACGAACTCAAAGAACATTTCTCACAAGGTGATGTTTTCAGAATCTCTAAGCCCAAAGGAGAAATTTATTCCTTTAAGCAATGGGAACTTTCTGTTACATCATACTTCACACAAATCAAGATCTTGTGGGATGAGTTTGAAAATTTCAGACCTATCCCCAATTTTCGTGTGGTGATTCTTGTAGTTATGCTGCTTTTCTTGCAATAAAGAAGTAAAAGTAGAATGATCATGTTATTTGTTTCTTGAATGTATTAGGGGATCAATCTCAGAATGTTAGATCTCAAATTATGCTTATGGACCTAGCTTCCCTTAATCAATAAAGCATTTTCTCTTATTATTCAACAAGAAAGGTAAATTGTTAATCATTGGACCAAAAGTCATGTTGAGTGCTACTAACAAAACCCAATTATACAAGTTGCTAGGCAGTTTGGCAAAGGACAAGGAGCTAAGGCTAATGTGAAAATCTACATATATTTGGGAAGAAGGGATAGAGAATGGATATATGCTACAAAAAGCATGGATATCTAGCAAGATTGAAACCAAAGAACCCACGATCTTTTGCTAATGTTATTAGCTTGAATCTAGATCTCATAAGCACCAATGAGGATGATCTATGAGTGGTTTTGCAGAATCCATAATCCTTTACACAAGAGCAATGTCAGGGTCTCCTAGCCATGCTCTAAAATTCACAATAGCAACTTTCTTCCCATGTGTCTAATCAAGTCAGTACAACACTTGATGCTGTCACACTTGATGTATCCAATCCCTTTATTCCTTTAGCTTTAGGTACATCCTATCTTGTTTCTCTAACTTAAGTTAGTAGGTCATAGACACAAGAGCTACTAACCACATTTCTCATGACTTGAGTCTCTACCACCTATAAAACCATTAAGCCAATTTTTGTAAGATTACCAAATATAGTCATATTTATGCTCAACATTCAGGAAAATTCCATTTCTCTTTAGACTTTTACCTTGTATATTGTATATTCCGCAATTTACCTTTAACCTAATCTCTGTAACAAAATTGATAGAGTCCCTTACTTGTAAATTGACATTTCTTCCTTCTAGCTACTTAATTCAGGACATGACTACTTCTTCGAAGAGGATTGGTTCAACTGAGATCAAAGAGGGATTGTACTACCTGACAAGTCTTGTATCTCAACCTCTTCAATTATTAAAGTCTTAGTCTTTTACAAAGTCCTGTAATATTCTTTTTTAATGTAACAATTCAATTTTCAATTTTAGTTTTGATCTTTGGCACTTTAGGTTAGGTCATCTCTCTCATGAGAGACTCAATGTAATTCATTCTCAGATTCCTTCCAATACCATGTTCAAAGTTGTCCTATGTGACATTTGTCACTTAGCTAAACAATGAAAATTGCCATTTCCTACTAGCATTTCTAAATATGTCAAGTCATTTGAGCTTGTTCATACTAATATTTGGGGACCTTTCATTGTTCCTTCTTTACAAGGACACTAGTCTTTTCTAATTATAGTGGATGGATGATTTCTCAAGATACACTTGAGTGTACCTTATGAGATCTAAAAGTGAAACTCAAACATATTATTTCATTTTTCACTTTAATAGAAACACAGTTTAACACTAAAATTCTAAAAAAATTGAACTGATAATGGATCTAAGTTTGTACTATAAGACTTTTGCAATCATAAGGGAGTCATTCACCAAAGAGCATGTATTGAGACTCCACAATATAATGCTACTGTGAAGAGAAAACATTAACACATTTTAAATGTGATAAAGGTCCTCTTATTTCAGTCCCATCTACCTAAGTGTTTCTGGTTACTTACTTTCACGCATTCTATTTATCTTATTAATATGATTCCCACTCAACTTCTTCAAAATAAGAGTCCTTATCAAATGTTATATCTTCAGTGTCCTAATCTCTCTCACTTAAGATTCTTTAGATCTCTTTGTTTTGCTTCTACTATATCTGTTCACAGGAAGAAATATGACCCTAGATCCAGAAAAAAGCATCTTTTTCAGTTTCAGACTTGGAACAAAGGGTTTTCTACTTTATGATCTAAAGTCTAGAGAAATCTTAGTGTCTAGGGATGTCCTGTTCCACGAGTTAGTTTTTCCTTATCAACAAAAGGTTGACATCACCTCTAGTCCAAGTCCTTCATCCTCCACTGTTCCTTTACCTTAGTTTGACATTTCTCTTCCTGAATATACTGATCTGGTGCAACTAATTCATTGCAACACTCCATCATTGCCATCACTAATATTGATTCCATTCCTCACACTACTGTCGATGATAGTCCTAATTCTCTTAACTAATTAGTTGATCCTGTCAGTCTTCTTTATGTTCCTGTGCCTCAAAGACAGTCTCTGAGACCGAAACATAAGTCAAGATACATGCCAAATTATCATTGCAATCTCTCAACCTTAACATAAACCAATTCTACTTCAGGTATTCTATATCATTTATCTTAAGTCCTTTCCTATGATAAACTCTATCTCACTCAGAAAAACTTTAGTCTTTCAAATTCTACTCAATTTGAACCCAAAACCCATGCCAAAGCTGTCAAGTATGAATGCGAGAGATAGGCTATGGACTCTGAATTAGCTGCACTAGATCATCATAAAACCTAGCTTCTCGTAGAATTACCAAATGGGAAATACACTATTGTATACAAGTGGGCATTCATAATCAAGTATAAAGTTAATGGCACTATAGAAAGGTACAAAGCCAGACTTGTGGTCAAGGGTTACACACAAACCAAGGGAGTGGATTACCTAGAAACCTCCTCACTTGTGGCAAAGATGACCACTATCAGGGTTCTTTTCTCTATTGCTGCTGCCTCTAAATTGGCAACTTCACTAGTTGGATGTCAACAATGCCTTCCTGCATGGAGATCTTTGTGAGAAAGTGTATATGACATTGCCCTTTGGTCTTCATCCCACAGGTCCAAATCAAGTATGTAGGCTCACCAAATCTCTCTATGGTCTTAAGTAGGCTAGCATGCAGTAGTATACCAAACTGTCTGTTGCCTTGATTGCTTCTAGATACTGCCTCTTCTCTGCAGACCATTCCTTGTTCATCAAAAAGCAATGATTGTTTCACAGCACTCTTAGTGTATGTGGATGACATCATCTTAGTAGGGAATTACTTAAATAAGATTATGAGCAACAAGTAACATTTGGATTCTAAATTTAAGATCAAAGACCTTGGCCGTTTGAAGTTCTTTTTGGGATTGGAAGTAGCCAGATCCTCTAAAGAAATTAGCCTCTGCCAAAGAAAGTATGCTCTGGAAATTCTCTCCACAACTGGTGTTTTGGCAAGTAAACCAGTTAAGACACCTATGGAATATTCCCTTAAGCTGCAACAAGATCAAGGCACACCTTTAGACGATGCTTTGGAAGCTACTAACTGTAAAGTGCAGTGGCTTCATTTCCCTCTTCATGATCTTCACGTTTAACACCCTAGCCCAACTCTCATCTACTGTGACAACAATTCTGCCCTCCAAATTATAGTGAATCCCACCTTCCATGAACGAACAAATAATATTGAAATAAATTGTCATATTGTCAGGGAGAAAACCTATTTAGGTCTCATTCACCTCCTTCCCATTTCATCCTTCCACTAGACTACTGATATTCACCAAAGCCTTATCCCCCAAACCTTTTTCTTATCAACTTCTCAAATTAGGAATGATAAATATTTTGCACAAGGGGGTACCGTTAGACACTAATTCATCTTATATTCCTTCAAATAGTTCACCATCACACTGTCCATGTGTACATTCAGATGCTGACATCACATAGTGGTTTCAATTTATTAGTTAAGTTTCAGTTAGCAGTTGTATTTTAGTTATAAGCTTAACGTGTATATAAGCATCAAGAGCTCTTGCAATTATTTCATGATTGTAATCATTCTTTCATTTTTCATTGAATAGCAATAAGAAATTTTCACTCAACTTTCTTCAACTTTCTTTGTTTTCTTTCTGACTCTTATGATAACTTTATTTTTTCAATGGCGATAAAGGATTAAATTACTTTTCTTTGCAAAATCTATAGCACATAATATACCAGTTTCTAAGCATTTATATTTATTTCTTACTTTAAAACATGTTTATATTATTTATATGTTAAAGATAGAAGGAAAACAACAATTTAACATTTTTATGTTATGTATGTCTTTACAGGATTCAAAATGATTAAATAAATATATTTATGAAGGCAAACAACCAAGTTACTGTTGTTCAACACAATGTATAAAAAGCATACTTAATAAGGTGTTCTATTTATTAGTTATTTTTCTACATATATATCAATTGCTTCAAAATGTTATTATATAAATATTAGTTATTGTATTAGAATTATTCAATTATTTTAAAATGAGTTCACCGTGCATCACATGGGTATAGGTATAGTATAATGTTAGAAGAAAGATATATTTCTCGAGTAACAACAGCCTTGTCCTCACCCCGTTTAACCTATCTCCTCTTCATTATGAGTGATCTCTGTAACACCCCCTCCTCCTTCGAAGGGCGTTATATTTTGGGACCAAGTTCTTGAAAAACTTTACTCCAAAATATGAAATATTTGATATTATTTTATTACGGATTTTCAAAATTCCTTTTTAACGAACGACATAACTTACCACATTATAGAGACACAAGATATAAGAACTGAATAATAGACTTTAAATAAAATAAAGTTTACTACATCCATGAGTACATTATACTTACATTCCAAAAGCATAAAACTTACGTACTCCTATGTTGGGAATTGCGGATCAAAATATCTCGCAGCGGAATAATAGGATTCCCACACAGGATCCATGCGAAAAATCCATAATCCGAGTTTTTTTTTAAAAATTACCTCTTGAAGCGTGATAAACACAAGCGAGGTGAATCACCAACACCGTAATAGCGATGATGTTTCTGCGGTATCCACACGAACAGACTTGCAAAAGGAGTCACGCCTCTGTTTCGCGGTGCTAGCTGCGAATAGAAGAGAAGAACCTTTCACTGTCTCTCACTCACTTTCTTAGGTGCGGCTAGGGTTGTGTTGTAACATCTATAGCAGCCCCCTTAACAGTACTATTTATAATAGTGGCTGTCTTAAGTGAGTGTGAGCAGTAGCAAAGTAAGCTGTGCAACCCTAAAACCCATCTGTCATGAGTTAGGCCCACAATTGAATCCGAGTCCAACTTGGATCCTTATTGCTCCAATTTAGTCTGTTCTAAGTGTGCGACCCTGCAGGTTCTCATGACATTGGTAGTAATATTAAAATCTCATTTTAATATTACAAATAGTGAGCAGTATCTAGCAACACATCACTGCTACCCAAGTAATGAGAATGTCAGTGATTTGACATAACCTATCCGTGATCAATGTTTCCATGTAGTTTAGTCCCTTTGTCAAGATATCTAGATTGAACACAAGGCATGGAATGCGTCACCCTTGTATAGTCCAATCATTCGTTTCCTGATACTCGAGTAGACTTTGTAACAATAAATGAGATCAATATCTCATATTGACTCATTTGAGCATGGCCATGCATTTCGCGGTCTCACTCAATCGGGGGCCCGAAGATATCGCTCTGTTATGTAGGAGTGACAAATTCCATCTAGGTCACTCACATCCCTCTCGCATGATTTGCGGTATGTCCAATAACCAACTTTATAATCACCTTGTTACAGATGACGTTTGATAGCATTAAAACACACAACTCCTCATGTAGGAATCGTAGTGATTTCAGGTCAAAGGACCACAAACACCATTATCACTATGAGAATCGCTTATGACACTCACGTAACGATCCATGTAGCGTTCTCATGGTGGGTCACCCAAGACATCATTACTCTAATATGTACCAATGTGAAGACTTGATATCTCATATCCATGACCCGTGAGATGCGGTCATCAGTCTCTACACATACTAGTCTCAATGTATTATTATTGTCCTAATTAACAATAATACTTGACTAGGGACATTTAAGAATAGTGTTGTAACCAAAAGGATCTCACGATCAAGTCATCCACTTGATGTCCTATGGCATCAAACTTACTATTCTAAGGACTTTATTATGTTTATCAAAAAAGAACACAATAAATGAAATGCCTCATATATAAAATAGCATAATAGAATATATGCAAATACAGAAAATGTTTTAGCCTCTAGGGCATACACCAACATCCTAGTAATATGTACAACTACCATATAAAAACTAAACTTAGCCCAAGGCCAAAGACTTGAAGAATAGGGTCCTGCACCCGATTTTCTCCCAGATCCTCTTCGGGATCCCTAACAGACAAATTCCCCAGTCGGGGCATATCACCACGGGCGGGAGTCCGAGCAGTCAACTCCATAAAGTCTTCCCTTGGGGTAGCTCTACGATTACCCCATAACTCCCCAAGAGGTATACAAAACTCCAAGCAAACAGCTACACCCACAGTAAACGTAGCAGCCTCATGTTGGGTCCTGCTCCAAAACGAGGTAACATCTCCGACATACTGAATGCGTCCCATGTCCTAATGGACGTGCCATGATTCGACGCCCCCATGAAATTGAAGTCTAATGAAATCTCACAGATCTTGCCTTGTCGCCATTGCAGTCTTCATGAAACATAAATATAGAATAGAACAAGCAGACAATACAATGAAGAGGTGAGATCTCGTACATCAATACCATCATGGCAGCAAGAAATAGTAAAGACAATAATGCCTTTCATACACAATAATATGAAAGAATAACATGTAAAATCATATTACTACAGGAATATTATAGAACAACAGGTATAATTATGTTAATACAAGAATATTACAGAACAACAAGTATAATCATGTCATCAGTTGATAGATAATTCGACAATGTATATCTCAATACAGGAATACTGACTATGCGACAACAATAAGTATACTGACCATGCACATGCACAGTGTGTATGCTGACCATCCTTATGCATGATGCAACCAGTTCCTACTCCATGGAGGTAAACACAATTCGGAGAGAATGATCCAGAAGACAGTGTTTGTGTCTCGTTAGCCTCAATTTAAGTGCTATTATTTTCTCAATTGCGCATCATGGCTCACATCAGACCGGCTACACTACATCGTGATTGGCGATAGTGTCTTGGTCTAGATCATCGGTGCGTTTGCGTCGGTGCGTTTGCATCGGTCTGATCCACGATATATTAGGAATTACGATTACATCATGCAGCGGGAAAAATAGGATTCCCACCGAGGATCCATGTGAAAAGCCATAATCTGAGTTTTTAAATTATTTACCTCTTGAAGCATAATCAAAAGGAAGGACGTGAATCACCAACACCGTAATAGAAACGATGTCTTTGCGGTATCCACATGAACAGACTCACGAATGTCCAACGTCCGCAAAAAGGAGTCTCATGTTTCTCACACAGTGCTAGCTGCGAAGAGAAGAGAAGAAACTTGTTGCCCTCTCACTCACTTTTTTGTAGGTGCGGCTAGGGTTCTAAAATTGTGTCTCTTAGCAGCCCCTTAGTAGTACTATTTATAATAGTGACTGCCTTAAGTGAATGTGAGCAGCAGCAAGGTAAGCTATGCAACCCTAGACTCATCTGTTATGAGTCTGGCCCATATTTGAATCCGAGTCTAACTTGGATCCATTGCTCTAATTTTAGTCTACTCTATGTGTGTGACCCTACAGGTTCTCATTACATTGGCAGTAATATTAAAATCTCATTTTAATATTACAAGCAGTGAGCGGTATCTAGCAACACATCACTGTTACCCAAGTAATAAGAATGTCAGTGATTTGACATAACCTTTTCGTGACTAATGTTTCCGTGTCGTTTAGTCCCTTTGTCAAGATATCTAGATTGAACACAAGGCATGGAATGCGTCACCCTTGTATAGTCTAATCTTTCATTTCCTGATACTCGAGTAGACTTTGTAACAACAAATGAAATCAATATCTCATATTGACTCATTTGAGCATGGCCATGCATTTCGCGGCTCACTCAATCAAGGGGCCCGAAGATATTGCTCCTGTTATGTAGGAGTGACAAATCCCATCTAGGTCACTCATATCCCTCTGCATGATTTGCGGTATGTCCAATAACTAACTTTATAATCACCTTGTTACAGATGACGTTTGATGGTATTAAAACACACAACTCCTCATGTAGGAATCATAGTGATTTCAGGTCAAAGGACCACAGACACCATTGTCACTATGAGAATCGCTTATGACACTCACGTAATGATCCATGTAGTATTCTCATGGTGGGTCAGTCCAATACATTATTACTCTAATATGTACCCATGTGAAGACTTGATATCTCATATCCTTGACCCGTGAGATGTGGTCATCAGTCTATGCACATACTAGTCTCAATGCATTATTGTTGTCCTAATTAACAATAATACTTGACTTGGGACATTTAAGAATAGTGTTATAACCAAAAGGATCTCACGATTAAGTCATCTAGTCGATAACCTATGGCATCAAACTTATTATCCTAAGGACTTTATTATGTTTATAAAAAAAAACACAATAAATGAAATGCCTCATATATTAAAATAAGCATAATAGAATGTATGTAAATACAGACAAATGTATTAGCCTCTAGGGCATACACCAACAATCTCCCACTTGCACTAGAGCCAATCAGGCATATGTCTAATGCTTAAAGACCTAGTGTGACCCTCATGCTTCTGCTGTGCAAGAGGCTTCGTCAGTGGATCAGCAATGTTATCATCTGTTAGTACTCTGCATATCTTCACATCTCCTCTATTGATGATCTCTCGAATGAGATGGAAGCGCCTAAGTATATATTTGGATCGCTGGTGAGATCTAGGCTCCTTAGCTTGTGCAATGGCTCTATTATTATCACAATAGAAGTCCACTAGGTCCACAATGCTAGGAATAGCACCAAGTTCAGCAATGAGCTTCCTGATCTAAACGGCCTCCTTTGCTGCATTGGAGGCAACAATATACTCAGCCTCTGTGGTAGAATCGGCAACTGTCTTCTGCTTTGAACTCTTCCAGCTCACAACCCCACCATTTAGGCAAAAAAACATAACCTGATAGGAGTCATCCTTATCGGTTTAGAAGCTAGCATCAGTGTAATCCTTTACAACTAGCTCTTCCTCGTCTCCATATACCAAGAACGATTCCTTAGTCCTTCTCAAGTACATAAAGATATTCTTGACAATAGTCCAGTGACTTTCACCGGGATCAGACTGGTACCTACTCGTCATCCTCAAAGCATACGAGATATCTGGTCGAGTACATAATATGACATACATGATAGATCCAATTGTAGATGCATATGAAATCTTGCTCATGCGATCCCTCTCATCCTGGGTGGAAGGGGATTAAGCCTTAGATAGGCTTACACCAAGTGACATAGGCAAGAGTCCTTTCTTGGATTCATGCATGTTAAATCGTCTTAACACTTTGTCTATGTATGTACTCTGACTTAGGCCAAGCAGTCTCAATGATCTATCTGCATAGATCCTGATACCTAACACATAGGTGGTTTCGCCCAAGTCCTTCATAGAGAAGCAGTTCCTTAACTAAGTCTTTACGGACTGTAGGGTAAGGATGTCATCTTCGATAAGTAGTATGTCACCTACATACAATACCAGAAAGACAATAGTGTTTCGACTAACCTTCTTGTAGACACAAGATTCTTCTTCATTCTTGATGAAACCAAACTGTTTTTTCGTATCATCAAAACGAAGATTCTAGCTTCTAGAAGCTTGCTTCAATCCATAAATAGATCATTGCTACTTACACACCTTTCCAGCATCCTATGGAGTGGCAAAACCCTCAGGTTGTGTCATGTACACATCCTCGAGAAGATTTCCATTAAGGAAAGCAATTTTGACATTCATTTGCCAGATTTCATAATCATGGTATACTGCAATAGCAAGCAATATCCAAACAGATTTAAGCATCACAACTGAGGAAAAAGTCTCATCATAGTCTACACCATGAATTTGTTTGAAACCTTTAGCCACCAATTGCGCCTTAAAGGTATGCACATTACCATCTATGTCAATTTTTTTCTTGAAAATCCACTTGCACCCAATGGGTTTTACCCTTTCAGGTGGGTCAACCAAGGTCCATACCTGGTTGGCATACATGGAATCCATTTTAGATCTCATGGCCTCAAGCCATTTCTCAGATTCTGGGCCAATAATGGCTTCCTGGTAAATCACAGGCTCATCTTGATCCATGAGCAATACGTCACCTTATTGGGTCATGAGAAATCCATATCTCTCTGGTTGATGACGTATCCTGTTAGACCTACGCAGGTCTTGTGCTACTAGAGCAGGTTATTGTTGCACAACATTTTGTGCAGGCTGCTTTATTTTCACCATTGGTTCATTGCTGCTTTGTGAAACTTGAACTTCTTCAAGTTCTACTTTTTTCCCACTAGTTCCTTTGGAGATAAACTCCCTTTCTAGAAACATAGCTGTCCGTGCGACAAACATTTTTGCCCTCGGTAGGATTATAGAAAAAGTATCCCTTGGTTTCCTTTGGATACCCCACAAAGAAGCATTTATCTGATTTAGGTCCAAGCTTATCAGAAACTTGACATTTCACATAAGCTTCGCAGCCCCAAATCTTCAAGAAAGACATATTGGGCCGTCTCCCAGTCCATGTCTCATATGGTGTCTTTTGAACCATCTTAGATAGAACACAGTTAAGTGTGAAAGTTGTTGTTAACAGAGCATGTCCCTAGAAGGAGCCTGGAAGGTCTGCATGACTCATCATGGATCAGACCATGTCCAACAAGGTCTGGTTTCTCCTTTCAGAGACATCATTCCATTGTGGTGTTCCTGGTGGAGTGAGTTAAGATATTATCCCACACTCTTTCAGATGATCATCAAACTGTTGGCTTAAGTATTCTTCTTCTCGATTTGATCGAAGGATTTTAATACTCTTGCCAAGTTGGTTTTGTACTTCATTCTTGAACTCTTTGAACTTTTCAAAGGATTCTGATTTGTGCTTCATAAGATATATAAATCCATATCTACTGAAATCATTAGTAAATGTAATGAAGTATTGAAAACCGCCCCTAACGAGTGTGTTTAGTGGCCCACATACATCACTATGTATAAGGCTTAAAAGATCACTAGCCCTTTCACCTTGTCCAGTGAATGGGGCCTTTGTCATCTTCCCCAATAAACAAGATTCACATGTCTCATATGATTCGAAATCAAACGAGTCCAAGAATCCATCTTTATGGAGTTTGGAGATGCGTTTCTCATTTACGTGGCCCAAACGACAATGCCAGAGAAAAGTTAGGTTCAGATCGTTTGATTTAAACCTCTTTGTATTTATATTATAGACGGGCGTTTCGAGATCAAGGTCATAAAGTCCATTACTTAATTGTGCACTATCATAAAAAATATCATTCATATAAATAGAACAACATTTGTCCTTTATAAAAAAAGAAAAACCTTTCTTTTCCAAACAAGAAGTAGAAATGATATTCCTGCTAATAGCAGGTACAAAATAGCAGTTCTCTAACTCTGTTATAAGCCCAGTGGGCAAAGATAATAAATAAGTCCCTACAGCTAATACAGCAACCTTTGCTCCATTTTCCACTCGTAGGTCGACTTCGCCCTTCGTCAATAGTCTACTGCTCTTTAGATCCTGCACATTTACACAAATGTGAGATCCACATCCAGTATCTAATATCCATGATGCAGAAGTAGATAAATTGACTTCAATAACAAAAATACCAGAAGTGGAAGTCTCACTTCCCTTCTTCTTTTTGACCTCCTCCAGGAACTTGGCACAATTCCTTTTTCAATGTCCGGTCTGACCACAATGGAAGCATGTACTTTCCTTAGCCACTCCACCCACTGGTTTCAAGCCAGAAGTGCTGGGCTTAGACTTATCCTTGCCCTTGCCCTTCCAGTTGTCCTTGGACTTTTTCTGCTATTTCTTGCCCTTATTCTTTTGGACCATCATTATGGCCTTTCTTTTGCCTTTTTTAATGTTCTGCTCAGCAATTCTTAATATGCCTAGCAGCTCTGGTAGTGATTTGTCAATCTCATTCATGTTATAGTTCATGACAAATTGACTAAAACTTTCTGGCAACGATTGCAGGACTAAGTCAGTGGCTAACTCTTGGCCCAAAGGAAAACCAAGTCTCTCTAGGTTTTCAATGTACCCAATCATCTTGAGTACATGAGCACCAACAGGGCTTCCTTCTACCAGCTTACACTGAAATAGTGCTTTAGAGACCTCATATCTCTTATGCCTGGCCTGCTCTTGATAGAACTTCTTAATGTGTACGATCATATCGTAGGCATCCATGTTCTCATGTTGCTTTTGGAGCTCAGAGTTCATGGTGGCCAGCATAAGACATCTGATGTCCAAGGCATCATCTTGATGATTCTTATAAGCATCACTTTCAATTCTAGGGGCATTAGCAGCAGGTGGCTCAGGAATAAGCTGTTCTAGTACATATATCTTTTTCTCTTGCTTGAAGGACAATTCTCAAATTCCTGTACCAGTCTAGAAAATTCGTTCCAGATAACTTGTCTTTCTCAAGGACGGATCACAGTGATAAGTTACTTAATGTGTTTATTGGCATAGTAATCTATCAACAGAAATATGCAAAATATAAGTATCATGCCATAAATATATTTAATGAGGTCTTTTAATTAAATATACCTCCCACTATTTTATTCAAGTCAATGACCCTCAGCATTGACTCGAAAAATCCTATCGTAAGATTTTCTAGTGGGCCAAGATCCATATTTCACCTAGTTTTGGGTCAGCTTTAGCTAATCACCCAAAATTCGGTTATTTAGGTAGGAAACACTTTCCAATTACATCACATGTAACTCTTGGATAGTTAGGTGAATAACACTTATTCAAATCCATCTAATGGACCAAAGCCCAACTTCATGCCTTTAAGCCTTCAATCCTATTGAAATGACCTAGTTAAGTCAGACCTAATGTTGGCAGTTGGATATTACCTTTATCCCATCGCGTCTTACTAATATAGATAAAGTCATCCTGTTTTGGCAGACCTGCACTTGATTGATACTAGTCTTGATAAGTGCCACACATTGGAAGGCATCACATAATGACTTAATATTTGCGTTGAGCAAATTTATTATTATTATTATTAGATCTCACTATTTATTAAACTATTTATCATACCATAAACATTATCCATGCATCTCAAACATAAAAAGCATATAATAAAAGTGACATGGTTATGCCCCCTAAGAGAGTAGCATTAACTAAGCCAACTTCACGAAGCGTCTCCCATCAACGTCCTCACTTGATGCCTTCTTCTTGCCTCCACATCATAATTACATTATATAGAAACCTCTTTTACATTCGAAGGGAGTTAGGTAAGAAGAGAATGTACAATCAGAATGTAGAGAGAAAGGCACGACACGCAGGTCATATTTATAAAAAACCAAAATAGCATAAAAAGAGGACTAAGGCCATAACCATGCACCATGCATCACAAAGAACATATAAACTCATAACAATAATACATAATTATTTTCGTGAGTCATAAAATTGGATAGAAAATATTACACTTTAGAATAACACACTACGCAGTGCCTCGGCCAGAAAAATTGAACAGAAAACAAGAGGTGAATTTCTTATGCCTCCCTTGACGGCTTGAACCCTAAACTGAAAATGCATGAACGCCTCATGCGCCGCGGGGAACCCTTGTGCTACTGTTCAACACTTGAACCCTTGCGCCTCCTTAACGGCTTGACATCAACACTTGATGTTGCTGCCGTAATAGGGTTTCCAAAACCCCTTATGCTGCGCCGCTCATGCAGAAACAAGGATTCCATAACCCTCGCTGCCGTAAAAACATGCATCTCAAACAAAACAGTTTTCACAGGACATATGAACATCTTCATGGGTTTTTGAAAACAACATCTCAGTTTTGCATACAACACATAAAATAGAATATGTTTTCAAAGGGGTTTCACTCATTTTCTGAAATAACATATTAAAGATCACATCTTTCATCAAAAATAAGAACGGAAAACATGTTATCTCATGCAAAACGAAAACAAAAAACTGAATCATGGTTTTGCAAGACTCTCTGATACCATTGTTAAGAATTACGGTTACATCACGTAGCGGCAAAAATAGGATTCCCACCAAGGATCCAAGTGAAAAGCCATAATCCGAGTTTTTAAATTATTTACCTCTTGAAGCATGATCAAAAGGAAGGACGTGAATCACCAACACCGTAATAGAAATAATGTCTCTGCGGTATCCACACGAACAGACTCACAAACGTCCAACGTCTGTAAATAGGAGCCTCACGTCTCTCACACAGTGCTAGCTGCGAAGAGAAGAGAAGAGAAGAAACATGTCGCTCTCTCACTCACTTTTCTGTAGGTGCAGCTAGGGTTCTGAAATTGTGTCTCTTAGTAGCCCCTTAGCAGTACTATTTATAATAGTGACTGCTTTAAGCGAATGTGAGCAGCAACAAGGTAAGCTGTGCAACCCTAGACTCATCTGTTATGAGTTTGGCCCATATTTGAATCCGAGTCCAACTTGGATCCATTGCTCTAATTTTAGTCTGCTCTATGTGTGTGACCCTACAGGTTCTCATTACATTGGCAGTAATATTAAAATCCCATTTTAATATTACAAGCAGTGAGTGGTATTTAGCAACACATCGTTGCTACCCAAGTAATAAGAATATCAGTGATTTGACATAACTTTTCTGTGACCAATGTTTCCGTGTCGTTTAGTCCCTTTGTCAAGATATCTAAATTGAACACAAGGCATGGAATGCGTCACCCTTATATAGTCCAATCTTTCATTTCCTAATACTCAAGTAGACTTTGTAATAACAAATGAAATCAATATCTCATATTGACTCATTTGAGCATGGCCATGCATTTCGCAATCTCACTCAATTAGGGAGCCCGAAGATATCACTCCTGTTATGTAGGAGTGACAAATCCCATCTAGGTCACTCACATCCCTCTGCATGATTTACGGTATGTCCAATAACCAACTTTATAATCACCTTGTTACAGATGATGTTTGATGGTATTAAAACACACAACTCCTCATGTAGGAATTATAGTGATTTCAGGTCAAAGGACTATAGACATCATTGTCACTATGAGAATCGCTTATGACACTCACGTAACGATCCATGTAACATTCTCATGGTGGGTTAGTCCAATACATCATTACTCTAATATGTACCCATGTGAAGACTTGATATCTCATATCCATGACCCGTGAGATGTGGTCATCAGTCTATGCACATACTAGTCTCAATGCATTATTGTTGTCCTAATTAACAATAATACTTGACTAAGGATATTTAAGAATAGTGTTATAACCAAAAGGATCTCACGATCAAGTCATCCACCCGATAACCTATGGCATCAAACTTACTATTCTAAGGACTTTATTATGTTTATCAAAAAAGAACACAATAAATGAAATGTCTCATATATTAAAATAAACATAATAGAATGAATGTAAATACAGACAAATGTATCAGCCTCTAGGGCATACACCAACACAGCACAGGGGAGCTACTAAGTGGCCATTGTGGACACCCGCGCCCCGATGCCCCCAAGGTCAACTCGTGACTTACACTACGACCATCGCACCTGCACTAAGGTGTAATTCATCTCCTAGGCATACAACCTTAACAACAAGTCATTTTGACTTTCACAATGCATGATCACATGACATGGATGAACAATATTCATGAATAGTATAAGATCCACCAATGAGCCACAACAGGCTTAAGTCAATCACTGTCATTCTTGGGTCCAGTACGTCAGCCTGATAACACAATGCTAATATATTCTTTCACAAGGTATCTCAATTGCGCAAATTCAAGAATCATCGCTTTCAAACCACATGAAGCATTCTCAAGAATTTTTCTAACATATAGAACCATTGTTTCGCCTTTAGGCTTTAATTGTAATACTTTCAAGAATAAAGTAGAAATTAATCCTAGTCACCAGACTTTTCTAACTAAGTTCCTTGAGTGACCTTTCCTCATATCTTTCACGAAAAACCTAAAAAGAAACCACATTGTCGTAACCTCACAATTCTTTTCCTTCTTCCCTAAGTCTTTCAAGTTTTCACTATTTCTTTCTCAAGCTTGTTTTTCCTCTCAAGACCAAAAATTACTCTTTTGCTTAATGATAAAATTTATTCTTTTTCATTATTATCTTATAAATCCTAAATTAAATTTCTTTATCATCAAACTAACTAGTTTCACCACTAATAAATCATTTTCATTATTCCAACTATCACCAAACTTATTTCCATTAATATAGCCAAAAGTTATTACTCTTTAAATCATAACATTGTGATCATCTGCTCTTTTTACTTATAAATCCTTTGATCCTAATTTAGTTACTAAACTATCTAAGTAATATTTTCTAGTATTCTTTCCAAAACTTCCATCATTCTAACTCTAAATAAAATCCTTTCCATTTAATTCATCAAAAATCATCTTAAATAAAATATTTTAAGTCTTCAAATTACTTCTCCATCCAATTGTCAAATATCATAATTAAAAATCAATTCTTTTCAATAGTAAGAACTTTATTTCTTTCCTCTTTCAACTTGTAACCTCATAGATCATATTCTTTCCACCTAATCATTTAAGTTCTTAATCAATAAAATATTTTAGCCTCAAAAACCCTATTTTTCCACAACATGACCGTGAGCTACAATGGGTATTGAGACCAAAACACTTTTCCTTTCTAGCACAATTCAAAGTATACAACATAATTTTAAACATCAAAATCATACTATAACAAGTTCATGCATTATTTCAAAGCAAGAAAATCACATAAAACACATAATCACAAATCACAAAATCATACAATCATGGTGAGTAAATCCTCACATGGATGTATCACCCACAAATGAATTCGTTCCTCACCACCATGAGTGGTTGATGAAGTTAACCTCTCTCTTACCTTAAGAGATATCTGATGATCACATATTTGATACATTAATAAGCCTTCATTTTTAGTCATTTACACTTTTTATGTACTTAATTTATTGATTTTGATTATGTTTTGTAAGTTTGGACTCAAATTGGACTTAATTGAATTTTTCAGCATAATTTACGTCTTACGTTATTTCTGTATTTGGGCTATATCTTGGGATGTAGGTGGTCTAATGAGGTGAATCTGATGGCATTTGAAAGATAAGAGAGAGTTCTACAACTTTTAAGAATACCTCAAATGCCCAATCACACGAGTAAATAACTCAAATTGGGGTTGAAGTAAGAACCAGAGTGCTTTTCCTGACAGCTTAACCTATGTATACTGTTCATCACATATTTTAGGATAAAAGTTGTCAAATGGGCTAAAATTTGAATGCTGAATATTTAATACCCATATCTACAACTTTCATGTTGAACACTTTTCCATAATCGGACTTCTTGAAGGTGATATTGGGCTTGAAAGTCAGAACAGAGGAGCTGTAACTGGGCCTGGGTAGTGTTCAGTAATTTGAATGTATCTGGAGTTATAGAAATGATATTGGACTCAAACTAAGGCCATTTGAAAGCTAAGATCCAGGCCTACAACTTTTATGAAGATCACTTGGTTCAAAAATGACGAATGCAATGATTTTAGAGCTATATGATTTCGGAGATAAGGAATCTCCATAATTTCTCACTCACCTAAAGTCATTTGGCATTTTCCACTCATTTTCCACTCATCCACCCACTAATGACTCAGCCCCCTTGTCATTTTGTATCTCTAATCCTTTATAAAAGGGGACCTTGGCAGATCATTAAGGGTGTTAGGTGTTAGGTACTAAAATAATGTTAGTTTGTTACTCGGTTTTCTTATAGTAATTTTCCTTTGTTCTAAATTAAAGTCATGTTCTTCTTCTTCTTCTTCTCTCTTTCTTTTTTATTATCTATGAGTAACTAAGTTTCATTTTGCTTGGGTGAAAGAGTGAAGCTCTTAGTAATGAAATAAGGTTAGATTAATTTCTCTCTTGTGCTTAAATGATATATTTTCAAGTGGTCATTATACGTATTGTATTTTGTTTCCAATCAATTTAGCAACCCTCCTTGTAAAGTGGAGTTCTTGATTTATTGTAGACAAGAGATTGGCACAATGAATGCTTTAACCCATTTACAAGTGGTGGTGTTAGAAATTCTCTTTATAAAGTGGAGTTCTTGATTTGTTGTAGACAAAATATTAGCACAATGAATGCTTTAACCCATTTATAAGTGGTGGTAATATTTTTTAGAAACATAATATAATTACGTATATTATTTTAATTAGACTTTTAACATTGTATTTTTCGATTGGAATCTCCATATTGCGAGGATTCTAATTGAGTTATAAAAGAAATTAATCTTATCTTTACTTTATTTACCAAGAGTGGATCTTTAAACCCAAGTAAATAATTTTTATCGTAGTAACGAAATATTTACTTCACCATAATTAATCTTCAACAATTTCCTGTGGATCGACCTCGGACTCTTGAGAAATTTATTACTTGAGACAACATGCACTTGGGTTCGCAATGCAACAATTAATCCTGCATCAAGTTTGTAGACTTGTTTGAAACTTTTAATTGTGCATCAAGTTTTTGACGCCGTTGCCGGGGACTTGATTTGAAAACTGAATTTCTGGTGTAAAAATTTTGTATATATACTAACATACTAACTAGTGGGGGAACCTCTCCCTTTTTAATTTCTGTGCATACTAACTTGTGGGGGAAACTCTCCCTAATTTCTACATAATCTTTAATCATTAATGAAATAATCTTTCTTCTTCTCTTCTCTCTCGCTGGAGCAAAAAATCGCTTGCCGATTCTCGATTTTCATATTTTATATTTACTTTCGTACTTTATTTTTTTTTATTTATTTTCTATCATATTTTTGTTTACTAACTTACTAACTCTCTTACTAACTATCTAACTTTTTACTTTATCAGCTATCTAACTTTTTACTTTTCTGCTTCTAGTATTTTAATTTATCTGTATACTAACCTTTTAATTTTTATGCTTATTAACTTATTTGGTGGTTGGTTTATACCACACCTTTGTTAATATTTATTGGACGGTTTATACTGCTAGCTTGTACATTTTCTTTTCTATTGTAAGTTACTTGTTTATGCTTAATTGGTATCGTGATTTAAATTCTGGTCGTTTGGTTAGAGTTAATCCAAGTATTTTACATATTGATTTGTCTGAATCACAATCACACATTAAGCACAATGGCTGAAAATGAAAGTATGCATGATGAACATGAAAATCAACCGTTGCGAACCATGCGTGAGTATTTGCAACCATCTCAAAATTCTAGTCCATCATGTTTTATCTTTCCACTCAATGCTAACAATTTTAGATTCAAGCCAGGTATGATTTATTTACTTCCTAATTTCCATGGTTTAGAATCTGAAAGCTCATATTTACATCTAAAAGAATTTGAGGAAGTATGTACTGCTTTTCATAATCAAACTTGCACTGAAGAGGTTGTTAAGCTTAAATTGTTTCCTTTTTCTTTAAAAGATAAAGCAAAAGCTTGGCGTAACACTTTGAAACCAAGATCAATTAGCACATGGCAAAAAATGGAAGGTGAGTTTTTAAAGAAATTTTTTTCAACACATAAAACTAATGCTTTGAAAAGACAAATCTAAATTTTTTTTCAAAATTCAAATGAAGCATATTTTCAAAGTTGGGAACGTTTTAAAGATTTGTTAAATTCTTGCCCACATCATGGTTTTGAAAAATGGCGCACTATAAGCTTCTTTTATGAAGGGTTAACACCCGAAACTAAACAATTTGTGGAAAAATGTGCAGTGGTGAATTTCTTGATAAAGAACCTGAAGAAGCTTTAGACTATTTAGACTATTTGGCTGAAAATTCTCAATCTTAGCATGATACTAATTCTTCTAAAAATTCAATTAGATCTAACCTTGCAAGTGCTAGTAAAGGAAAATATCACCTTAGTCAAAAAGAAGATCTAAATGTTAGGTTCGCTAGTTTGGCTAGAAAGGTTGAAGCCATAGAATTAGGAAAAATAAAAGAAATCAAATCTGTGCAAAATAAAGAAATTTGTAGTATTTGTGATGAATTGGGACACTCAACAAATGAATGTTCAAAAATTTCTATTTTTAAAGAAGTTGTGCAAGAGCAAGTAAATGCAATGAACAATTTTAAAAAGCCATTCACTTCTTCTTTTTCAGATACATACAATCCAGGATGGAGAAATCACCCGAACTTCAGTTGGAGGACCAACAACCAGGCACAATTCATGCAACCATCACCTCCTTAGGCACAGCAAGATTCTCAAAATCCTCAAGGATATGCACCCTATGTCCCACCATATAGGAAGAACCTTGAAGGAACATTGCATGCATTCATGGAAAAACAAGAGGCCATCAATAACCAAAACACTCAAGCCATGATTGACATAAAAGACACTCTTGCTAAACTTTCTTCTACACTTGCCATTCATGAGAAAGGAAAGTTTCCCTCTCAACCTCAACCAAATCCCAAGGATCAGTTTAGCCTAAATGAGGGTAGTTCAAAAAGTCAAAAAATAGATCAAGTCAACTCAGTGATAACTCTTAGGAGTGGAAAAGTTATTGAAAAATAAATTCTAGAACTTTTTGAGAAAGATGATGAGTCAATTCTCAAAGATGAGGAAGGAGTTGATAAGCCACCTAGCCAAAAGGAGATCAAACCCTCGTCTTCACCCCCATTTGCTCAAGCATTAAACAATTCAAGTAAAGTGAATCATAACAGTGACATTTTTGAAATCTTTAAACAAGTGAAGGTCAATATTCCTCTGTTAGATGCTATCAATGATTCCTTATTATGCCAAATTTTTGAAAGACTTGTGTAATCTTTGTTAAAAGGAAACATAATGTGAAAAAGAATGCATTTTTGGATGAACAGGTGTAAGTTCCATTATTCAAAACAATAATGAGTTGAAATATAAAGACCCTGGTTGGTTTCATGCATTATTGGTGAACATAAAATTGAACGAGCTTTACTTGATCTTGGTGCTAGTGTTAATTTGCTTCCATATTCAATTTATCAGCAACTCAACCTTGGTGAGTTAAAACTAACTTCTGTAAATCTTCTACTTGTTGATAGATCAATTAAAATTCCAAAAGGAATAGTAGAAGATGTGTTGGTACAAGTTGATAAATTCATATATCCTGTGGATTTTATTGTCTTGGAAACTGAACCTATGGTTGATAGTTCTAAGTCAGTTCCTGTTATTTTGGGTTACCCATTTTTAGCAACATCTAATGCTTTGATAAATTGCAGAAATGGAGTGGTGAAGCTAACTTTTAGAAATATGACACTGGAACTTAATGTTTTCAACATGTGCAAGCAACCATATGAAGTTTATGATGAAAAGGAAGAGATTGAAGGGATTGAGGCCATTATAGATGATCATCTTCAAATTAGGAGTTCTTCTGACCCATTAGAAATTTGTTTAATTAATTCATTTAATTCAGCTACACAATTAGATAATGATGTTTCTGAAATATGCTCTTTGCTTGACTGTACACAGGAAATAAAATACAAAGGAAGGAAGCCAAGGTTCGAAGAGCTAAAATCCATGAATGATGATACCCATAAAGAAGTACCCACACTAGAACTGAAGTCATCACCTGATGGGTTGAAGTACACATTTTTGGGAGAAGAACAAAGCTCTCCAGTGGTAATTTCCTCATCCCTGACCAAAGAATAAGAAGATAAGTTGATAGAAGTACTTAAAAGGCATAAAAGTGTAATTGGATGGACATTAAAGGATATAAAAGACATTAATCCATTAATCTGTACACATAGAATACATTTAGAGGATAATGCTAAAACATCTCAACAACCTCAAAGAAGATTAAATCCACACATGAAAGAGGTAGTTAGAGCTGAAGTTCTTAAATTACTTGATGTTGGAATTATCTATCCTATCTCTGATAGCTAGTGGGTAAGCCCTACACAAGTTGTGCCTAAGAAATCTGGAATAACAGTGGTTGAAAATGAAAAAGGAGAATTAATACCTACCCGAGTCTCATCTAGTTGGCATATGTGTATTAATTTCAGAAAATTGAATGCAGCCACTAGGAAAGACCATTTTCCATTGCCATTTCTTGATCAGATTTTGGAAAGAGTAGCAGGACATCCCTACTATTGTTTTCTTGATGGTTATTCAGGATATAATCAAATACCAATTGCATTAGAGGATCAAGAAAAGACCACTTTTACTTGTCCCTTTGGCACTTTTGCATATAGAAAAATGCCTTTTGGTCTTTGTAATGCTCCGGTAACTTTTCAAAGATGCATGCTAAGTATTTTCAATGACATGATTGAGCATTATTTAGAGGTTTTCATGGATGATCTGACAGTTTTGGAAATTCTTTTGAAAATTGTCTTGATAATTTGGAAAAAGTTCTTAAAAGATGCGAAGAAAAAGGATTTGTGTTAAATTGGGAAAAATGTCATTACATGGTTACCTCAGGAATAGTGTTAGGTCATGTGATATCTTCTAAAGGAATTGAAGTTGATAAGGTCAAAATTGAATTAATTGCTCATTTGACATTCCTAAAAACAGTCAGAGAAGTTCGTTCCTTTTTAGGACATGCAGGATTTTACAGAAGATTTATAAAGGACTTTAGTGCCATATCTAGACCTTTATGTAATCTTCTAACAAAATATACACCATTTGATTAGACTCAAGATAGTCAGAAATCTTTTAAAAAATTAATCGGTTTTTTGACTTCTGCTCCTATCATGCAATCTCCTGACTGGTCTTTGTCTTTTGAGTTGATGTGTGATGCTAGTGATTTTTTTGTTGTTATTTGTTTTAGGCCAAAGAAAGGAAGGTAAGCCTCATGTAATTTATTACACAAGTCGAACTTTGAATAGTGCATAAATGAATTACACCACTACTGAAAAAGAACTATTTGCTGTAATTTTTGCATTGGACAAATTTTAAGCTTATTTAATTGGTTCGTCCACTGTTGTTTTCACTGATCATGCTGCTGTTAGATATTTAATGTCTAAACAGGATGCCAAACCTAGGTTGATACGGTGGATCTTGTTGCTTCAAGAATTCAACATCACAATAAAAGACAAGAAAGGAGCCGAAAATGTTGTTGCAGATCATTTGTCAAGGCTGACAACAGGCTCATCTTTTGATAGCACACCTATCAATGATTCTTTTCCCGATGAATTTTTATTTTCTGTCAATTCCATGCCTTGGTTTGCTAACATTGTCAATTTTCTTGTAACAGGTAAGATGCCGCCTCAGTGGACACACCAAGACAGAAAAAAGTTTTTGATTGAGGTGAAAAATTTCTTTTGGGATGACCCATATTTGTTCAAATATTGTCTTGATCAAATCTTTCAGAGATGTGTACCTGACAATGAGGTAAGTAGTGTCATTAAATTTTGTCATTCAGAAGCATGTGGAAGTCATTTTTCTTCAAAGAAAATAGCTGCGAAAATCTTGCAGTGTGGATTTTATTGGCCCACTTTATTCAAGGACGGTTATACTTTTTGCAAAAGTTGTGAAAGTTGTCAAAAATTAGAGTCCATTTCTAAAAGAAATATGATGTCTTTCAACCCTATCCTTGTCATTGAAATTTTTGATTATTGAGGAATTGATTTAATGGGTCTATTTCCATCATCTTTTGGATTTGTGTATATTTTGGTTACAGTTGATTATATCTCAAAATGGATTGAAGCGATTCCATGTCGGCACAATGATCATAAAACTGTTCTAAAATTTTTAAAAGAAAATATTTTGAGTCGATTTGGAATTCCTCGAGCTAACATCAGTGATGGGGGAACACATTTTTACAATAAACCATTTGAATCCTTAATGAAGAAATATTGCATTACCCACAAAATTGTAACCCCTTATCATCCTCAGACAAGTGGACAAGTTGAATTAGCAAATAGAGATATTAAACAAATTTTGGAAAAAATGGTTAACCCAAATCGTAAAGATTGGTCTTTAAGACTAAACGATGCACTTTGGGCTTACCGTACTGCTTTTAAAACATCTTTAGGCATGTCTCCCTATCGGTTAGTTTATAGAAAACATTGTCATTTGCCTGTAGAATTGGAGCATAAAGCATTTTGGGCCATTAAAGTTTTCAACTTAAGTCTTGATGATGCTTCCAAGTTACGCAAATTGCAATTGAATGAACTTGAGGAATTAAGAAATGATGCATATGAAAACTCAAAGATTTATAAAGTTAGAACAAAAGCTTTTCATGACAAATCAATTTGGAGAAAAACTTTTGAAATTGGTCAAAAAGTTCTGCTTTATAATTCTTGTCTTCACCTATTCCCTGGAAAATTGAGATCTAGGTGGATTGGTCCTTATATTGTCAAACATGTGTATTCTTATGGGACCATAGACATTGAGAATCCTAGGAATGGTATTGTATTTAAGGTTAATGGACAAAGACTCAAACCATTTCTGGAACATCAAGTTGTTGAGGTGGAATCCATTTCTCTTTCTAATCCTTGTTATGAGTAGAATTTATTCTAATGATGTTTCTTTTCTTTTTTTTACAGTTCTTTGTGTTCCCGGTTAAATGGCGGATAACGGTACTCCGTGACTCTCAAGTCGGTTTGTTTTTTAGTTTCCCATAATAACTTATTTCTTCTCCTTTTAAAATGGATGTCATTCTCTCAAATCTAAGAAATAATTTTCCTTCTCTCCCTCTAAATGCTCTAACAAAAGTCTATGAAGCTAGGTGTGAAAGACTGAGACTGTTAATGTATAAGGGCATCCTAGAAGATATACGCTGGATAATCGAAGCAAAGATTCCTTTAGCTGGTGAATCTTCAGATTCATTTGTCCCATAAATGCCTGGTCTCGGTAAAAGTTCTTTTTCAAAAATGAGAAGAGCAAAAAGAATGAAAGTTTGTTACAAGTGTGCACGATGGAATTGCAACACGCGATGTCGCTCTTTGGGGATGGTTTCTGTAAACAGAGAAGATAAAATATTCTTCATTAAGAATGGACTGAGTAAGGAGTCATTAGATAATATCTTATTGACTCTTGAGACGCATTCTTGTGGAGTTATGCAGCGTGAACTTCTTAGTTTGTGGAATCTCTTCAGAGACGAGCAAGAGCATTATAGTCTTGGGAATCTGACTCAAAAAGACCCTGTTTGCCAATTTATAAGAAAATTGGATGGGAAGCTTATCCTCGACTCATAGAAGGCGTTTAAGCCGTTTCTGGACGTGAAACCAAAGGAAGATGTGAGCCACAATCACAACAACATGTATATATTATCTTGTACATCTTCAAAAAAAAAAAAAAAAAAAGAAGAAAAAAAATAAAGAAAAAGAAAAAAAAAAAAAAAAAAAAGAAAAGAAATAAGAAATAAATAAAATAAAATAAAATAAAAAGAGGCGAAACTTCGGTTGTACTTGGTCTTTAATTAGATTAGGAGCCCCTGCCAGTGGCAGACCCGTCATTGACTCGGGTGGACCTTCGCACGTCGATCGATAAATAAGGTTCATGTGCCATGCTCTGTAGAGAGCCACGCAAGCATTCCCAAGTTTTAACCAAAGGCTCTGCTTGTTGATGGACAGAAAGAAGCGTCCCGTGTTTGCATTCTCGCGTGACAATGCCTCTGAGCTGGATCCTATGATTTAATGCCATGAGCTCTTCAGCGACCTCTCACTGGCTGTGGTCGTTGGTGGTAGCTTTCAGATTTGTGCACTTTAATTAGTGGCGTCGTAGCTTAATCCAAAATATCTCTCAAGCGGGAGGGAGAAGAATGCCCAGATTGGCTGAGCCGTCTTGGTATTACTGCACTTATGACGCGCAGTATCAAGATCTGTCATGAAACCTGTACATAAAGGTATGTAATCATTTGTTATTATTATTTTATCTTTATATGATTTTGTTAAATTTTGGTTTTGGACAGACGATCCTTTGGATAGGATCTTTCGAGGGTTTCTAGACTTCTTTACCTTGATGGTTTTCTTGAAATAAAAAAAAATAACAAATACAAAAACAAAAACAAAAACAAAATTTTGTTTCTTAATTTCAAACTCTTCTGACAACAGCCAACCTACCCATATAGGTATTATCATTACTTTTTCTATTCTCTTCCCTATTTAAACACTACATTTCTTTCACTTTCCTTCAACTTAAAATCATTCAAAGGGAGTGTGAGTGTAAAATGAAGAGAGCTTCTTCTTCTTCTATTCGTAGACTTACTAATATCTGTGTATTTTGTGGGTCAACTTATGGGAAGGGTTTATAGTATGTAGATGCAGCAATCACTCTTGGTCGAACACTTGCTGCGAGAAAAATTCATTTAATATATGGGGGAGGTAGCATTGGGTTAATGAAGGCTATATCACTTGCTGCACATTTAAAAGGCAGTCAGGTTTTAGGTATCATTCCTAGACCTTTAGCTCAACAGAATATCACTGGAACAACAATTGGGGAGGAGCTTCAAGTATCATCTATAAATGAACGAATGAGGACAATGCTTACAAATTCTGATGCATTCATAGCCTTACCAGGTGGTTTTGGTACTATGGAAGAAGTTTTTCAAATTGTTTCTTGGGCCCAACTGAACATCCACCATAAACCCATAGGTTTGTTGAATGTTAATAATTTCTTTGATAATTTGTTATCTTTTGTTAACCATGCTATGGAACAGAAATTTGTCACACCTTTAGCAAGATGACTCCTTATTTCTACTTCCACTGTTGATGAGTTGATTGATAAATTAGAAGCTTTTGTTTATGAACATGATCCAGTAACAGCTCAGATAGATTAGTCAGAAGGCAATAACAAAGGAGGCAACAACAAGGGAGGCAGCAACAAGGGAGGCAGCAAGGAACAAGAGTGTGATCTGGCACTTCATCTTTAACTTTCCTTTATCTTTGGTTTTATTTATTGTCCTTTGTTTTTGTTTGTGTAAGGTTTCTCTTTTCAGTAATTGCAGCAACAGGTAATATATTCTATCCTTTTTCCTATCTATGTTTTGACATTGAGGATAATGTTGTGATCTGGTTGGGGGGAAGGATGATTGTAAAAAAAAATTCAAAAAAAAATTAGGAAGTATGTTTGTTAATATGTTTATTGTGTTTATATTAAAAAAACTAAAAAACTAAAAAAAAAATTAAAAAGTGCGTTTGTTAATATGTTTGTTTTGTTTGTCATCAATTTATTAACAACAAAAGTAATGAGGGATGGCAGAGTAAGGAGTAAATTATTTACTCTTGAGACGCATCAAAAATTGGTGGCAGAGTAAGGAGTAATTTGGGTAGTAACTGTGGAAGCAAGTTTGCCCCAAATGGTTTTATATGTTAAGTTTTGATGATGACAAATACAAGACAAAAAGAATAGTTTGCTTATGTTCTTTGCTGCATCCTATATAGAGCATATCCATTAGTAATTGATAAATATCTTATTTGAATGTGTCTATGAAAGTCTTATATGCATGTTAAACTAACTAGAGTTATACATTTATAAATCATGCATATGAAGATATTAAATTATGATACTGGACTAACTATGCTTGTTTAAGTGAGCAATACTTTGTAGGATAGTCCAAGTACTAAGAGTGAGCATTGCAACAAGAAAGCAAAAGATCTCAATTAAGCTGAACACAAGGAGAATGTGAATGCCTATCTCATGAAGATATTGATAACATCAAAGTCATGTCAAAGATCAAGTCCAAAGGAAGTTTAAATGGTATAGCTTTTAGGACTTAGGCTCTTTATGTAAGAAGCCTTATGGATATCTCAAATATGTTTTTCAAAATCTTTACAAATGGTTTTCATATGTTAAAATGTCCAACAAACAAGTTTTGAAAAGCTAGTTATGGTGGTAGTTCAAATTTATGAAAAATAACCAAGTTTGAGTTTTACAAAACTGACCTTTAGTTACTCTTTTGATCATATCTTTCAAAATACTTTGAGTTTTGTTTTGAAACTTCTTTCATTTGAAAATAGACTCAAAGATCTTTCCAATGACTGGTTATTTGCTTTAAACGGATAATAAATGAAGAAGTTATGATCATTTGAATTCAGTTTTCAAAATTTGTAAGGAGTATTCGAATACAGCTTGTGGTATTCGAATACCACAGCACAAAAAACGTTCCTGAATGATTTTTTTAAAGGGGCATTCGAATACATGATATGGTATTCGAATACCATAGCCCAAAAGTCGTTCCAGACTCTATTTTAAATAGAGGTATTCGAATACCTCTTTTGGTATTCGAATAACAAACTTCAGAACAGCCTTTCTAACGTGTTTTAAATAGAGGTATTCGAATACCTCTTTTGGTATTCGAATAACTGACTTCTGAATGATTTTTTATGAGATTTGGAACAGTGGCATTCGAATACCACAATAAGGTATTCGAATAACCCTCGAAATTCTGCTTCTGGGTTTTGAATTTGATACGCAAACGGATTTGCATTTATCATGCTTTTAATTACACCCAATGGCTATTTTCTATCTGGCTCTATAAATAGAGGCCTTGCCTCATGTCTAAAAAATGACAAAATTTCTGAAATTATTCTGGTTATGCTAAAATGCTGGTTACATAATTCTCTCTTTTTCTCTGTGCTCTTTTGGTAAATTTCTGAGATGTCCTTAGAGAGCTTCATAGAGCTTCAAATTGTATTATTTACTCTGAGTGAGAGTTTCTCTTCATCTATATTTTTATTCTTCTATATTGAGGGTGAGGTATCCTTCAAGATTTGTAAAGGGGGTGAGGTATCCCTCTAAGGTTTGTATAAGGGTGAGGTATCCTTGCAGGCTGAGACTTTAGCACAAGGGTAGAGTTTTCCTGTGTGTGAAAAGTGCTCTTTTATGTAACGGTTGCAAGCACCTATTGAAGCTTGTACATATAGTGGAAAATCTCGAACTGTGTTTCGGGGACTAGACGTAGACCACAAGTGGTTGGTGGTCGAACCAGGATAAATATCGCACTGCTTCTTCTTCTCTTTATCTCTTTATTTTATGCAATCTTTATTTTACGTAATTTTATATTATTGTACATTTATTTATTTGCAGTTCTTAAAGCTTTCATTCTTTATCTCTCATTCCTTCTGTGCTTTTATTTAACTAGTTTTAATATTTGTATTTTAATTAAAAAAAGGTTTTGCCAAAAAAATTTAATACCCAATTCACCCTCCCCTCTTAGGTAATGGTGCCATGACTAACAAGTGGTATCTGGTGAAAGCTTAACCACTTAGAGTTAAAGATCCTTGTTTATAAGCAACCTTAAAAGTTTTTCAAAATGGAAGGTTTTGAAATTGATAAACCACCATTCTTTGATGGTGTGCATTTTGTTTATTAGAAAACTAGAATAGAGTTTTATATGCAATCTATTGATTTGGATTTGTGGAATATTGTGTTAAATGGATTTACTTATAAATCAAAACAAATTTGGAATAGTTTTGACAAAAAATGTTTTTCTTTAAACATTAGAACTATGCAAATTTTGAGAAGTTGTTTGAATGATGATGCTTATGGTAAAATTAAGAGTTGCTCTAGTGCTAAAGATATATGGGATGCTCTTAATGCTATTTATCTTGTTAACGATGATTTTGTGTATAAAGTTGTATATAGAAAGCAAGAAGAGTAAAAATCATTGAAGGAAGCCTGTCATGAAACGCATGCTCAAAGAGATGTTCAAACTATTGAAGCAAGCCAAATGCCTCTTGGTGACGATGGTGCTCAATTTGAAGAAGAGGCAAAGCAAAATAAAATTGATGAGGAAGAAGGTGATTCCCTTCAAGAGCCAAGTGTGTTAGAAATTGCGACTACTTCCTATATGGCTAAAAAGAACTTTGAGGTAAATAATTCTAAATTATATTATAGTCCTTCCTATGATGAGTTGCAAAGTGCATATAATGAATTGTATGATGGTTTGTTGAATTTAGAAAAGAAAAACTTATTATGTTTGGAAAACATTTCCTCGATTGAAAATGAAATTGAGACTTTAAAAAATGAATATGCTTTTCTTAATGAGGAAATATCTTTGAAATATGAAACCTCATCTTCTTGTGAAAAATGCGTTAATTTAGAAAATCAAGTTGATGACTTATATTCTGAATTTGCCAAAGCTAATGATTGTAATTGCTTAAATTCTATGCCTGTTAATAAGAATAAAATTAATGTTATTACATGTGAAAATTCAAGCAAGGCTTATGGCAAAATTAATTTAGAATATAATAACAATAAAATGCTTAAGTTTTTCAAAAATGATATTCAAATGATCAAGCCATCATTAAATTCAATTATTTGTAATTTTTGTGGTCATCTAGGACATATTTCTCATTTATGCAATTATAAAAGAAATCTTTATATGAGAAATTGTATGGTATGGGTTCCTAAAAATCCTAAAGGCCCTAATACTAATATTCAAGGACCCAAAATGAAATGGGTACCAAAGTGTCCTCCTAGTATTTCAATTATGCAGAATTGATGCACACTTTTTAGTTGTGGTATTTGCAAACCCAAGTGCAGGTTGTCTCAAGTAATAAATTTCTCGGTGAGTCCGAGGTCGATCCACAGGGAATTGATGAAGATTATTTAAGGTAAAGTAAATATTTTGTTACTACAGTAAAAATTATTTACTTGGGTAAAAATGATCCACTCTTGGTAAATAAAGTAAAAGTAAGATTAATTTCTTTTATAACTCAATTAGAATCCTCGCAACATGGAGGTTCCAATCAGAAAATATAACGCTAAAAGTCCATTAAAATAATACACGTAATTATATTATGTTTCCTAAAAATATTACCACCACTTATAAATGGGTTAAAACATTCATTGTGCCAATATTTTGTCTACAACAAATCAAGAATTCCTCTTTACAAAGATGATTTCTAAATTATAAGAAACAAATTATAATACGTATAATGGTTACTAGAAAATATAAATCATTTAAGCACAAGAGAAGAATAAATCTAACCTTACTTTATTACCAAGAGCTTCACCCTTTCACCCAAGTAAAATGAAACTTAGTTACTCATAGATAAGAAGAAAGAAAGAAAGAAGAAGAAGAAGAAGAAGAACATGACTTTCATTTAGAACAAAGGAAAATTACTACAAGAAAACCTAGTAACAAAATGGTATTATTTTGGTAACTAACACCTAATACACCTAATGATCTGCCAAGGCCTCCTTTTATAGAGGATTAGAGATACAAAAGGTCAAGGGGGCTGAGTTATTAGTGGGTGGATGATTCGAAAATGAGTGGAAAATGCCAAATGACATTAAATGACATTAAATGAGTGGGAAATAATGGAGATTCCTTGTCTCCGAAATCATGCAGCTCTGAAGTCATTGTATTCGTCATTTTTGAACCAAGTGGTCTTCATAAAAGTTGTAAGCCTGGATCTTAGCTTTCGAATGGCTTTGGTTTGGGTCTAATATCATTTCTACAACTCCAGATACGTTCAAATTACTACATACAGTCCAGGCCCAGTCACAGCTCCTCTGTTCTGACTTCCAAACCCAATATCACCTTCAAGGAATCCGATTCTGGAAAAGTGTTCAACATAAAAGTTGTAGATATTGGTCTTAACTATTCAGCATCCAAATTTCAGTCCATTTTACAACTTCTATCCCGAAATAAGTGATGAACAGTATACGTAGGTCAAGCTGTCAGGAACAGTACTCTAGTTCTTGCTTCAACCCCAATTTGAGTTATCTACTTGTGTGATTAGGCCTTTGAGGTCTTCATTAAAGTTATAGAACCCTCTCTTATCTTTCAAATGCCACTAGAATCACCTCCAAAGACCACTTACAGCCCAAGATATGGTCAAAGTACAGAAACAGTGTAAGACATAAATTATGCTAAAAAATTCAATTAAGTCTAATTTGAGTCCAAATTTACAAAACATAATAAAACTCAATCAATTAAGTACATAAAGAGTGTAAATGACTAAAAATGAAGGCTTATTAATGTATCAAATATGTGATCATCAAATTCCCCCACACTTAACTTTTGCACTCCTGGGCAAAACACAAAAGACAAAGACCAAAGAAAAACGACACAGACTCAAAAACTAAAAGCTCTAAAGGATTCAATGACTCAAGAAGAGCAACTAGACATTCAAGGATCAAAACATTCATGAGGTAACATGTCTTCGCATCTCAAACTAACAAGCAAGGAAACTTCAGTTAAAAAGAATGAATCAAGAATGATAGATCCTCACAGAATTCATTCTCAATCTCTCAAGTGTTTAAAAAGGTTAGTATTTCACTCTATTCAACTCATGAATAATTGCACTACCATAAGCTTGCTTATCTTCTACTTCTTTGCTACTCAAAAACAACATATATACACAAATCATGAGGACTTTAATCAAGGTTATAATGGGGCCAAGGTAAAGATGGAAGTAATATAGATAAGACAAGTTAAATACCAAAGAAAATAAAAGAGCATTATGTTATAGATAGAGTGGAAAAGATATTTGAGAACATTTAGTCTAAATTTCTCAATAATTTCTTAGTTCTTCCTCATACAGGACAATGACCAATATTTGACTAATGTTTTGTTGAAGATCAATTGGTAGATTGAATTCCTTTAGACTTGAACATTCTGCTTCTATTCCTGTTATTTCCAATCATCCACCCTCATCCCAGGTATGAATATATCACATGGTGCATTCTTTTGATTGTAGCAATAATCAGCTCTCTTTTTTATATAGAAACATTTTTTCTTTTTTTTTTCTTTGTTTTATAACCAATCTGCACATGCACCCCCACACTTGTTCAAGAACTCATCAAATAACAAAGTCAATGCTCTCTTATTCCCTAAGGTTGGGTTAGAACATGGTTTTTCATTTAAGGCACGTAATGAGTTAGAAACAAAGAATGGTCAAATAAGCTCAAAGGGGTTAAGCAAAGGAAAATATGTAAGGTTAGCTATTTGGTCAAAGTAGTTAATTCAAGAAAATTTGCCTCAATCATGTTTATATATGCATGTGAAAATGTAACTTCAAAAAGAATCAAAGTAAGTTCTAGAGTAACAATTCCATGAGAAAAAATCACTCAAGAAAGAAAAGAATAGTACAGATGTTCAATCCATTCATCGATAAGCTCAAAATCTCATAAGGCATAATTCTATCATTCTCAGTCCACCAATTCAACATCCATAACCAAGCATGTGAATTTTAAGAAAGAAGATAATTTACTCAATCATGCAAATTTCCCTAAATTTGAGTTGCTACTTCTACACAAACTAGTTACGACCCCAACTAAGATACGTCTCAAGAGTAAAATTTACTTCTTACTCTGTCATCCTTCACTGGTTTAGTAAGTTACTGACAAACACATAAACACAAATGACATATTAATATACACACTTTCTAAAAAAAAAAAAATTTATTTTTTTATTTTAATTTTTACACACAACTATCCTTCCCCCAACCAGATCACAACATTGTCCTCAATGTTAACAATGAAATCCAAACTGAAGAAATAATTATCAATATACATCAAAGAAATTATTGGGACAAAATTAAACAAAGTAATAAGGAGAAGTCACATACCCGAAATGCTTAGACGAGAAGAGAATAACTACATCTAGACAATGGTTAGCAATGACAAAAAAAAATTGAAATAAATAAGCATAGAAATAAAAAAAAAAATTTTGGGTTTTTTTTTGTTTTATATTTTTTTTTGGCCGACACTATTTACATCCCCATACAAAGGCTCCGAAATATGGGAGGCACTTAAGCCGACTCAATAAAAATACGAAATACTAAAAACTTACCTCAGCTTTGGTAGACAGGATCGTCTACCAAAGTTTCTGCTACATCTGGATCCTTCAACTCAAGTTATAGCTTCCACCGCTGGCCATTTACCCTCTTCCAAATTAATTTTATAAGAACAGACTAAAGGACGAACACCTTTTTTATCAGTAATGCTCCAACCTTTCATAAGAAACTCCTTAAACTTTGGTTGCCATGCCTGAGTGTCATGATCTTGAGTTTTATCAAAAATAGTAGAAATATCAACTACATCAGAAGGATTACTGATAGAATTAAACTCAGAATTGACAAGAAAATTCTCAAGGGAATCAAATTCATGGGTTGTAGAAACTCCCCTATCCATGATTGAGTCAATCATGTATGTCTGGTGGCCTTCGTCATCATTTTCTGGCTTAACAAGACTTTTTGTCACCTTAGGTTCCTTGGGTAGCTCAGCATCACTACTATCTTGATTCTTTTCCACATCCTCTAGCTCATTCACACTCAAGGAGTTCATCACTTTGGACATTTGGCTCTTTATCTCCTTACTTTCTTCAACAACTTTTTCATTCTTAAGGGTTATCACTGACTTGACTTGATCTATTTGTTGGTTTTCTGGATTACCATCTTTTAGACTATATTGACCCTTGGGATTTAGTTGAGGTTGAGAGGGAAACTTTCCTTTCTCATGAATGGCAAGTGCAGAAGAAAGTTTAGCAAGAGTGTCTTTTATGTCAATCATGGTTTGATTGTTGTGGTTATTAATGGCCTCTTATTTTTCCATGAATGCATGCAATGTTCCTTCAAGGTTTTTCCTATATGGTGGGACATAGGGTACATATCCTTGAGGATTTTGAGAATCTTACTGTGCCTGAGGAGGTGGTGGTTGCATGAGTTGTGGCTGATTGCTATTCCTCCAACTGAAGTTCGGGTGATTTCTCCATCCCGGATTGTATGTATCTAAAAAAGAAGAAGTGAATGGCTTTTTAAAATTGTTCATTGCATTTACTTGCTCATGCACAACTTCTTTAAACACAGGAAGTTTTGGACATTCATTTGTTGAGTGTCCTAATTCATCACAAATGCTACAAATTTCTTCATTTTGCACAGATTTGATTTCTTTTACTTTCCGAGATTCCATAGCTTCAATCTTTCTAGCCAAACTAGCAAACTTAGCATTTAGATATTCTTCTTGATTAAGATGATATTTTCCTTTACTAGCATTTGCAAGATTAGATCTAATTGAATTTTCAGAAGGATTAGTATCATGCCAAGATTGAGAATTTTCAGCCAAATGGTCTAAATAATCTTAAGCTTCTTCAGGTTCTTTATCAAGAAACTCACCATTGCACATTGTTTCCACAAATTGTTTAGTTTCGGGTGTCAACCCTTCATAAAAGAAGCTTATAGTGTGCCATTTTTCAAAACCATGATGTGGGCAAGAATTCAACAAATCTTTAAAATGTTCCCAACTTTGAAAATATGCTTCATTTGAATTTTGGAAAAAAATTTGGATTTGTCTTTTCAAAGCATTGGTTTTATGTGTTGGAAAAAATTTCTTCAAAAACTCACCTTGCATTTCTTGCCATGTGCCAATTGATCTTGGTTTCAAAGTGTTAAACCAAGTTTTTGCTTTATCTTTCAAAGAAAAAGGAAACAATTTAAACTTAGCAACCTCTTCAATGCAAGTTTGATGATGAAAAACAAGACATACTTCCTCAAATTCTTTTAGATGTAAATATGGGCTTTGATTCTAAACCATGGAAATTAGGAAGTAAAGAAATCATACCTGGCTTGAATCTAAAATTGTTGGCATTGATTTGGAAAGATAAAACATGATGGACTAGAATTTCGGGATGGTTGCAAATACTCACGCATGGTTCGCATAGCGGTTGATTTTCATGTTCATCATGCACACTTTCGTTTTCAGCCATTGTGCTTAATGTGTGTGATTGTGATTCAAACAAATCAATATGTAAAGTACCTGGATTAACTCTAACCAAACGACTAGAATTTAAATCACGATACCAACTAAGCATAAACAAGTAACTTACAGTATAAAATAAAATGTACAAGATAGCAATATAAACTGTCCATTAAATATTAACAAAGGTGTGGTATAAACCAACCACCAAATAAGTTAATAAGCAAAAAAAAGTAAAAAGTTAGATAGCTGATAAAGTAAAAAGTTAGATAGTTAGTAAGAAAGTTAGTAAGTTAGTAAACAAAAAAAAATGACAGAAAATAAATAACAAAAAAAATGACAGAAAATAAATACAAAAAATAAAGTACAAAAAAAATAAAAATAATAATAATAATAAACGGATAGTTACCCCACTAAGTTAAAATGTACAAGAAAATAAAATGGAGAATTACCCCACGTAGAAAAAAAAAAAATAAAGTGCGAAAAGTAAATTTAAAGAAAAAAAAATAAGTAAAAGGAGAGATTCCCCACCAAGTTAGTATGTAAAATAAAAGGAGAGGTTCCCTCACTAAGTTAGTATGAAATTAAAAAGGAGAGGTTCCCCACTAGTTAGTATGTTAGTATATATACAAATTTTTTTTTTTACACCAGAAATTCAGTCTTCAAATCAAGTCCCCGGCAACGGCACCAAAAACTTGATGCACACTTTTTAGTTGTTGCATTTGTAAACCCAAGTACAGGTTGTCTCAAGTAATAAATTTCTCGGTGAGTCCGAGGTCGATCCACAGGGAATTGATGAAGATTATTTAAGGTAAAGTAAATATTTTGTTACTACAGTAAAAATTATTTACTTGGGTAAAAATGATCCACTCTTGGTAAATAAAGTAAAAGTAAGATTAATTCTTTTTATAACTCAATTAGAATCCTCGCAACATGGAGGTTCCAATCAAAAAATATAACGTTAAAAGTCCATTAAAATAATACACGTAATTATATTATGTTTCTTAAAAATATTACCACCACTTATAAATGGGTTAAAGCATTCATTGTGCCAATATTTTGTCTACAACAAATCAAGAACTCCTCTTTACAAAGATGATTTCTAAATTATAAGAAACAAATTATAATACGTATAATGGTTACTAGAAAATATAAATCATTTAAGCACAAAAGAAGAATAAATCTAACCTTACTTTATTACTAAGAGCTTCACCCTTTCACCCAAGTAAAATGAAACTTAGTTACTCATAGATAAGAAGAAAGAAAGAAAGAAGAAGAAGAAGAAGAACATGACTTTCATTTAGAACAAAGGAAAATTACTACAAGAAAACCTAGTAACAAAATGGTATTATTTTGGTAACTAACACCTAATACACCTAATGATCTGCCAAGGCCTCCTTTTATAGAGGATTAGAGATACAAAATGTCAAGGGGACTGAGTTATTAGTGGGTGGATGATTGGAAAATGAGTGGAAAATGCCAAATGACATTAAATGACATTAAATGAGTGGGAAATAATGGAGATTCCTTGTCTCTGAAATCATGCAGCTCTGAAGTCATTGTATTCGTCATTTTTGAACCAAGTGGTCTTCATGAAAGTTGTAGGCCTGGATCTTAGCTTTCGAATGGCTTTGGTTTGGGTCTAATATCATCTCTACAAATCCAGATATGTTCAAATTACTACATACAGTCCAGGCCCAGTCACAGCTCCTCTGTTCTGACTTCCAAACCCAATATCACCTTCAAGGAATCCGATTCTGGAAACGTGTTCAACATAAAAGTTGTAGATATTGGTCTTAACTATTCAAAATCCAAATTTCAGTCCATTTTACAACTTCTATCCCGAAATATGTGATGAACAGTATACGTAGGTCAAGCTGTCAGGAACAGTACTCTAGTTCTTGCTTCAACCCCAATTTGAGTTATCTACTTGTGTGATTGGGCCTTTGAGGTCTTCATTAAAGTTATAGAACTCTCTCTTATCTTTCAAATGCCACTAGAATCACCTCCAAAGACCACTTACAGCCCAAGATATGGTCAAAGTACAGAAATAGTGTAAGACGTAAATTATGCTAAAAAATTCAATTAAGTCTAATTTGAGTCCAAATTTACAAAATATAATAAAACTCAATTAATTAAGTACATAAAGAGTGTAAATGACTAAAAATGAAGGCTTATTAATGTATCAAATATGTGATCATCAAATTCCCCTACACTTAACTTTTGCACTCCTGGGCAAAACACAAAAGACAAAGACCAAAGAAAAACGACACAGACTCAAAAACTAAAAGCTCTAAAGGATTCAATGACTCAAGAAGAGCAACTAGACATTCAAGGATCAAAACATTCATGAGGTAACATGTCTTCGCATCTCAAACTAACAAGCAAGGAAACTTCAGTTAAAAAGAATGAATCAAGAATGATAGATCCTCACAGAATTCACTCTCAATCTCTCAAGTGTTTAAAAAGGTTAGTATTTCACTCTATTCAACTCATGAATAATTGCACTACCATAAGCTTGCCTATCTTCTACTTCTTCGCTACTCAAAAACAACATATATACACAAATCATGAGGACTTTAATCAAGGTTATAACGGGGCCAATGTAAAGGTGGAAGTAATATAGATAAGACAAGTTAAATACCAAAGAGAATAAAAGAGCATTATGTTATAGATAGAGTGGAGAAGATATTTGAGAACATTCAGTCTAAATTTCTCAAGAATTTCTTAGTTCTTCCTCATACAGGACAATGACCAATATCTGACTAATGTTTTGTTGAAGATCAATTGGTAGATTGAATTCCTTTAGACTTGAACATTCTGCTTCTATTCCTGTTATTTCCAATCATCCACCCTCATCCTAGGTATGAATATATCACATGGTGCATTCTTCTGATTGTAGCAATAATCAGCTCTCTTTTTTATATAGAAACATTTTTTCTTTTTTTTTTCTTTGTTTTATAACCAATCTGCACATGCACCCCCACACTTGTTCAAGAACTCATCAAATAAAAAAGTCAATGCTCTCTTATTCCCTAAGGTTGGGTTAGAACATGGTTTTTCATTTAAGGCACGTAATGAGTTAGAAATAAAGAATGTTCAAATAAGCTCAAAGGGATTAAGCAAAGGAAAATATGTAAGGTTAGCTATTTGACCAAAGTAGTTAATTCAAGAAAATTTGCCTCAATCATGTTTATGTATGCATGTGAAAATGTAGCTTCAAAAAGAATCAAAGCAAGTTCTAGAGTAACAATTCCATGAGAAAAAATCACTCAAGAAAGAAAAGAATAGTACAGATGTTCAATCCATTCATCGATAAGCTCAAAATCTCATAAGGCATAATTCTATCATTCTCAGTCCACCAATTCAACATCCATAACCAAGCATGTGAATTTTAAGAAAGAAGATAATTTACTCAATCATGCAAATTTTCCTAAATTTGAGTTGCTACTTCTACACAAACTAGTTACGACCCCAACTAAGATACGTCTCAAGAGTAAAATTTACTTCTTACTCTGCCATCCTTCACTGGTTTAGTAAGTTACTGACAAACACATAAACACAACAGACATATTAATATACACACTTTCTAAAAAAAAATTATTTTTTTATTTTAATTTTTACACACAACTATCCTTCCCCCCAACCAGATCACAACATTGTCCTCAATATTAACAATGAAATCCAAACTGAAGAAATAATTATCAATATACATCAAAGAAATTATTGGGACAAAATTAAACAAAGTAATGAGGAGAAGTCACATACCCGAAATGCTTAGACGAGAAGAGAATAACTACATCTTGACAATGGTTAGCAATGACAAAAATGAAATAAATAAGCATGGAAACAAAAAAAAAAATTTGGGTTTTTTTTTTGTTTTATATTTTTTTTTTGGCCGACACTATTTACATCCCCATACAAAGGCTCCGAAATCTGGGAGGCACTTAAGCCGACTCAATAAAAATACGAAATACTAAAAACTTACCTCAGCTTTGGTAGACAGGATCGTCTACCAAAGTTTCATCTACCAAATTTTGGAAACATAATATAATTAAGTATATTATTTTAATTGGACTTTTAACGTTGTATTTTTCGATTGGAATCTCCATATTGCGAAGATTCTAATTGAGTTATAAAATAAATTAATCTTACCTTTACTTTATTTACCAAGAGTGGATCCTTTAACCCAAGTAAATAATTTTTATCGTAGTAACAAAATATTTAATTCACCTTAATTAATCTTCAATAATTCCCTGTGGATCGACCTCAGGCTCCTGAGAAATCTATTACTTGAGACAACCTGCACTTGGGTTCACAATGCAACAATTAATCTCGCATCAAGTTTGTAGACTTGTTTGAAACTTTTAATTGTGCATCAATATCCAACCACTTCTTGAAGGACTTTTTGAAGCAACCCTCCACTTCCAAGAGTCTCTTGAAAACCGAAAATGATATAGCCAAGAATCAATATTTTTGACTTGAAAAAGAATAACTGTGGATAAAAATCAAGGTCTTAGAAGGAAGAAAAGAAAGAAAAATGAAAAAGGAGAAGTCTTCACCTTAGAAGTCTCCAAACCCTAACTCGAAGAAATGCTTGAAAAGTGATGAATAAGTCAAGATCTCCACACCAAATGGTCTTAGGAAAAGATGTAGATTCAAGAATGTAGATGAGTGAGATCAAAGAAAATGAGATTGTGGGTTTTTGGGTGGTGGCCGTTGTAACACCCCAAAAATTATTCATTTCATCATAAATATCCATTTTATAATATTTATGATTTTTGAGAATTTTCTGGAATTTTTCAGAAATGTCGAATATTTTAATATATTTCTCATTTTGCATGCACACTGAGCAGAGTCAGTGAAACACTCCAGAAATTGTTTGTTTTGTGATGAATAGTCATTTTTTAATATTTGTGATTTTTGAAAAGAAATTTGGATTTTTCTAGAAATGTCAAATATTTTAGTATATTTCTAGTTTTGCGTGTGAGCCGAGCGGAGCTGGGAAAACGAAATCTTTTCCCTGAGGCTGGTAAACCTTGAATTGTGGAAGTGTCGACGGGGGATCTTATTAAACCCGAGATTGGGCATAGTTTATGAAATTTACGTTTTTCAAGATTTATCTGATAAATAAAAATCACTGTACCAAATTTTTTTTCGATGAACAATAAAATACCATTTTCATTAACTGTAACTTTTGTTCACTGGAAAATAATTCTAGCAAAGTAATTAATCATCCGTTCTAGAATGTTCATTTAGGAGACAACCTTACTTTTTATTTTATCGAGAAGCGTGTGAAGCTTCTCAAGGAAGCCTCAAGGAAGCTTCAAGGAAGCCTCAAGGAAGCTTCAAGGAAGCTTCCTCCCAAGCTTCTCAAGGAAGCTACTCACTCCCTCTCTCCTCTCTCAACCACACGGCTGCTGCACTTTCTTGGGAGCCAAAATTGTGCATTAATTTAATTAATCAATCTATTCAAATTTTTAAAAATCCTAAAAAAGCTATCATCTTTATTTTTCTATTCACTTCTCTCTCTACCTTCATCTTCCTTTCAATTTTTCTCCTCCTTCTCTCTAGAACACCACACAGCCAGCCCCTCTCCCATGCCTCCACCATCACAAAAATTCCAACCAAATACATTTTCTTAATCTGCTCCATCATCCAAACATTTCTCTAGTTGGTTATTCCTTGAAAAGCTTTCATCTTCACCACTTTCTTCAAGCTTCAAGCTTCAAGCTTTTGGGTAAGATTCTTAGTTCCTCACCCTTTTCTCTTCATTTTCGTGTTCAATGCCTTCATGTTGACCATCTATTCATTCTTTTTCAAGCCATGGTATTGATTGGTTGAAGTTGGAATTTTAAGGTTTTTGGGTGGTGTGGCTGAAATCTCAAGGAGCTTCAAGGGGGGTTCTTTTATTTGTTCTTCTCTTAGGTAAGAGGAAGATACTCCTCCTTAACCTCTATTGGTAGTAAGGAACCTTATTTTGTGATTGGTTGTGAGAAAACCCTATTAAGGTTGCTCTCTTTGTTTGTATGATTTGTATGATTACATATTGTTCTTAATTTGCTAGAGTTATTTAATTAATTGTTTAGGTATATTGATATATTTGGATAGATTGGAAAACTTAAAATGGAAGAAAATGACCTAGATTACCTCTATGAGACTCACGATTTTGGGGCCCAAAATTAGGGTTCTTGATGAACAATCATAACAAGTGGAAGACATAGCTAATCAAGTGTACAATATGAAATTAATGGAATGAAAAATTTAGGTACTTAGTCCCCTACAGAGGCCACGGCCTCTAGGACCATTTAGGGCTTGATTGTGTAACTTTAGGTAATCTTGGAACTTAAATAATCAAGTGATTAATTTATTAGTAATAGGGTGAAAAAAATTGTAAATTGGAAGATTAGAAAATAATTTGAGATTCATAAATTGGAAAGAACTAAGAATGAAAATTTTCATAAGACTTAGGATAATTTTAATTAAAGAAAGAATAAGATAGTGTGAGACTTTGAGACCCTTAGAATAATTTTCTAAGTGTATGTGTGAATAAATTACAATAGAGAACTCAATTAATCAAGAGAATTCCTCTAGAGACAAACTTTGTAAAAAATGCTACATTTAAGTAAGAATTCATAATAAATCTTGAAAGTGTATCGTTTCATTTAAATTCTGATAATATGATGCTGTGGGTCCATGTGAGAGACCAATGATGTGTTAATACTCACCTTGGCTAATTGAGGTATATTGTGGAAAAGTATGTGATGATTATATATAATATGTGCATTGAGTCATCATGCATTGTGAAAGTCCGTTGGACTGTTATTAAGGCCGAGTTGACTAGGAGAATGAACACACCTTAGTGCGGGTGCGAGTAGACTAGTGTAGGTTATACTGTTGACCTTGAGGGCGTCGGGGTGCTGGTACCTCGCAATGGACAGTTGGTAGCTCTTCTGTCCATGGGGAAGACCGATGCAAACGCACCGACAATCCAGACCGAGACGCTGTCCTATATCGTGATCTAGTGTAGAATGTCTGTACAATGCCTTGATATGCACATGGGTAAATTGATGAGTTATAGCACTTTGGCCACGGCAGCCGAGTTGCAGACATGTCTTCTGATCTTTCTCTCCGACTGTTTGTGTCTAGCTTCATGGAGTAGGATCTTGATGTTGTACGCATATGCATAATGAGTCCATCTATTATATGGCATTTGATTCTTATAATATATTGGAACTGTTACTTCGTTGACGTATAACTGCCTGGAACTGCTTAATTATTTATCACTGCTATTTGATGCTTATTATTATTATTGCTGAGATGCTATGTGGGCGCTTCATGCCGTTTTGTTTCTCTACTGCCATAACTAGTAATGATGGTAGGATGTCTTACCTCTTTCCTGTGTTTCCATTATTTTTACTCGTTTATAAATATGTTTCATCGAAGACGTCGGCAAGGAGGGTGAAGCTCACAAATTTCCTAGCTTATGGCCCGACCGCGACTAGCACCTATTGTTAGATCATGGCGACACTCCCACGTGGATTTCTAGGTTATGTAAGTTTGACCTTCCTCGGAGGGCTAGACTACTAGTACATCAACCTAAATTATGACTGTTTCATCTACGAGGGAGATGTATCGATTTTGCTGGCTTGGGGGCGTTATGATCCTCCCATCTTCACTGGCATCGTCAGCTTACGTTTGGAGTTCTACTTGCCCATCAGGGAGATGTAGGGTGATCGCTATTACACCCCACAGGAGGATTCTTTTGTTTCCACTGCTCGAGCCCCGGCCTGTAACTCAGTGGCTCCTATGTGGGTCTCTTCTGATGAGGAAGACCCCGAGGAGGATCCTGACACGGTTCCTCCTCATCTCAGGGACTGATACTGTTAGTAACTACTGATGGCTATCAGTGTTTATTTTTGGAGCCTGATGTTTTATTTTTTGGGTGGGCTGTATATGTATGATCCTTTGGCTTGGTATGATTTTGCTTTTTATACATCGGGCTTGTAATTAAACAGATTTGATATAATTATATATATATGACTATGCAATATTAATAAAATGTATGCCTTACTTCTGTCTTGCCCTTTAATGCCATTTATGTTTTGTCACTATATTTTATTAATTATAACAAAAAAATAATCACCATTTTACTTATGCAACTTTAATCAGACAAATGAAATTAAAACGGGAATAAGAACCGGGTCTTAACTTCATTTTTATTTTTTGCATTGTAAATGACAATGTGACGTTCCTTCCCAAAAAGGGGCGTTACATTAAGTTGGTATCAGAGCCCCGGCTTATATTTCTTTGGGTCTTGTGATTGAGTCTGTCTTGTTTGTGTTGTGTGAATCTCTGTGTTTGGTATTCCTAGTGGATACAACTGACTTTGCTTGTGTCTTTCAGTTACTCTGACTTGAGAAAGTAAGATGGCACGAGGTGGAGATATGACAGCTGTTATAGAAGTGATGCAAAGGATGGCTGAGGTCATTGCACAACAAACTGAACGAGCTGCTCAACAACAAGAAATAGTTGCTCTGCAACAAGAAAGGGCTGCTTAACAACTCGAAGCTACTACTGACACTCAAAACTTGGCAGAGTTTCATCACCACAATCCTTCCCAATTCAAAGGAGAGTTCAATCCGGAGAAGGCCATTCTATGGATCAAAGAGCTAGAGAAAGTTTTTCGAGGCATGAATTGCGCCGAGAATAAAAAGGTGACCTATGCTACCTTTATGCTAGTTGGCAATGCTGAGGACTAGTGGTATGGGACGCAAAGAATGCTCGAGGCTGAAAATCACGAGATCACTTAGGATTTATTCAAGGATAAATTCTTGGCTAAGTACTTTCCCGCGAGTGCGAGGCATGCGAAGGAGATGGAGTTTCTCAACCTAAGGTAAGGGAACATGACTATTAGTGAATATACAGCGAGATTTGAAAACTTGTCAAAGTTTTCAACGTACTTTTAGCACCAACCGAATAAAGCTTGGAAGTGTCAGAAGTTTACAGAAGGACTGAGATATGAAGTGAAGAAAGCTGTTATCACACTGAAAATCAACGAGTTCTCAGAGCTGCTAGATACGTGTTACGAAATGGAAACTCTGGAGCATGCTAGAGATACAAGGAGCGGGAACTTTGGACCTACAAGGTTCCAAAAGAGTGGTGGCAACAGTTCTAATCGCTTCCAAAAGAAGCCCTATTCCCGGCCAAGGGGAAACCAGCAACAGACAGCGGGTGAAAGGTCTGGTGAAGGTTCTACTGGGAACCGAACCGGCCAAAATGTGGCCTATCCTTCAAAATGACTGAAGTGTGGAAGGATTATCCTACGAGGGATTGCACTATAAAAGGGATTATTTGCTTCCGATGCGGCAAACCTGGCCACGTGTCTCGAGACTGCAACCAAGCGAAGGTTGAACCTTCAGTCAATGCTGCAAAGGCCAACAAACTGCAAGTAGGAGGATGGGTTTTTACCATGAGCGGAACCAAAGCCTCCGAGTTAGAAGACTTGATTCAAGGAGAAGGCACCATAGAAGGTAACCTTTTAGCTATACTGTATGACTCTAGGGCAACCCATTCTTTCATATCTGATGACTGTGTGCTACGACTTGGTTTACCAGTGTCTGTTTTACCTTTTGATCTGACTATTTCTACCCCCACTAACAAGCCTGTTGTTACTACCAAAGTCTGTCTAAATTGTCTATTGATTGTTGAAGGTCGAATCTTTTCTGTCGATTTGATCTGTTTACCCCTTTCTCAGCTAGATATAATTTTAGGGATGGACTAGTTGTCCTCCAACCATGTTCTATTAGATTGTTCAAGAAAAATCATAGTTTTCCCTGTGGATGAGGATTCTAGATACTTGACGACCAACCAAGTTCAAACTCTCTTGAAAGAAGGAGCTCATGGATACATGCTATTGTCTTCTTTGAAAGTCGAGAGAGAAGTTGATGTGAACATAATTCCAGTGGTGAACGAATTTCCTGAAGTCTTTCCTAAGGATGTACCTGGCTTACCACCGGCGCGAGAAATAGAATTCGCTATTGACCTTGTACTGGGAGCTGGTCTCGTGTCTATAGCACTTTATAGGATATCACCAAAAGAATTAGCTGAACTTAAGAAGCAGCTAGAATAGCTTTTGGAAAAGTAGCTCGTTAGACCAAGTGTGTCACCTTGGGGAGCACCAGTACTATTAGTTTGAAAGAAGGACGGTTCATCAAGGTTGTACGTGGACTACCGGTAGTTAAACAAAGTGACAATCAAGAATAAGTATCCACTCCTAAGAATTGATGACTTAATGGACCAACTGAAAGGAGCAGCGGTATTTTTAAAAATCAACCTGCGATCTAGGTACCATCAGATACAAGTAAAGATGGAGGATATACCCAAGACTGCTTTTCGTACCTAATACGGCCATTAAGAGTATCTTGTGATGCCGTTTGGTGTGACGAATGTGCCTGCTATCTTCATGGATTACATGAACAGGATCTTTCGTCCTTACTTGGACAGGTTTGTTATTGTCTTTATCGATGACATCCTAATATACTCTCAAAATCAGGAGGATAATGCTGAATACCTCAGTATAGTTCTCCAGATTCTGAAGGAGAAAGAACTGTATGCCAAACTATCAAAATGTGAATTTTGGGTGGAAGAAGTTAAGTTTTTGGGTCATGTAATCTCGAAGGATGAGATTGCGGTGGATCCAACAAAAGTGGAGGCAGTGCTACAATGGGAAAGGCCTAAGTCAGTGATGGAGATTCGTAGCTTCGTGGGATTGGCCGGATATTACCGGAGGTTCATTGAGAGATTTTCCAAAGTCGCGGGACCTCTTACTCAACTCATGAGAAAGAACCAAGCTTTTGAGTGGGCCGATGGCTGTGAACAGAGTTTTCAAGAGTTGAAGAGATGGCTAACTACCCCGCCAGTGTTAGTGCTACCTGATCTAAATAAGCCCTTCGAGGTGTATTGTGACGCTTCATACCAAGTACTAGGATCTATGCTCATGCAACATAGAAGAGTGGTGGTTTATGCTTCAAGGCAATTACGAGTGCATGAGAAGAACTACCCGACGCACGACTTGGAATTAGCAGTTGTGGTTTTCGCTTTGAAGATATAGAGGCATTTCCTCTATGGAGCGACATTCAACATCTTTAGTGATCAGAAAAGTTTAAAATATTTGTATGATCAGAAGGAGTTAAACATGAGGCAGCGGAGGTGGCTGAAGTTCCTGAAAGACTATGATTTCCAACTTCTGTATCACCCCGGTAAGGCAAATGTCGTGACAGACGCCTTGAGTAGGAAGATGATCAGTGTCTCTGCCCTGATGATCAAGGAAAAGGATCTAATAGAGCAGTTCAGAGATGTATGGTCTTTTGTGGAATTAGAACCAGGAAAGATCTGCATGAACATAGTCACCATCTCAAGTGAGCTAATAGAGGACATATGAGAAAAGCAGAAGGTCGACAAGTTCTTACAAGAAGTGAGAGAGCTAATGAAGCAAGGCAACGAAACAACATTTGCGGAAAGAGCAGACAGAATTCTGAGATTCTGAGGTAGAGTTTGTATTCCCTGTGACCAAGAGCTTAGAGAGTATATTCTCGACCATGCTCACACAAGCAAGCTAAATATGCATCCAGACATAACAAAAATGTATCAAGACTTGAAGAAGTTATTTTGGTGGCATGGAATGAAGAGTGATGTCACTAGATGTGTATCGACTTGTCTGATTTGTCAGAAAGCTAAAGTGGAACATCAAAGACCTGCAGAATTGCTGCAACCATTGTCTATTCCTGAATGGAAGTGAGACAACATTGCAATGAATGTTGTGGTGGGTTTGCCAAGGACAAGAAAAAGGCATGACTCGATTTAGGTAATTGTGGATCGACTCACGAAATCAGCGCATTTCCTCCCGATCAACATAAGGTACAACCTGGAGAAACTGACCCAGCTATATATTGGAGAAATTGTTAGACTGCACGGTGTGCCTACAAGTATTGTTTCGGATAGGGATCCAAGATTCACTTCAAAGTTCTGGCAGAGTTTACAAGAATCATTAGGGACAAAGTTACATCTAAGTTCTGCTTATCGCCCACAAATCGATGGCCAATCGGAGAGGATGATCCAATCATTAGAAGATTTGCTCAGAGCTTGCACCATAGAATAGACTAGAAGTGGGGATGACATTCTACCATTGATAGAATTCACCTGCAACAACAGTTATCATTCAAGCATAGAGATGGCACCCTATGAGGCTCTGTATGGATGGCGGTATCAGACACCTTTATGTTGGTACCAAGACGGCGAGCGCCTCACTATTGGACCAGATGTTATACAACAGATGACTGAAAAAGTTAAGACGATTCAGGAGAAGATGAGGACGGCTCAGAGCCGACAAAAGAGTTATGCAGACAAAAGAAAAAAGCCTCTTGAGTTTGAGGAAGGCGAGCATGTATTTTTGAAAGTCACACCTACGACTAGGGTGGGCCGGGCTTTGAAATCTAGAAAAATTACTCCAAAATTTCTTGGACCATATCAGATTATTCGCCGAATAGGTCCAGTAGCCTATCAAATGGCCTTACCCCCTTTCCTCTCAAACATTCATAATGTCTTCCATGTGTCGCAACTGCGAAAATACATTCCTGACCCAAGTCATGTCATAGCACCAGATACAGTACAATTAAAAGAGAACTTAACCTATGAGGCACCTCCTGTAAGAATTGAGGATAGAAGGATAAAGCAACTAAGAGGCAAGGAGATATCATTGGTGAAGGTAATCTGGAACAAAATAACTGGAGATGCAACATGGGAGCTGGAAGATAAAATGAAGGAGCAACACCCACAACTATTCTAAGGTATGAAAATTTCGAGGATGAAATTTCTTTTTAGAAGAGGAGAGTTGTAACACCCTAAAATTTAATCATTTCATTATAAATAATCATTTTATAATATTTATGATTTTTGAAATTTTTTTTGAAATTTTTCCTAAACGTTGAATATTTTAATATATTTCTTATTTTACATGCACACTGAGCAAAGTCAGTGAAACATCCCAAAAATTGTTTGTTTTGTGATGAATAGTCATTTTTTAATATTTGTGATTTTTGGAAATTTTTCTAGATTTTTCTGGAAACATCAAATATTTTAGTATATTTCTCGTTTTACGTGCACGCTGAGCGGAGCTGGGAAAACAAAATGTTTTCCCTGAGACTAGTAAACCTTGAACTATGGAAGTGTCGACGGGGGATCTTATTAAACCCGAGGCCGGACACAGTTTATGAGGTTCACGTTTTTCAAGATTTTATCTGATAAATAAAAATCACTGTACCGAAAAATTTTTCGATGAACAATAAAATACCATTTTCATTAATTGTAACTTTTGTTCACTGGAAAATAATTCTAGCAAAGTAATTAATCATCTGTTCTAAAGTGTTCATTTAAGAGACAACCTTACTTTTTATTTTATCGAGAAGCGAGCGCAGCTTCTCAAGGAAGCCTCAAGGAAGCTTCAAGGAAGCTTCCTCCCAAGCTTCTCAAGGAAGCTACTCACTCCCTCTCTCCTCTCTCAACCACACGGCTGGTGCACTTTCTTGAGAGCCAAAATTGTGCATCAATTTAATTAATCAATCTATTCAAATTTTTAAAAATCCTAAAAAAAGCTATCATCTTTATTTTTCTATTCACTTCTCTCTCTACCTTCATCTTCCTTTCAATTTTTCTCCTCCTTCTCTCTAGAACACCACACAGCCAGCCCCTCTCCCATGCCTCCACCATCACAAAAATTCCAACCAAATACATTTTCTTAATCTGCTCCATCATCTAAACACTTCTTTAGTTGGTGATTCCTTGAAAAGCTTTCATCTTCACCACTTTCTTCAAGCTTCAAGCTTCAAGCTTTTGGGTAAGGTTCTTAGTTCCTCACCCTTTTCTCTTCATTTTCGTGTTCAATGCCTTCATGTTGACCATCTATTCATTCTTTTTCAAGCTATGGTATTGATTGGTTGAAGTTGGAATTTTAGGGTTTTTGGGTGGTGTGGCTGAAATCTCAAGGAGCTTCAAGAGGGGTTCTTTTGTTTGTTCTTCTCTTAGGTAAGAGGAAGATACTCCTCCTCAACCTCTATTGGTAGTAAGGAACCTTGTTTTGTGATTGGTTGTGAGAAAATCCTATTAGGGTTACTCTCCTTATTTGTATGATTTGTATGATTATATGTTGTTCTTAATTTGTTGGAGTTATTTGATTGATTGTTTAGGTATATTGATATATTGATATATTTGGATGGATTGGAAAACTTAAAATAGAAGAAAATGACCTAGATTATCTCTAGGAGGCTCACGATTTTGGGGCCCAAAATTAGGGTTCTTGATGAACAATCATAATAAGTGGAAGACATAGCTAATCAAGTGTACAATATGAAATTAATGGAATGAAAAATTTGGATACTTAGTCCTCTACGGAGGCCACGGCCTCTAGGACCATTTAGGGCTTGATTGTGTAACTTTAGGTAATCTTGGAACTTAAATAATCAAGTGATTAATTTATTGGTAATAGGGTGAAAAAATTAGTAAATTGGAAGATTAGAAAATAATTTGGGATTCATAAATTGGAAAGAACTAAGAATGAAAATTTTCATAAGACTTAGGGTAATTTTAATTAAAGAAAGAACAAGAGAGTGTGAGACTTTGAGACCCTTAGAATAATTTTCTAAGTGTGTGTGTGAATAAATTACAATAGAGAACTCAATTAATTAAGAGAATTCCTCTAGAGACGAACTTTGTAAGAAATGCTACATTTAAGTAAGAATTCATAATAAATCTTGAAAGTGTATTGTTTTATTTAAATTCTGATAATATGATGTTGTGGGTCCATGTGAGGGACCAATGGTGTTTTAATACTCACCTTGGCCAATTGAGGCATATTGTGGAAAAGTATGTGATGAATATACACAATATGTGCATTGAGTCATCATGCATTGTGAAAGTCCGTTGGACTGTTGTTAAGGCCGAGTTGCCTACGAGATTGAACACACATTAGTGCAGGTGCGAGTAGACTAGTGTTGGTCATACTATTGACCTTAGGGGCGTCGGGGTGCGGGTACCTCGCAATGGACAGTTAGTAGCTCTTCTGTCCGTGGGGTAGACCGATGCAAACGCACCGACGATCCGGACCGAGACACTGTCCTATATCGTGATCTAGTGTAGAATGTCTGTACAATGCCTTGATGTGCACGTGGATAAACTAATGAGTTATAGCACTTTAGCCGTAACATCTGATTTGCAGATATGTCTCTTGATCTTTCTCTCCGACTGTTTGTGTCTAGCTCCATGGAGTAGGATCTTGATGTTGTACGCATGTGCATAATGAGTCCATCTATTATCTGGCATTTAATTCTTATGATATATTAGAACTGTTACTTCGCTGACGTATAACTGCCTGGAACTGCTTAATTATTTATCATTGCTATTTGATGCTTATTATTATTATTGCTGAAATGCTATGTGGGCGCTTCGCGTCGTTTTGTTTCTCTATTATCATAATTGGTAATGATGGTAGGATGTCTTACCTCTTTCCTATGTTTCCATTATTTTTGCCCATTTATAAATATGTTTCATCGAAGAGGTCGGCAAGGAGGGTGAAGCTCACGAATTCCCTGGCTTCTGGCCCTACCGCGACTAGCACCTACTGTTGGATCATGGCGGCATGCCCACGCGAATTTCTAGGTTATGTACGTTTGACCTTCCTCGGAGGGCCAGACTGCTGGTACATCAACCTAAATTCTAATCGTTTCATCTACGAGGGAGATGTGTTAATTTCGCTGGCTTGGGGGTGTCATGATCCGTCCATCTTCACTGGCAGCGTCAGCTTACATTTGCAGTTCTACTTGCCCATTAGGGAGATGTGGGGTGATCGCTATTACACCTCATAGGAGGATTCTTTTGTTTCCACTGCTCGAGCCCCGGCCTGTAACTCAGTGGCTCCTATATGGGTCTCTTCTGATGAGGAAGACCTCGAGGAGGATCCTAACACGGTTCCGCCTCATCTCAAGGACTGATACTGTTGGTAGCTACTAATGGCTATCAATGTTTATTTTTGGGGCCTGATGTTTTATTATTTTGGTGGGCTGTATATGTATGATCCTTTGGGCAGGTATAGTTTTGCTTTTTGTACATCGAGCTTGTAATTAAACAGATTTGATATAATTATATATATATGACTATGCAATGTTGATCAAATGTATGTCTTACTTCTGTCTTGCCCTTTAATGCCATTTATGTTTCGTCACTATATTTTATTAATTATAACAAAAAAATAGTCACCATTTCACTTATGCAACTTTAATCAGACAAATGAAATTAAAACGAGAATAATAATCGGGTCTTAACTTCATTTTTATTTTTCACATTGTAAATGATAATGTGACGTTCCCTCCCAAAAAGGGGGCATTACAGCCGTGAGCTAGGGAGAGAAAATGGAAGAAGAGAATGAGAGAAAAATAAGAGAAGAGAAAAGTGAGAGAAAAGGTAGAAACTTTTTGAAATGAAAAGTGAGATGAAGCTTTTGTGAAAAGATGACAAAGTGGTCATCTTTTCCTTCCCTCCAAACCGTGTGGCTATCCCAGGAGAGAGAAAAGAGGCTTCTCCAACAAGCTTTGATGAAGCTTCTTTAGGAAGCTTGGTTTAACCTTTTAGAAAAGTCAATAAGTGATGTCATTTAAGTGATGTCACATAAAGAGAACACTCTAGAAAAGATGACTAGCACTTTACTAAAAGCTATTATCCAATGGGTAAAAGTCACAGTTAATAAAGTCGGTATCTATTGTCTAATGAAAACTTCGTAAACTATATCCGGCCTCGGGTTTAGTAAGATCTCCCGATATGCTTCCACAGTCCAAAGTTTTTCGGCCTCAAAAAAATATTTTATTCTTCTGACCCCGTTTAACGTGCATATAAATCGAGAAATATAATAAAATAATCAAAGTCACCCAATTAATTCATAAAAATCACAAAAATTATAAAAACACATATAACATATAAAGAAAGAAATTTCGGGGTGTTACAATCTCTGCAAATCTCGTGAACAGGAGAATTTATGTCATCCTCACTATCAACATCTGTAACTTAGAAGATGCAAAGCTAATTAAGTTGGCTCAACTAGTAAAATCAAATAACCTTGATTTAAAGGTCTTAGGTTTAAATATTGCTTGTAATATTTCATTAGTAGATGATATATTTTTGTAAACCCTCAACACCTTTATAAAAGAAAAATAAAGTGTTCTGTTCTTGATTGTTGGGTTCTTTAGAATATAACTAGCTTACTGTAGTAACCTCTTTCAAGCTTGAATGCGTTGGAGAGAGGGTTAAGTACTTGCAAGACACTCTAACGATCAAGTCAGTGAGGGTGCAAAGTGAGTGCAATGAGTGGGAAAAGATTCTTACCCTCATGGTTACTGTAACTATTTATAGTAGAGTAAGTCTTGACGACCAAGTACGCTTTAGCGATATTATCATCATAACAGGTGCCTTGGAGGAAGCTTCCTAGCAGCTTCCCAAGCTTGTATGTTGACTTGTGATTGGTTCCCTTGGGGGTTCATACCTTTTCTCGAGGAAAGGTGGTCACATCCCATTGGACATTGGGCTTGGCCATATTGGGCCCAAACCCTAGTCTGGATCATTGCCCCCAAGTTGGTGTTCTAATGGCTATATGAGTGTTGAGCTACAATGTCGATGGGGATTTGGGCCTATCATCTTTGAGTTTTTGACTTTTATAGATGAGCTCAAGTGGCTCCAAACTAAAGAGTATGATTATGTAGGGATCTCCATTGATTGCAGATGACCATAGATATCAAACTTGTTGGCCATTGTCATGATCTTAGATCTCCCTGTTCGTGTTCTGCCATGGAGTGGACCCATGGTGTTTGGCCTTGTGACATTTGACTTGTTGGAGACATTTAGCCTACTGGGCATATGTCTTTTCGCTTGTGCACCACTAGCCTTTCTGCCAAGTGGCGCGCAATGGTTCATCCGTGTGCGATTAGCATTAAGGTTTCACGCCTAACAATCATTTTGAAATTAAATGTCGATAGACCATTTTACCCCCAAGAATGGGTGATCGTTACTTCAGCCTCTCCCTATAAATAGGAGACGAAGGGAGTAAACTCCCACTTTTGCTTCCTTCGCATTTTTAATTTCTCAAAAACCTCTCCAGTTTCTCATCTTCTTCTCCCACGAGTTAGCGAGGTTCTCAAGCTACTGCTCACAACAGCTCAATGCTTCAAGTGGACTCCCAGCTCAACGTCCTTCATCCCATCACAAGTTACCCCATGCTTCTTTTTTTCTACCTAATTATGATTCAACATGGTTATAGTTAGGGAAATAGGGGATGATGAAGTAGAGGGGTCTTCTCAAGAGATTTTAGAGTAGTTGTCATCTTCATTGCATCATTTGCGGTGGACAAGGTCCTTAAGGGGCTCTTCTACCCCCAAGGGGCGGAGGTCACCATAATCTGCCAAGTTTTGTGTTTAAGGTAGAAGGGGTGCATGGGTTTCTAGGTGCAAAGATATTTTCCTAGGGTTTTGTTCATACCCTAAATTTAAGGAATCCTTAGAGAAATATCTTGGCCCCATGAGTAGTGATTCTGAAAACTCTTCGACCTCTGTAGGTCCTGCTCCTGCTCCATTGTCCAACAACATAGGTAGGAAAAGATTAGCGATAGATGGGTGCTTGAATAGGTTTCCATAGACACCAGATGCGGCTCTATACTCTTGGGTTCACTCTAATCCCTTCGGCATCTGGTCCCTAATTCACACATCGATGAATGCCTCTGATCTCCGAAGATATATGAACATGACAGAGGTCAAAACACTGGAATAACATTATCTGGTTCAGCCATGTGATAAAATCGAGAGGATTTACAACATGCTGAAGGTGGGACCTCTATTCACGTATATGTATGAGACCTTTTTCATGAGGTTCGAACACCAGATTCCATTCCTCGAATTCTACATCAAGGTCTAGAATAGGATCAAGGCAGCTCCTTCCTAACTTTATCCCAACAGCTAGGCATACATACGATCTTCTGAGATCGTGTGTAAGCACTTCAATCTCAAACCTTCTGTGAACATATTCTTCTTCATCTTTGATGTCCTAAGGTCCACGAGAGACAACAAACTGGTGTGGATCACCATCAGCAATCATCAAGGGCAGAAGTGGAACTTCGTTCAAGCTTTTTGACGAGTCCTATAAGGACTTCAAAGGGATATATTTCAAGCCGTGTGGGGCCTCCGGTCAAATTCTGTTCTTCCTCCACTCGAACTAAGTGCCCAAGTTCTACCTGCACCGGAACAAAGATTTCTGATACAAGGCAAAGGTGCAAACAAGGTGGGAGAACAAGTCAAAGGTCGATCAGAAGAGCTACAACTTCTTCATCTTGATAATGAAGCATGATAACTTTAAATGTTCGCAGCTAATTAGTTAGGTTCATAACAAGGTCAAGGCTCTCTTAGGTATGCTCCGGTGTCCAAAGTGGTTTCTTTCAAATTCTATAACTTAGCATTTCCTACTTAGTCATTTTAGGATTGCATCATTTTTCTGTAAGTTAACTTGTTTCTGATTCTGTATTCTGTTGTCATTTTTTGTGAATAGTATGGTTCAACTTAGGGATGTCAAGTTTCTGAAGAAGGATTTGAAGAAATAGGCCCTTGAGGCCGTATCTACTACTTAAGGAATTGCCCTTCTGTCGTCCTCTAAGGCCACCCAGATGGACTTCACAGTTCATGGCTCTACTAGTAACCAGCATCTGGAGCATTCTAAGGTGGTAGTTTTCGGCTTTAGCTCTCCACTCATTGTAGCCGCTAGTCGAAAATGCAAACATCGCGAGCAATAGGGGGAAAGTAGGTTCAAACACATTCAGACCATGAAGGTTGTACCACCTTCGCCCCTACTGTAGAGGACATCCATGAGTCTTCTGAGCGGGCCAGAGGACAGGGGATAGTTGACGTCATTGAGGGATCTTCGTCCTCCTCCACTTCTATTTGGAGTCGTGCCTTCGATGTCTGAGGCCAAACTGATGCTCTCCTCCATAGGGAGGAGGACATTAACATGCTGACAAAAGTTTCACCCTTCGAACTCCTACTCTATCTACAAAAAACCTAACTCCAATCAGCCAGCATCATTTGCTATCTGGAGAAAACTCTAGACACGAAGATGATGTCCGTGCAAGAGTTTGATAACAAGATCCTCCGGGAGAAAGTTGTTGCCTAGGATGATGAAAAGAAGAAGACTAAGGAGACCTTGGCTAAGGTTCAAGCTGACTTGAAAATAACTGAAACTAAGGCCATGGAGGCTAGACAAAGGGTGGAGAACTAGAAAACAAAGGCCAAGGACTTTGAGGCCAAGGTCGTGGCCTCCAAGGCCCAGCTTAAGGAGATAGAAACCAAGATCAAGGACTTGGGTGTCGAAAAGACAAGTCTGGAGTCTTGGGTCTTAGAGATCAAAAAGAAGCCAACGTCAAAATGCAGATCTTGGGAGGCAGAGTGGGCTAAGCTAGTTGTTGACTGGGACAACTATCTTTCTGGATAGAAAAATTCAATCGAGACCTCCTTCAAGAATGTCTTCACTTAAGTCTCTGTCATCTACCCAGCAATCACCAAGTTCCACGGAGTTGATCACATAAAGCTCGCAGTCAATGGCTAGATTGCTGGAGGTGAAGCATCATATTCGGATGACGAGGAGGAGGTGGGCCTAGACGCAGAGGACGGGGTTAAGGTTAGTGCAAAGAAGGACACTAATAGGGATAAGGATGGAGCTCTTGCTTGATCTCTTTTTCTTATATTTTTATTTTTGCCTCTACATGCCTTTTTAATTTTGTAAGCACAAGGGTTGCCCCTTGAGGGCTAAATACTAATTGCTGTTTTTCCTCCTTTATTGTCTTATGTTTTTGTTTTGTTTTATTTTTCCGTGTTTTGGGGTCCAACACCCCTAAACACCTTTGTCTAAACTTTAGCTTGGGTCGGGATCCATTGTCCCACAATAAGCTATTTTTGCGAAATGCTAGTCTAAGTTGGGATATGTGATTTCATACTTGGCTATTTTTATACTTAAGTTGGGATCCATGATTCCATACTTGGCTATTTTTTATGTCTAAGTTAGAATTTATGGTCCTACACTTTACTATTTTTTATGCTTTGGGGATTCAACGTCATTTTAACATTTTTCCTAAGTTGGGATCCGTGTTCATACACTTGGCTATTTTTTATGTCGAAGTTGGGATCCATGGTCCTATAATTAGCTATCTTTTATGCTTTAAGGATCCAATAACACTTTAACATTCTTCCTAAGTTGGGAACACTTAGCTAATTTTTATGCTTTAAGGATCCACTGTCCCATTAGCATTTTGCCTAAGTTGGGATCTATGGTCTAGCACTAGGCTATTTTTTATTCCAAAGTTAGGATTCATATTCCTATACTTGGCTACTTTTTATGCGTCAATTGGGATTCATGGTCCCATACTTGGCTCTTTTTTCATGCTTTAGGGATTTGTTGGGAGCATAATAAAAAAATTTATTTTAGCACACATGCTATGAAATGCACATATCAATATATGACACGTGGCAGTATTGAGGTTGCTAAGAAAGTACTAAGTGGATGTTAAGTCTACAAGTTGACAATACTGAAGTTATCAAGCACAAGCAATATTGATGCTGCCAATGCTTTTCCCATAAATTGCTTAAGTGTTGTCTTGATCTACCAAGTGGAGAAGCAATTTGTAATTAATGTCGAAGTTACTCATTGAAGTAATTAATATTGATGCTATTTCATGACTAGTGATAGCACTCATGCGTTTGACATCTTCCCAGCTAGGTTGACTAAGAAGCAATTGGAGTTTAGAGCTTAAGGCAACATAGTAGTAATACAGACGTTGTTGTAGATGACTCCAAAAAATGAGTAAGTCCTTGGAACTTGATTTGTCATGTTATATAGCAACAATACTAATATTATCGACAAAGTTCATATCAAAGCTTGATTTAATGAAGCATGCGACACACATGACTTTATAGAAGATCTTCGGTTACATGGTGTTAATTGCCCACGATGGAGAAGCTAACTCCATTACCTCCATCTAAATGCATAAAACTACACATGTACATATCACCTAGAGTAGTGCGCTAATGGAGAAAGAAGGGTAACCGCCAGGGACACGTGGCATAATCTTAAGAAGTATCATATTTCTACAAAATCGTTGGATGTTGAGAGCGATTACCAAATTTTGTTAATAAATAGGGAGATTGGGTAACATTCCAAAAGATCCTAAACATTCTACACTTCTCACCCACAACAAGAAGACGAGTTACTAGTAACCACCCTTTATCATTTTTTCTTTTTTCAGATAAGAATTTTATTCTTACTTTTAGGAGTAGAAGTAGCTCATAGCTTATTCAATAGCTTGTACTCGAAATGACTTTGTAAGTTTTTCCAGCTCATTTTTTCAATACCTGTTATTGAATGGCATGCCTAATATTTTTCTTTGATGTTCAATTCATGTTCAACACAATCACACACCTAATGTTTTGAATATCTAATCTTTTTTCATAAGCACACTGTCAGTGATTAATATTTACACGGAACAAAGCAACGACGAAAGTTACATCCTTCTTTCCTCTCAAACGTAAAAGAGTCGACATTCAAAGTTTAGGCCGCGATTTGATTGCTCAGGCCATACTAAATTGAGAATAGTTTCCCTATAAATAAATTGGCACACCCAATGGGACTCGTGTCTATAAGTTTCTATTTATGTTCTTGTATTTGTATACGCATTTGCATAGTGGAAAAGTTATTCGTAAAACAATGTTAATGGAAAACTCAAGAAATGAAAAGTCCATTACAAATGTAAAGGCTAGAGGTAACGTGCTTGCTTCAATTGCCTCTGTGGTGGCAACGTCTTCTACACCAGAGGATCAGGGATCAGATATCCCTAATATCCTCTTAGTTTTATGCCAATATACAGCATGCTGCTAACCACTGCTGATTCTATGGGAATCACTACACTAATATATGCACTGACTAATCCCTCAATACCTCTATAGATAATTCCCCCAAGATAGTATCCCTTCGCCATGATAGACCTCAATGCTCCAACGAACATACCTCTATACATGGGTTTCATGGGTTCTGGTGTGGTACCTGTGCACAGCATGGCAAGGTTACAAGGAGATTCTTTCACTTCAATCTTCCTTAATATGACAAGGGTCATGCCTTAGGAACCTTAAAGTAACACCCTTAAGGTGTTGGTCGTTGTTCGACAACAAATGGATGATAGTAACCACGAAATGGTTTATATGGTAACTCAGCAAATAAATACAATCCTCACTCCTTTGATTGAGTTGACTAGTAATGCATACAACATATTGGCCCAATAGGTAGGGAGTCTCAACAGCATTATGAGAAGAGAGCCTTATCTAGAAATAATCTAGGCTCTACTGACCAAATGACTCTAGGAGTCGTAGGCATTGCACGACAGCCTACTTGGCCACCTCCTTTACAATATGGAACTACATCCATGCTGACTAGGATTGGAGAGGTCCTGCACCCTTATCAAAACACACAAAATGCAGGGTATCAAGTCCCTGCATATCATAATCAAACTCAAACTTAGACATAACCTGCTGTAGTCGGTCGGTAATAATTAGCAACCAAAGGTTTAGCGACTAATTTTTGGAATTTAACAACTAAAAATTCGATCGCTAAAGGACTTTTTTTCTAGTAATGATAACAAATTGGAGGCTTTATTAAATGCATAAATCATGATCTTGGTATATGTATGAATACAAATCAAGATGTAAATATTCAATATTTTATAAATCTGAAAATAAAGTCCTTTCTTACAATTTACATGAGTATAGTAATTTTTTATATTTAATTTCATAAAATAAAGGGAGAAAAACATGTAAAAACAAACAAAGTTCACATGAAACTTTCATGAAGAAATTAGGTGTTCAATAACTAGGCTTTGATACCACATGTAAGATTTTCTTTAAACATAAAGATGCAGTGTATGTAAGCATCAAAACAACTTTATAGCCCATAAATTTTGAACAAATAATTCTCACAATATCATTAAGAAAGCGTACCTAATGCGGAAGATGAAGAAGCTATTACTATGAGACACAGAAATCCCACCAACAAATTAGTTTCTCTCCCTTGGCCTTTCTTTCGATTACAATAGCCTAAGATGGAATTAAGTATATGCTTTTCTGTAACTCTCAAGCGTAGAGAGAGGACCTATATATATATATGGTACGTCCATCATATACCAAATGAATGCACGTGATTTGTTTTCTATTAATTAGTTGGCCATGTTTGGGATTTACAAGCGCACGGGTCAACAAGCAATAAAATCAGAGTTAAAGTATCATGTCCCAAGGGATTGATAACTACAAAGGTATCAAAAACTAACCAATTTCCATAAATTCTTATTTAAGCAATCGAAATATGAGAGTGAATTTTTAATGAAAAAATAACAACTTAAAATAGGCAAAATAGATGCACCAAAAACAAGTTCATAAGAGAAAGATGAGTATGGATAAAGTCTAGGGGTCCCTATTCATTTGCTACTTCAATGAATATTTGCAACTTAAGAACAACTATCAAACAATTGATTTTGCTAGCAGAAACTGATTATAAATAAAAGCCTATGTCTAGGTCAATTACCCATATGAAACTTACTCAAACCACTATGTGTCCATGTGAATTAGCATAAGAATCATTCATTAAGACCAAGTTTCAAACACTTGGTATGCATGGCCAAAAGGTATGTGTCTATCCCCTTAGCTAATCAACATACTCAATTAACTTTAATGTAATTAAACATATATCAACCATAGCATGTCTGTATTTCAAAATCCCTATGTGTAGTTCAATCGAAAATACCATAATCATGCAATTGATGGCCAATCAAGAACAAGCATTGAGCATAGGTATGGAAGAACAAAACCAAATTCATTGATAGGAACCCTAAGAAATTACAAAATATCCATATTCATAGCAAGATCTTAGAGAGTCCCTAGATTAGAGTTTAGTTACACATCATAAAAGAAGGAAAAGCAAATACAATTATGGAATCTATCAAATTACAAAATAAGAGAGAAAAGGGAAAGATTGAACAAATTGGAGAGAATCCAAGCTTGATCTTCCTCTATTGATCTTGATTCTTCACTTGATTCTCCTCCTTTCCAAGCAGAAATCTCCTTCTTTCACTTTCTCTTTCAAACTCTGTTTTTAGAAAAACCAAAAGTATCTCCAATGCTCTCCAAAATCAAATAAAAAGGCTTATTTCGCGGACCTGGGCTTTTCCCACGCCTAGGCGCAGCTTTTCCACGCCTAGGCATGGCAACAAAATATGTATTGTCAGCGCGTTACCCACACCTAGGCGTAACCTTTCCAGGCCTAGGCGTGGGCTAACCACGCCTAGGCTCCACTTTCCCACACCAAGGCATGGGTTTCTCTGTTTAATTTTTCTTGAAAACTGAGAGTGCCACGCCAAGGCATGACTTTTTCATGCCTAGGCGTGGGTTGTCAAGTCTTCCTCCTTTCATGCTCTCTTCCAAATTTAATATTCTCTTCTCTTTCCTCATCTATTTCAAGACTTTCTCATCTCAAATAACTGCATCAAAATAATGCTAAAGTTCATCAAACTAGGATCCATTCAAATTTCTCAAATAAAATCATTAAATAGCCAATTCTTAATCATTTGAGACAAAAAGCTTTAATCATCAAAATCATGCATGAATTGAACCTTTATACTTGAAAACTTAAGAATAACATGCTCACACACATTCAAATTCAAGTGAAATAACTTTATTCCCTAGAGTTATCACACCCCAAAACGTAAAGATTTGCTAGTCCTCGAGCAAACTAAGTCAAGCAAGGGAAGAAGGGACACAATCAATCACAAAAATCAAGGACCAATTTGAACTAGAGCATTGCTAGCTTCCAATCTTCATTCATACCCTCAGGAATTACTTCTCAACCTCTCAACATGGTCCACACATGCAAGAAAAATTCTAACTATCATGATTTCCCTTAAATGCAATTTTTGTGCATGAATGATTTCCCAAATTTATGTGTTTAAGATCCTTTCCTAATCATGAAAAATAAGTTGGATGAATTTATAGAATGCACAAGCACTCTCATACAAAATGTCTTTCATCCCTTTCTCTACTGATATAGGCAACACATAATCAAAGATCATTAGGGTCTTTTAAGCTTGTAATGTGAGGCCTGGGTATTGGTTAAGTAAGGAGGGAAAGAATTTAAAATCAAATACTAAACACATAATCACATAAGTTCATTGATTCAAGTCAAATAAGTAAAATGCAAATAGAGGATCCAATATGAAAAACTAACCCTCTTTATTCTTTTCTTCTTATCCTTTTTTTTTCGAAGAACAAATGTATATGTTTATTTTCCTTGTAGAAAGGGGGTTATATTTTGTGCAGCAACCCCATCACACCTAGGTGTTATTTTTTTATTTTTTATTTTATTTTTTATTTTTTTAAAGAGTTGGTTCCCAATTGATCTCTTCTCTTCAGTACCATGTAAGATAATTTGGCTCAAATCAACAAAAATGCTGAATCATGCATTCAACAAGGGACATTTGACGAGGGTAAAAAGATTTTTCACAAGAAAGGGTGGAGGGGTGGAAAAATGAGGATTAAAGAAAGAAAAGTTCAAGCCATACACACACACCAGGATTCAAAGGGGAACTAGGGGTATCATTTAATTCAGGTTGGCTTGAAAGGCTCAATCGGTCCAAACAAGTGCCCTAGTCATTTCCTTAAAATGTATTGCCTAGGGTTTCGCCTAGTAAGGGAGTCAAACAAGCTTCTAAGATGCAAATTGACTATACACATGCCTTTTATAAATTTTCTCCAATCTTGTATTCCATTCACATTCTAAAATCTACCACACATACAAAAGGGAATACACTCACACACAATTATAGCAATAAGAGTAAAAAAAATTGAATTTTTGCATGTGATTTCCCAAACAATGAGGCAAATCTTAAACCACACAATCATTGGATACTCAAATAAGAACTCTAGCATGCAATAGCTCAACTTGTTTCCAAGCACAACTTATCACTTTAAACATATTCTTAGGCAATCCATTTTTTAATACATTATTATTTTTTATATTTTTTTTCTTTTTTATATATTTATTTTATTTTAATTGCTTAATTTTTTTGGCAGAGATATCATGCCTAGGCGTGGTAAAGCCACACCTAGACGTGTCACTCTCTGGAAATTTCAACTTGAGAAGCTGAGACAATGGCGTCTAGGCATAGATCCTTGACTGCAAAATTATACAGAAACAGCCATCAGATCCAATTTTCTTAGCTCTTCCACAACTTCTTCTCTCACAAAAACAACTAAGAAACACTATCAACATTATGTAAAATTGACAAAACATAAAAAAATTAAAAACCACACACTATAAAGCTATCAAAAACACATTCAAACCATAAAGAAAAATTCCTCAATCATGTATAAAATTTGTCCTAAGCTAAGAGATAGAGTTAAGAAGTTGGGTTGCCTCCCAAAAAGTACCTTATTTATAATCCTGGCTAGACTTTACAATTAAGAACTTGGGTTCAAAGCTTGGATTCCTAAAAAATCAAGTAGCTTAATACATTCCATAACATCATCCCTATCTATATGCTTATATATAGATGACAAAGATAAAGCAAGGGAATCATCAATAGAATTATTATTAAATGCATTATTGACTACTTGATCAGTCATACCTATGTAGGAGCATTCTTCATGATCATTTGGGAATTTCATGGCTTTGTAAATATTAAAGGTTACCTTTTCCTCATTGACTTGCATGGTAAGTTCACATTTTTGCACATCAATCATAGTCTTACCGGTGGCTTGGAAAGGCCTCCCAAGAATCAATGGTACATTGCGGTCCTCCTCCATGTCTCGGATGATGAGATCAGTTGAGAAAATTAACTTGTCTACCTTGACCAAGACATCCTCTATGACTCCCTTAGGATAAGTGAGGGAACGGTCAGCTAATTGTAAAGTAACCGAAGTTGGCTTCACCTCCCCTAAACATAGCCTTTAGAAAATAGATAGGGGCATCAAGTTTATGCTTGTCCTAAGGTCACATAAAGCTTTACCAATGAATTGACTACCAATGGTGCATGGAACGGTGAAGCTTCCAAGGTCTTTCAACTTAGGAGGTAGCTTATTTTGTAGGATGGCACTACATTCCTCTGTGAGAGCCACAGTCTCATAATCCCCAAGCCTTCTCTTCTTGTTCAAGATGTCCTTCATAAACTTCACATAACTAGACATTTATTCCAAAGCATCAGCAAATGGTATGTTAATGTGAAGTTTCTTAAAAATCTCCAAAAACTTTTGGAATTGAGCATCCAATTTTTGCTTAGCTAGCTAGTTGGGGAAAGGTAGAGGTGGTGTATAAGACTTGTCCTCTTTCTTCTTGTCCTCAACTTTCTTCTTTTCAATTTCTTTATTCTTCTCAACCTTATTGCTCACAATCACCTCATCTTTTGCCACCTCAACTTCTTCTTCAAGAAGTTTAGTCTTGGGATTCCTTTCAATTTCTTTCCTACTCCTCAACGATATAGCCTTACAATGCTCATTAGCAACACCTTTAGATTGTTGATGGTGTCGCTTGGAAAACTCCCTGAGGGTCTATTGTTTAAAGTTTGGGCAAGTTGGCCAACTTGAGTCTCAAGATTCCTCAAGGATACTGCTTGGCTTTGCATCAAAGCATCATGGGATGTAAGCCTTGAATCAGTTTTAGTCATATATTCTTATTGGCTAGTCATGAATTGTGCAAACATCCTCTCCAAGTTGGAAGTTGAAGTTGAAGTTGAAGTTGAAGTTTTGGCATGAAGGTAACTCTATTGTTGAAAACCGGGAAGAGCAAGGGGTGCTTCTTTAGGATGAGAAGAAGAAGAACTTTGAGAATTTCCACCCAAGAGAAATTAGGATTATTCCGCCAACTAAAGTTGTAAGTGTTGCCAAAAACATTGTTGTGACTAGATTGGTGGAACTGGATGGCATATTGCACACTCTCTAGGCTAGTTATGCAACTCGCAGTAGAGTGACAATCTCCACAATGATCACAAATCTCAGTTGAGATATTGGCTCCGCTCGCCACTGAATTGACTGCCATGGTGTAAAACTTCTTGGATAGTGCTACCACTTGAGCTGAAAGTGATGTGAAAGCATCAACTTCATGTATACCGGCTGTCACTTTCCTAGGAGTAACCCTCTCTGCTGCCACTGATAGTTATTAGTGGCCATTTCCTCCAAAAGGTTGTATGCCACATCTACAGTCTTGCTCATGAGAGCCCCTCCTGCTACTGCATCAATTATAGCTCGAATGGACTTTGTCAAGCTGTTATGGAAAATATGTACCAACATCCATTTTGTTATACCATGATGGGGGCACTTCCTTGGAAACTCCTTAAATCGCTCCCATGCCTCATATAAAGTTTCTCCCTCAAACTGCCTGAAAGACAAGATATCATTTTTGTACTTCATTAACTTCATGGGAGGGAAGAATCAGTCAAAAAACTTCTACGCTAGTTCCTCCCAAATAGTGATGGCATGCTCAGGTAAGTATTGAAACTAGGCCTTAGCCCTATCCCTCAAAGAAAAATAGAAGAGCCTCAAGCAAGCTACATTATCAATCATCTATTGGTGCTTGAAAGTATCACAAATCTTCAGAAAGTTGGCTAGATGAGCATTGGGATCTTCATAGGGTAGATCCGTAAATTACAAAATATTCTGAACCATCTGGATAATGGAGGCCTTGATCTTAAAAGTCTGTGCTTGTACAGCTGGCCTTCTGATGCTAAATTAGATATCTTGAGCATTTGGAGTGGTATACTCTTTCGAGATTCTTTCAGCATTCGCTTCTTCCACCATCTCTGATTCACTGTCAAAATTTAGTGCTTACATACGGTTGCACTTGTTGTTATTTTAGCAATCTATTAAAGGTCCTCTTAATCTTAGGATCGTAAGTGTAATGCCCCTTTTTTGAGGAAGGAACGTCACACCATAACCACGAAATGGAAACAAAATGTATAAGACCCATTTCATTTTAATATAGATAAGCTTGATTAGTTGTAATCGTACAAATGATTTGGTAAATTCTTTTTTTTTTATATAAATAAGATGATAAGACATAGTTACAGCAGAAAGTAACATGAAAAGTAAACTATACATTCATACCTCATACATATATATATACTTATATCATACTTGTTTAGGTACATCTTTAGATATACAAAAAGCAGAAGCTTTACATGTCCCAAAATGATTACACATATACAGCCCACCAAAAGACAAAACATCAGGCCCCCAAAAAGATTTACAGATGGCCATCAGTGGCCATCAATAGCATCAGCTCCTAAAGCGAATGAGAAGGAACCGTAGTTGGATCCTCCTCAGGGTCTTCCTCATCAGAGGAAATCCTCATCGGAGCAACCGAGTTATGAGCGGGGGCTCGTGCAGAGGATAAGAACGAATCCTCTTATAAGGAGTAATGGCGATCACCCCACATATCACATATGGGCAAATAAAACTCTAAATACAAGTGATCATTAAAAGTAAAGACAGGTGGATCATAACATCCCCAAGCCAGAGACATAGTCACATCTCTGAGGTAGATGCAGCGATCTGTACTCAAGTTGATGTGCCAATAGTCCGGACCTCCATGAAAAGTCAATCTCACATAACCCAAAAAGCCACGCGAACAGGATGCCATGTCCAAACAAGAAACTAATCAAAATCAGGCCAGAAGCTAGGGAGTTCATGCACTTCCCCTTCTTCACCGACGTCTTTAGAGAAACACATAAATAAACAGAATAGCAGAAATACAGAAAAGAGGTAAAACATCCTACATTTAGTACCAATTATGGCAGTAAAGAAACAAAATGGTGTAAAATGCCTACATAGCATTTCAGGAATAATAATCAGCATCAAGAAGTAAATAGTAAATAACTTAACAAATCCTGGCAGTTATAACATCAATAAGGCAACAATTCCAATCATCATATAAATAAATGCCAAGTAATATGTTGACTCACTATGTACATGCACATGTTACCGAAATCTTACTCCACGGAGCTAGACACAAACATCGAAGAGAATGATCAGGGAGACATGCTAGTATCTCGTCAGCCTAAAATCAAGTGCTTTCCAAAAATCAATAATTTTGTGCAACAAGGCTTTATACAGCGGCATTCTTCACAAGATCGCAATATAGGATAGTGTCTCGGTCTGAATCATCGATGCGTTTGCATCGGTCTATCCCACAGCCCAGAGGAGCTACCAACTGACCATTATGAGACATCCGCATCCCAACGCCCCCAAGGTCAACATTATGACCTACACTAGTCTATTCGCACCCGCACTAAGGTGTGATTCAATCTCCTAGTCAACGTGGTCTTAACAATAGTCCATTGGACTTTCACAATGCATGATGACTCAATGCATATTCATATATATTCAACAATAATATACTCATCCCATAACATGCCATAATTTGGCCAAGTTAAACATCAACAGAATTTTGGTCCCACTTATGGACCCATAATAACATATTATCAAATTCTCAAATGAGACAATACTCTTTTTAAGGTTTATTATAAAGTTTTACTTTAATTTAACATTTCTTATGAGATCTTTCTCTAGAGGAATTCTCTTGTAATTCTCATTAAATCTTTATTTCTCTTAATTAGCTAAGTTCATTACTTAAATTTAACCATATTCACTTAGAACATTATTCTAAGGTTCTCAAGTCTCACACTCACTCTTGTTCTTCCCTTAAGTTCAAAAATTACTCTAGGTCATCAAATACATTTCTTTCCATCACATTGTTAATTATTTAACACTTAATTACTTAAGTTTCAAGGTTACCCAAATATTACATATTTGAACCCCAAAAATAACACTAGAGGCCGTGAGCCTCCCAAGGGGGTAAGAACCTAAATTTTTCCATTGCTCCATTAATTGTTGTTTACTTGATTAGTTATCTCTCCAACTTGTTACAAAATTTTAACCATGAACACCCTATGGAAGGGGGTATGGCCGTGAGCCTCATCAAGGAGAGCAAGGAACCCTTGCTTCTAATTCATATTTTCAATCCATCAAAATCAATCCAAGATCATCAACATACATAAATACAACCAATAAAACCACATAAGAGGAAATTAATACAAAGATCATTAGAAAAACATATAACTAAGAGAGCAACCCTAACATGGGTTTCTCACAACCAACACACAAACAAGCTTCCCACTACCAATAGAGGTTGAAGTGGATAATCTTCCTTTTACCAAGAGAAATAACAATAAAAGCAAGCTCATTTTTCTTTGGGAATTCATCCTCCACCACCTCAAAGCCCTAGAATATTCAAACTCACAAAAATCACAATGAAAGCTTGAAAAAGGTATCCATGATCACAAAGTGACCATGGATCACGAAAATGAGATGGAAAAATGAAAAAGCTATGAACTTTTACCTTAAAGTTTCAAGCTTTAAAGCTTAGTGGAATAAGATGAAAATGATGGATTCAAGAAATATTCACAAAAGAGAAAATGTTCTAGGTGATGAGAAAAGGTAGGAAATAAGGTTGGTTGGGTGAAAAAGCTTGGAGGGCCAAAAATGGAGTCTTGACCGTGGGGATGGTGAGAAAATGGAGAGGAAAGTTGAGTTCTTTGTAGGTGATTTCAACAAGAAAAGAAAAGCTTCAAGGAAAAAATGGATTCAAGCAAGATGGTTGCTCGAAATCAAGCAACAATGGGTGAGGAAGAAAGTATAGCTGCCGTGGGAAGAAGAAGAGAGAATGAAGAGAAAAAGTTGAGAGAAAAATGAGAGAAGAGAAGTGTAGAGAGAGAAAGTGTTAGAAAAGTGTTTAGGGTTTTTGAAATAGGAAAGGATGGATGGCATAAGTGAAAATGTGACAAAATTTAGTCACATTCCCCCCTCATTGTCGTGGTCATATGGGAGAGAAGAGGAGGGAAAGTTGCTCCTAGAAACTTGGGTAAAGCTTCCTTGAGAAGCTTTGTTAGATTTTGCAAAAGTCAACTTGATTGGACATAAAGTAGATTTCTAGATAAAGTGATAAGCATTTTTACTATAAGCTATTACCTAATGGATAATTGTTATAGTTCACTAAGCCAGTATGTATTGTCCAATGGATAATAGAGCGTACTATAAAATTTTTATTTAACAAAATGTATTGCGATTTTATTTATCAGATAAAGTCTTAAAAAATGTAAATCTCGTAAATTGTGCCCAGGCTCGGGTTTAGTAAAATCCCCTGTTGACGTTTTCACAGTCCAAGGTCTTCCGCCCTCGGGGAAAATATTTTATTTTCCCAGCTCCGCTCAGTGCGCATGCAAAATAAGAAATATATTAAAATATTTAACGCTTCCGAAAAAATTCACAAAAATAAAAAATATTATAAAATAATTATTTATCATAAAACAAACAATTTTTAGGGTGTTACAGTAAGAAAATCGAGATACACTTTGAGTCCTTCACATACAAGAGCCTAGTACCTGAAAAACACAAACAAACAAACAAACAAACAAAACTTGAAATAAGAGTTGTAAATCAATATAAGAAATAACATCAAATCTAAACTCAATCCCTGACAACACTACCAAAAACTTGTTTAGGATCCTCAAGTGCATGAGTCGACAAGTAATATAATGAGAGTTAAAGTATCGTGTCCCAAGGGTTTGATAACTAGAAAGGTGCCGAAACCTAACCAATTTTCACAAATTTTTATTCAAGCAATCGAAATATGAGAGTGAATTTTTAATGAAAAAATAACAACTTAAAATAGCCAAAACTAGATTCACAAAAACCAAGTTCACAAGAGAAAGATGAGTATGGATAAATTATAGGGGTCCTTATTCACTTACTACTTCAATGAATATTTGTAACTCAAGAACAACTACCAAAGAATTGATTTTGTTCGTAGAAACTGATTATAGATAAAAGCTTATGTCTAGGTCAATTACCCATATGAAACTTACCCAAACTACTATGTGTCTATGTGAATTAGCATAAGAATCACTCATTAAGACCAAGTTTCAAACACGTGCTATGCATGACCAAAGGGTATGTGTCCATCCCCTTAGCTAATCAACATACTCAATTAGCTTTAATGTAATTGAACATACATTAATCATACCATGTCTGTATTTTTAAATTCCTATGTCTAGTTCAATCGAAAATACTATAATCATGCAATTGATGGCCAATCAAGAATAAGCATTAAGCATATGTATGGAAGAACAAAACCAAATTCATTGATAGGAACCCTAAGAAATTACAAAATATTCACATTCATAGCAAGATCCTAGAGAACCCCTAGATTAGAGTTTAGTTACATATCATAAAAGAAGAAAAAACAAAAGCAATTATGGAATTTATCAAATTACAAAACAAGAGAGAAAAGGGAAAGAGCGAACAAATTGAAGAGAATCCAAGCTTGATCTTCCTCCCTTGATCTTGATTCTTCACTTGATTCTCCTCTTTTCCAAGCAAAAATCTCCTCCTTTCACTTTCACTTTCGAACTCTATATTTAGAAAAACCAAAAGTATCTCCAATGCTCTCCAAAATCAAATAAAAAGACTAATTTCGTGAACCTGAGCTTTTCCCTAGGCGCAGCATTTCCACAACTAGGTGTGGCAACAAAACATGTATTGTCAATGCGCTACCCATTCCTAGGCGCAACCTTTCCATGCCTAGGCATGGGCTGACCACGCCTAGGCGCCACTTTCCCACGCCTAGGCGTGGGTTTCTCTGTCTGATTTTTCCTAAAAACCTTCATGCCTAGGCGTGGGTTGTCAAGTCTTCCTCCCTTCATGCTCTCTTCCAAATTTAAGCTTCTATTCTCTTTCCTCATCACTTTCAAGACCAACTCATCTCAAATAACTACATCAAAACAATACCAAGGTTCATCAAACCATGATTCTTTCAAATTTATCAAATAAAATCATCAAATATTTAATTCTTGATCATTTGAGACAAAAAGCTTTAATCATCAAAATCATGCATGAATTAAACCTTTAGACTTCAAAACTTAAGAATAACATACTCACACACATTCAAATTCAAGTGAAATAACTTCATTCCCTGGAGTTATCAGACTATAACAATATAACAGTATAACTTACGAAAATATTAATTTCACAATAAAAGAATCATATCAAATAATGATCTTACAAATATTGGGTCATCATCAAACAAATAATCGTTAATATTGACTATTGAAAGACAACCTAATTGTCCCAAAAAGTATAATGAGTTTTCTTTTTTAGGAAAAAGATTCCCGTAATGAAAAATTCAAAGTTAATTGAAGACATATATAATTAATTGATTAATTATATACTAGATATAATACTCTTTTTTTAACTGTAGATATCATATTATTTTTGAAGCATTCAACAGTAGATTAGTATATATGACATTTCATATTTTGTAGGCAAGCTATGTCTCTTTTTCATTTTTTTGGGTATAGGAAGGCCTTCTCTTTGTTAAACACAACTGGGCTTGCGTGAAAACTTTACAAGGGAAACAGGTGCCATTTTCTTTAAAATTTGCGAGGGTTAGTGACGGATTAGCGAGAGAAATTCTCATTGCTACATGTATTTAGTGACAGATTAGCTACGATATGTACTCCGTCATTACTTAGCGATGAAATAAAATCAACAGACCTGTCCCTCACTAATGCCTCGTAAAAATGTTTTGCGAGGTATTAGCGAAGGATACGTCCGTCACTAATCTGCATAGTTCTTGTTATGATTCAAGTTTGGTTAGGCTTGTGTTCATCTTAAAAATTAGGTTAGGACCAAGCTCAATTTTATGGCCTGAATAGAATATATCTGTGTGTGTGTTCAGGTTTAGTTGAGCTTGTGTTCATCTTAAAAATTGGGTTGCGATCAGGCTCAATTTTATGGCTCGAATAAAATATCAAGCCAAGACTAAGTTACTCTTTGATAAACCTAGCCTGGCCTGATGTTGTCTGTGTGTGTGTGTGTGTGTGTGTGTGTGTGTGTGTGTGTGTGTTCATCTTAAAAATTGAGTCGGGATCAGACTCAATTTTATGGCCCAAATAAAATATCAAGCCAAGACCAAGTTAATATTTAGTAAACCCAACCTGGCCTGATGTGTTCATCTTAAAAATTGGGTTAGGACCAAGCTCAATTTCATGGCCCCAAATAGAATATTGGGCCAAGACCAAGTTACTCGTTGGTAATGTGTGTATGTGTGCGCGCGCGTGCCTGATGTATTCATCTTAAAAATTGTGTTGGGACCAGACTCAATCTTAAAAATTGGGTTGGGACCGAGCTCAACGAATAGAATACCAACCCCATAACTTGATGTGTGTGTGTGTATTGATCTTAAAAATTGTGTTGGGACAAGGCTAAATCTTAAAAATTTGGTTGGGACCAGGCTCAACAAATAAAATACTATGCCCCTAGCTTGATTTTTTTGTGTGTGTGGGACTGGGCTCAACGAATAGAATACCAGGTTCCTAGCTTGATGTTTTGTGTGTGTGTGTGTGCAAGCGCATGCGCTTGATGTATTCATCTTAAAATTTGTGTTGGGACTGGGCTCAATCTTAAAAAATAGGTTGGGACTAGGGTCAATTTTATGGCCCGAATAGAATATCAGGTCAAGACCAAATTACTCTTTGATAAACCCAGTGTAGCTTGATGTTTTGTGCGTGTGTACACATAAGCGCGTGTATGTGCCATATGCATGTGCGTGTGCATGCCCTCACTTGTGCCATACGAATTTGTTTATATCACAAGAAATTTGCCATTATATGACATTCGAAAGAATTTCATTTTGTCTATTTATTATTTAGCCGATAACATTCAACAAGATAGATAAATAATGTGAGGAGTGCCAAAATATATTTGTAATGTTATATAATTTTATACTTTGATACTACATGATCGTAGTATTCATTGTTCAATATGTGTAGGTTTCATAATATATGAGTTTGCTCAATTAGTCAAATATCTTTTTTTCTTCATTCTTGCAGTTCAGATTTTATATCATTGATTGCATCACTTTTTTTTATCATTTTTTTTCACTTAATTACAACTATTTAATAATAGTGTGAATAATGGTGTAATGAGAAAAATTATGTGATAACATCATTTTCTGTATAATTACAAGTAAGAAAGATTAGTTTTCGATAAAAAAAATTAAATAATAAGATTAAAATCCATCCCACCCCGTCCATTTATATTGCAACCCCATATTCAAAATAATAATTTTGTTATTTAACAGTACTCTTGAATTTATATTGCGACCACTTATACAACAATGAAGGATCGCTATGTTCAATGTGTGGAAGCAAATGCATGCAAGACTGCAGAAAATCACTTGACTAGTTCCTCCTTCTTGCCTGCTTCTTCAAGTTCTCTCAACCCTCCAACCTTTTGTTCTATCTCCTCAATCAGCTCCTCGCGCCACAGAGCTTCTCTCGCTTCTGCTTCCATCATTTCTTGCTGCATAGCCATAACATTACGCACATTTCAAAATGTTCCTTGTCTGGACTATACTTGCAGGAAAGTGCTATATTTTGCTATTATAACTTACTGGCTACATATCGTTGAGTGTTGCCGTTTTGATTATTGCGGATTTCAAATATAACCTTTTATATGGTAAATGGTTAATTCCTCATATAGTCCTATAGCAGATTGTTTTCGCCATTTTTAGGGATTGATACATGAGAGATTCTTATATGAATCTAGTGTACATAACTTGGGTGTTCTAAGTCAATAAAGTATTAACACGTAATTAATTTTTATTAAACAATTGTTATGTTTATTACTATATTAATGATATGTCAATAATTTAGTGACTTAGTTCATGTAAGTTAGATACATTAGGTTTATACAACAATATCTCTTTGATACATAATATGGATACCATAATGTTTCATTCATCAGCTAACTGAAACTGAATGGTTTGGACAAAAAGGCTTTATGCTTGGGACGAGTAGGACTAGTTAGATGTATGTTTACTGCTTAGAGTTTGATTTGTCCTCCCATGTTTGTGGCTTGTAGTGAGAGAATCACAAAGTCATAAAAAAATAAAAATAAAAATAAAAAAAATTACCTTCTCATAGATCCAGTTTCCAGTGCCATCTCCTCCATCTCCCCTATATGTTTCTGAGTCGTAATATGGGTCCTAAATCATATTAAACGAAGCTATTAAAGTCAAAATTGAAGTGAAATTTCAAACGTACATTTACTATTTGAATGGAAGGAGAAGTGCTTTACCTTCATGGAACCAAAGAATAAGCATCCCCAAACGGTGAACATTATGTATAAAGAGTCTGTGGCAGGAAGTATACCCAATAAAAATTCAAATTGAGATTCCTAGAATAAAATATAACAAATTAAAGAACAGAGTTTGGAGGAAAGAACTCAAAGAAGGGATGAGGAAGAACTATAATATTTGAGACTTACAAACATTCTTTATTGCGTCATCACTAAGATGCCATACTGATTTCTCGGTTATCATATCTCTCTGTCCTTCCATTTGCTCTACTAGAATTGCCATCAGGGGCCAATCTGGCAAACCATTCACTCTACACAAAGAAGCTCTTTTGATCTTGCCCTCGTCGACCTTGTATACAAATAAGATGCAATATGCTATCAAGACTTAAACTGAAACTGGTTTCCTTTTTTAACATGAACTACTTACCTGCCACGATCCGTTGAAAAGGGCAGAGGTTGAATGCTGCTTAGGCTGCAAAAGAAAAGACACCTTTCAATTTCAGCTTTAACTAGCATGCAAATCTTAAGATATAAAATGGACAGCAAAGGACTATTTTTTACCAATCTTGAAGACGGGTTCACTTCAAATCTCCTTGTTTGTAGACATGAGCTATGAATATGTGATTTGAAAACGGTGAAACCCATGATAGCCTCAGCCATGGTTTCGAAGGATAAGAGCAGTACTGGAAATTGGTATCTGAGCTGGATTGCTGGTCCTTACATAGGTGGGATAGTGTGGATAAGAGTACAATGAAGAACCACCCTTCAAGTACAAACTTCCAAAAAATTGGATTTGAGCGGAATTCTACAAAATAATTCAACAAAATGACCCCCGTATCCTCATTCATAAACCCTTATTTAATTTCTATCAAGTGTACATTTTTATTACCTTGAGCCATATAACTAGAAGTTATGTTTGTTCAATGTTCACACACATAGCTTTCCAAATTCAGTCATGTGAATCTACCTTTATTACTTATCTAATTTAAAACATTATTTTGTAGGCTTTTCAATCATGATGTACTTCAAAAGAAAAATTTCACTTACTTTTACTTTTATTTCCTTTTCATTGGTTTAATTCTTTTTAAAAGCTTTTAGTGTGTCGTTTATTGACTGAATGGTCACTTTCGTCCTTGAAAGTGAGACCGTCAGTCATATTTAGTCATTGGATGAAGAAAATTACTCCTGAGGTCATTTAATCTGCAATCTGTCAGTCACTTTAATCCAATCGTTAACAAGCATCAATTAACCTTGTTGAAGTTGTGTTGTTCTTTGTGCTTGATGCATGTGATGGTTTGTCTCTATTTTTTGTTGCACAACACACATGCACCATTTATTTTGTCCATTATTTTATAACATTTTAATTAATTTTGTGTGTATTTGTGTAGATGTTGTATTAAGTAACTCTTGTGTTTCACCATGGTGGTAAGTTTGTATATGTTACTGGAGGGAAACTTGACTATGTGAGGGGTGAAATAAATTGTTCGGCCAACTCTGATGAGGACAAAATGAGTGTTTTTACTATTAGATATTTAAGCAACCTTCATGGTTATCACATGATTAAGAACTTCAATTGGTTTGCGCTTGAGAAAGAATTGGAAGGTGGGTTAAGGTACTTGATATGTGCATAGCTTCTAGGTGTAACATTAGGGAGTTTGATATCTATTTTGAGTACCCCATTATTGCTTACCTAAAGATATTGACATACCATGATGAGGAACCAAATAAGGCACCAAATGAGAATATCCAAATCAATACACCAACTCTAAACTAACCTAACTCACCACTACAAACAGGACCCAAGTCACAAGTTGTAGATCAACCTTCACCACTAAATACAAAACACAAACCACCACAGCCAGCTATTAACCCTAAACACCAAGACCAAGCTCAACCTAAATATGATGCTGACATTGAGAAATAACTTGAAGAACTAGCTACTGAAGATAATGAGTCCTCAAATGACTATGAAAGTGCATAGGACAGCCCTTATAGGCCTCCTCCTTATGGTATTGATGAGGATGAAGAAGAGCATGATGACCAGAGATAATGAAGAAGAAAAAAGTTAAGAGTATTGCACAAATGAAGAATAGGCTTAAGAGAACTACACAAAGGAAGAAAAGGGCTAAAGAATTTCATAGAAGAAGTGCAAAAGAAAGAGTGCACCTATAGAGAAAGGAGACAACAACTCTAGTGATGTAGAAACATATTCTGATGCTCCTGTGAGGACATGCATAGGATATAGGCAAAATTATACACATAATTATCAAGAAGGGACAAGCAGAAGCAAAAGGTGTCTGAGGTAGAGTGATGCAAAGGGTTCTGACCATAGTGATGAAAATTTATTTGAAGATGGAAAACAAAATAGCTATGTGTATGAAGAACTCAAATCTCCAATAAAAATTCTGATGATGATGATGTAAGTTCTAAAGCCCTTTTGTGCTTTATAATGCATATTATGTTTTGATGATAACAACTATATTAAAAATTATGTTTGAATCTTCTTAATGCATAAATAGTTTAACATTATCTCTGTGGAGTGGTTCTTGCTATTATTAAGCTTTTTCAAGACTAAACAAGTCTCAAGGAAGCTTTTGGGGTAATTAAAAAGGGCTAAGAAGATCAAACTTTGACTTTAGAGTGTTCAAGTGAATTGGGAAAGTTCTTGAAGAATATAAGAAAGTTTAGCATGAGAAGGTCCTAAGAAGGTCCTAAGAAGACTTTTAGAAAGTTCAAGAAAATGAAGAACTTCCACATTGATTGATCCCAAGAAGTTTTCAAACCAGCAAAAGAAGAATTTACCATCAAAATCAACAAGAAGATGGTGAAAACTAAAAGATGATAAGATTAAAGTCTTTTCAGCCTGAGAAGGTTGGATGAGAAAGTTAGTTGAGAAAGTTCAATGAGAAGCTTAATGCTGATAATGTTTATGAAAAGGTTGGCCATGAGAAAGTCGCTCATCCATCACACTTAAAGTCTGACATGCTAACTTAACAAGAAAAAGATAAAATAACAGTCCCCTGCAACAAGCAAGTATAATTACTATTTGAATCATCCAAAAACCACATTTTCGAATTCTATAAAAGGATCCAAGCTTGAAGATCATAGGGTTATGAACTTTGAAGCCAATATGACTAAGTGAACTACGAACTGAACCTTCTCATCTTTACCTACTGATTTTGAAATCTATAAATCTTTTGTAGGTGTTGTTGTTTAAGTTGGATTAAGTGTTTGTATCCACTCATAAAGTGTTTTTGAGAGGCACCCAACTATAACAAACATTTTATTCCATCTCGTGATTCTCATTTGCCTAGAACGAGCTTGTGGGTTGTACAAGTCACTTGATTATAAGGTAGTGAGCTTGAAGAGGTTGTCTTAAAGAATACTTGTTGTTTAGCCTGAAGAGGTTGTGTCAAAGAATACTTGGTGTGAGCCTGAAGAGGCTTGTATTAAAGAATACTTGGTTCGAAGCCTAAAGAGATTTGTTTGTAAAATAATACTTGAAGATAGTGGAAAATCCTAGTTATTGCTAGGTATTGGACGTAGCCCCACATGGTTTAGGGGTGAACCAGTATAATCACTATGTAAAGCTTTTCTTCCCTTTGCTCCTTACCTATTTTATTAGTTAAATTAAGTAAAGAATCTAAAACTAAAATATGAATCTATTTGATAAAACTTTCACAAGAAGCCTCTATAGTAGCAAGTGTAATTTGATACTTTAAACAAGTTTTTCTAAGTTTGTTATTACTAAGTTTGTTCTAAGAAAAGTTTCAAGTTTAGTTTTAATAAATAAGATCAATTTTAAGAGGTGAGAATGTTGCTTAGGCTTAACCAATTAATCTTTTCATGAACCTTTTCACCTTTGTATGTTAACTTAGTTCTGAACCTTTTCACCTTTGTATGTTAACTTAGTTCTGAACCTTTTCAACAATATTCTACTTAAGTGTGAACCTTCTCACCTCCAAGTCTGAACAACTTGAAAAAGTTATGAGAAAGTTGATTTCAAGAAAAAAGAGGAACACAATTAAACCCTCTTCTTGTGTTATTGCCAACTTCAAATAAAACCAGCAAAGTTGTGTTCCCTTAGTTTAATGAAACAACAAGTTTTGGACAAGTTAATCTAAAGGATGGAATGGAGTTTCAAACACTAGATGCATTCAAGACATGAGTGAAGGTTTATACTATACATATTGGTAGAAAGATTAGATGGAACAAGAATGACAAGGTGAGGGTCAGAGCAAAGTTCCATGAATACTACACCTGGGGGATTTTTTGTTCTTGGAGTAAAGTCACCCATGGTTTCCATATGAAGACTTTCAAGTCTGAACATAGTTGCAACAAAGGGTTCAAAATCAAACAAACTAGTAGGTCATGGGTAGTTAAGAAGCTTGAGAAAAGCTTAGGACTTGGCCAAATCTTACCCATGTGGAAGCATATGATTACATGAATTGGAAGTATTGGGTGCATCTAGATTTTTTTTTTTGTGAGACCATGAGGTATCCCCACAAGTTTGGCCCATTTGCACCACTCATGGGACTAATCTTCGTTTGACTGCAGGAGCACAAGTGTTTGCATTTATATGACACAAAAGTCTACATATCTATGAAGTAAGAATGACAACTTATAGAATGGTATAAAAAAGATCAATATGCAAAGTTATGGGACTATGCCCAATAGTTGTTAAGGAGCAACCCTGGCTCCACTGTCAAGATGGATGTTATCCCAATTCCCCACTAAAATTTGAAAGGTTTTATGTATGCCTTGAAGGATGCAAAAGAGGTTTCAAGGTAGGTTATAGGTCATTCATCAGATTGGATGACTATTTCCTTAAAGGCTATTTTGGGGTCTAATTACTGTCTACAATGGCACAAGATGCAAACAATCATATTTTTTGTGATAGCATATGCCATAGTTGACATTCAGAATAAAGACAAATAGAAGCGAGGAGGACTTAGGGGACCACAGGGAACATGGTTGGAACTTTATCTCAAACACACATAAAGTAATTCACAAGTACTAATTTGACTTTATTTTTTTAAAATAGTATAGGGACTGGTATGAATTAGTTAGGCCTCTTACAAGGACTAATATGAATTAGTTATACATCTATCTTAGCATGGCTTTATACTAGCTACGCAAGAAGTTCACCCTAGAGTAGATCACATGTTCCATGCGATGACCTATGGAAGTATTTTGTAAAATAGCACAAGGACAAGGAGTTAAGGAATGTTGTATATGAGTGCACAAGAGCAACTACTCTAGCTCAGTTTAGAGCTACAATGGAGAGAGTGAAGACATAAAATAAGAAGGCATGGGCTTATCAAGCTAAGTGGTCTGAACACTCATAGACTAAGACACGCTTCAATGAGTGACCTAAGTTTCACAACATATGAAATAATAGTTGTAAAGTGTTTAATTCTAAGATAGTGAAACGGAGGGGCAAACCCATCTTGACCAAGACTGAGGAGGTAAGATGCTACATAACGAAGACCATGGTTTCTAATATGCTAAAATTAGCTAGGTACAAGGGCCCTATAGCTCCTATGCAACAAAGTGGATTAGAGAAGGAGAACAGAGAGAGTAGCAACTGGACACTTGTGTGGTCAGGTGATCTTGAGGGTATTAGGTTTGAAGTGCAATGCTGGGCTGACAAGGTGGATATGAACTTAGTCACCCATACATGCACCTGTAGGTTCTAGCAACTTACAGGTCTTCCATGCATGCATGCAATTGCTGCAATTGTATACAAGAACTAGAAGTCTAAGGACTACTACCATGGATGGCTGAGCATGGGCTCTTATCATGCAACTTATGCACACCTTGTTCAGCCTACACAAGGCCAACAATATTGGGACCACTCAAATTAAACTCAACCTACTCTATCACCCAGAAAAGGTCTGTGGAAGACCAAAAAAGCAAAAAAGAAAGGATGGCAAGGAGGTTCATATAAATCCTTAAAAATTGAAAAGAACATATCCTGACATCACATGTGGAAGGTGTGGTGCCACAGGCCATAGCAGTAAGGCTTACTAAGGCCAAGGTGTCCCTCAGCGAAAAATGTATTAAAAAGGAAAAGAAGTTGCCATTGAGAAGACAACTTAGGAAGAAACTAAGCAAGCTACTGAGCAAGCAAGTGAGATTGACCTCTTACAATCCCATCTAAATTCAAGTAAGCCACAGTCCTCTCATGATGTAACTGCTATGGAGGTCCTCACCATTATCCCTTTGTTCAATAGTGGATACTAACGTGTACCTGGATAGGCATGTATTGGTGTTTTCTTCGTTCTGCAGTAGTGGAGCGTGATGAAACAGTGTTAGTTGGTACTTATAAAGGGACTCTTACGCTCAAGTTAGGCTATGCATAATTAGGGTTTAAGCTAAAGAGCACAAGTTACCTGTTAAAGGTGATTGAACCTGATATTTATAGAGTTAGAATATGAAGATATATTCCCTTAATTGTTGCAGGGGATCTCTATAAGATCGAAATGTTGATACTGTAGTTATAAGTAGTCAAAGGTAGTTATGAGTGCTATTATTATGCGAGATCATGAATGACAGCTACAGATAATCATAGGATTTATCCACTGCGTAAATCTCGCACGATTGTTGCTGCTACCCAATGTCGTGGTCCATCATGCATAGTACTAGGATCTCAACTAAACGCAAGTGAATTCCCACTGGGGTATCAATGATAGACTCCAGCCAGATATATGCAGGGTTGACCCATAGGACAGGATCCCAGATCACAGTCTAGAATAATTATCCCTAGCTTGGCGCTTTGATGGGATAGCTAAGTGTCAAGGTATTCGAGTTTATAGGAGCATATGGCACGCAATGAACAAAAGGATCCTAGTCAATGTTAACGTTGGATCTCGCAATGTTTTTTCCAAAAGGTCAAGGTCCGTGATACATCATAGCATGCCTTTAGGTTTAACAAGTACGGTCGGGATCCGAGGTGGATCACTCTACATACGTCGTCATTCCACCATTTGAGGTATGTCATATGTTGCCCCTATGTGTAGTTCAGGGGGTCTCTGATGTCCTTTTTTACAGTCTTTACTCTACCATTTGTAGCAGTCTGTGCTTGCTTGAGAATTGCTAGTTTGAATTTATTGGGAATTAAAACCACTTTAAAGAGGATAGTGGTTTCATGTTGTTTGCCAATTATTCGCTACTCTAATGGCTAGTTACAAAGTGAGAAGCATTACAATGTGGCCTTGATCGCGCATCCAGATCGCCTTCTCAAGGGTCAATCAGAATGCATTATTCCCTCTATAAATAAGGTATGCTTGTAGTGGGGTTGTCATTTGTTGATAGCCATTTTTTTCTGAAATTTTCTTTCGTTTCTTCTCCAAATTCTTAAAGGTGTTTCCTTTTCCCCAACATATTCCTCTAATGGAGGCCCTTTTAACTAGGCATAATGGTTCATTAAGGACCAAGTAACTGCCCTACGTGGGTTGGTCAACACACCTCTAGGTAGCAAAATCCATTCTTTTCAAGCATAAGCAGGAGTGTGTAAACTTTCTACGCTTGCTGGGAGGATTCACCTTTTTTACTGTAATTCCTGAGGCATGAAGGTTCTATTTTCCCTCCTCCGTCCCCTTGACTACAACCAAAGGTACTAGCCAAGTGCCTTAGTTTCACCCCGATGTGCAGCTGGATATGCGATGTTATGAATTCTACTCTTGTTGGGGTGAAATAATCTCTTGGAGTGAAATATTCTCCTCATGTTGGCCAATAGGGAAGAGATAGGTGCTGGTTTTTAGAAGAATCATGGAGGTGGTCATGGTCAGCGATCATCATCATCATCAATACCTCATCTGGCTTCCTTTCTAACTTTCTTCGGTGGGCATTCTTGTATAAAGTAGTTTATATGTCATATTTGTAGAGCTGACGATGTCTGGAATGAGAATAAAAAGTTTTTTTTGAATATTCTACTTTTCCCTATTTGTTTCTTTCACCAAGATGAGTCCAACACTCATCGTGTGAAAATCTGCTTAGCCTTGTCATGTTTCCCCTAGCTTGATGATTAGCTAATATGGCTAAGTATCAAGATAAGTCTCTAATGCCCCTGGTCACGGGATTCGTGCTTTACAAGAAGCCTAAGTTAGCAGTGCCCCCAAGGGATCAAAAATTAACTGGAGGTGCTATCAAGGCTAAGTCACTTAACACTCATGGGCATGCCGTGATCTAGACACTGCCCACGCGTTAGATGATTAGAGGTAGACATTCCAGTATGTAATAGGGGTTCGTAGAAAAAATCTGCACTCAAGACAACCAAGCTTGCGTGACGTTTGGCTTTCTAAGTAAATCGCCACTTCAATTGTTGTGATAGTTGTATTGTCCCCATGGCATGTTTTCACTAGGAGCCGTTATTAGGGTTTTGCACGCCATGATGAAGGGTTTTTGAAACCCGAAGTGCTTGGATGGAATTGCTCCCCAACTATTTTGCCTCTATAAATAAGGACTAAGGGTGCCTCTTCCACACTTTTACCATGTTTTTCCAATGTCTGGCGACCTGAGGTGATTTTCGGTGACTTTTCACATTAGAGAAGTGTTGTTTCGAGCAGTTGACAGTGGATTTTAGTAGTTTCTAGCAATTTAGCTTCTTCCAGTCACCAAATTTTCTCCATTTCTTCAAGGTATGTCTCCTTCTACCCTCTGTTTTCACTTTTTTAACATTGTCCTGGGATAGAGAGTTCCTGTCTTCTCAGTTTTGGGGTATTCCCTCTCTTTTTTAGCAAAACGAGTAGGGATATCTGCATTTCTGAGTCCATTCAGTGGTGTGATAAACATAATTTTTAAATATTAGTTAACCCTCGTATTTAGTCTCATAGACCTCTTACATGCTTAATTGATTAGTTTTAATCACATTTTATAAGTTTGGGTTCAAATTGGGCTTAATTGTATTTTTTAGCATTATTGAGAATTTTACACTATTTTTGTATTTCAAGCATAACTTGAGTTATAGACATCTAAAAATTATGAAATTTACCTTCTAGGAAATATAAAAGAGAGCTCTACAACTTTGATGAAGAGCTCGAAGGCTAAATCGGATGTCTAGTGAGTCATATTGGGCCACAAAATTAGAATAGAGATGCTGTCACTGGAACTAGGATGATGTGTAAAGATTGGACAGTAATTTGGATTGTAGGTGTGATATGGACCTAAAACTAGTACCATTTGAACGATGAGACATATATCTTCAACTCTTATGAAGACCGCTTATCCAAAGGGTGACATTTTGATGGTGTTTTAAGCCTTTGAATTTGGCTAACAGGTTTAGAGAGTTGTTAAGAATGTTTTGGTCTTAACTCTCGCATCCTAAGCCCCAATTATTCAAATTAGGTGTCCAATTAACACTAAGAGGAAGAGGATTAACCCTAAGCTAAGGACAAACTTAGATAAAAAATATTAGAGGTAGTTTTTTAAGTTGCAGCTGCAACCATAAAACTCAACCCTAATTTTCTCCTAGCCACTCTTGCTTGCACTTCCTCTCTTCATCTTTCTTCTTCTCCCTTCTCTCTAGGTTTCTCTTTCTTTTATGTTTCTCTTTCCTCTCTTCCCTCATCCATGGATGAGAGGGAAGAACCTTTTAATCAATCCTAAGAATTAACAATCTTGATGTTTAATTTTGAGATCTTGTTTTGATTATTTTATATTTAATTGTTGATCAAGTTTCTCTTGACTTATTAATCAAGTTTTACTTTTACATGTTAATCAAGTTTCTTTTTACCTCTTTTGATTTTGTTAAATCTGAATTGAATTACTTAAATTGATTTGAATGTTAATGTGATAATTACATAATTATCCCATGTTAATGAAAATTAAAGAGACTAAACAATGCATTAAAGGCCTCTTGGATGTTATTTTTTAAGCTTAGTTGAATTCTAGGTTTTAGATTAATTTAGGATTAGATGAGTGCTTAATTCATTTAACCTTGATTAATTAAATTCTAGATGCTTATCTAATAGAGAATTCATGGATCATCTTAAGGCTTCTTGATATGATCTAAGACCAAGAATTTGATTAGCAATTAAATGGAAGAGATTAAACAATGCACCAAAGGTGTTTGATGGATTGTTGAGCTTAGTTGAATTATGGATTTTAAGTTAATTTGGGATTAAATGGGTGCTTAATTTGTTTAACCTTGATTAATTAAATTCTAGATGCTTATCTAGTAGATAATTCATTGGTCATCTTAAGGTGTCTTGATGTGATCTTAAGCCAAGAACTTGATTAGCAATTGAATGGATTCTTGGTGATCAAGGATGGATTAAACTCAAGAATAGTTAATTTACATTGATTGTTTACTTAATTATGTTTATAGTTTTTAATTAGTTTCTGTTAATTAATTTTGTAACCTTTTTTCCCCCTATTAACCTCTTAATTTGATTGCTTGATCAGAGTAATACACGGCTTGACCCTGTTGTGCCTTATACTACCAGTATTTTAGTGAATCGATGAACAAATATCATCTAATTTGGTAGCCTCAGTAGCTATCAAATTTTGGCACCATTGTCGGGGATCTTTCTAAGTCAAATCAATCATATTAGGTGTATATTAAACCACTAACCCTTCACTAACCCTTGTTTCCCTTGTTTCAGGTAGTTTTCAACATAATTATGGTCTTCAAGTGCAGGAACAAGTAGTCATTTATATCACTTGATAATGATGTTTCTACCCTCTCTCATTTATTTTACTTGTCCTTATGGGATATTAATTATTTGATAATTTTTAAGCTTTACATTGAGGATAATGTAAAATTTACGTGTGAGAGAGGAATTTTAGCATTCTTTTTTTTTATGTTTGTTATTTTAATTCTACTATTTTTACTGTTTTGTTTTGTTAATTTATTGTTACTATTTTGTTATTTGTTGTTTACTATTTTTCTGGTTAGAATTATGTTGTTTCCATTTTTCCGTTGTTTATTGCTACTATTTTTGTTGTTTTTGTTATATTTTTGTTTTTATTTTCTATTTTTTAATTCTATTTTATATTTTTAATTATGTTTTTTATTTTTTTTTCTTTTTGTTGTTTCAAATTATGTTTTACAATATGTTTTTCTTGTTTTTAAAAGAAAAAATATGTGTGTTTTTAATTGCTTTCCAATGAAACTTTGAGTTTGTGAAAGTTGTGAGCATGCATAAATTGAGGTAACATAAGTGAATAAATTGACTTTCATCTTGAGATTAAATAGTTTGGTAATGGAAATTAAATTGATATATTGAGTTTGATAGAAACATACCTTGTGAGACTTTGAGCTTTTTAATGAATGGATTGAGCATTTGTATTATTCTCTTCTTTCTTGTGTAATTTTCACTTACGAAATTTGTTACTCTAGAACTTACATTGATTCTTTTTGTGGCTACATTTTTACATGCATACATAAACATAATTGATTCATTTTTCTTAAATTATCTACTTTAGCTAAATAGTCAACGTTGCATATTTTTCCTTGATTAACCCGCTTGAGCTTATTTGATCATTCCTTATTTGTAGTTCATTACATGCCTTAAATGAAAAATCATATTTTTTTACCAAACCTTAGGGAATAGGAGAGCATTGACATTGTCATTGAAAGAGTTTTTGAGCAAGTATTAGGGTGTGCTAATTAGTGTATAAAATATTTGGTGATAAAGGAAAAAGTGACAAATTGAAAAAAAAATAAAAGAAAAATAAAAAAATTAAAAAAATAATTAAAAATAAAAAAAGAAATGGTTGTAAAAAAAAGAAAGTGGAAAAGAATATGTAAAGAAATTTTGCATTACATGGAGTTGGGATAAAATTTTCATGCTTATTATTTGAATTCATCTCCAATATGCTTTTGTTTTCCTTGGTATTTAACTTGTCATCTTCATATTATTCTCGCCCCTTACCTTGACCCCATTACAACTTTGCACAAAGTTCTCTTGATTTGTATGTGCATGTATTTTGAGTAGTGGAGAAGTAGAAGATAAGCAAGCCTGTGGTAGTGCAAATTTTCATAGGTTAAATTGAGTGAAATATTTACCTTTTAAACACTTGAGGGATTGAGAGTGTATCTTATGAGGTTCTATCATTCTTGATTTATGCTTTTCAATTGAAGTTACCTTGCTTGTTGATTTGAGATGTAAACAAATATTACTTCATGAATGTTTTAATTCCTTGAAGCTTTAGTTACTCTTCTTGCTTATAAACTTTTGCATTCTTGAATATCATTGGAAAGTGAGCCTTTTAGAGTTTTTAACTTTTGAGTTTGTGTTATTGTTCCTTGTTCCCTATATTGAATTTCTAGTTTTTTTCTGAGAGGGCAAAAGCTAAATGTGGGGGAATTTAATAAACACAATTTTTATATATTAGTTAACCCACATACTTAGTCTCTTAGACCTTTTATATGCTTAATTGATTGATTTTGGTCACATTTTATAAGTTTGAGTTCAAATTGGGCTTAATTGTATTTTCTGCATTATTAGAAATTTTACACTATTTTTATATTTTGGACATAACTTAAGTTATAGACATCTAAAAATTATGAAATTCACCTTCTAGGAAATCTGAAAGAGAGCTCTACAACTTTGATAAGAGCTCGATGGTTGAATCAGATGTCTAGTGGGCCATATTGGGTGACGAAGTCATAATAGAGATGTTGTCACTGGAACATAGATGATATGCAAAGATTAGGCCATAATTTAGGCTGTATGTGTGATATGGACCTAAAATGAATATCATTTGAATGTCGAGACATTTGTCTTCAACTCTTATGAGACCACTTATCCAAACGGTGATGTTTTGATGGTGTTTAACCCTTTGAAGTTGGCTGACAGGTTTAGAGAGCTATTAAGAATGTTTTAGGCATAACTTTCTCATGCTAAGCCTAAATTATGCGAATTAGATGTCCAATTAAAGTTAAGAAGAAGATAATTATTCCTAAGCTAAGGGAAAACTTGGATTTTTTATTTTAGAGATAGTTGTTTAAGTAGCAACTGCAACCATGAAACTCAATCCTAATTATCTCCTAGCCACTCTTGCTTACACTTCCTCTTTCCATCTTTCTTCTTCTCCCTTCTCTCTAGGTTTCTTTTTCTTTTATGTTTCTCTTCCCTCTCATCCCATATCTATGGATGAGAGGGAAGAACCTTTTAATCAATCCTAGAGATTGACAATCTTGATGTTTAATTTTGAGATCTTGTTTTGATTATTTTGCATTTAATTATTGATCAAGTTTCTCTTTTCTTGTTAATCAAGTTTCTCGTTACCTCTTTTGATTTTGTTAATTCTGAATTGAATTACTTAAATTAATTTGAATGTTAATGTGATAATTGCATAATTACCCTGTGTTAATGAAGATTAAAGAGACTAAATAATGCATCAAAGGCTTCTTGGATGTTGTTTGTTAAGCTTGGTTGAATTCTAGGTTTTAGATTAATTTAGGATTAGATGAATGCTTAATTCTTTTAACATTGATTAATTAAATTCTAGATGCTTATCTAGTAGAGAATTCATGAATCATCTTAAGGCTTCTTGATATAATCTAAGACTAAGAATCTGATTAGCAATTGAATAGAAGAGATTAAACAATGCATCAAAGGTGTTTGATGGATTGTTTAGCTTGGTTGAATTATGGATTTTAAGTTAATTTAGGATTAAATGAGTGCTTAATTCATTTAACCTTGATTAATTAAATTTAGATGCTTATCTAGTGGATAATTCATTGACCATTTTAAGGCTTTTTGATGTGATCTAAACGCAAGAACTTAGTTAGCAATTGAATGGATTCTTAGTGATCAAGGATGGTTTAAACTTAAGAATAGTTGATTTTCTTAGATTGATTTTTTACTTAATTATGTTTACAGTTTTTAATTAGTTTCTGTTAATTAATTTTACAACCTTTTTCCCCCTATTAACTTCTTAATTTGATTGCTTTATTAGAGTGATCTAAGGGCTCGACTCAGTTGTGTCTTATACTATAAAAGTATTTTGGTGAATCGATTTATAAATAAATTTAATTTGATAGTCTCGACAACTATCTTGGTGTCACTCTATGGAGCACCCTCTTCACCGCGCTGTGAGTGGTGGAGGTGCCTAACTCAGGTTTAGACCATTGAGGGCATGGAGGCCGGTGTCTGTAGTCCTGGAGATAGAGGACGGAGGTGGATCTGGACTTTTACGGGTTCCTTCCGCAGTTCGCCTCCCTCCATGTCTAAATTTGTAGACTTTTGAAACATTCTTGATTCTGACAATGCCTTACCGGCCTCTAGGTGTTTCCAGGGATTTCATAGCAAGATAAGTAACGCAACCAAGGAGACCGGTTAGAGAGAGGCCCCTGGTATATGCTCCTGGAGAAACACGTACCCCTGGGTGGGAGGCGACGTTTTGGGGGAGCATGTCTGTACATCGGATAACGGAAGATGTCGAGAATCTTGCAAGCTACCTAAAGCTAACAGAAGGTGGGACACTAGACCACGAGTATCGGATCCTAGTTCCAAGAGAGGATAATAGAATGTGTTCAGCCCAAACAGAGGGTAAATACTTCATGTTTTTGTATGATGAGCTCTTCCTTCAACTTTGGCTCCAGATTCCTTTCACGAACTTCCAAATTATAGTCCTCCGCACTCTAAACATGGATCCATCCTAGCTTCACCCCAATAGTTAGGGGTACATTAGTTTTGTCGGGTGGTTGGACTACGCCACTAGGAAAAGGCATTTTTCTACCTCTTTACTCAATGGTCCCCCCAATAAGGAAACACAATGTGGAAGAACTAGCTCATACTCTAGTCGAGAGGCAGATAGAAAGTCTTCTCGGTCTTCCAAGATAACTTTATGAACTATAAGACTAAGTTCTTCAAGCTGATGGGGGTGCTCGAAGTCTGTCCATTCTTTGAGGAGCTTGACAGAACCTCGATATTTGACTTGTACTAGACCACTCAATCTTGGGATACTCTTATCAAGATGATCGAGATGGAGTGGCTTGATCTCAACCGGGAGGATGCCGAGTGCATTAATTTTACAATAAGTGGGCAGAAGAAGTCGGCCTCATTTCTTGTAAGGATGTTCTAGATGCCTTTAATGATGAAACCCTTGGGGCCACACTAAGAAGAGCTTAGGCCGTAGTTTGCCTGTACTTTTTTTTAGTATTTCCTTTTCTACCACCTTCTAACTTATGCTTTATTTTGTAGAAAGCATAACATCCAAAAAAGCTCTTGCTGCCCTCCGGGCCATGAAAGCAAGGAAAGAAGATGTTGGAACCTCCAACACACGTTGCTCCAGCCTCATCTTTCTAGGAACCGGTGATCGAGGTAGGTCTGGCCCAATGAGAGGAGTCTTCTATTTAGCCCATTCTGAGGCAAAAGAGGAAGATTGTTGAAGGCAGCAAGGTGGAGGATCAAGGGAAGAGGACGACTAATGAAGTGGACAGTGAAGAAGGTCTGATTGCCTTGTAATGGGACGACTCGGTGCCCGGATCATTCATCGACTGGAAACTCTTGGATGATGAAGTTGTGAATCATATTACCTAAAAAATTTCACTGGAGATCCTATCAAAGATCCAGGCCTACAAACTCTGCCTCACTATTGAAGCCCACTATGTTGAAAGGTGTATGGGGGAGTATGATAGGGAAACTAGGACAAAGTTGAGGTCGACCGAGGAAAAGGGAACTCAGAAACTTAACTTAGCCCACGAGGCCATGGAGGAAGCCGAGAAGGCCAAGGAGGATGCTGAAGCAAAGGTCAATGAGCTGAAGGGGATATTGACAAACTCCAAAGCCAAACTTAGGAGGAAGAAGGCCAATTCTGAAAAGACCATCGCCGAACTCCACACTAAGGACCAAGATCGTCGGGCTAAAGTGGCACGACTATAAGAGGATACTAGGCAATTAATGAAGATTTGTATGGACATCAGTGATGAGCAATTCTAGAATACAATCGCCCAAGTCTAGTTCTTTAATCCCAAGGTCACCCTGGCGTTGGATGAATTGGACTCCGAGAATGTGATAAAGAAGGGCTAGCTCGTACTAGCGGAGGAAGCTCAAGAGGACAACTAAGCTGGTACCGGGGTCCTAGTCGCCACTATCCAGGATCCGACCCATGTTGAGGGAGATGGCGGAGCATCAAGTACGGGCCACCAAAGTTCAGAGGGTGATGATTGTGAAGCTTAGCTCTGTCTTTTCTTTTAATTCATTCCTTTGCCTTCTGCGTGGGGCATTTTGTTCTTATGAAGACAATTGTCCCGATCGTTGGGGCGTATTAAACGCTTTATTCTTGCAATTTGATGTGTTTATTTCTTTTTCCATGGTTCGTGTTGGGTCCAATGTCAATCATTAATATGCATTTGGTAACCATTTATAGACTTAGGAGAATTACAATCACATAAAACCTTGGCCTAGAGTCCAATGCCCAAAAATTTGAGCACTCGAAATGCCTTTGAGGACTTAGGTAAAATAAAAGGTAAACCATAACTGGGGTCTTTAATGTTAATGGTCTAATTCAGAAAAATGTCTAATGCTTAGGAATTTTCAAGTTCAGAACCAATTTAACATAAGACATTCACGGTGGGTACCTAATGGCGGACCACGGTTATCGTAACCCGTGTTACCAATTAATTTCACATCCACAAAATGGTTATGACCAAGTGTTGAGGATTCAGGTATGGGCCCATAACTTACAAGAAAATTGCAGGAATTAGTTTCATGGGTATTCCTTTTAACCTGGAAACTAAGAAACCCCAAGTCCCATAAGGAGTAGGCTCTATAGGCATTCTCAAGGCGAAGTACGGCTTGAGGGTCTTGATATTAAAAGAAACCCAAGATCCCATAAGGAGTGAGCTCTAAACATTCTTAAGAAAGAGTCTGACTTGACGATCTTGAAGTATTAAGAGTATAAGCTGGTGCGTAGAAACAACCCTTATTTTACTTATTGAACAAAGGACCGGAGTTCGTACGATGTATGCCTACAAAAACTAGGGCAGATCAAACATAAAGTAAACTAGGAGAGTAGGCCTTAAAAGGCACTTAGCTATAGTACTTTTTGAGTTTGTTCACATTCCAATAGTTTTTTATTAGCTTCCCTGTTAATGTCTCTAGGGTGTAAGCTCCCTTTCTAGTACTAATCACGATCCGGTAGGGGTCTTCCTAATTTAGGGCTCACTTCCCTTGGGAGGTATTCCTACAACCAATGTCTGCCCTCCGAAGTACTAGATCACTAGGCTCGAACCCCCTTGGGATAACTTTCAAGTTATACCGAGTTGTCATTTTTTGTTTTATAGCGGTATCGCATATGTGAATGATGCACCTTCTTTCTTCTAGGAGATCTAGGTTTTCTCTAATCAATCTGGGGTTGTCATCGGGTGAGAATTATTAGTGACGCCAGCTAAGTTCCCTTATCTCCACCGGGATCATAGTCTCACACCTATAAGTGAGTTTAAAGAGGGTTTCCCTGTCGTGGAGTGAGGCGTAGTCTGGCAAGCCAAGAGGACATGGTTAAGTTACTCAGCCTGGTTTCCCTTGACTTCGTCCAACCTTCTTTTAATGCCTCAAACAATCACTCAGTTGGTTACTTTAGCTTGTCCATTTATCTTGGGATTCTCAATGAAACTGCAATGATGCTTGACTTTTAGCTCAGCAAATAGCTCTTTGAAACCCTTATCTTTGAAGTGGGTTCCATTATCTATCACAATGGCTCCAAAACCCTAAACACAATGATGATGTGACGCTAAGTAAAATTTTGGATCCTGGCAGAGGTTATCGTGACTAGGGGCTCCAGTTCAATCTATTTGGTGAAATAATTCACGGGCACTGCCAAGTATTTCAATTGTCCAGGTGCTTGAGGAAACAAACCCAATATATCTATACCTTATCTGTAGAATAGCCAAGGTACGAACGTCGTGGATAGCTGATGATCACATATTTGATACATTAATAAGCCTTCATTTTTAGTCATTTACACTCTCCATGTACTTAATTGATTGATTTTGATTATGTTTTGTAAGTTTGGACTCAAATTGGACTTAATTGAATTTTTTAGCATAATTTACGTCTTACGATGTTTATGTATTTGGGCTATATCTTGGGATGTAGGTGGTCAAATGAGGTGAATCTGATGGCATTTTAAAGACAAGAAAGAGATCTATAACTTTTATGAAGACCTCAAAGGCCCAATTACACGAGTAGATAACTCAAATTGGGGTTGAAGCAAGAACTAGAGTACTGTTCCTGACAGCTTGACCTATGTGTATTGTTCAGGCCATTTTTTGGGCTAGAAGTTATCAAATGGGCTGAAAGTTTGAGGTTGAATAGTTGAGACCTATATATACAACTTTCATGTTGAACACTTTTCCATAATCAGAGGCCTAATGGGTGATATTGGGCTTACAAGTCAAAAAAGAGGAGCTGTGACTAGGCCTAAGCAGTATGCAGTAATTTGAATGTATCTGGAGTTATAGAAATGATATTGGACTCAAACTAAAGCTATTTAAAAGCTAAGATCCAGGCCTACAACTTTGATGAAGATTATATTTGCTTATTCTGACGCATTCAATGACTTCAGAGCTAAATGATTTCAGAGATAAGGAATCTCCATAATTTTTCACTCACCAAAAGTCATTTGGCATTTTTCACTCATCCACTCACTAATGACTCAGCCCCCTTGTCATTTTGTATCTCTAATCCTCTATAAAAGGAGGCCTTAGTAGATCATTGAAGGTGTTAGGTGTTAGTTACCAAAATGATACCATTTTGTTACTAGGTTTTCTTATAGTAATTTTCCTTTGTTCTAAATTAAAGTCATGTTCTTCTTCTTCTTCTTCTTCTTCTCTCTTTCTTTCTTCTTATCTATGAGTAACTAAGTTTCATTTTACTTGGGTGAAAGGGTGAAGCTCTTGGTAATAAAATAAGGTTAGATTTATTCTTCTCTTGTGCTTAAATGATTTATATTTTCTAGTAACCATTATACGTATTATAATTTGTTTCTTATAATTTAGAAACCATTTTTGTAAAGAGGAGTTCTTGATTTGTTGTAGACAAAATATTGGCCAATGAATTTTTTAACCCACTTATAAGTGGTGGTAATATTTTTAGGAAACATAATATAATTACATATATTATTTTAAATGGACTTTTAATGTTGTATTTTCCGATTGGAACCTCCATGTTGCGAGGATTCTAATTGAGTTATAAAAGGAATTAACCTTACCTTTACCTTATTTACCAAGAGTGAATCTTTTTACCCAAGTAAATAATTTTAATTGTAGTAACAAAATATTTACTTCACCTTAATCTTTAACAATTCCCTGTGGATCGACCTCGGACTCACCGAGAAATTTATTACTTGAGACAACCTACACTTGGGTTTGCAAATGCGATAATTAAAAATTATACATCAAGTGTTTTTTTTTTTTTTAGTTCAAGAAAATCATCAGGGTAAAGAAGTCTAGAAACCCCTAAAGGATCCCGTCCAAAGGATCGTCTGTCCAAAACTCAAATATAAATAAATCATACAAAGAAAAAAAAATAAAAAAAAAAAAAATGAAATAAATGAAATAAAATAAAAAAGAGGCGAAACTTTGGTTGTACTTAGTCTTTAAATAGATTAGGAGCCCCTACCAGTGGCAGACCCGTCATTGACTCAGGTGGACCTTCGCACGCCGGTCGATAAATAAGGTTCGTGTGTCATGCTCTGTAGAGAGCCGCGCAAGCATTCCTAGGTTTTAACCAAAGGCTCTGCTTGCTGATGGATAGTAAAAAGCGTCTCGTGTTTGCATTCTCGCGTGACAATGCCTCTGAGCTGGATCCTGTAATTTAATGCCATGGGCTCTTCAGCGACCTCTCACTGGTTGTGGTCGTTGGTGGTAGCTGTCAGATTTACGCACTTTAATTAGTGGCATCGTAGCTCAATCCAAAATATCCCATAAGCGGGAGGGAGAAGAATGCTCAGATTGGCTGAGCCGTCTTGGTATTACTGCACTCATGACGCGCAGTATAAAGATCTGCCATGAAACCTATACATAAAGGTATGTAATCATTTGTTATTATTATTTTATCTTTGTATGATTTTGTTATATTTGAGTTTTGAACAGACGATCCTTTGGACGGGATCCTTCAGGGGTTTCTAGACTTCTTTACCCTGATGGTTTTCTTAAAGTAAAAAAAAAAAAAAAAAAAAAACAAAAAAAAAAAAAAATAAAAAAAACTAAAACAAAAAACAAAACAAAAACAAAAACAAAATAATAATAATTTTGTTTCTTAATTTTAAACTTTTCTGACAATAGCCAACCTACCCATATAGGTGCTATCATTACTTTTTCTATTCTCTTCCCTATTTAAACACTACATTTCCTTCACTTTCCTTCAACTTAAAATCATTCAAAGGGAGTGAGAGTGTAAAATGGAGGGAGCTTCTTCTTCTTCTGTTCGTAGACTTACCAATATTTATGTATTTTATGAGTCAACTTATGGGAAAGGTTTAGAGTATGTAGATGCAGCAATCACTCTTGGTCAAACACTAACTGCGAAGAAAATTCATTTAGTATATGGGGGAGTTAGCATTGGGTTAATGAAGGTTGTATCACTTGCTGCATATTTAAAAGGCAGTCAGGTTTTAGGTATCATTCCTAGACCTTTAGCTCAACAGAATATCACTGGAAAAACAATTGGGGAGGAGCTTCAAGTATCATCTATAGATGAACGAATGAGGACAATGCTTACAAATTATGATGCATTCATAGCCTTACTAGGTGGTTTTGGTACTATAGAAGAAGTTTTTCAAATTGTTTCTTGGGCCCAACTGAACATCCACCATAAACCCATAGGTTTGTTGAATGTTAATAATTTCTTTGATAATTTGTTATCTTTTGTTGACCATGCTGTGGAATAGAAATTTGTCACACCTTCTGCAAGACGACTCCTTATCTCTGCCTCCACTGTTGATGAGTTGATTAATAAATTAGAAGATTTTGTTTATGAACCTGATCCAGTAACAGCTCAGATTGATTGGTCCAAAGGAAGTGGAGAGGAAAGCAGAATGAAAAGAAAGCCTGCCAAGACACTCCAACTATTTAAATAATTACAAGCTTTGGTTTTATTTATCGTACTTTATTTCTGTTTAAATTTGTGTGAGGTTTCTCTTTTTAGTAATTGTAACAACAGGTACTATCTTCTATCATTTACCTATTTATCTTTGACATTGAGGACAATGTTGTGATCTGGTTGGGGGGAAGGATAGTTGTGTAAAAAAAAATCAAAAAAAAATTTAGGAAGTGTGTGTATGAATATGTTTGTTGTGTTTATATGTTTGTCTATAACTTACTAAACCAGTTAAGGATGGAAGAGTAAGGAGTAAGCTTTACTCTTGAGACGCATCTTAGTTGGGGTAGACAACTAGTTTGTGTGGAAGTAGCAATTCAAATTTAGGGAAATTTGCATTATTAAGTAAATTGTCTTCTTTCTTAAAATTCACATGCTTGGTTATGGATGTTGAATTGGTGGACTGAGAATGATAGAATTATGCATTGTGAGATTTTGAGCCTATTGATGAATGGATTGAACATTTGTACCATTCTCTTCTTTCTTGTGTGAATTTCACTCATGAAATTGTTACTCTAGAACTTGCTTTGATTCTTTTTGAGACTACATTTTCATATGCATAAATAAATATGATTGAGATATTTTTCTTGAAATAGCTACTTTAATCAAATAGTCAACCTTACTTAGCAGCATATTGTCTCAATATGATATCAAGCACTCTTATGACTTCTTGGAAATTCTCTGATTCCTGCCAACGTAAAACATTAGAAATGACCTATTTCCCCTTGCTTAGCCCCTTTGAGCTTATTTGACTATTCTTTGTTTCGAACTCATTATGTGCCTTAAATGAAAAATCATGTTCTTACTTGACCTTAGGGAATAAGAGAACATTAGTTTTATCATTCGATGAGTTCTTGAACAAGTGTGGGGGTGTGTGTGTAGAATGGTTAAAAAAAATGTATATATGATGTTCTTTTTGTAAAAAAAAAAATCAATCAAAAAAACGTAAAAAGAAAAAGAGTATCAACAAGGCAATAAAGGAAATGAAAATAATATGTAAAGGGAATTTGTATTAGGTGGAGTTGGGATGAACTTTCATACTTGTTAATTGAACTCAGCTCTCATGCTCTTTTATTCTCTGGTATTTAACTTGTCATATCCATATTACCTCCTCCTTTATCTTGACCCCATTACAACCTTGAATAAAGTCCTCGTGATTTGTGTGTGCATGTGTTTTGAGTAGTGAAGAAGTAGAAGATAAGCAAGCTTATGGTAGTGCAATTTTCATGGGTTGAATTGAGTGAAATACCTACCTTTTAAACATTTAATGGATTGAGAGTGAATCTTGTGAAAATCTATCATTCTTGACTCATGCTTTTCAATTGAAATATCCTTGTTTATTGATTTGAGAAATGAAGATATGTTACCTCATGAATGTTTTGATTACTTGAATGATTGATTGCTCTTCATTTTTAAATATTATTAGAAATTGAGTCTTTTAGAGTGTTTAGCTTTTGAGTCTGTTTCGTTTTTTTAGTGAGTGGTCTTATGTGTTTTGCCTAGGAGTGCAAAATGTTAAGTGTGGGGGAATTTGAAGATCACATATTTGTTACATTAATAAGCCTTCATTTTTAGTCATTTATACTCTCCATGTACTTAATTGATTGATTTTGATTATGTTTTGTAAGTTTGGACTCAAGTTGGACTTAATTGAATTTTTCAGCATAATTTACGTCTTACGTTGTTTCTATATTTGGGCTATATCTTAGGATGTAGGTGGTCAAATAAGGTAAATCTAATGGCATTTTAAAGACAGAGAGAGCTTTATAACTTTCATGAAGACCTTAAAGGCCCAATCACACGAGTAGATAACTCAAATTGGGGTTGAAGCAAGAACTAGAGTGCTATTCCTGACAGCTTGACCTATGTATACTATTCATGCCATTTTTTGGGCTAGACGTTGTCAAATAAGCTGAAATTGTAATACTGAATAGTTGAGACCTATATCTACAACTTTCATGTTGAACACTTTTCCAGAATCGGAGGCATAATGGGTGATATTGGTCTTGCAAGTCAGAATAGAGGAGCTGTGACTGGGCCTGAGCAGTGTACAGTAATTTGAACGTATCTGGAGTTATAGAAATGATATTGGACTCAAACTAAAGCTATTTGAAAGCTAAGATCCAGGCCTACAACTTTGATGAAGATGATATTTGCTTATTCTGACGCATTCAATGACTTCAGAGCTAAATGATTTCAGAGACAAGGAATCTCCCTAATTTTTCACTCACCAAAAGTCATTTGGCATTTTCCACTCATCCACTCACTAATGACTCAGCCCCCTTGTCATTTTGTATCTCTAATCCTCTGTAAAAGGGGGCCTTGGTAGATTATTGAAGGTGTTAGGTGTTAGTTACCAAAATGATGCCATTTTGTTACTAGGTTTTCTTGTAGTAATTTTCCTTTGTTCTAAATTAAAGTCATGTTCTTCTTCTCTTCTTCTCTCTTTCTTTCTTCTTATCTATGAGTAACTAAGTTTCATTTTACTTGGGTGAAAGGGTAAAGTTCTTGGTAATAAAATAAGGTTAGATTTATTCTTCTCTTGTGCTTTAATGATTTATATTTTCTAGTAACCATTATACGTATTATAATTTGTTTCTTATAATTTAGAAATCATCTTTGTAAAGAAGAGTTCTTGATTTGTTGTAGATAAAATATTGGCACAATGAATGCTTTAACCCATTTATAAGTGGTGGTAATATTTTTAGGAAACATAATATAATTATGTATATTATTTTAAATGGACTTTTAATGTTGTATTTTCCGATTGAAACCTCCATGTTGCGAGGATTCTAATTGAGTTATAAAAGGAATTAATCTTACCTTTACTTTATTTATCAAGAGTGAATCTTTGTACCTAATTAAATAATTTTAATCGTAGTAACAAAATATTTACTTCACCTTAATCTTCAACAATTCCTATGGATCGACCTCGGACTCACTGAGAAATTTATTACTTGAGACAACCTGCACTTGGGTTTGCAAATGCGACAATTAAAAATTGTGCATCAATTTATATTATGTCCTTTAATTTGATGATCACATATTTATTTTTAAATTAATTGAAAATAAAATATAATACGTATAATGACCACTTGAAAATATATCATTTAAGCACAAGAGAGAAATTAATCTAACCTTATTTCATTACAAAGAGCTTCATTCTTTTCACCCAAGCAAAATGAAACCTAGTTACTCATAGATAAGAAGAAAGAAAGAGAAAAGAAGAAGAAGAAGAACATGATTTTAATTTAGAATAAAGAAAAATTACTACAAGAAATCCTAGTAATAAACTAGCATCACTTTTCCTAACACCTAACCTAATTGTCTACCCCACAAGAATTTTTAAAGGCGTAATTATCATGTTCCAAACTTTCATGTTAATTGCGTAAGTTACTGACTTCAATCAACTCCATTTCTTATAATTTGTATCACATATTTGATACTTAAATAAGCTTTCATTTTTAGTCATTTACACTCTCCATGAACTTAATTGATTGAGTTTGATTATGTTTTGTAAGTTTGGACTCAAATTAGACTTAATTGAATTTTTCAGCATAATTTACGTCTTACGTTATTTCTGTATTTGGGCTATATCTTAGGATGTAGGTGGTCAAATGAGGTGAATCTGATGGCATTTTAAAGATACAAGAGAGCTCTATAACTTTCATGAAGACCTCAAAGGCCCAATCATACGAGTAGATAACTCAAATTGGGATTGAACCAAGAACTAGAGTGCTGTTCCTGACAACTTGACCTATGTGTACTGTTCATGCCATTTTTCGGGCTAGAGGTTGTCAAATGGGCTAAAATTTTGATGCTGAATATTTGTGACCTATATCTATAACTTTCATGTTGAACACTTTTTCAGAATCTAAGGCCTAATAGGTGTTATTGGGCTTGCAAGTAAGAACAGAGAAGCTGTGATTGGGTCTGAGTAGTGTATAGTAATTTGAACATATCTGGAGTTATAGAAATGATATTAGACTCAACCTAAAGCCATTTGAAAGCTAAGATTCAAGCCTACAACTTTGATGAAGATCATATTTACTCATTCTGACGCATTCAATGACTTCAGAGCTAAATGATTTCGGAGACAAGGAATCTCCATAATTTTTCACTCACCAAAAGTCATTTGGCATTTTCCACTCATTTTCCACTCATCCACTCACTAATGACTCAGCCCCCTTGTCATTTTGTCTCTCTAATCCTCTATAAAAGGGGGCCTTAGCAGATCATTGAAGGTGTTAGGTGTTAGGTACCAAAATGATGCTAGTTTGTTACTAGGTTTTCTTGTAGTAATTTTTCTTTGTTCTAAATTGAAGTCGTGTTCTTCTTCTTCTCTTTCTCTTTTTCTTTCTTCTTATCTATGAGTAACTAAGTTTCATTTTGCTTGGGTGAAATAGTGAAGCTCTTGATAATGAAATAAGGTTAGATTAATTTCTCTTTTGTGCTTAAATGATATATTTTCAAGTAGTCATTATACGTATTATATTTTGTTTCTAATTAATTTAAAAACCCTCCTTATAAAGTGGAGTTCTTGATTTGTTGTAGACAAGAGATTGGCACAATGAATGCTTTAACCCATTTACAAGTGGTGGTGCAAGAAACTCTCCTTATAAAGTGGAGATCTTGATTTATTTTAAACAAGATTTTGGCACAATGAATGCTTGATCCCATTTATGAGTGGTGATGTTAATAGATGATTAAAGGAATCATAATATAATTACGTATATAATTTTTAATGAACTTTGAACGTTGTATTTTCCTATTAGAACCTCCGTTATGTGATGATTCTAATTGAGTTATAAAAGAATTAATCTTGTCCTTAATTTATTTACCAAGAGTGGATCTCCTAACCCAAGCAATTCTTTTTTACTTGTAAACAATTTTATTTATCATCTTTATTGTCAAAAACTTGATGCGGATTTAAGAGTTGCAAATCCAAGTGCAGGTTATCTCAAGTAATAAATTCTCGGTGAGTCCGAGGTCGAACCAAAGAGACTTGATGAAGAAAAATTAATTAAAATAAATTAAATATTTTGTTACAATAATAAAGATGATAAATAAAACTATTCACAAGTAAAAAGGAATTGCTTGGGTTAGGAGATCCACTCTTAGTAAATAAATTAAGGACAAGATTAATTCTTTTATAACTTAATTAGAATCCACACATAACGGAGTTTTCAATCGAAAAATACAACGTTCAAAGTTTATTAAAAATTATATACGTAATTATATTATGATTCCTTTAATCATCTATTAACATCGCCACTTATAAATGGGATCAAGCATTCATTATGCCAAAATCTTGTCTACAACAAATCAAGAACTCCACTTTATAAGGAGAGTTTCTAGCACCACCACTTGTAAATAGGTTAAAGTATTCATTGTGTCAATCTCTTATCTACAACAAATCATGAACTCCACTTTACAAGGAGGGCTTTTAAATTAATTGGAAACAAAATATAATACGTATAATGACCACTTGAAAATATATCATTCAAGTACAAGAGAGAAATTAATCTAACCTTATTTTATTACAAAGAACTTCACTCTTTCACCCAAGCAAAATAAAACTTAGTTACTCATAGATAAGAAGAAAGAAAAAGAGAAAAAGAAGAAGAAGAACACGACTTCAATTTAGAACAAATGAAAATTACTACAAGAAAATCTAGTAACAAACTAGCATCATTTTGGTACCTAACACCTAAAACCTTCAATGATCTGTCAAGGCCCCCTTTTATAGAGGATTATAGATACAAAATGACAAGGGGGCTGAGTCATTAGTGAGTGGATGAGTGGAAAATGAGCAGAAAATGCCAAATGACTTTTGGTGAGTGGAAAATTATAGAGATTCCTTGTCTCTGAAATCATTTAGCTCTGAAGTCATTGAATACATCAGAATGAGCAAATATAATCTTCATCAAAGTTGTAGACCTGGATCTTAACTTTCATATGGCTTTAGTTTGAGTCCAATATCATTTCTATAACTCCAGATACGTTCAAATTACTACACACTGCTCAGGCCCAGTCATAGCTCCTCTGTTCTGACTTGCAAGCCCAATATCACCTATTAGGCCTCAGATTTTGGAATAGTATTCAACATGAAAGTTGTAGATATAGGTCTCAACTATTTAGCGTCAAAATATCAGCCCATTTGACAACCTCTACCTCGAACAATGGCATGAACAGTACACATAGGTCAAGCTATCAGGAACAGCACTCTAGTTCTTGGTTCAACCCCAATTTGAGTTATCTACTCATATGATTGGGCCTTTGAGGTCTCATGAAAGTTATAGAGCTCTCTTGTATCTTTAAAATGCCATTAGATTCACCTCATTTGACCACCTACATCCCAAGATATAGCCCAAATACAGAAACTACGTAAGACGTAAATTATGCTGAAAAATTCAATTAAGTCTAATTTGAGTCCAAACTTACAAAACATAATCAAACTCAATCAATTAAGTACATGGAGAGTGTAAATGACTAAAAATGAAGGCTTATTAATGTATCAAATATGTGGTCATTAAATTCCCCCACACTTAGCTTTTTGTACTCTTGGGCAAAACACACAAGACCAAAACTAAAAAAAAAGATGAAACAGACTCAAAAGTTAAACACTCTAAAAGACTTAATTTCTAATAATATTTAAAAATGAAGAGCAGCCAATCATTCAAGTAATCAAAACATTCATGAGGTAACATATCTTCACATATCAAACCAACAAGTAAGGAAACTTCAGTTGAACAGCATGAGTCAAGAATAATAGATCTTCACAAGATTCACTCTCAATCCCTCAAGTGTTTAAAAGGTAGGTATTTCACTCAATTCAACCCATAAAAATTGGACTACCATAAGCTTGCTTATGTTCTACTTCTCCACTACTCAGAATACATGCACACACAAATCATGAGGACTTTAATCAAGGTTGTAATGGGGTCAAGGTAAATGAGAAGGTAATATAGATATGACAAGTTAAATACCAAAGAGAATAAAAGAGCATGAGAGCTGAGTTCAATTAACAAGCATGAAAGTTCATCCCAACTCCACCTAATACAAATTCTCTTTACATATTCTTTTCCTTTCCTTTATTACCTTGTTGACCCTCTTCTTTTTACATTTTTTTTAATTTTCATTTTTTTATTGATTTTTTTTATTTTTTATTTTTAACTAAAAGAACATCATATATACATTTTTTTAACCATTCTACACACACACCCTCACACTTGTTCAAGAACTCATCGAATGACAAAACTAATGTTCTATTATTCCCTAAAGTCAGGTAAGAACATGATTTTTCATTTAAGGTACATAATGAGTTCGAAACAAAGAATGGTCAAATAAACTCAAAGGGGTTAAGCAAGGGGAAATAGGTCATTTCTAATGCTTTATGTTAGCAGGAATCAGAGAATTTCTAAGAAGTCATAACAGTGCTTGATATTATATTGAGGAAATATACTGCTAAGCAAGGTTGACTATTTGATTAAAGTAGCTATTTCAAGAAAAATGCCTCAATCATATTTATGTATGCATATGAAAATGTAGTCTCAAAAAGAATCAAAGCAAGTTCTAGAATAACAATTCTATGAGTGAAATTCATACAAGAAAGAAGAGAATGGTACAAATGTTCAATCCATTCATCAATAGGCTCAAAATCTCACAAGGCATAATTCTATCATTCTCAGTCCACCAATTCAACATCCATAACCAAGCATGTGAATTTTAAGAAAGAAGACAATTTACTCAATCATGCAAATTTCTCTGAATTTGAATTGCTACTTCCACACAAACTAGTTGTCTACCCCAACTAAGATGCGTCTCAAGAGTAAAATTTACTCCTTACTCTGCCATCCTTAACTGATTTAGTAAATTACTGATAAACACAATAAACATATTAATACACATACTTCCTAAATTTTTTTTTATTTTTTTTTACACAACTATCCTTCCCCTTAACTAGATCATAACATTGTCCTCAATGTCAATAATTAAATCCAGACTGAATAAATAATCATCAATATACATCAAAGAAATTATTGGGACAAAATTAAATAAAGTAATGGGGAGAAGTCACATACCCAAAATGCTTAGACGAGAAGAGAATAACTACATCTTGACAATGGTTAGCAATGACAAAAAAAATGAAATAAAATGAAATAAACAAGCATGCAAACAATTTTTTTTTTTTAGATCTTTTTTTTATAATTTTTTTTATTGGCCAACACTATTTACATCCCCATACAAAGGCTTCAAAATTTGGGAGGCACTTAAGCCGACTCAATAAAAACACGAAATACTAAAAACTTACCTCAGCTTTGGTTGACAGGATCGTCTACCAAATTCTCTGCTACATCTGGATCCTTCAACTCAAGTTATAGCTTCAACAGCTGACCATTTACCTTCTTCCAAATTAACTTTATAAGAACAGACCAAGGGACGAACACCTTTTTTATCAGTAATGCTCCAACCTTTCTTAAGAAACTCCTTAAACTTTAGTTGTCATGCCTGAGTGTCATGATCTTGAGTTTTATCAAAAATAGTAGAAATATCACTACTATTTTTCAAGAGGGATTACTGATAGAATCAAACTCAGAGTTGACAAGAAAATTCTCAAGGGGATCAAAATCATAGGTTGTAGAAACTCCCCTATCCATGATTGAGTCAATCATGTATGTCTGGTGGCCCTCATCATCATTTTCTAGCTTAACAAGACTTTTTATCACCTGAGGTTCCTTGGGTAGCTCAACATCACTATTATCTTGATTCTTTTCCACATCCTCTAGTTTAATCACACTCAAGGAGTTCATCACTTTGAACACTTGACTCTTAATTTCCTTACTTTCTTCAATAACTTTTCCATTCCTAAGGGTTATCACTGACTTGACTTGATCTATTTGTTGGTTTTCTGAATTACCATCGTTTAGACTGCATTGACCCTTGGGATTTAGTTGAGGTTGAGAAGAAAATTTTTCTTTCTCGTGAATGGTGAGTGCAGAAGAAAGTTTAGCAAGAGTGTCTTTTATGTCAATCATGGCTTGAGTGTTTTGATTAATAATGACATATTGCTTTTTCATGAATGCTTGCAATGTTTCTTCAAGGTTATTCCTGTATGGTAGGACAAAAGATGCATATCCTTGAAAATTTTTAGAGCCCTGTTGTGCCTGAGGAGGTGGTGGTTGCATGAATTGTGCCTGATTGTTAGTCTTCCAACTGAAGTTCGGGTGATTTCTCCATCTCGGATTGTATGTATCTGAAAAAGAAGAAGTGAATGACTTTTTAAAATTATTCATTGCATTTACTTGCTTATGCATAACTTCTTTAAAAACAGGAATTTTTGGACATTCATTTGTTGAGTGTCCCAATTCATCACAAATGCTACAAATTTCTTTATTTTGCACAGATTTGATTCCTTTTACTTTTCCGGATTCCATAGCTTCAATCTTTCTAGTCAAACTGACAAACCTTGCATTTAGATCTTCTTCTTGACTAAGGTGATATTTTCCTTTACTAGCATTTGCAAAGTTAGATCTAATTGAATTTTCAGAAGGATTAGTATCATGCCAAGATTGAGAATTTTCAGCCAAATGGTCTAAATAGTCTAAAGCTTCTTCAGGTTCTTTATCAAGAAACTCACCATTGCACATTGTTTCTACAAATTGTTTAGTTTTGGGTGTTAACCCTTCATAAAAGAAGCTTATAGTGTGCCATTTTTCAAAATCATGATATGGGCAAGAATTTAACAAATCTTTAAAACGTTCCCAACTTTGAAAATATGCTTCATTTGAATTTTGGAAAAAAATTTGGAGTTGTCTTTTCAAAGCATTAGTTTTATGTGTTGAAAAAAATTTCTTTAAAAATTCACTTTGCATTTCTTGCCATGTGCCAATTGATCTTAGTTTCAAAGTATTAAGCCAAGCTTTTGCTTTATCTTTTAGAGAAAAAGGAAACAATTTAAGCTTAACAACCTCTTCAGTGCAAGTTTGATCATGAAAAGTAGTACATACTTCCTCAAATTCTTTTAGATGTAAATATGGGCTTTCAAATTCTAAACCATGGAAATTAGGAAGTAAAGAAATCATACCTGACTTGAATCTAAAATTATTAGCATTAAGTGGAAAGATAAAACATGATGGACTAGAATTTCGAGATGGTAGCAAATATTCACGCATAGTTCGCAACGGTTGATTTTCATGTTCATCATGCACACTTTCGTTTTCAGCCATGGTGTTTGATGTGTGTGATTGTGATCCAGACAAATCAATATATAAAGTACTAGGATTAACTTTAACCAAATGACCAGCATTTGAATCACGATAGTAATTAAGCATAAATAAGTAACTTAAAATAGAAAAGAAAATATACAAGCTAGCAGTACAAACCGTTCATTAAATATTAACAAAAATATGGTATAAATTAGCCACCAAATATATATTAATACTAAGGTGTGGTAATAAACTAACCACTAAATAAAAAAATAACAAAGGTGTAGTATGAACCAATCACCAAATATATATATATAAAGGTATGGTAATAAACCAACCACCAAAAAAAAAAAATAACAAAGGTGTGGTATGAACTAACCACCAAATAAAAAAAATAACATACAAAAAATAAAATGCGAAAAGTAAATTACAGAAAAGTAAAAGAGAGAGTTTCCCCCACTGTTAGTATGTACAAAAAAAAAAAAAGAGAGATTTCCCCCACAAAGTTAGTAAAGTACGGAAAAAATAAAAGAGAGAGGTTCCCCCACTAAGTTAGTGCGTAAAATAAAAGGAGAGTTTTCCCCACTAAGTTAGTATATACAGAAAATAAAAGGGAGAGTTTCTCCCACTAAATTAATATGTACAAAGAAAATAAAAGGAAGAGGTTCCCCCACTGTTAATAAGTTAGTATGTACAAAAGAAAAAAAAATTAAAAGAGTAGAAAATATATACAAAATATTTACACCATAAATTTGTTCTTGAAATCAAGTCCCCAGCAACGACGCCAAAAACTTGATGCGAATTAAAAACTTGATAACCTAGTAACAAATTATACAAAATATGGTTTTAAGGCTTATCAATTACTGCACCTTTGATACAAAATATATCCAATTTGGGACGAGCAAGAGCATTATAGTCTTGGGAATTTGACTCAAAAAGACCCTGTTTGTCAATTTATAAGAAAATTAGATAGGAAGCTTATTCTCAACTCATAGAAGGCGTTTAACCTGTTTCTGGATGTGAAACCAGAGGAAGATGTGAGCCACAATCACAACAACATGTACATATTATCTTGTACATCTTCAAAAAAGATAAAAAAAAAAAAAAAAGAAAAAAAAAGAAAAAGAAAGAAAAAGAAAAAAATGAAATAAAAAAAGAATAAAACAAGGGCGAAACTTCGGTTGTACTTAGTCTTTAATTAGATTAGGAGCCCCTACCAGCGGCAGCCCCGTCATTGACTCGGGTGGACCATCGCACGCCAGTCAGTAAAGAAGATAGAAGCGTCCCGTATTTGTATTCTCTTGTGACAATGCCTCTGAGTTGGATCCTGTGATTTAATGCTATGGGCTCTCCAGCGACCTCTCACTGGCTGTGGTCACTGGTCGTCGTATTCAGATTTTCTCTCTTTTACTAGAGGGACGATGCATAGGCTGGGATATCCCACAAGCGGGAGGGAGAAGAATGCCCAGATTGGCTGAACCGTCTTGGTATTACTGCACTCATGACGTGCAATATAAAGATACACCATGAAACCTGTACATAAAGGTATGTAATCATTTGTTATTATTATTTTATCTTTATATGATTTTGTTGTATTTTGATTTTGGATAGACGATCCTTTGAACAGGATCCTTCAGGGGTTTCTAGACTTCTTTACCCTGATGGTTTTCTTGAAGTCTAAAAAATAAATAAAAATAAATAAAAAAAATTAAAAGGTAAAATAATAATAAAAAAAAAGTTTCTTAAATTCAAATTTTTCTTACAACAACCAACCTACCCATATAGAAACTATTATTACTTTTTCTATTCTCTTCCTTATTTAAACACTCAAACTTCTTCACTTTCCTATAACTCATAATCATTCAAAGAGAGTATGAGTGTAGAAATGGAGAGAGCTTCTTCTTCTATTCGTAGATTTGCCAGTATTTGTGTATTTTGTGAAACAAGTTATGGGAAGGGTTTAGAGTTTGTAAACGCAACAAGCACTGTTGGTAGAACACTTGCTGCGAGGAACATTCGTGTAGTATGTGGGGGAGGTAGCATTGGGTTAATGGGGGCTGTATCACTTTCTGCATTTGTAAGAGGTGGTCAAGTTTTAGGTGTCATTCCTGAACCTTTAACTCGAAGGAACATCATTGGAAAGACAATTAGACTAGAAATTCAAGTATTATCTATGCATGAACGAATGAAGGCAATGCTTGAAAACTCTGATGCATTCATAGCCTTACCTGGTGATTTTGGTACTTTGGAAGAAGTCTTTCAAATTGTCTCTTGGGCCCAACTGAACATCCACTATAAACCCATAGGTTTGTTAAATGTTAATAATTTCTTTAATAATTTGTTATCTTTTGTTGACCATGCTGTGGAACAGAAATTTGTCACACCTTCTGCAAGACGACTCCTTATCTCTGCTTCCACTGTTGATGAGTTGATTGATAAATTAGAAGCTTTTGTTTATGAACCTGATCCAATAACAGCTCAGATAGATTGGTCAGGAGACAGCAGTAAAGGAGGCAGCAGCAAGAGAGGCAACAACAAGGAGGCAGCAAGGAACAAGAGTGTGATCTGGCACTTCATCTATAACTTTCCTTTATCTTTAGTTTAATTTTCGTACTTTGTTTCTGTTTTAATTTGTATGAGCTTTTTGTTTTTAGTAATTGCAACAACAGGTATTATCTTCTATCCTTTACCTATCTATCTTTGACATTGAGGACAATGTTGTGATCTGGTTGGGGGGAATGATAGTTGCGTAAAAACAAAAAAAAAACCAAAACAAAAAAAACAAAAAAAACAAAAAATAAAAAAAAATTAAAAAAAATTTAGGAAGTGTGTGTATTAATATGTTTGTTGTGTTTATATGTTTGTCAGTAACTTACTAAACCAGTTAAAGATGGTAGAGTAAGGAGTAAATTTTACTCTTGAGACACATCTTAGTTGGGGTAGACAACTAGTTTGTGTGGAAGTAGCAATTCAAATTTAGGGAAATTTGCATGATTGAGTTAATTGTCTTCTTTCTTAAAAATCACATGCTTGGTTATGGATGTTGAATTAGTGGACTGAGAATGATAGAAATATGCCTTGTGAGATTTTGTACCTATTGATGAATGAATTGAACATTTGTACCATTCTCTTCTTTTTTATGTGAATTTCACTCATGGAATTGTTATTCTAGAACTTGCTTTGATTCTTTTTGAGACTACATTTTCATATGCATACATAAATATGATTGAGGCATTTTTCTTGAAATAGCTACTTTAATCAAATAGCCAGCCTTGTTTAGCAGCATATTGTCTCAATATGATATCAAACATTCTTATGACTTCTTGGAAATTCTCTAATTCCTGCCAACGTAAAGCATTGGAAATGACCTATTTCCCCTTGCTTAACTCATTTGAGCTTATTTGATCATTCCTTGTTTCTAGCTCATTATGTGCCTTAAATGAAAAATCATGTTCTTACCCGACCTTAGGGAATAAGAGAACATTAGCTTTGTCATTGGATAAGTTCTTGAACAAGTGTGGGGGTGTGTGGGTAAAATAGTTTAAAAAAAATTGAGCTTGCTGTTTAAATGTATATATTATGTTCTTCTTCTTCAAATTCAAAAAAATAAAAAAAAAAAGTGTTAAAAAAGGGTCAACAAGGTAATAAAGGAAATGAAAAGAATATGTAAAGAGAATTTGTATTAGGTGGAGTTAGGATGAACTTTCATGCTTGTCAATTGAACTCAGCTTTCAAGTTCTTTTATTCTCTTTGGTATTTAACTTGTCATATTTATATTATCTTCTCCTTTACCTTGACCCCATTACAACCTTGAATAAAGTCCTCATGATTTGTGTGTGCATGTGTTCTGAGTAGTGGAGAAGTAGAAGATAAGCAAGCTTATGGTAGTACAATTTTCATGGGTTGAATTGAGTGAAATACCTACCTTTTAAACACTTGAGGGATTGAGAGTGAATCTTGTGAAGATCTATCATTCTTGACTCATGTTTTTCAATTGAAATATCCTTGCTTGTTGATTTGAGATGTGAAGATATGTTACCTCATGAATGTTTTGATTACTTGAATGATTGGTTACTCTTCATTTTTAAATATTATTAGAAATTGAGTCTTTTAGAATGTTTAACTTTTGAGTCTGTTTCATTTTTTTTTTAGTCTTGTGTGTTTTGCCCAGGAGTGTAAAAAAATAAGTGTGAGGGAATTTGATGATCACATATTTGATACATTAATAAGCCTTTATTTTTAGTTATTTACACTCTTCATGCACTTAATTGATTGAGTTTGGTTATGTTTTGTAAGTTTGGGCTCAAATTGGACTTAATTGAATTTTTTAGCATAATTTACGTCTTACGTTGTTTCTGTATTTGGGCTATATCTTGGGATGTAGGTAGTTAAATGAGGTAAATCTGATGGCATTTTAAAGATAAGAGAGAGCTCTATAACTTTCATGCAGACCTCAAAGGCCCAATCATACGAATAGATAACTCAAATTGGGGTTGAAGCAAGAACTAGAGTACTGTTCCTGACAGCTTGATCTATGTGTACTATTCATGCGATATTTCGAGTTAGAGGTTGTCAAATGGGCTGAAATATTTATTATGAATAGTTGAGACTTATATCTACAACTTTTATGTTGAACACTTTTCCAGAATCTGAGGTCTAATGGGTGATATTGAGCTTGCAAGTCAGAACAGAGGAGCTATGACTGGGCTTGAACAGTGTACAGTAATTTAAACGTATCTAGAGTTATAGAAATGATATTGGACTCAAACTAAAGCCATTGGAAAGTCAAGATCAATCCCTACAGCTTTGATGAAGATCACATTTGCTCATTCTGACGCATTCAATGACTTTAGAGCTAAATGATTTCAGAGATAAGGAATCTCCATATTTTTTCACTCAACAAAAGTCATTTGGCATTTTCCACGCATCCACTCACTAATGACTCAGCCCCCTTGTCATTTTGTATCTCTAATCCTCTATAAAAGGGGACCATAGTAGATCATTGGGGGTGTTAGGTGTCAGGTACCAAAATGATGCTAGTTTATGACTAGGTTTACTTATAGTAATTTTCCTTTGTTCTAAATTAAAGTCATGTTCTTCTTCTTCTTCTTCTTCTCTCTTTCTTTTTTCTTATCTATGAGTAACTAAGTTTCATTTTGCTTGGGTGAAAGAGTGAAGCTCTTGATAATGAAATAAGGTTAGATTAATTTCACTCTTGTGCTTAAATGATATATTTTCAAGTGATCATTATACGTATTGTATTTTGTTTCTAATCAATTTAGCAACCCTCCTTGTAAAATGGAGTTCTTGATTTGTTGTAAACAAGAGATTAGCACAATGAATGCTTTAACCCATTTACAAGTGGTGGTGTTAGAAACTCTCCTTATAAAGTGGAGTTCTTGATTTGTTGTAGACAAAATATTAGCACAATGAATGCTTTAACCCATTTATAAGTGGTGGTAATATTTTTCAGAAATATAATATAATTACATATATTATTTTAATTAAACTTTTAACGTTGTATTTTCCGATTGGAACCTCCATGTTGCAAGGATTCTAATTGAGTTATAAAAGAAATTAATCTTACCTTTACTTTATTTACCAAGAGTGGATCTTTTAACCCAAGTAAATAATTTTTACTATAGTAATAAAATATTTACTTCACCTTAATTAATCTTCAACAATTCCCTGTGGATCGACCTCGGACTCCTGAGAAATTTATTACTTGAGACAACCTGCACTTGGGTTCGCAACGCAACAATTAATCCCGCATCAAGTTTGTAGACTTGTTTGAAACTTTAAATTTGCATCAAGTTTTTTGGATTCTAAATGAGTTATAAAAGAATTAATCTTGTCCTTAATTTATTTATCAAGAGTGGATCTCCTAACCCAAGCAATTCCTTTTTACTTGTGAACAATTTTTTTAGTAACTAAGTGTCATTTTACTTGGGTGAAAGGGTGAAGCTCTTGGTAATAAAATAAGGTTAGATTTATTGTTTTCTTGTGCTTAAATGATATATTTTCAAGTGATCATTATACGTGTTATATTATGTTAATTTTTACACAATTAACATGCTTTTCGGAGATTCCTTATCTCCGAAATCATTCACCCTTTAACCCCTTTGAACCTATTTGATCATTTTTGTTTCGAACTCATTCTGTGCCTTAAATGAAAAATCATGTTCTTATCCGATCTTAGGGAATAAGAGAACATTAGCTTCTGTCATTGGATGAGTTCTTGAACAAGTGTGGGGGTGTGTGTGCAGAATGATAAAAAAAATGTATATATGATGTTCTTATTGTAAAAAAAAAATTGTAAAAAAAAAGAAGTAAAAAAGGGTCAACAATGTAATAAAGGAAAGGAAAAAAAATATGTAAAGGGAATTTGTGTTAGGTGGAGTTAGGATGAACTTTCATGCTTGTTAATTGAACTCAGCTCTCATGCTCTTTTATTCTCTGGTATTTAACTTGTCATATCCATATTACCTCCTCCTTTACCTTGACCCCATTACAACCTTGAATAAAGTCCTCATGATTTGTGTATGTATGTGTTTTGAGTAGTGGAGAAGTAGAAGATAAGCAAGCTTATGGTAGTGTAATTTCTCATGGGTTGAATTGAGAGAAATACTTACATTTTAAACACTTGAGGGATTGAGAGTTGAATCTTGTGAAGATCTATCATTCTTGACTCATGCTTTTCAATTGAAATATCCTTACTTGTTGATCTGAGATGTGAAGATATGTTACCTCATGAATGTTTTGATTACTTGAATGATTGGTTGTTCTTCATTCTTAAATATTAGAAATTGAGTCTTTTAGAGTGTTAGCTTTTGAGTCTGTTTTGGTCTTGTATGTTTTGCTCAGGAGTGCAAAAAGCTAAGTGTGGGAGAATTTGATGATCACATATTTTATACTTTAATAAACCATCATTTTTAGTCATTTACACTCTTCATGTACTTAATTGATTGAGTTTGATTATGTTTTGTAAGTTTGGACTCAAATTGGACTTAATTGAACTTTTTAGCATAATTTACGTCTTACATTATTTCTGTATTTGGGCTATATCTTAGGATGTAGGAGGCCAAATGAGGTGAATCTAGTGGCATTTTAAATATGAGAGAGATCTCTATAACTTTCATGAAGACCTCAAAGGCCCAATCACACGAGTAGATAACTCAAATTGGAGTTGAAGCAAGAACTAGAGTGCTGTTCCTGATAGCTTGACCTATGTGTACTATTCATGCCATATTTTGGGCTAGAGGTTGTCAAATGGGCTGAAATGTTTATGCTAAATATTTGAGACCTATATCTACAACTTTAATGTTGAACACATTTCTAGAATCTGAGGCCTAGTGGGTGATATTGGGCTTGCAAGTCAGAACAGAGGAGCTGTGACTAGGCCTAAATAGTGTGCCGTAATTTGAACGTATCTGGAGTTATAGAAATGATATTAGACTCAAACTAAAGCCATTTGAAAGCTAAGATCTAGGCCTACAACTTTCATGAAGACCATATGCACTTATTCTAGTGCATTCAATGACTTCAGAGCTAAATGATTTTGGAGACAAAGAATCTCCATAATTTTCTACTCACCAAAAGTCATTTGGTATTTTTCACTCATCCACTCACTAATGACTCAGCCCCCTTGTCATTTTGTATCTCTAATCCTCTATAAAAGAGGGCTTTGGCAGATCATTAAGGGTGAGATGTTAGTTACCAAAATGATGCCATTTTGTTACTAAGTTTTCTTGTAATAATTTTCCTTTGTTCTAAATTAAAGTCATGTTCTTCTTCTTCTTCTTCTCTCTTTCTTTCTTCTTATCTATGAGTAACTAAGTTTCATTTTACTTGGGTGAAAGGTGAAGCTCTTGGTAATAAAATAATGTTAGATTTATTCTTTTCTTGTGTTTAAATGATATATTTTCAAGTGGTCATTATACGTATTATATTTTGTTTTCAATTAATTTAAAAACCCTCCTTGTAAAGTGGAGTTCTTGATTTGTTGTAGACAAGAGATTCACAATGAATGCTTTAACCCATTTACAAGTGGTGGTGCTAGAAACTCTTCTTATAAAGTGGAGATCTTGATTTGTTGTAAACAAGATTTATGCACAATGAATGCTTGATCCCATTTATGAGTGGTGGTGTTAATAGATGATTAAAGAAATCATAATATAATTACGTATATAATTTTTAATGAACTTTGAACGCTGTATTTTTCGATTGGAACCTTCGTTATGTGTGTATTCTAATTGAGTTATAAAAAAATTAATCTTGTCCTTAATTTATTTACCAAGAGTAGATCTCCTAACCCAAGTAATTCTTTTTTACTTGTGAATAATTTTATTTATCATTTTTATTGTTGTAACAAAATATTTACTTTATTTTAATTAATTTTTCTTCATCAAGTCTCTGTAGTTCGACCTCGGACTCACTGAGAATTTATTGCTTGAGATAACCTGCACTTGGGTTTACAACTCTTAAATCCCGTATCAAGTTTTTGGCGCCCTTGCCGGGGATCGAACTCGGGTCTCCTGGGTGAAAGCCAGATATCCTAACCACTTCCCAGCAATGGAACCACAAAAACTTGATGCGGGATTTAAGAGTTGCAAACCCAAGTGCAGGTTATCTCAAGTAATAAATTCTCGGTGAGTCCGAGGTCGAACCACAGAGACTTGATGAAGAAAAATTAATTAAAATAAAGTAAATATTTGTTACAACAATAAATATGATAAATAAAATTATTCACAAGTAAAAAAGAATTGCTTGGGTTAGGAGATCCACTCATGGTAAATAAATTAAGGACAAGATTAATTCTTTTATAACTCAATTAGAATCCACACATAACAGAGGTTCCAATCAAAAAATACAGCATTCAAAGTTCATTAAAAATTATATACGTAATTATATTATGATTCCTTTAATTATCTATTAACATCACCACTCATAAATGAGATCAAGCATTCATTGTGCCAAAATCTTGTCTACAACAAATCAAGATCTCTACTTTATAAGGAGAGTTTCTAACACCACCACTTGTAAATGGGTTAAAGCATTCATTGTGCTAATCTCTTGTCTACAACAAATCAAGAACTCTACTTTACAAGGAGGGTTTTTAAATTAATTGGAAACAAAATATAATACGTATAATGACTACTTAAAAATATATCATTTAAGCACAAGAAAAGAAAAAATCTAACCTTATTTTATTATCAAGAGCTTCACCCTTTCTCCCAAGTAAAATGAAATGTAGTTACTCATAGATAAGAAGAAAGAAAGAGAGAAGAAGAAGAAGAAGAACAAGACCTTAATTTAGAACAAAGGAAAATTACTACAAGAAAACTTAGTAACAAAATGGTATCATTTTGGTAACTAGCACCTCACCCTCAATGATCTACCACGACTCCCTTTTATAGAGGATTAGAGATACAAAATGACAAGGGGGTTGAGTCATTAGTAAGTGGATGAGTGGAAAATACCAAATAAATTTTGGTGAGTGAAAAATTATGGAGATTCTTTGTCTCCAAAATCATTTAGCTCAGAAGTCATTGAATGCATTAGAATAAGTGAATATGATCTTCATGAAAGTTTTAGCATGGATCTTAGCTTTCAAATGGCTTTAGTTTGAGTCCAATATCATTTCTATAACTCCAGATACGTTCAAATTACTGCACACTAGTTAGGCCTAGTTATAGTTCCTCTGTTCTGACTTGCAAGCCCAATATCACCCATTAGGCCTCAGATTCTAGAAATGTGTTCAACATTAAAGTTGTAGATATAGGTCCCAAATATTTAGCATCAAAATTTCAGCCCATTTGACAACCTCTAGCCCGAAATATGGCATAAACAGTACACATAAGTCAAGCTATCAGGAACAGCACTCTAGTTCTTGTTTCAACCCCAATTTGAGTTATCTACTCGTGTGATTAGGCCTTTGAGGTCTTCATGAAAGTTATAGAGCTCTCTCTTGTCTTTAAAATGCCACTAGATTCACCTCATTTGGCCACCTACATCCTAAGATATAGCCCAAATACAGAAATAATGTAAGACGTAAATTATGCTAAAAAGTTCAATTAAGTCCAATTTGAGTCCAAACTTACAAAACATAATCAAACTCAATCAATTAAGTACATGAAGAGTGTAAATGACTAAAAATGAGGGTTTATTAATGTATAAAACTTGTGATCATCAAATTCCTGGTTTCGTTGTCGGGACACTCAAGTAATAAATTTCTCGGTGAGTCCGAGGTCGATCCACAGGGAATTGTTGAAGATTAAGGTGAAGTAAATATTTTGTTACTATAATTAAAATTATTTACTTGGATAAAAAGATTCACTCTTGGTAAATAAAGTAAAAGTAAGATTAATTTCTTTTATAACTCAACTAGAATCCTCGCAACATGGAGATTCCAATCGAAAAATATAATATTAAAAGTCCATTTAAAATAATATACATAATTATATTATGTTTCCTAAAAATATTACCACTACTTATAAATGGGTTAAAGCATTCATTGTACTAATATTTTGTCTACAACAAATCAAGAACTCCTCTTTACAAAGATGGTTTCTAAATTATAAGAAACAAATTATAATACGTATAATGGTTACTAGAAAATATAAATCATTTAAGCACAAGAGAAGAATAAATCTAACCTTATTTTATTACCAAGAGTTTCACCTTTTCACCTAAGTAAAATGAAACTTAGTTACTCATAAATAAGAAGAAAGAAAGAGAGAAGAAGAAGAAGAGAAGAAGAAGAAGAAGAAGAAGAAGAAGAAGAAGAAGAAGAAGAAGAAGAAGAAGAAGAAGAAGAAGAAGAAGAAGAAGAAGAACATGACTTTAATTTAGAACAAAGGAAAATTACTACAAGAAAACCTAGTAACAAAATGACATCATTTTGGTAACTAACACCTAACACCCTCAATGATCTGCCAAGGCCTCCTTTTATAGAGGATTAGAAATACAAAATGACAAGGGGGCTGAGTCATTAGTGAGTGGATGAGTAGAAAATGAGTGGAAAATGCCAAATGACTTTTGGTGAGTGGAAAATTATGGAGATTCCTTGTTTCCGAAATCATTTAGCTTTGAAGTCATTGAATGCGTTAGAATGAGCAAATATGATCTTCATCAAAGTTATAGGCATGGATCTTAGCTTTCAAATGGCTTTAGTTTGAGTCCAATATCATTTTTATAACTCCAGATACGTTCAAATTACTGCACACTGCTCATGCTTAATCACAACTCCTCTATTCTGTCTTGTAAGCTCAATATCACCCATTAGGCCTCCGATTATGGAAAAGTGTTCACATAAAAGTTGTAGATATAGGTCTCAACTATTCAGCATCAAAATTTCAACCCATTTGACAACATCTAGCCCGAAAAATGGCATAAATAGTACACATAGGTCAAGCTGTCAGGAACAGTACTCTAGTTCTTGCTTCAACCCTAATTTCAGTTATCTACTCGTGTGATTGGGCCTTTGAGGTCTTAATGAAAGTTATATACCTCTTTCTTGTCTTTAAAATGCCATCAGATTCACATCATTTGACCACCTACATCCCAAGATATAGCCCAAATACATAAATAACGTAAGACGTAAATTATGTTAAAAAATTCAATTAAGTCCAATTTGAGTCCAAACTTACAAAATATAATCAAAATCAATCAATTAAGTACATGGAGAGTGTAAATGACTAAAAATGAAGGCTTATTAATATATCAAATATGTGATCATCAAATTCCCCTACACTTAGCTTTTTGCACTGTTGGGCAAAATACACAAGACCAAAACTAAAAAAAAAAAAAAACGAAGCAGACTCAAAAGCTAAACACTCTAAAAGACTCAATTTCTAATAATATTTAAAAATAAAGAGCAACCAATCATTCAAGTAATCAAAACATTCATGAGGTAACATATCTTCAAATCTCAAATCAACAAGCAAGGATATTTCAATTGAAAAGCATGAGTCAAGAATGATAGATTTTCACAAGATTCACTCTCAATCCCTCAAGTGTTTAAAAGGTAGGTATTTCACTCAATTCAACCCATGAAAATTGCACTACCATAAGCTTACTTATCTTCTACTTCTCCACTACTCAGAACACATGCACACACAAATCATGAGGACTTTATTCAAGGTTGTAATGGGGTCAAGGTAAAGGAGGAGGTAATATGAATATGACAAGTTAAATACCAGAGAATAAAAGAGCATGAGAGCTGAGTTCAATTAACAAACATGTAAGTTCATCCCAACTCCACCTAATACAAATTCCCTTTACATATTCTTTTCCTTTCCTTTATTACCTTGTTGACCCTCTTCTTTTTACATTTTTTTTAATTTTTTTATTGATTTTTTTTTTATTTTTGTTTTTTACAAAAAGAACATCATATATACATTTTTTTAACCATGCTACACACACACCCCCACACTTGTTCAAGAACTCATCGAATGACAAAACTAATGTTCTCTTATTCCTTAAGGTCAAGTAAGAACATGGTTTTTCATTTAAGGCACATAATGAGTTCGAAACAAAGAATAGTCAAATAAGCTCAAAGGGGTTAAGCAAGGGAAAATAGGTCATTTTTAATGCTTTACATTGGCAAGAATCAGAGAATTTTCAAGAAGTCATAAGAGTGCTTGATATCATATTAAGACAATATGCTACTAAACAAGGTTGACTATTAGATTAAAGTAGCTATTTCAAGAAAAATACCTTAATCATATTTATGTATGCATATGAAAATATAGTCTAAAAAAGAATCAAAGCAAGTTCTAGAGTAACAATTCCATGAGTGAAATTCACACAAGAAAGAAGAGAATGGTACACATGTTCAATCAATTCATCAATAGGCTCAAAATATCACAAGGCATAATTCTATCATTCTCAGTCCACCAATTCAACATCCATAACCAAGCATGTGAATTTAAAGAAAGAAGACAATTTACTGAATCATGCAAATTTTCCTGAATTTGAATTGCTACTTTCACACAAACCAATTGTCTACCTAATTATTCCTTACTCTGCCACTAATTTTTGATGCGTCTCAAGAGTAAATAATTTACTCCTTACTCTGTCATCCTTAATTACTTTTGTTGTTAATAAATTGATGACAAACACAACAAACATATTAACAAACACACTTCTTTTTTTTTGTTTTTTCTTTTCTTTTTTTTTTCTTTTTTTTAAAGATGAACATAATATATACATTTTAAATTTTTTTTATCCAACTATCCTTCCCCCCAACCAGATCACAACATTGTTCTCAATGTCAAAATATATATAGGTAAATGATAGAAGATAGTACCTGTTATTGCAATTACTGAAAAGAGAAACCTTACACAAACAAAAACAAAGGACGATAAATAAAACCAAAGATAAAGGAAAGTTAAAGATGAAGTGCCAGATCACACTCTTGTTCCTTGCTGCCTCCCTTGTTGCTGCCTCCCTTGTTGTTGCCTTCTGACCAATCTATCTGAGCTATTACTGGTTCAGGTTCATAAACAAAAGCTTGTAATTTATCAATTAATTCATCAACAGTAGAAGCAGATATAAGGAGTTGTCTTGCCGAAGGTGTGATAAAGCTCTGTTCCACAGCATGGTCAACAAAAGATAACAGATTATCAAAGAAATTATTAACATTCAACAAACCTATGAGTTTATGGTGGATGTTCAGTTGGGCCCAAGAAATAATTTGAAAAACTTCTTCCAAAGTACCAAAACCACCCGGTAAAGTAATGAATGCATCAGAATTTTCAAGCATTGTCCTCATTCGTCCATACATAGATGATACTTGAATTTCTAGCCCAATTGTCTGTCCAATGATGTTCCTTCGAGTTAAAGGTTCAGGAATGATACCTAAAACTTGACCACCTCTTATATGTGCAGAAAGTGATACAACCCCCATTAACCCAATGCTACCTCCCCCATATACAACACAAATGTTCCTCGCAGCAAGTGTTCTACCAACAGTGCTTGCTGTGTTTACAAACTCTAAACCATTCCCATAACTTGTCCCACAAAATAGACAGATATTAAGAAATCTATGAACTGAAGAAGAAGATCCCTCTATTTCTACACTCACACTCCCTTTGAATGATTTTAAGTTGAAGGAAAGTGAAGGAAATGTAATGTTTAAATAGGGAAGAGAATAGAAAAAGTAATGATAGCACTTATATGGGTAGGTTGCTGTTGTCAGAAAAGTTTAAAATTAAGAAACAAAATTATTTTTTTTATTTTTATTTTTTGGTTTTTTTTGGTTTTTTTTTGTTTTTGTTTTTTTATTTTTTTGTTTTTTTTTACTTCAAGAAAACCATCAGGGTAAAGAAGTCTAGAAACCCCTGAAGGACCCCACCCAATGAATTATCTGTCTAAAATCAAAATTCAACAAAATCAAACAAAGATAAAATAATAATAACAAATGATTACATACCTTTATGTACAGTTTCATGGCAGATCTTTATACTACACGTCATGAGTGCAGTAATACCAAGACGGCTCAGCCAATCTGGGCATTCTTTTCCCTCCCACTTGTGGGATATTTTGGATTGAGCTACAACGCCACTGATTAAAGTGCGTAAATCTGACAGCTACCACCAATGACCACAGCCAGTGAGAGGTCGCTGAAGAGCCCATGGCATTAAATCACAGGATCCAGCTCAGAGGCATTGTCACGCGAGAATGCAAACACGGGACGCTTCTTTCTGTCCATCAGCAAGCAGAGCCTTTGGTTAAAACTTGGGAATGCTTGCGTGGCTCTCTACAGAGCATGGCACACGAACCTTATTTACCGACTGACGTGCGAAGGTCCACCCGAGTCAATGACGGGTCTGCCACTGGCAGGGGCTCCTAATCTATTTAAAGACCAAGTGCAACCGAAGTTTCGCCCTTGTTTTATTCTTTTTTTTTTCTTATTTTCTCTTATTTTCTCTTTTTTTTTGGAAGATGTACAAGATAATATATACATGTTATTGTGATTGTGGCTCACATCTTCCTCTAGTTTCACGTCCAGAAACAGCTTAAACGCCTTCTATGAGTCGAGGATAAGCTTCCCATCTAATTTTCTTATAAATTGACAAACAGGGTCTTTTTGAGTCAGATTCCCAAGACTATAACGCTCTTGCTCATCCTTGAAGAGATTCCATAAACTAAGAAGTTCACGCTGCATAACTCCACAAGAATGCGTCTCAAAAGTCAATAAGATATTATCTAATGACTCCTTACTTAGTCCATTCTTAATGAAGAATATTTTATCTTTGTTTACAGAAACCATCCCCAAAGAGTGACATTGCGTGTTGCAATTCCATCGTGCACACTTGTAACAAACTTTCATTCTTTTTGCTCTTCTCCTTTTTGAAAATGAACTTTTACCGAGACCAGGCATGTATGGGACAAATGAATTTGAAGATTCACCAGCTAAACGAACCTTTGCTTTGATTATCCAGCGTATATCTTCTGGGATGCCCTTATGCATTAACAGTCTCAGTCTTTCACACCTAGCTTCATAGACTTTTATTAAAGCATTTAGAGGGAGAGAAGGAAAATGTTTTCTTAGATTTGAGAGAATGACATCCATTTTAAAAGGAGAAGAAATCAGTTATTATAGGAAACTAAAAAATAAACTGACTTGAGAGTCACGGAGTACCGTTATCCGCCATTTAATCGGGAACACAAAGAACTGCAAAAAGAAAGACACAACATTAAAATAAATTCTACTCATAACAAGGATTAGAAAGAGAAATGGATTCTACCTTAACAACTTGATGTTCCAGAAATGGTTTGAGTCTTTATCCATTGACCTTAAATACAATACCATTCTTAGGATTCTCAATGTCTATGGCCCCATAAGAATACACATGTTTGACAATATAAGGACCAATCCACCTAGATCTCAATTTTTCAGGAAATAGGTGAAGACGAGAATTATAAAGCAGAACTTTTTGATCAATTTCAAAAGTTTTTCTCAAAATTAATTTGTCATGAAAAGCTTTTGTTCTAGCTTTATAAATCTTTGAGTTTTCATATGTATCATTTCTTAATTCCTCAAGTTCATTCAATTGCAATTTGCGTAACTTGGAAGCATCATCAAGACTTAAGTTGAAAGCTTTAGTGGCCCAAAATGCTTTATGCTCCAATTCTACAAGCAAATGACAAGGTTTTCCATAAACTAACCGATAGGGAGACATGCCTAAAAATGTTTTAAAAGCAGTATGGTAAGCCCAAAGTGTATCGTTTAGTCTTAAAGACCAATCTTTACGATTTAGGTTAACTATTTTTTTCAAAATTTGTTTAATCTCCCTATTTGCTAATTCAACTTGTCCACTTGTCTGAGGATGATAAGGGGTTACAATTTTGTGGGTAATGCAATATTCCTTCATTAAGGATTCAAATGGTTTATTGCAAAAATGTGTTCCCCCATCACTGATGATAAATCGAGGAATTCCAAATCGACTCAAAACATTTTCTTTTAAAAATTTTAGAACAGTTTTATGATCATTGTGCCGATATGGAATCGCCTCAATCCATTTTGAGACATAATCAACTGCAACCAAAATGTACACAAATCCAAAAGATGATGGAAATAGACCTATGAAATCAATTCCCCAACAATCAAAAATTTCAATGACAAGGATAGGGTTCAAAGGCATCATATTTCTTTTAGAAATGGACCCTAATTTTTGACAACTTTCATAACTTTTGCAAAAAGTATAACTATTTTTGAATAAAGTGGGCCAATAAAATCCACACTACAAGATTTTTGCAGCTGTTTTCTTTGAAGAAAAATGACCTCCACATGCTTCTGAATGACAAAATTTAATGACACTACTTACCTCATTGTTAGGTACACATCTCCGAAAGATTTGATCAGGACAATATTTGAACAAATATGGGTCATCCCAAAAGAAATTTTTCACCTTAATCAAAAACTTTTTTCTATCTTGGTGTGTTCACTGAGGCGGCATCTTACCTGTTACAAGAAAATTGACAATGTTAGCAAACCAAGGCATGGAATTGACAGAAAATAAAAATTCATCAGGAAAAGAATCATTGATAGATGTGCTATCAAAAGATGAGCCTGTTGTCAGCCTTGACAAATGATCTACAACAATATTTTTGGCTCCTTTCTTGTCTTTTATTGTGATGTTGAATTCTTGAAGCAACAAGATCCACCGTATCAACCTAGGTTTGACATCCTATTTAGACATTAAATATCTAATAGTAGCATGATCAGTGAAAACAACAGTGGACGAACCAATTAAATAAGCTCAAAATTTGTCCAATGCAAAAATTACAGCAAGTAGTTCTTTTTCAGTAGTAGTGTAATTCATTTGTGCACTATTCAAAGTTCGACTTGCGTAATAAATTATATGAGGCTTACCTTCCTTTCTTTGGCCTAAAACAGTGCCGACAGCAAAATCACTAGCATCACACATCAACTTAAAAGACAAAGACCAGTCAGGAGATTGCATGATAGGAGCAGAAGTCAAAAGACAGATTAATTTTTCAAAAGATTTCTGATAATCTTGAGTCCAGTCAAATGGTGTATCTTTTGTTAGAAGATTACATAAAGGTCTAGATATGGCACTAAAGTCCTTTACGAATCTTCTGTAAAATCCTGCATGTCCTAAAAAGGAACGAACTTCTCTGACTGTTTTTGGGAAAGGCAAATGAACAATTAATTCAACTTTGGCCTTATCAACTTCAATTCCTTTAGAAGATATCACATGACCTAACACTATTCCTGAGGTAACCATGTAATGACATTTTTCCTAATTTAACACAAATCCTTTTTCTTCGCATCTTTTAAGAACTTTTTCCAAATTATCAAGAAAATTTTCAAAAAAATTTCTAAAAACTGTCAGATCATCCATGAAAACCTCTAAATAATGCTCAATCATGTCACTGAAAATACTTAGCATGCATCTTTGAAAAGTTTCCAGAGCATTACAAAGACCAAAAGGCATTTTTCTATATGCAAAAGTGCCAAAGGGACAAGTAAAAGTGGTCTTTTCTTGATCCTCCAATACAATTGATATTTGATTATACCCTGAATAACCATCAAGAAAACAATAGTAGGGATGTCCTGCTACTCTTTCCAGAATTTGATCAAGAAATGGCAATGGAAAATGGTCTTTCCTAGTGGCTGCATTCAATTTTCTGAAATCAATACACATACGCCAACTAGATGAGACTCGGGTAGGTATTAATTCTCCATTTTCATTTTCAACCACTGTTATTCCAAATTTCTTAGGCACAACTTGTGTAGGGCTTACCCACTGGCTATCAGAGATAGGATAGATAATTCCAACATCAAGTAATTTAAGAACTTCAGCTCTAACTACCTCTTTCATGTGTGGATTTAATCTTCTTTGATGTTGTTAAGATGTTTTAGCATTATCCTCTAAATGTATTCTACGTGTACAAATTAATGGATTAATACCTTTTATATCCTTTAATGTCCATCCAATTGCATTTTTATGCCTTTTAAGTACTTCTATCAACTTATCTTCTTGTTCTTTGGTCAGGGATGAGGAAATTACCACTAGAGAGCTTTGTTCTTCTCCCAAAAATGTGTACTTCAACCCATTAGGTAATGGCTTCAGTTCCAGTGTGGGTACTTCTTCATGGGTATCATCATTCATAGATTTTATCTCTTCGAATTTCTGCTTCAATCCCTCGTATTCCATTACCTGTGAACAATCAAGTAAAGAACATACTTCAGAAATATCATCATCTAATTGTGTACCTGAATCAAAGGAATTAATTAAACAAATTTCTAATGGGTCAGAAGAACTCCTGATTTGAAGATGATTATCTATAATGGCCTCAATCCCTTCAATCTCTTCCTTGTCATCATAAACTTCATGTGGTTGCTTGCACATGTTGAAAACATTAAGATCTAGTGTCATATTTCCAAATGTTAGCTTCACCACTCCATTTCTACAATTTACCAAAGCATTAGATATTGCTAAAAATGGGCGACCCAAAATAACAGAAACTGACTTAGAACTATCAACCATAGGTTCAGTTTCCAAGATAATAAAATCCACAGGATATATGAATTTATCAACTTGTACTAACACATCTTCCACTATTCCTTTTGGGATTTTAATTGATCTATCAGCAAGTAGAAGAGTTACAGAAGTTGGTTTTAACTCACCAAGGTTGAGTTGCTGATAAACTGAATATGGAAGCAAATTAACACTAGCACCAAGATCAAGTAAAACTCGTTCAATTTTATGTTCTCTAATAATGCATGAAACTGTAGGACAACCAGGGTCTTTATATTTCAATTCATTATTGTTTTAAATAATAGAGCTTACCTATTCAGTCAAAAAGGCATTCTTTTTCACATTATGTTTCCTTTTAACAGTGCACAAGTCTTTCAAAAATTTGGCATAACAAAGAATTTGTTTGATAGCATCTAACAAAGGAATATTGACCTTCACTTGTTTAAAAATTTCAAAAATATCACTATTATGATTCACTTTACTTGAATTGTTTAATGCTTGAGGAAATGGGGGTGAAAAAGAGGGTTTGGTCTCCTTTTGACTAGGTGGTTTATCAACCCCTTCCTCATCTTTGGGAATTGACTCATCATCTTTCTCAAAAAGTTCAGGAATTTGTTTTTCAATAACCTTTCCACTCCTAAGAGTTATCACTGAGTTGACTTGATCTATTTTTTGACTTTCTAAACTACCCTCATTTAGGCTAAACTGACCCTTGGGATTTGGTTGAGGTTGAGAGGGAAACTTTCCTTTCTCATGAATGGCAAGTGCAGAAAAAAGTTTAGCAAGAGTGTCTTTTATGTCAATCATGGCTTGAGTGTTTTGGTTATTAATGGTTTCTTATTTTTCCATGAATGCATGCAATGTTCCTTTAAGGTTTTTCCTATATGGTGGGACATAGGGTGTATATCCTTGAATATTTTGAGAATCTTGTTGTACCTGAGGAGGTGGTGGTTGCATGAATTGTGCCTGGTTGCTGTTCCTCCAACTGAAATTCGGGTGATTTCTCCATCCCGAATTGTATGTATCTGAAAAAGAAGAAGTGAATGGCTTTTTAAAATTGTTCATTGCATTTACTTGCTCATGCACAACTTCTTTAAAAATAGGAATTTTTGGACATTCATTTGTTGAGTGTCCTAATTCATCACAAATGCCACAAATTTCTTCATTTTGCATAGATTTGATTTCTTTTACTTTCCCAGATTCCATGGCTTCAACCTTTCTAGCCAGACTAGCAAACCTAGCATTTAGATCTTCTTCTTGACTAAGATGATATTTTTCTTTACTAGCATTTGCAAGGTTATATCTAATTGAATTTTCAAAAGGATTAATACTATGCCAAGATTGAGAATTTTCAGCCAAATGGTTTAAATAGTCTAAAGCTTCTTCGGGTTCTTTATCAAGAAATTCACCATTGCACATTGTTTCCACAAATTACTTAGTTTCAGGTGTCAACCCTTCATAAAAGAAGCTTATAATGCGCCATTTTTCAAAACCATGATGTAGGCAAGAATTCAACAAATCTTTAAAACATTCCCAACTTTGAAAATATGCTTCATTGGAATTTTGGGAAAAATTTTGGATTTGTCTTTACAAAGCATTGGTTTTATGTGTTGGAAAAAATTTATTCAAAAACTCATCTTGCATTTCTTGCCATGTGCCAATTGATCTTGGTTTCAAAGTGTTAAGCCAAGTTTTTGCTTTATCTTTCAAAGAAAAAGGAAACAATTTAAGCTTAACAACCTTTTTAGTGCAAGTTTGATCATGAAAAACAATACATACTTCCTCAAATTCTTTTAAATGTAAATATGGGCTTTTAGATTCTAAACCATGAAAATTAGGAAGTAAAGAAATCATACCTGGCTTGAATCTAAAATTGTTGGCATTGAGTGGAAAGATAAAACATGATGGACTAGAATTTCGAGATGGTTGCAAATACTCGCGCATAGTTCGCAATGGTTGATTTTCATGTTCATCATGCACACTTTCGTTTTCAGCCATTGTGCTTAATGTGTGTGATTGTGATCCAGACAAATCAATATATAAAGTACTAGGATTAACTTTAACCAAATGACCAGAATTTAAATCACGATACCAATTAAGTATAAACAAGTAACTTACAGTATAAAATAAAATGTACAAGCTAGCAGTATAAACCGTTCATTAAATATTAACAAAGGTGTGGTATAAACCAACCACCAAATAAGTTAATAAGCATAAAAATTAAAAAGTTAGTATACAGATAAATTAAAATGTTAGAAGTAGAAAAAGTAAAAAGTTAGATAGTTAGTAAGAAAGTTAGTAAGTTAGTAAACAAAAAATAAATGACAGAAAATAAATAACAAAAAATAAATGAGAAAATAATACAAAAAATAAAATACAGAAAGTAAACTTAAAATATGAAAACTGGAGAATCGGCAAGCCGATTTTTTGCTCTAGCGAGAGAGAAGACAAGAAGAAAGATTATTTCTTTAATGATTAAAGATTACAGAGAAATTAGGGAGAGTTTCCCCCACAAGTTAATATGCACAACAATTAAAAGGGAGAGGTTCTCCCACTAGTTAGTATGTTAGTATATATACAAAATTTTTACACCAGAAATTCAGTTTTCAAATCAAGTCCTCAGCAACGGCGCCAAAAACTTGATGCACACTTTCTAATTGTCGCATTTGTAAACCCAAGTGCAGGTTGTCTTAAGTAATAAATTTCTCGGTGAATTCGAGGTCGATCCACAAGGAATTGTTGAAGATTAAGGTGAAGTAAATATTTTGTTACTATGATTAAAATTATTTACTTGGGTAAAAAGATTCACTCTTAGTAAATAAAGTAAAGGTAAGATTAATTTCTTTTATAACTCAATTAGAATCCTCGCAACATGGAGGTTCTAATCGGAAAATACAACATTAAAAATTCATTTAAAATAATATACGTAATTATATTATATTTCCTAAAAATATTACCACCACTTATAAATGGGTTAAAACATTTATTGTGTCAATATTTTGTCTACAATAAATCAAGAACTCCTCTTTATAAAGATGGTTTCTAAATTATAAGAAACAAATTATAATACGTATAATGGTTACTAGAAAATATAAATCATTTAAGCACAAGAGAAGAATAAATCTAACCTTATTTTATTACCAAGAGCTTCACCCTTTCACCTAAGTAAAATGAAACTTAGTTACTCATAGATAAGAAGAAAGAAAGAGAGAAGAAGAAGAAGAAGAAGAACATGACTTTAATTTAGAACAAAGGAAAATTACTACAAGAAAATCTAGTAACAAAATGGCATCATTTTAGTAACTAACACCTAACACCCTCAATGATCTGCCAATGCCCCCTTTTATAGAGGATTAGAAATATAAAATGATAAGGGGATTGAGTCATTAGCGAGTGGATGAGTGGAAAATGAGTGGAAAATGCCAAATGACTTTTGGTGAGTGGAAAATTATGGAGATTCCTTGTCTTCGAAATCATTTAGCTCTGAAGTCATTAAATGCGTCAGAATGAGCAAATATGATCTTCATCAAAGTTGTAGGTCTGGATCTTAGCTTTCAAATGGCTTTAGTTTGAGTCCAATATCATTTCTATAACTCCAGATACGTTCAAATTACGGCACACTGCTCAGGCCTAGTCACAGCTCCTCTGTTCTGACTTGTAAGCCCAATATCACCCATTAGGCCTCCGATTATGGAAAAGTGTTCAACATGAAAGTTGTAGATATAGGTCTCAGCTATTCAGAATCAAAATTTCAGCCCATTTGACAACCTCTAACCCAAAAAATGGCATAAATAGTACATATAGGTCAAGCTGTCAGGAACAGTACTCTAGTTCTTGCTTCAACCCCAATTTGAGTTATCTACTCGTGTGATTGGGCCTTTGAGGTCTTCATGAAAGTTATATAGCTCTTTCTTGTCTTTAAAATTCCATTAAATTCATCTCATTTAACCACCTACATCCTAAGATATAGCCTAAATACATAAATAACATAAAACGTAAATTATGCTAAAAATTTCAATTAAGTCCAATTTGAGTCCAAACTTACAAAACATAATCAAAATCAATCAATTAAGTACATGGAGAGTGTAAATAACTAAAAATGAAGGCTTATTAATGTATCAAATATGTGATCATCAATAGCTCATCAGGGGGAGCATGATAATGGTCATTGACATTTAGCACAAACTCGGACATGCATCGGGGAATCAAAATCCATTGTTAGCCATTAGTATCTAGCCCTAAGTGCTTTCAGAGCTAAGGCTTTACCCCCCATGTGGTGCTCACAACTCCCCTCATAGACCTCGGCCAAAATATATTCTACTTCTTTTGGTGTGAGGCATTTGAGGAGAGGTAAAGAGAATCCATGGTGGTACAATTGTCCATTGTAGATAGTGTATCATACTGCGGTTCTGACAAGCTTGGAGGCTTCCTTTGGATCGTCAAGCCAGGTTCTGGACTACGAGTGCTCCATTATTAGGATAAGCTAAGTACACTCTTCTCTTTCCATCTGAAAAATGGCTATGTCCATGATAGAAGGCTGAGAGGGTCTATTAGATCACAAAGGTGTTATTACCCGGACTCTTGGTACTGGCTAGTTTGGACAAGAGTTTCGCCTTGGAGTTCTGCTCCTTAGGTATATATGCTCTATCTTATAACTCTAAAAATTCTTAAGGAGCTTTTGGACTTCGGCCATGTACTTCTGAAAGAAGGGCTCCTTGACTTGATAGTCACCTCGAATCTAGGAGGTCACCAGTTGGGAGTTGCTACATAGTGTGATCTAAGCTGCCCCCATATCTTTGGCTATTACTAGTCCTGCGATGCATGCTTCGTACTCCGCCTGGTTGTTTGAAGTGGAGAACTCAAACTTCAGGGAGTTCTCTACTGTTACTCCTTCAAAATTTTCTAAGATCACCCTGGAACCACTTCCTTTGGGGTTCGAGGAACCATCAACGAATATAGTCCAAGAAATTCCTTCAGGGTCGTCGGGGTTTGATGTGAGCTCCGTCAGGAAGTTTGAAAGCGCCTAAACCCTAATCACCAATCGAAGCTCATACGCAATCTTGAACTCAGAAAGCTCAATGGACTAGGAGATCATTTGTCCCGATAGGTCTGGCTTGTGCAATATCTAATGGATGGGCTGGTCGATACTCACCACCACGGGGTGGCACTGAAAGTATTGTCCATGTTTTCTAGCTATGGTAATGAGTGCAAAGGCAACCTTTTCAATTTTTTGGTAGCAAAGCTCAGGGCCTTGCAGCACCTTGCTAAAAAATTAGACCCGCTTCTGCCCCTCATCAGTCTCCCGGATTAGAACTTAACTTATAGTCTCTTCATAAACCGAGAGATATACGTACAAAGTCTCATGAGGTTTTGGTCTTATTAGTATGGGGGGAGAGGATTGAAGGTTCTTCAAGGATGCAAAGGCATCCTCACACTCTTGAGTCCTCTCAAAACCTTTAACCTTTTTGAGTAATATAACAAGTGAAAGAGATTTATGAGGAACTTTAGCAAGGAAATGTGTGAGGGTCGTAATCTGGCCTGTCAACTATTGCACTTCCTTGATACTCTGGGCTATGCATGTTGAGCACCACTTAACATTTATCTTGATTTGCCTCAATCCCGTAGTGAGTTAGCATAAAGCCTAAGAACTTGCCTGCCTAGACCTCAAAGGCCTATTTTTCTGGATTGAGCCTTATGTTATGCTTCTAGAGTTATGCAAATACCTCATCGAGGTCCGAGATGTGTAATCCGACCTGTGGATTTTTCACTATCATATCATCAATATATACCTCGAGTATTTTCCCTACTTGGTCTTCAAAAACCCTATTCATCATTCTCTGATAGGTGACTCCTACATTTTTTAATCCAAAGGGCATCATCCTATAGCATTAGCTCACCCTCTCAGTGATGAAAGTGGTTTTGTCTTCATCTCTGAGATACATTAGGATCTGATTGTACCCAGAGTATGCGTCCATGAAAGACAACAAATGGAAGTCGGAGGAACTATCAACCAATTTTTCTACATTGGGAAGCCGATATGGATCCGTAGGGCAAGCTTTGTTTAAGTTCGTGTAGTCCATACACATCCTCCACTTCCCATTGGATTTCTTTACTAGTACTATGTTACATAGCCAAGTTATGTAAGCTATCTCCCTGATGAAGATGACACTGAGCAGCTCCTTGACTTGTTCTTCAATGACCAACTGTCTTTTCAGCCCAACTTTCCTCTTCTTCTAGAAGACTGGCCTCGTATCCTTCCATATAGATAAGCGAAGACAGATGAAGGTGAGGTCAAGCCCAGGCATATTGGAGGATGTCCAACCGAAGAGATCTTTGTTTTTTTTCCAATAGCTCAATCAATTGGTGCCTCTCTTCTTCCTGTAAATTTACTCCAATCTTGGTGACTTAATTTGGCTTGATACTAAATTGGAATGGCTATAGTTCACCCTTTGGTTGGGGTATGGTACCATGGATTTCCTCTTATACATCTAACTCAGTCATGAGAATGTTGACTTGGTCCATAATCGGGCTAGATGTGTTGGCTTCTGCTTTCTTAGGCATCCGGTTGATCTTAAGGCTCTCGTTGTAGCATTTACATGCCATGATCTGATCCTCCTTGATCGTGACAACCACATTATTCTTGTTGAGCAATTTCATGGCCAAGTGGGTTGTAGATACCATGGCATCAAGTGCATTCAGAGCAGGATAACCCAAGATAATGTTATACACTAAGGGGCAGTCTATGACCAGAAACTTGACCTTGATAGTCTTGAAGAGCTTAGTGCTCCCCATGGTCAAGTAAGTCTCAAAATACCATGCCAGAGTGATCTTTTCACCAATAAAACCAATAAGCTCACCACCATAGGGAGTCAACTCTGAGCATGGAACTTCTAGCTTTTGCTATAGGTCCATGAACATAATATCCATTGAACTCCCTTAGTTAACGAAGATGTGCCAGACCTCGACATTAGAGATTATTCCCAAGATAACCAGTGGGCCATCATGATCTAGGATAATTCCATCGTAGTCTTCGTCTGAAAAAGGAAATGGGGGGCGTCTTTCGATCTTCGACTCGTGATTTGGGTGCGGAGTAAGAGACGCTCAACGCCACCATCTTGAGCGCTTTCTTTCAAGCACCATTAGATGACCCACCACTGGTGAAACCACCAGCGATAGTGTTGATGGTTTAGTTAGGTTGGGCATGGCAGTCGTCATTGTTATTAGACGGAGCGTCCAGGTTCTGATCCTATTGGTTGTTAGTATCATGGCGAGGTGGACTCTGGAATCTTCTCCTAAGACTCCAGGTCCTTCTTCTTTGGAGTGAAGATAGGCTCCGTCGAGGGCTGCGTCTTTTTTCACTTCGTCCTCCATGGTACCATTGCTTTGGATATGGATGATGTATTAATTTAGTCGTCCTGCCCTAATGACTCAATAGCGTCACGGACTTGGAAACAATCTTCTGTCTCATGGCCATAGCCTTTGTGCCATGACAAATGCTTGGTTCGATCCTTCTACGCATGTTTCTTCAGAGGAGCTAGCCTTTTAATATCCTAGAACTTGGTCTGAAACACATCTCTTAGAATCGTTATGCGTGGAGTGTTTAGAGGAGTGTAACTATAGAACTTGGCTCAAGGTGGATCGTCCTTAGAGGAGTTCTGAGGCTGTGAGGAGTTATAGTTACCCTTTTGGTAAGAGGGTTCACCCTTCTGGAAGCTCCTCTTTTCCTTAGTAACGTCCTCTAAGTTTATGTACATTTTGGACCATTGTCAAAATTCTTCCATATTCTCTAACTTTTTCTTTGCCAAAGACTAAAAAAATTAATAGTCAGTCCAAAGACCACTTCTGGCATAGTAGAGAGCAATCCTCTTGTCGAGGTTCTCCATATTGATATAAGTCGTATTGAACCCCTTAAGGTATTCGTGAAGAGGCTCATCATGCCCTTAGTGAATCTCTGAAAGAGATTCAATAGATCTGGGTTGTTCCTTGCTAGTGGTGTAGTGGAGCAAGACATTGTCTGAGGTTTTGTCAGTTGGTGACGGATCCCCGTGGCAGGGTTACTAACCATCCGAGGGTCGCCTTCTTCAAGGAATTCAAGGAAAGGAGGAAGGCACAGCATAGTGATTGTGAGGATGCCTCATGAAAGTGCATAGATTGGACATAGACATTTATGTGCTCCTGAGGATCCGTAGTCCCATCTTAGAGCTCCACATTGGCAGGAAACTTGAAGTTTCTTAGAACTCTATACTCCATTAGTTGAGCAAAGAAGGTTGCTCCTAATCTTCGAGGTCCAGGTTGTTATTAACAATATTATACATTTCGACATCAGTTTGCAACATTCTCTTCTGATCGTTGATCGTGTTCCACCTTCTGTCATCACGGTGTGGTTTGGGTTGGCCTTGTTGCACAAATCATTCCAGATTTTCTAATATGCAGTGTAGTTCTTCTAGCACTGCCATTTGCTATTACACTAAGTCCAAGAGATGATTTCTGGACATATCAGATTAGATCATGCCCTCTGGATGAGACACGTGATCATCAACTTCTTCATTCTTGGGTCCCAAAAGCAGGTGCACTAAGATTCTAGGCCCGTGACCATCAGAATTGGCTACATGTACGCAGGGATGAAGTTGATCCCTTATAGAGGTCCTGCGTGAAGGGTAAGGGCTTTCATCAAAAAGTGAGGTTTCATGCCTATCGTAGAGGTGCCTATTATTGGACACCTGGTTCCTCACGAAAGAAGTTTCAGCATCTGGTGGATTTTGGGTCGCACAGTTATCGTGTGGTGGTGAGAGAGGGTGAGGAGGACAATGCTCTACTAGACCTTGCCTTTTTCCTGTAGGGGCTTTTACAGTATCTTCTTTCCTTGAGTTTTATCTCATGCTCACCATAGTTGAGTGGAAATAAGAATTCAAGGTTCCCATAGAGAGCGACAATGTTTAATAGTAGATATTGATGTGTACCTGGATAGGCATGTACTGGTGCTTTCCTCCTTGTGCAGCAGCAGAGCATGTTGAAACGAAGGTGGTTGGTACCTGCAAAGGGACTCCAATGCTTAAGTCAGGTTGCGCATAAATAGGGTTTAAGCTAAAGAGCAATAGTTACTTGTTGAAGGTAATTGAGCCTGATATTTATAGAGTTGGAATAGGGAGATATGTTCCCTTAATTATTGCAGGGGATCCCTATAAGATCAAAATATTGATACTATAGTTATGAGCAGTCAAAGACAGTTATGGGCACTATTATTATGTTAGATAATGATTTACAGTTACGGATAATCATAGGATTTATCCATTGCATAAATCTCACATGGTTATTGCCGCTACCCAATGTCATGGTCTATCATGCATAGTTCTAGGATCTCAACCATGTACTGAATGAATTCCTGTAACATCCTTCCTAACCTAATAGAAGCTCAGTAACTCCGCTATGAGTTATCTATTAATTTGGGTAACTTTCTGGACTAGTTTGTGTAGAAATAAGTTTGCCCAAATGGTTTAATATGTTAAGTTTTGATGATAAAAAATACAAGACAAAAAGATAGGTGCTTATGCTACATAGATGTGCTTAATAGATGCTTATGCTACATAGATATACTTAATAGATTATATTGGATCATGTATGATAATGTACTCCATCTTATTATATTTCACATAAGAATCATGCATATTCTTTATAGCATCTTTATTCTTTGTTGCATCCTATATAGAGCATATCTATTAGTAATTAATAAATGTCTTATTTTGATTTGTCTATGAAATTTTTATATGCATGTTAGACTAACTAGAGTTATACATTTATGAATCATGCATATGAAGATATTGAATTATGAATTTGGACTAATTACGTTTGTTTTAAGTGAGTAATACTTTGTAGGATAGTCCAAGTACCAAGAGTGAGCATTACAACAAGAAAGTAAAAAATTACAATTATGCTCAACTAAAGAATAATGAGAATGGTAAGATGTTCCAAGCTTTTTCAAGATTTGAAGAGAAGAAATTTGTGGAAGCTTGAATTACATCAAGAAGCCTAAGGACTAGAATTGATATATTTTTCTCTTAGGCTTTCTCCAATGTAAAGATAGAGGTTTTACAAGAAAAGAGCTCACATATGTTTTTAAATCTTTACAAATGGTTCTTACATTCTAAAATGTCTAACAAACATGTTTTGAAAAGCTGGTCATGGTAGCAGTTCAAAACTATGAAAAATAATCAAGTTTGAGTTTTAAAAAACTGACATTTAGTTACTATTTTGATCATAACTTTCACAATACTTTACTTTTTGTTGTGAGTGTTTTATTTGAAAATAGACTCAAATATCTTTCCAATGAGTTGTCATTTGCTTTAAATGGATAAGAAATGAAGAAGTTGTGACCATTTAAAATTTGAGTTTTGAAAAGCTGACCTTTGATTACTCTTTTGATCATAACTTTCAAAATACTATGATTTTTGTTGTGAAGCTTATTTCGTTTGAAAATAAACTCAAAGATCTTTCCAATGAGAGGTATTTGCTTTAAAAGGATAATAAATGAAGAAGTTATGGGTGTTTCAAGTCGTTTTTCAAGTATCAGAATGTTATAATCGATTACACAAGCCTTGTAATTGATTACAACTCTGGAAGAGGCCATGTAATCGATTACATGACCCTTATAACCAATTACATCTATCCCAGAAAGTCCAGAATGTGTTCTGAGAGCCATGCAATCTGTAACGCCCCTTTTTGAGGAGGGAACGTCACACCATGATCAAGAAATGGAAACAATACTGAATAAAATAAGACCTGATTCATTATAATAAAGATAACCTTGCTTGGTTGTAACCGTATAATTAAATTAGCGAATTCTTTTTTTTGTTATAAAAAAATAAAATATAGTGACAAGACGTAGTTATAACAAGAGTAAAAATAAAAGTGAAATATACATTCGAACAATATACATATATATATATATATGATTATATCAAATTTGTTTGGTTACATCATCAGATATACAAAAAGCAAAAAGCTTTACCTACCCAAAATAGTTACACACATATATATAGCCCACCAAAAGATAAGACATCAAGCCCCAAAAAGAAACACAGATGGACATCAGCGACCATCTACAGTATCAGCCCCCTAAAGAGAAAGAGAAAGAACCGTAGCTGGATCCTCCTCAGGGTCTTCCTTATCAGAGGAAACCTTCATCGGAGCTACTAAGTTACGAGCAGGGGCTCGTGCAGTAGATAGGAATGAGTCCTCCTGTGGAGAGCAGTAACGCTCTCCCCACATATCTCGAATAGGCAAATAAAATTCTAAATGTAAATGAACGCTATAGGTAAAGATAAGCGGATCATATCGCCCCCAAGCTAGCGACACTGTCATGTCTCCAAGGTAAACGTAGTGATCCGTAGCCAGGTTGATATGCCAACAGTCCGGACCTCCGAGAAAAGTTAACCTCACGTAACCTAAAAAGCCTTGCGGTCGGGATGTCATGATCAAAGTAGGTACTAGTCAAAGTCAGGCCAGAAGCTAAGGAACTCGTGTACTTCCCCTTCTTCACCGACGTCTTTGAAGAAACATATAAATAACAGAATAATAGAAATATAGAAAAGATATGAGACATCCTACATTCAGTACTAATCATGGCAACAAAGAAACAGAATGGTGTAGGATGCCCATATAGCATTACAAGAATAATAAACAGTATCAAGAAGCAGATATTAAATAAATTAACAATTCCAGGCAGTTATAACATCAATAAAATAGCAGTTCCAATCATCATATCAATTAAATGCTAAATAATATATTGACTTACTATGCACATGTACATGATATCAAAATGCTATTCCATGGAGCTAGACACAAACATCGGAGAGAAAAGATCAGGAGACATGTCTATAACTCTGCTGCTGCGGCCAAAGTGCTATAAATTATCAATTTATCAATGTGCACATCAAGGCATTGTACAAGACATTCTTCACTAGATCGCAATATAGGACAGTGTCTCAGTCTGGATCGTCGGTACGTTTGCATCAATCTATCCCACGGCCTAGAAAAGCTGCCAACTGACCATTGTGAGACACCCGCACCCCGACGCCCCCAAGGTCAACATTATGACCTACACTAGTCTACTCACACCTGCATTAAGGTGTAATTCAATCTCCTAGGCAACAAGGCCTTAACAACAGTCCATCAAATTTCACAATGCATGATGACTCAATGCATATTCATGTATATTTAACAATAATATACTTTTCTACAACATGCCACAATTTGGCCAAGATAAGCATCAACACATTCTTGGTCCCACTTATGGACCCATAATAATTATCGGCAAGTCTTCAAATAAGACATTACACTTTTAAGGTTCATTATGGAATTATGCTTTAATTTTCTACATTCTTCTCATTAAGTTTCTCTTAAGATAATTTAATTTGAGTTATTTAACATCTTAGTTATACTCATGTCCTTCCTTTAATTATGAATTATTCTAAGTTTTAGGATAGAATCTCATTCTTGATTCTTTCCATTTTATGAATCCCTATTTACTTCCTAATTATCCAATTAACTAAGTTTTGCTTCAATTTAGCATTTCTTATGAGAACCTTCTCTAGAGGAATTCTCTTAATTATTAAGTTCCTTGCTTTAAGTTTGTTCATACTCACTTAGAAAATTATTCAAAGGTTTTCCAAGTTTCACACACTCTTATTCTTTTCTTAGATCTAAAGAATCACTTTAGGTTATCAAATAGATTTATTTCCATGACATTGTTAACTATTTAGTCACTTGATTATTTAAATTCTAAAGTCACATAAAATTGCATGATTGGACCCTAAAATGGCCCTAGAGGCTGTGGGCCTCCCAAGGGTAGAAACCCTAAATTTTCCTTTACTCCTTTACATGTTATTCACTTGATTAGTTATGTCTCCACTTGTTACCAAAATTTCAACCATGAATACCCTATTCAAGGGTCATGGCTGTGAGCCACAATAAAGAGGGCAAGGAACCCTTGCTTCCATTTCATGTTTCTAATCCACCAAAATCAATCCAAGGTTATTAATATACATATATTTCAATCAAATAAATCATACAAGGTAAAATCAACACATAGCCATCAAAATCATACATCAAAGAGAGTAACCCTAACAAAGGTTCCTCACAACCAACACAAAATCAAGTCTCTCACTACCAATAGAGGTTGAAGTAGACCATCTCCTTCTTACCCAAGAGAAATCAAGAAAAGAAACCTCCTTTGTAGCTCCTTGATGAATTCGGTCAAGCTCCTTCAAAACCCTAGAAATTACAACTTCATCAAATCAACACCAAGGCTTGAGAAAAGAGGATAAATGGCCATGAAGATGGCCATTGAAAAAGGAAAATGAAGAAGAGAAGATGAGAGACTAAGAATCTTACCCTAAAGCTTCAAACTTTGAAGCTTGAAGAAGATGATGAAGATGGAAGCTTTTCAAGTAGATTCAAACTAGAAAGGTGTTTAGAATATGATGGAGGTTAGGAAAATGTGATTGCTTGAAATTTTTACAAATATAGAGGCTTAGAGAGAGGTGAGGCCGTGGAGGAGGAGGAGAGAGAAGGAGGAAAAAATTGAGAGAAAGATGAAGGAAGAAAATGTAGAGAGAAAGTGATAGTAGAAATGATGATGGCTTTTAGGGTTTTGAAATTCGAATAGAAACTAATTAAGTGAAAAGTGAATATTTGGTCCCTAATTGGCCCTCATGGCCATGGAGTGTATGAGGGAAAAAGAGGGAAGGAGTGTTCTAGAAACTAGGTTAAGCTTGTTAGCTTTTTCAAAAGCAAATTTGATTTGACATAAAGTGGATTTCATTTGGATAAGGTGATTAGGTGATAAGGTAATAAAATAATAAGGTGATTAGGATTTTAACTACAAACTATTACCCAATAGACAATAGTTGCAGTTCACAAAGTCAGTATCTATTGTCCAACGGACAATAGAGTGTACCGTAGAATTTTATTTAACAGAATATACTATGATTTTATTTATCAGATAAAATCTCGAAAAACATAAATCTCGTAAACTGTGTCCGGTCTCAGGTTTAGTAAGATCACCTGTTGACGTTTCCACAATTCAAGGTTTACCATCCTCGTGGAAAATATTTCATTTTCTCGGCTTCGCTCAGCGCGCACACAAAATGAGAAATATATTAAAATATTTAACATTTCCAGAAAAATACAGAAAAATTTTAAAAAATCACAAATATTATAAAATGACTATATATGATGAAACAATTAATTTCTAGAGTGTTACATAATTGATTACAACATCCATGTAATTGATTACCACAAGTCTGAAACGTTTCCAACAGCTATAAACTGCTAGTTTTCATAAGAAACCATTTTTAAACACTACCAACGGCTATTTTATCACTTGAACTCTATATATAAGTGATATTTGAAGGTTTTACAACTCTAGAACACTTGATTTGATTCTTGAATCATCAAAATCATATTTTGAGCTCTTTATTACAAAATCATTCTATTCCTTTGTTCTTCAAGTTGTATATCTACTCTTGTGAGAGTTTCTAATCTTTCTCTTCATCTTGAAATCATTGTAAGAGGGTGAGGTATCCATCAAGAGAGAAAAGAGTGAGGTATCCCTTGTAGTGAGGCTTAAACACAAAGGATGAGGTATCCTAAAGGTGTTGTGAGTGCTCTTGAATGTAAAGATTTTTTCAAGTACCTGTGAAGCTTGAAGAGTTGGAGGCTCTAGCACAAAGGTGAGGTATTCCAAGGTGTGAGGAGTGATCTTATTTATTCAAAAGTTTTCCTAACACCCGTGAAGTCTATGAGATAGTGAAGAAAATCTCAAGTTAAGCTGGGGGACTAGATGTAGGCCACAAGTAGTTTGTGGTTGAATCAGGATAAATTCTTGAGTTTGATTCTCTCTTTCCTACACTCTTTAATTTCAATATTTGGTATTGTATATTTATCTAATGCATATCTTGTCATCTTGATGTTTTAATTCTAAGAACTTGATATTTAGCTTATTTGTTTGATTTATCCCATAACCTAAGTTATATTTGAGTAATCTACAATAGTTGTATCTTTGTTAGACTTATTCCGCTACATATATTGATTGAAAATATCAAAATGCATAATTTCTTAAAGTTGCTTTGAAAATTTGTAATCACCCAATTCACCTCCCTTCTTTGGTGATGGTTGTCATGGCTAACAAGTGGTATTAGAGTTTCGTACTCAGTTGAAAGCTTAACCGCTTGGAGTTAATGATCTTTATTTGTTGGCAACCATTGAAAGCTTTTCAAAATGATAAGTTTTGAAATTAATAAACCACTATTCTTTGATGTCGTGCATTTTGTTTATTGGAAAGTTAGAATGAAATTTTATATGCAATCTATTAATCTTGATTTATGGGATATTGTGCTTGATCGATTTACTTGCGAATCAAAACAAACTTGGAATACTTATGACAAGAAATGTTTTTCCTTTAACATTAGAGCAATGCAAATCTTAAGAAGTAGTTTGAATGATGATGCATATAGTAGAATTAAGAATTGTTCTAGTGCTAAAGAAATTTTGGACACCCTTGATGCTCTTTATATTGCTAACAATAGTTTTGTGTATAAAGTTGTATATAGAAAGCAAGAAGAGCAAAAACCATTCAAAGAAGTTTGTCATGAAAAATATCCTGAAGAAGATGTTCAAAGTAAGAAAATGAGTTCAATACCTTTTGATGAAGGTGGTGCTCAATTTGAAAAAGAGGCAAAGCAAAACAAATTTGAGAAGGAATATGTTCTTGAATCCTTGATGGAAAACAATGATTAAGATGATGATTCCCTTAAAGAGTCAAGAATACTAGAAATTGAAACTACTTCCTATATGGCTAAAAAAGACTTTGAGGTAAATAATTCTAAACTAGAATATTGTCCTTCCTATTATGAGCTACAATGTGCATATGATGAATTGTATGATTATTTATTACAGTTAGAAAAGAAAAACTTATCTTTTTTGAAAAACATTTCCTCCATTGAACATGGAATTGAGACTTTGAAAAATGAATATGCTTTTCTTGAGGAGGATTGCCTTTGAAATGTGAAACCTCAACTTCTTATGAAAAGTGCATTGATTTAGAAAATCAAGTTGGGGACTTATCTTTCGAATTTGCCAAAGTTAATGATTCTAATTGCTTACATTCTATGTTTGTTAATGAGAATAAAATTAATGTTATTCCACATAAAAATTCAAGCAAGGCTTATGGCAAAAATAGTTTAGAATGTAAAAATAACAAAAGACATAAGTTTTCCAAAGATGACCTTCAAAGGACTAAGTCATCATTGAATTCAATTATTTGTAATTTTTATGGTCCTTTTGGACATATTTCTCATTTGTGTAATTATAGAAGAAATCTTTATATGAGAAATAACATGGTGTGGGTTCCTAAAAGTCTTAAAGGCTCTAGTATTAACATTCAAGAACCCAATATGAAGTGGGTACCAAAATGTCCTCTTAGTGTTTCAATTATGCAAAATACTTCTCAAAATGATGGACTAATTAGTCAAACGAAAAAAGAATCATCAATGACAATGCTTCCAAAACCCAATGGTAGACTTCATGGCCATGAAGACAAGGATCCTTCAACTAAAACTTCTCACATGCATAATGTGAAACTTGTAAAGTTCAAAACACCAAAAGAGAAGCAATGGATGAGGAAAAGAGTTTCCTTGATTACCAAGGCAAAGGTATCAAAAGTTTTTACCTCTTATGTACATTCACTTAAAAAGGCAATGAATATGAGATATATTCCTTGTAGCCCTTAGGTAAAGGATAGAATCATGTGTACTTGATAAAAGTTAAATATTATATATAGCACAATTTTCATTCTTATTACATCCTTTCCTCATTATCTTGCATATTTCTTCATCATAGGGTATTCTATAACTATGTATGCTTTCTATGATTTAAATTATCTATTTATCATGAAAGTAAGCATGTTATTGGCTATGTGCTTAATGACAATTGATTATTTAATTTGTTGTGCTTAATTTACATACTATGGAAAAATTGATCTTTATGAGAGTATAATGGATTAATAATCAATGACTAACCTTTATGGATCCAAAATTAGTGGATACCAAATAAAGTACTATGAATTGTGTTGTAGGGTGATAACTACCTCAAGCAAACATTTAAATGGAATAAGATTATTCAATTTAAGGTTAGTAAAGCTTAAAAGTACTCAACTTCTAAAAAGGGTGCAAAGAATTTTTATTCTTTCATGAAGACTTGAAGCTTGGGAGTTGGAGTCACCTACAAAAACTCAAATAGTATACTTTTGGTGATATCAATCTCTTATACTTATTTTCCCTTTAAATTGAATATCATGTGATATTTGGAGAAGTAGAGACTTGTTTTATGCCTTAACATGCCTTAAATTGTGCTTTTCTAGCATTGTATCTTGAAAGTGTCTTTATATATGCTAACATGTTAGATATGTACATACTTTGTTTGGAATAACACGTTTTATGGTAATATATTTATTTTTGAGGTTATGACTAATTCTCTTTGTTCAAATATGAAAATTCACATGCTCATAAGTAATTCTAATCATTTCTCTTTGATGCTTAATTGTCATATATACTTACTTGGAGCTTGGAAAGTTAAAAGTAATATGTCTTCTTATTTGAAATTGCTTGATATGTTCATATCTTGAAAGTAATAAGTAAATGATTCATCTTATGCCTTGAACTTGTCTTTGAACTTCAATGTAAGAAACTTGAATCATGTGTGTATACTAGAATTTCTTACTAGACAAACTTGAATTTTGCTTTGAAAATGCTTAAACTATGCTTTTGGATTCAAGTTCATATAACCTTCTTTTGTTCTCATTAGAGCTAATATTGCATGATTGATAATGTGGTACATGCTTTACATTATATATATCAACCTAAATTATGATTGTAAATAGGCTTGATATTTGATGATAGCTTGTGATTTAGAGAACTTTTGAAGTTGGCTTTGCAAGTTTTTCTATGTGTTTCAAATATAACCATAAAAAGTTTTACATACAAGTATAAGTGGATAAAGAGAATAGTTAGATGAAGAGGGACATGAGGAGACTTTCTTCAAGTGCAATGAAATAGAGTATTTAAAGGAAGAAAGCTCAAAATTAAATGACTAATAAATAAAGAGCATCACTCTTTATCTAACTCAATAAGTATCTTTTTTTCCTAAGCTATTATGGTATTTTATATGCTATGGATTGTATGATACTTATTGATAAATTGATCTTAAATGATTAGATGATTTCCTTACATGAAAAATATGCTTAGCATTGACAAAGTGCCTAATTGGATATTAACTTGCCAATTTTGTCATTGCATATAGGGTGGTTGATGTTAGTCCTATACATGCTTTGATCCCTATAGCATATTTCATCAAGGTGAATGATTGATATCTATGATTCTCTTGATCTATGATTTCTTAGTGGTATAACACCTATAAGAAACATGCTCTTCTTTTGAAAATAGTTTCTTGGTTGATTAAAAAGTTTTCTAAAGCAAAATCTCTTATTATATTTGAAAGAAACTTTTCAAGTTTCATATCCTTGATAATCTTTTGAACTTGTCTTAAGACCTTGAAAGTATTTTCACCTCCTAATTGTCTTGAAAATTTGGAAATTATTGGATATATGCTATAAATATAGTACTCTCTTCATTGCTTTGAAAAGTTTTATTAAATGTTGAGAGAATGTTTAAGAAAGTTTCCAAATAATATTTTGAAATATTCTATAGAGTCTATCTTAATACTTCAAAAGATAAGTTTTGTTCTTTAAAGTGTTTTATTTTGTCAAGGCTCTTGTTCAATGGGAAAGAAAGAAGATGTACTTTCAGATGTTCTTTTGACTTAAGAATATGTGGTTTAATATAAAACCTCTCTACCATTCTAAAATACTTTTGAAAATGTAATGTGTTCTTATAAGATTCTTTTTGAAATGGAGAGAAGTCTTGAAATGTCTTTTGATTGATGGATTAAGAATAATTATCTTTTGCCTTACTTTACTTTATGGTAATGTGCTTACATGGTCTTGGCATGTATATTTCTCTTTATCTATCTTGTGCTTCAATAAGGGGGAGCTTATCTTCTTTTCCTATAACTTTTTATAATTATTTGTTGATTTGTAATGATTGTTTATCCTTTTCATCTTACATATCTTTCTTCCATGTCCTTGTTACCTATAAATATACGCATGACTATGTTAAACTATTATAGTTTATATTTTGATAAAATGCATATTTTGAGGGGAAGCCTAACTCTTAAATTATTGCTTATATCTATTGTCTTACTATTGGAAATTTTTGTGGATACAACACGCAGCGAAAAATAGGGATTCCCACCGAGGATCCATGCGAAAAAGCCATAATTCAATTTTTAAATGATTTACCTCTTAAAGCGTGAATCACCAACACCGTAATAGAAACGATGTCTCTGCGGTATCCACACGAACAGACTCACGAACGTCCAACGTCCGCAAAGAGGAGCCTCACATCTCTCACATAGTGCTAGCTGCGAAGAGAAGAGAAGAAACCCGTCGCTCTCTCACTCACTTTTCTGTAGGTGCGGCAAGGGTTCTGAATTGTGTATCTTAGCAGCCCCCTTAGCAGTACTATTTATAATAGTGACTGCCTTAAGTGAGTGTGAGCAGCAGCAAGGTAAGCTGTGCAACCCTAAACCCATCTGTTATGAGTCTGGCCCATATTTGAATCCGAGTCCAACTTGGATCCATTGCTCCAATTTTAGTCTGCTCTATGTGTGTGACCCTACAGGTTCTTATTACGTTGGCAGTAATATTAAAATCCCATTTTAATATTATAAGCAGTGAGCAGTATCTAGCAACACATTGCTGTGAAAATAAGTTTACCCTAAATGATTTAATGTGTTAAGTTTTGATGATGACAAATATAAGACAAAAAGAACTCTTTGCATATATTCTTTGTTGCATTGTATATAGAGCATATCCATTAGTAATTGATAAATATCTTATTTGGATGTGTCTATGAAAGTCTTATATGCATGTTAAACTAACTAGAGTTATACATTTATGAATCATGCATATGAAGATATTGAATTATGAATTTGGACTAACTATGCTTGTTTAAGTGAGCAATATTTTGTAGGATAGTCCAAGAACCAAGAGTGAGCATTGCAACAAGAAAGCAAGAGATATCTATTAAGCTCAACACAAGGAGAATGTGATTAAAGATATGTCTTTGAAGATTTGTCTTGATGATAACACATATGATGGGAAGACCAAGTCTAAGATCTTATACGAATAGCTTTAGGACTTTGAGTGTCTTTGTTCGAGGATCTCTTTGGATATCTCCTAGTGCATCAAGATAAAACAAAAATGCTTTCTTAAACTTATACCAAAACTTTTTGATCTTGAAAATAACTTAAAAATGTTTTGGTGTTTTTTGATAAAATTTCTGGGATGGTTTTCAAACTTTTATAACTGTTTTACAAACTGAGTTATTTGAATAACTCATTGGTTATTCAAATAAAACTTTAAATTTGGTTACTGCGTGACTCTGTACTTTAAAGTATTATTCGAATAACACTCCTGTTATTCAAATAAAAGTTTTCTAAATAGCTTGTTTTATATCAACTATTCGAATAACTCATCAGTTATTCGAATAGAACCTTTTCCCAGAAGTCTGTCTTAACAAATGTTATTCGAATAAACTTAGAGTTATTCGAATAACCAATTTTCTAAAGAAGGCCTTTGTGGCAGCGTTATTCGAATAACACGAAGGTTATTCGAATAACCAGTTTTAGAAACATTTTTAAAAGAATGTGTTATTCGAATAGCCAAAGGCTTATTCGTATAAACACGGTAAACACAGATCCGAATATAGAAACTAACGGACACTTTTTTCAGATTAATCATGGAATTAATTTTCTACAACGGCTATTTTCTATCCGACTCTATAAATAGAGACCGTGGGTCTCATCTGCAAGAAACCCAACTATTTGTTTAATTTACGCTTGCTTTGAAAAATGTGATTTTACAATTTACGCCTATTTTCTGTGCTCTTTTTGCTGAAACTTTGAGATATCCTTTGAGAGCCTTTTAGCACTTCAATTTGTATTATTTGCTCTGAGTGAGAGTTTCTCTTCATCTATATTTCTGTTCTTCTATATTAAGGGTGAGGTATCCTTCAAGATTTGTATAAGGGTGAGGTATCCCTGCGGGCTGAGATTTTAGCACAAGGGTAGAGTTTTTCAATGTGTGCAAAGTGCTCTTTTATGTAACAGTTGCAAGCACCTATTGAAGCTTGTATACATAGTGAAAAATCTCAGATTATTTTCGAGGACTGGACATAGACCACAAGTGGGTTAGTGGTCGAATCAGGATAAATATCGTGCCTGCTTTTCTCTTATCAATCTCTTTATTTTATGCAATTTTATATTATTACACATTTATTTATTTGCTGTTTTTAAAGTTTTTATTTTTCATCTCACAATTTCTTTTCTTTTATTTAATAGTTTAAATATTTGTGTTTATTTTAAGAGCTTTTATGAAAAGTTTTTATACCCAATTCACCCCCCTTCTTGGGTAATGTTTGCCATGACTAACAAGTGGTATCAGAGCTTCGTACTCTAGTGAAAGCTTAACCGCTTAGAGTTAAAGATCCTTGTTTATTAGCAACCTTGAAAGTTTTCCAAAATGGAAGGTTTTGAAATTGATAAACCACCATTCTTTGATGGTGTGCATTTTGTTTATTGGAAAGCTAGAATAGAGTTTTATATGCAATTTGTTGATTTAGATTTCTGGGATGTTATGTTAAATGGATTTATTTTTAAACCAAAACAAACTTGGAATGCCTATGACAAGAAATGCTTTTCTTTGAATATTAGAGCTATGCAAATTTTGAGAAGTAGTTTGAATGATGATGCTTATGCTAAAATTAAAAATTGCTTTAGTGTTAAAGATATATGGGATACTCTTGATGATATCTATCTTGCTAACAATATTTTTATGCATAAAGTTGTATATAGAAAGCAAGAAGAGCAAAAGTCATTAAAGGAAGCTTGTCATGAAACGCATCCTCAAAGAGATGTTCAAACTATTGAAGGGAATCAAATGCCTCTTGGTGACGATGGTGCTCAATTTAAAGAAGAGGCAAAGCAAAACAAAATTGATGAGGAAGAAGATGATTCTCTTAAAGTGCCAAATACGCTAGAAATTAAAACTACTTCCTATATGGCTAAAAAGGACTTTGAGGTAAATAATTCTAAACTAAATTATAGTCTTTCTTATGATGAGTTACAATGTGCATATAATGAATTGTATGATAGTTTATTGAATTTAGAAAAGAAAAACTTATCTTATTTGGAAAACATTTCCTCTATTAAAAATGAAATTGAGACTTTAAAAAATGAATATGCTTTTCTTAATGAGGAAATGTCTTTGAAATATGAAACCTTATCTTCTTGTGAAAAATGCATTAATTTAGAAAATCAAGTTGAGGACTTATATTTCAAATTTTCCAAAGCTAATGATTCTAATTGCTTACATTCTATGCTTGTTAATGAAAATAAAATTAATGTTATTCCACATGGAAATTCAAGTAAAGCTTGTGGCAAAAATAACTAAAATGTAATAACAAGAAAAGGCTTAAGTTTTTCAAAGATGGTCTTCAAAAGACCAAGTCATCATTAAATTCAATTATTTGTAATTTTTGTGGTCATCAAGGACATATTTCTCATTTATGCAATTATAAAAGAAATCTTTATATGAGAAATTGTATGGTATGGGTTCCTAAAAATCCTAAAGGCCATAATACTAACATTCAAGGACCCAAAATGAAGTGGGTACCAAAATATCCTCCTAGTATTTCAATTTTACAGAACATTTCTCAAAAGGATGAATAAATTAGTCAAAAGAAAGAAGAGTCATCAAGGATAATACTTCCAAAGCCCAATGGTAGAAACTTTGGTCAAAGAAGGAAGATGACTTCAACCAAAGCTTCTCAAATATAAAATGTAGAGCTTGCAAAGTTCAAAACTTCAAAAGAGAAGCAATGGGTAAGAAAAAGAATTTCCTTGATTGCCAAAGCCAAGGTATCAAAAGTTTTTACCTCTTATGCACATTCACTTAAAAATGATAATAATGAATATGAGGTATATCCCTTGTAGGTCTTAGGTAGAGGATAGAATCATGTGTACTTGATAAAATTTGAATATTATGTTTAACACATGATTATGTTCATTCTTATTGTATCATAGTTCATTAATTTGTTATATATCTTAGTACATAAAGTTCTATAATACCTATATATGCTTTATATGCTTTAAAATTGTCTATATATCATGAAAGTAAGCATGCTGTCAACTATGTGCTTAATGGTATTTAATTTATTGTATTCAATTTACATACTATGAAAAATTAATCTTTATGAGAGCATAATAGATTAATATTCAAAAACTAACACACAAGGACCCAATAAAATTTGGGTATCAAAAGTCAAAAAAATTGAAGTGTGTTGTAGGTGTGTTTGAAGGCCAAGAACTGACTTTGACATCTTGAAAGTGGCTGCTCCAAGTACAAAGACCAGAAATTTCAAGCTATCTTCCTTGTCTTCGTGAAGTTTGGACTTACAATTTTTGGATAAGTGAAAACTTTTATTATGCTTTTCTAGCCTTATAATTTGAAAATATTTCTACATGTTAATATGCTAGATAAAGTATACTTCTTATTTGAAATGACATATATCCTTAAGCTTGAGTTTTTGATCAATCATACATATATTTAAATATTTAAATTTATTGCTTAAATATTTTTTTATTCTCTCTTGAATTTCAATTCTAAATGTATGCTTTACTGTGTTTCTGATAGATTTATTCAAATAAATTTAGGTTTATTCGAATAAAGATCAATCAGCGAATCAAAATTATGTTGCATATTAGTATTATTCGAATAACATTACATTTATTTGAATAAACTGACCCTTAGCAACTACAGTTTCTTAATTTGGTCTCCGCCTATTCGAATAAAGCTCAGCTTATTCGAATAAACTGACTTCCATGTCAGTTCTGCTTTTGCTGTAGTATCGTCTCTATTCGAATAAAATTCATTCTATTCGAATAAACTGAGGCTTGTTTTATCAGTCGTTTATGTATGCTCAATGTCTATTCGAATAACCCCATAGGTTATTCGAATAAAATTTGTTAAAAGCCACAACGCTTAGCTTTCCCTGCTCATTTATTCAAATAAAACCCATTCTATTCGAATAAACACGGGCTTTTTAAAAGAAAAAAGTTTTGCTACGTTTCCTTTTTGCTGTATGTGTTGTATAACATTAGTGGTAATAATTAATATATGCTGAATTCTTTATGATTGGACTAAAAATACAAATGCTTAATAAAATGTAATTGGCTATTCTTTTGATGATTATATGTACTTGGCTAAATTGATCAATGAAATGAAATTTCTTCTGCCTTTGTGAACTCATTTATTGTTTTATTATTTTGAATGCTTATTTGCTTATGAGTTTGGCATAATGACTAACCTCTATGGATCCAAAATTGATGGATACCAAAAAAAAAGTACTTTGAATTATTTTGTAGGGTGTCAACTACCTCAAGCAAGCATTTAAATAGAATAAGTTCAACTTGAGGATAGTAAAGTTTAAAAGGATTCAACTTTTAAAATGGGTGCAAAGAATTTCTATTCTCTCATAAAAGCTTGAAGCTTGGAAGTTGATGGAAGTGAGAGTCATCTACAAAAATTCAAAGAGTACATTTTTTGGTGATATCAAACTATTATCATTTTCTTTTTTTTATACTTTAAATTTGATATCATATGCTATTTGGAGAAGTAGAGAGTTGCGTTATACCTTTACATACCTTACATGATAATTATTTGTCTAAAAATGCCTAAATAAGTTTTGATGATGATTATATGCTTCTTGATAAACTTGAATCACGCCTTAAAATGCTTAAACTTTTTTTTTTTGGATTCAAGTGCATATGTGTTTCATGCATTCTTGTTAGAACTAATATTACATGGTTGATAATGTGATACATGCTTTAAATTATATATCAATCAAAATTATGCTTATAAATGGACTTACATGATATTTGATGTTAACCTATGTTTTAGAAGACTTTTAAAGTTAGCTTTGCAAGTCTCTCTATGTGTTTCAAATATAGCCATCAGATTTTTACATACAAGCATATGTGAATAAACGAGAAAAGTTGAATGGAATTCAAATGAAGAGAAAGATAAAGAAGCATTTCTTCAAGTGCAATGGAATGAAATACTCAATGGAAGAAAGCTCAAACTCAAAGGACAAATAAACAAAGAACATTCTAAAGAAGCATCACTCTTTATCTATCTCAATAAATATCTCTATCCCTAAGCTATTGTGGTATTTTATATGATATGGATTGTATGATACTTGTTGATAAATTGATCTTAAATGACTAGATGCTTTCCAAGGAATATATGGCTTTTTATATAAAATATTTCTACCATTCTATAATGCTTTTGAAAATAAAATGTGCTCTTGTAAAATTCTTTTTGAAAGGAGGAGAAGTTTTAAAATGATTTTTGTTTGAGGAATTAAGAAGATATATATTTGCCTTGCTTTTCTTTAAGGTAATGTGTTTATATGGTCTTCACATACGTATTTTCTTTATCTATTATTTTGATAATATGCATATTTTGAGGGGGAGTCTAGCTCTTGAGTTGTTTATATCTCTTGCCTTATATCTTTATTTGATTACATAAAGTGTTTTATTACTATCATATGTTAAATGTTGACATACAAAAATATGACAAGCATTGCATGAATAATCTTTTATATATTGAAAAGTATGCTTATTTCATCTCTCTATTCTTGAATCATATGTAGAATCTAAGGGGGAGAAAATATTTTTTTCCTTTCTAAGCCTTTTTGCTGATGTCAAATAGGGGGAGTGAAAATTGGAAAGAAAAATATGTTCTTGTACTTATTGTTTGATATGCTTACATGAATATTCATTCTTGTATATTGCTCAACATATTTTTCTTTGGTGATTTGCCATCATCAAAAAGGGGGAGATTGTGGAAATAAGTTTACCCCAAATGGTTTAATGTGTTAAGTTTTGATGATGACAAATATAAAACAAAAAGAACTCTTTGCATATGTTCTTTGTTGCATTGTATATAGAGCATATCCATTAGTAATTGATAAATATCTTATTTGGATGTGTCTATGAAAATCTTATATGCATGTTAAACTAACTAGAGTTATACATTTATGAATCATGCATATGAAGATATTGAATTATGAATTTGGACTAACTATGCTTGTTTAAGTGAGCAATATTTTGTAGGATAGTCCAAGAACCAAGAGTGAGCATTGCAACAAGAAAGCAAGAGATATCTATTAAGCTCAACACAAGGAGAATGTGATTAAAGATATGTCTTTGAAGATTTGTCTTGATGATAACACACATGATGGGAAGACAAGTCTAAGATCTTATACGAATAGCTTTAGGACTTTGAGTCTCTTTGTTTGAGGATCTCTTTGGATATCTCCTAGTGCATCAAGATAAAACAAAAATGCTTTCTTGAACTTATACCAAAACTTTTTGATCTTGAAAATAACTTAAAAATGTTTTGGTGTTTTTTGATAAATTTTCAGGGATGGTTTTCAAACTTTTATAACTGTTTTACAAACTGAGTTATTCGAATAACTCATTAGTTATTCGAATAAAGCTTTAAATTTGGTTGCTGTGTGACTCTGTGCTTTAAAGTGTTATTCGAATAACACTCCTGTTATTCAAATAAAAGTTTTCTAAATAGCTTGTTTTATATCAACTATTCGAATAACTCATCAGTTATTCGAATGGAACCTTTTCCCAGAAGTCTGTCTTAACAAATGTTATTGGAATAAACTTAGAGTTATTCGAATAACTAGTTTTCTAAAGAAGGCCTTTGTGGCAGCGTTATTCGAATAACATGAAGGTTATTCGAATAACCAGTTTCAGAAATGTTTTTAAGAGAACATGTTATTCGAATAGCCAAAGGCTTATTCGAATAAACACGGTACACACAAATCCGAATATAGAAACTAACAGACACTTTTTTCATATTAATCATGGAATTAATTTTCTACAATGGCTATTTTCTATCTGACTCTATAAATAGAGACCGTGGGTCTCATCTGCAAGAAACCCAGCTATTTGTTTAATTTACGCTTGCTCTGAAAAATGTGATTTATAATTTATGCCTATTTTCTGTGCTCTTTTTGCTGAAACTTTGAGATATCCTTTGAGAGCCTCTTAGCACTTCAATTTGTATTATTTGCTCTGAGTGAGAGTTTCTCTTCATCTATATTTCTGTTCTTCTATATTGAGGGTGAGGTATCCTTCAAGATTTGTATAAGGGTGAGGTATCCCTTCAAGATTTGTATAAGGGTGAGGTATCCCTTCAAGATTTGTATAAGGGTGAGGTATCCCTGCGGGCTGAGACTTTAGCACAAGGGTAGAGTTTCCCTGTGTGTGAAATGTGCTCTTTTATGTAACGGTTGAAAGCACCTATTACAGCTTGTATACATAGTGAAAAATCTCAGATTATTTTCGAGGACTGGACGTAGACCACAAGTGGGTTAGTGGTCGAATCAGGATAAATATCGTGTCTACTTTTCTCTTCTCAATCTCTTTATTTTATGCAATTTTATATTATTACACATTTATTTATTTATTGTTCTTAAAGTTTTTATTCTTCATCTCACAATTTCTTTTCTTTTATTTAATAGTTTAAATATTTGTGTTTATTTTAAGAGCTTTTGTGAAAAAATTTTATACCCAATTCACCCCACTCTTGGGTAATGTTTGCCATGACTAACAATTGCTACTACCCAAGTAATAAGAATGTCAGTGATATGACATAACCTTTCCATGACCAATGTTTCCGTGTCGTTTAGTCCCTTTATCAAGCTATCTAGATTGAACACAAGGCATGGAATGCGTCACCCTTGTATAGTCCAATCATTCGTTTCCTGATACTCGAGTAGACTTTGTCACAACAAATAAGATCAATATCTCATATTGACTCATTTGAGCATGGCCATGCATTTTGCAGTCTCACTCAATCAGGGGGCCCGAAGATATCGCTCCTGTTATATAGGAGTGACAAATCTCATTTGAGTCACTCATATCCCTCTGCATGATTCACGGTATGTCTAATAATTAACTTTATAATCACCTTGTTACAGATGACGTTTGATGGCATTAAAACACACAACTCCTCATATAGGAATCGTAGTGATTTCAGGTCAAAGGACCACAAACACCATTGTCACTATGAGAATCGCTTATGACACATAACAATCCATGTAGCGTTCTCATGGTGGGTCAGTCCAGTACATCATTACTCTAATATGTACCCATGTGAAGACTTAATATCTCATATCCATGACCCGTGAGATATGGTCATCAGTCTATGCACATACTAGTCTCAATGTATTATTGTTGTCCTAATTAACAATAATACTTGACTAGGGACATTTAAGAATAGTGTTGTAACCAAAAGGATCTCACGATCAAGTCATCCACTTGATGTCCTATGGCATCAAACTTACTATTCTAAGGACTTTATTATGTTTATCAAAAAGAACACAATAAATGAAATGCCTCATATATAAAAATAACATAATAAAATGTATGTAAATACAGAAAATGTATTGGCCTCTAGGGCATACACTAACATTTACATCCTTACTTGACATGAAGTGTTTTATTATTAATACTATCAACATGTCAATGAAGACCATCTCTTATTCCTTTTCCCTCTATTAATGAAAGAAGGCAAACATTCTTAAACTTCATATCATTTGATTCTTTCGTTAAGAAATGCTTGATATATGACAAGTTGTATGATCTTTCGTTTCAAAACCTTAATTTTATGACCTTATATAGATATTTTGTAACTTTCATGAAGCAGTACTTATTTATCATGTGGTATACAAGATATTATATATTAGACATAATTTCTTAAGCTTATTGTTATCATATGCTAAATGTTAATGTACCAATATATAACAAACATTACATGAATAATCTTTTTGGTTTTGATTATCTTACTCTTTTTGGCAACATGAGTTTTATCTATAGGGGGAGAGAAAATACTATCTTTCCTTCCTAAACCTTTTTGTTGATGTCAAATAGGGGGAGTGAGAATTGAAAAGAAAAATATGTTGTTATACTTATTGTTTGGTATGCTTACATGAATATCTATTCTTCTACATTACGCAACATATTTTTCTTTGGTGATTTATTACCATCAAAAAGGGGGAGATTGTGGAAATAAGTTTGCCCCAATGGTTTAATATGTTAAGTTTTGATTATGACAAAAAGATAGATGCTTATGCTACATGGATGTGCTTAATATATGCTTATGCTACATAGATGTAGTTAATAGATTATATTGGATCATGCATGATCATGTACTCTATCTTATTATTTTTTATATAAGAATCATGTATATTCTTTATAGCATCTTTTATAGAATATATCTACTAATATGTTATATGAGTTGTATTAAATTAATATTGGATTTGACTCTATTTGAGTGAAAATGTGCAAAGTGTTCTTTGTTGCATCCTATATAGAGCATATCTATTAGTAATTGATAAATGTCTTATTTGGATGTGTCTATGAAATTCTTATATGCATGTTAGACAAACTAGAGTTATACATTTATGAATCATGCATATGAATATATTATATTATGAATTTGGACTAACTATGTTTGTTTTAAGTGGGTAATACTTTGTAGGATAGTCCAAGTACCAAAAGTGAGCATTGCAACAAGAAAGTAAAAGATCACAATTATGCTCAACTCAAGAAGAATGAGAATGGTAAGATGTTCCAAGCTTTTTCAAGATTTTAAGAGAAGAAATTTGTGGAAGCTTGAATTACACCAAGAAGCCTAAGGACTAGAATTGATATATTTTCCTTTTAGGCTTTCTCCACTGTAAAGATAGAAGTTTTATAAGAAAAGAGCTTAAATATGTTTTTAAATATTTACAAATGGTTCTTACATGCTAAATGTCCAACAAACATGTTTTGAAAGCTAGTCATGGTAGTAGTTCATAACAATGAAAAATAGTCAAGTTTGAGTTTTGAAAAGCGACCTTTAGTTACTATTTTGACCATAACTTTCACAATACTTTGCTTTTTGTTGTGAAACTTATTTTTTTAAAAATAGACTCAAATATTTTTCCAATGAGTTGTCATTTGCTTTAAACGGATAAGAAATGAAGAAGTTATGGGTGTTTCAAGTCGTTTTCCAAGTATCAGAATGCTGTAATCGATTACACAAGCCTTGTAATCGATTACAACTCTAGCAGAGACCATGTAATCGATTACTTGACCCTTGTAATTGATTACATCCTGCCCAGAAAGCCCAAAATGTGTTCTAAGAGCCATGTAATTGATTACAATATCCATGTAATTGATTACCAAAAGTCTAAAACGTTCCCAACAGCTATAAACTGCTAGTTTTCATAAGAAATCATTTTTAAACACTACCAACGACTATTTTATCACTTGAGCTCTATATATAAGTGATATTTGAAGCTTTTACAACTCTAGAACACTTGATTTGATTCTTGAATTATCAAAATCATATTTTGAGCTCTTTATTAAAAAATCCTTCTATTCTTTTGTTCTTCAAGTTGTATATCTACTCTTGTGAGAGTTTCTAATCTTTCTCTTCATCTTGAAATCATTGTAAGAGGGTGAGGTATCCCTCAAGAGAGAAAAGGGTGAGGTATCCCTTGTAGTGAGGCTCAATCACAAAGGGTGAGGTATCCTAAAGGTGTTATGAGTGCTCTTGAATATAAAAGTTTTTTCAAGAACCTATGAAGCTTGACGAGTTGGAGGCTCTAGCACAAAGGTGAGGTATCCCAAGGTGTGAGGAGTGATCTTGTTTGTACAAAATTTTTCCTAGCACCCATGAAGTCTAAGAGATAGTGAAGAAAATCTCAAGTTAAGATTGGGGACTAGATGCAAGCCACAAGTGGTTAGTGGTTGAACCAAAATAAATTCTTGAGTTTGATTCTCTCTTCCATACACTCTTTAATTTCAATATTTAGTGTAGTATATTTATCTATTACATATCTTATCATCTTCATGTTTTAATTCTAAGAACTTGATATCTAACTTATTTGCTTGATTTATCCCATAACCCAAGTTGTATTTGAGTAATTTACAATAGTTGTATCTTTGTTAGACTTATTCCGCTGCATGTGTTGATTGAAAATATCAACATGCATAATTTCTCAATGTTGTTTTGAAAATTTGTAATCACCCAATTCACCCCCTCTTGGGTGATGGTTGTCATGGTTAACAGTTTGAACTTAATTCTATAACACTAAATGTGAAAATTAACTATGATTTTAGCATAAACAGCTAATATGATAGAAATAAATATAAGAAATTTATTTTTAGGTCATAAGTAACTAGAAAGAGATGTAATAAATTTTGAAGAACCAACTGAATTAATTTGGTATTTTTAAGGACACTAAATGAGTGTTTAAAAGGCTAATTAGATTGTTAAGTAGCTTAGAAAACCATAAAATTTTGTGGAGATATCAGGTAGAGGATGGAGAATATTTTGGTAAAGAATACTAAGTATGGTGAATATCAGTAAGCACATTTGTTTAATTTTTTAAGGTTTAACTTAACTCAAGGAAGAGAAATGGAACTTAACTAATAAATAGTAGTGTATAGAAAATTATGGAATCACGAATATAAGGAATGAGTGAAGTCCTAAAATTTCCTATAACACTTATGAAAGTTAAGAAAAGACTAGTTTTGGTAGATTAAAGTATTCCTAAGATATACAAAAGTTTCAACATAATTTGCCATCCTTATTTCTCTTATTCCCACCACTTCTCTTTTCTCTTCATCCATATCCAAACTTTGAATTTTCTTTTCTCACTTTTGCCTCACTTGCTCTACATAGTTTTGGAAGCAGAAAGAGAAGAGAAAAGAAATGAAAGAGGAGAGAAAAGAAAAGGGAAGCCAAGGGAAGAAAGGGATAAGCGGAAAAAGAAAGAAAAAAAAAGAAGAAAAAGAGGAAAGGCTAAGCATCAACAAGCTAGGATGACAAGTAGGGGTTGTTGCTTTGTTCATTTCCTTCATCTTTTCTCTTTGATTTTTCATGAGTTGAATGGAAGAAATTGATATGAAGAATAAAAGTTTGAAGCTAAAATGTGTTTGTTTGAACTATATTTGTAGTATTGTACACATGAATAGCTTTGAGATTTTACAAACTTGAGTTTGATGTTCTTAATCCCTTTTTATTTTCTATTTTGAATTTGAATGGAAAACATATTTATAAGATGAAGATTTTAGTATCTAAGAGTGGATATATGTATAATAATAAATTTTGAACTTATGAACATGATTGACTCCTCTTGTATATGTGAATTCAAAAACGGGTTTGGATGATGTTGAGAAGATTGTATATGGATTTTATTTGGATTTTATATGTTTTGGAAATATATTTTTGTGTGGAATTCACTTTGAAGTTGAGTAAAGATTATTGGAATGGGTTAACATTATAGAGGAATTGATTTTGGGCATTCTGTCACTAGGCATATAAGCACCCAGAAACTAACTACTTAATTAGTCAGTGGCAAAAATGCCCAATAATGAGCGATTAAGCGCTCAAGTTTTGGGCGCTTAGGCAAAAGCTTCCCTGTTATACAATAATGTGAAAATAGAATCTTAAGCTTAATATATTCCTAATTAATGTTATTTAATGAGAGTTAAAACATAATTAAAGTTATGTTATGAAATAAAGTAATCAAAGTAAGTATGTGAAATGAGAATGATAGTGTGAGAAAGGATGATTCCCTCCCTATCTTAAAAAAAGGGTAGTGTGAGGAAGGATGATTCCTTGCCCATCTTAGATAAGGGGTAGTGTGAGAAATGATGATTCCCTCTTTAATTTAGATGATTGATAGTGTGAGGAAGGGTCATTCCTTCTCTATCAAAGTAGTTGAGGATGACATTCCCTTACTACCTATTGATGATTGAGATATGATGAATGAAAGACTGGGGAATGATGATTCCCTCATTAATAAGGTAGTACAAGGTGGAGCATCCCCTCTCTACCTATTTGATACTTAAGATATGAAGAAGGATTCGAGAATGAGATATGACAAATGATGAGTTATGATGAAAGATGAGTAATGATGAATAATGGTATTTGATGAATGAATATATTTGATGAATCATGATTTATGATGAAAGATGATATTTGATGAATGAATTATATATGATGAATGATGATATTTAATGAATAATGATGTATGATGAATGATATGAATTATTTGACTATACAAATGATTTTTATAATAAGTTTTAAAATTTTAGCTTTCTAGCACCTTTTTACTTTAAAATTTGAATTTTAAAATGATTTTTCTCCAAAAGAGATGAAATTGTTATGATGACATAATTTTTATAATAAACTATTGAGAATTGTAATATTCTTACCCTATTTTTATTATTATTCCATGATAATTCTTGGGATGAATCATGCAGCGGGAAGTCAAAGAAGAAGCTATAGATTATTTTGATGTTATTTTGTATATAAAATGTATAAATATTGCCTTGGAGGCATGTGATGTAATATTTATATTATGATGAACGCTTTTGTATATAGATCCTTTCATTATATGTATATTATTTCGCTCACATCAGGCTTATATTTTTGTATATCCCATTACTTTATATTTGTATGAATGTTATTAATTATAAGTAATGTACTTAATACTAATTACTAAAGTGTGATTCCAGATACACTAGTAATATTAGTATTAGAGGCATTACATTATGGTATCAGAGCAGTTCATCCTGTTGAGTCATGATATGGACTAGCTATGCTTTAAGCATAATGTTATGCATTTTACTTATCTTAATGATGAGATACATAGGTAGAATTGTATAACGGCTTTGAGTTTGAATGTTAATGGTTACTTTTGTACTATTACATAATATTGAGCCTGATCAACTCAACATCTATTGTTTTATGTGTATAGGAGACTATGACATCGACCAAGTGTACCCAAGGTAATAGAGCCCCTGATTGTGATAGAAATAATACACCAAACATGTCAAAAGCTTTTAGAGACATAATTGATGCAGTAAGAGAACAGACAACTATGACTAATAGAATATTGGAAGAAATAAGGGCCAATGCACATCCAGCACTAGTGAATAATGCGACTTTGGTTAGGAATCAATATTTTCATGATCTGTCTGAATTGAGAAAGGTCAACCCTCCATCATTCCAAGGAGAATATGATCCAAGAAAGGCGGAGGAATGGCTGAGGGAGCTAGAAAAGATTTTTGTAGTGATAAGATACACAGATGACCAGAAAGTGTCATTTGCTTCCTACATGTTAAAGGCAGAAGTTGAATATTGGTGGAACGATGCTAGAAGAATGAGGGAAGCAATTGGAGCTCACATAACCTGGGAGGTGTTCAAGGATGCTTTCCTGGATAAGTATTTTCTGAAGAATCTGCAAGAAGAGAAAGAACTGGAGTTTTGGGAGTTCATACAAGGTAGCAAGATAATTGGGCAATATGTGGCGAGGTTTGAGGAACTGTCAAAGTTCTCTTCTTACTTCCAGTATAATCCAGATGAAAATTGGAAGTATGTAAAATTTGAGGTTGTACTAAGGGGGAAATAAGGAAGGTGATAAGGCCTTTAGACATCAGGGATTTTCATACTCTGGTGAATAAATGTAGAATTATAGAGTCTGATTCAAGGCCACAACAAGAACAAAGACAATAAGATTATCATAAAAGGAAAAGATAGGATAATAGATTTGAAAGGAATGCTTCACAATTTAAGCATCAACAAGAAAAAGAAAGTAAATTCAAACAAATGATTGAGGGCCAAAATATGCTAAATGTGGTGGATACCATGGTAATAACATTTGTATGATTGACCACATAATATGTTATATATATTGAGAATAGGGGCACTATGCCAGGGACTGCCCTCAAAGGCAAGAGGAAACGCCAAATACTAGACCCAAAATCACAGGAAGAGTGTACATCTTAAAGAGCAAAGAGGCAACCTAATCCTCAAATTCAGAACAAGGTGCGTACACAACCCAGGATCAATCTTTATGTGAAAAAAAATTTAAAGTTATTTGAAAGTTTAATTCTACTATGATATTGCATTACTTGGAACTTCTCATATCAGGTAATCAAATTTTGAGGACAAAAATTTTTTTTTAGGAGGGGAGAATTGTAACATCATTCCTAACCAAATAGCCCTAATTAGAGTTATAGAAGTTCAGTAACTCCAGCATGAGTTATCTGTTAAGTTGGGTAACCTTTTGGACTAATTTGAGCCTAATTTTATAACACTGGATGTGAAAATTAGCTAAGATTTTAGCAAAAACAACTAATATGATAAAAATAAAAATGAACAATTTATTTCTAGATCATAAGTGACTAGAAAGAGATGAGAAAAATTTTGGAGAATCAACTGAATTAATTTGGTGTTTTTAAGGACATTGAATGAGTGTTTAAAGGACTAATTTGATAATTAAGTAGCTCAGAAAATCATGAAATTTTGTGGAGATATTAGGTAGAGGGTAGAGAATATTTTGGTAAAGAATATCAATTAAGGTGAATATCAGTAAGCACATTTGCTTAATTTTTTAGGTTTAACTCAACTCAAGAAAGAGAAATGGAGCTTAACTGATAAATAACAGTATATAGAAAATTATGGAATCACGGATATGAAGAATGAGTGAAGTCCTAAAATTTTCTATAACACTTATGGAAGTTAGTAAAAACTAGTTTTGGAAGATTAAAGTGTTCCTAAGAAATACAGAAGTTTCAGCATAATTCTCCATTCTTATCTCTCCTATTCCAACCGCCTTTCTTTTGTCTTCATCCTTATCCAAACTTTGAATATTTCTTTTCTAACTTTTGCCTCACTTTCTCTACACGGTTCTGGAAGTAGAAAGAGAAGATAAAAGAAATGAAATAGGAGAAAAAAGAAAAGGGAAGCCAAGGGAAGAAAGCGAGAAGTAGAAAAAGAAACAGAGAAAGAAGGAAAAAAAGAAGGGGCAAGCATCAACAAGTTAGGAAGAAAGGTAAGGATTGTTACTTTGTTCATTTCCTTCATCTTTTCTCTTTAATTTTTCATGAGTTGAATGGAAGAAATTGATATGAAGAATAGAAGTTTGAAGCTAAGAAGTGTTTGTTTGAACTATATTTGTAGTTTTGTATTCATGAATAGCTTTGAGATTTTACAAACTTGAGTTTGATATTCTTAATCCCTTTTATTTTCTATTTTAAATTTGAATGGAAAACATAGTTATAAGATGAAGATTTTAGTATCTAAGAGTGGATATATGTATGATAATCAATTTTGAAATTATGAACATAATTGACTCTTCTTGTATATGTGAATTCAAAAACGGGTTTGGATGATGTTGAGAAGATTGTATATGGATTTTATATGTTTTGGAAATATATATTTGTGTGGAATTCACTTTGAAGTTGAGTAAAGATTATTGGAATAAGTTAACATTACAGAGAAATTGATTTTGGGCATTCCGCCATTGGGCACAAAATCGCCAAGAAACTGATTGTTTAATCGGTTAGTGGTAGAGACGCCCAATAATGAGTGATTAAGCGCTCAAGTTTTGGGCGCCCAAGCTCCCAAAGGTAGAAGCTTCCCTGTTATACAATACTATGAAAATAAAAACTTAAGCTTAATATATTCCTATTTCATATTGTTTAATGAGAGTTAAAGCATAATTAAAGTTATGTTATAAAATAAAGTAACCAAAGTAAGTATATGGAATGAGAATGATAGTGTGAGGAAGGATGATTCCCTCGCTATCTTAGATAAATGGTAGTGTGAGGAAGGATGATTCCCTCTTTACCCTAGATGATTGATAGTGTGAGGAAGAATGATTCTCTCTTTATCAAAGTAGTTGAGGATGGACATTCTTTCACTACCTATTGATGATTGAGATATGATAAATGAAAGATTGAGGAAAGATGATTCCCTAATTAATAGGGTAGTACGAGGTGGAGCATCTCCTCTCTACCTATTTGATACTTAAGATATGAGGAATGAAGAATGATTTGATGATGAGATATAACTAATGATGAGTTATGATGAAAGATGAGTAATGATGAATAATGGTATATGATGAATGAATATATTTGATGAATCATGATATATGATGAAGGATAATATTTGATGAATAAACTATATATGATGAATGGCGATATATGATGAATAATGATGTATGATGAACGATATGAATTATTTGACTATACAAATGATTTTTATAAATGATATAAATTGAACCTCTTTTTTGGGAAGAGAAAGGACTAGTTGTGGCTTTCTGTGACCTTTCTATTTTAAAATTTGAGTTTTGAAATGATTTTTCCTCGAAATACTTGAAATTATTATGATGATGCAGTTTTTATAATAAACTACTGAGAATTGTAATATTCTCACCTCGTTTTATTATTATTCTGTGATAATTCCAAGGATGAATCTTGCGGCGATAAGTCGAAGAAGAAGTTGTAGATTATTTTTATGTTATTTTGTATATGAAATGCATAAATATTGCCTTGGAGGTATGTGATGTAATATTTGTATTATGATGTATGCTTTTGTATAAAGATCCTTTCATTATATGTATATTATTTCACCTACACTAGGCTCATATTTTTGTATATCTCATTAATATATATTCGTATGAATGTTATTAGTTATAAGTAATGTGCTTAATACTAATTACTAAGGTGTGATTCTGGATACACTATTAGTATTAGCATTAGGGAAGTTAGAATTCCCGTTGAGGTATCACTGACGGACTCCAGCCGGATGTGTGCTTGGTTGACCCATAGGACAGGATCCTAGATCATAGTCCTGAACACTTTTTTTTCCTATAATGAATGCTAATTGATATCTAACTTACATTGTTTATATATGTATTACAACTCTATGAAATCGAGTTATTATGTCCAAGATTTTTGCTTAAATGTATGCTAAGTCCATGATATCTTTAGAAATTAGCAAAGTTTATGAACTTATTTAAATACCTTGAATCCATGTGCTTTAGTGTTGAATAGGCTTGATTTGAAGTTAAATTGGTTTAATTACATATCATTCATGATTGGTGTCTTATAAGGGTGTATTTTGATCTTACAATGTTGGTTGATGGCCAAAAGGAGTGCCATGAATGAAAGGAGTTAAACCAAGCAAAGAAGATACATAAGTCAAGTTTATAGCCTTACCAACATTGTTAGACTAAATGAAGTGGATTTGAAGTTGTAGACCTCTAACCAGAACAAGATTGGAGTCAATAGAAAGCTAAAATATATATCTACAAATTTCTTGTTGACCACTTTCCTTGATTCCACCAGGTTAAGTATTAAAACTTTAATGGATGTTTGGGTCAAATTGGTGAATCAGTATCCTGACCATTCTTCGGTATTTTGATCATAATTGGAGAAGACAACCTTTTTTTAGGATGATACGGGTGGCATTAGAAACCTAAGATAAATTCCTACAACTTTTGTGAAAAGCCTGAAGTATGATTGCAAGGTTTAGAAGGTGAAAATTGGCATGGAAGGTCAACATAATAGAAGAAATCAAGGAAATCAACATCAGAAAACATACCTAGGCGTGGTGGTCTTAGCTAATAGAGCACTTTACCATTTGCGAGCTCCAAACCTAGGCATGGATCACCCACGCCTAGGTGTGGGTTAACTGACTTATACACTTATTTTCTTACACACATAGGCGTGCTTGACCGACTCGAACCTGAATTTTGTGTTTTTAATCTCATTTTGTATCATTTTTTAATGAATTCCATTTTCCGCCCAATTTTAGTGAGAGTGAGTGTGGTTTAGAGCTCTAGAGAGAGGTTCCATTAGAAGCTTGAAGATCAAGATCAAGGAAAAGTTCAATACCTAAGACTCACTATCCTAATTCTTCTTTTTCTTCCTTTTCTTGATTTCTCTTGTTTCTTAATGGGTTTTTATCTTGGTTGCGTTTTGCTATTTTCTATGGATTTCTATATTTCTATCTTGGGGATCCTTTGGCCCCCTATGGATCTTGGGTAATATGTAGTTTATTGGATTTTCTATGTTAATGCTAAGGTTTTGTTCATTCATATCAATGCTTAATACTTGTAATTGCTTGATCACCAATTGCATGATTTGAGTGTTTTCAAATGAACTAGACATAGAGATTTGGAAACATGGACATGACATGAATGATGCTTGTTCAATTACACTTGCATGGGTTAGGTGTATTGATTAACCAATGAATAGACATTTATCCATTGTCCTTGCATAGCATGCGTTCGATATTTGTTCTTAATTAGTGAAATTATGCTAATTCACATAGACACAAAATGAGTTAGGCAATAACAAATTGTTAATTGACCTAGACATAGACATTTAACTAAAAGAGAATATTGGCTAACAAAACCTAGGCATTAATATAAAACCCTAGAAATTGCATATATCCAAGTGAAGTTTAAAGGCGAAAAAGGAACCCTAGGTGTTGGTGTACGCCCTAGAGGCCAATACATTTTCTGTATTTACATACATTCTATTATACTATTTTTATATATGAGGCATTTCATTTATTGTGTACTTTTTGATAAACATAATAAAGTCCTTAGAATAGTAAGTTTGATGCCATAGGACATCAAGTGGATGACTTGATCGTGAGATCCTTTTTGGTTACAACACTATTCTTAAATGTCCCTAGTCAAGTATTATTGTTAATTAGGACAACAATAATACATTGAGACTAGTATGTGCAGAGACTGATGACCACATCTCACGGGTCATGGATATGAGATATCAAGTCTTCACATGGGTACATATTACAGTAATGATCTACAGGACTGACCCACCATGAGAACGCTACATGGATCGTTACGTGAGTGTCATAAGCGATTCTCATAGTGACAATGGTGTTTGTGGTCCTTTGACCTGAAATCACTACGATTCCTACATGAAGAGTTGTGTGTTTTAATGCCATCAAACATCATGTGTAACAAGGTGATTATAAAGTTAGTTATTAGACATACCGCGAATCATGCAGAGGGATGTGAGTGACCTAGATGGGATTTGTCACTCCTACATAACAGGAGCGATATCTTCGGGCCCCCTGATTGAGTGAGACTTCGAAATGCATGGTCATGCTCAAATGAGTCAATATGAGATATTGATCTCATTTGTTATTACAAAGTCTACTCGAGTATCAGGAAATGAATGATTGGACTATACAAGGATGATGCATTCCATACCTTGTGTTCAATCTAGATATCTTGACAAAAGGACTAAACAACACGGAAACATTGGTCACGGAAAAGTTTTGTCAAATCACTGACATTCTTATTACTTGGGTAGCAACGATGTGTTGCTAGATACCGCTCACTACTTGTAATATTAAAATAGGATTTTAATATTACTGCCAACGTAATAAGAACCTGCAAGGTCACACACATAGAGCAGACTAAAATTGGAGCCATGGATCAAAGTTGGACTCTGATTCAAATATGGGCCAGACTCATAACAGATGGGTCTAGGGTTGCACAGCTTACCTTGCTATTGCTCACACTCACTTAAGGCAGTCACTATTATAAATAGTACTGCTAAGGGCCTGCTAAGACAGATAATTTCTGAACCCTAGCTGCACCTACAGAAAAGTGAGTGAGAGAGTAATAGGTTTCTTCTCTTCTCTTCGCAGCTAGCACTGTGTGAGAGACGTGAGGCTCCTCTTGCGGACGTTGGACGTTCCTGAATCTGTTCGTGTAGATACCGCAGAGACATCGTTTCTATTACAGTGTTCGTGATTCACGCTTCAAGAGGTAAATCTTTTAAAAAACTTAGATTATGGCTTTTTCGCATGGATTCTCAGTGGGAATCCCTATTTTTCGCTGCGTGATATATCCGCAATTCCCAACAGTGGTATCAGAGCGTCTTGCGAAACCATGATTCGATTTTCTGTTTTCGTTTACATGAGATAACATGTTTTCTGTTCTTGTTTTTGATAAAAGATATGATCTTTAATATGTTTTTTCTAAAAATCGTATGAAACCCTTTGCGAAAACATATTCTGTTTCTTATATTGTATGCAAAACCGTGATGTTGTTTTCAAAACTTCATGAAGATGTTCATATGTTCTGTGAAAATCATTTTGTATTAAGATGTATGTTTTTGTGAAGCTTTCTGATATGTATGTGATACGAACAGCGTTATGGAATCCTTATTCTCAATGCGCGGCGCAAGGGTTTAAGAAACCTTGTTCTTGGCTTGCGGCAGCAGGGGTTATGGAATCCTTGTTTCTGCACAAGAGGCACAGCGCAAGGGGTTTTGGAAACCCTATTCTTGTTTTGCGGCAGTAGCATCAAGTGTTGATGTGAAGCCATCAAGGAGGCATCTGAGGTTCAAGTGTTGAACGACGGTGCAAGGATTCCCTGTGGCACATGAAGTGTTCATGTTGTTCAGGCTTAGGGTTCCCCGTGCTACCTCTGCGTAGGGTGTTTTTCGAAAATGCGATATTTTATATCCAATTTTATGACTCGTAAAAAAAATAATAATGTATTATTGTTATGAGTTTATATGTTTTTGTGATGCATGGTGCATGGTTATGGCCTTAGTCCTTTTTTATGCATTTTGGTTTTAATAAATACGACCTGCGTGTCGTGCCTTTCTCTCTACATTCTGATTGTACATTCTCTTCTCACCTAACTCCCCTCGAATGTAAAAGAGGTTTCTATATAATGTAATTATGATGTAGAGGCAAGAAGACGGCATCAAGTGAGGACGTTGATGGGAGATGCTTGGTGAAGTTGGCTTAGTTAATGCTACTCTCTTAGGGGCCATGACCATGTCACTTTTTCTATATGCTTTTATGTATGAGATGCATGGATAATGTTTATGGTATGATAAACAGTTTAATAAATGGTGATATCTAATAATAAAAATTCCCTCAAAGCAAATATTAAGTCATTATGTGATGCCTTCCAATGTGTGGCACTCGTCAAGACTAGTATCGATCAAGTGCAGGTCTACCAAAGGAGGATGCCTTTATCTATATTAGTAAGACGCGATGGGATAAAGGTAATATCCAACTGCCAACCATTGGGTCTGACTTAACTAGGTCATTTCAATAGGATTGAAGGCTTAGAGGCATGAAGTTGGGCTTTGGTCCATTAGATGGACTTGAATAAGTGTTATTCACCTAACTATCCAAGAGTTACATGTGATGTAATTAGAAAGTATTTTCTACCTAAATAACTGAATTTTGGGTGATCAGCCAAAGCTGACACAAAATTAGGTGAAATATGGATCTTGGCCCACTAGGAAATCTTACGATGGGATTATCCGAGTCAATGTTGAGGGTCATTGACTTGAATAAAATAGTGGGAGACATATTTAATTAAAAGACCTCATTAAATATGTTTATGGCATGATACTTATATTTTACATATTTCTGTTAATAGATTACCATGGCAACAAACACATCAGGTACTTTATCATTGTGATCCGTCCTTGAGAAGGACAAGTTGTCTGGAACGAATTTTCTAGACTGGTACAGGAATTTGAGGATTGTCCTCAAGCAAGAGAAAAATGTGTATATTTTGGAACAGCCTATTCCTGAGCCACCTGTTGCTAATGCCCCTAGAACTGAAAGAGATGCTTATAAGAAGCATCAAGATGATGCCTTGGACATTGGATGTCTAATGCTGGCCACCATGAACTCTGAGCTCCAAAAGCAACATGAGAACATGGATGCATATGATATGATCGTACAACTTAAGAAGCTCTATCAAGAGCAGGCAAGGCATGAGAGATTTAAGGTCTCTAAAGCACTATTTCAGTGCAAGGTGGTAGAAGGAAGCCCTGTTGGTGCTCATGTACTCAAGATGATTGGGTACATTGAAAACCTAGAGAGACTCGGTTTTCCTTTGGGCCAAAAGTTGGCCACTGACTTAGTCCTGCAATCATTGCTGGAAAGTTTCAGTCAATTTGTCATGAACTACAACATGAATGAGATTGACAAATCACTACCAGAGCTGCTAGGCATGTTGAGAACTGCTGAGCAGAACATTAACAAAGGCAAAGGGAAGGCCATAATGATGATCCAAAAGAATAAGGGCAAGAAACAGCAGAAAAAGCCCAAGGACAACTGGAAGGGCAAGGGCAAGGATAAGTCCAAGCCTAGTACTTCTGGCTTAAAACCAATGGGTAGAGTGGCTAAGGAAGGTACATGCTTCCATTGTGATTAGACCGGACATTAGAAGAGGAACTGTGCCAAGTTCCTGGAGGAGCTCAAAAAGAAGAAGGGAAATGAGACTTCCACTTCAGGTATTTTTGTTATTGAAGTCAATTTATCTACTTCTGCATCATGGGTATTAGATACTGGATGTGGATCTCACATTTGTGTAAATGTGCAGGATCTAAAGAGCAGTAGACCATTGACGAAGGGCGAAGTTAATCTACGAGTGGGAAATGGAGCAAAGGTTGCTGTATTAGCTGTAGGGATTTATTTATTATCTTTGCCCATTGGGCTTATAATAGAGTTAGAGAACTGCTATTTTGTGCCTGCTATTAGCAGGAATATCATTTCTATTTCTTGTTTGGACAAGAAAGGTTTTTCTTTAATTATAAAAGACAAGTGTTGTTCCATTTATATGAATGATATTTTTTATGGTAGTGCACAATTGAGTAATCGACTTTATGTACTTGATCTCGAGACGCCCATCTATAACATAAATACAAAGATGTTTAAATCAAACGATCTGAACCCAACTTTTCTCTGGCATTGTCGTTTGGGCCACATAAATGAGAAACGCATCTCCAAACTCCATAAAGATGGATTCTTGGACTCATTTGATTTTGAATCATATGAGACATGTGAATCTTGTTTATTGTGGAAGATGACAAAAGCCTCATTCATCGGATAAGGTGAAAGGGCTAGTGATCTTTTAGGCCTTATACATAGTGATGTATATGGGCCACTAAACACACTCACTAGAGGCAGTTTTAAATACTTCATTACATTTACTGATGATTTCAGTAGATATGGATTTGTATATCTTATGAAGCACAAATCAGAATCCTTTGAAAAGTTCAAAGAGTTCAAGAATGAAGTACAAAACCAACTTGGCAAGAGTATTAAAATCCTTTGATCAGATCGAGGAGGAGAATACTTAAGCCAACAGTTTGATGATCTTCTGAAAGAGTATGGGATAATATCTCAACTCACTCCACCAGGAACACCACAATGGAATGGTGTCTCCGAAAAGAGGAACCGGACCTTGTTGGACATGTTCCGATCCATGATGAGTCATGCAAACCTTCCAGGCTCCTTCTTGGGACATGCTCTGTTAACAGCAACTTTCACACTTAACCGTGTTCCATCTAAGACGGTTCAAAAGACATCATATGAGATATGGACTGGGAGACGGCCCAGTATGTCTTTCTTGAAGATTTGGGGCTGCGAAGCTTATGTGAAACGTCAAGTTTTTGATAAGCTTGGACCTAAATCAGATAAATGCTTCTTTGTGGGGTATCCAAAGAAAACAAATGGATACTTTTTCTATAATCCTACCGAGGGCAAAGTGTTTGTCGCATGGACAACTGTGTTTTTAGAAAGGGAGTTTATCTCCAAAGGAACCAGTGGGAGAAAAGTAAAACTTGAAGAAGTTCAAGTTTCACAAACCAGCAATGAACCAATGGTGGAAATAGAGCAGCCTCCACAAAATGTTATGGAACAAAGAACTTGCTTCTAGTAGCACAAGACTGCGTAAGTCTAACAGGATACGTCATCAACCAGAGAGATATGGATTTCTCATGACCCAACAAGGTGACGTATTGCTCATGGAACAAGATGAGCCTGTGATTTACCAGGAAGCCATTATTGGCCCAGAATCTGAGAAATGGCTTGAGGCCATGAGATCTGAAATGGATTCCATGTATGCCAACCAGGTATAGACCTTGGTTGACCCACCTGAAGGGGTAAAACCTAATGGGTGCAAGTGGGTTTTCAAGAAGAAAATCGACATGGATGGTAATGTGCATACCTTTAAGGCGCGATTGGTGGCTAAAGGTTTCAAACAAATTCATGGTGTAGACTATGATGAGACTTTTTCCCCAGTTGCGATGCTTAAATCCGTTCGGATCTTGCTTCTTGTTGCATTAAAGATACCATGATTATGAAATCTGGCAAATGGATGTCAAAACTGCTTTCCTTAATGGAAATCTTCTCGAAGATGTGTACATGACACAACCTAAGGGTTTTGCCACTCCAGAGGATGCTAGAAAAGTATGCAAGTTACAACAATCTATTTATGGATTGAAGCAAGCTTCCAGAAGCTGAAATCTTCATTTTGATGATACAATAAAACAGTTTGGTTTCATCAAGAATGAAGAAGAATCTTGTGTCTACAAGAAGGTTAGTGGGAGCACTATTGTCTTTCTGGTATTGTATGTAGATGACATACTACTTAATGGAAATAACATCCCTACCCTACAGTTCGTAAAGACTTTGTTAGGGAACTACTTCTCTATGAAGGACTTGGGCGAAGCCACCTATGTATTAGGTATCAGGATCTATAGAGATAGATCACTGAGACTGCTTGGCCTAAGTCAGAGCACATACATAGACAAAGTGTTAAGACGATTTAACATACATGAATCCAAGAAAGGACTCTTGCCTATGTCACATGGTGTAAGCCTATCTAAGGCTCAATCCCCTTCCACCCAGGATGAGAGGGATCGCATGAGCAAGATTCCATATGCATATGCAATTGGATCTATCATGTATGCCATGTTATGTACTCGATCAGACATCTCGTATGCTTTGAGCATGACGAGTAGGTACCAGTATAATCCCGGTGAGAGTCACTGGACTGCTATCAAGAATATCCTTAAGTACTTAAGAAGGACTAAGGATTCGTTCTTGGTATATAGAGGCGAGGAAGAGCTAGTTGTAAAAGGTTACACTGATGCTAGCTTCCAAACCAATAAGGATAACTCCAGATCGCAATCAGGTTATGTTTTTTGCCTAAATGGTGGGGCTGTGAGCTGGAAGAATTCAAAGTAGGAGACATTCGCCGATTCTACCACAGAGGCTGAGTATATTGCTGCCTTCAATGCAGCAAAGGAGGCCGTTTAGATCAGGAAGTTCATTACTGAACTTGGCACTATTCCTAGCATTGTGGACCCAGTGGACCTCTATTGTGATAATAATGGAGCCATTGCACAAGCTAAAGAGCCTAGATCTCACCAGCGATCCAAACATATACTTAGGTGCTTCCTTCTCATTCGAGAGATCATCGATAGAGGAGATGTGAAGATATGCAGAGTACCAATAGATGATAACATTACTGATCTACTGACGAAGCCTCTTGCACAGCAGAAGCATGAGGGTCACACTAGGTCTTTAGGCATTAGATATATGCTTGATTGGCTCTAGTGCAAGTGGGAGATTGTTGGTGTATGCCCTAGAGGCCAATACATTTTCTGTATTTACATACATTCTATTATGCTATTTTTATATATGAGGCATTTCATTTATTGTATTCTTTTTTTATAAACATAATAAAGTCCTTAGAATAGTAAGTTTGATGCCATAGGACATCAAGTGGATGACTTGATCATGAGATCCTTTTTGGTTACAACACTATTCTTAAATATCCCTAGTCAAGTATTATTGTTAATTAGGACAACAATAATACATTGAGACTAGTATGTGCAGAGACTGATGACCACATCTCACGGGTCATAGATATGAGATATCAAGTCTTCACATGGGTACATATTAGAGTAATGATGTACTGGACTAACCCGCCATGAGAACACTACATGGATCGTTACGTGAGTGCCATAAGCGATTCTCATAGTGACAATGGTGTTTGTGGTCCTTTGACCTAAATCACTACGATTCCTACATGAGGAGTTGTGTGTTTTAATGCCATCAAACATCATCTGTAACAAGGTGATTATAAAGTTAGTTATTGTACATACCGTGAATCATACAGAGGGATGTGAGTGACCTAGATAGGATTTGTCACTCCTACATAACAGGAGCGATATCTTCGGGCCCCCTGATTGAGTGAGACTGCGAAATACATGGCCATGCTCAAATGAGTCAATATGAGATATTGATCTCATTTGTTGTTACAAAGTCTACTCGAGTATCAGGAAATGAATGATTGGACTATACAAGGGTGACGCATTCCATGCCTAGTGTTCAATCTAGATATCTTGACAAAGGGACTAAACAACACGGAAACATTGGTCATGGAAAGGTTTTGTCAAATCACTGACATTCTTATTACTTGGGTAGCAGCGATGTGTTGCTAGATACCGCTCACTGCTTGTAATATTAAAATAGGATTTTAATATTACTACCAACGTAATAAGAACCTGTAGGGTCACACACATAGAGCAGACTAAAATTGGAGCAATAGATCCAAGTTGGACTCGGATTCAAATATGGGCCAGACTCATAACAGATGGGTCTAGGGTTGCACAGCTTACCTTGTTGCTGCTCACACTCACTTAAGGCAGTCACTATTATAAATAGTACTGCTAAGGGGCTACTAAGACAGATAATTTCTGAACCCTAGCCGCACCTACAGAAAAGTGAGTGAGAGAGCAACAAGTTTCTTCTCTTCTCTTCGCAGCTAGCACTGTGTGAGAGACGTGAGGCTCCTCTTGCGGACGTTGGACGTTCGTGAGTCTGTTTGTGTGGATACCGCAGAGACATCGTTTCTATTACGGTGTTCGTGATTCACGCTTCAAGAGGTAAATCTTTTAAAAAACTCGGATTATGGCTTTTTCGCATGGATCCTCGGTGGGAATCCCTATTTTCTGCTGCGTGATGTATTCGCAATTCCCAACACTAGGCTCTTTACCTCTCATTTGAATTCGGGTGTTGTTTTTATTTCTTTTAATTCACTTTAATCATTTTTCTTAAGCCTGAATTTAGTAATTAATTAATTGTTAGTGCATAATTACCCTAGTCCTTGTGGAGGTAATACTCTATTATTAACCCTTTATTACTTGTGCAATAGTTATGTGTTACTTTTTATTTAATTACTAGTTCTTAACTTAAGGTTTCTTTTAATGTTTTGTATGTATTTGTTCATTGCATGTTGCTTTTCTTTTATTTTTGAGCTTTTTTTGTTGTTTTGTCGTGCTTTGTATGCCTTGTGCTAAAATGGAGGACTATAAGTGTGAAGTATGTTCAAGTTCTATGCATCCTTCATGTTTGTGTCCATATGTTCTTAATTACTATCATTGTGACATATGTCCAAGTCTTATGCATCTTATATATTTATATCCTTATAATGAGTCTCCTATTCCTACTTAGCTGAAGCATTCCAATTCCTCTTGGCAACAATGTGACATCAATCTTCAATATCTAGATAATAAAAATCATTTCTATCCTCCTTTCCATAAGGAACAAGGTGCATTTAATGACATATTAGGTTTTAGTGGAATATAACTATGTTTATTCAATCACCCTTTTTCAGCCTCATGTGCATGATTATGATGATTTTTAGGAAGATATTAAAGTGATAATATGAAGAAATGAGGAGTTAGATATGAATCAAGAGTTAAGGGATACGCAAGTCTTAGAGGAGAATAATATGCATCCTATGCTCCATGTGTCTATCCTTAACCTTGAAAATGAAAAGTCGACCATCAAGGAGTATGAGCTTAGCATTTTGATTTTTCAGAGCTTGACAATTCCAAAAAATGGAGTTATTACTATCATTTTTTGGTTGATAATTGTGTTGCTATATCCAAGATTTCTATTAATAAGTAAAGTTTTGAGCTCAATTTCTCATATGTTAGCTTCCACTCCTTCCTAGTATGAATTGATAGTAATTAGAACATGATTGATTTAAAATTTTTATATATTTAATGGCTAGCTTCTTATATAGTTAATGGCTTTATTTTGCAAGGTTCCAAGGAGAAGAGGGCATAGAAGAATGGTAGGAGAGGAGGAAATGAGTATAAATGGAAAGAGAAGCAAAGTTTGGGAAATGAGGCAGATATGCTTTGGTGTAAGTTCAGATGTGCCAATCTGCAACACTTGTGCCTTGGCACAACTTCTGGTGCGCCAAGGTGCAGGTGCTCACGTGCAACAACTTGAAATTTAAGCACTATCTATTTCATTTTTTTGGGTACTTTTGGTTCTTCGTCTACCCTAATTCCTAGAGAAAGATTGAGAGAGAGTTCTCTACCCTAGACAAGTGGAGGATTCAAGGTAGAGATCAGATTCAAGAAGGAATATTAAGCTTGGGATTCTTTATTGTTTGTTTTGTTTTGCTCTTTTTTTCTTGTTTTGTATCTTGATGGATTTTGTTCTTTTAGTTATTTTGATTTTATTTACCATGAGTAGCTAAACTTGTAATTTAGGGGTTCTCTAGGATGCTTCTATGGAGTTGGATGTTTGGTAAGATTCTTAAGTGATTATCAATGAAATTGGTTTTAGTCATTCATACACATGCTTAATGCTTGCTTTTGTCTGGCCATAAATTGCATGATTTATTGTTCTCTAAATGAATTAGAACTAGGGATTTGGAAAATTAGACCTAATATAAATGATATATGTTTTACTACACTTAATTGGCTTGGGTGTGTTGATTAGCCAGTGGGATGAATACATACTCATTGGTCATGCATAGTAAGTGTTTGAAACTTGTTCTTAATGAATGATTCTTGTGCAAACTCACATGGAAACAGTGGATTAGGAAAAAATCATATGGGTAATTGACCTAGACATAGACAATTAACTAAAATTGTGTTTCGGATAACAAAACCAAACCATTGATAATTAGTTTAGAATTTTACAAGTATCCATTTGATGAGCACGAAAAGATGTGGTTTTGTGTCTTAAAAATTTGAATTATTTCCCCTTAATTTACCTTTTTCACTGCCTATTGCTAAAGTATTTTACATAATTTGATTTAGGTTTGTGATTGAGAATAACTGATCGAAAGGAAAAAGAATACTCATTATTCTAATGTGTTTTTGTAGGAAAGCATCTAAGGAGGGAGGAGTAGGATTTTTGGAAGCAAAGCAAAGGAGCTCACTCTGTTCACTCAGCACCTAGGCACTATCCCTAGAGCTTAGGCGCCCAAACCTTCACTCAAAGGTTACTCTCTGAAAGGTCAGCGCTCAGGATCTACAACATCAACGTCTAGGCACTGAACTTATGCAAAATACGTTGCTGTGCAACGCGCGTTTAGGCTCCCTATCTGCAACGCCTAGGCGTCCATATCAGTATAAAAAGTTGTCTTAACATAACCTAAAGGGGATTTGGCCGTCAAAGGAGACATTAAGAGGCACGAACGAAACCTGGAAAGGAAATAATGAGGCCTTCCAACCTACAGAGGAACAGGAATCACTCTGAATCATCAAAGATGACTAGGGTGTCTTCTTTCCTTCTTGTTGTTTCCTTTGTCTACAACATGTATTGCTAAACCTTCCTTCATTGGGATTAGGTGGATTTTGATGGATCTTGTTTGTTTTTTATTTTGGATTCGATTAATACAAGTTACTATTCTATTTTGAGTTTAAATCTCTTTTCTTATTGCTTTCTAGAGATTGATCCTCTTTGGAATGATTTTAGGGTTATATGTTGAATGAAAATTTAATGAATAATCGTGCTATGAGATTTTGAACTTTGCTTATCTTTAGGCTAGGAATAGTCATTGATTCACTCGTTACCTTCTTGAATTATTTATCCTAATGCTTGTTTCTTCTTAGAATCACCTAAGGAATTAGGGGTTTTGTTTGGGAATAAAGGATCATTTGCCTAAGGAATTAGGATTTGATTATTTTAGAGAATTCGGTAATAAAATAGGATTTATAACTTGTGTTAATCCCAATTGATATGCAGCAAATGAACTCAAATGAAGCTTGATCCCAACTCTTTCATTAATCAAACTTTTTTTCGTCTCGTATATTAAGTGTTTATTGAATTGCTAAATATAAAATCTCAAAAATATTGTCATTGCTTTTGTTTATTCATTGATGTGTTAGTTTCATTAGAGCTCTTTTTGATCAAAATTTTGGTTTAAATAGTAGCTAATTTTGCGACTTGGTATTTGGCCATCGATCCCTGAGAATAATATCCGGTATCTCACAGTTTTTATTACTTGACGATTCGGTACACTTGCCGTGGTCCCATCACCATTGAAGTAGAAGATGAATAGGGACCCCTAGGCTCTTAATCTTGGTTTCAATCTGTTGAGAATTGGTTATTTAGTTTCTTTTTAATTTCATGTTGATTTTGTTTTAAAATTGTACTCTTTTCTAATCGTTGGTTTGGATAAGAAATTGTGGAAATCGGTTAACAGATAGAATCATTCAGTTACTAATTCCTTAGGACACGATAATCTTACTCTCACTATATTACTTGCTTCGACTTGTGCACTTACAATTGCCCAGGCCTTAACAGTGTAGAATTGTCTTTGCCTCAATGATTAAATATGTTAAGTTTTGATAATGACAAATACAAGATAAAAAGAATGATACTTATGCTTCGTAGATGTGCTTAATAGATGACAAATGCATTACAAAAGAATATTGATCATGTTACATAGATGTGCTTAATGAGATATATTGTATCATGCATGATTATGCACATTGTCTAGTTATATTTCACTTAATAATCATGTAATGAGATATATGTAACATTCTTTATATAATATATCCAATAATGCTTTATATGAGTTATATTAAATTAGTATTAGATTTGGCTCTATTTAAATGAAAATATGCAAAGTGTTCTTTGTTGCATCCTATATAGAGATATCCATTAGTAATTGATAAATATCTTATTTGGATGTGTATATGAAAGTCTTATATGCATGTTAAACTAACTAGAGTTATACATTTATGAATCATGCATATGAAGATATTGAGTTATGAATTTGGACTAACTATATTTGTTTTAAGTGAGTAATACTTTGTAGGATAGTCTAAGTACCAAGAGTGAGCATTGCAACAAGCAAGCAAAAGATCACAACTATGCTCAATTCAAGAAGAATGAAAATGATAAAGATGTTCCAAGCATTTATAAGTTTTGAAGAGAAGAAATTTTTGGAAGCTTGGATTACATCAATAATTGATGATGGCAAAAGATCAAGTCCCAAGGTTCTTCAAGAATAACTTATAGAACTTAGATCTTGTATAAAGGTAGAAAGGAATCACACTAAGCTCAAGTATGTTTTAACATCTTTAAAAGTGTTTCTTACATGTTTAAATGCCCAACAAACTGTTTTTGAAAAGTTAGTCTTGGTGGTAATTCAAATCTATGAAAAATAGCCAAGTTTGTGTTTTGTAAAACTGATATTTGGTTACTCTTTAGATCATAACTTTCAAAATACTTTGAGTTTTGTTCTGAAACTTTTTCATATGAAAACAGACTAAAAAATCTTTTCAATGAGTGGTCATTTGCTTTAAACGGATAAGAAACGAAGAAGTTATGATCATTTAAAGTCATTTTTCAAAACTAGAGTGCAATAACCGATTATGGATTTTCCATAACCGATTATTCACCATGTCAGGAGCATTTTTCATGTTCTAAAATCTCCTAACCGATTAAGAAATTCACCTAACCAGTTCTTGTGAAAGATAGGAGCATTTTTCATGTTTTAAAAGCTCCTAACCGATTAAGCAATTCACCTAATCGGTTAGTGTAAAAGAAATAAGCATTTTTTAAAGTTTTTAAAGTTCCAAACCGATGAGGCAATTCACCTAATCGATTAGTATAAAAGAAATGAGCATTTTCATGTTTTTATAAAAGCTCCTAACTAATTAGCAACTCCACCTAACCAGTTATTGTGAAAGTCAGAGGCCAAATTTTGAGGCTCCTAACTGATTAGGACAACCTCCTAACTAATTATTTGCGAACCAGAACAGTTTTACAATAGCTCTATTTTGGCATTTAATGCCTCTTAACCACCACCAACGACTCTAAAATGCTTTGAGCTATTAATATAAGTGTTTGGGTATCAAAGAAAAGTTGGAGAACAATAAGAAAATCATTCTTAAGCATTAAAATTCATGTTTCACTATCTATTTATCCAAAACTTTGTTTTAAGCTTAAAAGTGTGAATCATTGATACCCATTGAGCTTCGATTTGTATTATCTACTCTTGAGAGAGTTTCAATTCATCTATACTTTGTGTAATCTATAAAAGAGGGTGAGGTATCCCTCAAAGTTGTAAGGGTGAAGTATCCCTTGAATTTGAGGCTCAAGCACAAAGGGTGAGATATCCCAAGGTATGTTAAGTGCTTCACTTTGTAAAGGTTCTCAAGCACCTGTTCAAGTTTGAAGGTTTAGTGGAAAATCTCGAGTGGTTCACTTGAGGACTAGACGTAGGCCACAAGTGGTTGGTGACTGAATTAGGATAAATCTTTGTGTTTGCTCTTCTCAACTCCATCTATTTATATTTGTACTTTAACTATATATGCTTGAGTTGAACTTGATATCTAGTTTATTTGTTTGATTTATCCTTTAACTCAAGTTGTATTTGAGTAATCATTAATAGTTGTGCCTTTGTTATGTATGTTCCACTGCGTTTATTAATTGAGTAATTCAAAATGCTTAATTTCTCAATGTTGTTATAAAATTTTGTAATCACCCAATTCACTCCCCTCTTGGGTGATGGTTACCATGGCTAACAAGTGGTATCAGAGCTTCATGCTCTGTTAAAAGCTTAACCGCTTGAAGTTAAAGATCCATGTTTGTTTGGCAACCATTGAAAGTTTTTCAAAATAGAAAGTTTTAAAATTGATAAACCACCATTCTTTGATGGTGTGAATTTTGTTTATTGAAAAGGTAGAATGGAATTTTATATGCAATCTATTGATCTTGATTTGTGGGATATTATGCTTGATGAATTTACTTGCAAATCAAAACAAACTTGGAATACCTATGATAAGAAATGTTTTTTATTGAACATTAGAGCAATGCAAATCTTGAAAAGTGGTTTGAATAATGAAACTTATTCTAAAATTATGAGTTGCTCTAGTGCTAAAGATATATGGAATACTCTTGATATTATCTATCTTGCTAACAATGATTTTTTTGCATAAAGTTGTATATGGAGAGCAAGAAGAGCAAAAGTCATTGAAGGAATCTTGTTATGAAAAATGTCCTAAAAAAGATGTTCAAATTATTGAAGGGAGACCAATACCTCTTGATAATGATGATGCTTAATTTGAAGAGGTGGCAAAGCAAAACCAAATGATATATACTCTTGAAGTTTTGATGCACAACAATGAGGAAGATAGTGATTCCATTAAAGAGCCAAGTATGCTAGAAATTGAAACTATTTCATATATGGCTAAAAAGGACTTTGAGGTAAAGAATGCTAAACTAGATTATAGTCCTTCCTATGATAAGTTACAATGTGTATATGATGAATTGTATGATGGCTTGTTGTTTTTAGAAAAAAAAACTTATCTTGTTTTGAAAACAATTTTTGTATTGAAAATGAAATTAAGACTTTGAAAAATGAATATGTTTTTCTTAATGAGAAAATGTCTTTGAAATGTGAAACCTCAACTTCTTGTGAAAAGTGCATTGATTTAGAAAATCAAGTTGAGGACTTATCTTCTGAATTTGCTAAAGCTAATAATTCCAATTGTTTACATTCCATGTTTATTAATAAGAATGAAATTGATGTTATTCCACAAGGAAATTCAAGTAAGGCTTATGGCAAAAATAGCATAGAATGTAATAACAACCAAAGGCTCAAGTTTTTCAAAAATGATCTTCAAAGGACCAAGTCATCATTGAATTCACTTGTTTGTAATTTTTGTGGTTATCTAGGTCATATTTCTCATTTATGCAATTATAGAAGAAATTATTATATGAGAAATAATATGGTATGGGTTCTTAAAGATCTTTAATCCCTAGTACTAACATTCAAGGACTTAAGATGAAGTGGGTACTAAAATGTCCTCTTAGTGTTTCAATTATGTAGAAATTTTCTCAAAAGGATGGACAAATTGGTCAAGTAAAGAAAGAATCATCAAGGACAATGTTTCCAAGGCCCAATGGTAAAAATTTTGGTCAAAGAAGGAAGATGACTTCAACCAAAACTTCTCAAGTATAAAATGTGAAACTTGCAAAGTTCAAAACACCAAAAAAGAAGCAATGGGTAAGGAAAAGAGTTTTCTTAATTACCAAGGTCAAGGTATCAAAAGTTTTTACCTCTTATAAACATTCACTTAAAAAGACAATGAATATGATATATATTCCTTGTAGGCCTTAGGTGAAGAATAGAATCATATGTAGTTGGTAAAAGTTAAATATTATAACACATGATTCTGTTCATTCTTGTTACACCCTTAGCTCACTATCTTGCATATTTCTTGATCATAGGGTATTCTATGACTTTCTATGCTTTAAATTGTCTATATATCATGAAAGTAAGCATGCTATTAGATATGTGTTTAATGATAATTGATTATTTAATTTATTGTGCTCAATTTATATACTATGAAAAAATTGATCTTTATGAGAGTATAATGGATTAATAATCAATGTCTAACTTCTATGGATCCAAAATTGGTGGATACCAAAGAAAGTACTATGAATTGTATTGTAGGGTGACCATTAGCTCAAGCATGCATTAAAGTGAAGTGAAACTATGCTACTTGAGATTCAAAAATTTGAAATGGTTCAAGTTCTCCAAGAGTGATGAAAACATAAAAAGAATGACATGGAGAGCCACAACATTCTCAAGGAGCCTTGAGGTATGGAAGTTGGAGTCACCTACAAAAACTACCCTTATTTATGCTTTAAATTGAATATCATGTGATATTTGAATTAGTAGAGATTTGTTTTTATACCTTAACATGCCTTAAGTTGTGCTTTTCTAGCATTACGTTTTTAAAAGTGTCTTCACATATGCTAATATGCTAGATATGCACACATTTTGCTTGGAATGACATGTTATGGTAATATTTTTATTCTTGAGCTTGTGACCAATTCTCTTTGTTTAAATATGGAAAGTCACATGCTCATAAGTAGTTTTAATCCTTTCTCTTTGATGCTTAATTATCTTATATATTTACTTGGAGATTGAAAAGTTAAAAGTTATATATCTTCTTACTTGAAATTGCTTGATAAGTTTATATTTTGAAAACAAGAAGTAAAAGATTCATTTTGTGCCTTGAACTTGTCTTGAACTTCAATTATTCTTACATTCAAGTATATCTTGAAATGAATCATAATTGGTTTTAAAATTTATAATTCCATGACTTTTCAATTCTTGCATTACAATAAGAGACTTTTTGTTCTTGATTGACATGTGTGCATACTATTATTCCTTACTTGATATTACATGTCTTACATGATCATTGTTTGCCCCAAAATGTTTATTTACGTTTTGATGATGATCAAGCTTTTCTTGATAAACTTGAGTCATGCCTTAAATTGCTTAAATCTTTTTTTTTTTTGGATTCAAGTGCATATATTCTTCCTTTATTCTTGTTAGGGCTAACATTGCATGGTTGATAATATGGTACATATTTTACATTATATATTAACCTAAACTATGCTTGTAAATGGGCTTAAATGATATTTGATGCTAACTTATGTTTTAGAGAACTTTTAGAGTTAGTTTTGCAAGTGTCTCTATGTGCTTCAAATATAGCAATCAAATATTGAAATGTCAAGTATAAGTGGATAAAGAGAAGAGTTGAATAGAGAGGGACATGAGGAGACTTTCTTCAAGTACAATGGAATATAATACACAATGGAAGAAAGCTCAAACTCAAAGGACCAATAAACGAAGAACATTCTAAAGAAACATCATTTTCTCAATAAGTATCTCTATCCCTAAGCTATTGTGGTATTCTATACGTTATGGATTGTATAATACTTGTTGACAAATTAATCTTAAATGATTAGATGCTTTCCTTACATGAGAAGTATGCTTAGCATTGACAAAGTAACTAATTGGACATTAACTTGCTAATTTTGTCATTGCATATAAGGTGGATGATATTAGTTCTATACATGCTTTGAGCCCTATAACATATTTCATCAAAATGAATATTTGATATCTATGATTCTCCTGATCTATGGTTTCTTAGTGATATAACATATATGAGAATCATGCACTTGTTTTGAAAAGAGTTTATGGTTTGACTAAAAAGTTTTTAAAAAGAAAAATCGCTTATCATATTTGAAAGAAGCTTTTAAAGTTCCACTCATTTGAACTTGTCTTTAGACCTTGAAAGTATTTTGACCTCTTAATTGTCTTGAAAATTTGAAAATCATTGGATATGTGTTATAAATGTAGTACTCTCTTCATTGCTTTGAAAAGTTTTATTAAATTTTGAAAGAATATTTAAGAAAGTTTTCAAATAAATCTTTTGAAATGTTCTATAGAGACCATCTTAATACTTCAAAAGATAAGCATTGTTATTTAAAGTGTTTTATTTTCTCAAGGCTCTTGTTTAATAAGAAAGAGAGGAGATATACTTTTAAATGTTCCTTTGACTTGAGTTTGATCTCTTTCAAGGAATATGTGGTTTTAAATATAAAACCTCTTTACCCTTCTAAAATTCTTTTGAAAATGTAATGTGTTTTTGTAAAATTCTTTTTGAAAAAGGGAGAAGTTTTAAAATAGTTTCTGATTGATGGATTAAGAATATGTACCTTATGCCTTGCTTCACTTTATAGTAATGTGCTTACGTGGTCTTGGCATACATATTTCTCTTTATCTATTTTGTGCTTCAATAAGGGGGAACTTATCTTCTTTTCTTATAACCTCTTATAATTATGTGTTGATTTGTAATGATTGTTTATCCTTTTTATCTTATATATTTTCTTTCATGTCCTTGTTAACTAAGAATATATGCATAACTATTATGTTTTATATTTTGATAATATGCATATTTTGAGGGGGAGCCTAACTCTTAAATTGTTGCTTATATCTCTTGGCTTACATCCTTATTTAACATGAAATGTTTTATTATTAATACTATCAATATGTCAATGAAAGAATGTAAACATTCTTAAACTTCATATCTTTTGATTCTTTCATTGAGAAGATCCTACTCTTTTTTACAACATAAGCTTTATCTATAGGGGAAAATATTATATTTCCTTCCTAAGCCTTTTTGTTGATGTCAAATAGGGGGAGTAAAAATTGGAAAGAAAAATATGTTCTTGTGCTTATTGTTTGATATGCTTACATGAATATTTATTCTTCTATATTGCTCAACATATTTTTCTTTGATGATTTGTCATCATCAAAAATGGGGAGATTGTAGAATAATCTTTACCCTAATGATTTAATATGTTAAGTTTTGATGATGACAAATACAAGACAAAAAGAATGATGTTTATGCTTCATAGATATGCATAATAGATGACAAATCATTACAAAAAAAATATTGATCATGTTACATAAATGTGCTTAATGAGATATATTGTATCATGTATGATTATGTACATTGTCTAGTTATATTTCACTAAATAATCATGCAATGAGATATATGTAGCATTCTTTATATAATATATTTAATAATGCTTTATATGAGTTGTATTAAATTAGTATTGGATTTGGCTCTATTTAAATGAAAATATGGAAAGTGTTCTTTGTTGCATCCTATATAGAGATATCCATTAGTAATTGATAAATATCTTATTTGGATGCGTATATGAAAGTCTTATATGTATGTTAGACTAACTAGAGTTATACATTTATGAATCATGTATATGAAGATATTGAGTTATGAATTTGGACTAACTATATTTGTTTTAAGTGAGTAATACTTTGTAAGATAGTTCAAGTACCAAGAGTGAGCATTACAACAAGAAAGCAAAAGATCACAATTATGCTCAACTCAAGAAGAATGAAAATGATAAAGATGTTCCAAGCATTTATAAGTTTTGAAGAGAAGAAATTTTTGAAAACTTGAATTACATCAAGAATTGATGATGGCAAAAGATCAAGTCCCAAGGTTCTTCAAGAATAGCTTATAGAACTTAGATCTTGTGTAAAAATAAAAAGGAATCACACTAAACTCAAATATATTTTAACATCTTTAAAAGTATTTCTTACATGTTTAAATGTCCAACAAACTATTTTTGGAAAGTTAGTCTTAGTGGTAATTCAAATCTATGAAAAATAGCCAAGTTTGTGTTTTGTAAAATTGACCTCTGGTTACTCTTTTGATCATAACTTTCAAAATATTTTGATTTTTTTTCTGAAACTTATTTCATATGAAACTAGACTCAAATATCTTTCTAATGAGTGGTTATGACCATTTAAAGTCAGTTTTCAAAACCAGAGTGTAATAACCAATTATGAATTTTTCATAACTGATTCTTCATCATGTCAGGAGCGTTTTTCATGTTCTAAAAGTTCCTAACTAATTAGGCAATTCACCTAATCGGTTAGTGTAAAAGAAAGGGGCATTTTTCAAGGTTTCTAAAGCTCCTAACCAATTAAACAATTCACTTAATCAGTTAGTATAAAAGAAAGAAGCATTTTCATGTTTTTATAAAAGCTCCTAATCGATTAGCAACTCCACCTAACCGGTTATTGTGAAAGTCAGAGGCCAAATTTTGAGGCTCCTAACCGATTAGGATAACCTCCTAACCGGTTATTTGCGAACCAGAACAGTTTTACAACGGCTCTATTTTGACATTTAATGCCTCCTAACCACCACCAATGGCTCTAAAATGCTTTGGGCTGTAAATATAAGTGTTTGGGCATCAAAGAAAAGTTGGAGAACAATATGAAAATCACTCTTGAGCATTAAAATTTGTGTTTCACTATCTATTTATCCAAAACTCTATTTTGAGCTTAAAAGTGTAAATCATTGATATCCATTAAGCTTCAATTTGTATTATCCACTCCTGAGAGAGTTTCAATTCATCTATACTCTCTATAAACTATAAAAGAGGGTGAGGTATCCCTTTTATTTGGGGCTCAAGTACAAAGGGTGAGATATCCCAAGGTGTGTTGAGTGCTCCACTTTGTAAACAAAGGTTCTCAAGCACCTGTTCAAGCTTGAAAGTTTAGTGAAAAATCTCGGGTGGTTCACTTGAGGACTGGACGTAGGTCACAAGTGGTTAGTGGCTGAGCTAGGATAAATCTTTGTGTTTGCTCTTCTCAACTCCATCTCTTTACATTTGTGCTTTAACTATATATGCTTGAGTTGAACTTGATATTTACCTTGTTTGTTTGATTTATCCTTTAACCCAAGTTGTATTTGGGTAATCCTTAATAGTTGTGTCTTTGTTATGCATGTTCCACTGCATTTATTAATTGAGTGATTCAAAATGCTTAATTTCTCAATGTTGTTATAAAATTTTGTAATCACCCAATTTATCCCCCTCTTGGATGATGGTTGTCATGGCTAACAAACAGAGCTTCATAAGCTCCAAAACTCTATCATAATGTATTAATAGGGAAGAGGTTTTCAAAAAGGTAGTATTTACTTGTCACTCTCTTTTTTATCTTTTATATATATATATATAAATTATTCTTGTGCATCTCTGTGTTAAATATTTGATAGAACTTCTTTTAGTACATCTAATATTTATTTTTGATACTTTTGATTAAGATGAGAGGATTGTTTTGGCTAGTCAGTGTTGTAGAGAGTTGGCTTAAGTGTCTCCCCGAGTTTGGAGCCCTTGTAAGAGATGTATATAGTGTTGGCCACCAAAAAAAATCTCATATATATAACAGAAAAGCTAAAATTATTTCTTTTTTAGTCTTAGTGCATGTCATTGGTCATGGTATAAGTCACTATTATGCAAGAGGAAAAGGAACACCAACTTCATCATATCTCAAGCCTCCATGATCATATCATTAGACAAAATCTAGCCAAGACTATAAATAAGGCTCTTCTTGGGAGGCAACCCAAGTTCTTAACTCTGTCTCTCACCCTCTTTATCTCTCTATATGTTTTGGGGTGTTTTTGTTTGAGTATCAATTTTCTATATTTGTGTTTATTTTATGTATTATGTGTGTGTGAGATTAATTTTTGTTTATGTTTCCTCATAAACTATTCTCAGTTTAATATGGCCTACATAATCAAACCGTGGCATAAACTTCGAACATTGACCCTTTTACATTCAAGAGGAAAGAGGGATCTAACTTTTGTCATTGTTTTATTCGGTGTCAAAATTAGCTTTCAGATCATGTATTTGCAAGATTAAGAGTAGATATTCAGAATGAACAGTGTGTGATCGTGTTAAACATAAATTGAATATCAAAGAAAAATGTTAGGCATACCATTCAATAACAAGTATTGAAAAAGGATAACTGATTTGAACTTGAAAATACTTACAGCGTCTTTCCAACAAGCTGTTGAACAAGCCATGATGAGCTACTTCTACTTCTAAAGGTAAAGAAAAATTTCGTATCTAGAAAAGGAAAATAAAAAGGGTAGTCACTGATAACTCGTCTTCCTACTACAGGTGAGGAGAGAAGTGTTCAGGACTTTTTGAAATGTTACCTGACCTCCCTATTTATAAGCAAAATGTAGTAACCGCTCTTAGCATCCAACGATTCTACAGAAATCTGATGCTTCTCAAGATTGTGCCACATGTCCCTAGCGGTTGCTCCTTCTTGTCCATCATAGCACTACTTCAGATAATAGGTACATGTGACACTTCATGCATCTAAATGGATATAATGGATACAACTTCTCCATCGTGGCAGTTAACGTTGTAACTGAAGATCTTCTAGAAAGTCACATGCGTGTCACATGTTTCATTAAACCAAGCCTTGTTGTGAACCTCATCGACAACATTAGTATTGTCACTATGCAACATTACAAGTCATGTTCCAAGGACTTAGTTTGTTTTGGAGTTATCTACAGCAACATTAGTATTATTGTTATACAACCTTTAGCTCTAAACTCCAATAACTTTTGGTTGAGCAAGTTGAGATGGTATTGACCTCATGGTAATGCCAATATTACTATCTCTTGTTCTTTTAATAGCATTAATGCTACTAAAGAGCATGACATAACATCAGTGTTATTTCAAATAGGGTGCTACTAGAAATTACTCCTCCATTTGATAGATCATGACAACACTTAAACAATTTCTCTTCAATACGTAAGCAACATTAGTATTGCCTTTGCTTAACAGCTTTAATAATGTCGACTAGTAGAATAAGTGTTCACCTGGCCCCTGCTTAACAGCCTCAGTATTGTCATGTGTCACATACTAATATATGCAAGTTTATAACACATAATTAATTTTTTATTATGTCCCCAACAATTTAGAACATAAATCCTTATGTTTCAGTGTCTTAACAGTGTTTCTAGGGTATTTGTGGCAACCTTATAGGGTGGAATAGCAACAAAAAATGGTCATTTTACTGCTAAATTTTGCATATGAACAACCCACGTCTAGGCACGGGTAAGCATGCTTAGGCGTGTTGCTCTCAGCCTTTATAAGTCACTTTTTACAAAAAAAAATGGCCCATGCCTAGGCATGGCTTTGGCACGCATAGATGTGCCTATTACAGCTGAAACTCATGGGACCACCATGCCTAGGTGTGGGTTATCACATAAAGAAATAGAAAAAAAAAAGAAAAGAATGCATGAGTTTCTTGGTTCTCTTCCTTCGTATTCTAGTGTAGGAATTTTGGAAGTTTGGGACATGGATTCTTGTTAAGCTTGGAATGGTCTTGCTCCCGCTTACTTGGTCCTTACCTAAAGGACTTCCTCTTCCTTTATTCTTGTGTTTCCTTTATCTATTTCTTTTATTGTGTTTGTTGAATAGTGGGGACTTTGTCCCCTTTAAGTTAGGGGGGATGCATATCATTTTAGGCTTTATGAGTCTTTATTTTTCATGTGACACTTGATTAGACTTATTTCTCCTTTGCTTTAAAATGTGATGCTTTATATAGCTAAATATGTGCTTTGTTTAGTTATATGTTTGTGTTAGTGCTTGTTTTCCAATTTTGTGAAAGTTGTGGGATGTTTTGAATTTCAATGGCTAAATGGATGTGGTTTTGGGACAGAAAGTTTGATTTTGCATGTTTTTTAAGAAAAAATTTCTTGAGCAATCATGATAACAATTTGAATCTTAATAAACTAAGTGTCTAAGATAACCATCTAATGATTGAATGGAGCCTGGAATGACTTTGGTTAATGGAAATTACATATGACTCTTCTTGCACAATTGTGCCCTTTATTTCCACTTGTATATGTATGAATTTTTATTGGAGCATATGTAAAATCTTGGATTATGAATGGTACTAAATATGTAGAGAAATGTCATAAAATGCATGCGTAATGAGAGCTTGTACATCCTCATGGTTCCTTTAATCTCTCTTGACATGATATTTTTGGTAACATCTCCAAAGAGAAATCATAGAAAATAAGTTGAATCAATGTATGACCATAAAAAAAAAATAAATGGTGAATAAAGAGTAAGAGATGGCTTAGTAGGGGTATAGAGTTGTGATATGTGGAAGAGGTGCACGATCATGATTCTAAACCCTTTGATAAGAGTTAGTGATGTGTGAAAGAGACGTATGGTCATTAACTTGAGTCATCTACAACCTATGATCCTAGAAGAAGTGTTACCTAGGTTAATTGTAGAGAGAGAGAATAGCAATCTTGTGGTTCATGGGTAGATTTGTAATTGCTTGGTTATGATCTTATTTGCATATGCATATTATAATTGGGAAGAGATTGTGTATATAAAATATTAGAATAACATGTATACATATGAAGGGTATTTTAGAGTGAAAGCATGTGAGTTAGGGTTTATATATGATTTACTTTCGATTGAAGTCATGGATTGCTCCTTGAGGATGTGGATGACTCATGAATCCTGGTTTTATTTAGTTTCAATTTGTTTGAGTAGTTGTGACATCCATGCACTTGTGATCGTAATATAAACTCCTTGTTTTACCTTAGTTGCTCGAGCACTAGCAAAATCTTAGGTTTGGGAGAGTTATAACCCTATGAAATAGAATTATTATGTCCTAATTTTGTACTTAAATGTATGATAAGTCCTTGATTTCTTTAGAAATTGGCGAAGTTTGTGAGCTTATTTAAATATTTTGAATTTCACGCACTTTAGTGATGAATAGGCATGATTTAAAGTTAAATTGGTTTAATTTTCTATCATTCATGATTGGTGTCTTATTGTGGTATATTTTGATCTTGAAATATAAGTTGATGACCCAAAGAAATGTCATGAATGAAAGGAGTCAAGCCAAGCAAAGAAGATGTGAAAGTCAAGTTTAGAGCCTTACCAACCTTGCTAGACTAAAAGGAATGGAATTGAAGATGTAGACCTCCAACTGAAACAAGATTGGAGTCATTGGAAATCTAAGAGACATATCTACAAATTTATTGTTGACCACTTTCTTTGATTCCACCAAGTTAAGTATTTACACTTTAATGGATGTTTGGACCAAATTAGCGAACCGACATCTTGACCTTTCTTCAGTATTTTGATCATAACTGCTGAAGACAACCTTTTTTTTAGGACAATATAGGTGACATTGGAAAGTTAAGAGAAAGTCCTAAGACTTTTTATGCAGAGAAAGTCCTACGACTTTTTTATACTTGTAATTACTTGATCACCAATTGCATGATTTGGGTGTTTTCAAATGAACTAGACATAGGGATTTGAAAACATAGACACGGTATGAATGATGCTTATTCAATTACAATTGCATGAGTTAGGTGTATTGATTAGCCAATGGGATGAACATATACCTATTAGCCTTGCATAGCATGTGTTCGATACTTGTTCTTAATGAGTGAGATTGAGCTAATTCACATGGACAAATAGTGAGTTAGGAAATGACACATGGTTACTTGACTTAGACATAAGCATTTAACTAAAATAGAGTATTGGCTAACAAGACCTATGCATTAATTTGAATTCTTGGAAATTGCATGTGTCCAAGAAAAATAAAGGATGAAAAAGAACTCCTAGGCTCTTTACCAAAGTCTTATCTCATTTGAATTTAGGTGTTATTTTTATTTCTTTTAATTCACTTTAATCATTTGCTTAAGCCTAAGTTTAGTAATTAATTAATAGTTAGTGCATAATTGTCTTAATCCCTATAGAGACTATACTCCATTATTCATCCTTTATTACTTGTGCGACTCATACACATGCTATTTAATTTAGCCCCAATAGTGTATATGTGCAGGGTTCAGCTTCTTAAACTTAGTTATATAAGACTATTCTAAAACCCTATTCCATCTTAGACTTAATCTCAAATCACCTCACAAACTGTCTATTCCTTACCATTATCTGTATCTTCTTCTCTTGTAATGAATAAAGACAAATGTTTATATATGTATATGTAGGTAGCACTATCCCATCCTTAATCATCCAACTCTACTCCTTCCCAAACTCCTCCTCAAAAGGAATCTCAAACCACTCCACACAATCTTTGTTCCTCACCATTTATTTTCTCTTCTTTTCTTATAATATATGCAAACAAAAATGTAACTTACACTATTTCTTGATGTAAATGCAAGGATCAGGACCTCAGCCTCACTCATCACTTATATTCCATCTCCAAATCCATCAAGATCAGAACAAGGAGTTAAGAATGTGTGTTCCTCCTTATGAGGCTATTTTTTTAATCTCTAACTCCATCTCATACCACTGTGAATAATATTGTTTATGTATTGTATTGCAGCGTAATCCTACTAAAAGTTTTATTAGGTTCTGTGCACCACCAATGAGGCCAAGAGGTTTCATCCCACCTTGTGCTACGCAGCCTCTAGGTTTTAGACCACAACCAATGAGACTTTCAAGTTTAAGGCCAACATTGAAACTCGCAAGTTGAAAGCCACCAACTATGGGATATGGACATCAACCTCATGCTGCCACTGCCACTACATCTGCCATTCCCACTCCTACTTCAACTGCAATTGTTACTGCCACTCCAACTGCATCCCATACCATTACAAAACCTGCTCCACGAACCCCTAAAGCTGTTAGTGCATAAACTTTGCAAGTAACAAGACGTGCTACTCAGGAAAGGTTCATAAGGTTCATGCCAACACCAAGCCTTAACCTCAAACCTACTAGACTAAATAAGAAATGAAGTCTTATTGATTTATGAAGGATTTTGGATAATGTATCTAGGGTAGTAATGTACATGGTGCTAAGATTGGTGTTCTTTTTTGAAATAGATACAAGTATAGTATACTTTAGTTATGGTGCTTGATTTGGATGTTCTTTTTTGTGCAAATATCATATATAGGACACAAGTACATTTTAAATGTCTTTTTGTAAATGCTTTTCATGGAAATGTTAAGGGTCTTTTATATAGTTGTAGCACACAAGTATAGTTATAGGAGTACAATTATGGTGCACAAGTGAATGTTAAGGGTTTAGGAAGTTTGTAAATGCTTCGCATGGAGCTTCTATTACATGTATCTGTTGGATCTTTTTATAAGACTTTCAAGTTGATTTCAATAAATGATCAATACCATTTTATCAAGTTCAATTTTGTTCTTACTCTTATCATTTTACTTACTTAAGTTAATGTATTACCATTTCAATTCAGTTAACACAATTATAGAACAACAATAACATTTACCAAAAATATATTCACTAATGTCAATCAAAAGCATTACAATTCAGAACTATCACTGGGCCCCAAACCATTATAAAAACCATTACATCAAAAACTCATATCCTAATGCCAATACTTTCTCAACTACACATATCCTAATGCCAATACCCCTGCAACTACTTCTAGAAAATAACTAATCCCCAAATTATCATAAAAATCATAATTATAACATGCATTGCCATTACACTCAATCTTAAACACCTAACTTTACTTTGCGAACTTCTAATCTTCCACATAAGACTCATCCTCCAAATTTCTTAGTTGTGCCAACTATAATGTCATCACTTCCATCATCATCCTAAGTGAAATAATGACAATTGTTCGCATCATCCTACAAACAAAGTGTAAGGATGTTAATAGTTAAGCAGCTCATAAGGAAATATAAAGAACACAGCTACCATTGCTTACCTTGGGCAATGGACACGAATAGAAAGGTCTACCAAGATTTCTTCGAGTCTTGGAGGTTTGAATAATTGCTCTCATCCCATAATTGCATAACCTTCCATCACCTCCCTTATAATGGGGACCATTACCCATCGAACCTGTACTCACACTTGTACTCCAACTACCTTCAGACATTGAGACTCTTTGGTGTTGTCGATTCATAAAATGGAGAGTTCCACTAATCATCATCTCTTAATGTCTTCCTTTGAGCCTCTATTGCAATAGGAAGCATGAGTGTAATTAGGGGTAAGGGTTTTGGGGTTTGGGAATTATGGTTCATGGAAAGGAAATTTGGGGAAGATGATAAGAAGAAACAACATCAGTCCACTTATGGGAGAGGAAAGATGATAAGAAACAATGTCGTTTTACATTTAGGAAGGTGGAGAAGAGTGGTCTGCCATGTGTTTAGCTAACAAGGCACTTAACGTGCCACATAAGCGTCTCCATTAGGGTTAACTAAAGCTAGTTAGTGGTTGGAATGATATGATTGATGGATTGCTCATTGAGGGGCCTCAGGGGTAATTTCCTTCACCTAAGGACTAATATGACTGATAGTCTCACTTTCAGGGACGAAAGTGAACATTTAGTTTTCGTTTATCACTTAGAACACTTGCAACAATTTCAATTTTTTAATTTTTTTCTTTTAAAACTATTTGAAAACAAGTTGTCGTTTGACTTTAGTAAGGACTCATGATTTTTTTTTAAAGCCAACCTATTCTTTTTAGTCTTGCGAAATTTTTCTACATCCTTTGCATGTATGACTAATCATTACTTGGGGGTATTGAGGTTATCCCTTTTCTATGAGTTCTATACTGTGAGTTTGAACTCCTGACATTTTCTATGAGAAAAAACCCTAATTACTAACAGATTTTTTTAATAGGTTTGAGGTCACTAGTAAAAAGAAAAATATTTCAAATTCACTGTATCAAATAGCTTAATTCACTGAAAATCTTTTTATAATATAATAAAATGATAAAATTTTCTATTGGCCTAAGCTACTAAAAATTAGAAAAGTAAATAAAAATATAAAATATTCAAAGTATTCTTTTTTAAAATGAATTTTTTTAGCATACTATAGCCACTAGAAATGAATATAATAAAAGTTTTTTTAAGTCCTCATTAACCTCAACTTAAAACAATAAAATAAAAAAAATAAGTGTGGCTCAATTGGAAAACCTAACTTCAAGTACTTGGACTTCATCTATAGTGAAACACCTCGTGACTAGAGTCAAGTTAATGCTCAAGCAAAAATGAGTTCCACACAAAAAAAGATGCATCCAATTATTTTAACTAGATAAAATTATGGTTTTAGTTTATATGTTAGTAATTATTTTATATTTAATTTAAAGTGGTACTTAAATAAATTAAATACATAAGTTAATAATTTTGCTCTATTTTTTTCAAAAATAAAATATTTTGAATTTATAAAATAATAAGAAATATAAGAACACTAAAAGCTTGGAAAACTACAAAATCTACACACAAAAATTCGTCCATTATGTGGACATTAAATCTCACAACTATTTTTCTGAAATTTTAAATTTATCTCTGCTTGCACTTGCATCTTGTTTTCATTAATCAGTAGCCTTAGGGTGTGTTTAGTTTAGCTGTAAAAATTTAAATATTTCAATAATCGATTATATGTATAATCAATTATAATAGAATTAGGGTGTGTTTGGTTCAATTGTAAAAATTTGATTATTTCAGTAATCGATTATACGTATAATCAATTATTATTAAAATCGATTATAATAGAATCAGGGTGTGTTTGATTAAGTTGTGAAAATTTAATTATTTCAATAATTAATTATATGTATAATCGATTATTATTATAAACTATTATAATAGAATCCGTTTATGTTTAGATAAGTTATTTGAAAAGTGATTTTAAAATAATCTATTTTGTTTGGATGTCTAAAAAAAATCACTTTTATATAGTAAATTACTAAAAAAATATGGAGTTATTTGTTTAAATAATTTGATGTTTATTTATTTTTTTGATAAATTTTTCTTTAGTAACATGTATTCTTTTCCATATGACTTCACCCAAAAGAAAAGCTTTTCTTTAATTTTTTTTTTTGTTGATCAAAAATAAAAAATAAATAAAACTTGTATCCTTTTTCCACCTATAGGGTAGTATATTTTTCAATGCTAAATGACTTTACATACACGATTGATTTTCATTATTTGAAGATATGTCAAAATGATTAATATAGTATTTTTTGGATTAGTTAAATGAAAAAAATGTCTCACTCTATAATATAGTGCATTTTAAGACAGAAGAGAGACTAATTCAGAGCACTTTAGCATAAACAATAGTAATTAAAAAATTTGAGTGATAATAAATCTTTCCCTTTAATTTTCTTTCTTGCTTGCACTTGAAAACATCATTTATCATATAAATAATAGAATTATACAAAATATAAATATCAATAATAGAATGTTAAAAAGGAATTTAGAAAATGGAAGTATAAAAAAATGACATTAATCTCAAAGTTAAGAAATAGCATAAATTTAATATAACCAAAGGGAAAAAAATATGAATAATTGAAATATTCATAGCTTGCATTGGACAATCCACAAGATAAAACCACAATTTTTTATTGTTACTAGTGATAGGTATTAGAGTGGCTCTTCCACCTATAATTACATTGCCACATTTCAAAATTAATATATTAAAATCACAAAAATAAAAAAAGGATAGTTAACCAGTTAAGACATACCAAGCAACACAAAATGCCTAGTCTACTATAAAAGCTTCAACAATGTCATCTCTAATTGAATTTTGAATCTAGATTCATATACTTAAAAGATGTAACACCCTCCTTACGATATCACATTTTAGACCAACTCCTTAATATTCTTACCCAAGTTATAAAATATTTAATATTATTTAATATGAGTTTCAAAATTTCTTTTTTAAAATATAAAATAATTGATTATAAAACAACATAATTCACCAATATTATTTAATACATAAGATTTACAAAACTCAAAGTTTAATAAATAATTACCATACAAAAACTCGACCTGACCCAAGTCCACAACACTAGAAGTGTAGGGTACTGTACCCGATCTTCTTCCAGATCCGCCTTGGGATTCCTAACAGACAAACTACCCAAAATAAACAACAAGCTTAACATCGATATCATAGTGCCAGCATCAGTGCCTTCGTGGAACTGCGCTTGCACGTAGTTAGAGAAATTCCTCCTTGCAGCCATTGCAGACTGATCAAACAAAGTCAAACCAACTCAAACCTAGGCGATCCTACCTCGTCCTTCTTACAGACTTTATCAAACATAAATATAAAAACATAACAAACAAACAATACAGCAAAGAGGTGAGATCCCCTACATTGCATACCAATATGGCAGCAAAGAAAAGATAAACATGTCAACACAATTCAACATACAATCCATAAAATAATATAAAATCAGCAGATATATTCATGATATTTAATAAATGAATAATCCAATAAACTTGCAACACAATATCTGACATAATGATAATACCACATTTATATCACAATAATACTATATCACAACAGTATAAATGCTGACTATGCATATGAACAATATGAACACTAACTATGATATGCCCAATGAGTTTACTAACTATTCTTATGCACAATGCAACCAGTTCCTGCTCCATGAAACTAGACTCAAATTCAGAGATGAACGTTCCTGAAGATCTATCCCCCCCTAAAAGACAGTCTATGCCAGATAATGAAAAGAAATAGTGTTTGTCGGGTTGTCAGTGCGTTGCAATTGGTTCATCACGGCCAGGGGTATATATATATAAAGTGATAGCATAATCACTAGTGATAACAACATCACTAAGTGAATCACCACGCCCTAACGTCTCCTAAGATCTATCAAGATCCCATTATCCTGTAAGTTCTCGTTCACTCTTTAGGCATCAAACACCACAATAGCCATCAATTGTATAATGCTCAAATGCATATTCAATGAAAATCAAACCACTGTTGAACTGTTCTAATAATATTAAAGCAACCGCCCATACAATTGTTTAATACCATTAATATCAATGATATTATATAACGGCACATACAACTACATAATATCACTGATATATCCGGGTTTCTTGTGATAACAAGTCACATATGACTTATTCGTCTATCTGATGTTTCTGGGTCCAGTTCGTCGGTTCCCAAAAGCACAATGCTAAAATCACAAATCACTTGGATGTAGTACGTCAGCCCTACAACATTCCGCTGTTTTTCTCAATTGCGTAGTTCAAAAATTAACATTTTTCAATCGCGTAATGTTTTTCTAATATTTTTCCATTGCGTAAAATATTTCTGACCTTTCTAAGTTTAACAAAAGTCTAAAACTCATTTCCAACGTTTTCCTCATTAAATCCCCTTCAAGTAATATTTTCAAATGTTCATCATAAAAACTACGTTTATTATGATTTAATCAGACCTCAAAAATAAGTGTTCCTCATTTTTGCTAAAATTCTCTTAAGTAAAATAACTTAAATTTCAAATCATCCTCAATAATAATTTTTATTCACATTACCAGAAAATATACCCTTTTAAAATTATAAAGACTTTATTTATATTCTTTTCTCCAATTTTACTTACAAAAATCCTTTAAGTAATATTTTTCAACATCCTTTCCAAAAACTTGCATTATCATAACTTTATAAAAATCTTTCTCATTTTACTTTACTAAAATTCCTCTTCAACAAAATGCCTTAAGTTTCTTATTTAATTCAAAGCCAAATTTTCTAATATCATGGTCGAAAATCACTGGATATTTAATAATAAAATTTGATCCACTTCCTTTTCTATTTCTTTTACTAAAAATAAACATCAAATAAAGCTTTTTAAGCTTCAAACCATTATTCAAATTTATTCTTCATCATCATGGACGAAAATCCCTTTATCTTGATTTCTAAAAATTGATTCATTTCCTTTTTCTATTTTGTAAACCCTTGATTCAATTCCTTGTTACCAAATCACCCAAATTTATAGTTGTCAAAACATTTTGATTTAGGATACCCCAAAATGGATATCATGGCCGTGAGCCATCAATTGATCATTGGAACCAATATTCTTTCCTTTCTTATATGATTTATAATATGCAACATATATCAATCATCAAAACTATACCATAAACATTTCATACATACTATCATAATCACATATCATCACATATATCCAAAAATCAACCATAACAATTCCATGCATGATATCACATCATATAAAAATGTATAATCAAGTAAACATAAACCAATAACCACACAATCGAGTGAATAAATCCTCACATAGATTTTTCACTCACAAACACAAACTAATCCATTCCCTCACCACCACATATGACCGATGAGATTAATCTCCCTCTTACCTCGATTGATGCCTCCTAACTCCTTGTAAAACTCTCTTTGTATTAAACTTTCACCACCAAGTAGATCTTAGAATCAAAACAAACACATAAAAATTAGTATCTAAGGCTTGATTAAGATGACCATAGATCAAACATGGTCTTAGGATTCCAAGAATCAAGTAAGAAATCAAGTTTCAAGATCTTTATCTTGAAACCCTAGAACTTAAATCCAAGAATCAAACTTGAAGATGATAGAATTAGGTCTTGATCACAACATGAAAGTTGCTTAGAATGAAGTTTAGGATCAACTGATGTGATTGGATAGAATTATGAGTAATTGGAAGGCAATTTTAGAGAGTGAGGCCGTGAGCTATACAAGGAGAGAAAAGGTAAGAGCTTTTGTGTTCTTTGCTTGATAGAAAGATGAAGATAAATGAATCTTGAAATGTTCACAACATGAAAGTGTCTTGGATTGATGAGAGGATTCAAGATATGAAGTTAGATGAAATTATAAAAGTTTGGATGTTGGTGAATGGTGTAAGGGCCAAAACCTTCAAGAAAAGAGAAGATGGAGTTCTTGGTTTGTTCTTGGAAAAGAGAAAAAATGGAGAGAAACGTAAGTCACAAAGTGATAGTAAATGAAATGAAATATCCTATTATTCAATGCACGGCTGTGTAGATGCTTTGGAGAGAAGGTAGAAACTTGTTCAATAAGATAGAAAATATCACTTGGTCTTCACATGGCATAGGTCACTTAGTAGTCATCATTTGGTCATTAGATATCACTAGATTAATCAAGAACCTCCTAGAATTGCCTAGTTGGCCGTGTAGTTTGCTTGGATAGGAAGACTAAGGCTTGTTTAGCAAGATAAAATTTACTTACATTGCTTCACATGGCCTAGGTTATCAAATGGTCATCCTTTGATCATTAGATGATTCATGAACATCCTAAAAAGACACCTAGGTAGCCGTGTGACTCAATGGACAAACTAACCAAGTTTTGATTCCATTTAATTCTTAGTTACAATTAAACTAACTTAATTAGGTCATCTAGTTACATGGCTAACTATCTAGTTATATGCTTAGGTCATGCATTTGTCATGCATTGGTCATACTTCTAGAAAACTCTAGTTACTCCTTGTAAATATAGACTTTAAAGAATAGCAAACTTAGTTTGTTCCATTTAGTTACTACTTAGGCTTTTAGAGTAACTTAGTTAGATTACTTAGTTTCTTAATTAACTAGTCTAGCCATTATTATTGACATTTTGACAAACAAGCTTGATTCTAATTAGTTGGTCATAAAGCTATATAATGACGGTTCATAATTATACTTAAGATATTTAGCTTAGATATTTTCACTAGGATATTTTACTTAGATATTTTACTACGATATTTTCCATTAGATGTTTATTCTTAGATATTTATCCTTAGATATTTTACTAAGTGAGTCATTACAGAGAAGTTTCTAGAACATGTGACTCACTATGGCGAGTCATAGGGTGAGTCAGTGTTATACTACCTTCTAGAATATGGCGAGTCACCATTCTAGAACATGGCGAGTCATCGCTTCTACAAGCTTCTAGAAAAAGAATAATAAGATAAGCTTGAAAGAGTAAATAGCCAATTTGAATTTGTCTTCTAACTTGAGTAGTCAATTTGAATTTCTCCTCTGCAACTTGAGTAACCATTTTGCCTTCTTCAAGTTTGCCATTGGTTCATCACTTTGAACCATAGCCATCAAGATATTTTCTAGAAAATATTACCCAATGGACAATAGCTACTATTATTATTACCTAATAGATAATAGAAATCTCAGATAAAGAAAATTTCCGTCAACTGTTCCCAGTTTCGGGTTTAGTAAGCTCCTCCGGTCCCGCCTTGACAGTCCGAAACTTTCTGGTTCAGAAAAATTTTTTATTTTTCCAGGCCCGCCTCAAATACACATACAGCTCAAAATAATATTAAAATAATCAAAAACTCAGAAAAATCCATAAAAATTCATAAAAATTATAAAACTCATATATATTCGGGAAAAAATAAATTTTGAGCATACAACACAAAATAATATTAAAATAATCAAAATAATATTAAAATAATTAAAATAATTAAAAATTCTCAAAAATTCACAAAAGCTCACAAATATTATAAAACTTATTTATATCAAGAAAAATAAAAAAATCGGAGTGTCACAAAAGACATATTATTCATATTTTCAAGTAGATCATCATCATCATTGGTGTCATTATCCTCATCATTGTTTGATATATTATCTTTAGCTTCAAACATATTAAATTCAGCATCTTACACACTATTTTGTCTAATAAAGTTGTGTATTGCCATTGTAGCAATAACTATTTGAACCTAAGTGCGATATTTAAATTTGGGCATATGATTCAAAATTGCAACTCTATTCTTCCACACACCAAATGTTCTTTCTGTGGTGATCCTTAGGCTAGAATGAAAATAGTTGAAGACTTTTATTGGACTATTAAAGCTATTAATTCACCTGAAATCTGGAAGATGATATCTCTCACATTTATATGGCTCAAGTAGCCAATGGGTGTTGGACAGCAAGCATCAACGAAATAATATTTTCCTAACCAAAAGTTTAAAAAATAATCAAGACAAATTTAAATGGAGACAAACAAATATGCAAGTGATATATAAATGATTATTTATAATATCAAATCTATTGGAGGATGTGGAAATTTCAGTTTTGCATCATGTAGTGCTTCATGAAAAATTCTAGCATCATGTGCTCTACCTTCCCACCCTACCAATGCAAATGTGAAGCACATATCCCAATCACATGCAACCATGACATTTTGGGTTGTAGATCCCTTTCTACCCATGAATCTTGCATACTCACTTTGAGCCACTACACAAGGAACACGAGTTCTATCAATTGCTCCAATACAATCTTTAAAATAGGGCCAATATCTTGAGTCATGTTGAATTTTTGTTTGAATATTCTTGAAAGAGGGATCTTGTGGCTTAATAAGTTTCATTGATAACTTTAAACAAGCCACTAAAACTTTGTGGAAGCATCTATTAACAATTCCACCTGAGTGCTAGATTCTCTCTTGGACCATTCTATTGCCTATCCCATGTTCAAGAACATTAAAAAACATGGCAACCATTTCCAACAACCCCATATGTTTGGTCTGCTTCAACCCATGCTTAACTAATTTCTAACAAAAGGCATAAAAAATATGCTTTTCCATCCTAAACATCTCGTAGAAACAAATATGATGGCTAACTAATATTTCTTGAACCCAATTATGTCTCTTGTTAATGCACTAGTCCGATGTGGTTCTTTGCATAAATATTTCAGACTATGATCAATAATCATTATAGCCCCTGTTGCTACTAAAAATACAATATCATCTTCAGTATTGCCATTATCAGTATCTCCACTCTAGTTGCTATCATATTGTGATGAGCTTATAAGAATCATTTGTAATAAAGGAAAGGGAGTTTATCTTGCCAAATTCATAAAATGCTTACAAAGAAGAATCCAATGCAGAGAGAGAAGCTATAATAGTCAAAACTGAATAAAAATTACCTAGTATCTTGCCAAAATGATCTTATATCAAGTTTTGGATTTACAAGATTGGCATTTATGATGCAAGCTACAGGTAACATATATCACATATTGAAGGAAAGGGAAAATGTAGTTTTAACTATTCTAGAAATGGGGTTCAAGACTATTTGTGAGAAATTAGCCCAGAAACATAACATTTTGTCCAAGTTTAATTCAATTTCTTAGAGCTATACATTATCTTTCAATTAGTCAATAAGCTAATAAAGAATTCTCTGAAAAGTAATTACAAGGATAAAAGTCATAACAGATATCAATATGTCTCATAATTCATTAATGTCAAGACAACATAAATCATTGACTATAATTCTTTTAATTCTCTTTTTTTTGGCATTGGCATCTTTTCATATGTCTTACCAAAGAAAACAATATAAGAATAAAATGCATACCTCCTTTAAAGTAATGCCACCTGATCTTGCAGCATCAATCATATCAAAATTTTGACACTTAATGGGAAGCTCCACAAACTGATCAATAACTTGACATATTTTCCCAAAGTTCAAGTTTTTATCTTCATTTGTAGATCCAACAGTTATTGGGTCAGTAAGCCGTAGGCAAGCCTCAATTTTGCAAACAAGTAAAAACTTATAGTTATATTATCACTACAACCAAGTTATACTAACTTATGAGGAAAGAAATTTATTTTTGGCTAATGGCACAAAGTACGAAAGGATTCCATTAATATAAATAGTACTACTTGACTCTGTAAACATAAGGTATACTAAAAGGTAGAACCAAGGGAGCAAAAATAGGACATAAATAATGGAAAGTAACTGAAAGAGCAAAAATGGGACATAAATAACAATATCTAAAGAGTGCAGGTGCTGATGAATAGCAGCACCAAACTTCGATCCTGCACTATGTCTCTTAGCTCACAAAATTCTTCCTACCCAGAAAGATAAAAGGGATTTGTAGTCACCTTTGTTTACCAAGTTTTAATTTTTCTACTAATTTTATGGGTTTATGCACTCACGCTGGCCAGCACGAATTGTTAGAAGAATCCAAAGCCATATAAATTTTATATCTATTTATGATTGGATATTTGACACAATAACATGGAATCCATTCCCAGACTACCAGTAACCCCCATTATATGTTGAAAAGATTTCCATTGCTTTTGTTTGGTAGTTTTTGTGAAAAGGGGAAAGCAAGGAAATATATAGATCCAAGAGGAAAGCGAAAAATGGAAAACGAAGATATACTTGGGAGGAGATAGATAAGAAGGAAAATGAAAGACGACTATACCTGGAACCTGAAGATTTTGCTCTTTTTGGGTACTCCTTCAACAACTCGTTAATATGGAGAAAGAGAGAGTAATTTGCCAAATGGAGAGTGTTGGGAATCATGGATACATCACACAGCAAAAAACAGAATTCCCACCAAGGATCCATGCGAAAAAGGCATAATCCGAGTTTTTTAAAATTGTTTACCTCTTGAAGCGTAATCAAAGGAAGTAACGTGAATCACCAACACCGTAACAACGATGATGTCTCTGTGTATCCACACGAACAGACTCACGAACGTCCAACGTCCGCAAAAGGAGTCTCATGTCTCTCACACAATACTAGTTGCGAAGAGAAGAGAAGAACCTGTCACTCTCTCACTCACTGTTTCTATCAAGTGCGGCTAGGGTTTTTTTTAATTCGTGCCTTAGCAGCCCCCTTAGCAATACTATTTATAATAGTGACTGTCTTAAGTGAGTGTGAGCAGCAGCATGGTAAGCTGTGCAACCCTAGACTCATCTGTTATGAGTCCGACCCACATTTGAATCTGAGTCCAACTTGGATATATTGCTCCAATTTAGTCTGCTCTATGTGTGTGACCCTGCAGGTTCTCATAACGTTAGCAGTAATATTAAAATCTCATTTTAATATTATAAGCAGTGAGCGGTATCTAGCAACACATCGCTGCTACCCAAGTAATGAGAATGTCAATGATTTGACATAACCTTTCCGTGACTAATGTTTCCGTGTCGTTTAGTCCCTTTGTCAAGATATCTAGATTGAACACAAGGCATGGAATGCGTCACCCTTGTATAGTCCAATCCTTCATTTCTTGATACTCGAGTAGACTTTGTAACAACAAATGAAATCAATATCTCATATTAACTCATTTGAGCATGGCCATGCATTTCGTAGTGTCACTCAATCAAGAGGCCCGAAGATATCGCTCCTGTTCTGTAGGAGTGACAAATCCCATCTAGGTCACTCACATCTGTTTGCATGATTCGCAATATGTCCAATAACCAACTTTATAATCACCTTATTACAGATGACATTTGATGGCATTAAAACACACAACTCCTCATGTAGGAATAATAGTGATTTCAGGTCAAAGGACCACAGACACCATTATCACTATGAGAATCGCTTATGACACTCACGTAACGATCTATGTAGCATTCTCATGGCGGGTCAGTCTAGTACATCATTACTCTAATATGTACCCATGTGAAGACTTGATATCTCATATCCATGACTCGTGAGATGTGGTCATCAGTCTACGTACATACTAGTCTCAATACATTATTGTTGTCCTAATTAACAATAATACTTGATTAGGGACATTTAAGAATAGTATTCTAATTTTATCCAATAAGATCTCACGATCAAGTCAACCACTTGATATCCTATGACATCAAACTTACTATTTTAAAAACTTTATTATGTTTATTAAAAAGAACACAATAAATAAAATGTCTCATATATTAAAATTAATATAATAAAATATATATAAATAAAGACAAAATATATCAGTGTCTAGGGCATACACCAATATAGAGAGTTGCTCTCTTTCTTAAGCATGTGCAAAAGAGAGAGCATCGTTGGTTAAGGCAGATAGATGTCATTATTGTGGGTTGTTTTAGGATTAAAGATACCATTATTTGGTAGTTGGGTTTGTAGGGGTTTGCTCAATGGCTATAGGAACTCAGTGGACAATAGTTTTGAAAGCTAAAAACTTTATAAAATAATGCTCAATCCATCATATTATGAGCAAATAATTTAACAGGAATAAAAACTTTTAATTTCTTCTATCAAATTTTCGAAACATCATTCAAAAGTTTTTTTTACTTAAAAAAATGTTGTTAGCCAAAAAATTAATCTTAAACAAATATGCTCTTAACTATTATGATATTTGGCCCATTAACTCTCTTGATTAGAGTGTCGCGTTAATAATGATAAGGTAGCAGGTTCGAGACCTACATGGGGCCAAACTAATTTCTAAGAGTTATGAAAATTTGCAAAAACTGTTGGCCACAGTTACGTATGTGGCCATGTCAGCCCGGGCGTCTCTTCTTGCCTTCGACGAGACAACATTCTGGAAGCAAACTTCCAATGTGCTACCAATACAGCTTCCTTGACCAATTCAAAACTCTATCCTCTTCTCAATTTTCACATTCAAACACGCCAAATTCCTGTTTGGATACTTCTTCAGACATCTTTGCCCAAAAAAAATATAAATAATAATAGACAACAACAATTCAATTTCTCGGACCATTCCCATCTCCGAAAATTCCCAATGGGTTTGTTGGATCTGGAAAAGCACTTCGCCTTCTACGGCGCTTATCACAGCAACCCGGTCAACGTTCTCATCCACATCCTCTTCGTGTGGCCAATCCTCTTCACCGCTCTTGTCCTCTTGTACTTCACCCCACCCCTTTTCTCAGCCCCCCAAATAGGGTTCTTCCCCCCTGTCCTCGTCTTCAACTTCGGCTTCTTGTTCGCTGTCGTCTACGCCTTGTTCTACGCCGCTTTGGATATTAAAGCTGGGTCCTTGGCCGCTCTGCTCACTTTGCTCTGCTGGGTCGGTGCCTGTTTTGTTGCTAGTAGCCTCGGATTTGCACTTGCATGGAAGGTATATATATATGCTTTTGTTTTTTTGTCTTTTAATCGATTAATTGCTATGCTGATTTCATGCTAGTTGAGCTGAATTTGTTTCTTCTTCACTCTATCCGTACAAAGCATTAATGGGATTTTTGTAGGTCATGTTATTTTTTGTTTTTGATAAATTTAATTATGTTATGGACAATTGTGTACTAAGAGTAATGTCAGTGATTTGGATTTTGGACCATAACTTTTCAAATTTCAACTAATGGGGTTAAGTTACCACAGTGGCTGTGGCTCCCAAGTGTTGTCAAGGAAACCCATGTGGTTTATCAATTCTTCTGTTCTCTCTCATCTTTTTTTTTCCCCTTTGTTTGTAGACACATACAGTCATACGAAAATAGAGGTGTAGTCTTCGGAGGATGGTTTCTTCATTCTAAATTTGTGTCCTCACTGTTTGATCTATCTTTCCCTTTTTATGCCAGTTTTGCATGAATCTCAGCCAGGCATCTTGCTTTGTACGCTTTTTTGCTTGTACAAGGTGTTAGTGAATTAAATGTACTTTTGGTCGACAGCCCAGAAGGAGATAATTATGATTTGTTATTGAGCAAGATGGAAATTCTCTAATATAAGACAGCCAGCTATTTGTGGGCCTGTGGCAATTTATTTTAACGCTTGGCTGTAATGTTATGTTTGAACTCTGAATGTTTGATTTCACCCTTGGTTTCTCACTTTTGTCCAACCTGGTAACCCTGGCCCTCTATGTTTTGCCAACAATGACCTCGAAATTCGTTAGTTAGTTTTTTTTTTTCTTTTTACAGACCAAACTGTAAGCTTAATCTTATCTGGTTCTGATATGTAGTTGGATGAGTTATGTGGACAGTTTTTGTTTCTTTTAGTTACATAATTAGAGGTTGTTAGTTATCTCCAATATGATCATATTACATTGTTGCCCTTGACCCACCTAAATGGTTATCTGCTACTCTTTGCTTAGAAGGCAGAGTTGACAACTGCACAACAGCATTTTAGAAAGGGCAGATTGGGCCCAGGGCCCAGGGTGACGGTGGTTTAGTAGCAAGTAACAACAGGAAGCACACAATCATATATACAATGTGAAGTCTTACTGTCATCTAACTTGTTAATCTAATCTCATAAAAATGAATTTGAGTCACATTGTTTACAGGATTATTTATTTTATAGGTAGTGACTAGTGACTCACCTAGATGCTGTTGGCTAATCAAGTTTTGTAGGAATAATGGGGTTTATGTTAACGCTTCAGTACTTAGTTGCTCTACAGCACTTTTAAGTCTGTTCAATCATGAATGATGGCATATTGGCAATTCACTTGCATACATGGGAAATATGCAAGGAAGAAAAATGTGTTCTGAAGCTACATTCCTGCATTGGAGAGCAGAAAGCTCAATTTCAGTTTGTTCTTCTTCTGCTTTAACCTTCTCTCATTCTAATACTGAGAAGTGATAAAAAAATCTCTCTCTTTAAATAGTGGAATGAATGGCAGAAGATTTGAATCATTAGAGAGCAAAAAACAATTTCAGTTCCTTTTTCTTTTGCTTTGTCCTTTTCTCATCCTAATGTTGAGAAGTGATGAAAAACATCTCTCCCTCTCTCTCTCTCTAAATAGTGGAATAGTTGGAACAAGGTTTGGATCATAGTTGTCAAATCGTGAATCGTATCGAGAATCGTTTGCTCGATTTTCGAATCGTGAATCGTATCAAATTGTACGATTCAAATACACATCAATAAAAAACTTAAAAATACATTTACTCACCTTCAAGAACTTGGGTACACGCAGCAACTTCTTGACAAGTTCTTGCTAAATGGTGTTTCATCCTAAACGCACCACCCCACATTGTTTGTGGACAATAATTACACTTCACATGTAACCTATTGTCAAGAATAGTGCAATGTTCCCAAGTAACATCCTTCTTCCTTTTCTTCTTAGCCTTAGGAATAGGAGCCACCTTAGGAGCCATACAAAGTGAGTGAGAGTGACATTGACAAACAGAAGAACAGAGGACAGACGAGATACGAAAACATAGTAAAGGAAGCACGACAGAGTTGAGATGTGAAGATGAGTCACGAACAGAACCACAGAGTCGAGTCTCGAGACGTGATGAAGAATTGAAGATGAGTCACAAATAGAAGAGTGAGACGTGAAGAATGAATGCAGAGTGAGACGTGAAGAATGAATGCAGTTATGCAGAGTCTGGTTCAGTGGTTTTGGACTTCTGGTCGCATAGTATGACGTGAAATGTGGATGACCTTTCACCTTTTTTTATTATTATTTTAACCCGTCAGCCCCTTCAGATTCTCATCAGAATCTGTGAAAAAAAAAGCATAAAAATTCTAGTTCATAAATCGTGGAATCACACGATTCATTTTTCTAATTCCGAATCAATGCGATTCAGGCAATTCATCTCTGATTCAAAGCAATTTCTGATTCCAAGCCATTTTTGAATCGCCGGTAGGAGGAATCGTATCGAATCGTACGATTTGAATCGTGAATCGTATGATTCTAACAACTATGGTTTAGATTGCTAGTAGTTTGCTACCGTTGGTAATGGGAATTTTGATAGACCCACGGATGCAAGGAGGACAGGATGGGGAATATTGAGAATGCTCATGCTAATGGGTTGCAACATAACAAAATGCTGATGTGGTAGTGAGAGAAAGAGGAGAACTAGGTGGGGTGTTGGGTTAGAGGAGTGGGAATAATTGTGGGGAATGTGGGATTAATTGCTGCAGTAACAGAAAGTGAGAATAATTGTGGGGAACGTAGGATTAATTACTAGTAATGGTGTTAATTGTGTAACAGTGGGATTAAGTGGAATTAATGGTTGTAACGTTGGGATTAGATAGCACTAAGTGAGTGGGGAACATGGGATTAATTGTTGGTAATGGTGATAATGGTCTAATGGTAGGATTAAAATGGGATTAATGGTTGTAATAGTGGGATTAAATGGGATTCAAGGCGGGAAGGGATTAGACAGCATTGCTATGTATAAGTGTGGGGGTAGGCGAACGTGAAAAGAGAGGAAAAAAACTTGGGCTAGGCTCTTGGGAGGGACTGAGCACTATATATTTGCTTAGACTATTTGTTTCTACTATCGTCACTCTATATTTGCTCAAACTATTTGTTTCTACTATCTTCTTGAATTTTCCTATAATTTCTGGGTTAGCATAATTCTGATATAAACCAGAGTGTAGTAATAAATCAGTTTTCTTCAATTTTTTGTCGTAGTTTCACCTGTATCTATCAACTGGTATTAGATCTCCTGATCTAGGGGGCTTTGGATGGTAACCACGTGAGCTATGGAATCCCGCATTGAGACATTGGAGAGGTGTATGCAGTAGAAGCATAAAGTGTTGGAGGGGCGGTTGGAGGAGATGATGCAACTGCTACAGGCCCGAAACAGGTAAGAGACGAGGGGGGAGGTCATGATTTTGCTGACGTTCCTGTTTTCACGATTCCGGTGATAGAAAGGACAACGGGAGCCCTAGACAATCACGAAAAAAAATGGATGACAGAATGGAGCGGATTGAGAAGCTGTTGGATAGATTGGAGATGCAAGATCTCAGTCATTGCAAGAGATTGGAGATGCCGATGTTTAACGGAGATGACACTTACGTTTGGTTGATCAGTGTGGTGCGACACTTTGACGTAGATGCAACTCGGGACTTGGAGAAACTATCAACGGTTATGAAGGCCTTGATAGGCCGAGCTCTAATTTAGTACTAGTGGTGGGAGTGGCGCAATCCGAATGCCACTTGGTGGACCTTCTTGAAGGTGCTGGTCATAAGATTTGTTAGATTCCAACCTAAAATCAATTGACATTAAGTGGAGTGGCCCAACAGATATATAAATCGCACCCAAAAAATTGAGGCAGACGATGTGAGACTCTTAACACCTCTCCTCCAAAAATGCCTGAACGGAACAAGCGAGCATATCGAAGTAAGCGGAAACAAGCCTAGCGAAGTAGGCGGAAACAAGCCTAACGAAGTAGGCGACAGAGATGGGATCTTGGCTTTGATACCATGTTAGATTCCAACCTAAAACCAATTGGTGTTAAGTGGAGTAGCCTAACAGATATATAAACCACATCCAAAATATTAAGGCAGGCGATGTGAGACTCTTAACAAGATTATAGCCCGAGTACGACCTTGATCAGTCAGTTTGGATCTGGGATGAGGAATCAGAACTGGAACCATATTCAGAGACAGAAACAGAGAATGACCCTGTGTTGGAGAAGCTTGAGGTCGAGAATGTGGTAGAGGAGATCTTGGTAGAAGATGAAGGTGGTGATGCAGCAGTGGTTCACCATTTCAAGAATTCAGATCCGATTGAGATGATGACAGAAGAGGAGGAACTCCAGAAAGAGCTCGTTATAGTGAGATGGAAATTGCCCCATTTATGGCCATGTATTGGTGACGAAGTGAGGGTGGAGATGGAGGACGATCTGTACACAATGGTCCAGTAGGGGCAGAAGTACCCCACAATGGCTAGAAAACTTTGGGTTTCAAGAAGTTTGATCAGCCCACTGCCACTGCCAAAACTGTCGGACTCAGGTTCTTCCATGGAGACGAATGGGTCATTTACTGTGATTGAGTTTCGGATCTCGCGCGTTTCGGCCAAGTCTTCACTGCCAGAACCACCAGACCCAAACCTTTGTATGGCAATCGAAGGATCGTTCATGGTTAAGACGCTTGCAGAAATGGTTGCTGCACCACGATCTCTTACTAGAAGCATCGTGCGTGGGGTGGAGAGGGAATGAGGGGCAAAATGGGAATTGGGTTCTTTTCTTAACCTAATGGGTCAGGCCCAATTCACTAATAAGAGGAAGGGGGTTCAAAAAAATGGAGAAAGGTACTCAATGATATGTGGGCCACAACCCAATTCTATAATTAAAGTTGGAGCAAGGGATTCAACTGCATCCAAAGAGACCCCACTCATTAAAACTATTGCAATAGATTTTAGGCCATGGCCCAAAATAGATAATGATGCTCGGTTACAACTGTTGAAAGAATATTTCTGAATATTGTTATTGCTTCAATTTAAATTGTACAGATATGATTCACATTATATAGACTTCTGTCAATAACTACTTGCCTAGAATAAAACTAAATTATAAGAAATAAATCTGTCTTAATACAAAAATCAAATCTGTCCTAATAATAGAAATAAGGAAATAAATTAGAAAATATAATAAATAAGAAAAAAAATCCTAAGAGATCATCTATGATACTCTAAAATATTTTAAAATACAATAAAGATATTTTGAGATATTTTTAAGATATTCTAACACTCCACCTCAAGCTAAAACTTCGTAAGCTTGAGCTTGTAACAATTAAATAATTTGATAGTGTGATAGTGGCTGGGATGAACGGAGACGGTGGTTGGCAACTGCTTTTGGGACGAATACGGAGACGAGATCAGTGCATCTGGACAGACAGAGATGGGGACAGTGCATCTGGGACAAAGAGCTAGGGCTATAACATCTGGGACAAAGAGTCAGGCTAGTGTGAGTCATAACCAACATAAGTTACCATCAGAATGATCGTCAATGGGAAGATAAGTCACCACTAATATGATTCATCCTTGAGAGAGGAGTCACCACCGGAATGATCGTAGGTGGGAGGAGAAGTCACTAATATGATTCATTAGTGGGAAAAGAACGATATGACAAATACCGGTATTGAAGTATATGTAAAGATGGATTTATTCCCATTTTACCCCTCAATAAGGGCAGCGATAGTGATGAAGGTTGATTGAAACCCAGCGATGAAGGATGACTCTAAACCCAGCGATGAAATCTAGTTTGATTAGCAATGAAGACTGATTGCAGCGGAAACAGTAGAAGCTCTGAGATCGGGAAATCAATCCATAACTCGAGACTTGAAAAGAACACATCAAGACTAAAAAAGGAGAAGTTGGGAGAAAAAGATAAGAAAAATAATAAAACTAGATATGGGTTTAAAGGTCGTGAATAACGATTCTAATTAATTCTATTAACTCTACGTAGCAAAAAAGAGAAACTCTCTTTAAGTTGGATACCAAGACTCTGATACCATGTTAAAAGAATATTTTTGAATATTGTTATTGCTTTAATTTAAATTGTACAGGTATGATTCACATTATATATGCTTATGTCAACAACTACTTGCCTAGAATAGAGCTAAATTATAAGAAATAAATTTGTCCTAATAATGAAAATAAAGAAATAAATCAAAAAATATAATTGTTGAAAGAGAGAAAAGAGAGAGACATATGAAGAAACCGTGTGTATCAACTAAACAATGGAGTCTGAATATATACTCAATAGGTAATAAATAATTACACAATTTACATGATATTGGACTAACAGTTGTACTACTAATTACACATCTAATTACATATGTTTCCAACAATTTCCAACACTCCCCTTTAAGCTGGAGCATATAGATCATATGCACCAAGTTTGTTACACATAACTTATTCGTGGACCTCTCAGGGACTTGGTGAAGACATCTGCTAGCTGATCATTTGAATTGACAAAGTTTGTGGTGATGTCTCTTGATAGAATCTTTTCCCTGATGAAATGACAGTCAATCTCAATATGTTTGGTTCTTTCATGGAACACTGGATTAGAAGCTATATGCAAAGTAGCTTGATTGTCACATATTAGTGTCATTTTCATAACCTTACCAAATTGGAGTTCTTTGAGGAGTTGTTTCAACCAAATGAGTTCACCGGTATAGCTCGGTATTCTGCTTTGACATTAGATCTTGCAATTATATTTTGCTTCTTACTTTTCTAGGAAACTAGGTTGTCTCCAATGAGTACACAATACCCAAAAGTGGATTGTCTGTCAGTAGGAAAACCTGCCCAGTCAGCATCTGAATATCTGATGACCTGAGTATGTCCTTTATCTTCATAGACAATGCTTCTTCCAAGAGCTGCTTTAATATACTTTAGGATGCGAATCATTGCATCCCAATGTGCATCACAAGGTGAACTTAGAAATTGACTTACCACATCAACTGCAAAGGAGATGTTAGGATGGGTAACAATGAGGTAGTTCAGTTTTCTAACTAACCTTTTGTATCTTCCTGGATCTGAGAGTGGCTTTCCTTGATTTGGTAGAAGTTTAGCATTCGGATCCATAGGAATGTTAACAGACTTTGCATTCAACATACTTGTTTCTTCAAGGTATGCATGATTGATCCAAAAACTCAAGTTCAAGGATATTGTTATCAAACATTTCATTTCAAACAAAGAACATATTTACCTAGCATATTCAAGACATATAGATATATAGGAAATTTAAAGCATAGAAAGTATCCATAGTCATAAAATACTCTATTATTAAGAAATATGCAAGGAAAAAGAATATAATCATGTGCTATATATAATATTCAAATTTTACTAAGTACACATGATTCAATTAATCACTTAAGGCCTACAAGGAATATACCTCAAATTCATTGACTTTACATGTGAGTGTGCATAAGAGGTAAGAGTTTTTGATACCTTGACCTTGATAATCAAGGAAATGTTTTTTCTTACCCTTTGTTTCTCTTTTGGTGTTTTGAACTTTGCAAGTTTCACATTTTGTATTTGAGAAGCTTTGGTTGAAGTCATCTTCCTTCTTTGATCAAAACTTCTACCAATGGGCTTTGGAAGCATTCTCCTTAGTGATTCTTATTTCCTTTGACCAATTTGTCAATCTTTTTGAGAAATTTTCTGCATAATTGAAACACTAGGAGGACATTTTGATATCCACTTCATCTTGGGTCCTTGAATGTTAGTAGTAGAACGTTTAAGGTCTTTAGGAACCCATACCATATTATTTCTCATTTAAGAATTTCTTCAATAATTGCATAAATGAGAAATATGTCCTAGATGACCACAAAAGTTGCAAACAAGTGAATTCAATGATGACTTGGTCCTTTGAAAATCATTTTTGAAAAACTTGAGCCTTTGGTTGTTATTACATTCTATGCTATTTTTGTCATAACCCTTGCTTGGATTTTTATGTGGAATAACATCAATTTTATTCTCATTAACAAGCATAGAATGTAAGCAATTAGAATCATTGGCTTTGGAAAATTCGAAAGATAAGTCTCTAACTTGATTTTCTAAATCAATGCACATTTCACAAAAAGTTGAGGTTTCACACTTTTAAAGGCATTTCCTCATCAAAAAAATCATATTCGTTTAACAAGGTTTCAATTTCATTTTCAATGGAGGAAATGTTTTCCAAACAATATAGGTTTTTCTTTTCTAAAAACAACAAGTCATCATATAATTCATGTGCACATTGTAGTTCATCATAGGAATGATTATAATATGGTTTAGCATTATTTACCTCAAAGTCCTTTTTAAGGAAATCACCATCTTCCCCATTGTTGTCGATCAAGAATTTGAGAATATCTTCCTTCTCAATTTTGTTTTACTTTACCTTTTTTTCAAATTGAGAGCTATCATCACCAAGAGGCATTGAGCTCATTTTCTTGCTTTGAACATGTTCTTGAGAACATTTTTCAATATTGTCTTCCTCTAGAGGCTTTTGTTCTTTTTGCTCTCTATATACAACTTTATGCAAGAAATCATTGTTAGCAAGATAAAAAGCATCAAAGGTGTCCAAAATTTCTTTGGCACTAGAGCAAATCTTAATTCTAGCATAAGCATCATCATTCAAACTATTTTTTAAGATTTGCATTGCTCTAATGTTCAAGGAAAAACATTTCTTGTCATAAGCATTCCAAGTATGTTTCGATTTGCATGTCAATCCATCAAACACAATATCTTATAAATCAAGATCAATAGATTGCATATAAATTTCCATTCTAACTTTTCCTTAAAGCAAAATACACACCATCAAAGAATGATGGTTTATCAATTTCAAAACCTTCTATTTTAAAAAGTTTGCAATGGTTGCCAAACAAACAAGGATCTTTAACTCTAAGCAGTTAAGCTTTCAACAGAACAAGAAGCTCTAATACCACTTGTTAGTCAAGGTAACCATTACCCAAGAGGGGGGGTGAATTGGGTGATGACTAGTTTTAATGTAACTTTGACAAATTATGCATTTTGATATTTTCAATCAACACATGCAATGAAATAAGTCTAGCAAATGTACAACTATTAGAGATTATTCAAATATAACTTGGGTTATAGGATAAATCATGCAAATAAGTTAGATATCAAATTCAACTCAAGCATATATAATTAAAGCACAAATGTAAAGGAGATAGAGTTGAGAATAGCAAACATTAAGATTTATCCTGATTCAGCTACCAACCACTTGTGACCTACGTCCAGTCCCTAAGCTTAACTTGAGATTTTTCACTATGCCTTCAAGCTTCAATAGGTGCTTGACAACCTTTACAATTGAGAGCACTCAACATACCTTGGGATACCTCACCCTTGTGCTTGAGCCTCAAACAGGGATACCTCACCCTCTTTTCTCTAAATGAATACTTCACCCTCTCTTTACGGATTATACAAAGATGTAGAAGATAGAAACTCTCTCAAATAGTAGATAATACAAATTGAAGCTTATGGTATCAAATATTCACACTTTTGCTTAGAAATAGAGGATGATATGAAAAATATGTGCAAAACACGTATTGATGCTCTAGTAAGATTTTCAGAATATTTCTCTAACCTCTAACAATGCCCAACAACCTTGCATTTAAAGCCCATTAATGTTTAGAGTCGTTGGGGGTGGTTGAGGAGCATTAAATGTTTCATTATAGCTGTTGCGTTCTATTTCTGGAAAACCATTTTATTCGAATAACACGATAATTATTCAAATAAATCTTTAAATAGCACCTTTGGGAAAGCTTTCTGGAAAAGGTTATTCGAATAACACTTCTGTTATTCGAATAAGCCACTTAAAACAACAAAGCATCTTTGTTCATTTTGAATGTTTATTCGAATAAAACAGGGCTTTATTCGAATAAACCCTGATCAATTGATATTCTTGGCTTCTCTGACTTTTGTTATTCGAATAAGATGGGCCTTATTCGAATAAAGTTTGATTGATCTCAATATTTGCTTTCACTAACTTATGTTATTCGAATAAAATTACCTTTATTCGAATAAACTATGTAAAACTTGTTTTGTCAGTAATGAGACAATGCCAAGTGATTCCAAGTGATTTTATATCGTTTTGGCACTTTAAAATTCGTTCCTTTTGGAAATCAAAAACCATTTTGAAGCTTTCAAAACAAGTGCTATTCATGTTCTTTGAAAAACAAGTTTTGGAGCAATTGTGTGAATCACATTATACCTTTACATATTGATCTAAGTCCTAAAGCTAGTTTTGAAGGACCTTTGGACTTGATCTTTTATCATAATCAATTCTTGATATAATCCAAGTTTTCAAAAATTTTTTCTCTTCAAATCTTGCAAATGCTTGGAACATCTTATCATTCTTATTCTTCTTGAGTTGAGTATAGTTGTGATCTTTTACTTTTTTGTTACAATGCTCACTCTTGGTACTTGGACTATCCTACAAAATATTACTAACTTAAAACAAGCATAGTTAGTCCAAATTCATAACTCAATATCTTCATATGCATGATTCATAAATGTATAATTCTAGTTAGTCTAACATGCATATAAGACTTTCATAGACGCGTCCAAATAAGACATTTATCATTTATTAAAGGATATCTCTATATATGATGCAACATAGAATACTTTGCATATTTTCATTTAAACCGAGTCAAATTCAATATTAATTCATTTATAACTCATATAAAGCATTATTGGATATATTATATAAAAGATGCTATAAAGAATATGCATGATTCACATATGAGATATAACAAGATGAAGTACATGATCATGCATGATCTAATATAATTTATTAAGTACATTTATGTAGCATAAGCATCATTCTTTTGGTAATGCATTTGTCATCATCAAAACTTAACACATTAAATCATTAGGATAAAGACAATTCTACAACTAATAGTTGTACTACTAAATACATCTAATTACATATGTTTCCAACAGTTTCTAACAATAATAAATAAGAAATAAATCTTAAGAGATCATCTATAAATCTTTAAAAATATTTTAAGATACAATAAAGATATTTTGAGATATTTTTAAGATATTCTAACAACAACTATTGCATTCCGGTATTGAACAAGAAACAATGTCATCTAAATACATGGAACTTGCACTTGGCCATTTTGGGATTGATCTAAGTACTAAAGAACTTGCTCTCTTCTTGCGATGGCATACAACTATTGGAGTACCTCTACCAGAAAATGATCCATTCAAGAATGTTGAGGTGAAGAAAATTGATAAGTTGCTTGACATGTCAGCATCCATTTTGGAGAAATTCAAAGGTGTTATCGATATGACTGTGTACTGTCATAACTATATTTTCCCTATTTAGTGAGTCAACTTTTGCTTGTATTAGTATTGTGATGGTCAACTTAGCTACCAGTTTACCCAATTACATGTTGTCCTTCAATGAATCTTCTCCACCTTCAAGTTGGGCTAGGTTCATTAGGTTTACAAACCATGTTGTTGTAGAGAGGAACCTGCAGACATATAATGACCCATTACAGAAATGGGCATACTCTCCATTACGAGTTCAGTTTGTTTATGAAAGCTCTACTGCAGAATGTTTTATAAACTATTGTTTGGGTCATGCTCCATTTCAATCTAGTAGTGCTAATTGTGATCACACAAGTGTTGATCATATTGATAAGTTCACCACATGCACAATTCTTTATGATGCTATTGTATGCATCTACTTGGTGGACAAAATTGAAGGCTGCATGACCTCATTAGAAGCTAGGGTCCAAATGTTCTTGTACTAGCAGGTGGTGAAAGTAAAAATTATCACGAAGAAGAATTATAATAAAGAAAAGATTGGATGGGGAACAAAAAGGCAGAAAGAGGGGTTTGTTGCTGCAGTTGCAAGACATTAAGATAGTTCATTATTTCTTCTTATTTGACCTGGCTAGAACATATTTGGATTTGAGGTTGGATTGGTTAGAAGGGTACAATATAGTAACACCAGATCTTTCAAGTGGGGAGGAGTTCTTTTGTTGGCTCAATGGAAATCCCAAGGCAGAACAGCGTGGTGAAAGGGTTTTTTGTGGTGTTTATCCAAAGCACTTCAAAGGAAAACCTGCATATGTTCCAATTACAAAAATAGGGGTTATTATTTTGAATCCAAGTTCATTTTTGATTGCTGGCTCAACTCTTGTAGCTGAAGTCAACTATGCATGCTATTAGAGTGGAAATGAAACCTTAAATTAGCTTCCTAAATGGCCGAATGTGTGGTACTAAGTTCCAAGGCAATGCAGATGGTTTATGCAGCATCATGTGGTTTGCATTCAACCAATTTTGTAGTTCTTGAAGACAGTAGCTACATATGACAAGCAGTGAGGGTGGAAGATAGCAGTGCCAAAGTGGGTTCCAAGGAACGCAGTTCTTGGCTTTCATACTTCAAGCAGTGGGATCCTAAAGGGAGTCTCTTGAGCTGTTATATTTTCCCGGCCCTTCACCTTGAGGACAAGGTGAATCTTTTTTTTTTTGAGGGGGGGGGGAAGTATTGATAGACCCACGGATGCAAGGAGGATAGGATGGGGAATATTGAGAATGCTCATGCTAATGGGCTGCAGCATAACATAATGTTGATGTGGCAGTGAGAGAAAGAGGAGAGCTAGGTGGGTGTTGGGTTAGAGGAGTGGGAATAATTGTGGGGAATGTGGGATTAGTTGCTGTAGTAACAGAAAGTGGGAATCATTGTGGGGCACATGAGATTAATTGCTAGTAATGGTGATAATTGTGTAACGGTGGGATTAAGTGAGATTAATGGTTGTAACAGTGGGATTAGACAGCACTAAGTGAGTGGGGAACATGGGATTAATTGCTGGTAATGGTGATAATTGTGTAACGATGGGATTAAGTGGGATTAATGGTTGTAACGATGGGATTAAGAGCGTGTTTGGAAGGATTATTTCCTTCCTCTACAGCTATGTTTTCCAAAAAAAGCTATTGTTACAGTAACTTAACATATTTGGTAAATTCAGTTTCAGTTTTTGTACGAAATTCAATACAGTCTAAGTTTTTTTTTCATAATGTTGAAATTTCAGTTTAGGATTCTAGATTGTAGATTATTCCTTACACTTTGATATGTAAATATCATTTTGTCTTCAATCAAATAACTTTTTTAATCATTTTATATCTATTTTGGTAATTTAATACATAAATACTATTTTTTTATACTATTCAAATGAAACAGATTAGTTTAAAATCGCTTTTTGGCTAACATATCTAAACATAAAACTGATTCTATTATAATCGATTATAACAAAAAACTTTTTTACAATAATCGATTATTGAAATAATTAAGTTTTCACAATTATTCCAAACACGCTCTAAATGGGATTCAAGGTTAGACAGGATTGCTATGTATAAGTGTGGGGGCAAGGGAATGTGGAAAGAGAGGAAAAAAACTTGGGCTAGGCTCTTTGTTCAGACTATTTGTTTCTACTATCTTTTTGAATTTTCCTATAATTTCTGGGTTGATATCATTCTGATATCAACCAGAGTGTAGTAATAAATCAGTATTCTTCAATTTTCTGTCCTAATTTCACCCATATCCATCAAATTTATAACTTCTTAATTTGGTTCAATACCCCTCAGGACTGTTAAATACATTTCCATATCTTGACATAATTAAGCCTCAATTTCTTTAATCTTAAATGGTATGCTTTCTTTTTTTGTTCTTTTTATTTTTTGAGAGGGATGAAGAACAAAGCAATCATATAAGAAAGCCATATTGTGCTCTGGAGAAAATTGTAACATGTTTATGATGACAATCTTTCAGGTTGTGTTGGCTGCTCAGTTGTTTTGTTGGACTGGACAATTTATTGGTCACGGCGTCTTTGAGGTGAATGATTTATTCCGTTACTAATAAGCATGATGCATGGGATCTGCATTTCAATTATGTTATAACCTTTTTTTTTTTGGTTAGAAACGTGCACCAGCTCTGTTGGACAACCTTGTTCAAGCTTTTCTAATGGCTCCTTTCTTCGTGTTGCTTGAGGTAATTGTTTGTCATATTTATTTGAACTGGTCTCTGACAATTTAAACAAGGTGAATTTGATACTATTGGCTTTTTCAGGTCCTCCAATCATCTTTTGGATATGAACCATATCCAGGGTTTCAGACAAGGGTGAAGGCAAGGATAGAAGTTGATATTAAACAATGGCAGGACAAGAAACGAAAGAAATTTTCTTAACTTCAAGTTATTTACAATTGTGGTTGTTGTAGACTACTCTGAAAACAAAGAAAAATGGATTTGTAATATACAGACATGCTCTTAAAACTATTGGTTACTGTCTATAGTCTGATGTCAATCTCATTGAAGTGTTAAAGGAAATATTATGGAGAGTTAATGAACCCTTCTTTTCCTGGGTTATAGTGATTGTTACAACTTCATTCCCACTTCCAAGTATGCAAAACCATGCAATGATTTTTCTTTTTTTGGGTCCATCTGTTTGTCTGTTTCCTTTACCTAAACTACTTCTCTTGATAAGGTGAGACTCGAACTTTATCTTGTGTTCGGATATTTTTTCATTAATGGAATAGAATAGAATAGATGAGGATAGACTGGAAAGGAAAGGGAAGGAATGAAACATAGTTATCATTCTTTTTGTTTGAAAATTTTATTAACAGAATGAAATGAAATTTTATTACTCATATGTTCTTCACATTTTCTACTTTCTATCTCAATTTTGAGAGTAACAAAAGTTGGACATTTGAGGGGAAGAGAGGAGAAATGGTTCTTGATGTGTTCTGTTTCTTTTTCATATATTTTAAAACTCTCAAACAAGGGAAGTTATTTTTCTTCTGCTCATTTTTTTTCTTTTCCTCTCATTACTTATAATCTAAACTCAATGTTAGGTTTCTTCACAAAACTACATTGTACTTATCCAATTGAAAAGTTAACACCTTGAAAATCGTGTTTTGAATTTAAGCATGAAGGATTATTAGTATTAGGAAAATATTTTTCGTCCAATCAAATACCTTACAACTTCCCTCCATTGTATTTTTATATGAGAGAGATGTCAAATCAAACTGTATGTGACTGTAGCATTCTCGCGGTATACAATATGAGTTTGTGAGTGGGTTAGAAGAAGTTGGAGTATAAAAGTTAGACGAATAACGGGACCGTTGGTATTATAACAATCTTTCCATAGACTTGTTGAAATGTTGATCTAGCCTATATTTATAAATAGTCATAATGTGTACACCAAAAAATAATCGAGTCATAAAACAATTACTAAATGAAAATAACTATCTAAATCCCAAATTCATAAATTATTAACAATTAAATTTAAAATTCTTCATCACAAAATGACAATAATGTTCACTAATTTTATTTTAATTTTTTAAAAAAAGCCCTTTTCGAGGGCCAAATCTATTAGAAAAATAAAGTGGAGGAATGAGGAAGAATGAGGAGTACAATAGAGTGGAGTGTAGGAATGAGGAGTGTTTCGGGTATTGACTGGGTCCTAGGTCGGTATATTTCGGTAAGTAAAAAGAGGACTCACTGAAGGCCTTATGGCGAGGCAACAGCAAGGTCAGGGGCACCTAGGTAGGTCAGTAGAATGGTCGTCAAGTAGGGACAAAATGAGTGTTTGAGTAAAAAAGGGAACATGCCTAGCCTATGCTGCCAAGCCAGCTTATATAGAAGTCCAAGGACTGGCTCCTCAAATGCCTTCCGATCAGGCCATTCAGGGCCTTGATTACCAGAACGTTATGTTTGAACTTTATGGTATGAGGTCATTACTGAATAATGGTCATGATGGTGCCGATTGGCCAGTGATTGTTACCGGCCCTTATAAGGCACGTGAGAGATTGGTCGCCTTCTACCCGCACCATGCTCGATCGGATTATGGGGAAGGACACCAGTCAGGTCTAATCTGAATTTTCTACAGTTTGGATTTTCTGAATGGGCCTATCTCGCGGGGCTTATTATGACAGCCCACTAAGCTCACCAGGCTCCATGTGGGCCAAGATTCTTAATAGTCCATATCTCGTCCACTAATGATGATAGGTCGAGTTTATGAGCGGTTGGGCAGTAATTGGGCCGAGATGGTCCACAGCCCCCTAGCTCGGTCATCGTTGATGATGGGTCTAGTTTATGGAGGCTATGCCCTCTGCAGGGTGTCAAATTAATAAGACGCTTCGTGTTTCACACATTTTATTCAGGCATGGGAAAATGTGCAAGATGTGACACGTGTAGTACATTTGTTGGACAAGTGTCACGTTCCATCATTTCACCATTAATGAGTCTGTTGGGGGGCTGCATTTGCAACCGTTGATCTTTGTCTTAAAACATCTCCATCGTTGAAAATCCCATGGTTATGATCAAACCTTTTCAGTTTCCTAAATCTTCAACCGTTGATCAGTGACAGTTTTATTTTATTTAAAACTTCCTTACTTTTACTCCCACTTCATTCAATTCAACTTCCTACTTCCTCAACTTCGTGTTCCAGTTTCTCCTCATTCCTTCTTTAAAACCTTCACCACTCCCTTTGTCAAACTCTGCATCTCCATCCATTCAAAGGGTTTCTTCGCACTTTCCTTCCAAACTAGGTATTTCTTTTGTTCCCTCCTTCCTCGCTTTTTTTTCCATAAATTATTTCAAGTAAAGTCTAGGCTATGGGGCATAGTGCGTCTATTGGAGGGAGTAGTGAAAGTGAGTCAATGGAGATTCTAGGCGAGTCTTTACCGGTGTCTCACCGTCAGAACGTAGTGTACCCATCCTCTAGTGAAGGTAAAAAATATGGCAAGGATTTAGATGAGGGGACGCCTGGTCCTAAAGGTCGGTCGTCAACCCCCAATTTGGAGGACCTGTACGACTAGGTCCATCTCAACGTTAGGACATACAATTTAGATTTTAACTTGGTCAAGTTTATTTCTATACTTCGGAAGTGTATCATTATGGCGGCTGACGGGGCTGAAATGAAGTTCATCTAGCGACTGTGCCATCTTGATGAAAGAATCTTCATGGCTCCCGGTGCAGATGATGAACTAGGCTAGACTTATGTGTACGACATTTCTTTACTTGACTCGATCTATAGCTACCTTTCTCGGACTTCCAGTGTGAGGTTCTGACGATGCTGAACGTCACCCCAACCCAACTTCATTCGAACAGTTAGGCGTTCGTTCGAGCTTTTGAAGTATTAGTATGCTTCCTTGGTTGGGATCTGAGTGTTGGAGTGTTCTTTTTCCTTTTTCAATGTAAAGGGGTTGGTAAGGGGGTTGGGTGTCTATTAACAGCCATCCACGAAAGAGATTATTTTCCGCCTTTGATTCTTTGTACAAAAACTTCCAAGTTTTCCCAAGTTCTCCCTCGACCGTTCTTTCATTCTTCCTTGATCGGTATGGAGTGGTAAAATTCCATTTATATTGGCGGGGGCAACCCGATTCCTATATTGGGTGCGGAGTACAGAAGCCTACCATTACAAGACCAAGCTCTAATTGACCTCTTGGAGGAAACTTCTGTTCTGGATACAACTTCTTTGATAAAGTTTAGACATAATCTGACTGAGCTTTCCAAAATTCTGCGTAACTCTTGTCATCTTATTACATTGCTGAACTTGTTCTATTACTAATGTATTTTAACTATTTCATCTTATTGCAGGAACAATGGATCCAAAGATAAGTGTTTGAAATGCAGAGGCGACTGAGGAAGTTAAAGAATAAGGAGACTTCCAATCTTGTTCCTCCCGATAATGTCCTTCATCGGTTGGACCCTGTCAATGCCATTCCTAAACTAGAATCCTTCGGGACAAAGTCGAACCCGATGGTGAGAAAGAGGCGTCAGTCAGAGGATCAGGACAATAGCCCGAAGACGAAGTCAAGCGCTTTGGCTGGGGAACCTTGACCAGTAAGTGAGGGTTCTTCCTCTCAGAACTCGGGGCTCCAAGTTGCCTTTAAGGGATTGAGCAATTTTGTAGCTGGAACAAATATATCTTCCTTATGATCATCCAATTTCCTATTCAGGTCATTAGTGGATACTCATATCGTGCTTCCTGAAGACAAAAAGTGTAAAAAGAAAGTCAGTGGGATCGGGCTTTGTCGATGGGTAGAGGTACAACTTCTTCGGGCGTTAGTGTTATTCGGTCGGCCGAACTAGAATTGGAAGACTCCAAAAAGAAGCTGTCATCTTTCAATCTTCTGTACGGGTCAAAAATGGAAAAAGCTAAAAAGTCTCATCTAGCCAAAGTTTTTGAACTCAAGAAGGAAATAGAGGCTCTAAAGCCCAAAGCGTGTCAATTTGAAGGTCTTGAGTCATCATTGGAGTTATTAGAAGAAGAGAAAAAGAAAGTTGAAGAGAGCTTGTTGGCCATCCAGAGGGAGAAAATCGATACCGACTGAGCACTTAAAGAAGCATTTGATGGAAAAAAGCAAGTTGCTTAACGAACTAGAAGGGCTTAAGGATGACCAACCAAAGGGTTGCCGAATATGAGACCTACCTTAAACAAGCCATGTTTTTGAACCCTGATGGAGTTTTTGACAATCGTCTTAGAGAAATGGGTCCCTTCCAACAGGTTGTCAATGGTCGGATAGTCAAAGAAGAAGATGAGGAAGAAAAAGTCGAGATGGTGGATGGGGACAAAGAAATGTAAATGAAATCTTCTAAGTGTAATTCAATTTTTCTTTTGTAATGAACTCTTTTGAGAATTGTACCTTTGATTCAATTTTGTCTTATGAAATGAATGCACCTTAAACTCTTCGCTTCTTTGATTTAGACTTTGCATTTAATTTTTTGATTTCAACACTTAATTTTTTCAATTTCAAGTTGAGTGTTCATGTTATTTATATTTTAATCTTCATATTTCAAAACGAGCGTTCATAACTTCAGTCGGATATACTTGTCTAAATCGGCCTCAGATGGATTTCCACGAAGCGCCAACAAAGGCATTCCGTGAAGCATTTCGATAACTCTATGAGTCGATTATTAATGGTTATGAACCAATTTTTGACCGAAGATCGGCTCGTAGGTCGGTTACCCTCGGTCTTTGACTGGCATTGGCTCGTATGCCAGTTATCCTCGGTCTTTGATCGACATCAGCTCGTAGGTTGGTTATCCTCAGTCTTTGACTAGCATCGGCTTGTAGGCCGATTTAGATTGATCTTAATCGTATTGGCTCTTGGGTCAGTTTGAAGGCATTATAATACTTGAGCAATCTAAATTTTGAATCATAAATGAAGATAAAGCAATATATCAGAGTTAAAAGGTGTGCCTCGTTAAAAACCTTTCAGGAAACACCCAGTGGGAAAAATCCTGATAAGGAAAAAGAGTACACTACCATAACTTCTTTACACTAATTATAAAATCTAAATGAAAATACATTCAAAAAGAAGTAGACTTAACTAAAGTATTTCTGAAGAGAAACCGAGTTCCAGGTTCTGGGAAGTGAATTTCCATTGAAGTCATCGATCTTATAAGCTCCTTCGCCGATGTCTTTCAAGATTCGAAAAGGTCCTTCCCAATTGGCTGATAATTTTCCTTCACCGGGTAATCTTTTAGAATCTTCGACTTCTCGCAAGACCAAGTCCCTTTCTTTAAATTTTCTTGTTCTGAGCTTCTAATTGTACTTCCTGGTTGCCCTGGTTTTAGCAGCTTCCTCCCAAATATGGGTGATTTCTCTTTCTTCTTCCAGTAAGTCGAGATTAGTATTCTTGGCTTCATTGTTGACTTCTTCATTAAGGTTGACCTTCTAAAGCTCGGCTCCCTGGCTTCGACTGGGATCATGACATCAGCACCAAAAGTAAGTCGGAAGGGTGTTTCTTAGGTGTATGACTGAGGTGTGGTGTGATATGACCAAAGAACACTCGGTAGTTCTTCTGGCCAAAGGCCCTTGGCGCGGTCCAACCTTTTTCTTAGCCCGGTCAAAATAACCTTGTTCGCTGCCTCGGCTAAATTGTTTGTCTAAGGGTACTCTGTGATTGGACATATGTCTTTGAAGAATGGTTTTGATGATAACAAACATGAAGACAAAAATGAAGATGATGGGAAGACTAAGTCCAAAATCCTTTAAGAATAACTTTAGGACTTAAGAGTCTTTTTTGTACGGAGCTCTCTTTAATATCTCATTGTTTTGAAAGATAAGATAAAAATATCTAATTAGTTTTAAAAAGGAATTTAAGTGATTTTGAAATGAATCTGGAATTATCTTAAAACTATTTTTTTAATAGTATTATTCGAATAATGTTCCTTTTATTCGAATAAATCCATTTAGCAGATTCAGTTTCTTAAACTGTTATTCGAATAGCACTTAAATTATTCGAACAATGTCTTTCAAATCTTGTTGCGAGCTTTTATTTTTAAACTGTTATTCGAATAGCACATTAGCTATACGAATAAAAGGCTTTTTCAGAACTATTTTCACAAATGAGTTATTCGAATAACTCAGTAGTTATTCAAATAAACCTGTTTTCCCAGAACATTGTTTTTAACAGTGTTATTTGAATAATGTATAGGTTATTCGAATAATCCATATCAGACTGATTTTCACGAAGCTTTTATAAAACATGTTATTCAAATAACACGGAGATTATTCGAATAAACACAGATTCTGATATGGAAATAAATGGCCATATTTGTCTCATTTACGAGCTTTTAATACACCTAACAACTATTTTCTTGAATTGCTCTATAAATAGAGACCTTGGGTCTTCTCTGAAATTTGCCTAACATTCTGAATCATTTTCTACTTACACTAACTCGTGAATTATATTTTCTACGCTCCTTTTCAATCAAACCTTTGAGATATTCTATGTGAGTTCTATTAGCACTTCAATTTGTATTATAAACTCTTAAAGAGAGTTTTTTTTCATCTATTTTTTGCTCTATTATAAAGGTGGTAAGGTATCCCTCAAAGGTTTGTATAAGGGTGAGGTATCCCTGCAGGCTGAGACTTTAGAATAAGGGTAGAGTTTCCCTGTGTGTGAAAAGTGCTCTATTTTGTAATGGTAGCAAGCACCTATTGAAACTTGTATATATAGTGAAAAATCTTGGATAGTTTTTTGAAGACTGGACGTAGACCACAAGTGGGTTAGTGGTCGAACTAGGATAAATATTGTGCCTGCTCTTCTTCTCTTTATCTCTTTATTTAACACAATTTAATTTTATTGCATATTTATTTATTTGCTTTTCTTAAAGCTCTTCTTCTTTATCTTGCAATTTCTCCTTTTATTTAATAGCTTCTATACTTGTGTTTATTTTAAAAGTATTTACGAAAAGTTTTTTAACTCAATTCATCCCCCTCTTGAGTACTGAAAATCACTTGGTAACAAGTGGTATTAGAGCTAGACTCTTGTATAAAGAGCTTAGCAGCTTCAAGAGAATATGGCTTCTTCAAATGGTTTTTCAGAAGGATCTTTCATAAACCGACCACCATTTTTCAATGAGGATGGTTATGCATATTGGAAGGAAAGAATGAAAATCGTCATTGAAGCTATTGATCTAGATGTGTTGGATGCTGTAAAAAATGACGCATTTATACCTACGCATGAGTTCGATGGTGTAAGGACCGAAACACTAAGGAGTAAATGTTTGATGAGGATAAAAGAAAAGTTCAACATAATTTAAAAGGCAAAAACATTATTACCACTGTTTTGGGATATGATGAGTTTTTTAGAATTTCAAATTGCAAAACTATTAAAGAAATGTGGGACACTTTACAAGTTACCCATGACGGTACCAGTGAAGTAAAGAGGTCGAGAATTAATTCTCTAACTCGTGAATATGAATTATTCAGAATGAACCAAGGAGAAAGCATTCAGGAAATGCAAAAGAGGTTCACCCACATCGTAAATCATCTTGCATCATTAGGTAAGAGTTTTTCTAATGAAGATTTGATTAACAAAGTTCTAAGATGTCTAAGCAGGATTTGGTGACCCAAGGTAACAGCCATATCAGAATCGAGGGATTTGTCGACAATGACACTAGCTACCCTCTTTGGAAAACTTCATGAGCATGAACTGGAACTAAGCAGATTAAGTCAAAGTGAAGAGCACGATAAAAAGAAAAAGGAGATAGCGCTCAAAGCCACTTCCTCAACAATTGATAATGATGATGAAGAAGATGAAGAAGGCTCAGAAAACATCGAGGTAAATGAAGAAAACCTTAGTCTTTTAGTTAAAAAATTTGAAAAATTTCTCAAGAAGAAGGGAACACAAAAAAGACCTCATTTTCCCCCAAAGAAAATCCATCACAAAGGGGAAGGAGTATCGTGTACTCCAACTTGCTATGAATGCGGCAAACCGGGTCACATGAAAATGGAGTGCTCAGTTTACCAAAAGAAGATGGAGAAATTTGAAAAGAAACCTTTCAAGGAAAGAAAAGGAAGAAAAGCCTACATAGCACGGGACGACAACGATATGAACTCAACTGACAGCTCAGATAGCGAGGAAGCCCATCTATGTCTTATGGCCAAAGGAGAAGAAGAAGAAAGCGAAAATGAGGTAAGCTCTAATACTACTTTATTGCCTTCTTACGATGAATTACAAGATGCCTTTGAAGAATTGCATGACGAATCTTTAAAGCTCACAAAATTAATTTCTTCATCTATGAAAACGATTTCGTCTTTAGAAAACCAAATTCTTATTTTAAATAAAGAAATTGATGAATTAAAAATTGAAAATGAAACTTTGGAAATTATTGATGCATGCACCACTCATTCTTCACATGCTTCTACATCTTTATCTTGTTCTTCATGTCATATGCTTGAAAAAGAAATTGAAGATTTAAAGAATACTCTTTCTAAATTCACCTTTGGAAGGGACAACTTAAATATTTTATTAGGAAAACAAAGAGTGATTTTTCAAAAGGTTGGGATAGGTTATAACCCGAAAAATCAACAAAAATTATATAAAAATTTCTTTGTGCATTCAAGTACTTCAAGTAGTCCTTTTATTAAATGTTTCTATTGTGGAAAGAAAGGACACAGTGCATCAATATGTAATGCTAGGAAAAATATTAACACTAAAATTGGAACAAAAATGATTTGGGTTTCCAAGGGTACTATACCCAAAACTGACACACGAGGACCAAAGAAAATTTGGGTACCAAAAGTTAAAATTTGAATTTACGTTGTAGGTGTGCTTGAAGGTCAAGAGCTCAAATTTGTATCTCGATAGTGGCTGCTCCAAGCACATGACCGGAGACGACTCCAAATTCTCCTTCCTTGTTCCCAAAATTCATGGGCATGTAACTTATGGTTATAACAACAAAGGAAAGATTCTTGGAGTTGGGAAAGTCGGTAAGAATCCTAATTCCTCTATGTTGCTTGTTGAAGGTTTGAAACATAACTTGCTTAGTATTAGCCAATTATGTGATAAGGGAAATAGAGTAGTTTTTGATTCTAATTGTTACATTATTGAAGGTAAAAGTGATAAGCATGTTAAATTTTTGGGTCATAGAGTTAATAATATTTATATGATTAGCCTTGATGATATATCCTCAAATGATACGAAATGCCTTTTAAGTAAAGAAGATGAATCATGGTTATGGCATAAGAGAATTACACACATTTACATGGATCATCTAAAAAAGTTGGTCTCTAAAGAGCTAGTAATTGGACTACCCAATCTCAATTTTATAAAAGATAAATTATGTGATGCATGTCAAAAAGAAAAACAAGTAAATGTCTATTGTAAAGTTAAAAATGTTATTTCAACTTCTAGACCCTTATAACTTTTGCACATGGATCTTTTTGGACCATGTAGAACTATGAGCTTTGGTGGGAATTATTATGCTTTGGTGATTGTGGACGATTTTACTAGGTTCACATGGACTTTATTTCTTTCTCATAAAAGTGATGCATTTCTAGCCTTTAAGCAACTTGTCAATGTTATCCAAAATGAAAAAGGTTTTTCAATTACATCCATAAGAAGTGACCATGATGGTGAGTTTGAAAATCATGTTTTTGAAAATTTTTGTGATGAACATAGCATTGAGCATAATTTTAATGCTCCTAGAACTCCACAACAAAATGAAATTGTAAAAAGGAAAAATTGATCTTTAGAAGAAATGACGAGAACTATGCTCAATGAAGCTTCTCTTCCTAAGTATTTCTAGGTTGATGCAGTCAATACCGCGTGTTATGTGATGAATAGAGCCTTGATAAGGCCAATTTTAAAGAAAACTCCATATGAATTGTACAAGGGAAGAAAGCCAAATATTTCACATTTTCATGTTTTTGGATGTAAATGTTTTGTTTTAAATAATGGAAAGGATAACTTGGGAAAGTTTGATGCTAAGTCTAATGAGGGTATATTTCTTGGTTATTCCAATCATAGTAAGGCTTTTTGTATTTATAATAAAAGAACTATATGACTATTGAAGAATCTATTCATATTGCCTTTGACAAAACTAATCCAAATGGGTCGAGAAAGGACTTTGTTGATGATGTTGCAGAAATCTTGGCAGAAACACATTTGGACAACAAAGAAAGAGAAGTCAAGGAGCAAGAGGAAACTTAATAAGATAAGCAAAGACAAGAGGATTCACAAGTCTTGGACCTTCCCAAAGAATGGTGGACTTCAAAATATTATTCTCTTGATCAAATTATAGGTGATGTGTCTAAAGGTGTAAGTACTCGCAATTCCCTTAGAAATATATGTAATCAATTAGGCTTTGTTTCTTAAATTGAACCTAAAGATATAATTGAAGTTTTTGATTATGAACATTAGATTTTAGCTATGCAAGAGGAATTAAATCAATTTGAAAGAAATCAAGTTTAGGAATTAGTTCCTAAGCCTAACGATCATCCTATAATTGGCACTAAATGGGTTTTTAGAAATAAACTTGATGAAAATAGATTAATAACAAGAAACAAAGCTAGATTGGTCGCTAAAGGATATAATCAAGAAGAAAGAATAGATTATGAAGAAACCTATGCATCTATAGCTAGATTAGAAGCTATTAGAATGTTACTTGCATATGCTTGTATCATGAATTTTAAATTATATCAAATGGATGTTAAAAATTCTTTTCTAAATGGATTTATTCAAGAGGAGGTATACGTTGAACAACCTCCAGGTTTTGAAAATCATGAATTACCCAACCATGTTTTTAAACTCAAAAAGGCCTTGTATGGCTTAAAATATGCTCCTAGAGCATGGTATGAAAGGTTGAGTAAGTTTCTTTTTGAAAATGGTTTTTCAAGAGGAAAAGTTGATACTACCCTTTTTATTAAAAATAAAAGGCATGATATTCTTCTTGTACAAGTATATGTGGATGATATTATTTTTAGTGCTACTAATGAATCCCTTTGTAAGGAATTTGCTAAGACAATGCAGAATGAATTTGAAATGTCGATGATGGGAGAACTTAATTTATTCCTCGGACTTCAAATCAAACAAACAAAGGAAGGGACCTTCATAAGTCTAACCAAATACTGTAAAGAACTGCTCAAAAAGTTTAAAATGAACAGCGCTAAACACATGGCCACTCCAATGGGCACTTCTTGCTATTTGGACAAAGATGAAGGAGGTAAATCCGTAGAAATAATGAAATACAGAGGTATGATTGGATTTCTCCTCTATCTTACCGCTAGTAGGCCAGATATTATGTTTAATGTATGCATGTGTGCTAGATATCAGGCTAACCCTAAGGAATCTCATCTAAGTGCTGTTAAACGTATAATGAAGTACCTAGTAGGCACTTCACAAATGGGCTTATGGTACCCTAAAGGTGCCTCATGTAGCCTAATAGGCTATTCCGACTCTGATTTTGCAGGATGCAAAATGGATAGGAAGAATACTAGTGGGACATGCCACTTGCTTGGTAGTTCTTTAGTTTCTTAGCATAGCAAGAAATAAAATAGTGTGGCTTTGTCTACAGTTGAGGCTGAATATGTTGCAGCCAGGAGTTATTGTGCTCAAATCCTATGGATGAAGCAACAACTTCTAGACTATGATTTTCAGCTTGATCACATCCCAATAAGATGTGACAACACTAGTGTAATAAATCTCTCTAAGAATCCCATTTTGCATTCTAGAACAAAGCATATAGAGATAAGACATCATTTTATTAGAGATCACGTCCAAAAAAGGGATTACATTCTTGAATTTGTTGAAACATCTAAGCAACTTGCAGATATTTTCACTAAACCCCTAGCAAAAGAAGCATTCTTTAATATTAGAGGAGAATTGAGTATAATTGATCAATCCAACATATAAATGTTTGTAATTGTTGCTTAATTATGGGTTTACCATTCTTGAATTATTACTAACTTGAGCGTTAGAGATATCCCAAATCTTGTTTTGCAGGTACTTTATCATTGGGTAAGTTTTCCTCTCTTGAATTTAATTTCTGGACGTGTGTTTTACTATTTTTCTGATAAGATTTATTCGAATAAATCTAAGTTTATTCGAATAAAAATCATCCAGCTGCTCAAAAACGGTGTTGTGTATTAGTGTTATTCAAATAACACTTCATTTATCCAAATAAACTGACGTTTAGCAACTACAGTTCTTTCTTTTGGTCTTTGTATTATTCGAATAAAGCTTAGCTTATTTGAATAAACCGACTTTCATGTCAGTTTTCTTTATGCTATAGTTTCAACTTTATTCAAATAAACCTTAGCTTATTCGAATAAACTGTAACTCGTTTGTGCAGTTCTTAGTGCCTGCTCTCTGCCTTATTCGAATAACACTAGCTTTATTCGAATAAAACCTGATAAAAAGCCACAACATTTGGCTTTTCCTGCCTCTCTATTCGAACAGATCATCAGCTATTCGAATAAACCCTTGGTTATTCGAATAATTTCGGGCCTCTTATTTAAAGCCCACACCACGTGTTCAAGCTGTTTCATTCTCCCTTTCTCTCTGCTCATTTCTCCCTTGCCCATGCTGCCACCATCTCTTTGCTCACCTCCACCATTGTTATCTCTCTCTCTCTCTCTCTCTCTCTCTCTCTCTCTATCTCTCTCTTCTAAACCTCCAATCACCATGGCTTCCTCTTCCTCTAGTGGAAAGCGTCCTCGCACGAAGAATGCCCCCTACAACAATCCACTCAACTTGCGAAGGCTCTCCACCAATGAAAAACAATGTGGCTGCTTCATCACACACTTTTGGGAGAGAAATATTGTCCAGCCCAAATACCTTCAGCTCTCTTTTTTCCAGCAGAATGGAAGCTTCGATTTTCTGACCCTACTGCAAAATCAGGGAGTTCTGCAGCTCTGTTCTCTCCAGGCTGTCCTTTACCTTGCTCTGGTCAAGATGTTCTACTGCAATCTAGCGATTGTTGGCCAGGACATTCTCTTTGAAGTCTGCGATCAGAACATCATCATCACTCCACAGGATTAGGAGACAATGTTTGCATTGCAGTTCTCCGGCACACCCATTGAAGAAGATGACAACCCTCTTATTCATGAGTTCGATAGAAATCAACAATTGAAGACTTGCTAAAGCCTGGTCTTGCCTTGCCAGACAGGCTACTGCATTATGCTTATACACATATCCTGACTCCACGTGGCGGGAATTATGCCTATCTTGGTAAATATGACATCTTCATGCTCTGGATCTTGAAGAGTGGTCATAAAATCAACTAGCCAGTGTTCATCATGAAGCATATGATGAAGGCCAAGGGCAAGGAAAAATCTGAATTGCCTTATGGCATTCTCATCACTACCTTACTTAGCAAGCATCCTTAGGTGTTGGAGATTGAGCGCGCCATCGCCTTGACTCATCACAATGTCTTTGGAGCCTACACTTTGTGCAAAATGAAGATGATCAAGACTGATGAAGGCTGGGTGTACCCAAATGAGGTTGCTGATGATGAGTTTGACCCAGAGGACCCTGCTGCACCTGCTGCCCCTGCTGATGCACTTGCTGCTACCCCTACTCCAGTCACTTTGGAGAGCAGATCATGGCTACCTTGCGTGATAATCGTGCTTATATGGAACACATCTTCTCTATTCTTTTTGACAGAATAAAAGGTGTTGAACGTGAGGTTGTTGCTTTATGAGCTGCATCACCTGCTTCTGCACCTGATTCTCCGCCCCCACCACCAGATGCTTATTTCTAGGAGCTTTAGATCTTAGGATCTTTATTTTTGCTCTGTTTTACTTATTTGCCATTTTACTTGCATCACCTTTGATCAATGAATAAATGATGTTTTTATGGCCTATCGAAATATGATTTACAATTCTTCATTTGATTTATTCCCTGTACTTATATTTGGATATTTATCTATGGGACTTACGCCTCTTTTTTGCTCATGACAAAAGGAGGAGAAAAATTTGATTTTATTTGAGAAAAGATAGGTAAAATTAACAAGAGAAATTGGATTCCAAAAGTAAGGGGAAGCTGCGCACATATCTGATATACGTTACCTCTTATAAGTAAAGAGGGGGAGTAAGCTTTTAATACCTCTTTGTGAATTCCAATTATATGCACTAATTCTTTTCTCAATGCTAGTTTGTCATCATCAAAAAGGGGGAGAATGTAATTGAACATATGTCTTTGAAGAATAGTTTTGATGATAAAAAATATGAAGACAAAAATGAAAATGATGGGAAGACCAAGTCCAAAATCCTTTAAGAATAGCTTTAGGACTTAGAGTCTTTTTGTACAGAGCTCTCTTTAATATCTCACTGTTTTGAAAGATAAGATAAAAATATTTAATTAGTTTTAAAAAAGAATTTAAGTGATTTTGAAATGAATCTGGAATTATCTTAAAACTATTTTTTTAATAGTATTATTCGAATAATGTTCCTTCTATTCGAATAAATCCATCCAGCAATTTCTGTTTCTTAAATTGTTATTCGAATAATATTTAAATTATTTGAATAATATCTTTCAAATCTTGCTGCGAGTTTTTATTTTTAAACTGTTATTCGAATAGCATATTAGCTATTCAAATAAAAGGCTTTTTTAGAACTGTTTTCACAAATGAGTCATTCGAATAACTCAGTAGTTATTCGAATAAACCTATTTTCTCAGAACATTATTTTTAATAGTGTTATTCAAATAACGTATAGGTTATTCGAATAACCCATGTCAGACTGGTTTTCACAAAGTTTTTATAAAACGTGTTATTCAAATAACACGGAGATTATTCAAATAAACACGAATTCTGATATGGAAATAAACAGCCATATTTGTCTCATTTACGAGCTTTTAATACACCCAATGACTATTTTTTGAATTGCTCTATAAATAGAGACCTTGGGTCTTCTTTGAAATTTGCCTAACATTCTGAATCATTTTCTACTTGTACTAACTCGTGAATTATATTTTCTATGCTCCTTTTCGATCAAAACTTTGAGATATTCTGTGTGAGTTCTATCAACACTTCAAATTGTATTATTTACTCTTAAAGAGAGTTTCTTTTCATCTATTTTCTGCTCTATTGTAAAGGGGGTGAGGTATCCCTCAAAGGTTTGTATAAGGGTGAGTTATCCCTGCAGGCTGAGACATTAGCACAAGGGTAGAGTTTCCCTGTGTGTGAAAAGTGCTCTATTTTGTAACGGTAGCAAGCACCTATTGAAGCTTGTATACATAGTAAAAAATCTCAGATAATTTTTGTGTTTGGATGCTTATCTATGAAGACTTGTTTTGATGATAACAAACGGGAAGAAGAAATGAAGATAATATTTAGATAAAGTCCAAGTTTATATTCGTTTAGCATTAGGACTTAGAATCTATTGTACGGAGCTCACACATTAATATCTCTTTATTTTTGAAAAGAAAAGAGAAAACTGTTTTAAACTCAGTAACCCTTGAAAAACATCTTCACGTGGTCTGTTTTCTTAAAAGATGTTATTCGAATAACTACCCCGTTATTCGAATAACCAAGGTTTTTCAGAATCTGGTTTTAAAGTGGCTATTCGAATAAACCTTGGTTTATTCAAATAAATAAGTTTTCAGAACCCTGTGTTGAAATGAGTTATTCGAATAGTTCATATGTTATTCGAATAAATGCTTTCTTTCTGAACTTCCTTTTAAACACGTTATTCGAATAGATGAGTCCTTATTCGAATAGCGTGCGTTTTCACAAACTCGGTTTTAACAGAGTTATTCGAATAACAGGGTGGTTATTCGAATAACCCATCTTGCATGAGTTTTTCAGAAACAGTGTTATTCGAATAAGCCTTGGCTCTATTCGAATAAACACGGAACTTGGTTTACGTAAATGGAAACAGACAAGAATTTTAATTGCCATTAATTGTACCCAACGACTGTTTAACCTAATTTTTACCCTATAAATAGCAAGCCTGGGTCACGTTTTCCATTACCCATCATTCTGAACTATTTTCGGATTACTCTGTCTTTGTGAAAACTATTTTCTACGCTCTTCTTGCTTAAAAACTTAGATATTTCTGTGAGAGCTCTATTAGCACTTCAACTTGTATTACATACTCTGTTTGAGAGTTTCTCTTCATCTCTATTATCTGATATTTTGTATCGAGGGTGAGGTATCCCTGCAGGCTGAGACTTTAGCACAAGGGTATAGTGTCCCTGTGTGTGAAAAGTGCTCTATTTTTGTAACGGTAGCAAGCACCTATTGAAGCTTGTATACTTAGTGAAAAATCTCGGCTTTCGAGGACTGGACGTAGACCACAAGTGGGTTAGTGGCCGAACCAGGATAAATACTGTGCCTGCTTCTCTTTTCCCTAATCTCTTTATTTTATGCAATTTATTTTATTGCACACTTATTTTACGCTGTTCTTTATTGCCTTTTTTCTTCTTCTTATTCCTTCTGTGCATTTATTTATTAAGCTTTTGATATTCGTCTTAATTAAAAAGAGGTTTTGTGAAAAAGTTTTTACACTCAATTCACCCCCCCTCTTGAGTACTGGAAGCCACTTGGTAACAAGTGGTATCAGAGCTAGACTCTTGTATAAAGAGCTTAGCAGCTTCAAGAGTATATGGCTTCTTCAAATGGTTTTTCAGAAGGATCCTCCATAAATCGACCACCCTTTTTCAATGGGGATGGTTACGCATATTGGAAGGAAAGAATAAAAATCTTCATCGAAGCTATTGATCTAGATGTTTGGGATGCTGTCGAAAATGGCGCTTTTATACCCACACATGAGGTCGATGGTGTAAGGACCGAAACACCACGAAATAAATGGTCTGATGAAGACAAAAGAAAAGTGCAATTTTATTTAAAAGCCAAAAATATTATTACTACTGCTTTGGGATATGATGAGTTTTTTTAGAATTTCAAATTGTAAAACTGCTAAAGAAATGTGGGATACTTTGCAAGTTACCTATAAGGGTACTAGTGAAGTTAAGAGGTCGAGAATCAATTCTCTAACTCGTGAATATGAACTATTCAGAATGAACCAAGGAGAAAGCATTCAGGAAATGCAAAAGAGGTTCACCCACATAGTTAATCATCTTGCATCCTTAGGCAAAAGCTTTTCAAATGAAGATTTTATTAATAAAGTGTTGAGATGTCTTAGCAGGATTTGGCAACCCAAAGTGACAGCTATATTCGAATCGAGGGATCTGTCCACAATGACTTTAGCTACCCTCTTTGGAAAACTTCACGAGCACGAGTTGGAGTTGAGCAGATTAAGCCAAAGCGAAGAGAATAATAAAAAGAAAAAGGGAATAGCACTCAAAGCCACCTCTTCATTAATCGACAATGATGATGAAGAAAATGAAGAAGACTCAGAAAACGTTGAGGTAAGTGAAGAAAATTTAAGTTTGTTGGTTAAAAAGTTTGGTAAATTTCTCAGGAAAAAGGGAACGCAAAGAAGACCTCCCTTCCCTCCTAAAAAGACACACTTCAAAGGCGAAGGAGCTTCATCGACTCCAACTTGCTATGAATGTGGCAAACCTGGTCACATGAAAATAGAGTGCCCAGTTTATCAAAAGAAGAAGGAAAAATTTGAAAAGAAGCCCTTCAAGGAAAGAAAAGGAAGAAAAGCCTACATAGCGTGGGATGAAAACGACATGGACTCAACTGACAGTTCAGATAGCGAAGAAGCTCAACTGTGTCTCATGGCAAAAGGAGATGAAGAAGAAAGCGAAAATGAGGTAAGTTCTAATACTTTATTACCTTCTTACGATGAGTTACAAGATGCTTTTGAGGAATTACATGAAGAATCTTTAAAACTCACAAAAATTATTTCTTCATCTAAGAAAACAATTTCTTCTTTAGAAAAACAAATTCTTGTTTTAAATAAAGAAATAGAAGAATTGAAAATTGAAAATGAAACTTTAGGAATCATTGATGCATGCACAAATCATTCTTCACATGCTTCTACTTCCTCTTCTTGTTCTTCATGCCATACACTTGAAAAAGAAAACGAAGATCTAAAGAATACTCTTTCTAAATTCACTTTTGGAAGGGATAACTTAAATATTTTATTAGGAAGACAAAGAGTGGTTTTTCAAAAAGCCGGGATAGGTTATAACCCGAAAAATCAACAAAAACTCTATAAAAATTTCTTTGTGCATTCTAGTATTTCAAGTAGCCCTTTTATTAAATGTTTTTATTGTGGAAGAAAAGGACATAGTGCTTTAGGAATCATTGATGCATGCACAAATCATTCTTCACATGCTTCTACTTCCTCTTCTTGTTCTTCATGCCATACACTTGAAAAAGAAAACGAAGATCTAAAGAATACTCTTTCTAAATTCACTTTTGGAAGGGATAACTTAAATATTTTATTAGGAAGACAAAGAGTGGTTTTTCAAAAAGCCGGGATAGGTTATAACCCGAAAAATCAACAAAAACTCTATAAAAATTTCTTTGTGCATTCTAGTATTTCAAGTAGCCCTTTTATTAAATGTTTTTATTGTGGAAGAAAAGGACATAGTGCTTCAACATGCAATGCAAGGAAAAACATAAATACAAAAGTTGGAACAAAAATGGTTTGGGTTCCCAAGGGTACTATACCCAAAACTGACACACAAGGACCCAAGAAAGTTTGGGTACCAAAAGTTAAAAACTAAACTTGTGTTGTAGGTGTGCTTGAAAGCCAGGAGTTCAAATTGGTATCTTGATAGCGGCTGCTCCAAGCACATGACCGGGGACGACTCAAAGTTCACCGCACTTATTCCCAAGAATCATGGACACGTCACTTATGGCGATAATAACAAGGGTAAAATTCTTGGAATCGGCAAAGTCGGTAAGAACCCTAACTCTTCCATTGAGATTGTGTTACTTGTTGAAGGCTTGAAACGCAACTTACTTAGTATTAGCCAATTATGTGATAAAGGAAATAAAGTTATATTTGATTCAAACTGTTGCATAATTGAAGATAAAAACGACAAGCATGTTAAATTTATTGGTCATAGAGTAAACAACATCTATATGATTAGTCTTGACGATATATCTTCAAATGATGCGAAATGCCTTTTAAGTAAGAATGATGATTCATGGCTATGGCATAGGAGAATTGCACACATTCACATGGATCACTTAAAGAAGTTGGTCTCTAAAGAGCTAGTAATTGGACTACCCAAGCTTAATTTTATAAAAGATAAATTATGTGATGCATGTCAAAAGGGTAAACAAATAAAGGTCTTTTTCAAAGCGAAAAATATAGTTTCTACCACTAGACCTTTACAACTTTTGCACATGGATCTATTTGGACCATCTAGAACTATGAGCTTTGGTGGGAATTACTATGCTTTAGTGATTGTGGATGATTTTTCTAGGTTTACATGGACTTTATTTCTTGCAAATAAAAATGATGCATTTTTAGCTTTTAAAAGACTTGCCAAAATTATTCAAAATGAAAAAGGTTTTCAAATTTCTTCTATAAGAAGTGATCATGGTGGCGAATTTGAAAACAATGTCTTTGAAAATTACTGTGATGAACATGGCATTAATCATAATTTCTCTGCCCCTAGAACTCCACGACAAAACGGAGTTGTAGAAAGGAAAAACCGTTCTTTAGAAGAAATGGCGAGAACTATGCTTAATGAGGCTGTTCTTCCTAAATACTTTTGGGCGAGATCTTTGTAAGTACTGGCTTGTTATGTAATGAACCGGGCCCTTATAAGGCCTATTTTAAAGAAAACCCCATATGAGTTGTATAAGGGAAGAAAGCCTAATGTCTCACACCTTCATGTTTTTGGTTGCAAATGTTTTGTTTTAAACAATGGAAAAGATAATTTAGGCAAGTTTGATGCTAAGTCTGATGAAGGTATATTTCTTGGCTATTCAAATCATAGTAAAGCTTTTCGCATTTACAATAAAAGAACTATGACTATTGAAGAATCTATACATGTTGCATTTGATGAAACTGACCAAAGTGGATCGAGAAAGGATCTTGTTGTTGACGATGTTGCAGAAATCTTGGCGGAAACACATTTGGACAGTAAAGAAAAGGAAATCAAGGAGAAAGAGGATGAACAAAGACAAGAAGATTCACAAGCTTTGGAACTTCCCAAAGAATGGCGAACTTCAAAATATCACTCCCTTGATCAAATTATCGGTGATGTATCTAAAGGTGTAAGTACTCGTAACTCCCTTAGAAATACTTGTAATCACTTAGCTTTTGTTTCTCAAATTGAACCTAAGGACTTAATTGAAGCTTTTGATGATGAACATTGGATCTTAGCTATTCATGAGGAATTAAATCAGTTTGAAAGAAATCAAGTTTGGGAATTAGTTGCTAGACCTAATAATCACCCTATAATTGGAACTAAATGGGTTTTTAGAAACAAAGTTGATGAAAATGGGTTAATAACTAGAAACAAAGCTAGATTGGTTGCTAAAGGGTATAATCAAGAACAAGGAATAGATTATGAAGAAACCTATGCACCTGTAGCTAGATTAGAAGCTATTAGAATGCTACTTGCTTATGCTTGCATCATGGATTTCAAATTATATCAAATGGATGTTAAGAGTGCTTTTCTGAATGGTTTTATTCAAGAGGAGGTATACGTTGAACAACCTCCAGGTTTTGAAAATCATGAACTACCCAACCATGTTTTTAAACTTAAAAAGGCTTTATATGGTTTAAAGCAAGCTCCTAGAGCTTGGTATGAAAGGTTGAGCAAGTTTCTTTTGGAAAATGATTTTTCGAGAGGAAAAGTCGATACTACTCTTTTTATTAAAAATAAAAAGCATGACATTCTTCTTGTGCAAGTATATGTGGATGATATTATTTTCGGTGCTACTAATGAATCCCTTTGCAAAGAATTTGCTAAATCAATGCAGAATGAATTTGAAATGTCAATGATGGGAGAATTAAATTTCTTCCTTGGACTTCAAATCAAACAAACAAACGAAGGGACTTTCATAAGTCAAACAAAATACTGCAAGGAATTGCTGAAGAGATTTGAAATGGAAAACGCTAAACATATGGCCACTCCAATGGGCACGTCTTGCTATTTGGACAAAGATGAAGGAGGTAAATCAGTAGAAATAACGAAATATAGAGGTATGATTGGTTCTCTCCTTTATCTTACTGCTAGTAGGCCAGATATAATGTTTAGTGTATGCATGTGTGCTAGATATCAAGCAAACCCTAAGGAATCTCACTTAAGTGCTGTCAAACGAATAATGAAATACCTAGTAGGCACTTCACAAATGGGCTTATGGTATCCTAAGGGTGCCTCTTGTATCCTAATAGGCTATTCTGACTCTGACTTTGCTGAGTGCAAATTGGACAGAAAAAGTACTAGTGGGACATGTCACTTGCTTGGTAGTTCTTTAGTTTCTTGGCATAGTAAGAAACAAAATAGTGTGGTTTTGTCTACCGCTGAGGCTGAATATGTTGCAGCCGAGAGTTGTTGCGCTCAAATCCTTTGGATGAAGCAAATGACTCTTAGACTACGGTCTTCAACTTGATCACATCCCGATAAGGTGTGATAACACTAGTGCAATAAATATCTCTAAGAATCCCATTGCATTCAAGAACAAAGCATATAGAGATAAGACATCACTTTATCAGAGATCATGTACAAAAAGGGGATTGCATTCTTGAGTTTGTTGAAACATCTAAGCAACTTGCAGACATATTTACTAAACCCCTAGCAAAAGAAGCTTTTTTCTATATTCGAGGAGAATTGGGCATAATTGATCAATCAAATATTTGAATTGCTTATTTGATTATTCATTGCTGATCATTATTATGTTTGTATGCCTTTAATTTTATATACGTATATGCTTCTATGTGAGTTTTTATTCGAATAAACAAAGCGTTATTTGACTAAACTCCTTCTCTGCTTGTTTTTTGAATATTAGCCTTATTCGAATAGAATTCAGCTTATTCGAATAAACTGATACCTTTGCTTACTTCTGTGTGTTTTTCATCTCTGCTTATTCGAATAAAATCTTCCCTATTCGAATAACCAGAAACCTGTGTTTCTCAGTGTTTCTTTCTGTTCTCTGCTTATTCGAATAAACCCCTTTTTATTCGAATAACCAGCGTCCTGTTTTTATCCGTCTCTGATCTTGGTCTCGGTCTATTCGAATAGACCCCAGGTTATTCGAATAACCTGAACCTTGTTTTTATCAGTCTTGACTGATGGGTCTCTGCCTATTCGAATAACTCCATAGTTATTCGAATAAATCTTTCCAGCTAGCCAAAACGCTTGGCTTTCCTAGTCGTTTTATTCGAATAAGAACACCTATTATTCGAATAAACCCTAGCTGCCACACCTCTTCAGTTTCCTACGCGCCTGTCTGTTCACCTTTCCTGCAAGGTTTATTCGAATAAACCTCTGTTTATTCGAATAAACACGGGGTTCTTTAAATAAACCCCTGCGCGCCCAAAGCCTTTCACCCTCCTTTTTCTCTACTCTTCTCTGACTCTTCACTCCTCCCTCTCCAACCTTTCACTATCTGCTTCCTCTCTCTCTCTCTCATGGCTTCCTCCTCCAGCAAACGTCCTCGCACGAAGAATGCTCCAGGCACCAACCCGCTTGACCTTCGAAGGCTCTCCTCCAATGAAGAGCACCGTGCACACTTCATCTCTCACTTCTAGGAGCGAAACTTGGTTCAACCCAAGTATCTGGATCTTTCCTTTTTCCAGCAGCACCGCGGCCGACTCTACGACCTGCTGCAAAACCAGGGAGTTCTTCAGCTTTGCTCTCATCGGGCCACCATCTATCCAGTCTTGGTGAAGATGTTCTTTTGCAATCTGGCTTTCGACGGCCAGAATCTCCTTTCTGAGGTATGTGATCAGAACATAGTGATCACACCACTGGACTGGTCAACCTTGTTCGGGCTGTAGTTCTCCGGCGCCCTTGTTGAAGAGGATGACACGCCCTTTCTTGAAGACTTCAACAAACTTCAAGCAGTTGAGGATCTGCTGAAACTTGGCCTGGCTCTTCCTGATAAAGGTCTCAAGGGTGAAATGCTGAAAAGCCAAGATAGGCTTCTGCATTACGCCTATGCTCACATTCTGGCCCCTCGCGGTGGAAACTACGCCTATCTCAGCGAAGAGGACGTCTTCATGCTATGGTTTCTGAAGAATGGCCATCAGGTCAACTGGCCTGTGTTCATCATGAGGCACATGATACGGGCCAAGGGCAAGGACAAATCAGACCTACCTTATGGCATCATCGTCACTACCTTGCTGAGCAAGTATCCTCAAGTCTTAGAGACTGAGCGGGCCATTGCTCTGACTCATCACAACGTCTTTGGCGCTCACACTTTACGGAAGATGAAGATGATTCAAACCGATGAAGGTTGGGTGTACCCAAATGAGGTTGCTGAGGACGAGCTTGACCCTGCTGATGCCCCTGCTGCCCTTGCTGCTCCTGCTGATGTCCCTGCTGCTGCACCTGCTCCTGTCACTCTGGAACAGATCATGGCCACCTTGCAAGACAACCGAGCTTACATGGAACATACCTTCTCTATTCTGTTTGACAAAATAGATGGCGTTGAACGTGAGGTTGCGGCTCTTCGATCTGCTTCACCTGCTCCTGCACCAGCTTCTTCACCACCACCTCCGGATGCTTATTTTTAGTTTTCTTTTGTTCTTAGGCTGTTTGTGTTTGGATCTATGTAATTTTATGGCCTATGTATTTGACTCTCTTTTTATTAATGCATAAATAATAAACTACTGTTGATCTATTGTCTTGAGCTTGATCCCTTTTTTACACTTTGCTATATGTTTATGGGACTTACCCCTCCTTTTTTGCTCATGACAAAAGGGGGAGAAATATTTGATCACTTGACTTTAATTGAGAAAAGACAGGTATGTTTAAAATAGGATTGGATTCAATTTGAAAGGGGGAGCTGCGCACTTATCTGATATATATTACCTCTTACTTAAAGAAGGGGAGTAAGCTTTTATACCTTTTTGTGAATTCCAATTATATGCACTAACGCTTTTCTCATTGATAGTCTTATTGATTGTTTGTCATCATCAAAAAGGGGGAGAATGTGTTTGGATGCTTATCTATGAAGACTTGTTTTGATGATAACAAACGGGAAGAATAAATGAAGATAATATTTAGATCAAGTCCAAGTTTATATTCGTTTAGCATTAGGACTTAGAATCTATTGTACGGAGCTCACACATTAATATCTCTTTGTTTTTGAAAAGAAAAGAGAAAACTGTTTTAAACTTAGTAACCCTTGAAAAACATCTTCACGTGGTCTGTTTTCTTAAAAGATGTTATTCGAATAACTACCCCGTTATTCGAATAACCAAGGTTTTTCAGAATCTAGTTTTAAAGTGGCTATTCGAATAAACCTTGGTTTATTCGAATAAATAAGTTTTTAGAACCCTGTGTTGAAATGAGTTATTCGAATAGTTCATATGTTATTCGAATAAATGCTTTCTTTCTGAACTTCCTTTTAAACACGTTATTCGAATAGATGAGTCCTTATTCGAATAACTGTGCATTTTCACAAACTCTGGTTTTAACAGAGTTATTCGAATAACAGGGTGGTTATTCGAATAACCCATCTTGCATGAGTTTTTCAGAAACAGTGTTATTCGAATAAGCCTTGGCTCTATTCGAATAAACACGGAACTTGGTTTACGTAAATGGAAATAGACAAGAATTTTAATTGTCATTAATTGTACCCAATGGCTGTTTAATCTAATTTTTTCCCTATAAATAGCAAGCCTGGGTCACGTTTTCCATTACCCATCATTCTGAACTATTTTCTGATTACTCTGTCTTTGTGAAAACTATTTTCTACGCTCTTCTTGCTTAAAAACTTTGAGATATTTCTGTGAGAGCTCTATTAGCACTTCAACTTGTATTACATACTCTGTTTGAGAGTTTCTCTTCATCTCTATTATCTGATATTTTGTATCGAGGGTGGGGTATCCCTCTAAGGTTTGTATAAGGGTGAGGTATCCCTGCAGGCTGAGACTTTAGCACAAGGGTATAGTGTCTCTGTGTGTGAAAAGTGCTTTATTTTTGTAACGGTAGCAAGCACCTATTGAAGCTTGTATACTTAGTGAAAAATCTCGGCTTTCGAGGACTGGACGTAGACCACAAGTGGGTTAGTGGTCGAACCAGGATAAATACTGTGCCTGCTTCTCTTTTCTTTAATCTCTTTATTTTATGCAATTTATTTTATTGCACACTTATTTTACACTGTTCTTTATTGCCTCTTTTCTTCTTCTTATTCCTTCTGTGCATTTATTTATTAAGCTTTTGATATTCGTCTTAATTAAAAAGAGGTTTTGTGAAAAAGTTTTTACATTCAATTCACCCCCCCTCTTGAGTACTGGAAGCCACTTGGTAACAATTTTTTGAGGACTGGACGTAGAGCACAAGTGGGTTAGTGGTTGAACTAGGATAAATATTGTGCCTTCTCTTCTTCTCTTTATCTCTTTATTTAACACAATTTAATTTTATTACATATTTATTTATTTGCTTTTCTTAAAGCTCTTCTTCTTCATCTTGCATTTTCTCCTTTTATTTAATAGCTTCTATACTTGTGTTTATTTTAAAAGTATTTGCGAAAAGTTTTTCAACTCAATTCACTCCCCTCTTGAGTATTGGAAGCCACTTGGTAACATATTCAACCGAGGTGAACACCTACTTTATTCCCCTTTTCAAACAAAACTCTCAGAATTTTTTGTCAGTGAATTGAGTTATGTTATTAAACAAAATTGAATATGGTAAACCAAAACGACAAATAATGTTTTTCCAAACAAATCTTTTAACCTTTTCTGAAGTTATACTAGAAAGGGGTTCGACTTTGATCCATTTTGTAAAATAATCAATTGCATCTACGATATACCTTAATTGTCCGGTCGCCATAGGGAAAGGTCCAAGCAAATCAATTTTCCATATGCAAAATGGCCATAGAGTCTCTATGTTGTGAAGTTCTTCAAGTGAAGCTTTATGTAAATTTGGGAATTTATGGCATTTATGGCACTTTTGAACGTACTTCAAGTAATCAGCTTTCATCGTTGGCCAATAAATTCTGCCCTGCAAAACCTTACCTGCCAAAGATCACCCAGCAATATGACTACCACATACTCCTTCATGGACTTCTTGCATAACTGACTAAATCTGATTTGGACTGACGCATTTCAAGAGAGGAAGTGAAAACCCTCTCCTGAATAGCTCACCACCGACCAAAGTGTAATAACTTGTCGATTTTTGTAGCTTTTTTGCCTTTTTGATATCGATCAGAATCTCAGCATCTTGCAAGTATTTGATGATCAAGCTCATCCATAAGTTCAAGTCATTGCCAATAGTGAAATATTCTTCTATCTCAATATTTGGTTGCTCAATGGCTTCTTGAATAATGGATTGGTTGTTCCCTGGTCCTTTGGTGCTTGCTAACTTCGAGAGTAGGTTGGCCCAAGTGTTCTGATCCCTTGGGATGTGCAAAATCTCGAATCACTCAAACTTTTTGATGGCATTTTGTACCTTTGCTGAATACTTAGTCAACTGAGGGTCTTGGTTTGAAAGTCTCCTCTAACATATCTTGCAACTAGTTGAGAATCCAATTTAGCAATGAGTCGGGTTGCTCCCATTTCTGCAACTAATGCTAACCTAGAAACAAGGGCCTTATACTCGGTCTGATTATTATTTGCTTGGAAGTTGAACTTCAGGGACTGCTCTATAAACACTTCATTTGGCCCCTCCAAGATAATTCTTGCCCCACTTCCTTTGACATTGGAAGCTCCATCAACAAAGATATACATTGTGTCATTGTTTGAATCATGGGGAAAAGGCGAAGATAATTCAACCCAAAAGTCAAACAATACCTGAGATTTGATCGGACCTCTCGGTTGATAATGGATATCAAATTCAGACAATTCCCCCGACCACGAGATCATCCATCCAGCAAGTTCTGGCTTTCTGAGCACTTGTTTAATCGGTTAATCAGTTTTAACGATGATCGGGTGACTCTGAAAGTATTGTCACAGTCTTCTAGATGTCACCCCCAGAGTAAGCCCCATATTCTTATCTTTTGATATCTAATTTCTGATCCTTGTAAGACCTGGCTGGCAAAATAAATTGGACGTTGCTCCTTCCCCTCCTCCTTAACGAAAATCAGACTCAATGCTTGGTCAGAAACAAAACTATAGAGAAATAATTTATCACCTTACTCGGGTCTAGTCAAGATCGATGGGGTAGCCAGGAAATGCTTCAACTCCTCGAAGGCTCTTTCACATTCTTCTGTCCACTGGAAATTATCTAGTTTCTTGAGACACTAGAAGAATGACAGTGCACGATCGGTAGACTTTGAGAGGAATCTTGATAAGGCAGCGATCCTCCTTGTTAGCCTCTACACTTCTTTGATCGTCGTTGGGCTCCTCATATTCATTATGGCCTTGCACTTGTCCGGGTTAGCCTCACACTACTAAAGAAATCAGATTTAGAGATGGAAAAATTTCTTCCCTAAATGTGCAAAATTCTGTCTCTAAATATTTAGAGACATAATTAGAGATGGAAATTGATTCGTCCCTAAAAGTGGCGTCTTTAATTGTCAGAGACAAAAAATTTAATTCTGTCTCTAATTTAGAGACGAATTTTTTTCATTTCTAAATTTTAAAATTTCGTCGCTATTCAGTTATAAGATTTGTCTCAGTTCTTTAATTAAAGACGAAATGTCTCTATTTTTGTCTCTAAATTGGAGACAAATTTTTTCATCTCTAATATTTTAAAAAATATTGAAAAAAATAAAGCATCTAGTTGGGATTTGTCACAACTAGACGCTTTCATTTTTATTAAAAAAAATATATTGTCCTTTGCATATAATTATCCAAAATCAAAATTTACCAAAAATCACAATAAATCATCAATCATTATAATTATCTAAGTAACTATAAAAGATATCAAAATAGTTGAAAGTATATGAAGTAGTTACAATATCTTATGTATACCATTAATTGCTATTACATTTTTCAAGTAGACTTCTCTCTAATTTATACAATTACAAGTAATGCAACACAAAGTTAAATAATAAAAAAATCATGTTACCATTTTATTCCCAAAAATATGTTAGCAACTAAGAAATTGTTTTTGCAAGGACAAGAATCTAATTGGCCTTAATTCACATTGATGCCCTGCTCTAGTTTTTCAAGAGAAGATATTAGCATTGTAAAACACCATAAAGAAAGAAAGATATTAAAATAATATTATCACTCAACAAAAATAGAGGAACAAAAAGAAATAGTAATTTATGCACTGCTTAGTAGCATGTTGCCTCAATATGATATCAAGCACTTTTATGACTTCTTGGAAATTCTCTGATTCCTGTCCACGCAAAGCATTGGAAATGACCTGCATTGGAATCTTTGCAGGAAAGCTAATATCAACTTTAAATGTCTTGGCACGATAAGGGTGTCGTATCCTCTTCCTATGACTCTCATTTGGACTTCCATGACCATTAGGGCTGCAATTTCCATTATTTCTATAAAAAATAAAAGAAAGAAGTTACAATGCTAGAACATTAATACATAAACCAATATGGATAATTAACAACAATCACATGCATTTTAACCTGTTTGATGTGACATCCTCTAGAACAACTTGAAATTCAAGCTTGTTTCGAGTAAGAGAGCCAATCTTGAACAAAGTTTTTTCACCGTCATAGGCGAAGTTGTTTCCGTTTAACTTCCTGCACTTTGTCTATCACTTTTCTCCCTACACCCTTACCTTCAACAAGGCATCCATCTTTATAAGAAATAGACACCTATTCAAATACAAAAAATAATCTCAAATTTGAGTCAATAGTTAGAAGTAACCAGAGATAATAATAGTAACAAAGCAACATAAACAAGAAGGACATGCACTATACTGGAAGAAATGTCCATCGTTGTTAGTCAGATTGACTTTGAAGTGATTAGTGAGGAGTTGAAACTTCGTTCCCTTTGAACCCTGACACACTTGGCCATTAGAACTCGGGAAGGCTTTTTCTTAGCTGGCTCAGGTGGGAGTTGGCAGGCCAAGGAGGAAAATTTGAAACAAGGTACTTCAAAAACTTGACACGTTACTGGGAATGGCAATAAGCTAGATTCATAGAAGACCTTATCCAATCCAAGTCTGTAGTGTAAGGACAATTTAAAACCCAAATAGTTAAGGCAAAGAATTTGATCCAATATGACGGTACTTGGTTTTAAAAAATATTAGGGGAGTAAACGAAAATAGAGGATTTCAGTTAAATATATAAACACAGCAACCTAATATAATGCAAATGTTTAGACTTAGGAGCTTGCAAAACATTATTCTTTTGCAGCCAAAATGCAAAGCAATTGCTATTAGAATGTTTTTGCAACTTGTGCAGAAAAACCAGTATTGCTAAGGTCCAGTAATTGCAAGTTCTTTGCCTTACTGATAGCAACTGAAAACTGTTTAGTGAAATGGCACTCGGGAGGTGAAGAGTTTCTTTGACATGAGCTGGCACATCTGTCATCAATTCCTGAAGTAGTAACTTCTACTCTAATTGGAATATCTTCACTATCAACAACTTCAAGCTGATGGCAGTCAGTGTTTAGAGAGCAAAGGACCTCATGATTATGATCAACTTTCACAATATCAAGTTTCTGCTCCTACATTTGTGAGCATCCTTTTACTGATAGAGCAGAAAGTTTATTTGCAACAAAATTACCAGCTAGATTAAGCTCCTCCAAGTAGCTGTTCTTTGATAAAGGAAAACAAAATAACCATACTATAATAGTTTTAAAACACGGAACTAACAACCAAATATGATTTAATGCCTACCTGACATTACCTCAATTATGTGAAGAACTCTCCAGCAAGCCCAAGTTTACACTTTTTAAGGACCAAAACTTTGAGATAGCACTGTGGGCTTATGAAAAGAGAAAATAAAGTATTGTTGCCCTGTATTCATTAGAGATATTATAACAAACCATGAATAACAAATAAAACTTAACTAGTTAAATTTATAAAATTATCACTAAAACAACTATAACTAAATTTATAGAAACTACAAACTAGTGTTAAGGTTAAAGAAATGGTAAGCGTAGCCAGATTCTATGCAGAATGTTACAACAATATATAGCAACAAGCAAACACAACCAGTAAATGAAACATGCATTACAAGAATATTAGCGAGAGAAATCCATAGTTACTGGCAATAAACCTCAGGCATAATAGGATTTCCTTCCAAATTCAACTTAAGGATGGAACAAAATAAATTAACATTGATGTTTAAAACATAGTTAGATGTTAGCCCGCAATATGATAGGTCAAGTTTCACAAGTTCTTCAGTCCCTTTGAGCAACAATTCTGCTAATTGCATTGCCCCTTCCTACAGAATGATGCCTTTATCCAGTTAGAAGAGTAGGTGAGGTAAGTATACTAGAACAAACAATAATGGTATCAACAATAAAGTGAAACACAAGGTAGGAGATAGATTTTACTCACAATTCCAATACCCGTGCCTCCAAGCATTAGTCTTGATAAAGTCAAGGTCCCTGCAAGCTGGCAAATGGTATTAACAACTGGTTTTCCTAGTTTTAGACCACTCAGATTCAGCTCAAGAAACCTACAATGGGCAAATTTAATTTAAATTTGTGTATGCCCTAAAAAAATAATTTATGTACAGATGCATATACCTCCAATAATCTTTAGATTAGAATGTATAGAAAGAAGCACGGATATGAGTATAGCATATACCTCAACTTCAATAGCACTAAATCCAAATCTAGAATCCTTTTAAATTGCAACTATAAACCCTATGCTTCTCCACAATGTTAACCATGACAACCATCACCCAAGAGGGGGTGGATTGAATGATTACAAATTTTCAAAACAACTTTGAGAAACTATGCATTTTGATATTTTCAATCAACACATGCAGCGTAATAAGTTTAACAAAGATATAACTATCGTAGATTACTCAAATACAACTTGGGTTATAGGATAAATCAAGCAAATAAGCTAGATATTAAGTTCTTAAAATCAAAACATCAAGATGACATGATATGCAATGAATAAATATGGTGCGCCAAATATTGAAATTAAAGAGTATAGGGAAGAGAGAATCAAACTCAAGAATTTATCCTGATTCAGCCACCAACCACTTGTGGCCTACATCCAATCCTCAAGTTTAACTTGAGATTTTCTTCACTATCTCCTAGACTTTATAGGTGCTAGAAAAACCTTTGTACAAGGAAGAGAACTCCTCACACCTTGGGATACCTCACCCTTGTGCTAGAGCCTCCAACTCTTCAAGCTTTACAAGTGCTTGAAAAACCTTTACATTCAAGAGCACTCACAACACCTTTGGGATACCTCACCCTTTGTGTTTGAGCCTCACTTTAAGGGATACATGACCATTTTCTCTCTTGAGGGATATTCCACCCTCTTACAATGATATTAAGATGAAGAGAAAGATAAGAAACTCTCATAAGAGTAGATATACTGTAACATACCAAAAATTCTTTATTTCATTATAAACGATCATTTTATAATATTTATGATTTTTAGGAATTTTTGTGAATTTTTCTGGAAATGATGAATATTTTAATATATTCTTCATTTTGCGTGTACACAGAGCGGAGCCGAGGAAAATAGAAAATTTTTCCTGAGACTGGTAAACCTTGAACTGTCAACGTGTCAACGGGGGATCTTACTAAACCCGAGGCCGGGCACAGTTTGCGAGGTTTGCATTTTTTGAAGTTTTATCTGTTAGATAAAATCGCGATACATAAAATTATCGAATGAATAATAAAATACTATTTTCATTAACTGTAACTTTTATTCACTGAGAAAATAATTCTAACGGTGTAATTAATCATTTGTCAGATGTATTTAATTTGGAGACAAGCTTACTATACACTTTATCGAGGAGCGCGCGAAGCTTCTCAAGGAAGCTTCCTCCTACCATTTTACATTTTTTTCTCTCTCCTCCTTTCCTTGGGTGCTGCACGTTTGGCTATTTGGGGGTCTAATTCATTTTCTTTCTCACTTTTTCCCCTCCTCCCTGTACGCAACTCACTATTCACTCATCTTTCTCTCTTCTCTTTCACCCCACAACAAAGAACACCATCCACCCACAGCTCCATTTTGTTCTTCAAATCGTCACAATCCTAGCACCATTTTGTGTTGGAGGACCACCATCATTGAGGAAATCATCTTCAAAGTTCTGCATTCTCTTCATATTCATTCTTTTGCATCTTTGAAGCTTAAAGGTTGGAGCTTTAAGGTAAAGCTCTCAGCTTTTTCTACCTCTCTTCTCATTTTCGTAACCCACTGTCACTTTGATGACCATGGTTATTCATTTCAATATTGGGTTCTGATTTTGCAAGTTTAAATGTTTAAGGATTTCCTGGAAGCTGAAAACGAAATCCTGACCAGAAAGGAGCAACCTTTCTTTGTGCTTCTCTAAGGTAAGAGGAAGACACTCCTCCTCAACCTATTTTAGCATTTAGGAACGTCTGTGATTGGTGTTGAGGGTCATTCTGTTTTTGCATGTTGTTTGTATTGTATGTGTGCTATTTGATTATTTGTGTATTTTGATATATATCTGGATGTATTGGAACGTGTGATATGGAAGGGAATGACTTCCGATTGGTTCTCGGATGGTCAAGGTGTTGAGCCCAGAAATTTGGAAATTTTATGTGAAAACTAGTAACAGTATGAACTCCTGGCCAAACCCGTCGAATTTGATATCTTGATCACTTAGTAAAATGTTAAAATCCGTCGAGTATGAACTCCTGGCCAAACCCGTCGAATTTGATATCTTGATCACTTAGTAAAATGTCAAAATCTGTCGAGTTAGAATGACAGATCCGTCGAATTAGAGTTTCTGACCAGTGTTTTCGTCGGTTCGACACTTGGGAGATTTTTCCAACGTCGACACCCACATCTGTCGAATTAGGACTTCTGCTGACCTTTTGGAAAAAATTTGATAGTTTTGATCTTCGTTCGACAGAACCTCCATCCGACAGAAATTGATTTTTAGCCAATCTTGTTATAAAATGTTCTCCCATCTTTCATCCTTCTGCCATGTTATTTTTTGTCGAATGACAGCCTCAACTTTCCACTAAATACATTGTCTCCGTCGAATTCACAAGTATGATTTATCACCCAACACCTAGCAATTAAATCTGTGACTTTGTTGGTGACTCCGGCCGTGTATCTTCCTGGACTCAATACCTTTAGACTAATAAAAACATATTAATCATAAATAATTGGATGACTAGAAATTAATTAGGGATTCATAAATAGGGAAGAACATGAGTATGGGTGAGCTTGTGAGGCACATAATGAATTTAATGATTGACTTCTATCATGACTATGAATGAAAATTGTGGTTATCCTTAAAATGTACTATTGGCTTGTTGTGGATCCGTGAATGGGATCAAATCTTGTTGTTAAATGATATGACATGCATTTGAAGCATGATGGACCTAGTTGGTCATGAAGAGCATGATTGAGTTATGCATTGAACAAAAAGAATGTGATTGTCCGTTGGACTTGGTTAAGGCCGGTAGCCTAGGAGTTGAACTTACACCTTTGTGCGGGTGCGAATAGACAAGTGTAGGTTACTCGTTGACCTTGGGGGCATCAGGGTGCGGGTACCTCGCAATGGGCAGTTAGTAGCTCTCTGTCCGTGGGACAGACCGATGCAAACACACTGACGATCCGGACTGAGACACTGTCCTATGTCGAGATCTGTGTAGAATGTCTTGTAAAATGCCATGATGTGCACGATGATAATTTGAGAATTATAGCACTTGAGGGCCTGGGCAGCCAAGGAATACAGACATACCTCCTGATCGTTCTCTTCGATTGTTTTGTGTTTAGCTCCATGGAGTAGGATTTTGACTATTGAGGGCACATGTGCATAGTGAGTCCATGAATTATCTGGCATACATTGTTATTATAGTTAGAACTGTTGTACTTCTGATATATATATATATATGACTGCCTGGAACTATTTAGTTAATTGTAACTGCTACTAAATGTTTATTACTATTATTGCTGTCATAAATGTTATGTGGGCACTTTGCGTCGTTTGGTTTCTTGATGCTATAACTGGTAATGATGGTAGGATGTCTTACCTCTTCTCTATTTCTCCATTATTGTTTATCTGTATATTGCGTCTCATCAAAGACAACGGCAAGGAACCGGAAGCTCTCGACTTCCTCGGCTTTTGGCCTTCCCTCGACTGAGCGACTGCTGAAGAATATGGAGCCACGCACGCAGAGATTTTTGGGAGATGTGCGCCTGACATTCTTAGGAGGGCCAGAGTGCTGGCACATCAACTTTAGCTCTGAGCGTTGCGTCTATTTGGGGGATGTATCGATATCTCTAGCCTGGAGGCGCTATGAGCCGCCTGTTTTCACCTGCTGCATTAGCCTACGTCTGGAATTTCACTTTCCTATACGTGAGATGTAGGGTAATCGTTATTACACCCCGCAAGAAGACTCCTTTCATTCCACTGCTCGAGCCCCGTCCCGTAACTCTGTGATTCCTATGGTGGTTTCCTCTGATGAGGAAGATCCTGAGGAAGATCCCGAGGAAGTCCCTGAGGATGACCCCGAGGAGGATCCTGAAGAGGATCCTGACACGGTTCCTCCTCACTTGAGGGACTGACTTTACTTGTAGCTACTGAGGGCTACCAGTATTTTATTTTAGGAGCTTGATGTTTTGTCTGTAGTGGGCTGTATATTCTGATACCGTGGGGATTTGTATGTATGATCCTTTGGGGACAGGTATAGTTTTGCTTTTTGATGTACCAGGCTTTGTAACTAAACAGTTTGATAAATATATATGAATATGAAATGTTAATTTCCAATGTACGCTTTAATTCTGTCTTCATCCTTTATTTCCATTTATTGTCATTATCATCATGGCTATTAAATTAAAAAAAAATTGTACTCGCCAATTTAATTACCCAACTATAATCAAGTAAATATACATATTATTAAAATGAACCGGGTCTTAACTTACACAATTTTATTTCCGCATTGTAATTGACAATGTGACGTTCCCTTACGAAAAGGGGCGTTACATTAAGTTGGAATCAGAGCCCCGGTTTTTGTTTCTTTGGGTCTTGTGGTTGAGTCTGTCTTATTTGTGCTGTGTGTTCTCTAAATAGTATACGTAAAAGTGTATTGTTTGGTGTTCCTAGTGAATGCAACTGACTTTTCTATATTTTCAGTTAATCTGATCTAAGAAAGTAAGATGGTGCGAAGGGAAGATATGGCAGCAGCTATTACAGCAATGCAGAGGATGGTTGAGGCCATCACACAACAAACCGAGCAAGCTGCTCAGCAGCAAGAGAGAGTTGCACTACAATAAGAGTGAGCTGCTCAACAGCTAGAGGCTACTGCTGATGCTCAAAATTTAGCGGAGTTTCGACGTCACAACCCTCCTCAATTCAAGGGAGAATTTGATCCGGACAAGGCTAGTCTGTGGATCAAGGAATTGGAGAAAGTCTTTCGAGGAATGAACTGCGCTGAGGGTAAGAAGGTGGATTATGCTACTTTTATGCTAGTAGGCAACGCTGAGAACTAGTGGAACGGAGTGCAGAGGATGCTGGAAGCTGCAAACCAAGAGATTACTTGGGAGTTATTCAAGGAAAAGTTCTTGGATAAGTACTTCCCTGCAAGCGCAAGGCATGCGAAGGAGTCAGAATTCCTCAACCTGCGACAAGGAAATATGACTGTTAGCGAGTACGCAGCGAAATTCAAAAACTTGTCACAATTTTTGACGTACTTTCAGAACCAACCAGATGAAGCATGGAAATGCCGAAGATTCACGGAAGGACTGAGGTATGAAGTGAAGAAGGCTGTGATCACCTTGAGGATCAATGAATTCTCATAACTACTAGATACTTGCTGTGATGTAAAGGCTCTGGAGCAATCTAGAGACACAAGCAGAAACTTTGGGCCTACGAGATTCCAGAGAGGCGGTAGTAACAGTGCTAACCATTTCCAGAAGAAGCCGTACTCTCGACCCGCGGGGAATTAGCAACAAGCCATGGGTGGAAGTTCTGGTGGAGGTTCTACTGGGAACTGGACTGGCCCGAACACGGCATATCCTTCCAGATGTCTAAAGTGTGGGAAAGACCATCTCACAAGGGACTGTACCATGAAGGGATTCATCTGCTTCAAATGTGGCAAACCTGGCCACGTGTCCCGAGACTGTAATCAAGCGAAGGCCGAACCTTCAGTGAATGCTGCAAGAGCCAAGAAACCACAAGCTGGAGGGCAAGTCTACACTATGAGCGGAGCTGAGGCCTCCGAATCCGAAGATTTGATATAGGAGGAAGGTACCATAGAAGGTAATCTTTTAACTGTGCTATATGACTCTGGGGTAACCCATTCTTTTATATCATATGACTGTGTGCAAAGACTGGGTCTACCTGTGTTGTCTTTACCTTTTGACTTAACTATTTCTACCCCCACTAATAAACCGGTAGTTACTACCAAAGTCTGTCTAAATTGTCCATTGGTTGTTGAAGGTCGAACCTTTTCGGTCGATCTGATCTGTTTACCCCTTTCCCAACTAGATATTATCTTAGGGATGGATTGGTTGTCTTCCAACCATGTTCAGTTGGACTGTTCCAGAAAGACCATAGTTTTTCCCGTAGAGGAGAATTCTAGATTTTTGACGGCCAACCGAGTTCAAGCTCTCTTGAAAGAAGGAGCTCACGGATACATGCTACTGTCTTCTTTGAAAATCAAGAACGAGGTTGATGTGAACACAATTCCAGTAGTGAATGAGTTTCCTGAAGTCTTTCCTGATGATGTACCTGGTTTACCACCGGCTCGAGAGATAGAGTTTGCTATCAACCTAGTACCGGGAGCTGGTCCCGTGTCTATAGCACCTTATAGGATGGCACCGACAGAGTTAGCTGAGCTCAAGAAATAGCTAGAAGAGCTTTTGGAAAAGCAATTTGTCAGACCAAGTGTGTCACCATGGGGAGCACCAGTGCTGTTAGTTCGCAAGAAGGATGGCACATCAAGATTGTGTGTGGACTATCGGCAGCTGAACAAAGTAACGATCAAGAACAAGTATCCATTCTCGAGAATTGATGACTTAATGGACCAATTGAAGGGAGCAGCGGTGTTTTCAAAGATCGATCTGCGATCTGGGTATCATCAGATACGAGTGAAGACGGAGGATGTACCCAAGACAGCTTTTTGTACCCGATACGGTCATTACGAATACCTCGTGATGCCGTTTGGCATGACGAATGCACCAGCTATCTTTATGGATTACATGAACCGAATCTTTCGTCCTTACTTGGACGGATTCGTTGTGGTCTTCATTGATGACATTCTGGTATACTCTCAAAATCGGGAGGACCATGTTGAACACCTCAGTATAGTCCTTCAGATTCTGAACGAGAAGGAACTGTATGCCAAACTGTCAAAATGTGAGTTCTGGCTGGAAGAAGTTAAGTTTCTGGGTCACGTGATCTCAAAGGATGGGATTGCAGTGGATCCATCAAAAGTGGAGGCAGTGTTGCAGTGGGAAAGGCCAACGTTAGTGACGGAGATCCGAAGCTTCATGGGTTTAGCGGGATATTACCGGAGGTTCATTGAGGGATTCTCTAAGATTGTTGGATCACTTACATAACATACAAGGAAAAACCAAGCTTTTGAGTGGACCGACAGTTATGAGCAGAGTTTACAAGAGTTGAAGAATCGACTGACTACATCACCGGTGTTAGTGCTACCCGATCCGAATGAGCAATTTGAAGTGTACTGTGACGCTTCATACTAGGGATTGGGATCTGTACTTATGCAGCATGGAAGAGTAGCGACTTATGCTTCAAGACAGTTGCGAGTGCACGAGAAGAACTACCCGACGCATGACTTGGAGTTAGCGGCTATAGTATTTGCCCTGAAGATATGGAGGCATTTTCTCTACGGAGCGACGTTCAACATTTTCAGTGATTACAAGAGTCTGAAGTATTTGTATGATCAGAAGGAGTTGAACATGAGGCAGCGAAGGTGGTTAGAGTTCTTGAAGGATTATGATTTCCAACTTCTGTATCACCCTGGCAAGGCAAATGTTGTGGCAGACGCTCTAAGTAGGAAGATGATCAGTGTCTTTGCCTTGATGATCAAGGAAAAGGATATGCTAGAGCAGTTTAGAGATGTGTGGTCTTTTGTGGAGTTAGAACCTCAAAAGATTTTCATGAATATGGTTACCATCACAAGTGAGCTAATGGATGACATAAGAGAAAAGCAGAAGATTGACAAGTTCTTACAAGAAGTGAGAGAGCAAGTGGAGCAAGGAAATGAAACAGAGTTTACGGAAGGAACGGATGGAATTCTGAGGTTTCGTGGAAGAGTTTGTATTCCCCGAGACAAAGAGCTTAGAGAATATATTATCAACCATGCTCATACAATCCAGCTGAGTATGCATCCAGGCATAACAAAAATGTACCAAGACTTGAAGAAGTTGTTCTGGTGGCATGGAATGAAGAGTGACGTCACTAGACGTGTATCGACTTGTCTAGTTTGTCAAAAAGCTAAAGTGGAACATCAGAGACCAGCGGGATTGCTGCAACCATTGTCTATTCCGGAATGGAAGTGGGACAGTATTGCAATGGATTTTGTAGTCGGATTGCCAAGGACGAGAAAAGGTTATGATTCGATTTGGGTAATTGTGGACCGACTTACAAAATCCACACACTTTCTCCCGATCGACATAAAATACAAACTGGAGAGATAGACTCAGATCTATATTGGAGAAATTTTTAGACTACACGGTGTGCCTACAAGTATTGTTTCAGATAGTGATCCGAGATTTACTTTAAATTTCTGGGAGAGTTTGCAAGAAGCGTTGGGGACGCAGTTACGTCTGAGTTCTGCTTATCACCCACAGACCGACGGTCAATCTGAGAGGACAATCCAATCTTTGGAAGATTTGCTTAGAGCTTGTACCATAGAGCAAACTGGAACTTGGGATGACATTCTACCCTTGATAGAATTCACCTACAACAACAGTTATCATTTGAGCATAGGGATGGCACCCTATAAGGCTCTGTATGGACGACGGTGTTGAACACCTCTGTGTTGGTACCAAGACGGCGAGCGCCTTACTATTGGACCAGAGATTATACAGCAAGCAATTAAGAAGGTTAAGATGATTCAGGAAAAGATGAGGACGGCTCAGAGTCGACAAAAGAGTTATGCAGACCAAAGGAGAAAGCCTCTTGAGTTTGAGGAAGGCGAGCATGTATTCCTGAAAGTCACACCTACGACTAGGGTAGGCCGGGCTTTAAAATTTAGAAAACTCACTCCAAAATTTCTTGGACCATACCAAATCATTCACCGAGTAGGTCCTGTAGCCTACCAAATAGCCTTACCTCCTTTCCTTTCGAACATACATGATGTTTTCCATGTGTCACAACTTCGAAAATACCTTCCTGATCCAAGTCATGTCATAGCACCGGATACAGTACAATTAAAAGAAAACTTAACTTATGAGACGTCTCCTGTAACAATCGAGGATAGAATGATAAAGCAATTAAGAGACAAAGAGATCGCATTGGTGAAGGTAATCTGGAACGAAGTGACTAGAGATGCAACCTGGGAGCTGGAAGACAAGATGAAAGAGCAACACCCACAGTTATTCTAAGGTATGCAAATTTCGAGGACAAAATTCCTTTTTAGAAGGGGAGTGTTGTAACATCCCGAAAATTCTTTATTTCATTATAAACGATCATTTTATAATATTTATGATTTTTAGGAATTTTTGTGAAATTTTCTAGAAATGATGAATATTTTAATATATTCTTCGTGTTACGTGTACACTGAGCGGAGCCGGGGAGAATAGAATATTTTTCCTGAGGCTGTTAAACCTTGAATTATCAATATGTCAACGGGGGATCTTACTAAACCCGAGGCCGGACACAGTTTGCGAGGTTTACATTTTTTGAAGTTTTATCTGTTAGATAAAATTGCGGTATCATAAAATTATCGGATGAATAATAAAATATTATTTTTATTAATTGTAACTTTTATTCACTGAGAAAATAATTCTAACGGTGTAATTAATCATTTGTCAGATGTATTTAATTTGGAGACAATCTTACTATACACTTTATCGAGGAGCGCGCGAAGCTTCTCAAGGAAGCTTCCTCTAACCATTTTATATTTTTTTCTCTCTCCTCCTTTCCTTGGGTGCTGCACGTTTGGCTATTTGGGGGTCTAATTCATTTTCTTTCTCACCTTTTCCCCTCCTCCCTGTACGCAGCTCACTATTCACTCATCTTTCTCTCTTCTGTTTCACCCCATAGTAGCAACACCTTCCACCCACAGCTCCATTTTGTTCTTCAAACCGTCACAATCCTAGCACCATTTTGTGTTGGAGGACCACCATCATTGAGAAAATCATCTTCAAATTTCTGCATTCTCTTCATTTTCATTCTCTTGCATCTTTGAAGCTTAAAGGTTGGAGTTTTAAGGTAAAGCTCTTAGCTTTTTCTACCTCTCTTCTCATTTTCGTAACCCACTGTCATTTTGATGACCATGGGTATTCATTTCAATATTGGGTTATGATTTTGCAAGTTTGAATGTTTAAGGATTTCCTGGAAGCTGAAAACGAAATCCTGACCAAAAAGGAGCAACCTTTCTTTGTGCTTCTCTAAGGTAAGAGGAAGACACTCTTCCTCAACCTATTTTAGCATTTAGGAACGTCTGTGATTGGTGTTGAGGGTCATTCTCCTTTTGCATGTTGTTTGTATTGTATGTGTGCTATTTGATTGTTTGTTATATATCTGGATGTATTGGAACGTGTGATATGGAAGGGAATGACTTCCGATTGGTTCTCGGATGGTCACGGTGTTGAGCCTAGAAATTTGAAAATTTCATGTGAAAACTGTGATTACCATGCAATATTGATGATGAGTTTTGATGATAACAAATATGGAGATGATGAGATGATGAGAAGATCAAGTCCAAGTTGTTCAAGCTTAGCTTTAGGACTTAGGATCTTTCTTGTACAGAGCTCTCATAGGATATCTCAGTGTTTTAGTCAAAAGATCTAAAAACATGTTTTCTCACAAACCAAATTAAGGTTCTTAAATTGATCAAAGAGTTTGTGAAAATTAGAAATCAGCTAATCTATTTTCTAAAGGTGTTTATCATGTTTTCAAATAGAGGTATTCGAATAACCTTAGAAGCATTCGAATACAATCTGTTAAAAGCCTTTTAAAAAACGTGTTTTATTCAGAGGTATTCGAATACCTCATAATAGTATTTGAATAACCTGTCTCTAAAATGCATTCAGAAACGTTTTTCAAGCAGTGGCATTCGAATACCTTGATATGGTATTCGAATAACGTGGGTCTGATCTGTTTTTTATATATACTGATATCAGAGGTATTCGAATACCTCATAACGGCATTCGAATAACCCAAGCTTAAACGGTTTTTTATATGTAGATATCAGTGGTATTCCAATACCACAATCATGTATTCGAATAACCCATGAGTTTCAGCTTCTGTTTTTTGAAATTGATACGCAAACGAATTTTGCATTTATTATGCATTCAATTTCCCAAGCGAGATTTTCTGATCAAAGGCTCTATAAATAAAGACCTTCCCTCACGGCTGAAAAATACCTTGATTTTATTTTCTGGCTGTGCTAAAATACTGTTTGTATAATTTTTTTTTTCTCTTTGTGCTCTTTTGGTAAAATTCTGAGATATTGTTAGAGAGTTCTATAGTGCTTCAATTTGTATTACTTACTCTGAGTGAGAGTTTCTCTTCATCTATTTTTTGATATTTTGTATCGAGGGTGAGGTATCCCTCAAGGTTTGTATAAGGGTGAGGTATCCCTGCAGGCTGAGACTTTAGCACAAGGGTATAGTGTCCCTGTGTGTGAAAAGTGCTTTATTTTGTAACGGTAGCAAGCACCTATTGAAGCTTGTATACTTAGTGAAAAATCTCACTTTCGAGGATGGACGTAAACCACAAGTGGGTTAGTGGTCGAACCCGGGATAAATCTTGTGCACTCGCTTCTCTTTTCCCTAATCTCTTTATTTTATGCAATTTATTTTATTGCACATTTATTTTTTTTGTTCTTTATTGTTTCTTTTCTTCTTCTCATTCCTTGTTCATTTATTTATTAAGCTTTTGATATTCGTTTTAATTAAAAAGAGGTTTTGCGAAAAAGTTTTTATACTCAATTGACCCCCCTCTCTCAATACTGGAAGCCACTTGGTAACAAGTGGTATCAGAGCTAGACTCTTGTATAAAGAGCTTAGCAGCTTCAAGAGAACATGGCTTCTTCAAATGGTTTTTCAGAAGGATCTTCCATAAACCGACCACCCTTTTTCAATGGGGATGGTTATGCATATTGGAAGGAAAGAATGAAAATCTTCATCGAAGCTATTGATCTAGATGTATGGGATGCTGTCGAAAATGGCGCTTTTATACCCACACATGAGGTCGATGATGTAAGGACCGAAACACCACGAAATAAATGGTTTGATGAAGACAAAAGAAAAGTTTAATTTAATTTAAAAGCCAAAAATATTATTACCACTGCTTTGGGATATGATGAGTTTTTTAGAATTTCAAATTGTAAAACTGCTAAAGAAATGTGGAATACTTTGCAAGTTACCCATGAGGGTACTAGTGAAGTTAAGAGGTCGAGAATAAATTCTCTAACTCGTGAATTTGAATTATTCAGAATGAACCAAGGAGAAAGCATTCAGGAAATGCAAAAGAGGTTCACCCACATAGTTAATCATCTTGCATCTTTAGGCAAAAGTTTTTCTAACGAAGATTTGATTAACAAAGTTTTGAGGTGTCTTAGCATGATTTGGCAACCCAAAGTAATAGCTATTTCGAGAATCGAGAGATTTGTCCACAATGACTTTAGCCACCCTCTTTGGAAAACTTCATGAGCACGAATTGGAACTAAGTAGACTAAGCCAAAGCGAAGAGAACGATAAAAAGAAAAAGGGAATAGCGCTCAAAGCCACTTCATCAACATTCGACAATGATGATGAAGAAAATGAAGAAAGTTCAGAGAATATCGAGGTAAGTGAAGAAAATTTAAGTTTACTAGTTAAAAAGTTTGGTAAATTTCTCAGGAAAAAGGGAACTCAAAGAAGACCTCCCTTCCCTCCTAAAAAGACACACTTCAAAGGCGAAGGAGCTTCATCAACTCCAACTTGCTATGAATGTGGCAAACCTGGTCACATGAAAATGGAGTGCCCAGTTTATCAAAAGAAGAAGGAGAAATTTGAAAAGAAACCCTTCAAGGAAAGAAAAGGAAGAAAAACCTACATAGCGTGGGATGAAAACGACATGGACTCAACTGACAGCTCAGATAGCAAAGAAGCTCAAATGTGTCTCATGGCAAAAGGAGATGAAGAAGAAAGTGAAAACGAGGTAAGTTCTAATACTACTTTATTGCCCTCTTACGATGAGTTACAAGATGTTTTTGAGGAACTACATGAAGAATCTTTAAAACTCACAAAAATTATTTCTTCATCTAAGAAAACAATTTCTTCTTTAGAAAATCAAATTCTTGTTTTAAACAAAGAAATAGAAGAATTGAAAATTGAAAAAGAGACTTTAGGAATCATTGATGCATGCACAAATCATTCTTCACATGCTTCTACTTCTTCATCTTGTTCTTCATGTCATATACTTGAAAAAGAAAACGAAGACCTAAAGAACACTCTTTCTAAATTCACCTTTGGAAGGGATAATTTAAATATTTTATTAGGAAGACAAAGAGTGGTTTTTCAAAAAGTTGGGATAGGTTATAACCCGAAAAATCAACAAAAACTCTATAAAAATTTCTTTGTGCATTCTAGTATTTCAAGTCGTCCTTTTATAAAATGTTTTTATTGTGGAATAAAAGGACATAGCGCTTCAACATGTAATGCAAGGAAAAATATAAATACAAAAGTTGGAACAAAAATGGTTTGGGTTCTCAAGGGTACTTTACCCAAAACTGACACACAAGGACCCAAGAAACCAAAAGTTAAAAACTAAACTTGTGTTGTAGGTGTGCTTGAAAGCCAGGAGTTCAAATTGGTATCTTGATAGCGGCTGCTCCAAGCACATGACTGGGGACGACTCAAAATTCACCATGCTTATTCCCAAGAATCATGGACACGTCACTTACGGTGATAACAACAAGGGTAAAATTCTTGGAATCGGCAAAGTTGGTAAGAACCCTAACTCCTCTATTGAAAATGTGCTGCTTGCTGAGGGTTTGAAACACAACTTGCTTAGTATTAGTCAATTATGTGATAAAGGAAATAAAGTTATATTTGATTCAAACTGTTGCATAATTGAAGATAAAAATGACAAGTATGTTAAATTCATTGGTCATAGAGTAAACAACATCTATATGATTAGTCTTGATGATATATCTTCAAATGATGCAAAATGCCTTTTAAGTAAGAATAATGATTCATGGTTATGGCATAGGAGAATCACACACATTCACATGGATCACTTAAAGAAGTTGGTCTCTAAAAAGCTAGTAATTGGACTACCCAAGCTTAATTTTATAAAAGATAAATTATGTGATGCATGTCAAAAGGGTAAACAAATAAAGGTCTCTTTTAAAGCAAAAAATATAGTTTCAACTTATAGACCTTTACAACTTTTGCACATGGATCTGTTTGGACCTTCTAGAACTATGAGCTTTGGTGGGAATTACTATGCTTTAGTGATTGTGGATGATTTTTCTAGGTTTACATGGACCTTATTTCTTGCAAATAAAAATGATGCATTTCTAGCTTTTAAAAGACTTGCCAAAGTTATTCAAAATGAAAAAGGCTTTCAAATCTCTTCTATAAGAAGTGACCATGGTGGCGAATTTGAAAATAATGTTTTTGAAAATTACTGTGATGAACATGGCATTAATCATAATTTCTCTGCCCCTAGAACTCCGCAACAAAATGGAGTTGTAGAAAGGAAAAACCGTTCTTTAGAAGAAATGGCGAGAACTATGCTTAATGAGGCTGCTCTTCCTAAATACTTTTGGGCAGATGCTGTAAATACAGCTTGTTATGTAATGAACCGGGCTCTTATAAGGCCTATTTTAAAGAAAACCCCATATGAGTTGTATAAGGGAAGAAAGCCAAATGTCTCACACTTTTATGTTTTTGGTTGCAAATGTTTTGTTTTAAACAATGGAAAAGATAATTTAGGCAAGTTTGATGCTAAGTCTGATGAAGGTATATTTCTTGGCTATTCAAATCATAGTAAAGCTTTTCGCATTTACAATAAAAGAACTATGACTATTGAAGAATCAATACATGTTGCATTTGATGAAACTGACCCAAATGGATCGAGAAAGGATCTTGTTGTTGATGATGTTGCAGAAATCTTGGCGGAAACACATTTGGACAGTAAAGAAAAGGAAATCAAGGAGAAAGAGGATAAACAAAGACAAGAAGATTCGCAAGCTTTGGAACTTCCCAAAGAATGGCGAACTTCAAAATATCACTCCCTTGATCAGATTATCGGTAATGTATCTAAAGGTGTAAGTACACGCAACTCTCTTAGAAATACTTGTAATCACTTAACCTTTGTTTCTCAAATTGAACCTAAAGATTTAATTGAAGCTTTTGATGATGAACATTGGATCTTAGCTATGCATGAGGAATTAAATCAATTTGAAAGAAATCAAGTTTGAGAATTAGTCGCTAGACCTAATAATCACCCCATAATTGGCACTAAGTAGGTTTTCAGAAACAAACTTGATGAAAATGGGTTAATAACTAGAAACAAAGCTAGATTGGTTGCTAAAGGGTATAATCAAGAAGAAGGAATAGATTATGAAGAAACCTATGCACCTGTAGCTAGATTAGAAGCTTTTTTTTATATAAGAGGAGAATTGAGGATAATTGATCAATCCAACATTTAAATGCTTGTTATTTGCTTAAATTTATGTTTAATCCTTCTTAAATTATTACTGACTTGAGCGTCGGAGTTATCCTGAAATCTTTTTTGCAGGTACTTCATCAACAGGTATGCGTTTGTCTTTCAAAATTGCATTTTCTGGACATTTATAAGTGTTTTTCTTGCTTAGTTATTCGAATACCTCCATAGGATATTCGAATACCCTTACTGTTATATGAGAAAACCTACGTTTTTTTTAAGGCATTCGAATACCTTAAAGGGTTATTCGAATACCCGTGAGGTTTTTGTCTCGATCACCGAAAGCTTACTCTGGAGCATTCGAATGCCATCAGGGTTATTCGAATACCCAGACGCTTCCTGTTTTTGTTTCTCTCTGGAGTATTCGAATACCGTTATGTCGTATTCGAATACTTGCTCCCTTGGCCTTCCCCTCTGTCTCTGGAATATTCGAATACCATCAGTTTGTCTCTGGAGTATTCGAATACTTCATGAGCATTCGAATACTTCATGAGCATTCGAATACCTTTAAAAGTATTCGAATACCTTCGTTTGGCAGCCAAGCTTATTCTAGTAATCCATTCGAATACTTGGTGTGGTATTCGTATACCCTCTGTTTGGAGGCTGCGTCTTTTGAGCTTTCTCATTCGAATACCTCCCCTTTCCTTTAAATACCCCCTTTTCCCTACGTATCCGAATACCCTTCTCTTCTCTATCCCCACTTTCAAAAATTCTTGGTTTTCCCTCCTCCAAAAACCTCCCTTTCTCACGGTCTCCACCCTTCCTCTTCTCCTCTCCTCCATCGCCTCATCCTCCTCTCGCTCTAAGCGTCCTCGTACGAAGACGGCTCCGTGCAACAACCCGTTGGACCTTCGCAGGCTTTCCTCTAATGAGCAACAGCTCGGGCGCTTTGTTACACACTTTCAAGAGCGCAACTTGGTGCATCCTAAGTACCTCGACTTGGGGTTCTTCGAACGAGAAGGTGGTTTTGACTTTCTCAACCGGCTAAGCCACCAAGGCGTACTTCGCTTCTGCTCTTTCTCTGCTCTGTTGTATCCCGACCTAGTCAAAATGTTCTACTGCAATCTGAAGATTGAAAGTCAGGAGCTACACTCTAGTGTTTGCGATCAAAACATCGTGATCACACCTGGCGATTGGGTTCAGATGTTTGGCTTACCGTCCACTAGCCACTTTGCTAACGAAGATTCACTCCTCCAACTCTTCGATAAGAACCAAGCAATTGAAGATGTTCTTCGCCCTGGGTGGGGTTGGCTTTACCTTCGACTCAAAAAGGAGTCAAAGGGGGCATGATGAAGAGTCAGGACAGGCTCCTCCACTATGCTTCTGCCCACATCCTCGCTCCTAGAGGTGGGAACTACGCCTACATGAGTGAAGATGACGTGTTTATGCTATGGGTTCTAAAGCAAGGCCTTCAGATCAACTGGCCCGTCTTCATTATGAAGCACATGATGAGGGCAAGAGGTAAAGAGTGATGTGAACTTCCCTACGGCGTAATCATCACTGCCTTCTTAGGCAAGTATCCACACTTTCTGGAAACCGAGCGCGCGACCCCGCTAACCCATCATCACGTCTTTGGTTCCTTTACCCTTAACAAAATGAAGATGATCAGGACCGATGAAGGCTGGGTGTTCCCAGTGGAAGTTGATGATGAAGACAACGACCCTGCTACCTCTGCTGCTGCTGCTGCTGCTGATGTTCCCGCTCCTGTCACGAATGAGCAAATTCTGGCTACCCTGTTGGATAACAGAAACTACTTGGAGAACACATTCACTATTCTGTTTAACAGAATCGCTGGTGTTGAGCGTGAACAGGCTGCCCTTCGAGCTCTGTTGTCTAGCAATGACCCTGCCTCTCCTCCTCCACCACCTGATGCCTATTTCTAGGGCTTGCTTAGTAGTAGGATCTGTTGCTGTGTTTTGTTCTTGGCTGTTTATTGTATTGTTGCCGTTTAATTACTTTTGTATATGCGCTTTGTAACACCCTCCTTAGGGCGTCACACTTCGTGTTACTCAATTATCATATCACCCCTTCGTTATGAATCATGCTTGTAATATAAATACGAGTTGTAAAATTTCTTGGTGATAGTAAGATAAACTTAGCGGAAATTAAAACATTACAGCATCCTTACAATAAAATTTTACATTATATATACATAAATCGTAGTACTGTCACACTTTAATATTTACAAATTGGACTCTAAAAATATTTACACATTAATTAAATTACATAATGCCCAAGTAACTCTAAACATGCAGAACCCTCAAACGGGTCCTCCTCAGACTCCTCAACAGGGAGGAATCCAACTTGACACAAAATATACAATACTAACCGTACCAGGAGTACGGTAGTAAGCTCCCTATTACTATTTATGTGAGAAATACATTTTCCAGCAAGCTCGACGCACTATGCCTCCGGTTCCCATAAACCTTACAAAAACTCAGCATCTCCATCTCTTTAGAACTCAACTTCCTTCTCGAAAATCTGATCTTCCTTGCGTTCTCACTCAACGTCTTGCTCAATCTCTTTACAATTATAAATACAATACAGAAATAGACAGACAAAGAGGTGAGATCACCTACGCCAATACCAGTATGGTAGTAATGAAGATAAACACATACAAATTCTCATACCATACATCATACATAATTACAATTATATCATAAATATCATTTATCTAACACATATCATTTATCATCATAATTCATAATTACGTCCATGTCCTTATCAATATTCACTTATTCAATAATTCAGTTATCAGAATCAATAATTATGAAAATACCCTCAGTATCTCTGTATATGCATCTAGACTCAATTTTCCTACTCCATGGAGCTAAAACTCAGGTCGGAAAGAGTGATCGAAAAGAATCTGTCTGCACTACATGCCTCAGACCACGTGCTCATTCTATTTGCTCATTTAGCATTTGCTTATTTAGCATTTGCACATCTAGCATATGCATCACAGTCTTTATCAGATCTCGATTATGGATAGTGTCTCGGTCCGGATCATCGGTGTGTTGCATCGGTCTAACCTACGGTACAGAAGCTTTATTCTTTGTCCATTGTAGGCAACCCGCACCTCGATGCCCCCAAGGTCAACGAGTGACCTACACTACGCACATCGCACCCACTCAGGAGGTGTGTTCTTTCCTTCTTTCGGCAATCAATCTTATTCAGCCCCTCGGACTTTTTCAATGCACATTCAAATGCACCTTTCTCAGTTCAATTCATTCTCTCATCTTCTCAATTCAATTTTCTTTATCTCATATTCGGGGTCCTCATATAGGCCCAATAATATTATTACTGTAATTTCATGGCGAAACCATATTTTTCACATTTTCTCAAATCACGTATCAATTTTTCATCATTTCTCAATCACGTAAAATACTTTTCACACGTTTTAAATTAAGAATACTAGTTTCCTCGGTTAACACCAAAACTCAACTTCATTTTTTTCATATTTGCATAATAACTCCTCAAAACATAATATTTGTATTATAATCCTCATCCAAATAATATTTTCACAACAGTCCCTCATAAAAGTCATATTTACGAAATAGTCCCTTGAAAAATTCATATTTTATGAAATCATCCCTCATAAAATTCATATTTACAAAATAGTCCCTCAAAACTTCATATTTTACGAAATCATCCCTCATAAAATTCATATTTACAAAATAGTCCCTCAAAAATTCATATTTACAAAATAGTTTTTCATAAAATTCCTTTTTACGAAATAATCTTTCATAAAATTCATAATTTACAACATAATCCCTCATAAAAATCCTATTGATGAAATAGTCCTTCATAAAATCACATTTACGAAATAGTTTCTCATACAAATTATATTTATGAAATAGTCCCTCAAAAATCATATTTACTAAATAGTCCCTTATAAAAATCATATTTACAATATAACCATTCAAAAATCAATAATTACAACATGTCCCCATTAAACACAAAAATTACAATATTGCTCCTATAAAATCATAATCTGTATTATTTCTCCAAAATCATTTCATCTTCTTTGTATTCGACTCTTCCAAATTCAATTCCTTTTCTTTCAAATTCTAAATTCTCAGTTTAATCCATCATATTATTCACATCCTAATTTACACATACACTTACATGCATTCAGTTTCATACATACCAACATTTATCAAAACAATAAACATATTATCATACATGCAATCATAATTTCAAAGCCATAAACACCACAATCACAAACATAAAATCACCAACAACACAATCACAACTAAAGAAGTAATTAAACAATAAGTGAATAAACCCTTAGGGGTTTTTCACCAGACACAACCATCTCCACACCACAAAAACTTGGTTGGTGAGGTTAAATCTCCCTCTTACCTCTTGAAGAACCTCCAAAGCTCCTTGTATGTCTCCTTCAAGTGACTTCCTCCACCAAGAGCTTCAAGCTTCAAACTTGAGCTTTGAAGAACAAGATAGAAAATAGATGATTCAAGTTTTCTAAGCTCTTCTCCTTCTCCTTGTTTTCGTACAAGCCACAACAATTCCTCCAAAGAAGTAAGATAGAAATTGGATTTTGAAGCACTTAGAGTGGGATTTTGTGAAAACTTTCTAAATGAAAGTGTTTAGAATGTTATTTGGCTTTAGGAAGTGGTGAGAATGAAAATTACAGGTGATGGATAATATCGGTAGGATGCTTGGCCGAACCAAAGAAAAGAAAAGGAAGAAAACTGATACTTCTGTTCGTGAGATTTTTGAGAGAAAAGATGGATGCTTTTTGATGAGAGAGAAAATGAAATTTTATGAGAGTAAAATTATGAGGCGGTTGCCGTGGGATAAGCTTAAATAAAGTTTAGGATTTACATGAAGTAAAATATCTTATTCTGAATGCACGTGGCTGATGTCATTCATTTAACTTTCAAGGTTATTGGATTGTTCAAGAACCTTGTAGAACCTCCTTCAAGCTGCTACGTGGCCGACGTAGAACCCCTCCAAATTGCTGCATGAACGTGAGTTTCCAAGGAAATTTTTGACGAAAAATGACATAACAAAATTCGGTAAGATGGGAGAACATCATTTCCCCAAGAATGGTTAAAATCAAGTGTTGTCGGATGAGAACTCTGTCGAATGGTGATTCTGTCAAACGAAAATGAAAGGCTGTCGGATGAACTTGAAAAGGTCAACAAATATCCTAATTCGTCGAACAGGTGTTGATGTTGGAAAAATCTTTCAATTGTCGAATCGAAGAAATATTATATGGTCAGAAGATCAAATTCGATGGATTTTGACATTAGAGAAGTTTTTCTACTGAAATCAAGAATTCTTACTCGACAGTCGGTAGCACCATAACTCGACGAACATTATCATTCCAATTCGACGGACATTGGTATCCCCACTCGACGAAAAATTGACATTCTAACTCAACAGACATGAGCATCCTTACTCGACGAATATTGACATTTTCACTTAACTGATATTGTCTTAAAAGATCCTATTTCGACGGATTTTGGCATTGTTTTAAAAGGTATATTTCGACGAATATAAACATCTTCATTTTGATTTGTAAAATCGTCCAACAAGATTTAGGGAAAAGGAGAACCATATTGTTCTTAACTGATTCTTTGCTAACAGAACGTCCATCGCTTTGTCGAACCTGAGGACTTCTCCCATGTTTTGAATAGATGGTCTTCTGTCGGAAATATGGTCTTGGTCGGAATAGACGGTCTTTGTCGGAAGAGGCAGCCATAACAGCCAAAATCTTTGATTTTTGATTCAAGAATTGAGAATCAGTTTCATCCAGTCTTGAGGTATTTTGGGTTTTGTCGAACTATCGATTGATGTTGTCGGGAAAATGCTCTGAAGGTGTCGGATTCAACTCACCATTAGCATATGCTTACATGTAGTCTTATTAATTAAATCCGACGGGATCAAAATGTTAGGAAAATTTCTTCAAGTGTTTGGATCTTGTCCAAATTCTGTCGATGTCAAGACCTTCAAAAATCTTGGATTGTCGAATGAGTTACGTGAGATTGATCTTTTGGATCCCTATAAGGCTTGAGAAAGACCGAGTCTATCGACAGGAGTATATTCATAAAACTGTCGAGCTTTGTTTGTCGGAATAGGCTTGAAATGAAGTCAGTATCGACAAGAATCTATTCTCAAAAGAAATTGTCGAATTCGGTTTGTCGAAACAGGTTTTGAAATGAAAACCATTTGGGGGAAAATGTTGAGGAACTTCATCGGATTGGGATTTCAGAATTTTGGTCGAATTAGAATTCGAGAATTTTGGTCGGTTAATTATTATGGCAAATTATACTATCTAGGGTCAAAATAATTCATAGCAATAATGACTATGCATCAAGCAACATATATTTATCGGTAAAATAGAATTATTTTACGAGATAAATTCTAAAAATTAATAGATTCTTTTCTGTGTTACTCAGATTCGGGTTAAGTAAGATGTCCCGTCTCTAAATAATCAGACAAGAATTTCCCCAGCCCGAAAATTATTATTTTCTTGACCAGGAGCAAATCACACAAAATAATCACAAATAGTATCGGAATAATCAAATTATTTTTATAATGCACAGAAAACACAAAGTAGTGTAATTCTGTCAGCTCTTGCAACATAGTCTAAAATTTGGGGTGTTACAACTCTCCCCCTCTAAAATAAGTTTCGTTCTCGAAACTTGACACACTTAAAATAAAAATGGATACTACTCTCTTATCTTATCTTCTAATTCCCATATTGCTTCACCACGTATATTGTTCCAAACCACTGTAACCAATGCGATTTCATTATCTTGAAGTTACTTTGTCCTTTGATCTTCAATCTTGACTAGAAACGTCTCGTAGGTTGAATTTTCCTTCATTTGTACGATGTCCAACAGAGTATCAGATACGGTCTAATAAACTTCGGAGTGGGTTTCCTCGACTTAATCACTCGTCCATCTCTTGTCATAGGTGTCACACGTAGAGACACATGGTTACCTTCTTCAAATTCAAGCGGTCTTCGTCTTTTATCTTCATAACTCTTTTGTCGTGTCTGAGTTGTCCTTATTTTGCCTTAGATCGTCTTTACTTTCTCGTAGTTTCTTTGCACAATTTCTGGTCCTACCTCTGTACTTTCAACATCATGATGCTAACACAATGATGTTCTACATCGTCACCCATACAATGCCTCATAGGGTAGGTACCCTATATTCAAACGAAAACTATTATTGTATGTGAATTCTATCAATGGTAGAAATTCACCCCAACAACCAGCTTATTCTAGAACACAAGCTCTCAACAAATCCTTTGAAAATTCTATCTACCGTCTTTTTCTTATATCCTAGCCCCTCTTGATTGTACAGGTACTTCAAACCCTTGAAATTATAGTAGACTTTATAGGAAAGAACATATCTTCAAATTTTCGTGACAAAACAACTATCGCATATTCTAAAATGTAAATCAAATGATTCTTCTCATGTATGTTCCACTGCCTTGAAGTATACGTCACCATCTTTCTATTTTATCTTAACACTCAATCTAAATTCACAAGTTGAACTTCTAACAGAACTTGCATTCGACTAGTTTTATGCATAACTCTTTCTTAATTGAGATACATGAAAGACACTTTGAAAGTCATAAGGAAAAATAATAAGACTATTCAATAGGTTACTAGATTAGCCCAATAAGAATTTGAAATGATCTAATAGATTTCGAAATGAACATAGTCCAAAAATTTTAGAAATGAACTTTCTGGATTCGAATCCAAAAATCTTAGATCAAGGAAACACTAAGGTTACATTGTAACAATCTAGTAGGATATGGTTGGAAAATAACCAATCCATTTATAAAGTCAGGTTCTCAAATAGATGTAATTTTAGATAAACAAATCAAATCAATAGAAAAGATTTGATATCCAATAGATATAGGGTAGAGTTAGAAAACTTGAGTATAAACAACAAGTTTAACAAAAAGGATAGAAATACTCTGATCACATTATAACAAAGACACGGATAAGTCGAATTAATTCACTCAGTCTATTTGAAAAAGAAATAGACAAACCAGATCAATAGAAAAACTTCAAACAAACTCGAGTAGTAATAACAAGTTTAGAAATTGAAGTAGTATTATGAAAAGAAACAAAACACAGATAACCCCAAAAGATTCACACAATCATGGATCACAAGAGATTTGGGTTACCTTATGGATTATACAATACAGTTTTAAGATTATCCTCTATGGCACAATTTCCTTGCTCCTTAAGTTTTTTGTATTTGAATGGTCTCACTACACTCTCTGCACCGGCTCTTTCTTCTTCTTGAGATTTTGAAATACGTGTATCACTAATGGAAAGTTCCATCTTCAATTGATCACAATCTCTGGAGAAATGTCCAGGCTTCCCACATCAATGACAAATAACTCTTTTATGCTGACAATCTTTGGTAAGATGATTTTTTCCACACTTGAAACATTTCAGTGATGATGCCACAGTTTGACCAAAATCGTTATCACTAGTACTCCCCCTCTTTGCTCGTTGTTGCTTCCCCAATGGTCGTGCATACGACTTTTGCTGAACACGATCGACTTTACGCTTCCTCCCATCTTGGATTATCGAAGGTTCTAAGTTACAGCTTCTCACATCAGATGGCTGCTCCAATTCTAGTAAGCTATGAAGTTCGATTATCAGTTCCTGTTGCTGAGTGATCATCTGTCTCTGTTGTACTGCTACTTCAATAATCTTTTGCATCACACTTCTAGCTTCAGCTATACGATCTTCATCACGTCTCGCATCCTCATGCTCATGTTCGCTTCGTTCCATTATCTTTCTTCATAGATAAACAAAATCAAAAACACGTCAAACTAAATGTAATTATTTCACACAACTTCGTCTCCTTTCGGAAACCAAAACATATCTCTGTGTTCAACATCAGAGATTCACACAGCACAAACAAGACAAACCTACCCACAAACCCAAAAGACTCTAACTTGGGCTCTGATACCACCTAATGTAACACCCTTCTTAGGGCGTCACACTTCGTGTTACTCAATTATCATATCACCCCTTCGTTATGAATCGTGCTTGTAATATAAATACGAGTTGTAAAATTTCTTGGTGATAGTAAGATAAACTTAGCGAAAATTAAAACATTACAGCATCCTTACAATAAAATTTTACATTATATATACATAAATCATAGTACTGTCACACTTTAATATTTACAAATTGGACTCTAAAAATATTTACACATTAATTAAATTACATAATGCCCAAGTAACTCTAAACATGCAGAACCCTCAAACGGGTCCTCCTCAGACTCCTCAACAGGGAGGAATCCAACTTGACACAAAATATACAATACTAACCGTACCAGGAGTACGGTAGTAAGCTCCCTATTACTATTTATGTGAGAAATACATTTTCCAGCAAGCTCGACGCACTATGCCTCCGGTTCCCATAAACCTTACGAAAACTCAGCATCTCCATCTCTTTAGAACTCAACTTCCTTCTCGAAAATCTGATCTTCCTTGCATTCTCACTCAACGTCTTGCTCAATCTCTTTACAATTATAAATACAATACAGAAATAGACAGACAAAGAGGTGAGATCACCTACGCCAATACCAGTATGGTAGTAATGAAGATAAACACATACAATTTCTCATACCATACATCATACATAATTACAATTATATCATAAATATCATTTATCTAACACATATCATTTATCATCATAATTCATAATTACGTCCATGTCCTTATCAATATTCACTTATTCATTAATTCAGTTATCAGAATCAATAATTATGAAAATACCCTCAGTATCTCTGTATATGCATCTAGACTCATGTACCTAGACTCAATTTTCCTACTCCATGGAGCTAAAACTCAGGTCGGAAAGAGTGATCGAAAAGAATCTATCTGCACTACATGCCTCAGACCACGTGCTCATTCTCTTTGCTCATTTAGCATTTGCTCATTTAGCATTTGCACATCTAGCATATGCATCACAGTCTTTATCAGATCTCGATTATGGATAGTGTCTCGGTCCGGATCATCGGTGTGTTGCATCGGTCTAACCTACGGTACAAAAGCTTTATTCTCTGTCCATTGTAGGCAACCCGCACCCCGATGCCCCCAAGGTCAACGAGTGACCTACACTACGCACATCGCACCCACTCAGGAGGTGTGTTCTTTCCTTCTTTCAGCAATCAATCTTATTCCCCTCGGACTTTTTCAATGCACATTCAAATGCACCTTTCTCAGTTCAATTCATTCTCTCATCTTCACAATTCAATTTTCTTTATCTCATATTCGGGGTCCTCATATAGGCCCAATAATATTATTACTGTAATTTCATCGCGAAACCATATTTTTTGCATTTTCTCAAATCACGTATCAATTTTTCATCATTTCTCAATCACGTAAAATACTTTTCACACGTTTTAAATTAAGAATACTAGTTTCCTCGGTTAACACCAAAACTCAACTTCATTTTTTTCATATTTGCATAATAACTCCTCAAAACATAATATTTGTATTATAATCCTCATCCAAATAATATTTTCACAACAGTCCCTCATAAAAGTTATATTTACGAAATAGTCCCTTGAAAAATTCATATTTTATGAAATCATCCCTCATAAAATTCATATTTACAAAATAGTCCCTCAAAACTTCATATTTTTTACGAAATCATCCCTCATAAAATTCATATTTACAAAATAGTCCCTCAAAAATTCATATTTACAAAATAGTTTTTCATAAAATTCCTTTTTACGAAATAATCTTTCATAAAATTCATAATTTACAACATAATCCCTCATAAAAATCCTATTGACGAAATAGTCCTTCATAAAATCACATTTACGAAATAGTTTCTCATACAAATTATATTTATGAAATAGTCCCTCAAAAATCATATTTACTAAATAGTCCCTTATAAAAATCATATTTACAATATAACCATTCAAAAATCAATAATTACAACATGTCCCCATTAAACACAAAAATTACAATATTGCTCTATAAAATCATAATCTGTATTGTTTCTCCAAAATCATTTCATCTTCTTTGTATTCGACTCTTCCAAATTCAATTCCTTTTCTTTCAAATTCTAAATTCTCAGTTTAATCCATCATATTATTCACATCCTAATTTACACATACACTTACATGCATTCGTTTCATACATACCAACATTTATCAAAACAATAAACATATTATCATACATGCAATCATAATTTCAAAGCCATAAACACCACAATCACAAACATAAAATCACCAACAACACAATCACAACTAAAGAAGTAATTAAACAATAAGTGAATAAACCCTTAGGGGTTTTTCACCAGACACAACCATCTCCACACCACAAAAACTTGGTTGGTGAGGTTAAATCTCCCTCTTACCTCTTGAAGAACCTCCAAAGCTCCTTGTATGTCTCCTTCAAGTGACTTCCTCCACCAAGAGCTTCAAGCTTCAAACTTGAGCTTTGAAGAACAAGATAGAAAATAGATGATTCAAGCTTTTTAAGCTCTTCTCCTTCTCCTTGTTTTCGTACAAGCCACAACAATTCCTCCAAAGAAGTAAGATAGAAATTGGATTTTGAAGCACTTAGAGTGGGATTTTGTGAAAACTTTCTAAATGAAAGTGTTTAGAATGTTATTTGGCTTTAGGAAGTGGTGAGAATGAAAATTACAGGTGATGGATAATATCGGTAGGATGCTTGGCCGAACCAAAGAAAAGAAAAGGAAGAAAACTGATACTTCTGTTCGTGAGATTTTTGAGAGAAAAGATGGATGCTTTTTGATGAGAGAGAAAATGAAATTTTATGAGAGTAAAATTATGAGGCGGTTGCCGTAGGATAAGCTTAAATAAAGTTTAGGATTTACATGAAGTAAAATATCTTATTCTGAATGCACGTGGCTGATGTCATTCATTTGACTTTCAAGGTTATTGGATTGTTCAAGAACCTTGTAGAACCTCCTTCAAGCTGCTACGTGGCCGACGTAGAACCCCTCCAAATTGCTGCATGAACGTGAGTTTCCAAGGAAATTTTTGATGAAAAATGACATAACAAAATTCGGTAAGATAGGAGAACATCATTTCCCCAAGAATGGTTAAAATCAAGTGTTGTCGGATGAGAACTCTGTCGAATGGTGATTCTGTCAAACGAAAATGAAAGGCTGTCAGATGAACTTGAAAAGGTCAACAAATATCCTAATTCGTCGAACAGGTGTTGATGTTGGAAAAATCTTCCAATTGTCGAATCGACGAAATATTATATGGTCAGAAGATCAAATTCGATGGATTTTGACATTAGAGAAGTTTTTCTACTGAAATCAGGAATTCTTACTCGACGGTCGTTAGCACCATAACTCGACGAACATTATCATTCCAATTCGACGGACATTGGTATCCCCACTCGACGGAAAATTGACATTCTAACTCAACAGACATGAGCATCCTCACTCGACGAATATTGACATTTTCACTTAACTGATATTGTCTTAAAAGATCCTATTTCGACGGATTTTGGCATTGTTTTAAAAGGTATATTTCGACGAATATAAACATCTTCATTTTGATTTGTAAAATCGTCCAACAAGATTTAGGGAAAAGGAGAACCATATTGTTCTTAACTGATTCTTTGCTAACAGAACGTCCATCGCTTTGTCGAACCTGAGGACTTCTCCCATGTTTTGAATAGATGGTCTTCTGTCGGAAAGATGGTCTTGGTCGGAATAGATGGTCTTTGTCGGAAGAGGCAGCCATAACAGCCAAAATCTTTGATTTCTGATTCAAGAATTGAGAATCAGTTTCATCCAGTCTTGAGGTATTTTGGGTTTTGTCGAACTACCGATTGATGTTGTCGGGAAAATGCTCTGAAGGTGTCGGATTCAACTCACCATTAGCATATGCTTACATGTAGTCTTATTAATTAAATCCGACGGGATCAAAATGTTAGGAAAATTTCTTCAAGTGTTTGGATCTTGTCCAAATTCTGTCGATGTCAAGACCTTCAAAAATCTTGGATTGTCGAATGAGTTACGTGAGATTGATCTTTTGGATCCCTATAAGGCTTGAGAAAGACCGAGTCTATCGACAGGAGTATATTCATAAAACTGTCGAGCTTTGTTTGTCGGAATAGGCTTGAAATGAAGTCAGTATCGACAAGAATCTATTCTCAAAAGAAATTGTCGAATTAAGTTTGTCGAAATAGGTTTTGAAATGAAAACCATTTGGGAAAATGTTGAGGAACTTCTGCCGGATTGGGATTTCCAGAATTTTGGTCGAATTAGAATTCCAGAATTTTGGTCGGTTGATTATTATGGCAAATGATACTATCTTAGGGTCAAAATAATTCATAGCAATATGACTATGCATCAAGCAACATATATTTATTAGTAAAATAGAATTATTTTACAGATAAATTCTAAAAATTAATAGATTCTTTTCTGTGTTACTCAGATTCGGGTTAAGTAAGATCCCCCGTCTCTAAATAATCAGACAAGAATTTCCCCGGCCCGAAAATTATTATTTTCTTGACCAGGAGCAAATCACACAAAATAATCACAAATAGTATCGGAATAATCAAATTATTTTTATAATGCACAGAAAACACAAAGTAGTGTAATTCTGTCAGCTCTTGCAACATAGTCTAAAATTTGGGGTGTTACACGCTTGACCACTTTCATTTAATGCAATGAGTATTTTTCTTCAATCTATTATCATTTATAATTGCTTTTTGATTATCTCATATATATATTTATCACTATGCTTTATTGGTTGAATGTATCCTTTTTGATCATGTCAAAAGGGGGAGAAAAATAATCAAACTTAAACTTGTTTGAGAAAAGACAGGATTAACACAGGCTCTTGGATTCCAAAAGCAAGGGGGATTTTATGCTTGTTTTGTTATTTATATGAACTAATGCTTTTCTCACTGTTAGTTTGTCATAATCAAAAAGGGGGAAAATGTGATTACCATGCAATATTGATGATAAGTTTTGATGATAATAAATATGGAGATGATGAGATGATGAGAAGATCAAGTCCAAGTTGTTCAAGCTTAGCTTTAGGACTTAGGATCTTTCTTGTACAGAGCTCTCATAGGATATCTCAGTGTTTTAGTCAAAAGATCTAAAAACATATTTTCTCACAAACCAAATTAAGGTTCTTAAATTGATCAAAGAGTTTGTGAAAATTAGAAATCACCTAATCTGTTTTCTAAAGGTGTTTATCATGTTTTCAAATAGAGGTATTCGAATAACCTTAGAAGCATTCGAATACAATCTGTTAAAAGCCTTTAAAAAATGTGTTTTATTCAGAGGTATTCGAATACCTCATAATAGTATTCGAATAACCTGTCTCTAAAATGCCTTCAGAAACGTTTTTCAAGCAGTGGCATTCGAATACCTTGATATGGTATTCGAATAACGTGGGTCTGATCTGTTTTTTATATATACTGATATCAGAGGTATTCGAATACCTCATAACGGCATTTGAATAACCCAAGCTTAAATGGTTTTTTATATATAGATATCAGTGGTATTCGAATACCACAGTCATGTATTCGAATAACCCATGAGTTTCAGCTTCGATTTTTTGAAATTGATACGCAAACGGATTTTGCATTTATTATGCATTCAATTTCCCAAGCGAGATTTTCTGATCAAAGGCTCTATAAATAGAGACCTTCCCTCACGGCTGAAAAATACGAAACCTTGATTTTATTTTCTGGCTGTGCTAAAATACTGTTTGCATAATTTCTTTTTTTCTCTCTTTGCTCTTTTGGTAAAATTCTGAGATATTGTTAGAGAGCACTATAGAGCTTCAATTTGTATTACTTACTCTGAGTGAGAGTTTCTCTTCATCTATTTTATGATATTTTGTATCAAGGGTGAGGTATCCCTCAAGGTTTGTATAAGGGTGAGGTATCCCTGCAGGCTGAGACTTTAGCACAAGGGTATAGTGTCCCTGAGTGTGAAAAGTGCTCTATTTTGTAACGGTAGCAAGCACCTATTGAAGCTTGTATACTTAGTGAAAAATCTCGGCTTTCGAGGACTGGACGTAGACCACAAGTGGGTTAGTGGTCGAACCAGGATAAATACTGTGTCTGCTTCTCTTTTCCCTAATCTCTTTATTTTATGCAATTTATTTTATTGCACATTTATTTTTTGCTATTCTTTATTGTTTCTTTTCTTCTTCTCATTCCTTCTGTGCATTTATTTATTAAGCTTTTGATATTCGTTTTAATTAAAAAGAGGTTTTGCGAAAAAGTTTTTATACTCAATTCACCCCCTCTTGAGTACTGGAAGCCACTTGGTAACAAAAACTAGTAACAATATGAACTCCTGGCCAAACCCGTCGAATTTGATATCTTGATCACTTAGTAAAATGTTAAAATCTGTCGAGTATGAACTCCTAGCCAAACCCATCGAATTTGATATCTTGATCACTTAGTAAAATGTTAAAATCCGTCGAGTATGAACTCCTGGCCAAACCCGTCAAATGTGATATCTTGATCACTTAGTAAAATGTTAAAATCCGTCGAGTATGAACTCCTGGATGAACCCGTCGAATTTGATATCTTGATCACTTAGTAAAATGTTAAAATCCGTCGAGTATGAACTCCTGGCCAAACCCGTCGAATTTGATATCTTGATCATTTAGTAAAATGTTAAAATCCGTCGAGTATGAACTCCTGGCCAAACCCATCGAATTTGATATCTTGATCACTTAGTAAAATGTTAAAATCCGTCGAATTAGAGTTTCTGACCAGTGTTTTCATCGGTTCGACACTTGGGAGATTTTTCCAACGTCGACACCCACATCCGTCGAATTAGGACTTCTGCTGACCTTCTGGAAAAAATTCAACAGTTTTGATCTCCGTTCAACAGAACCTCCATCCGACAGAAATTGATTTTTAGCCAATCTTGTTATAAAATGTTCTCCCATCTTTCATCCTTCTGCCATGTTATTTTTCGTCGAATGGCAGCCTCAATTTTCCACTAAATACATTGTCTTCATCGAATTCACAAGTATGGTTTATCACCCAACACCTAGCAATTAAATCTGTGACTTTGTTGGTGACTCCGGCTGTGTATCTTCCTGGACTCAAAACCTTTGGACTAATAAAAGCATATTAATCATAAATAATTGGATGACTAGAAATTAATTAGGGATTCATAAACAGGGAAGAACATGAGTATGGATGAGCTTGTGAGGCACATAATGCATTTAATGGTTGACTTCTATCATGACTATGAATGGAAATTATGGTTATCCTTAAAATATACTATTGGCTTGTTGTGGATCCATGAATGGGATCAAATCTTGTTGTTAAATGATATGACATGCATTTGAAGCATGATGGACCTAGTTGGTCATGAAGAGCATGATTAAGTTATGCATTGAACAAAAAGAATGTGATTGTCCGTTGGACTTGGTTAAGGCCGGTAGCCTAGGAGTTGAACTTACACCTTTGTGCGGGTGCGAATAGACAAGTATAGGTTACTCGTTGACCTTGGCGGCGTCAGGGTGCGGGTACCTCGCAATGGGCAGTTAGTAGCTCTCTGTTCGTGGGGCAGACCGATGTAAACACACTGACGATCCGGACCGAGACACTGTCCTATGTCGAGATCTATGTAGAATGTCTTGTAAAATGCCATGATGTGCACGATGATAATTTGAGAATTATAGCACTTGAGGGCCTGGGCAGCTAAGGAATACAGACATACCTCCTGATCGTTCACTCCGATTGTTTTATGTCTAGCTCCATAGAGTAGGATTTTGACTATTGGGGGCACATGTGCATAGTGAGTCTATGAATTATCTAGCATACATTGTTATTATAATTGGAACTGTTGTACTTCTGATATATATATATATGACTGCCTGGAACTGTTTAGTTGATTGTAACTGCTACTAAATGTTTATTACTATTATTGCTGTCATAAATGCTATGTGGGCACTTTGCGCCGTTTGATTTCTTGATGCTATAACTGGTAATGATGTAGGATGTCTTACCTCTTCTCTATTTCTCCATTATTATTTGTCTGTATATTGCGTCTCATCGAAGACAATGGCAAGGAATCGGAAGCTCCCGACTTCCCCGGCTTTTGGCCTTACCTCGACTGAGCGACTGCTGAAGAATATGGTGCCACGCATGCAGAGATTTTTGGGTGATGTGCGCCTGACATTCTTAGGAGGGCCAGAGTGCTGGCACATCAACTTTGGCTCTGAGCGTTGCGTCTATTTGGGGGATGTATCGATATCTCTAGCCTGGAGGTGCCATGAGCCACCTGTTTTCACCTGCTGCATTAGCCTACGTCTGGAATTTCACTTTCCTATACGTGAGATGTGGGGTGATCGTTATTACACCCCGCAGGAAGACTCCTTTCATTCCACTACTCGGGCCCCGTCCCATAACTCTACGATTCCTATGGTGGTTTCCTCTGATGAGGAAGATCCTGAGGAAGATCCCGAGGAAGTCCCTGAGGATGACCCCGAGGGCTACCAGTATTTTATTTTGGGGGCCTGATGTTTTGTCTGTAGTGGGCTGTATATTCTGATACCGTGGGAATTTGTATGTATGATCCTTTGGGGGCAGGTATAGTTTTACTTTTTGATGTACCAGGCTTTGTAACTAAACAGTTTGATAAATATATATCAATATGAAATGTTAATTTTCAGTGCACGCTTTAATTCTGTCTTCATCCTTTATTGTCATTTATTGTCATTATCATCATGGTTATTAAATAAAAAAAAATGTACTCGCCAATTTAATTACCCAACTATAATAAAGTAAATATACACAATTTTATTTCTGCATTGTAATTGACAATGTGACGTTCCCTTACGAAAAGGGGCGTTACATATACAACTTAAAGATTAAATGAATAGAAGAATTTTGAAATAAAGAGCTCAAAATATGATTTTGATGACTCAATGATCAAATCAAGTGTTCAAGAGTTGTAAAAGCTTTAAACATCACTTATATATAGAGCCCAAGTGATAAAATAGTCGTTGGTAGTGTTTAAAAATAATTTTTTTTATGAAAACTAGTCGTTTATAGTCGTTGGGAACGTTTCAGACTCGCGGTAATTGATTACGTGGATGTTGTAATCGATTATATGGCTCTTAGAACATGTTATGGACTTTTTGGCAGGATGTAATCGATTACAAGGTTCATGTAATCGATTACATTGCCTCTGTTTCGTTAAAAACACGTTTACAGCATTCTGATGCTTGGAAATCGACTTTAAACACCTATAACTTCTTCATTCCTTATCTGTTTTAATAAAATGACCACTTATTGGAAAGATCTTTGAGTCTATTTTCAATCAAAATAAGTTTCAGAATAAAATCAAAGTATTTTGAAAGTTATGATCAAAATAGTAACCAAAGGTCAGTTTTTCAAAACTCAAACTTGAATATTTTTTATAGTTTTGAACTACCACCATAACTAGCTTTTTCAAACTTGTTTGTTAGGCATTTTAGCATGTAAAACCATTTGTAAATATTTGAAAACATATTTGAGCTTTTTTTCATGTAAAACCTCTATTTTTACATAAGAGAAAGCCTAAAAGGAAAATATACCAATTATAGTCCTTAGGCTTCTTGATGTAATCCAAGCTACCAAAAAAATTTATTCTCTTCAAATCTTGCTGCTTGGAACTTCTTATCATTTTCATTTTTCTTGAATTTAGTATAATTGTGATTTTTTTCTTTCTTATTACAATGCTCACTCTTGGCACTTGGAATATCGTACAAAGTATTGCTCACTTAAACAAACATAGTTAGTGCAAATTCATAATTCAATATCTTCATATGCATGATAAATGTATAGCTCTAGTTAGTCTAACATGCATATAAGACTTTCATAGGCACATCTAAATAAGATGTTTATCAATTATTAATAGATATGCTCTATATAAGATGCAACAAAGAACACTTTGCATATTTTCATTTAAATAGAGCCAAATCTAATATTAATTTAATACAACTTATATGACACATTATTGAATATATTCTATAAAAGATACTATAAAGAATATTTATGATTTTTATATGAAATCTAACAAGATAGAGTACATGATCATGCATAATCCAATATAATCTATTAAGCACATTTTTGTAGCATAAACATCATTCTTTTTGTCTTATATTTGTCATCATTAAAACTTGACATATTAAACCATTGGGGCAGACTTATTTCTACAATTTTTCCCTTTTTGATGATGACAAATCACCAAAAAAAATATGTTGAGAAATATAGAAGAATATATATTCGTGTAAGCATATCAAACAATAAGCATAAGAACATATTTTTCTTTCCAATTCTCACTCCCTCTATTTGACATCAACAAAAAGGCTTAGGAAGGAAAGATAATATTTTCTCTCAAATTTGATTTAGTTCATCTTGCATGGCCAAGATCCAATGTTCATTATTAATAGCCTTATTTATGTCTTTAGATTCAACTTAAGATACAAAAGTCATATGGTTACATACATCTCTAAGAGAGTTTCGAGTGATTACCCCTTTTGATACATCACCTATAACCTTGTTAAGAGAATGATATCTTGATGTCCTCCATTCCTTGGGAATATCCATGATTTGTGAATCATCTTGGCTTGGGGGATCAAATGAGCTTTCTTCTTGCTTCTTGGCCTCTTTCTCTTGATTCTCCAAGTGAGTTCTTGACAAGATTTTTGTCTCGGGCCATTTGGGTTAGTTTCATCAAATGCAACATGAATTGATTCCTCAATGGTCATTGTTATCTTATTATAAACTCTAAAGGATTTACTACTAAGAGAGTAACTAAGAAATATTCTCTCATCAGATTTAGCATCAACTGCCTAGGTTATCTTTTCTATTATTTAAAACAAAGCATTTACAACCAAAGATATGAAAGTGAAAAATGTTTGGTTTCTTTCCTTTATATAGTTCATAAGGGGTTTTCTTTAAAATTGGCATTATTAAAGCCTTATTCATAACATAACAAGTGGTACTAACTGCATCCGCCCAAAAATACTTAGGAAAGTTTGCTTCATTGAGCTTAGTTCTTGCTAACTTCTTTAAAGATCTGTTTTTCCTTTCAACCACTCTATTTTGTTGTGGAGTTCTAAGAACAGAAAAATTATGCTCAATGTCATATTCATTGCAGAACATTTCAAATTCTTAGTTTTCAAATTTCCCACCATGATCACTTCTTATAGATGCAATGTTACAATTTTTCTTATTTTGAATAACCTTTGTAAGTTTCCTAAATGCATGAAAGACATCATTCTTATGAGCAAGGAATAGAGTCCATGTATATCTAGAGTAATCATCCACAATCACAAAAGTATAGTAATTACTCCTAAAGCTCATAGTTCTTGATGGTCCAAAAAGATCCATATGCAAAAGTTGTAAATGTCTAATAGTATAAACAACATTTTTAGCTTTGAAAGAGACCTTTACTTGTTTATCCTTTTGATATGAATCACAAAGTTTATTTTTCTCAAAATTGAGCTTTGGTAGAACAATTACTAAATCTTTAGAAACAAGTTTGTTTAGGTGATCCATATGAATGTGGCCAATTCTCCTATGCCATAGCCATGAATCACTCTCTTTACTCATAAGACATCTTGCATTTTGAGAGGTAATATCATCAAGATTAATCATATATATGTTATCAATTCTATGACCAATAAACTTAACTTGCTTATCATCCTTACCTTCAATTATGCAACAATTAGTGTCAAAGATAACTCGATTTCCCTTGTCACACAATTGACTTATGCTCAGCAAGTTATCTTTGAGTCCTTCTACATATAAGACATTATAAATTGAAATAGAGGGAATCTTACTAACTTTTCCAACTCTAAGAATCCTTCTTTTGTTATTGTCCTCATATGTGATATGACCATGCTTCTTAGGTACAAGAAATGAGAACTTGGAGCCATCACCCGCCATGTACTTGGAGCATCTACTATCAAGATACCAACTTGAGCTATTGGTCTTTAAGCACACCTACAACACACATTCAAAATTTAACCTTTGGTACTCAAATTTTCTTAGATCCTTGTGTGTTAATTTTAGGCGAGGTGCCCTTAGGGACCCAAACCACTTTAGTCCCAACCTTAGTGTTCAAGTTCTTCCTAACACTACATGTTGAGGTACTATGCCCTTTCTTCCAACAATGAAAGCATTTGATAAAGGGGCTACTTGATGTACTTGAGGAAAGAAAGAGACTCATGAGAAACTTTTGTTGGTTATTGGGATTATACCCTAAACCAGCTTTTTGAAAAACATATCTTTGTTTTCCTAACAGTACATTTAAGTTGTCTCATCCAAAAGTAACTTTTGCAAGAGTGTTTTTCAAATCTTCAATTTCATTTTCAAATGCTTTACATGGTGAGCAAGATGAGGGTGTGGGTGCATTATCAATGTGAAGAGCAAATCATGTATGATGAGTTAGCATCAATAAGTCCTAAGGTCTTATTTTTAATTTTGAGCTCATTAATCTCCTTGTTTAAAATAGAAACTTTATTTACTAATAAGGAAATTATTTTGTTAGAAGATAAAACCATTTTAGTGAGCCTCATGGATTCATTATGCAATTCTTCAAATGCATCTTGCAATTCATCATAGGAAGGTGAAGAGTCTAGGTTAGAAAAAGTTACCTCGGTGTCACATTCTTCTTCTTCCTCTCCTTTAGCCATAAGGCATAGATGAGCTTCCTCATTGTCTGAGCTATCGATGGAGTCCATGTCATTGTAATCCCAAGCAATGCAAGCTCTCCTTCATTTCTTTTCTTTGGAGGGTCTCTTTTCAAATTTTTCCATTTTCTTTTGATAGATGGGACATTCAATCTTCATGTGTCCTGGCTTTCTGCATTCATAGCATGATGGAGGGGTTGAGGTTCCTTCCCCTTTGTGATAGGTCATATTTTGAGGGAAAGGTCTTATTTGAAGTCCTTTCTTCTTGAGAAATATTCCAAATTTTCTTACAAGGAGACTAAGATTCTCTTCACTTAGCTCTGGATTTTTTATACCATTTCCATTATTTTCATCATCATCTTTAATTGTGGATGAGGTGGCTTTGAGTGCAATTCCCCTTTTCTTCTTATCATGCTCCTCATTTTGATTGAGACTATTTAGCTCCAACTCATGCTCTTGAAGCTTCCCAAATTGAGTGGCCAATGTCATTGTTGATAGATTCCTTAACTCTACAATAGCCGTCACTTTGGGTTGCCAATTCCTATTCAAACACCTCAAAACTTTGTTAATAAGATCTTTGTTAATACCCAATTTTGTCCATAAAATTTTATTTTTGTTGCTTAATTAAGGACTAATAATTTTACGTTAAATGATGCTTAATGTTAATGTTTTGAATACTTTTTTTTCAAATTTTATTTATTTCTATTTTTATGTGGATCACTACTTTTTCTGATTTGTGCAAATAAATAAATAAAATAAAAAATAAAAAATAAAAATAAAAATAAAAAATAAAAATAAAAATAAAAAAGAAAACAAAAGGAAAACAAAATAGAAAAGAAAAAACTAAAAAAAAAATCAATTACACATGTAGCTATAGTAGTAGTTGTTCAACCTAAAGTCTTTACATTCTTCCATCTTTGCAGAAAGCCATAGCCTCTTCAAGTCCTATCTACAACATTTAGCAAACCCAAGAACATGAGCCACATCCACCTTGGTCCTCCCACTCTATACATCTTCTTTGCCCAACAAATTTCCAAGCGAGGAAGCGTGAAACAAGTTCTGCAACAACTTGGATGAATAAAAAACGTGAAGGAAGAAAGCATCAGGGGATGGGGAAGAGTGAAGGTTGTGAGATAGAGAAGCAAAGTACAAAAATGGAAATTGAGGAAAGACTCAAGCCTGGTTCAACCTCTGCAACACTCAAGCTCCTTTAGTCCCAAGGACAAAGCAAAGGATTCATCTCAATACTAGATTTTCTCCTATAAATACCAAAGCAGGGCAGAAAGAAAAAAGAATGGAAGAAAAAACATAAAGAGCCTGAAAGAACAAACACCTCCAACGTGCCTCAATCCCATAGCAAACCCGGACCCTCAACAACCACTATTCTTGCTATCTTTCACTAACAAAAAAGGGACCCTCTGCCACACACAAACCACCCTTCTCATTTGCCATCTTCCTTCACAAGATCCATCCCCATGTCCAAACCACCATCCACACCCACTTCATCCATCTCCTCCAACCTTCACCATCAATAACCTTCTTCCACCACAACCACCATAGTCCCCACGTTCCAAACTTCCATCCACAACCACTTGCATAATAAAAATCACCAAAACTACCACAACTCACGGACTCACCATCATAAAAAGAGCAAGCCCAACTACACAAAATAACAATTCTATACCCATCCCAACACACTCAAACAACCTCACCCATCCAAGCCTAGAAATTTCCATCCTCTTCAACCCCACCTCGACAAAACCAATGCCAACCTCCATAGCCACCATATACCCAATAAACAAAAAAAAAAAAAAAAAAACAAAGCCACACTCAATGACCCAAACTTAAAAATCAGATAGAACAGAGAGGAAGGTGAAGGAAAAGCTAAAGGGTAGAGGTTTTTCTTTAGTTTTCCAGCAAGACCCACCATCCTACCACCTGAATCAGAACCCAAAAACTCTGCCAAATCTACCACCCACACCGTCAACCACTATCTCTGGACAAGATCACGCCTCTCTTGTTTCACTAGCCAGCAATTGTGCACTGCCACACAGTGTCGTGAGCTACCTCTGCTCAAAACACGAAACAACCACCGTCCCTATAACCCCCACGGCTGGCTGTCCACCCAGATCTACCAGAGCCACTGCACCGCACCGATGTCATAGAAAGACACCGCCCCTGAACGTCGTCCTCTACGCAGGAACCGCACACCACCGCGATCTGCGCTGCCAAGACCCACCGGTGTCTTCAAGGTGCTAGCTCTATGCCTGAACCATCATGCCACCTAGCCACCGCCAAGCCCCGATGTGCCTCCATCCAGACCGCTATAGTACTGGAGCCACACCGCTCCAACATGCCGTTGCAACTCCCTCCTCTATCCGTCACCACCGCACCTGCCATTCCTTTGTCGTTGGCAACCTCGAAACCCCCTTTTTCTATGTTTCGATTTTTCATTTCCAAAGACTAAAAGTCTATGTCTGTCATTTACTTGTTGATTTTATTTTATTTTATTATTTTTTTGTGATAATCTATTAAAAAAAACTTTGATGTGCTTTGGGTTAAGAGAGTTTATTCAAATTAAAGAAATGGGTCAAGATTCTCACTATAAAATGAAATTGTTTTATTTAAAGTAAAAATAAAAAAATAAAAAAAATAAAAAAACATAAAAAAAGAAAAAAATGACAAAATAAAAAATGATAAAATTTCAAAAAAAGTGTTGAAAATAAATTTGTGGGTTGGTTTGACTTGAATTTGGTTTATCTTTATCTCTTTATATATTTATTTAGTTTCTTGCATCATTATTATGCCAATTGACATATTACTTGAATTAATCCACTATTCTCAATTTGTTTTGAATGCTTTAAACTTTTTAGTTAGTTAAAATTAACCAACTCACATTTATTTTCTAAAGAATCACGTGACTTTGAGTACTCACTGCACCAGGAAATACGTAGGAGCAAAAATCTATTTTTGTCATGCCAAAATTAAATTTTTGCAATTTGGTTGTTTCTTTATTTTTTTTAAAGTTACAATGTTTTTAAGAGAGGTAAAATAAATATATTTGAGATTATTAAATTTGCATAACGAACTTAAGGTACCGGCCTTGGAATGGGCAGTGTAGAGTGCTAATACCTTCCCTACCTGTAATCGATTCCTAAATCCAAACTCATTTTTCAAAAGACCAGTTTTCCTAATTAAAGAGTTTTTCTAATGTTTTTGCAATTGAAATAAACATTAGTGACGATGATGTGTGTGAAATAACATCATGTTTTGTTCTTGTTTTGCATGCATTCTTGAGCATTTTAGGCATTTCAGTTTCCCTTTTGGTTTGTTTTTTCCTTAGTTCGGACAACCGCGGTGTTTTTGATGTTCTTGTGTAGGATTAATGTTGAATTAACATTGGATTGAATGGAATGCTTGCATGTTTGAAGTGCTTAATAGATAGCAAAAAGGTGCAGAAAGACCATTCCAGAGGGATCCACGGCCTGCTTGTGGATTAAACCACGGTCATGGATCGAGCAGTAACTCGAAGAAGCAAAAGAGAAATTTCAGAGAATTCCACGGCCTGGCCGTGGGATGATCCACGACCTAGCCGTGGAATGATCCATGGCCATGGAATTCTGACAGCAAGATCCACGGCTAGCCCATGGAATGATCGACAGCCGTGGATCGCAGTGCGCAGTAATTTTTAAGTTTTTATTTTTATTTCTTTTGGGAACTTTTTAGCCAATTAAAACCCTAGGTTATAAATAGATGTTCTGAATATAATTAAGGGGGTTCTAATTTGGTTTTGGGAGGAGGCACATTGGAGGCTTTGGTTCTTGATCTTTCTTCGCTCTTCTCTCTTGGATTACGGGTTTGGATGTTTAAGAACATGTTTTCTGATTCCTTCTTCTCTATGTCTAAGTAGTTTCTTTTGTTTCTAGGATTGGGCAATGCCCTTTGATACATTGATAATGATTAATTGACGTTGTTTCCCCTTTTATTGATCTTGAATGTTCTTTGATTCAATTCTTATTGCTCTTATTCATGTGAATTTGCTGGCCACTTATTTGCATCACATAGGCATTTAGGGACGTACTGAGAGGTGAACCTAGGTGTTGAAACTATAAGAATTGAACTTAAGGTCTAAATCACGAGAATAGTTTTAGTATTTCGAGGATTCAATGAATTACCTTAAAGCGTAATGAGTTCAATTTAAATTCAATTACCACGAGAGTAGGAATTGGTTTAATTAGGCACGGATCTTGTATCTTGAGAAAGAACATTAACTAATTTAGGGTAACACTTTCAATTGAATTTCAGATTTAATAAAAGGGTTGTCAATTAGGATTTGTCTTGTATCATTGTGGTACCCCAATCTTGGAAGCTTTCTTGAATTTAAAAAACCCCTTCTTGATAACTTGCTATTTTTGTTCTAAATTCTGCACTTTGATTTTTATTTAATTGCTTGTTACTACGCTCTTCTTAATAAACAATCATATTCCCTTTTGTTTAATTGAATTGAATTAATTAATTAATTGGTATTCATAGACACAGTCCCTGTGGATTCAATCTTTTCATAACTTGACGACGAAACCGTACACTTGTGAATTTCACGCACCAAGTTTTTGGTGCTGTTGCCAGGGACTGTGTTTTTCTTGAATATTAATTTAATTTTTAATTTAATTATTTTAAACCTTTTTCTTTTATTTGGTTCTTACGTTCTTGATTTCTCTTTGACTCTCTGCAGGTAATTTCTCTTGTTTATGCAAAGTACTAGACGTTCTGGGACTCTTATTGAAGCAGATCCTGAAATTAAAAGAACTTTACGTAGAAAGAGAAGACAACAAAGGCAAAGAGCAAGAGAAATATCAGAACCAACACTTGTCATGGAAGCAGCTGAGGATAATAAACCATTGAAAGAGTATGCAGCTCCTAATGCTCGGGGTTTGCGATCTGGAATTGCTCGGTCAAATATTGAAGCTAGGCACTTCACCATACCTCCTGCCTAACTGTCTATGATAAGGCAGAACCAGTTTGGAGGATTACCGTCAGAGGATCCTAATGATCATATGGATATGTTCTTGGAGTTCTGTGAGACCCTCAAGATCGAAGGCGCCTCTGTTGATGCTATTTGTCTCTGCCTGTTTCCATTATCTTTGAGAGATCAAGCTAGAGCTTGGTTGAAGTCCGTTCCAGCTGAGACGATAACTACTTGGGACCAATTGGAGCAAGCCTTCTTGGACAAATTCTTTCCACCTTCCAAGACTGATTATCTAAGGACCCAAATCACAAGCTTTGTTCAGAAAGATGGCGAGTCATTGTCAGAAGCTTGGGATAGATATAAGGCTTTGCTGGAAGCTTGCCCACACCACAGGTTAGAGAAGTGGTTGATTGTCCACACCTTCTACAATGGTTTAGAATATTCTTCGAAGGTGTCTCTTGACTCCGCAGCTGGTGGAGCTTTGATGAATAGAAGGCTTACAGAAGCTTATGGGATAATTGAGAGTGTAGCTTCAAATAATCACCAATGGGCTAATGAAAGAGGCCACAACCCGAGAAAGATTTCGGGAGGTAAGTTTGAGGTAGATGGTGTTGATTTAATTATGTCAAAGTTTGATTCTTTGAATAAACATTTTGACATGCTTGAGAAAGCTCATGTTAATGCCATAGGTGCCTCTAACAATTTTTGTGAGATTTGTGGAGCACAGGGACATATAAGAGCTGAATGCCAAGTTGGAATTGGATCTTCGCATGGTGCACTGGTGGAGCAAGTGGAATCATGCCATAATTTCCATGACTTCAACCAAAAGGCGAGGAATGATCCGTATTCTCAAATTTACAACCCTGGTTGGAGGTCACATCCTAACTTCTCTTACCAGAATAGTCAGTACCAAGCTGGGCAAGGTAATGCTAAACCCTCTTCTGGAGTCCCACAGGTACAGAAATCTAGACTTGAGTCTCTTCTTGAGAATTTTGTTGAGAGCCAGTCTAAGCAAAATGAGGAGTTTAGGCACCATGGGCAAGTTATGACTGAGGCAATTAAAGAGTTGTCAGCTAAGGTTGACAATTTAGCTATTCATAATAAGATGTTGAAAACCTAGATTGCCCAACAAGCAAGCACTTCTCTTAGGCAGCAAGGTAAGTTTCCTGGTCAACCTGAAGTCAACCCAGGCAATGAACATTGTAAAGCTGTGAGTTTGAGGAATGGAAAGAAAGTAGGGGATTCCTTGGGTAAGGGGGAGAGTGAAAAAGATAAGGGAATTGAGGAAAAAGAGACTAAGGCACAACCCTTAGAAGAGGAGGAAACTACTGAGAAGGTGTCTAAGTATGTACCTCCTGAACCTTACCAACCCCCAATTCCCTTCCCTCAAAGACTTGCTAAGGCGAAGTTAGACAGGCAGTTTGGGAAGTTCTTAGAGGTTCTTAAGAAATTGTACATTAATGTACCCTTCACTGAGGCGTTAAAACAAATGCCTACCTATGCTAAATTTCTTAAGGATATTTTGTCTAACAAGAGAAAGCTAGAGGAATATGAGACAGTAGCTTTAACTGAGGAGTGTAGTGCTTTAATTCAAAATAAATTGCCTCCTAAGCTAAAAGATCCAGGTAGCTTCTCTATTCCTTGTTTGATTGGTAACACTAGTTTTGATAAAGCTCTGTGTGATTTGGGGGCTAGTGTCAGTCTTATGCCCCTTTCTGTGTGTAAGAAGTTAGAGGTGGGTGAGCTAAAACCCATAATAATCTCACTTCAATTAGCAGATCGGTCTGTCAAATACCCCATAGGCATCTTGGAGGATGTTCCCATTAAGGTTGGTAAGTTTTACATGCTAGTGGATTTTGTTATGCTTGATATGGAAGTTGATGCTACAATGCCGATCATACTTGGGCGTCCATTCCTTGCCACTGGAAGGGCGATCATTGATGTCCATAAAGGAAAATTGACTTTGCGATTGAATGATGAGGAAGTAGTTTTTGATGTTTTCAATTCTAAAAATAATTCTAATTCCTTAAATTCATGTAATCGCATAGATGCTACTAATGTTGTGGATAGTGTTATGCTTTCAGGTGTACAGGAATCAGTGGCTGAGGCTATACTAGAAAATACTTTGCCCAAGGGTACCACAAAATTTGAGAAGTCCAAGCCCTGCATGAAAGGACCTAAGAAGCAGAATGACAAGTGTGTCGAGAAGTGTGAATTTAAACTCGGGGATAAAGTTCTTGTTAATAACTCGCTTCTACGTTTCTGTCCTAGTAAGTTATGGTCAAAATGGTCAGGACCATATGAGATTGTTTGAGTTTTATCCTACAGTGTGCTTGCAGTGAAGAAAGAAGGCCATAAGCCTTTCATGATAAATGGCCAGAGAGTGAAACACTTTGAAGGAGTGGGGACTGAGCACTACTCCATTGACGTCACCTAAGCACAGAAACCAGACCAAAGTCAAGCTAATGACTTTAAACAAGCGCTTCTTGGGAGGCAACCTAAGTTTCTTTATTTTTTATTTTTCTTTTATTTCTTCTTTTTCTTTTGACTTTGTGTGTTGGATTACTGGTTTGATCTTTATCTTATGGATCTTGTTTGGGTTTGACCCTTTTTGAAGCTCAAATTAGAAGAAGAGTGCAGTCAAAAGGTTCCACACCCAGCTCATGAAAAATTCCATGGCCATGGATTGAACACCAGAAGTTTTTCCACCACCGCAATGAGTTCTTTTCTATTATCCCTTCTCTTGTTTTAGATTTTTACATTGGGGACAATGTAAGTTCTAAGCTTGGGGGGTATTTTTGTATTTTCATATTTTTATTTTCATTAGTTTCATGCATTTTAATGTCTTGTTTTGCATTGCATTTTTATGTTGCATTTTCACACCATCATTTCTCTTGGGTTTTTGGTTGAACTTATGCCCCTCTCTTGAGGATTTTGAGATGGTATTGATTTGGAACCCAATTTGTTGATTCTTGTGGTAGGCAACAGGCATTGTTTTAATTGATAGTAGGGGTGATCTTTTGATAGTTGATAATTAGCATAATGTTCTCTGAATTTATGCTTTTCATTGATTTGTAAACCTCTAAATATGAGTTTTGAGCCTATATGGGACTTATGCACTATATGATTTTTGTTCCCATTCTTTATGTTGAGTGATATTCCTCATTGATCTTGTGCTCTAGAACTTGATTTGAAATCATTTTGAGGCGAAATTTTTGGTTGCATGCTTGAATGTGATTAAGGCATTTTAGGTATTTTTCTGGCCTTCTGAAATTGTTACACTTTCATCCTCTAGTTGCCCATTTTGAGCCTATTGCATAATTATTTTTCTTGATACCTATGCTGAAACATTGTTGGTAATCATTTAGAATATTAAATGGAGCAAATTGGGCTTGAAAGTTGTTTGAAAGTTATGTTGGGAATGATATATATTTGAGCTTCCTCTTTCTCAAATGAAAAAAAAAAAAGAAAAAGAGAAACATTATGAGATGAAAGCTTGAAAAAGAGGAGAAAGAGGAGAAAGAAAAGTAAGGAAGAAAATTCTTTGAAATGTGGAGTTATGTTTTAGATTGAAAAATTGCCTTTGCTTCATTTATGTTCTATTGGATTACTTGTGTTTATTGAAAATCTTGATGAGTCCTTTGTGCAAACCTTCCTTTCTCTACCTTACCTAACATCATTCCCATGGCCCTATTACAACCCTTATAAGACCTTTTGATTCTTGCATGCATACTGATTATTAGTGAAAATTTGGTTTCTTATCAAGCATATGGAAGTGCATATATTTTGAAGGATTTTGAGCGTATTATTTTCACCCTTAAATACTTTGAGTGTGGTTAGTGGAGTGAACTTAATTCAATCAGTGAGGATGCATGATTTCTGAGAACTTAGCCTCTAATTGGACTTGATTTTGATAGCCTCTCAGATTCTTGGATTGCCTTAGCCTATTGCTTGGATAATTGTTTTCTCGGGTTCCTTATTCATTATTGTCTCCAGATCCTACATCTTGGTTTGACATTAGTTATTGCTTGGGGACAAGCAAAGTCTTAAGCTTGGGGGGATTTGATGTGTGTGAAATAACATCATGTTTTGTTCTTGTTTTGCATGCATTCTTGAGCATTTTAGGCATTTCAGTTTCCCTTTTGGTTTGTTTTTCCCTTAGTTCGGATAATTGCGGTGTTTTTGGTGTTCTTGTGCAGGATTAATGTTGAATTGGCATTGGATTGAATGGAATACTTGCATGTTTGAAGTTGGAGCTTAATGGATAGCAAAAAGGTGTAGAAAGACCATTCCAGAGGGATCCACGGCCTGCCCGTGGATTAAACCACGGCCATGGATCGAGCAGCAACTCGAAGAAGCAAAAGAGAAATTTCAGAGAATTCCATGGCCTGGCCGTGGAATGATCCATGGCCATGGAATTTTGACAGCAAGATCAACGGCCAGCCTGTGGAATGATCCACGGCCGTGGATCGCAGTGCGCAGCAGTTTTTAAGTTTTTATTTTTATTTCTTTTGGGGGCTTTTTAGCCAATTAAAACCCTAGGTTATAAATAGACATTCTGAATACAATTAGGGGGTTCTAATTTGGTTTTAGGAGGAGGCATATTGGAGGCTTTGGTTCTTGATCTTTCTTCCCTCTTCTCTCTTGGATTACGGGTTTGGATGTTTAAGAACATGTTTTCTGATTCCTTCTTCTCTATGTCTGAGTAGTTTCTTTTGTTTTTAGGATTGGGAATGCCCTTTGATACATTGATAATGATTAATTGACATTGTTTTCCCTTTTATTGATCTTGAATGTTCTTTGATTCAATTCTTATTGCTCTTATTCATGTGAATTTGCTGGCCACTTATTTGCATCTCATAGGCATTTAGGGATGTATTGAGAGGTGAACCTAGGTGTTGGAACCATAAGAATTGAACTTAAGGTCTAAATCATGAGAGTAGTTTTAGCCTTTCAAGGATTCAATGAATTACCACAAAGCGTAATGGGTTCAATTTAAATTCAATTGCCACGAGAGTAGGAATTGGTTTAATTGGGCACGGATCTTGTATCTTGAGAAAGAACATTAACTAATTTAGGGTAATTCACCTTCAATTGAATTTCAGATTTAATAAAAGGGTTGTCAATTAGGATTTGTCTTGTATCATTGTGGTACCCCAATCTTGGAAGCTTTCTTGAATTTGAAAAACCCCTTCTTGATAACTTGGTATTTTTGTTCTAAATTCTACACTTTGATTTTTATTTAATTGCTTGTTACTACGTTCTTCTTAATAAACAATCATATTCCCTTTTGTTTAATTGAATTGAATTAATTAATTAATTGGTATTCATAGACACAGTCCCTGTGGATTCAATTTTTTTATTACTTGACGACGAAACTGTACACTTACGGATTTCACGCACCAGACAACTCCATTGATTTTCAAAATCTTATCTTTTTTGGTCGTCTTGTTGCGATCCCAGTTGTGACAGATGGCGACTCCATTGGGGAACAAGGAGAATTAGGCCTGTTGTTATTAGTTTTGCTAATTTGTAATAATCTCTATTTATTTATTTTACCCCCTTTTGTCTTTATTTTGTTTTCTTATTTGTTTGTAAATATATTTTTTTTATCTAATTTTTTTATGTAAGTTTCTGATGGTGTTATCATGTGTTTACTTTGATGCTCATAATCGATTTGTATATATTTTTTAATATTTTGTGCTTAATTATTGAAACCCTAGGGTGGATGATTACTCGCTGGCTGTTGTATGTATATTTTTGCAGGTTGGGGTAGTTTTATTTTTTAAAATTTTTGTACAGGTTTTTATGTTCCCTCACAGACATCACTATCAATTACCTCACACTTTTTGGGTTCTGTACTCGAGTCTGTACGAACCCGAGGAGTAGGAAGGGTCTCGACTTTTGTTATTAAGGAGCTTTATGCTCACTGGACATTTATTGAGATACCACTCAAATTGTTACTAATATCATGGACTAGTCATATTGAGAGGTTTTATTCCTACTTGTGATTAATTCATGAATTGGGTCCTTGTCTTTCGAGATGGGGGTAATCTGGGGACCATGACTTTTTAGAAGTTTAGATTTGTCTTGAGAAACCTTGAACTAATAGATTAAATATAATGGTTGCCATCCAACCCTTAGGTTCTAACTAACTAGAACCAGAAGGGAGCATATTTCTTCTTTATCTAACCATTCCTAATGTCGTTCATTCTTGCCTTTTAAAAAAGAAAATCAGCATTGTAAAAAAAATAAATAAAAGATACATCTTGCATTTTCATGGCATTCCTAGTTTTTTTTTAAAAACAAACAAACATAAAATCAAAAGGATGAACAAATACATTATCTTGCATTTTCATGGCATTCCTACTCTTTTTAGAAAACAAAACAAAAAATTAGCATTAAAAAAAAAGGAAGAAAAAGATACATAATATTGTATTTTCATGACATTCTTAGCATTAAAAAAAAAAAAGATACATCATCTTGCATTTTCATGGCATTCCTAGCATTTCAAAAAACAATAATACATCATCTTGCATTATCATGACATTCATAGCATTCTTTTTTAAAAAAAAAAATCCATCTGTATAAGTAGTTAATACTTCACATACATGTATGTTGCCAACTTTGTTTAGTCAATACTAATAATTGCATATTCACATTATGTTCCTCGAGCAGAAAAGTAGACACTATAGCAGGAAAGCAGCTTCTACGACACCCTTATAGGACCTGTTCCCAAGCTAGGATCATGGATGAAATAGAAGAGTTGAAGGATGAAGTGAATTAGCTTAAAGAGCAAATGTCTAAGATGATGGAGATGCTACAATGTATAAAAATAGAAGGAGCACAGATGGGAATCCCTCAGTGGAAAACGAAGGACATTCGGTCATAGCTCTTCACCTGTTTAGTTTCGCTTCAATCCCTCTGCAATTTCAAGGCTTTAATCCTCAAGGAGTTATGATGTCACTCACCATTTACCCAAACACCACTCAACCCTCAGTCACCAGTCCTCAGGAAGCCCGGGTGCCACCATTCCCACCATATGGCCTCCTTCTCGACTATGTACCATCATTAGCCACTAATTCCCCTGATAATAGAACACCAGCAGTGACACCAACTTCAAACCCGCTAAATACTATCCAAACCCAAGTTACTCATCCAAATGCCTAAGAAACCTCACCAACACAACACCCATTCCCCCTTTTTTATCACACCATATGGTCTCTCTTTTGGCTTTGTACCACCACAAGCTACCAATCTCCCTGATAGCAGCATGCCTGCTTCAAACTCCTTGAGCACAACTTAACCATGTGCCCATTACCTTGGTACTAGTGGAACCCCACCGGTGCATCATTTTATCCCCACTTTTATGCCACAATACCGGTTGAATTCTTCTGCTAAAAATCTTTAGTCCAAAGAGAAGTTGGAAACTCTAGAAGAAAGTCTACGAGCCATAGAAAGAGCAAGTAGCTATGATCTTCTGGATACCTCAGAACTCTACTTTATCCTGAATGTGGTGATTTTCTCGAAGTTTTAAATCCCAAATTTTGATAAATATAAGGGAACCACTTGTCTAAAGAATCATATGACCATGTACATCCGCAAGATGGCTTCGCATGCTCATGATGACAAGCTATTAATCCATTTCTTAAGGCAATACAAGTATAATCTCGACATGGCTCTTGACAGATTGCAGTTACAAAATATGGCAAAGAATGATGTTGAGACTTTTAAGGAGTATGCTCAGAGATGGAGAGAAACAGCCGCTCAGGTGGAACCCCCACTGTCAGAAAAGAAAATGGTGGTTATGTCCATTAACACCCTTCAGTCACCCTTCTATTACCGAATTATTAGGAGTGTGTCTTCAAACTTCTCAGACATTGTTATCATCGGAGAAAGGTTTGAAAGTGGAATAAGAAGTGGAAAGATTACTGATAATTCTGTCGGGGCGACCAATGCAAAGAAGTTTTCAATGGTGAAAAATGAAGAAGAGACTTATATTTAATCAAAAGAAATTTACTCAAGGGAAACTTAACAAAACACCTATGAACTCTCAACCATCCTTCCAAACCTCTTTCGTACCTTACCACCCATATTTTCCCACTACTTCACCAGCTCCATATCCCCAACCTTACCATCCATATGTTGCCACTGCTTCACAAGTTCCATATCCCCGACCTCACCACCCAATAATGCCTTACCATATGCCATCCCCCACTCAACACCAAATACCCCCTACCTTATCGCCTCAACCAACTCAACCATGGACCCAAAACCCAAACACAAACCAAAGAAGACTACCAAATAACCAAGAAAGGAAGTTTGTCCATTTTGACCCAATCTGTATGACCTACACTGAATTACTACCTCAGCTCATCTGTAACTCTCTCTTGGCTCTTCAGCCGATGAAGCCAGTGGAACTCCCATACCCAAAAGGATTTGACCCAAACGCCAAGTGCGATTACCATGCGGGGTCTGCAAGCTATTCCACAGAGAATTGCAAAGCACTAAAGTTTAGAGTGCAAGACTTAATTAATGCCAAATAGTTGAATTTCAAGTCAAATACTCCTAGTGTGGGCCACATTCCTTTACCAAATCATGGAAATCCTAGGGTCAATGCTATTAGAGAAGTGCGGTAGATGTCAAAACCCCCATGGAAGTTATTTTTAAAGAACTCTGCAAGTTTGGGATGATACAAGCCTAGGTTGAAGTGAAAATGGGCAATGATGATGAAATAATGTGTAATCTTCATAAGAATGTAGGGCATTCTATTGAAGAATGTGGTGAATTTAAACCGATCTTCCAGAATATAATGGACATGCAACAGGTGCAAATACGCCATCTGTGTGATGAGGGTGGCATAAACGTGGTTGGTGAGTATACCATTCCCTAACCTCAAGCTGAGGGGAAGAGGTTGGCTCGGTTGGCAAATCGGGAGCCTAAAGCTGAAGGGACCCCTATCTATGACATCCGACAGAGCTTCTGAAGTGTAGTGACCGCTATTGAAGATGATTAACCCATCAATTATGGTGTCAATCTAGTGTACCCTTGTTCCCTAGATACAGAGCTCAATAATTGGGAGATTGTTGATTTTCCCATGATCTTTGAAACTGATGCAAAGTAATTCTGTAATGCTAATCCTATAGTTCTGCCCTAGGCTTTAGGAAGATATGTTTTGAAAACGGGCTCATATGTTTCCATTTAAATATTCACTATCAATAAATGCATTTTCCTGCCATCTATTTTTAGTTTCTGCCCAACCATTACATAACCTTTATTCATTACCATTTTTATTTTTTATTACTTATGTGAACATCAACAAATGCAGACCTGAAAGTGATTCTCTTGAAAATGACAGTGCTATAACCCCATTATATGATTTTGACCATCCTATTAGTCATGTTGACGAGGATAAGATGACAATTGGGAACCCTCTCCTGAGCTCACAAGAGGCCAAAGAAATTTAACCCCATAAAAAGTCAACTGAAGTGATTAATTTGGGGACGGAGAAAAAAATAGTTAAAATTGGCACTTTGATGAAAGAGGATAAGTGAAGCAAGTTGGTCAAGCTCTTAGTGTGACATTTTCACATGCTCGTACCAAGACATGCCAGAGTTGGATCCGAGCATAGCTTCCCACAGAGTTCCGCTATACCCAATGTTGTGGCAAAGAAGTAGAAAGTGAGGAGAATGCATCGTGAAATATCTTTAAAGATCAAGGAGGAAGTCACCAAGCAATTGGGAGCATGATTTTTGAAAAGGAACAAATAAGCAATCACTTGGTGTGCACTATCTTTTTGTCTCGAAATTAAAGTTTTGAAAATAAGTAATTATGATTTAAAAATGAAGATTGACCATTTTTCTCTATCATTTGAAAAAAAGTAAAAATTTTACCATCTTTATTATCTCTTGTTACCCCTTTTAGCTTGAAAATTTTCTTTAAAGAACCTTGGACAAGGATCATCCCTACACTAGGGGTTGACATAAAGTAAAAAAGAAAAAGAAAAAGAAGATAATGGAAAATGAAATGACTCATAGCAAAGGAAAGGATAAAGTGAAAAAGTAAGTGAAGAGTGTTAGTGCTCTTGATAATGCTAAAGGCAATTGACAAAGCTTACTAAATATCCTTGATCTCATTCAACCCTTAAACAGTTGTTTGAGCTTTATATCCTTTCTTTCATAACCCTTAACCTTGGCTACGTTATAAGTCTCAAAAAGTCCATTATAATCAATGAAGGGTTGTTTTCATTTTCATTAACTTTAATTTTGAGACAAAATGTTCATGCTTTTTTGAGTTTGCAATTCCTTGCTCCTAAGAAAAAGGGAAAAAAGAAAGAAAAATGGCTCGCTAGGCTGAAAACCTAAAAAGGCGACCTAGGCAAAAGTTAGAGCGACCCGCTAGGTTGAAAACTCGAAAAGAGCAAACTAGGCAAAAGTTAGGGTAAAAAAAATGGTACTTGACACATCCAAAGAAGTGGAGTCACCTCAAGTCACAAACTGGGGCAGTGTGAGTTTCTTGAGGGCAAATGGGGGCAATCTGAATTTATCATGAAATGTGTTGAAACACAGAGATTTAGGCTGAACTGAGGCAATTTAAATATATGAATTCTTGTCAAGAAAAGCTCCTAATGCGTGAAAATTGGGTCGAATCATATTATTGGAAATAGACAAAAGGATGTTTAAGGTTGCATAAATGGGAAATTAGCATTGATCATCTTAGAGAGCATAACTGAAAGAACTAGAAAACTCTAATCCAACATTTCTTTTGTAAACCTTTCAATTCTAATTCCTTTTGTACTATTTTTCTTGTACTTTTCCCTTCTATAATGATAATCCCTTTTATTGCAACCCATTGTTGATTCAATATGCATTTCTCATGATAGATTTATATTGAGATGGGAAACGTGTGACAATATTGCAAAAGCATTTAGATTTGCTTGAAAGGTCATAGGAAGTGCAACAAATTTCCAATGAGAGTATTGATGAGAAAAGAAAGGATAACAGGCAAATCATAAAGCAAATTGAAGAATTTCATTACTGTTCGACCTTGATCCTACTATGGGAAAAAATCCTTAAGAGTTGTGGAACCAAGAGCGACTCAACTAAAGTTCCAATGTGTCAAAATTGCTTACTCAATTTGTTCATGAAAATTTCTATAGTAGGACATTCATTCCATCATGCATCATCTCAAGCATCACATGCATTTACAAAATTAACACCATTTCTTTTTAGTTCTCAAGGCCTTATGCCTATTGCCTTTAATTTTTGGGTCCCCATACCCATCGCTTTTATGCTTCCACGACAAGCTAGGGCCTTATGCCCATTGCCTTTAATTTCTGAGTCCCCGCACCCATTGCTTTTAGCTTCCACGGTAAGCCAGGGCCTTATACTTATTGCCTTTTAATTTTTGGGTCCCTGTACCCATCACTTTTAGCTTCCATGGCAAAGCCAGGGCCTTATGCCCATTGCCTTTTAATTTCTGGGTCCCTGCACCCATTGCTTCTAGCTTCTCTGGCAGGTCAGGGCCTTATGCCTATTGCTTTTAATTTCTAGGTCTCATACCCATCGCTTTTAGCTTCCACAGCAAGTCAGGTCTTATGCTTATTGCCTTTTCTATTCTGGGTCCCTATACCCGTCGCTTTAAGCTTCCACAGCAAGCCAGTGCCTTATGCCCATTGCCTTTAATTTTTGGGTCCTCACACCCATCACTTTTATGCTTCCACGGTAAGCCAGGGCCTTATGGTCATTGCTTTTTCCTTTTCGGGGTCCCCGTACCCATCGCTTTTATGCTTCCACAGCAATCCAGGGCCTTATGCCCGTTGCCTTTAATTTTTGGGTCCCCGTACCCATCGCTTTTAGTTTCCACGACAAGTTAGGGCCTTATGCTCATTGCCTTTTCCTTTCTGGGCCCTGCACCCTTTGTTTTTATGTTTTCGGGTCTTTGTAACCACTGTCTTTAATTTTTTGGGCCCCTGCACCCATCGCTTTAAGTTTTCTGTTAAGCTTTAGTGGATACTCAACTCTGCAAGCTTTTTACTTTTCTAGCTTTAAGTTTCTTGTCAAGCTTCGGCAAATACCTGAATCCACAAGCTTTTTTACTTTTTTGCCTTTAAGTTTTTTGTCAAGCTTCGGCGGATACCCAACTCCGCAAGCTTTCTACTTTCCTACTTTAAGTTTCGATGGATACCCGACTCCACAAGCTTTTTACCTTTCTTTTTTTAGTTTTTTGTCAAGCTTCGGCGGATACCCAGCTTCTCAAGCTTCGGTAGATACCCGACTCTGCATGCTTTTTTTACCTTTCTTGTCTTTAAGTTTTCTGTCAAGCTTCAGCGGATACCAGGCTAAGCTTTCTTACCCATTTGTCAAGCTTTGGCAAATACCCGACTATGCAAGATATTTACCTTTCTTGTCTTTAAGTTTTCTATCAAGCTTCAGCGGATACCCGACTCCACATGCTTTCTTACCCTTTTCTCAAGCTTCGGCAGATACTCGGCTTCGTAAGCTTTTTTACCTTTCTTACTTTTAAGTTTTCTGTCAAGTTTCAGCAGATACCAGACTTTGCAAGCTTTTTACTTTTCTTGTTTTAATGTCCGTTGCATTTTGCATCAATCTACACATTCTATAAAAAAAGGAGAGGAAAATGAAAATTTTCATGGACAACATTGAATCAATTCTTTTACTTTCCAATTTATTTAAATACAAAGCAAAGTGGGACAGCTGTTGATACCCAATTTTGTCTATAAAAAAAATATTTTGTTGTTTAATCAATGACTAATAATTTTGTGTTAAATGATGCTTAATTACAATGTTTTGAATACAGTTTTTTCAAACTTTATTTATTTCTATTTTTATTTGGATCACTACTTTTTTTTATTTGTGCAAAAATAAATAAATAAAAAAACAAAAAGGAAAATAGAAAAAAGAAATAAAAAAAATCAATTACACACGTAGCTACAGTAGTAGCTGTTCAACCTCAAGTCTCCGCATCCTTACATCTTTGTAGAAAAGCCATAGCCTCTGCAAGCCCTATCTGCAGCATTTAGTAAACCCAAGAACATGAGCTACATCCACCTTGGTCCTTCCACTCCATACATCTTCTTTAACTAACAAATTTCTAAGTGAGGAAGCATGAAACAAGTTTTGCAACAACTTGGATGAATAAAAAAACATGAAGGAAGAAAGCACCAGGGGATGGGGAAGAGTGAAGGTATTGAGACAGAGAAGCAAAGCACAAAAATGGAAATTGAGGGAAGACTCAAGCCTGGTTCAACCTCTGTAACACTCAAGCTCCTTTAGTCCCAAGAACAAAGCAAATGATTCATATCAATACTAGATTTTCTCTAATAAATACCAAAGCAGGGTAGAAAGAAAAAAGAATGGAAGAGCAAACACAGAGAGCCAAAAAGAATAAAAACCTCTAACGTGCCTCAATCCCATAGTAAACCTAGACCATCAACAACCACTATTCTTGCTATCTTTCATTCATAAAAGACCCTCTACCACACACAAACCACCCTTCCCATTTGCCATCTTCCTTCACAAGATCCATCCCCATGTCCAAATCTTCATCCACAACCATTGCATCCATCACCTCCAACCTTCACCATCAATAACCTTCTTCCACCATAACCACCATAGTCCCCATGTTCCAAACTTCCATCCATAACCACTTGCACAACAAAAATCACCATAAGCGCCACAACTCACGGACTCACCATCACCAAACAGAGCAAGCCCAACTACACAAAACAACAGCTCTATACCCATCCCAACACACTCAAACAACCTCATGCATCCAAGCCTAGAAATTTCCATCCTCTTCAACCCCACCTCAGCAAAACCAATCCCAACCTCCATAGCCACCATATACCCAATAAATAGCACAAAAAAAAAAAAACAAACAAAGCCACACTCAATGACCCAAATTTAAAAATTAGAGATAACAAAGAGGAAGGTGAAGGAAAAGCTAAAGGGGAGGGGTTTTTTCTTTGGTTTTCCAGCAAGACCCACCAACCATCTTGCTACCTGAAGCAGAATCCAGAAACTCTGCCAGATCTACCACCCACACCGTCAACCACTATCTCTAGCCAAGCTCATGCCTCTCCTGTTTCACCTGACAGCAACCGCGCGCTACCCACCGTGTCACGAGCTACCTCTGCCCAAAACACGAAATAATCACTGCCCTCATAGCCCCCATGGCTGGCTGTCCACCCAGATTTACCAGAGCCACTACAACGCGCTGACATCTCAAAAAAGCCACCGCCCCTAAACATCGTCCTCTGCGCAGCAACCATGAGCCACTGCGATCTGCGCTACCAGGACCCATCGGTGCCGTCGAGGCTCCTGCTCCATGCCTAAACTGTCGCGCCGCCCAGCCACTGCCAAGCCCCGACGTGCCTCCATCCAGACCGCTATAGTACTAGAGGCACACTGCTCCAACGCGCCGTTGTAACTCCCTCCTCTGTTCGTCACCACCGCACCTGCCATTGCTTTATGGTTGGCAACCTTGAAACTCCCTTTTTCTATATTTCATTTTCTCATTTCCAGAGTCCAAAAGTCTCTGTCTTTCATTTACTTGATGATTTTATTTTATTTTATTATTATTTTTATGTGATAATCTATTTAAAAAAAGTTTGATGGCTTTGGGTTAAGAGACTTAGTTCAAATTAAAGAAATAAGTCAAGATTCTCACTAAAAAATGAAATTATTTTTTTAAAGTGAAAATAAAAAAAATACATAAAAAAAGAAAAAATGATAAAATAAAAAATGATAAAATTTTAAATAAAAATGATGAAAATAAATTTGTGGGTTGGTTTGACTTGAATTTGGTTTATCTTTATATCTTTGTTGATTTATTTAGTTTCATGCATCATTATTATGCCAATTGACATATTACTTGAATTAATCCATTGTTCACAATTTGTTTTGAATGCTTTAAACTTCTTTTTAGTTAGTTAAAATTAACCAACTCACATTTATTTTTTAAAGAACTACGTGACTTTGAGTTCTCCACTACACTAGGAGATATGTAGGAGCAGAAATCTATTTCTATCAAGTCAAAATTAAATTTTCACAATTTAGTTGTTTCATTTTTTTTTAAGTTACAATGTTTTTAAGAGAGGTAAAATAAACATATTTGAGATTTTTAAATTTGCACAACTAACTTAAGGTACTATTCTTGGAACGGGAAATGTAGAGTGCTAATACCTTCCCTACTTGTAATTGACTCTCGAATCCAAACTCATTTTTCAAAAGATCAATTTTTCTAATTGAAGAGTTTTTCTAATTTTTACCTAATTTAAATAAACATTTGTGGCGAATCCATTGATTTTCAAAATCTTATCTTTTTTGGTCCTCCCATCGCGATCCTGATTGCGACAATCCTCATTAGGAAAAGTTTTTCCTAATGAAGTAAGATGATTTATAATATAAGTGAATCTTTTTTGTATTTCTTGAATGCTTTCTCTTTGGTTCATTCTAAACAGTTCATATTCATGAGTGAGAGTGTTTATTCTTGATCGTTTTACCTCACTTGTGCCCTCATGGGTTACTTATAAGGTATACTACATTTCTTGAGCGGTCTTACAATTTAACACCCTAAAGAATTCATCATACCCTAAGGATATGGTAATGATGTTCTTGGTTCTCAAATTATATTAAACCTTCTTTTTATCCTCATCGATCCATTCACTCTTGGTGTATTGATTCTTACACCATCAACTACACGTGTAGGAATAAAGGCACCATTTTCAATGGCATCCCACACATCCAAATCAATGGCTTCAATAAAAACTTTCATCTTTTATTTCCAATAGGCATAACCATCTTCATTGAAATAAGGGGATTTATTTATAGAACAACTTTCGAAAGAAAAACTGTTTGAAGCCATCACTTCTCTGGAAGAGGCTCTGTAATTAATTATATTAAGGTTGTAATCGATTACATCCTGCCCAGAAAGGCAAGAACACATTCTAAGAGCCATATAATCGATTACTTGGACTTTGTAATCGATTACATCAAGTTTGACAATAGCCAATGACTATTTTCTTAGCATTTAATGTTCCCTTTAACACACCCAACACCTCATTTGATAAAAAATAGTATAAATATATGTCTTGGGTCATCATTAATGGCTAACCAATAACTTGAAACATATTTCTATCACTCTAATCTGAGAATCAATCTTTCAAACTCTTATTGCTCTGCTTTTTCAAATCACTTGAGATATTCTTAAAGAGCATTGTAGGACTTCAATTTGTATTAACTACTTTTGTGAGAGTTTCATCTTATATACACTTCAATTCTTTGTAAAAAGGGTAAAGCATCCCTCTAAATTGTAAAAGGTGAGGCATCCCTTGAAGTTGAGGCTCAAGTACAAAGGGTGAGGTATCCCAAGGTGTCGTGAGTGCTCTATTGTGTAAAGGTTGCAAGCACCTGTTGAAGCTTGAAGATTTAGTAAAAAATCTCGAGTGATTGCTTGAGAACTAGACGTAAGCCACAAGTGGATTAGTGGCTGAATCAGGATAAATCTTGTGTTTGATCTTCTAAACTCAGCTCTTTTACATTTGTGTTTATTTTATATGCATGCTTGAATACTCTCTATTTTGGTTAGCTTAATTGTGAGTGAAAATATTCTATCTTCTTTATTTATTCATATCTATCAATCAATAGTTTCAACGAAAATCGATAAGTAAGTGTTTTGTGAAAATATTTTATAAACTCAATTCACCCCTTCTTGCATATTGAGGCCACTTGGTAACAAGTCACAAAACATTCTAATTTTTTTTTCCAAACAAACTATATAAAATTGAGAGAGAGCTGACCTGAGCTGTAGTTGTAAAATTGAGAGAGAGCTATGAGATTGAGAATTGAGAATAAGCTAGAATGACCTGAGAGATAGAGAGCTGAGAATGTGCTAGAGCGACCTGAGAGATGAAGCGAGAACAAACTGAGAGATTGAGCGACAACGAGGTGAGAGATAGAGCGAGAATGAATGAGAACGAGGTCAGAGATGAAGGGAGAACATACCAGAACAAGCTCAGAGATGGATGGAGAATGAACCAGCATAAGCTGAGAGATGGAGATGAGAGAACAAGATGAGAGATGGATATGAGAGATCAAGGTTTGAAAGGGAGCGAGAGAATTAGGTTTCTGAGTTGGAATTAGATATTTAGGTAGAAATGTTAGAGACAGAAACACTCCATCTCTATCTATAAAAAAAATTATTAATTAAATAATATATATAATTTAGAGCTGGAACACATCTATCTCTAATATATATTTGACTTTTTTAAAACATTTATTTGGCTAAATAGAGATGGAGTTAGAGACAAAAAATTTAGAGATAGATAAATTCTTTCTCTAAATTTTGTCTCTAAGCATATTTGACTTTTTAAAACATCACATTGACCGAAAAAAGATGGAATTAGAGACAGAAAAATCTGAGACGAATAAATTTTGTCTCTAAGTATATTTGACTTTAAATTGACCAAATAGAAATGAAATTAGAGACAAAAAATTTTGAGATGGATCAATTCCATCTCTAAATTCCATCTCTAAGTTTTAAATTTTATTTTTCCTCTCTAATTCATCAAATTCGTCTCTGTTTCCATCTCTAAATCAGATTTTTCTAGTAGTGTTGATTCCCTTGTTTGTGAGGAGGAAACTGACAAATTTTCCTGCCTGAACCCCAAACACACACTTCTCTGGGTTCAACTTCATGTTATACTTTCTTAACTGATCGAAGCATTCGAAGAGGTCAAAATAATGGTCTTTGTTGACGGGGGTCTTGGCCATCATATCATCGACATAAACATCAACATTCCTACCAATCTGTTCCTTAGAAATCTTGTTCATTAGTCGTTGATAAGTTGCTCTGGCAATTGTAGACAAAAAGCCATTACTTTGTAGCAAAAGTTCCCAAATTCGGTGATAAAGGCGGTCTTTTCCTTATCATCTGGATGCATTCAGATTTGGTTGTACCCAGAGTATGCATCCATAAAACTCAAAAACTGGTAACCGGAAGGTGATTTTCTGGCCAGAGAATCTGTGAATGGTCCTGGTCGTAAACCTATCATTATGGCATGTAAAGACAAAACAAGATTAAGATCCCTGATCTGGATCGCCTCTTCTCCAAACCTCCTCATGAACTCCTTGAGGGATTCGTCCTGACCTTGCCTTAAGTTAATAAGGCTGGTCGAGGTCTTCTAATAAGTCCTGCTAGTAGAAAAATGGTTAAGAAATTTGATTGACAATTCTAAAAAACCATAAATTGAACCTGCTTCAAGGCTTGAGAACCACAGTAGTGTAGATTTCTTTAGAGTCGTTAGGAAAGCCCAAAATTTAGTCAGATCAGTTCCCCTATTCAAGAGCATCATTGAATTGAACATTGTAAGATGCTCTTGCAGATCAATTGTTTCGTCATAAAGCTCCATCGTCAAAAGTATGAAATCGTCCGAAAGGAGAATAAACATTATGAAATCAGGGAAAGGATAATCAGCAATGAGTGGAGGATAGTTTTTCTCTATCCATCATTCGAGGAACGCTCAGTTATTGGCAAACTTCCCTATTTAGAGTACCTTCTTCAGCCACTCTTTGCATTTCCCGCTCCTCATTCACCCTTCCAGGTTTCGTATGATGTTAGCATCTGTTTGCTATTTGGTCAATTTGGTTGTTCATGTCCCTAATAACCTGCATTAGCATTTTCATTTTGCCTTTGGATGAACTTCCACCTGGATTTAAATGGCAATAAACGGGGTGAGAAACTATATTTCTCAGTATGAGTAACCAAAACCAGCAGTCTAAACATCTGAAAATGAATAAACCTAACTTAAACTGATAATCATACTAAAATGCATTGCATAAGAACCATTATAAAACTTTCTTTCTCTATGTAATGTTCCTAAGCAATTCTATACTTCTGATCTGATATTCGAAACCACGATGATAATAAAGAATTGCCCATATAATCATTTAGAAATCATCGACCAAACAACCGCCTATACATCTATCTCCGAAGGCACAATGCAATAATAGAACATACACAAACCAAACATAAATTTGAATCTAAACAAATAATAAATAATGTAGTGATAAAATGATGTATGTTTAAAGAGAAGTATATGCAGTGTAGGTGTAGTGTTGTGATACTTAACTATTCCCCCTGCTCAAGGAGATACTCTGCCATAATAACGTGTGACCTCTTATAGCCTACCTAGTAGGGGCAAAGTCTGTTACCATAACATGTATCCTCCTTAAACTACTAAGTAGTCTACTAGGTAGTCTACAGTAAACTAGGTGGATATCGCCACCAAATTGAGTGGATACCTCCACTATCTGATATCTAAGGATAACAAGTATATGTGAAGTGAAGTGTGTGAAAATGTGGAGTTATGTCCTAACTCTAACTTAATTATCACATAACTCTATACTAAGTCCATCTTACATTAATAAGACTACCTCTTCTCTGTAAGAGCAATTCATGCACTACGGCACTTATCCAAGTGCCAACTAGACTTAGTACACTTTCTAACTTTGCATTACTAACTCTATTTCACTCTTTAAGAGCTTTCAAGCACTGTGGTATTCACCCTTTCCAGCTAGGGTCTATGACACTCAACTCTTGCCATCTAGCATGTACACTTGTTTCTCACTTTCTCATCACTTCCCAAGTGATATCTATGTAACACTTTGTCACTCATAAGCTAAACTTTAATCTATAACAATCCATACTTAATGAATTGCACAACTTTTCTTTTATCTTCCCTTGTATGCCACTAGGACTTTCTCTCTATGAAATACCTTCTCTAGTGTCTCAACACTCTTAAAAAGGCATAAACAAAAGATTCTAGAAACTAGGGAACTTAAACCATCAAAAATAGCATTTTGGTGAGTTTCAACCCCTCAGATCGCGGCACTCCTCTTTCACGCCGCGGCACCCTACACTCGAGTGCCAAGGCTATGCACCTCACGCCACGGCACTCGAAGCCAATTCATCTTCACGCCATGATATGACGCTTCTCACGTTGCGACACTAATTAGTTTTTTGTAGAATGCTACAAAAAACCCTCAGTTCTGCATTGTTCCATTGAACCATCTCAGCTTCCAATCTTCTTAACTCGGTTTTTTTTTAGTTTCTAACACCACCAACAACTTCTAAACATATTGTAATGTCATTACAACCTATTAATTCACTAAACTTGGATCAAATACCAAAATTCACTCTCTTGGTTCTTTGAAAACCTAGGTTCCAATTCAAGAACCAACTAGCTCAAACTATGAATAAATCCATCTATCTTGCTTTCACTAAGTTGAATTAACCAATTCCAATCATTGAAACCAAGAATCAACTAAAGAAACTAGTTTTCTCTCTTTAAAAACCCAACTTCCTAATTTTAAAGACCTAACACTAAAACATAGAAAAGTTGAAAAATCAAATATATAAAACACCCCTACCTTTTTCTTGGTTGAAGATTTTGAAGCCTTGAACTTGCTCTTGGATCTCTCACCTTGGTCTCCTTCTTTTCCTCTCCTCTTTCCATTCTTTCTTCCATTGGTTTCCCTCTTTTCTCACTTTCTCTCCTCTGTTTTGCTCTCAATTGTGGGAAATAAGGAAAACAAGCCTCACTTGGCTTCTTAAAGTGTTACCACTATTGTGGTATTGAAAAACTAGATCTGCTATGAACACTTAGATTCCTCCAAATCAAGGTTCCTAACTTTTGATTTGATATCCAAAACCACGAAGATAACAAACAACTGTCCATACAATCATTTTGAAATCATCGACCAGATAACCGCCCATACAGCTATCTCTGAAGGCGCAATGCAGTAACAGAACATACACAGACTAAACACTAATTTCAATCTAAACAAATAATAAATAATGTAGTGATGAAATGATGAATGCTTAACGAGAAGTGTATGCAGTGTAAGTGTAGTGTTGTGATATATACCTATTCTCCTTGCTCAAGGAAATACTCTGTCATAATAACGTGTGACCTCTTATAGCCTACCTAGTAGGGGCAAAGTCTGTTACTATAACAAGTATCCTTCTTATACTACTAAATAGTCTACCAAGTAGTCTACACTAAACTAGGTGGATATTGCCACCAACCAAGGTGGATGCCTCCACTATCTGATCTCTAGGGATAGCAAGTATATGTGAAGTGAAGTGTGTGAAAATGAGGAGTTATGTCCTAACTTTAACATAACTACAACGTAACTCTATACTAAGTCCATCTTACATTACTAAGACTACCTCTTCTCTGTAAGAGCAGTTCATGCACTATGACACTTATCCAAATGCTAACTAGACTTAGTATACTTTCTGACTTTTCATTACTAACTCTATTTCACTCTTTAAAATCTTTCATGCACTGTGACATTCACCATTTCCAACTACGGTCTATGGCACTCAACTCTTGCCATCTAGCTTGTGCACTTGTTTCTCACTTTCTCATCACTTCCCAAGTGATATCCAATCAACACTTTGTCACTCATGAGCTGAACTTTAATCTATGACAATCCATACTTAATAAATTGTACAACTTTTTCTTTGTCTTCCCTTGTATGCCACTAGGTCTTTCTCTCTATGAAATACCCTCTCTAGTGTCTCAACACTCTTAAAAAAACATAAAAAAGATTCAAACAACTAGGGAACTTAAACCATCAAAAACAGCATTTTGATAAGTTTCAGCCCCTCACGCCGCGACACTCATCTTTCACGCCGCGACGCCCTGTACTTGAGTGCCAAGGCTATGCACTTCACGCCGCGGCATGATGCCTCTCATGCCGTGACACTCGAAGCCAATTCATCTTCATGCCGTGACACTATTGGTGTATGCCCTAGAGGCCGATACATTTTCTGTATTTACAAACATTCTATTATGCTAATTTAATATATGAGGCATTTCATTTGTTGTGTTCTTTTTTAATAAACATAATAAAGTCCTTAGAATAGTAAGTTTGATGTCGTAGGACATCAAGCGGATGACTTGATCGTGAGATCCTTTTGGTTATAACACTATTCTTAAATGTCCCTAGTCAAGTATTATTGTTAATTAGGACAACAATAATGCATTGAGACTAGTATGTGCATAGACTGATGACCACATCTCACGGGTCATGGATATGAGATATCAAGTCTTCACATGGGTACATATTAGAGTAATGATGTACTGGACTGACCCACCATGAGAACGCTACATGGATCGTTACATGAGTGTCATAAGTGATTCTCATAGTGACAATGGTGTCTGTGGTCCTTTGACCTAAAATCACTACGATTCCTACATGAGGAGTTGTGTGTTTTAATGTCATCAAACGTCATCTGTAACAAGGTGATTATAAAGATGGTTATTGGACATACCGCGAATCATGCAGAGGGATGTGAGTGACCTAGATGGGATTTGTCACTCCTACATAACAGGAGCGATATCTTCGGGCCCCCTGATTGAGTGAGACTGTGAAATGCATGGCCATGCTCAAATGAGTCAATATAAGATATTGATTTCATTTGTTGTTACAAAGTCTACTCGAGTATCAAGAAATGAATGATTGGACTATACAAGGGTGACGCATTCCATGCCTTGTGTTCAACGTAGATATCTTGACAAAGGGACTAAACAACACGAAAACATTAGTCACAGAAAGGTTATGTCAAATCACTGAAATTCTTATTACTTGGGTAGCAGCGATGTGTTGCTAGATACCGCTCACTGCTTGTAATGTTAAAACGAGATTTTAATATTACTGTCAACGTAATAAGAACCTGCAGGGTCATACACATGGAGCAGACTAAAATTGGAGCAATGGATCCAAGTTGGACTCGGATTCAAATATAGGCCAGACTCATAATAGATGAGTTTAGGGTTACACAACTAACCTTGCTACTACTCACACTCACTAATGGCAGTCACTATTATAAATAGTACTGTTAAGGGGCTACTAAGGCATACATATTACATAACCCTAGCTGCACCTACAGAAAAATGAGTGAGTGAGCGACAGGTTTCTTCTCTTCTCTTCGCAACTAGCACTGTGTGAAAGACGTGAGGCTCCTCTTTGCGGACGTTGGACGTTCGTGAGTCTGTTCGTGTGGATACCGCAGAGACATCGTTGCTATTACGGTGTTGGTGATTCACGTCACATCCTTTTGTTCATGCTTGAAGAGGTAAATATTTTAAAACTCAGATTATAGCTTTTCACATGGATCCTTGGTAAGAATCCTATTTTTCCGCTGCGTGATGTATCCGTAATTCCCAACAGTGGTATCAGAGCGTCTTGCGAAACCATGATTCGATTTTCTGTTTTCGTTTTGCATGAGATAACATGTTTGTTGTTCTTATTTTGTGATAAAAGATATGATCTTTATTATGTTATTTCAGAAAACGAATGAAACCCTTTTGCGAAAACATATTCTGTTTTATGTGTTGTATGCAAAACTGTGATGTTGTTTTCAAAAACCCATGAAAATGTTCATATTTTCTGTGAAAACCATTTTGTATCAAGATGTATGTTTTTGCGAAGCTTTCTGGTATGTATGTGATACGTACAATGTTATGGTAACCTTGTTCTTAGTTTGCGACAGCAAGGATTATGGAATCCTTGTTTCTGCACAAACGGCACGGTTCAAGTGTTGAACAACGGCACAAGGGTTCCCTGGGGCGCATGAAGTGTTCATGTGTTTTCGGGTTTAGGGTTCAAGTGTTGATACCCTAGCCGTCAAGGGAGGCGCAAGAGATTTAGCACTTCCGCCCGCTGACCAGGCAGCAGGACCCCCGTGCTACCTCTGCATAGTGTGTTATTCAAAAACGCAATATTTTCTATCCAATTTTATGACTCACGAAAATAATAATGTATTATTGTTTTGAGTTTATATGTTCTTTGTGATGCATGGTGCATTGTTATGGCCTTAGTCCTCTTTTTATGCTATTTTGGTTTTTATAAATACGACCTGTGTGTCGTGCCTTTCTCTCTACATTCTGATTGTACATTCTCTTCTTACCTAACTCCCCTCGAATGTAAAAGAGGTTTCTATATAATGTAATTATGATGTGGAGGCAAGAAGACGACATCAAGTGAGGACGTTGATGGGAGACGCTTGGTGAAGCTGGCTTAGTTAATGCTACTCTCTTAGGGGGCCATAACCATGTCACTTTTATTATATGCTTTATATGTATGAGATGCATGAATGATGTTTATGGTATGATAAATAATTTAATAAATGGTGAGATCTAATAATAATAAAAATTCCCTTAAAGCAAATATTAAGTCATTTTGTGATGTCTTCCAATGTGTGGCACTCGTCAAGACTAGTATTGATCAAATGCAGGTCTGCCAAAGCAGGATGCCTTTATCTATATTAGTAAGACGCGATAGGATAAAGGTAATATCCAACTGCCAACCATTGGGTCTGGCTTAACTAGGCCATTTCAATAGGATTGAAAGCTTAGAGGCATGGAGTTGGACTTTAGTCCATTAGATGGATTTGAATAAGTGTTATTCACCTAACTATCCAAGAGTTACGTGTGAAGCAATTGGAAAGTGTTTCCTACCTAAATAACTAAATTTTGGGTGATCAGCCAAAGTTGACTCAAAACTAGGTGAAATATGGATCTTGGCCTACTAGGAAATCTTATGATGGGATTTAACGAGTCAATGCTAAGGGTCATTGACTTGAATAAAATAGTGGGAGGCATATTTAATTAAAATACCTTATTAAATATGTTTATGGCATGATACTTATATTTTGCATATTTCTGTTAATAGATTACCATGGCAACAAACACATCAAGTAACTTATCACTGCGATCCGTCCTTAAGAAGGACAAGTTGTCTAGAATGAATTTTTTAGACTGGTACAGGAATTTGAGGATTATCCTCAAGCAAGAGAAAAAGCTGTATGCACTAGAACAGCCTATTCTTGAGCCACCTACTGCTAATGCCCCTAGAATTGAAAAGGATGCTTATAAGAAGCATCAAGATGATGCCTTGGACATCGGATGTCTAATGCTGGCCACCATGAACTCTGAGCTCCAAAAGTAACACGAGAACATGGATGCTTACGATATGATCGTACACCTTAAGAAGCTCTATCAAGAGCAGGCCAGGCATGAGAGATTCGAGGTCTCTAAAGCACTGTTTCATTGCAAGCTAGTAGAAGGAAGCCCTGTTGGTGCTCATGTACTCAAGATGATTAGGTACATTGAAAACCTAGAGAGACTTAGTTTTCCTTTGGGCCAAGAGTTGGCCACTGACTTAGTCCTGCAATCGTTGCTAGAAAGTTTTAGTCAATTTGTCATAAACTACAACATGAATGAGATTGATAAATCATTACCAGAGCTGCTAGGCATGTTGAGAACTACTGAGCAGAATATTAAAAAAGGTAAAGGAAAGGCCATAATGATGGTTCAAAAGAATAAGGGCAAGAAATAGCAGAAAAAGCCCAAGGACAACTAGAAGGGCAAGGGCAAAGATAAGTCCAAGCCCAGCACTTCTGGCTTGAAACCAATGGATGGAGTGGCTAAGGAAGGTACATGCTTCCACTGTGGTCAGACCAGACATTAGAAGAGGAACTGTGCTAAGTTCTTGGAGGAGCTTAAGAAAAAGAAGGGAAGTGAGACTTTCACTTCAGGTATTTTTATTATTGAAGTCAATTTATCTACTTCTGCATCATGGGTATTAGATACTGGATGTGGATCTCACATTTATGTAAATGTGCGGGATCTAAAGAGTAGTAGACCATTGACAAAGGGCGAAGTTGACCTACGAGTGGGAAATGGAGCAAAGGTTTTGCATTAGCTGTAGGGACTTATTTATTATCTTTGCCCACTGGGCTTGTAATAGAGTTAGAGAACTGCTATTTTGTGCCTACTATTAGCAGGAATATCATTTCTGTTTCTTATTTGGACAAGAAAGGTTTTTCTTTTATTATAAAGGACAAATGTTGTTCTATTTATATGAATGATATTTTTTATGGTAGTGCACAATTGAGTAATGGACTTTATGTCCTTGATCTCGAAACGCCCGTCTATAACATAAATACAAAAAGGTTTAAATCAAACGATCTGAACCCAACTTTTCTCTGGCATTGTCGTTTGGGCCATATAAATGAGAAACGCATCTCCAAACTCTATAAAGATGGATTCTTAGACTCATTTGACTTCGAATAATATGAGATATGTGAATCTTGTTTATTAGGGAAGATGACAAAGGCCCCATTCATTAGACAAGGTGAAAGAGCTAGTGATATTTTAGGCCTCATACATAGTGATGTATATAGGCCACTAAACACACTGGCTAGAGGCGGCTTTTAATACTTCATTACATTTACTGATGATTTCAGTAGATATGGATTTGTATATCTAATGAAGCACAAATCAGAATCCTTTGAAAAGTTCAAAGAGTTCAAGAATGAAGTACAAAACCAACTTGGCAAGAGTATTAAAATCCTTCGATCAGATCGAGGAGGAGAATACTTAAGCCAACAATTTGATGATCATCTGAAAGAGTATGAGATAATATCTCAACTCACTCCACCAGGAACACCACAATAGAATGGTGTCTCTGAAAAGAGGAATCGGACCTTGTTGGACATGGTTCGATCCATGATGAGTCATGCAGACCTTCCAAGCTCCTTCTGGGGACATGCTCTATTAACAACAGCTTTCACACTTAACCGTGTTCCATCTAAAATGGTTCAAAAGACACCATATGAGATATGGACTAGGAGACGGCCCAGTATGACTTTCTTGAAGATTTAGGGCTGCGAAGCTTATGTGAAACGTCAAGTTTCTAATAAGCTTGGACCTAAATCAGATAAATGCTTCTTTATGGGGTATCCAAAGGAAACCAAGGGATACTTTTTCTATAATCCTACCAAGGGCAAAGTGTTTGTCACACAGACTGCTGTATTTCTAGAAAAGGAGTTTATCTCCAAAGGAACTAGTGGGAAGAAAATAGAACTTGAAGAAGTTCAAGTTTCACAAAGCAGCAATAAACCAATGGTGGAAATAGAGCAGCCTCCAGAAAATGTTGTGGAACAGCAACCTACTCTACTAGCACAAAACCTACGTAGGTCTAACAGGATACGTCATCAACCAGAGAGATATGGATTTCTCATGACCCAATAAGGTGATGTATTGCTCATTGATCAAGATGAGCCTGTAACTTACCAGGAAGCCATTATTGGCCCAGAATCTGAGAAATGGCTTGAGGCCATGAGATTTGAAATTGATTCCAAGTATGGACCTTGGTTGACCCACCTGAAGGGGTAAAACCCATTGGGTGCAAGTGGGTTTTCAAGAAGAAAACCGACATAGATGGTAATGTGCATACCTTTAAGGCACGATTGGTGGCTAAAGGTTTCAAACAAATTCATAGTGTAGACTATGATGAGACTTTTTCCCCAGTTGCGATGCTTAAATCTGTTCGGATCTTGCTTGCTATTACAACATACCATGATTATAAAATTTGGTAAATGGATGTCAAACCTGTTTTCCTTAATGGAAATCTTCTAGAGGATGTGTAGATGACACAACCTGAGGGTTTTGCCACTCTAGAGGATGCTGGAAAGGTGTGCAAGTTGAAACGATCTATTTATGGATTGAAACAAGCTTCCAGAAGTTGGAATCTTCGTTTTGATGATACAATAAAACAGTTTGGTTTCATCAAGAATGAAGAAGAATCTTATGTCTACAAGAAGGTTAGTGGGAGCACTATTGTCTTTCTGGTATTGTATGTAGATGACATACTACTTATCAGAAATGACATCCCTACCCTACAATCCGTAAAGACTTGGTTAGGGAATTGCTTCTCTATGAAGGACTTGGGCGAAGCCACCTATGTGTTAGGTATCAGGATCTATAAAGATAGATCACTGAGACTGCTTGGCCTAAGTCAGAGTACATACATAGACAAAGTGTTAAGACAGTTTAACATGCATGAATCCAAGAAAGGACTCTTGCCTATGTCGCATAGTGTAAGCCTATTTAAGGCTCAATCCCCTTCCACCCAGGATGAGAGGGATTACATGAGCAACATTTCATATGCATCTGCAATTGGATCTATCATGTATGCTATGTTATGTACTCGACCAAACATCTCGTATACTTTGACCATGACGAGTAGGTACCAGTCTGATCCCGGTGAGAGTCACTGGACTGCTATCAAGAACATCCTTAAGTACTTGAGAAGGACTAAGGATTCGTTCTTGGTATATGGAGGCGAGGAAGAGCTAGTTGTAAAAGATTACACTGATGCTAGCTTCAAACTGATAAAGACGACTCCAGATCGCAATCGGGTTATGTTTTTTGCCTAAATGGTGGGGCTATGAGCTGGAAGAATTCAAAGCAGGAGACAGTCACCGATTCTACCACAGAGGCTGAGTATATTGCTGCCTCCAATGCAGCAAAGGAGGTCGTTTGGATCAGGAAGTTCATTACTGAACTTGGCGTTATTCCTAGCATTGTGGACCCAGTGGACCTCTATTGTGATAATAGTGGAGCCATTGCACAAGCTAAGGAGCCTAGATCTCACAAGCGATCCAAACATATACTTAGGCACTTCCATCTCATTCGAGAGATCATCGATAGAGGAGATGTGAAGATATGCAGAGTACTAACAGATAATAACATTGCTGATCCACTGACGAAGCCTCTTGCACAGCAAAAGCATGAGGGTCACACTAGGTCTTTAGGCATTAGACATATGCCTGATTGGCTCTAGTGCAAGTGGCAGATTGTTGGTGTATGCCCTAGAGGCCGATACATTTTCTGTATTTACATACATTCTATTATGCTAATTTAATATATGAGACATTTTGTAACACCCTTTCTGGGGATGTCACATTTATGATGCAGAAAAATAAAAATAAATAAAATCCTTACCCAAGTTGTAAAACACTTGATACTTGAATAATATTTGTGGTATTTTTTTTTCCTTTTTATAATTATAATATTAAATAAAATAACACGGAACACAAAATATAACAAACATAAACTCACCATAATATACATGTGATTCTTGTCTGAAGTATACAATTAATTTACAACTATTAATATTTAATAGAAACAATAAAAGACAGTATACTACTCAAACATAACACCTAAGATATGAGCCCTCGTCATAAAACAAATTCCTTAGTTAGGAATGTCTTGACCGATAGAAATTCGACCCAAAATTGTATCGAAGTTCTCTCTAGGGGTATAGTGAAACTCGTCCCACAACTCCCTAATAGGTAAAATGATCTCTACGAAAGCAACTGTATAACGTGTAGTAATGAACCCCTGTCGAGTCCTACTTACTGATAAGGTCACGTTACCACTGTACTCTATGTGTCCTGTGTCCCAGTGGACATACCAAGCCTCAGCGCCTTCGAGAAACTGAAGTCTAAAGAAACCTAATTGATCTCGCCTTGCCGCCATTGTAATCTTCAATGATATAAACATAAAGTAGAAAACAGATAGAACAATACAATAAAGAGGTGAGAAAATCAACATCATTACTCGCATGGCAATAAGAAAACGACAATACAAACAGATATTACAACAGCAAGCAGATATTACAATAACACATACTATTATATCATATACAGTATAGCAATTTAATACATCATGCATAATATAACAAAGCCATATATATATTAAATAACATATATCATCATATCATACAATATATATTAAAGCAATACATCATACATTTTATCACAGAATATGGTAAACAGTAAAGTGCAGAGGATGCATGAACAGTAAAATGCAAATAATGCATGAACATAATAAACATTTAAAATGCAGATGATGAATGATACACACACTGACTCGTTCCTACTCCATGGAGCTAAACACGGATATCTGAGAGAATGATCCGATTAGAAACTAATAATACTTTATGGTGCCCAACCAAACTATTGCACTTGTCCAATCTTTGTGTCTATAGCCCACGGTCAAAACATCGTGTAGCAAGACACGAGTCCAACATCGTGTACCACGTGCATAGTACTTAATAGTCCCCTCAAGATCTCGATTAAGAATAGTGCTTGTCAAGATCATTAGTGTGTTGCCGTTACCACGGCCCGCAGGTGCTACCACTGTCCACATATGGCATCCTCCGCACACTAATGCCTCCAAGTTCATAAATGAGCTATGCTTATCACACCAAACACGGTGTAATGCTTGTCAATCAATCACCAATTATAACCCAAATTGGCACAACACTCTAAGTATGATCTAAAATGACAAAAATCTTATTATCCAAATTTTACCATAATTATGAAAAATTACCAAAATTTAGTCAAAAATAACAAAGTATTTACGTCCCACCCGAATACACTACAACATGTGGTCCACCACTTTGATAGAATATTTTAATATAGGAATTTTATCGCATTTTCATAATCTCGTCATTTTCACAAATGTTTTTAAAGTAGGGAGAAAGATATTTTGACATTTTTAAACATCAAAAAATCTTTTAAAATCATTTTCTCAATCGCGTAGGATTTTTAATTCATTTTCAACGGAGAATAGCTTATAATTATTATTTTCAATACGTGTAAAACTATATCTAGTATTTTTAAAATATGTAGAGTATTTTTCTTGTGTTCTAAATATAGTATGGAAGGTTTTATTTTATGCGTCTGATTTTAATAAATTTTGGCAGCATTTTGCCTATAAAATCAGTATAAGGTATTTTTGAAGTTTTCCACTAAATATAGTTTCATTTTATTTTTACCCAATAATTACGCTTTGGAACTTGCTAACGCGCTTCAAAATTTGTAGAATGAGCTTTACGTTAGTATTTTTCAAGCGTCTGATTTATTTCTTACTTAGACTAAATTCTGCTAAGTTAAAATTCTATGACTGAATTTATTCCTTTTATTTTCTCAATGATTCATTGGAATCGGTTTGTTAAGTAAATCCATTACCTAACCTATCTTAGAAAATAAAATGATATGTTGGCCAAAATTGAAAATAAATGGCATTCAATTATACACTAAATGGCATGTTGGCCATAATTTACTTAAATCATCTTTAATTTGATTGTTTCCTTAGATTCCTTAAATCCGTAATTTAGTAGCAGAACATTTGGTTCTCTGTTTGGATGTAAGGCCGTCCATAATGTGTTCTTTGGAACACTCATGCAAACAGTACATGTTATTCCATCCCACTTTAATAATTATATAATTATAAACACATGCAATTATATAATCATATACAAAATACATACAATTTATTTAAAACCATAAACATGCATGCAAAAATAATGAAAGCTATAACACATAGCAAAATAAATCACAAATAGGAAAGCATCTAAACAATCACAAAAATAATAAAAGCCATAAACAATCACACAAATCGAATCCTTATGGATTCTTCATACAAAATCAAATCCATTTTCCATCACCACTTAGGGTTGATGAGATTAAATCTCTCTTTTGGAAGACAATTAAAGGTTAGTTTCCTTCTTTCCTTCCTCAATCTCCCAAACAAATCCCTAAAATTCTTAAACAATTAGTAAAAACACATACAATTTACAATATTGGAAAACCATGGAACAATCATGGTTAGAAAAATTAGAAATCCAATTTTGAACCATAGACTCAAAACTTACCCTTAAGAAAGTAAGCAAAAGGTTGGATTTTGGACAAGATAGAGTAGGATTTTGGTAAAACCTTGTGAATGAAAAGTGTTTAGAATAGGATTTGGATTTAGGAAATATGATGAGATAAAATTATAGAGGTTTGGTTGTGTGGGTGGGGTGTATCTCGAATAGAGAGAAGAAAATGGAAGAAAAAGTGTGTATGGCTTCTTGGTATTTTTGGAGAGAAAATGAATAGCTTAGATTTAGGATAAGTGTGAAACAAATATTGAGAGAGAAATGGAAGGGGCTACTGCCGTGAGTGGCTTTTTGGGTGAGGTTGAGTGTTTGAATTTGCTAAGTAAAGATCTAATTGAGTTCACATGGTGTGCACATGGTTTATGACATTTGGAGGGTTTAAGAAGCTAGTAGAACTTAGCCACCAAGCCTCTCAAGGCTGCTGCCCAAACCGTGTGCCCTCCTTAGATTTTATGGGTTTAATTGTTTTCCATTTCCACCTAATTATATGCTAATTAATTAGGCAATTAGTTAGGTTAATTATCCTATTAAAACTAAATCAACATTCTAATCATATAATCAATTAGTTTAATATATATTAACATATATTATAACCTTTAATCAATATTAGGATATCTAATTAGTATTTAGATTATAATTAATTAAGAATTAAACTAGTTCACTTAGTTTGTTAATTAGGTAATTAGATTAGTCAAATTAAGCTTAATTAGCTACTAACCAAATTCAAGCCTACTATTTTTGACTTAATTCTAACCATTGATTCATCTTTAATTCCTAGCCCTAGATTAGATCTAAGGTAGATATTGATTAGTCATAAAACTATCATTCTAATCTCACCATTGATTAGATCAACGGCTTAGGTTAAAGGCTTCCTAACTAAGTCTTCATCCAACGGTCCAAATGAAAGTCTATGCTCCCTTCGTTGACCAATTCCTATTGGTTTAGAAAGTCAAGCCTACTTTCGTTGATTTACTCTCATTGGCTAGAATTTGTCCAGTCAGCACAGTTGACTGCTTTTCCTAAATGCGGGTCCCACGGTACTTTTAAAGATCTGTGGTCAAACCGAAGCAGATTTTTACTATTTTTGAGATAAAATGTTATATAAAATAATATTATAATAATATAAAATTATTTTATTACACGCTTAAATCCTAAAAATTACGAGATTAATATATATATCAATCAATTGGGTTTAGTAAGATCCCCCATCTCCAATTAAAATAAGATTTTTTCTACGTAAAATTTTTATTTCCCTAGGTCGAGCAAATCACATCGAAATCAAGTACACTCACGAAGCGTCAAATTTAGATCGCTCACAAAATTTACAAAACAAGACATTTCGGGACTAGGTGTAATTATCCCAAAAGTTGGGGTGTTACAACTCTCCCTAATAACAATTTGTCCCGAAATTCATCATACATCAAAACAAATGAGAGTATTGCTCCCTCATCCTATCTTCTAGCTCCCATGTGGCTCTGCCACTACATCGTTCTAGACTATTTTAACTAATGCGATCACCCTTCCTCGAAGTTGCCTTGTCCTTCGATCTTCAATCTTGACTGAAAATGTCTCATGGGTTAAATTCTCCATCAATTGTACAGTGTCTGATTTGATGACGTGAGTCGGATCAGAAATATATTTCTATAATTGTGATACGTAAAAGACATCACGAAGATTCGATAAGAATGGGGGTAGTGAAATCTGATAAACTATCGGATCTATCGATGAAGTATCTGATACGGCTCGATAAACTTCAGAGTGAGTTTCCTCAACTTAATCACTCGTTCAACTCCAGTCCTAAGGGTCACACGTAGAAACGCATGATCACCTTCTTCAAATTCAAGCGGTCTTTGTCTTTCATCAGCATAACTCTTTTGCCGCGTCTGAGTCGTCTTCATCCTGTCTCGAATTATCTTTACTTTCTTAGTTGTCTACTGCACAAACTCGGGTCCTACAATACTACTTTCCATAGTATGATACCAACGCAATGGCGTTCTACAGCGTCTCCCCTATAATGCCTCACAGGGTGTCATCCCTATGCTCGAATGAAACTATCGTTGTATATGAACTCTATCAATGGTAGAAATTCATCCCAACAAGTCCTTTAAAAATTCTAACTATCGTCTCTGTTTTATATCCAAGCCGCTCTTGATTGGCAACTTCAAGCTCTTGAAATTATCGTAGACTATATAGGAAAGAAAATATTTTTAGGTTTTCCTTGCAAAACGACTATCGCAATATCCAAAAACGTAAATCGAATAATTTTTCTCACGCACGTTCCACTGCCTTGAAGTATACGCCACGACCTTTCCATTTGATTTTAACACTCAATTTAAATCCACGAGTTGAACTTCTTCTAATAGAACTTGCATCCGACTAGTTTCACGCATAACTCCTTTTTCTTCTTTAAAATTGAAGAATTGCATTGAGATCTTTAGCATGTTCCTTTGAATTTCGAGAATAGGTCAAAATATTGCCAATAATGACAAATTTGCCTAGATGAAAAAGAAAGATTCTATTTATACAACTCGTGAACATCGTCAAAACATTCCCTACCCCGAATGGTAGTGCTGAATATTCATAGTGCTTGCAACGCATCTGAAAAACTGTCTTGGAACATTATCTACCTTTATGCGAATCTGGTAACAACTAGCACACAAATCGATCTTGGAGCAAACAGTGATTTCCTTCATGTGATCTTCTAATTCCCTTGTCGTCATATCCTTCCAGATTTTCTTCATTAAGAGAAGTTGTTCTACTTGCCTATTTTAAGTTTTTAACAGAAAATGTCTCATAGATCAAGTTTTCTTCTAATTGCACTGTTTTTGGTACTATAACATAAGTTGGATCAAGAATAATCCTTCTTAATTGAAATACATGAAAGATACTATGAAGGTTATAAGGAAAAGTAATAAGACTATTCAATAGGTTACTAGATGAGTTCAACAAAGAATTTGAGATGGTCTAATAGATTTCAAAATGAACATAGTCCAATAATTTTAGAAATGAACTTTCTGGATTCAAATCCAAAAATCTCAGGTCAAGGAAACAATAAAATTGCTTTGCAATAATCTAGTAGGATATGGTTGGTAAATGACCAATCCAGTTAAAAAGTCAGGCTCACAAATAGATGTGATTTTGGATAAACAAATCAAATTGAAAATATTTGATATTCAATGAATATAGAGTAGAGTTAGAAAACTTGAGTATAAACAACAAGTTTAATCAAGAAGAGTAGAAATACTGGATCATGCTATAACAAAGACACGATAGATGAAATTGATTTACGATCTGTTTGAGAAAGAAATAGACAATCGATCAATAAAAAGTTTCAAACTCTAATAATAATTGGATAGTTTTAAACGAGCTCAAATAGTAATGGCAATTTAGAAGTTGAGTAACATTATGAAAAGAAGTAAAACACTTGATAACTCCAAAAGATTTGATTATCACAGATCACAAGAGAATGAGTTACTCATGAATTATACAAAGACATGCTTTCTTTTTTAAGATTACTCTCTATGCACGACTTTCTCGCTTCTTAAGTTTTTGTACTTGAATGTTCTTAGTACAGCTCCATGGAGTAGGACTCTTTCTTTGTTTTAAGATTTTGAAACACGTGTATTCCTAACGAAAATTTCCATCTTTGCACACTCTTTGAATAAGTGTTCGTGCTTTCCACACTTCAAGTACTTCATTGGTGATATACCTATGACCTGACCAAAATCGTTGCCACTAATACTTTCTTTTTCATTCGTTGATACTTCCCGAATTGCACATATGACTTTATTTGAAAACGATTGACCTTACGCTTCCTTCTACTTTGAATTATCGAAGATTGGGCGTTACTCCTCGCATCCGATGTTCGCTTGATCCTAATAAGCTATGAAGTTCAAATGACGCCGAAGCGATCATCTGATGTTGTACTACTACTTCAATCACTTTTTGCATCACGCTTCTAGCTACGGTTATACGATCTTCATCACATTTCGCGTCCACATGCTCATGTTCGTAACGTTCCATTATCTTTCTTCAAAGATAAACAAAGTCGACAAACAACGAACTAAACGTAGTGATTTCGCACCAAAAATTGTTTGGCCGAAACATATCTCTCGTGTTCAATATCGAGATCCACACAAAGACAAACAAGACAAACCTACCCCAAACCCAAAAGACTTTTTGGGCTCGTACGTCAACTAATGTAACTTTCTTCTCGGGGATGTCACATTTATGATGCGGAAAAATAAAAATAAATAAAATCCTTACCCAAGTTGTAAAACACTTGATACTTGAATAATATTTGTGGTATATTTTTTTTTCCTTTCTATAATTATAATATTAAATAAAATAACACTAACATAAAATATAACAAACATAAACTTACCATAATATACATGTGATTTTGCCTAAGTATACAATTAATTTACAACTATTAATATTTAATAGAAACAATAAAAGGGTATACTACTCAAACATAACACCTAAGATATGAGCCCTCGTCATAAAACAAATTCCTTAGTTAGGAATGTCTTGACCGATAGAAATTCGACCCAAAATTGTATCGAAGTTCTCTCTAGGGGTATAGTGAACACTCGTCCCACAACTCCCTAATAGGTAAAATGATCTCTACGAAAGCAATCGTATAACGTATAGTAATGAACCCCCGTCGAGTCCTACTTACGATAAGGTCACGTTACCACTGACTCTACGTGTCCTCCGTGTCTTGAGTGGATATGTCATTCGTAGCTCGAGAAACCGAAGTCTAAAGAAACCTAATTGATTTATTGTAATCTTCGATGATATAAACATAAAGTGAAAACAGTGAACAATACAATAAAGAGGTGAGAAAATCAACATCATTACCCGCATGGCAATAAGAAAACAATAATACAAACAGATATTGGGGCAATGAAGCGTATATTACAATAACACATACTATTATATCATATACAAGCTATAGTAATTTAATACATTTGCATAATATAACAAAGCCATATATATATAAATAACATATATCATCATATCATACAATATATATTAAAGCAATACATCATACATTTTATCACAAAATATGGTGATCAAGAATTCCCAGAGGATGCATGAACAAGTAAAATGCAAATAATGCATGAACATAATAAACATTTAAAAAAAATGATGAATATACACCGATATCCATATAAACACGGATAACGAGAGAATGATCCGATTAGAAACTAATAATACTTTATGGCTACCCAAACTATTATCCAATCTTGTGTCTATAATATCAAAACATCGTGTTATTAAAAATCCAACATCGTGTCCAACTCATAGTAACTTAATAGTCCCTTCAAGATCCCGATTAAGAATAGTGCTTGTCGAGATCATTAGTGTGTTGCGTTACCACGGGAAGTCCACATATGGAATCCTCCGCACACTAATGCCTCCAAGTTCATAAATGAACCACACTATGCTTATCACACCAAACACGGTGTAATTCGCCTCGTCAATCAATCACCAATTATAACCCAAATTGGCACAACACTCTAAGTATGATCTAAAATGACAAAAATACCTTTATTATCCAAATTTTACCATAATTATGAAAAATTACCAAAATACCCTTAGTCACAAAATAACAAAGTATAGTACGTCCCACCTGACAGTACTACACTGCAATATGTTTGGGTCCACCACTTTGGCCTGACAGCAAAACTCACAGTATTGTTCAATCGCGTAGGAATTTTATCGCATTTTCACAATCACGTCATTTTCACAAATGTTTTTAAATCGCGTAAAGATATTTTAACTTTTTTAAACATCGTAAAATCTTTTTAAATCATTTTCTCAATCGCGTAGGATTTTTAATTCATTTTCTTAACCAAATAGCTTATAATTATTATTTTCAATATGTGTAAAACTATATCTAGTATTTTTAAAATACGTAAAGTATTTTTCTTGTGTTCTAAATATAGTATGGAATCTTTTCATTTTATGCGTCTGATTTTAATAAATTTTGGCAGCATTTTACCTATAAAATCAGTATAAGGTATTTTTGAAGTTTTCCACTAAATATAGTTTCATTTTATTTTTACCCAATAATTACGCTTTGAAACTTGCTAACGTGCTTCAAAATTTGTAGAATGAGCTTTACGTTAGTATTTTTCAAGCGTCTGATTTATTTCTTACTTAGACTAAATTCTGCTAAGTTAAAATTCTAAGACTGGATTTATTCCTTTTATTTTCTCAATGATTCATTGGAATCAGTTTGTTAAGTAAATCCATTACCTAACCTATCTTAGAAAATAAAATGATATGTTGGCCAAAATTGAAAATAAATGGCATTCAATTATACACTAAATGGCATGTTGGCCATAATTTACTTAAATCGTCTTTAATTTGATTGTTTCACTTAGATTCCTTAAACTAGTAATTTAGAAAATTGATGAGAACATTTTGGTTCTCTATTTGGATGTAAGGCCGTGAGCCTCATAATGTGTTCTTTGGAACACTCATGCAAACCGTACATGTTATTCACATCCTACTTTAATAATTATATAATTATAAACACATGCAATTATATAATCACATACAAAATACATACAATTTATTTAAAACCATAAACATGCATAGCAAAAATAATGAAAGCTATAATCAGGCATAGCAAAATAAATCACAAATAGGAAAGCATCTAAACAATCACAAAAATAATAAAAGCCATAAACAATCACACAAATCGAATCCTTATGGATTCTTCATACAAAATCAAATCCATTTTCCCATCACCACTTAGGGTTGATGAGATTAAATCTCCCTCTTACCTCTTGAAGACAATTAATCGGTTAGTTTCCTTCTTTCCTTCAAATTTCGTACAATCTCCCAAACAAATTCCTAAAATTCTTAAATAATTAGTAAAAACACATACAAGGTACAATATTGCAAAACCATGGAACAATCATGGTTAGAAAAATTAGAAATCCAATTTTGAACCATAGACTCAAAACTTACCCTTAAGAAAGTAAGCAAAAGGTTGGATTTTGGACAAGATAGAGTAGGATTTTGGTAAAACCTTGTGAATGAAAAGTGTTTAGAATAGGATTTGGATTTAGGAAATATGATGAGATAAAATTATAGAGGTTTGGTTGTGTGGGTGGGGTGTATGGCCGAATAGAGAGAAGAAAATGGAAGAAAAAGTGCGTATGGCTTCTTGGTATTTTTGGAGAGAAAATGAATAGCTTAGATTTAGGATAAGTGTGAAACAAATATTGAGAGAGAAATGGAAGGGGCTGCTGCCGTGAGTGGCTTTTTGGGTGAGGTTGAGTGTTTGAATTTGCTAAGTAAAGATCTAATTGAGTTCACATGGTGTGCACATGGTTTATGACATTTGGAGGGTTCAAGAAGCTAGTAGAACTTAGCCACCAAGCCTCTCAAGGCTGCTGCCCAAACCGTGTGCCCTCCTTAGATTTTAGGGGTTTAATTATTTTCCATTTCCACCTAATTATATGCTAATTAATTAGGCAATTAGTTAGGTTAATTATCCTATTAAAACTAAATCAACATTCTAATTATATAATCAATTAGTTTAATATATATTAACATATATTATAACCTTTAATCAATATTAGGATATCTAATTAGTATTTAGATTATAATTAATTAAGAATTAAACTAGTTCACTTAGTTTGTTAATTAGGTAATTAGATTAGTCAAATTAAGCTTAATTAGCTACTAACCAAATTCAAGCCTACTATTTTTGACTTAATTCTAACCATTGATTCATCTTTAATTCCTAGCCCTAGATTAGATCTAAGGTAGATATTGATTAGTCATAAAACTATCATTCTAATCTCACCATTGATTAGATCAACGGTTTAGGTTAAAGGCTTCCTAACTAAGTCTTCATCCAACGGTCCAAATGAAAGTCTATGCTCCCTTCATTGACCAATTCCTATTGGTTTAGAAAGTCAAGCCTACTTTCATTGACTTACTCTCATTGGCTAGAATTTGTCCAATCAGCACAGTTGACTGCTTTTCCTAAACGCGGGTCCCACAGTACTTTTAAAGATCTGTGGTCAAATCGAAGCAGATTTTTACTGTTTTGAGACAGTAGGTATTGTTATATAAAATAATATTATAATAATATAAAATTATTTTATTGCACAGTTAAATCCTAAAAATTACGAGATTAATATATATATCAATCAGAATTGAGTTTAGGATGATCCCCCAGCTCCAATTAATTAAAATAAGATTTTTCCGGCCAAAAAATTTTTATTTCCCTAGGTCGGAGCAAATCACATACAACAGTCAAGTACACTCATGAAACAGTCAAATTTAATTTACTGCTCACAGAATTTACAAAATAGTACATTTTGGGACTATATTGTAATTATCCCAAAAGTTGGGGTGTTACACATTTCATTTATTGTGTTCTTTTTTAATAAACATAATAAAGTCCTTAGAATAGTAAGTTTGATGTCATAGGACATCAAGTGGATGACTTGATCATGAGATCCTTTTAGTTATAACATTATTCTTAAATGTCCCTAGTCAAGTATTATTGTTAATTAGGACAACAATAATGCATTGAGACTAGTATGTGCATAGACTGATGATCACATCTCACGGGTCATGGATATGAGATATCAAGTCTTCACACGGGTACATATTAGAGTAATGATGTACTGGGCTGACCTGCCATGAGAACGCTACATGGATCGTTACGTGAGTGTCATAAGCGATTCTCATAGTGACAATGGTGTCTGTGGTCATTTGACATGAAATCACTACGATTCCTATATGAGGAGTTGTGTGTTTTAATGTCATCAAACGTCATCTGTAACAAGGTGATTATAAAGTTGGTTATTGGACATACCGCGAATCGTGCAATGGGATGTGACTGGCCTAGATGGGATTTGTCACTCCTACATAACAGGAGCGATATCTTCGGGCCCCCTGATTGAGTGAGACTGCGAAATGCATGACCATGCTCAAATGAGTCAATATGAGATATTGATTTCATTTGTTATTACAAAGTCTACTCGAGTATCAGGAAACGAATGATTGGACTATACAAGAGTGATGCATTCTATGCCTTGTGTTCAATCTAGATATCTTGACAAAGGGACTAAACGACACAGAAACATTGGTCACAGAAAGGTTATGTCAAATCACTAACATTCTTATTACTTATGTAGCAGCGATGTGTTGTTAGATACCACTCACTGCTTGTAATGTTAAAATGAGATTTTAATATTACTGCCAATGTAATAAGAACCTGCAGGGTCACACACATAGAGTAGACTAAAATTGGAGCAATGGATCCAAGTTGGACTCGGATTCAAATATGGGCCAGACTCATAACAGATGAGTCTAGGGTTGCATAGCTAACCTTGCTGCTGCTCACACTCACTAAAGGCAGTCACTATTATAAATAGTATTGCTAAGGGGCTGCTAAGACATACATATTACATAACCCTAGCCGCACCTACAGAAAAGTGAGTGAGAGAGTGACAAGTTTCTTCTCTTCTCTTTGCAGCTAGCACTGTGTGAGAGACGTGAGACTTCTCTTTGCGGACGTTGGACATTCATGAGTCTGTTCGTGTGGATACCACAGTGACATCGTTGCTATTACGGTGTTGGTGATTCACGTCACTTCCTTTTGTTCACGCTTCAAGAGATAAATATTTTAAAACTCGGATTATGGCTTTTGGCATGGATCCTTGGCGGGGATCTTGTTTTTCTGCTGCGTGATGTATTTGCAATTCCTAACAAACTGATGCTTCTCACGTCGTGGCGATAACAAGTTTTCTATAGATTTCTACAGAAAACCTTCATTTCTACATTGTTCCATTGAACCATCTCAGCTTCCAATCCTCTGAACTCGGTTTCTAGTTGGTTTCTAACACCACCAACAAATTCTAAACATGTTGTAACATCATTTCAACCTATTAATTCACTAATCTTGGATTAAACACCAAAAATCACTCTCTTGGTTCTTTGAAAACCTTGGTTCCAATTCAAGAACCAACTAGCTCAAACTCTGGATAAATCTATCTATCTTCCTTTCACTAAGTTGAAATAACCAATTCCAATCCATAAAATCAAGAATAAACTAAAGAAACTAGTTTTCCCTCTTTAAAAACCCAACTTCCCTATTTTAAAGACCTAAGTCTAAAACCTAGAAAAGATGAAGAATCAAAGATATAAAACACCCCTACCACTTGCTTGGTTGAAGATCATGAAGCCTTGAACTTGCTTTTGGATCTCTCACCTTGGTCTCCTTCTTTTTCTCTCCTCTTTCCTTTTTTTCTTCCTTTGGTTTCCTTCTTTTCTCACTTTCTCTCCTCTATTTTGCTCTCAGCCTTGGGAAATAAGCAAAATAAGCCTCACTTGGCTTCTTAAAGAGTTACCACTAATGTGGTACTGGAAAATCTAATCTGTTATGAACACTTAGATTCCTCTGAATCAAGGTTCCTAACTTCTGATATGATATCCGAAACTACAATGATAACAAACAACTGCCCAAACAATCATTTAGAAATCATCGACCACCCATACAACTGTCTCCGAAGGCATAATGTAATAACAGAACATACACAGACCAAACACTAATTTCAATCTAAACAAATAATAAATAATGTAGTGATGAAATGATGTATGCTTAAAGAGAAGTGTATGCAGTGTAAGTGTAACGCCCTTTTTTGGGAGGGGACGTCACATTGTCATTAAAAAAAATGCAAAAAATAAAATTATTAAAGTTAAGACCCAGTTCTTTTTATTACAATTTAATTTATCTGGTTAAAGCTGCATAAATAAAATGGTGACTATTTTTTTTTATAATAATAATCAATAATCTGTGGTGACGAAACATAAATGGCAATAAAGAGCAAGACAGAAGTAAAGCATACATTTGATCAATAATGCATATTCATATATATATATATATATATATATATATATATATATATATATATATATATATTTATACCAAATATGTTTAGTTACAAAGCCTGATATACCAAAAAACACTGGTAGCCCTCAGTAGCTACCAGTGATATCAGTTCCTCAGATGAGGAGGAATCGTATCAGGATCCTCCACAAGATCGTCCTCGGGAACCTCCTCGGGGTCTTCCTCATCTGAGGAAACCTCCATAGGAGCCACTGAATGACGAGTCGGGGCCCGAGCAGGGGAAACAAAAGTATCCTCTTGTGGGGTGTAGTTGGGGTCACCCCACATCTCCCAGATGGGCAAGTAGAACTCCAAATACACGCTGATGCTGCCCGTGAAGATGGGTTGATCATGACGCCTCCAAGCTAGTGAGATCGACACCTCTCCCTCATAGATGAACCGTTCATAATTCAGGTTAATGTACTAGCAGTCTGGCCCTCCGAGGAAGGTCAGACGTACATAACCCAGAAATCCACTCAAGCGCGCCGCCATGATCCATCAGTAGGTACTAATCGCAACTGGGCCAGAAGTCGGCGAAGTCAGGAGCTCCAACCTCCTTGCCGTCGTCTTCGATAGGGCACAATATACAGATAGAAAATAACAAACGTACAAGAAAGAGGTAAGAAATCCTACCATCATTATCAATTATAGCAGCAAGAAACAAAATGGCGCAAAGCACCCACAGAGCATATCAAATAATAATCATAAGCATTAAATAGCAGAAATAGACAATAAGCAATTGCAGGCAAATATATAGCAGTAACACAACAGTTCCAAATAAAATAATAATCAGATGCCAAGTAATATATGGACCCACTATGCACATGCATACAAAGTCAAAATCCTACTCCATGGAGTTAGACACAAAAGGTCAGAGAGAAAGATCAGGAGACATGTCTGCAACTCGGCTGCCGCGGCCAAAGTGCTATAATTCATCAGTTTATCCACGTGCACATCATGGCATTGTACAGACAGTCTACACTAGATCACGACATAGGACAGTTCCCGGTCAGGATTGTTGGTGCGTTTGCATCAGTTTGCCCCACGGACAGAAGAGTTACCAACTGTCCATTGCAGGGTACTCGCACCCCAACGCCCCCATGGTCAACAATATGACCTACACTAGTCTACTCACACCCGCACCAAGGTGTGTTCACCTCCTAGGCAACTCGGCCTTAACGACAGTCCAACGGACATTCACAATGCATAAAGACTCTATGCATACTCATATATGATCATCATAACATGTTATTCCACATTATGCCACAATAGGCCAAACTAAGTATCAACACATCATTGGTCACTCACATGGACCCACAATATCATAATATTGGAATTAAATAAATTAATACATTTTTAATGTCTATTATGAATTCTTACTTAAAGTTAGTATTTCTTACAAAGTTTGTCTCTAGAGAAATTCTCTTAATCAATTAAATTCTCTAATGTAATTTATTCTCATACACTTAGAAGGTTATTCTAAGATCTCAAAGTCTCACACTCTCTTGGTCTTGCCCTAATTAAATTACCCTAAATCCTATGATAAATTTTATTCTTGGTTCTTTAAAAATTTATAAATTCCAAAGTATATCCTAATCTTCCAATTTACAAATTTCCTATCCCATTATCAATAATTTAATCACTTGATCATGTAAGTTCCAAAGTTACCAAATTAGCATAATCAAGCCCTAAATGGTCCATAGAGGCTGTGGCCTCTCTAAGAAATTAAGTTCCCAAATTTTTCTCTCCACTAATTACACAAAGTATACTTGATTAATTATGTTTTCCACTTGTTACAATTGTTCACAAAGAACCCTAAATTTGGACCCCCAAAACTGTGGCCACCTAAGAGCAAATCCAACATCATTTTCTTCCATTTCATGCCATCCAATCCATTCCAATATATCAATATACACAAATAATCAATCCAATAACATAAACAAATAGTAAACAACATGTAAACATACTAATCATGCAAACAAAGAATAACCCTCAATAGGATTTTCTCACAATCAATCACAACCAAGGTTTCTTAATGCTAATAAAGGTTGAGGAGGAGTGTCTTCCTCTTACCTAAGTGAAGAACAAACAAAGAACTCCCTTGAAGCTCTTTGGATTTTCAGATTTGGTACCTCCAAGAACCCTAAAATTTCAATCTCATTAAAATAGCACCAATGCTTGAAAAATAAAGCATGGATGGTCACAAGGAAGACCATAGAAATGAAAATAAGAAAAGGAAGTGAGGAGTCAAGAAGCTTACCCAAAAACCCTAAGCTTGGAGCTTGAAGAAAATGGTGAAAATGATGGATTTTCAAAGAACCACTAACTAGAAAAGTGTTTAGGAGGTGGAAAGGATTAAGAAAATGGCGTTGGATGAAAATTTTGTGATGGATGAAGGGAGGAATGAGTGGTGGCCGTGAGCCTTGGTAGAGAGAAGGAAGAGAAAAAGCTTGAAAAAGATGAAGGTAGAGAGAGAAAGTGAATAGAAAAATAAAGGTGATAGTTTTTTTAGGTTTTTGAACTTAATGTAGTATAATTAAAATTGTGAAGCACAAAATTCCCCCCCCCCCTAAAGTGAGCTGCAGCCGTGAGCTAGGGAGAGAGAAGAGAGAGTGAGTAGCTTCCATGGAAAGCTTGGAGGAAATTTCCAAGAAGCTTCATTGAAGCTTCCTTGAGAAGCTTTGCACAATTCGCAATAAAGTGTATAGTAAGCTTGTCTCCTTAATTAAATATATCTGACAGATGATTAATTATACTGTTATAAGTATTTTCTTAGTGAATAAAAGTTACAATTGATGAAAATAATATTTTATTATTCATCGGATAATTTTTATGATACAGCAGTTTTATTTATCAGATAAACCTTGAAAAACATAAATCTCGTAAACGGTGCCCCACCTCAGATTTAGTAAGATCCCTCGTCGACATGTTGACAGTTCAAGGTTTACTAGCCTCGGGAAAAATATTTCGTTATCCCGTCTCCGCTTAGTACGCACGCAAAATGAGAAATATACTAAAATATTCAACGTTTTTAGAAAAATCCACAAAAATTCCTAAAAATCACAAATATTGAAAAATGACTATTCATCACAAAACAAACAATTTTCCAGAGCCTTTCACTGACTTTGCTCAGTGTGCACGTAAAATGAGAAATATATTAAAATATTCAGCATTTCTGGAAAATTCCAGAAAAATCTCCAACAATCACGAATATTGGGAAATGACTATTCATAATGAAACAAATCATTTTTGGGGTGTTACACTGACTCTGGTCAGTATGCATGCAAAATGAGGAATATATTTATGCAAAATGAAGAATATATTAAAATATTCGACGTTTTTGGAAAAATGCACAAAAATTCCCAAAATTTATAAATATTATAAAATGATGATAAATGATAAAATAAACAATTTTCGGGGTATTACAACTCTCCCCTTCTAAAAAGAAATTTCGTCCTTGAAATTTACATACCTTAGAATAATTATGGGTATTGCTCCTTCATCTTGTCTTCTAGCTCCCAGGTTGCATGTCCAGTCATCTCGTTCCAGATTACCTTCACCAATGAGATCTCCTTGCCTCTTAATTGCTTTATCCTTCTATCCTCAATTCTTACAGGAGGTGCCTCATAGGTTAAGTTCTCTTTTAATTGTACCATATCTGGTGCTATGACATGACTTGGGTCAGGTAGGTATTTTCGCGGTTGTGACACATGGAAAACATTGTGAATGTTTGAAAGGAAAAGAGGTAAGGCTATTTGATAGGCTACTGGACCTACTCGGTGAATAATTTGGTATGGTCCAAGAAATTTTGGAGTGAGTTTTCTAGATTGCAAGGCCCGGCCTAGCCCAGTCGTAGGTGCGACTTTCAGGAATATATGCTCGACTTCCTCAAACTCAAGAGGCTTTCTCCTTTGGTCTACATAACTCTTTTGTCAACTTTGAGCTGTCCTCATCTTCTCCTGAATCATCTTAACCTTCTTAGTTGTCTGGTGTAAAATCTCTGGTCCAACAGTAAGGTGCTCACCGTCTTGGTACCAACACAGAGCTGTCCGACACCGCCATCCATACAGAGCCTCATAGGGTGCCATCCCTATGCTTGAATGGTAACTATTGTTGTTGGTGAATTTTATCAACGGTAGAACATCATCCCAACTTCCAGTCTGTTCTATGGTGCAAGCTCTAAGCAAATCTTCCAATGATTAGATCGTCCTCTTTGATTGACCATCGGTCTATGGGTGATAAGCAGAACTTAGACGTAACTTCGTCCCCAATGCATCTTGTAGACTCTACCAGAAATTTAAAGTAAATCTTGAATCCCTATCCAAAATAATACTTGTAGGCACACCGTGTAGTCTAACAATCTCTCCAATATATATTTGGGTCAGTCTCTCCAGTTTGTATCTTATGTTGATTGGGAGAAAATGTGCTGATTTCGTGAGTCAGTCCACGATTACCCAAATTGAGTCATGACCTTTTCTTGTCTTTGGCAAACCCACTACAAAATCCATTGCAATACTGTCCCATTTCCATTCAGGAATATACAATGGTTGCAGCAATCCTGCTGGTCTTTGATGTTCCACTTTAGCTTTCTGACAAACCAGATAAGTCGATACACGTCTAGTGATGTCACTCTTCATCCCATGCCACCAAAACAACTTCTTCAAGTCTTGATACATCTTCGTTATGCCCGGATGCATACTCAGTTGACTTGTGTGAGCATGGTTGATGATATACTCTCTAAGCTCTTGGTCACGGGGAATACAGACTCTACCTCGGAATCTCAGAATTCGTCTGTTCCTTCTGCAAATGTTGTTTCATTGCCTTGCTTCCTTTGCTCCCTCACTTCTTGCAAGAACTTGTCAACCTTCTACTTTTCTCGCATGTCATCCATTAGCTCGCTTGAGATGGTAACCATATTCATGCAGATTTTTGTAACACCCCTCGATTTAATAACCAAGGCACAATCGTCATTATGTCACAGTCACTAAATTTTGGCGTGCTAACATTGTCAAATAACAAACTTTACAAAAATATTACTCATTTCGCATACGAGGAAAATAGGAGCCACAAATGAATAGTTACATATACAACCAATTAAAATATGAATTATAAGATGTACTCAATTTACAACATTTAAAACTGGATAATCACCTTAATGCATACATATACTCAAAAATACACTTAATGCAGATAATGCAAAAAAAAACATAATCTACCCATAACATATCATCGACTAAGGAGTTGGGCACTCCCTCGGATCCTGAATGCGTAAGACAACCCCGGGCACACCAGTGTAGTGAGAAATACGAGATAAGGTCTTCCATCGCAGTTCTCTTCACGGTCAAGGTCAGATTCCCAACAAATCACGTAACTCTTATCGGTCCAGTCGACTCGCCAAGCCCTAGCACCTTCGGTGAACTCAAATACGACGAAACCAATAGGGTCCCTTCAAGGTGTCCTTACTGAACGCAGAAAATCAAAACCAAAATCTCTAGTAGATTCGACCTCGCCCCCTTTTCAGACTTTAACCAAAAATCATACAGAATAACAACAAATACAGAAAAGAGGTAAGACATTCTACTTTCATTACCTATGATGGCAGCAAAGAAACATAACATGAATGACGAAGTCATTCCACACATACAGATATTACAAATATGTCCAAGTCATCAATTGCATAGATATCTTCAGAAAACATATATCACGATAATACAATTATCAACAACACTATAACAACAAGTGTTCACTATAGATATATAACAGTATTTATATTTCCACAATATGTATGTTAGCCATGCCATGATAATATGTGGACTAACCATGCATATGCATAATGCGTATGCTGACTATTCTCATGTACAACGTACTCATTTCCTACTCTATGGAGCTAAACTCAAAGTTTTTGGAGATGAACGCCCCAGAAGATCTGTCCCCCCTCAATAGACAGTCTACACTGGGCCATGGAAAGTAATAGTGCTTTGTCGGGCAGCCAGTGCGTTGCAACAGTGTTTCACGGCCAGGGGTATATATATAAGGTGATAACTAGATCACAAGTGAAACACCGCGCCCTGACATCCCCAAGGTCTAAAAAGCCCCCACTATCATGCAAGTCCTCGTCCATTCCTAGGCATAACACGCCATAACAGTATAATGCTCAATTGCATATCCAATGAACTCAAATCACATCAGACTCAGTAGTCTATCAGATGTTTCTAGGGTCCAGTTTGTCGGCCCAATGTCACAATGACAATGCATGTTCTAATGCATATGGGTTCAATGCATACATATGTATATATGCATATATATATATATATATATATATATATATATATATATATATGTATTCACAATGATAGCATAACTTATTCAAATTCACACACCATAACGAATCAATACTAAAATCTCATAGATGAACACATGCTATTCAAAGTCACTATGTAAGTTATGCTTTAGGTCCATTATGTTCTCGCGTTCAACTCTCTAAGAATATCTAGTCTAAGTTCCTTACAGCCCTTCTCACACTCTTGTTCTTCCTTTATTCGAAATATTGCTCTAACTATAAGGCAGACCGTCCTTCTTGGTTCTTTAAAATTTATGAATCTCAAGGTTTTCAGTTAAGTCTTCAAATTTACTAATCCTTGCATCCTATTCCCATTAATTTTATCACTTGGTGTTAGCTGCTAAATTTTAATTCTGGATTTGACGGATATTGGCAGAAGATCAAATTCGACGGGTATGGAGAAATTTCTCTACTAAATAGTCAGGAGCTCTACTCGATGGATTTGGAGAAGTATCTCTATTACATGGTCAGAAATTCTTACTAGACGGGTTTTAGCATTCTAACTCGACGGAAATGTCGAATTGACATTGGAGAAGTATCTCCACTAAATGGTCAGAATTCTTACTCGACGGATATGGGCATCCTAACTCGACGGAAATTGACATTTGGAGAAGTATCTCCACTAAATGGTCAGAATTCTTACTCGACGGATATGGACATCCTAACTCGACGGAAATTGATATTTAGAAAAGTATCTCCACTAAATGGTCAGAATTCTTACTCGACGGATATGGACATCCCAACTCGACAGAAATTGACATTGGAGAAGTATCTCCACTAAATGGTCAGAATTCTTACTCGACGGATATGGGCATCCTACTCGATGGAAATTAACATTGGAGAAGTGTCTCCACTAAATGGTCAGAATTCTTACTTGATGGATATTAGCATCCCATTCGACGGATGTTAACATTCTACTTGACGAAAATTAACATTGGAGAAGTGTCTCCACTAAATGGTCAGAATTCTTACTCGACGGATATGGGCATCCTAACTCGACGAAAATTGACATTTGGAGAAGTATCTCCACTAAATGGTCAGAATTCTTACTCGACGGATATGGACATCCCAAATCGATGGAAATTGACATTGGAGAAGTATCTTCACTAAATGGTCAGAATTCTTACTCGACGGATATGGGTATCCTAACTCGACAGAAATTGTCATTTGGAGAAGTATCTCCACTAAATGGTCAAAATTCTTACTCGATGGATATGGGCATCCTAACTCAACGGAAATTGACATTGCACTAAATGATTAGAATTTAGATTGTTATAATTATTCACAAGACTCCCCAATTTCTGGGCTCAAAACCATGGCCATCCGAGAACCAATTCGAAGTTTTTTTCTTCGTGTTTTACATTTCAATCCATTCAGATAAATGAGCATACATAAAGAAGCAATCTAAAAGCACAAACTCATTATAAACCACATGTAAACAGAGGTAACCTTCAATAGGTTTTCTCACAATCAATCACAAACAGAAAGTTTCTCATTACCAAAACAGGTTGAAGAGAATAATCTTCCTCTTACCTTAATGAAGAACAAGGAAAAACAAGCTCCTTTTTGCTGGGAGATTTCGTGCCTCACCACCACAGAAACCTTGGTGTTCAAATCCATAAAAATAAAGATCAATGGGTGGAAATGGCATCCATAGTCACCAATGTGACCATAGAATACGAAAATGGGGAGAAAAGAGAAGAAAGTTGAGAGCTTTACCTTAAAGCTCCAAGCTTTGATGCTGGCTGTGGAGATACGAAAATGGAGGAATAATGAAGAACTCCACCAAAAAGAAAACTTGAAGATGGTGAGGTGAAATAATGGTTTATGTTAGCTTGAGTACGGAAAGCTTGAAAGTTCAACAATGGAATGTGTGGTGGAAGAAGAGGAGAAGGAAAATGAGAGTAGACGTGAGGGAGAGTGACCAGCGTGAATGAGAGAAAATGGGGGGGGGGGAATAAATGTGATATTACCCCCAAATCGTGCTGCACAATGTGAAGGAGGAGAGAGAGTGAATAGTGGTTGAAGAGGAAGCTTCCTAGGAACTTCCCTCAAAGCTTCCTTGAGAAGCTTCGCGCGTTTCTCGATAAAGTGCACAGTAAACTTGTCTCCTTGATTAAATACATCTGACAGATGATGAATTTCACTATTAGAATTATTTTCTCAGTGAATAAAAGTTACAGCTGATGAAAATAATATTTTATTATTCATCAGATGATTTTATGATACTGATTTTATTTATTAGATTAAATCTCGTAAAACACAAACCTCGCAAACTGTGTCTAGCCTCGGGTTTAGTAAGATCCCCCGTCGACGTTTTCATTGTCCAAAATTTACCAGTCTCAGGAGAATATTTTATTTTCCCGACTCCGCTCAATGGGCACACAAAACAAAGAATATATTAAAATATTCATCATTTCTAGAAAAATCCACAAAAATTCCTAAAAATCATAAATATTATAAAATGATCATTTATAATGAAATAAATAATTTATGGGATGTTACAACACTCCCCTTCAAAAAGGAAATTTCATCCTCGAAATTCATCATATCTTAGAACAAACGCAACTGTGTTTCTTTCATTTCGTCTCCTAGTTCTCGTGTTATATCTTCAGTTGCATCAATCCGAATTACTGGCAATTAGGTTGCTTCCTTCCACTGAGTATCTTATATTAACGAGCAAAAACGTGTTGACGTCATAGGCCGATCAATAAAAAAATTCTATGCCCTTTGTGTCTTCAGCCATCTAATAGCCAACTCTCTAAACAACTGTACATCGTGGAGTGGCTCTATCGAACTTATTCTTCTTGCTCACTTAGTAGACAACTAAGCGTACTTTCTTCTTAAGGTATCCGCCACGACATTCGCCTCTTCTGGGATTTTATTAAAATGAAAAATCAAAATCTTTCGGAACTTCTAATCATCGTCTCTGCCTCATATTCAACTCATTCCAACAGACCAAAATACCTTTGGCTCTTAAGATTACTATAGGCATTGAGAATTTCTCCCTGAGAAAATGCTTCTAGATCTTCAATGCAACTACAAAGCTAACTCTGAGTTGATGTAAGGTAATCCTTCTCGTGTATTCTCGATTGTCTCTAAGCGTACGTTACCATTCCTTCTATTCTGATCAAGCACACGTTCCAATTTCCAATGCGAAGCTCCACTAGGCATCCCAAAAGTTCATTGGGATTTGGGCAGAATCATCTTTAGCGAAGAAATCGAGTGTCTCTTCAATTCTCGAAAATCTTTCCTTATATGCACCAATCCTATAAACTTGACTCTCATACATGAGTTTGACATGAAATCTTGCCACTTTGGAGAATTCTGTGATGAGTCTCCTGTATTAACTAATTAATTCCATCTGGCTACGAATTTCCATTATGGTCGTCGGTCTTTCTCGTTGAAGAAACACTTCGAGTTCCGATGGGTTCACAACAATTCCTTCCCTTGAGATCGCGTAGCCCAAAGGTTGAATTGCCTCTAACTAGAATTCGTACTTAGATATGTTTACGCATAACTTCTTCTTCTTCCTCAGGACTTTAAGAATTATTCCAAGAGATTCGGCACGTTCCTCCAAACATCAAGAATAGATCAGAATGTCACCAACAAGGACAACGACAAATCTTTGAGCGAACTCGATGATAGTCTAGAATATAAGTTGATCTTAGAGAAAATAGCGGCGTCCTTCGATTGATTTACCAAACCATCTTTCCTTGATTCGAACAAATGTCTCATAGGGTAAGTTCTCACCTAATTGTACTACACTTGGCGCATTGTTATGGTTCAGATTCAGGAATATCTCTGCTCAATCGAAGCATACTAGAAATGTTATAAAGATTAGAAAGAAAAGCAGGGAAATCACTTGATTCACCACTGGACCCGCCTAATGAAGAGTGTGATGTATGGTCCAATAAAACTTAGGAGTGAGTTTCATTGATTCACATCTAGGAAATTTCTATTTCAAGAAACACTAAGTTTTCGTTAAAATCAAACAACGAGACTCGTTTAGAAAACAATCAATCCCCTTCCTGAGATTAAGTCTATTCATGAAGAAAGTAAATGATTGAATTAGTAGAAAAGGGTTCCAATTTCTAACAACAACAGGATAGTTTTAAATAAACTAGTTGTGACAAGGGCAGGCTTACAAACGAGAACAGTATCATTCGAGTCAAAAGAAGTAAATACACAGACAACTCAATTCCAGAAACGAACTCTTAGAATTTCATTGGAATATTTCAACAAAATATGGCTGGAAGATAACCAATCCCTTTCGTAACATTACATCCAATTTGTAAAAGAAGTAAACAAATCAGATCAACAGAAAGACTCAGTCTTTAACAAGTCATAGGACAATTTTAAACAACTTGACTACCATCAACAAGTTCTTAGCAGCCAAAATAGAAATAACTTAGTCAAAAGATAACGAAGGTACGAACATCCCTACTGGATTCATATATTCATACGTCATAAAGAAACGGGTTACCCCCGGAATTATACAATGAAGTCACAGGGTCATCCACTGTAGCACAGTCCCTTTCCTCATTTCGATCTTCAGTCTAAGTGGAGGAATCAACTTTCCCTTCTTTGTGAGATTTTGAAGTACGCACATCCGCAACGTAAGGCTTCATCCTTTGCAAAATGCAGTTCCTCGCTACATGTCCTTGCTTCCCGTACTTGAAACAGATTACTCCTTCAATCTCACAGTCCTTTGTTAAGTAGTTCTTTCCGCACTTGAGGCAGATTGCCCTCTTGATCGCATATGGAGGCTTCGTCCCATGTAAAGCACAATCCCTCCACACATGTCCTTGCTTTTCGCACTTGAAACAAATTATTCCTTCGATCATGCAATGCCTTGTTAAGTGGTCCTTTCCGCATTTCTTACATCTTGATGACGGTACCACGGCTGAATTAGACTTGCTACCACTCGCACCTCCTTCATGCGTTCGCTGTCGCTATTGCTCCTTCGATCGTAGTGTATACGATTTTTGCTTAAACCGATTGGTCTTCCTGTTATTCCTCCTTTGAAACTTCGGTAATCCAGAGTTACCCCAAAGTTATCTTTCTTCCATCAAATTTTGGACCTCAACTTCTAATTCCTGCTGTTGTGCGGCCCTCTGATCCTGGTGTGTTGTTACATTAACCATTCTTTGCATTTCTTCAGCTATCGCAGTTGTACCATCATTTTCACTCCCCGCATTCTTATGCTTATGTCTACTCCGAGTCATTGGCTTCCTTCAAGGGCAAACAAATCAAACCATAAGGAAAAATCAAAAGCATTCAGTCCAAACAATATTGTCTCCTTTCGAAAACCAAATGCATAAAGTCACACAACCCAATCGAGACAAACCCAAAAGATCATAACTTGAGCTCTTTCATTCTGCTTTCTACAGTGCGATCTCCTGTAAGTCTTTGACTCCTATGTAGCTCCTCGAACCAAACTTACACCAGATACTTTTACTTTTTTTTTCCAAAGAGAATCGATTTTTGAAAACCTCTTGGATACCTCAGTCCACAAACCTTGTAAGTCTTATTCGACTACCCCTTTTCTAACCCAATGGCTCAAACAATTCTAGAGGTAACATAACAAGGGTATAAATGCAAACAAATCCTAAGCAAGTTCAGTCATACTAGCTGAGCTTCTTTCTAAAAGAATTCTTACTACCTTAATACGCCTAGGTGAAATCATAGTTTCCTGTAGACACAGAACATTACACATTGAGTGGGCTAGTACTCAATATCATGTAACTGTGCAACAGTAGCTACCAACACTCAACCTATGGCAAGCTATGCCTTCCTTTCCCAACATCTCAATTCAAGAGACAAGGAAGTACACAACATACAAATAAACTTCTAACATGTCTAAGCATAGTCAGTCCATACCCCGGCTCAACAGGATGAACTGAGCTCTGATACCACCTTAATGTAACACCCCTCGATTTAATAACCAAGGCACAATCGTCATTATGTCAAGGTCACTAAATTTCGGCGTGCTAACATTGTCAAATAACAAACTTTACAAAAATATTACTCATTTCGTATACGAGGAAAATAGGAGCCACGAATGAATAGTTACATATACAACCAATTAAAATATGAATTATAAGATGTACTCAATTTACAACATTTAAAACTGGATAATCACCTTAATGCATACATATACTCAAAAATACACTTAATGCAGATAATGCAAAACAAAACATAATCTACCCACAACATATCCTCGACTAAGGAGTTGGGCACTCCCTCGGATCCTGAATGCGTAAGACAACCCCGGGCACACCGGTGTAGTGAGAAATACGAGATAAGGTCTTCCATCGCAGTCCTCTTCATGGTAAAGGTCAGATTCCCAACAAATCTTGTAACTCTTGTCGGTCCAGCCGACTCGCGAAGCCCGAGCACCTTCGGTGAACTCAAATACGACGAAACCAATAGGGTCCCTTCAAGGTGTCCTTACTGAATGCAGAAAATCAAAACCAATACCTCTAGTAGATTCGACCTCACCCCATTTTCAGACTTTAACCAAAAATCATACAGAATAACAACAAATACAGAAAAGAGGTAAGACATTCTACTTTCATTACCTATGTTGACAGCAAAGAAACATAACGCGAATGACGAAGTCATTCCACACATACAGATATTACAAATATGTCCAAGTCATCAATTGCATAGATATCTTCAGAAAACATATATCACGACAATACAATTATCAACAGCACTATAACAACAAGTGTTCACTATAGATATATAACAATATTTATATTTCCACAATATGTATGTTAGCCATGCCATGATAATATGTGGACTAACCATGTATATGCACAATGCGTATGCTGACTATTCTCATGTACAACGTACTCATTTCCTACTCCATGGAGCTAAACTCAAAGTTTTCAGAGATGAACGCCCCAAAAGATCTGTCCCCCCCTCAATAGACAGTCTACACTGGGCCATGGAAAGTAATAGTGCTTTGTCGGGCAGCCAGTGCGTTGCAACAGTTTTTCACGGCCAGGGGTATATATATAAGGTGATAACTGGATCACAAGTGAAACACCGCGCCCTGACATCCCCAAGGTCTAAAAAACCCCCACTATCCTGCAAGTCCTCGTCCATTCCTGGGCATAACACGCCATAACTGTATAATGCTCAATTGCATATCCAATGAACTCAAATCATATCAGACTCAGTAGCCTATCAAATGTTTCCAGGGTCCAGTTCGTTGGCCCAATTTCACAATGACAATGCATGTTTCAATGCATATGGGTTCAATGCATACATATGTATATATGCATATATATATATATATATATATATATATATATATATATATATATATATATATATATATATATATATATTCACAATGATAGCATAACTTATTCAAATTCACACACCATAACGAATCAATACTAAAATATGATAGATGAACACATGCTATTCAAAGTCACTATGTAAGTTATGCTTTAGGTCCATTATGTTCTCGCGTTCAACTCTCTAAGAATATCTAGTCTAAGTTCCTCACAGCCCTTCTCACACTCTTGTTCTTCCTTTATTCCAAATATTGCTCTAACTATAAGGCAGACCGTCCTTCTTGGTTCTTTAAAATTTATGAATCCCAAGGTTTTCAGTTAAGTCTTCAAATTTACTAATCCTTGCATCCTATTCCCATTAATTTTATCACTAGGTGTTAGGTGCTAAATTTTAATTCTGAATTCGACGGATATTGGCAGAAGATCAAATTCGACGGGTATGGAGAAATTTCTCTACTAAATAGTCAGGAACTCTACTCGACGGATTTGGAGAAGTATCTCTATTACATGGTCAGAAATTCTTACTCGACAGGTTTTAGCATTCTAACTCGACGGGAATTGACATTGGAGAAGTATCTCCACTAAATGGTCAAAATTCTTACTCGACGGATATGGGCATCCTAACTTGACGAAAATTGACATTTAGAGAAGTATCTCCACTAAATGGTCAGAATTCTTACTCGACGGATATGGACATCCCAGCTCGACGAAAATTGACATTTGGAGAAGTATCTCCACTAAATGGTCAGAATTCTTACTCGATGGATATGGACATCCCAACTCGATAGAAATTAACATTGGAGAAGTATCTCCACTAAATGGTCAGAATTCTTACTCGACGGATATGGGCATCCTACTCGACGGAAATTAACATTGGGGAAGTGTCTCCACTAAATGGTCAGAATTCTTACTCGACGGATATTAGCATCCCATTCGACGGATGTTAACATTCTACTCGACGAAAATTGACATTGGAGAAGTGTCTGCACTAAATGGTCAAAATTCTTACTCGACGGATATGGGCATCCTAACTCGACGAAAATTGACATTTGGAGAAGTATCTCCACTAAATGGTCAGAATTCTTTCCCGAAGATATGGACATCCCAACTCAACAAAAATTAACATTGGAGAAGTATCTTCACTAAATGGTCAGAATTCTTACTCGACGGATATGGGCATTCTAACTCGACGGAAATTGTCATTTGGAGAAGTATCTCCACTAAATGGTCAGAATTCTTACTTGACAGATATGGACATCCTAACTCGACGGAAATTGACATTGCACTAAATGATTAGAATTCAGATTGTTATAATTATTCACAAGACTCCCTAATTTCTGGGCTCAAAACCGTGGCCATCTGAGAACCAATCCGATGTTATTTTCTTCGTGTTTTACATTTCAATCCATTTAGATAAATGAGCATACACAAACAAGCAATCTAAAAGCACAAACTCATTATAAACCACATGTAAACAGAGGTAACCTTTAACAGGTTTTCTCACAATCAATCACAAACAGAAAGTTTCTCACTACCAAAATAGGTTGAAGAGAATAATCTTCCTCTTACCTTAATGAAGAACAAGGAAAAGCAAGCTCCTTTTTGCTGGGAGATTTCGTGCCTCACCACCACAGAAACCTTGGTGTTCAAATCCATAAAAATAAAGATTAATGGGTGGAAATGGCATCCTTAGTCACCAATGTGACCATAGAATGCGAAAATGGGGAGAAAAGAGAAGAAAGTTGAGAACTTTACCTTAAAGCTCCAAGCTTTGATGCTGGCTGTGGAGATACGAAAATGGAGGAATAATGAAGAACTCCACTAAAAAGAAAACTTGAAGATGGTGAGGTGAAATAATGGTTTATGTTAGCTTGAGTACGGAAAGCTTGAAAGTTCAACAATGGAGTGTGTGGTGGAAGAAGAGGAGAAGGAAAATAAGAGTAGACGTGAGGGAGAGTGACCAGCGTGAATGAGAGAAAATGGGGGGGAATAAATGTGATATTACCCCCAAACCGTGCTGCACAATGTGAGGGAGGAGAGAGAGTGAATAGTGGTTGAAGAGGAAGCTTCCTAGAAACTTCCCTCAAAGCTTCCTTGAGACGCTTTGTGCGCTTCTCGATAAAGTGCACAGTAAGCTTGTCTCCTTGATTAAATACATTTGACAGATGATTAATTTCACTGTTAGAATTATTTTCTCAGTGAATAAAAGTTACAGCTGATGAAAATAATATTTTATTATTCATCAGATGATTTTATGATACAATGATTTTATTTTTCAGATAAAATCTCGTAAAACACAAACCTCGCAAACTGTGTCCAGCCTCGGGTTTAGTAAGATCCCCTGTCGATGTTTTCACAGTCCAAAGTTTACCAGCCTCAGGAGAATATTTTATTTTCCCGGCTCCGCTCAATGGGCACACAAAACGAAGAATATATTAAAATATTCATAGTTTTCAGAAAAATCCACAAAAATTCCTAAAAATCATAAATATTATAAAATGATCATTTATAATGAAATAAATAATTTATGGGATGTTACAATTTTTTCTGGTTCTAACTCCACAAAAGACCATACATCTCTGAACTGCTCTATTAGATCCTTTTCCTTAATCATCAAGGCTGAGATGCTGATCATCTTCCTACTCAGGGCGTCTGCCACGACGTTTGCCTTGCCAGGGTGATACAGTAGTTAGAAATCATAGTCCTTCAGGAACTCCAGCCACCTTCACTGCCTCATGTTCAGCTCCTTTTGATCATACAGACACTTCAGGCTTTTGTAGTCACTAAAGATGTTAAACGTCACTCCGTAGAGAAAATGCCTCCATATCTTCAGAGCAAAAACCATAGCCACTAACTCCAATTCGTGCGTTGGGTAGTTCTTCTCGTGCACTCGCAATTGCCTTGAAGCATAAGCTACTACTCTTCCATGCTGCATAAGTACAGATCCTAGTCCTTGGTATGAAGTGTCACAATACACCTGAAAGAGCTCATTCGGATCAGGTAGCACTAACACTGGTGAGGTAGTCAGCCGATTCTTCAGCTCTTGGAAACTCTATTTACAGCTGTCAGTCCACTCAAAAGCTTGGTTCTTCCTTGTGAGTTGAGTAAGAAGTCCTGCAATCTTAGAGAATCCCTCAATGAACCTCCAGTAATATCCTGCTAATCCCACGAAGCTACGAATCTCCGTCATGGACTTAGGCCTTTCCCATTGTAGCACTGCCTCCACTTTTGATGGATCCACCACAATTCTATCCTTCGAGATTACATGACCCAAAAACTTAATCTCTTCCAGCCAAAATTCATATTTTGACAGTTTGGCATACAGTTCCTTCTCCTTCAGAATCTGAAGAACTATACTGAGGTGTTCAGCATGGTCCTCCTGATTTTGAGAGTATACCAGAATGTCATCAATGAAGACCACAACAAATCTGTCCAAGTAAGGATGAAAGATTCGGTTCATGTAGTCCATAAAAATAGCTGGTGCATTCGTCATGCCAAACGGCATCACGAGATATTTGTAATGGCCGTATCGGGTACAAAAAGTAGTCTTGGGTATATCCTCCGTCTTTACTCGTATCTGATGATACCCAGATCACAGATCGATCTTTGAAAACACCGCTGCTCCTTTCAGTTAGTCCATTAAGTCGTCAATCCTTGGGAGTGGATATTTATTCTTAATCGTCACTTTGTTCAGCTGCCAGTAGTCCACACACAATCTTGATGAACTATCCTTCTTGCGAACTAACAGTACTAGTGCTCCCCATGGTGACACACTCGGTCTAATGAATTGCTTTTCCAAAAGCTCCTCTAGCTGCTTCTTGAGCTCAGCTAACTCTATTGGTGCCATCCTATAGGGTGCTACAGACACGGGACCAGCTCCCGGTACTAGGTCAATAGCAAACTCTATTTCTCGCGCTGGTGGTAAACCAGGTACATCCTCAGGAAAGACTTCAGGAAACTCATTCACCACTGTAACTGTGTTCACATCAACCTCGCCCTCGACCTTCAAAGAAGACAGTAGAATGTATTCTTGAGCTCTTTCTTTCAAGAGAGCTTGAACTCGGTTGGCCGTCAGAAATCTAGAATCCTCATCTATGGGTTTTTCTTGAACAATCTAATAGAACATAGTTGGAAGACAACCAGTCCATCCCTAAAATTATATCTAGTTGGGAAAGGGGTAAACATATCAGGTCGACAGAAAAGATTCGACCTTCAACAACCAACGGACAATTTAAACAGACTTTGGTAGTAACTATCGGTTTATCAGTTGGGGTAGAAACAGTTAAGTCAAAAGGTAAGGTAGACACTGGGAAGCCAAGTCTTTGCATACAATCATATGATATGAAAGAATGGGTTACCCCAGAGTCATACAGTACAGTTAAAAGGTTACCTTCTATGGTGCCTTCCCCTTGAATCAAGTCTTCGGATTTGGAGGCTTCAGCTCCGCTCATGGTATATACTCGCCCTCCAGCTTGTGGTTTCTTGGCTCTTGCAGCATTCATTGAAGGTTTTGCCTTCGCTTAATTATAATCTCGGGATACGTGGCCTAGTTTGCCACATCTGAAGTAAATGATCCCCTTTATGGTGCAGTCCCTTGTAAGATGATCTTTCCCACATTTCAAGCATTTGGAAGGATATGCCACGTTCTGGCCAGTCCAGTTCCCAGTAGAACCTCCACCAGAACTTCCACCCATGATTTGTTGCTGATTCCCGTTGGTTGGGAGTATGGCTTCTTCTGGAAGTTGTTAGAACTGTTACCGTCGCCTCTTTAGAACCTTGTGAGCCCAAAGTTCCTGTTCCTCGTATCTCTAGATTGCTCCAGAGCTTCTACCTCACAGCATATATCTAGTAGTTCCGAGAACTCATTGATCTTCAGGGTGATGACAACCTTCTTCACCTCATACCTCAATCCTTCGGTAAATCTCTGGCACTTCCAGGCTTCATTTGGTTGGTGCTGAAAGTACATTGAAAACTGGGATAAGTTTTCAAACCTCACTGCGTATTCGCTAACGGTCATATTCCCTTGCCGTAAGTTAAGAAACTCTGACTCCTTCGCGTGTCTTGTGCTCGCAAGAAAATATTTATCTAAGAACTTGTCCTTGAATAACTCCCAAGTGATCTCTCAGTTTGCAGCTTCTAACATTCTCTGCACTCCATTCCACTAGTTTTCAGCATTGCTTACTAGCATAAAGGTTGCATAGGTCACCTTCTTGTTCTCAGCGCAGTTCATTCCTCGAAAGACTTTCTCCAGCTCTTTGATCCATAGAATTGCCTTGTCTAGATCAAACTCTCCTTTAAATTAGGGAGGATTGTGGTGATGAAACTCTGCCAAGTTCTGAGCATCTGCAGTAGCTTCGAGCTGTTGAGCAGCTCATTCTTATTGTTGAGCCACTCTCCCTTGCTGCTAAGTAGCTTGTTCAGTTTATTGTACGACGGCCTTAGCCATCCTCTACATTGCCGCTATAGCTGCTGCCATATCTTAGCGTCGTGCCATCTTATTGTCTTAAGTCAGAGTAACTGAAAGACACAAGGAAAGTTAGTCGTATCCACCAGGAATACCAAACAATACATCTCTGCGTTTGATTTTCAGAGAAACACACAGCACAAACAAGACAGACTCAATCACAAGACCCAAAGAAACATAAACTGAGGCTCTGATACCAACTTAATGTAATGCCCCTTTTTGGGAGGGAACGTCACATTGTCATTAAAAAAAATGTGGAAAATAAAATTATTAAAGTTAAGACCCGGTTCTTTTTATTACGATTTAATTTATCTGGTTAAAGCTGCATAAATAAAATGGTGACTATTTTTTTTAATAATAATCAATAATCTGTGGTGACGAAACATAAATGGCAATAAAGAGCAAGACAGAAGTAAAGCATACATTTGATCAACATTGCATCCCCAAGTCTGTTTGTACCAAATCTGTTTAGTTACAAAGTCCGATATACCAAAAAGCAAAATTATACCTTCCCAAAAGATCATACATACGCATCCCCAAGATATCAGAATATACAACCCACTACAGTTAAAACATCAGGTCCCCAAAATGAAACATTGGTAGCCCTCAGTAGCTACCAGTGATATCAGTCCCTCAGATAAGAAGGAATCGTATCAAGATCCTCTTCAGGATCCTCCGTGAGATCATCCTTGGGAACTTCCTTGGGGTCTTCCTCATTTGAGGAAACCTCCATAGGAGCCACTGAATGACGGGTCGGGGCCTGAGCAGTAGAAACAAAAGTATCCTCTTGTGGGGTGTAGTTGCGGTCACCCCACATCTCCCGGATGGGCAAGTAGAACTCCAAACACACGCTGATGCTGCCCGTGAAGATGGGCAGATCATGATGCCTCCAAGCTAGTGAGATCAACACCTCTCCCTCATAGATGAACCGTTCGGAATTCAGGTTAATGTACCAGCAGTCTGGCCCTCTGAGGAAGGTCAGACGTACATAACCCAGAAATCCACTCGGGCGTGCCGCCATGATCCGTCAGTATGTACTAATCACAACTGGGCCAGATGCCGGGGAAGTCAGGAGCTCCAACCTCCTTACCATCATCTTCGATGGGACATGATATACAGATAAAAAATAACAGAAGTACAGGAAAGAGGTAAGACATCCTACCATCATTACCAATTATAGCAGCAAGAAACAAAACGGCGCAAAGCGCCCACAGAGCATATCAAATAATAATCATAAGCATTAAATAGTAGAAATAGACAATAAGTAGTTGCAAGCAATTATATAGCAGTAACACAACAGTTCCAAATATAATAATAATCAGATGCCAAGTAATATATGGACCCACTATGCACATGCATACAAAGTCAAAATCCTACTCCATGGAGCTAGACACAAACAGTCTGAGAGAAAGATCAGGAGACATGTCTATAACTCGGCTGCCGCAGCCAAAGTGCTATAATTCATCAGTTTATCCACATGCACATCATGGCATTGTACAGACAATCTACACTAGATCACGACATAGGATAGTGCCCGGTCAAGATCGTCGGTGCGTTTACATCGGTTTGTGCCACGGACAGAAGAGCTACCAACTGTCCATTGTGGGGTACCCACACCCCAACGCCCTCATGGTCAACAATATGACCTACACTAGTCTACTCGCACCCGCACCAAGGTGTGTTCACCTCCTAGGCAACTCGGCCTTAACGACAGTCCAACGGACATTCACAATGCATAAAGACTCTATGCATACTCATGTATGATCATCATAACATGTTATTCCACATTATGCCACAATAGGCCAAACTAAGTATCAACACATCATTGGTCACTCACAAGGACCCACAATATCATAATATTGGAATTAAATAAATTAATAAATTTTTAAGGTCTATTATGAATTCTTACTTAAAGTTAGTATTTCTTACAAAGTTTGTCTCTAGAGAAATTCTCTTAATCAATTAAATTCTCTAATGTAATTTATTTTTATACACTTAGAAGGTTATTCTAAGATCTAAAAGTCTCACACTCTCTTATTCTTGCCCTAATTAAATTACCCTAAATCCTATGATAAATTTTATTCTTGGTTCTTTAAAAATTTATGAATTCCAAAGTACATCCTAATCTTCCAATTTACAAATTTCCTATCCCATTATCAATAATTTAATCACTTAATCATGTAAGTTCCAAAGTTACCAAATTTGCATAATTAAGCCCTAAATGGCCCATAGAGGCCGTGGCCTCTCTAAGAAATTAAGTTCCAAAATTTTTCTCTCCACTAATTACACAATGTATACTTGATTAATTATGTTTTCCACTTATTACAATTGTTCACAAAGAACCCTAAATTTGGACCCCCAAAACCGTGGCCACCCAAGAGCAAATCCAACATCATTTTCTTCCATTTCATGCCATCCAATCCATTCCAATATGTCAATATACACAAACAATCAATCTAATAGCATAAACAAATGGTAAACAACATGTAAACATACTAATCATGCAAACAAAGAATAACCCTCAATAGGATTTTCTCACAATCAATCACAACCAAGGTTTCTTAATGCTAATAGAGGTTGAGGAGGAGTGTCTTTCTCTTACCTAAGTGAAGAACAAACAAAGAACTTCCTTGAAGCTCTTTGGATTTTCGGATTTGGTACCTCCACGAACCCTAAAATTTCAATCTCATTAAAATAGCACCAATGCTTGAAAAATAAAGCATGGATGGTCACAAGGAAGACCATAGAAACGAAAATAAGAAAAGGAAGTGAAGAGTCAAGAAGCTTACCCGAAAACCCTAAGCTTGGAGCTTGAAGAAAATGGTGAAAATGATGGATTTTCAAAGAACCACTAACTAGAAAAGTGTTTAGGAGGTAGAAAGGATTAAGAAAATAGGGTTGGATGAAAATTTTGTGATGGATGAGGGGAGGAAGGAGTGGTGGCCGTGAGCCTTGGTAGAGAGAAGGAGGAGAAAAAGCTTGAAAAAGATGAAGGTAGAGAGAGAAAGTGAATAGAAAAATAAAGGTGATAGCTTTTTTAGGTTTTTGAACTTAATGTAGTATAATTAAAATTGTGAAGCACAAAATTTCCCCCCCCCTAAAGTGAGCTGCAGCCGTGAGCTAGGGAGAGAGGAGAGAGAGTGAGTAGCTTCCACGAGAAGCTTGGAGGAAATTTCCAAGAAGCTTCCTTGAGAAGCTTTGCACAATTCTCAATAAAGTGCATAGTAAGCTTGTCTCCTTAATTAAATACATCTAACAGATGATTAATTACATTGTTAGAATTATTTTCCCAGTAAATAAAGGTTACAGCTGATAAAAATAATATTTTATTATTCATCAAATAATTTTTATGATACAGCGATTTTATTTATCAGATAAAACCTTGGAAAACACAAATCTCGTAAATTATGCCCAGTCTCGTGTTTGGTAAGATCCTCCGTCGACAGGTTGACAGTTCAAGGTTTACCAGTTGTAACACCCCAACTTTTCGGATAATTGTAATATAGTCCCTAAATGTACTGTTTTGTGAATTCTGTGAGCATTAAATTAAATTTGATTGTTCCGTGAGTGTACTCGACTGTTGTGTGTGATTTGCTCTGAGCCAGGGAAATAATAATTTTCTGGTCGAAAAAAATCTTATTTTAATTAATTAGAGCTGGGGGATCTTACTAAACCCAATTCTGATTGATATATATATATTAATCTCGTAATTTTTAGGATTTAACTGTGCAATGAAATAATTTTATATTATTATAATATTATTTTATATTACAGTACCTACTGTGTCAAAAACAGTAGAAATCTGCTTTGATTTGACCACGGATCTTTAAAAGTACTGTGGGACCCGCATTTGGGAAAAGTAGTCAACAATTCTGACTGGACAAATTCTAGCCAATGAGAGCAAGTCAACAAGAGTGGCTTGACTTTTTAAACCAATAAGAATGGGTCAACGAAGGGATCGTAGACTTTAATTAGGACTGTTAGATGAAAACTTAGTTAGGAAGTCTTTGATTTCAACCGTTGATTAAATCAATGGTGAGATTAGAATTCAAACTTTATGACTAATCAATATCTACCTTAGATTACATCTATGGTTAGGAATTAAAGATGAAATCAATGGTTAGAATTAAGTCAAAAATAGTAGGCTTGAATTTGGTTAGTATCTAATTAACCTTAATTTGACTAATCTAATTACCTAATTAGCAAACTAAGTGAACTAGCTTATTTATTAATTAATTATAATCTAAATACTAATTAGATATCCTAATATTGATTAAAGGTTATAATATATGATAATATATATTAAACTAATTAGTTATATGATTAGAATGTTAATTAAGATTGGTAAGGATATTTAACCTAACTAATTACCTAATTAATTAGCGTATAATTAGGAGTAATTTGAAAGCAATTAAATCCCTAAAACACTAAGGAGCCACACCATTTTTGGGCAGCAGCTTGGGAGGCTAGTTGGCTTGGTTCTACAAGGTTCATGAACCCTCCAACATGACATAAGCCATGTGCACCACCATGTGAACTCAATAGGATATTTACCATGCAAAATTGAACACTCAACCTCACCCAAAACACTCACTCACGGCAGCAGCCCATAATTTTACACTCTTCACTTTTATTTTCACACTTATCCTAAATCAAGCTTTCTATTTTCTCTCCAAAAATACCAAGAACCCATGCACACTTTTTCTTTCATTTCTCTCTCACTCTATTCGGCCAAGCATCCCAAATACCACCAACCAACCTCTATAATTTTATCTCTTCATATTTCCTAAACCCAAATCCTATTCTAAACACTTTTCATTCACAAAGTTTTGCCAAAAAACTACTCTATCTTGTCCAAAATCCAACGTTTTGCTTACTTTCTTAAGGGTAAGTCTTGATTCTATGGTTCAAAGTTTGATTTCTAATTTTTCTAACCATGATTGTTCCATGGTTTTTCAATATTAAATCTTGTATGTGTTTTTACTAATTGTTTAAGAATTTTAGGGATTTGTTTGGGAGGTTAGACGAATTTGAAGGAAAGGAGAAAAACTAACCGATTAATTGTCTTCAAGAGGTAAGAGGGAGATTTAATCTCATCAACCCTAAGTGGTGATGGAAAAATGGATTTGTATGTGTGTGTAGAATCCATAAGGATTCATTTGTGTGATTGTTTATGGTTTTTATTATTTTTGTGATTGTTTAAATGTTTTCCTATTTGTGATTTATTTTGCTATGCATAATTATAGTTTTTATTATTTTTGCTATGCATGTTTATGGCTTTAAATATATTGTATGTATATTGTATGTGATTACATAATTGCATGTGTTTATAATTGTATAATTGTTAAAGTAGGATGTGAATAACATGTAACGATTTGCATGAGTGTTCCAAAGAACACAGAATGAGGCTTACGGCCTTACATCAAACAGAGAACCAAAATGTTCTTAGTAATTTTCTAAATTTATGATTTAAAGAATCTAGGTAAAATAATAAATTTAAGAATGATTTTGATTAATTTTGGCTAACATGCCATTTAGTGTATAATTGAATGCCATTTTATTTTTGATTTTGGCCAACATGCTATTTTATTTTCTAAGATAGGTTAGGTAATGGATTTATAAAATAAATTGATTCCAATGAATCGTTGAGAAAACAAAAGGAATAAATTCAGTCCTAGAATTCTAAATTAGTAGAATTTAGTTTAAGTAAGTAATAAATCAAACGCTTGAAAAATACTAACATAAAGCTCATTTTATGAATTTTGAAGCGCGTTAGCAAGTTTCAAAGCGTAATTATTGGGTAAAAATAAAATGAACTATATTTAGTGAAAAATGTCAGAAATACCTTATACTGATTTTATAAGCAAAATGCTGCCGAAATTTACTAAAATCAAGTGAATAAAATGAAATGATTCCATACTATATTTATAACACAAGAAAAATACTCTACATATTTTAAATGTACTAGATATAGCCTACACATATTTAAAATGATAATTTTAAGTTATTCGGTTAATAAAATGAATTAAAAATCTTACGCGATTGAGAAAATGATTTAAAAACATTACGCGATGTTCAAAACATCAAAATATCTTTACGCGATGTTCAAAACATCAAAATATCTTTACGCGATTTAAAAACATTTGTGAAAACGACGAGAATGTGAAAATGAGATAAAATTCCTATGCGATTGAGCGATACAGTGAGTTTTGCTGTCGGGCCAAAGTGGTGGACCCGGACGTGTTGTGGTGTAGTACTGTCAAGTGGGACATACTATACTTTAGTATTTTGTGACTAAGGGTATTTTTGTAATTATGGTAAAATTTGGATAATAAGGGTTTTTTTTTGTAATTTTAGATTATGCTTAGAGTATTGTGTCAATTTAGTTGATAATTGGCGATTGATTGATGAGGCGAATTACACCGTGTTTTGGTGTGATAAGCGTAGTGTGGTTCATTTATGAACTTGGAGGCATTAGTGTGCGTAGAATTCCACATGAGGACAGTGGGTTGCTCCTCTGGGTCGTGGTAAAGGGCAACACACTAATGATCTTGATAAGCACTATTCTTAATCGGGATCTTAGGGAGACTATTACGTACTATGCCTGTAGTGCACGGTGTATTGACTGTGTACTACTACACGATGTTTGGACTGTGGACTATAGACACAATGTTTGACAGTGCAATAGTTTGGTTGGGCAGCCATAAAGTATTCTTAGTTTTTATCTGGATCATTCTCTCAGATATCCGTGTTTAGCTCCATGGAGTAGGAACGAGTCGGTGTGTGTTCATGCATTATCTGCATTTTACTGCTTACTATAACCTGTGATAAAATGTATGATTTATTGCTTTCCAATATTACATGTGTTATTTTACTATGTATTGTTTGATATATTATGCATGATATATTGGTATGTACTGTTGTGATAGTTATTTTGTACTGTCGTTTTCTTTATTACCATGCGGGTAGTGATGTAGATTGTCTCACCTCTCTATATGTTTTCTCGATATTATTATATTATTCTTGTAAAGAGTTTGAGGAAGAAGAGGATCAGCCTCTTGAGATACAGTATCCGGACGAGCGACAGTCGGGCGAGCTATACGAGGAAGAGGAGCCGGTAGATCACACTGATCATCAAGACTGATCTTGAGATCATGGCATTGCCAAGATTCTTTGGGTTTGTGAGACTTGAGTTTCACGGAGGTTCTGAGGCTTGGCGTATGTGAGTAGATAAAGGAACAATTGTTTATGTGGGACGTTTGACTGTGTCCCTATGTAGAGAGTATGATGGAGATGTCATATTCACTACTATGTTATATTTACATTTAGAGTTACCTCTGACTCTTTAGCGTTACTGGCAGGGAATATTTCATGCGCCTAGTGAGCTCAGTAGTGAGTCAACAGCTCGGACTCGTGTCCGTAGTGCTGTGAGATCTCCAAGATGTCAACTTTTCGATGGTCTTTCTGGAGGATGATCCATCGGAGGGTTAGATATCTATCGAGATGCACTTGGGCAATACTATGTCTTAGTTTTGTGTTGTCTTTTATTGCTTTGTTAAATACTTGTAGTTGTAAATTACGTGTGTACTAAAGAAAAACTCATATGTATATTACAGTGTGGTTATGTTTGTTATATTTCGTGTTTCGTGTTATTTTATTTAATGCCATAATTATAAAAGGAAAAAAGAATTTTACCACCAATATTATTGAAGTATCAAATGTTTTATAACTTGGGTAAGAGTTTTATTTTATTTTATTTTATTGTATTCATAAATGTGACATCCCCACAAGGGTGTTACATTAGTTGGTATCAGAGCCCAAGTTAGAGTCTTTTGGGGTTGTGGTTAGGTCTGTTTTTGCTTGTGTTGTGTGAATCTCTGTGATTTGTTTCCGAAAGGTTACATCTGACATTGTTTTGTCTTGTTGAAGAAAGAAGATGTTTGGAGGAAGAAGAAGGCGTGCAAATGTGGAATGAGATGTGGATCCAATGATTGCAGTTGTTGATGCTATGCAGCGAATGGCAGAAGTAATTACACAGCAAAATCAAAGAGCAGCTCAACAGTAAGATGCGACTGCTGATGCTTTGAATTTGTCTGAGTTTAGGCGCAACAACCCGCCACAGTTTAGAGGCGAGTTTGACCCTGAGAAGGCGAGTCTTTGGATTCAAGACTTGGAGAGAGTATTCGAAGGAATAGGGTACGCGGAAAATAAGAAGGTAACATATGTTGTTTATATGTTAAGGGGAGATGCTGAGAATTGGTGGAGAAATACTCGTCAATTATTGCAAGCTGAAGGAACTGAGATCACCTGGGAGGTGTTTTGTGAGGTATTTCTGGAGAAGTACTTTCCCGGTACTGCTCGACATGCTAAGGAAATGGAATTTCTTGGTCTACGTCAATGGAATATGACTGTTGGGGAATATGCTGTAAAATTTGAGAGTTTGTCGCAATTCTTAAGTTATTTCCAAATCCGATCAGATGAGGTATGGAAGTGCCAAAAGTTTGAAGATGGGTTAAGAGTAGAGCTGAGGCGTGCAGTGCTACCTATGAGGATGAGAGAATTTCCTGTGTTGATGGACACTTGTCGAAGACTCAAGGCGTTGGATGTAACGCCCCTCTTCCAAGGGAACGCCACATGGTCAATTACAATGCGAAAATAAAGTTAGGTGAGTTGAGACCCGGTTCGTTTTAATAAGACGCGTATATTCACTAGATTATAGTTGGGTATTTTAATTGGCGGTTAGGTTATATATATACTTTTTTTTTTTCCTTTTTAATTATAATTAGTAACCATATTGACGAGACATCAATGGGAATAAAAGATCAAACAGAAGTAAAATATGCATAGAAATTAACATCTGCATCATCATATATATATATATATAAGTTTATCAAAGCATTTAGTTACAAGCCTGGTACATCAAAAGCAAAGCTATACCTGCCCCCAAAATATTACATACACATCCCCACGGTATCGAATTTGCCCCACTACAAACAAAACATCGGGCCCCCAAAATAAAATACTGGTAGCCTTCAGTAGCTACGAGTAACATCAATCCCTCAAGTGAGGAGGAATCGTGTCAGGATCCTCTTCAGGGTCCTCTTCGGGGTCGTCCTCAGGGACTTCCTCGGGATCTTCCTCGGATCTTCCTCATCATCGAGGAGATCACCATAGGAATAGCGAGAGACACGGGACGGGGCCCGAGCCGTAGAACGAAAAGAGTCCTATCTCGGAGTGAAGTAACGATCGCCCACATCTCACGTATCGGTAGCCGAAACTCCAAACGTAGGCTAATGCGGCGAGTGAAGACAGTGGTTCGTGGCGTCTCCGGGCTAGTGATATCGAGACATCTCCCGTGTAAACACGGCGTTCGAAGCGTAGTTGATATACCAAAGACTCGGCCCTCCTAAGAATGTCGGACGTACATCTCCCAAAAATCAGTGTGTACGGGGCTCCATAGTCTCTACGTGGTCGCTCGGTCAAGATAAGGCCAAAAACCAGGGAAGTTGGGAGCTTAGGTTCCTCACGGTTGTCTTCGAGGAGACGCAATGTACAGATAAACAGAAATGGAGAGACAGGAAAGAAAAGAGGTAAGACATCCTTCCGTCATTACCAATTATAGCATCAAGAAACCAAACGGCGTAAAGCGCCCACATAGCATTTACAACAACAGTAATAGTAATAGACATTCAAGAGCGAGTTATGATCAAGCAAATAGTTCCGAGTGCAGTCATAGGTATATCAACAATATATCAATGCCAGACCATAATAATGATAAATGCAAATAATGCACGGACTCTATACACATGAGCCCTCAATAACCAAGATCCTACTCCATGGAGCTAGACACAAAACACTCGGAGAGAATGATGGGAGACATGCTAGTATCTCGTCACCATAAAAACAAGTGCTTTCCGAGAAAATAATCGGTCATTTTGCGCAACAAGGCTTTATACGGCGGCATTCTCACAAGATCTCGATATAGGGCGTGGCCGGTCGGGATCGTTGGTGCGTTTGCATCGGTTTGTCTCACGGTCCCGAGAGGGCTACCACGCCCTTTGTGAAACACCGCGCCCCAACGCCTCAAGGCCAACTACAGGACCCCACTTGTCTATTCGCACCCGCACTTAGGTGTGTTCAACTCCTAGGCAACTAGGCCTTACGACAGTCCAACGGACAAATTACAATGCATACAGACTCTATGCATAATCATGTATGATCATTATCGCATACTATTCCATCATATGTCACAATTTGCCAAAGTAAGAATTAATACAGTCAATGGTCTCTCACATGGACCCACAATAGCATAATATTGTCATTAAATAGATCACTACCTTTTCAAAACGTATTATGAATTCTTGCTTAGGTTTAGCTTTACTTACAGGGTTTGTCTCTAAAGGAATTCCCTTAGTTAACTTAATTCCTCTTAGGTAATTTATTCATATGCCCTTAGAAGGTTATTCTAAGATCTCAAAATCTCACACTCTCATGTTCTTCCCTGTTTATGCATCCCTAAGTAATTTCTAGTCATCCCATTTATTTATGATCAATATTCCTCTATTAGTCCCAGGTTTAGGTCCGAGGAAACTACACGGTCGAATCAAAAATTGAGTCTGATTTCAATTACTAGGTGTTGGGTGATAGGTATACGTTTGAATTCGACAGAGACTACGTTTTATGAATAATTGAAGTTGCTATTCGACGAAGAATAATGTAACGGGAGGAGGAAAGAATGGGGAAAACATTTTTACGTCGGATGGGGGTTCGTTGGACGAAGAAATCATTTCTTTGTCGGATGGGGGTTACACGTGGGACGAAGATCAAAGCTGTCGGACCCTCCGGATGGTCGCAAAAGCCTCTATTCGACGGGTATAGGTGTCGACGTTGGAGAAAATCTCCCAAGTGTCGAACCGAACACCTGGTCGAAATCTCTAATTTCGACGGAGTGCAGGGAAATTCATCTACTCGACAGGCATTGTCTCTCGAATTCGACGATTATTGACTTTTGGGCATTTTCTTGTAAGTGTCCGGGGACTCTATTCGACGGGTTTTGGTCGGAAGATCAATCTCGACGGGCATGATCGAGGTTCATACTCGACGGATTTTCACTTAGTGTTTCTTTGGTCGAAATCTAAATTCGACGGGTTTGACATTCGACGGAAAGGGTCGGGAGTCTAAACTCGACGGATTTTAACATTTTACCAAGTGATTAGGTTATCACATTCGACGAGGTTTGGCTATGGGTCCCTACTCGACGGATTTTAACATTTTATTAAGTGATTAGGTTATCACGTTCGACGAGGTTTGGCCATGGGTCCTTACTCGACTGATTTTAACATTTTACTAAGTGATTAGGTTATCACGTTCGACGAGTTTGGCTATGGGTCCCTACTCGACGGATTTTAACATTTTACTAAGTGATTAGGTGATCACGTTCGATGAGTTTGGCCATGGGTCCTTACTCGACGGATTTTATCATTCGACGAAAATGGTCGAAATCTTCATTCGACGGATTTTGACATATCACCAAAAGATCAAGGCATTATATTCGACGAGTTTGGCCAAATTTCACACTATTACTAGTTTCCACATTAAGTTTCCAAATTGGGCTCAACACAATGTAACTATCCGAAAATCACTCGGAACTCATTCCCTTCAATATTACACATTCCAATACATCCAGTTATATTTATATATATGTACATTCAAACTCAAACAATCAAATAACACATATACCATACCACATACAAAAGCAGAAAGACCCTCAACAAAATCACAGACGTTCCTAAATGCTAAGAGAGGTTGAGGAGGAGTGTCTTCCTCTTACCCGAGAGAAGCACAAAGAAAGGCTGCTCCTTTTGGTCGAAATTATATTTTCGGCTCCCGAGAGATCCTTGAATATTCAAGCTCACCAAAATCAGAATCAAGTATTGAAATGGATACCCATGGTCATCAAAATGACAAGTGGGTTACGAAAATGAGGAGAGATGAGGAAAAAGCTAAAGACTTTACCTTAAAGTTCCCGGCCTTTAAGCTTCAATTTGTGGAGGAAAAGAAGATGAAGAAAACGTAGAGCTTTGAAGATGATTCCCTCGGGTGTGGTGCTTCTCCAAACACGAAATGGTCTTTGGAGTGTGACGGTATTGGAGGATGAAAATATGAAGGTGGGTGGATGGTTCTTTGGAAGGAGAAATGGAAAGAGAGAAAGATGAGTGCTACGTACAGGAGGAGGAAAATGTGGGGATTTAAGAATGAATTAAGTCCCTTAATTCAAATGTGCAGCACAAAAATGGGAGGAGAGAGAAATATTAAAAAAATGATTCAAAGAAGCTTCCTTGAGAAGCTTCGCACGCTTCTCTACGAAGTGCATAGTAAGCTTGTCTCCTTGATTAAATACCTCTGTCAGATGATTTATTACACTAGCAGATAAAACCTCAAAATGTAGACCTTGTAAACTGTGCCCGGACTCGGGTTTAGTAAGATCCCCCGTTGACACATTGACAGTCCAAGGTTTACCAGCCTCAGGGAAAATATTTTATTCTCCCGGCTCCACTCAGCACACACATAAAACGAAGAATATATTAAAATATTCATCATCTCCAGAAAATTCCACAAAAATTCTTAAAAATTGCAAATATTATAAAATGATCGTTTTTAACAAAATAATGAATTTTCGGGATGTTACAACACTCCCCTTCTAAAAAGAAATTTCGTCCTCGAAATTTGCATACCTTAGAATAGTGTGGGTATTGCTCTCTCATCTTGTCTTCCAACTCCCGGGTTGCATCTCCAGTACCTCGCTCCAGATCACTTTCACCAATGCGATCTCCTTGCCTCTTAATTGCTTTATCCTGCTATCCTCGATTCTTATAGGAGACGTCTCATAAGTTAAGTTTTCTTTTAGTTGTATTGTATCGGTGCTATGATATGACTTGGGTCGGGAAGGTATTTCCGAAGTTGTGACACATGGAAAACATTATGAATGTTTGAAAGAAAAGGAGGTAAGGATATTTGGTATGCTACGGGACCTACACGAGCAATGATTTGGTATGGTCCAAGGAATTTAGGAGTGAGTTTTCTAGATTTTAAAGCCCTAGCCCACCCCGGTCGTAGGTGTGACTTTCGGGAATACATGCTCACCTTCCTCAAACTCAAGAGGTTTTCTCCTTCGGTCCGCATAACTCCTTTGTCGACTCGAGCCGTCCTTATCTTTTCTGAATCATTTTAACCTTCTCGGTTTGTCCGTTGTATAATCTCGGGTCCAATAGTAAGGCACTCGCCGTCTTGGTACCAACACATAGGTGTTCGACATCGTCGTCCATACGAGCTTCATAGGGTGCCATCCACATGCTCGAATGGTGCTTGTTGTTGTAGGTGAATTCTATCAAGGGTAGAATGTCATCCCAACTCCCGGCTTGCTCTATGGTGCAAGCTCTAAGCAAATCTTCCAAAGATTGGATTGTTCTCTCCGAGACCGCCGTCGGTTTGCGGATGATAAGCGGAGAACTAAGTTGTAATTTTGTCCTCAATGCTTCTTGCAAACTCTCCCGAAATTTGAAGTAAACCTTGGATCTCTATCTCGAAACAATACTTGTAGGCACACCGTGCAGTCGACAATCTCTCCAATATAGATCTGAGTCAATCTCTCTAGCTTGTACTTGATGTTGATCGGAAGAAAATGTGCTGATTTCGTGAGTCGGTCCACAATTACCCAAATCGAATCATGACCTTTTCTTGTCCTTGGTAATCCGACTACAAAGTCCATTGCAATACTGTCCCACTTCCATTCCGGAATAGATAACGGTTGCAGCAATCCTGCTGGTCTCTGATGTTCCACTTTAGCTTTTTGACAAACCAGACAAGTAGATACACGTCTAGTAACGTCACTCTTCATTCCGTGCCACCAGAACAACTTCTTCAAGTCTTGATACATCTTCGTCATGCCCGGGTGCATACTCAGTTGGCTTGTGTGAGCATGATTAATGATGTATTCTCTAAGTTCTTGATTCCGAGGGACACAAACTCTCCCCGGAATCTCAAAATTCCATCCGTTCCTCTCGCAAACTCGTTTCATTTCCTTGCTTCATCCGTTCCCTCACTTCTTGTAAGAATTTGTCCTTCTTTACGCTCTTTTCTTATCTTTGTCCATCAACTCGCTCGAGATGGTAACCATATTCATGCAAATCTTTCCAGGTTCTAACTTCACAAAAGACCATACATCTCTACGAATTGCTCTATTAGATCCTTTTCCTTGATCATCAGGGGAGACACTGATCATCTTCCTACTTAGAGCGTCCGCCACAACATTTGCCTTGCCAGGATGATACAGAAGTTGGAAATCGTAATCCTTCAGGAATTCTAACCACCTCCGTTGCCTCATGTTCAACTCCTTCTGATCATACAAATACTTCAGACTCTTGTGATCACCTTGAAAATGTTAAACGTTGCTCGTGAGAAAATGCCTCCATATCTTGAGCAAAAACTACAAAGCTAGCTAGCTCCGTGTCGTGCGTCGGATAATTCTTCTCGTGCACTCGCAAGTGCCTTGAAGCATAAGCCACCACTCTTCCATGTTGCATAAGTACAGATCCTAGCCCTTGGTATGAAGCGTCACAATACACTTCAAACTGTTCATTCGGATCGGGTAGCACTAACACCGGTGAGGTAGTCAGTCGATTCTTCAACTCTTGGAAACTTCGCTCACATTGGTGTCGGTCCACTCAAAAGTTTGGTTTTTCCTTGTGAGTTGTGTAAGTGGTCCAGCAATCTTGGAGAATCCTCAATGAACCTCCCGGTAATATCCCGCTAAACCCACAAAGCTTCGAATCTCGTTGGCGACTTCGGCCTTTCCCATCGTGAGACGCCTCCACTTTCGATGGATCCACAACAATCCCACTCTTTGAGATCACGTGACCTAGAAACTTGACTTCTTCCGGCCAAAACTCACATTTTGACGGTTTGGCATACAATTCTTTCTCCTTCGAATCGAAGAACTATACCGAGGTGTTCAACATGGTCCTCCCGATTTTGAGAGTATACGAGAATGTCATCAATGAAGACCACAACGAACTTATCCAAGTAAGGTCGAAAGATTCGGTTCATTAGTCCATGAAGATAGGCGGTGCATTCGTCACACCAAACGGCATCACCAAATACTCGTAGTGACCGTATCGGGTGCGGCAGTCTTGGGCACATCCTCTGTCTTCACTCGTATCGATGATACCCCGGATCATGAGATCAATCTTGGAAAACACTCGCCGCTCCCTTCGTTGGTCCATCAAGTCGTCAATCCTCGGGAGTGGATATTTGTTCTTAATTGTCACTTTGTTCACCGCCGATAGTCCACACATAACCTTGAGGTGCCATCCTTCTTGCGAACTAACAAAGACCTTGGTGCTCCCCATGGTGACACACTTGGCCTGACAAATTGCTTTTCCAAAAGCTCTTCTAGTTGTTTCTTTAGCTCGGCTAACTCTGTCGGTGCCATCCGGTACGGTGTTATAGACACAGGACCAGCTCCCGGTACTAAGTCGATAGCAAACTCTATCTCTCGAGCCGGTGGTAAACCAGGCACACTCTCAGGAAAGACTTCGGGAAACTCATTCACCACCGGAATTGTGTCCACATCAACCTCGTTCTCGATTTTCAAAGAAGACAGTAGCATGTATACGTGAGCTCCTTCTTTCAAGAGAGCTTGAACTCGGTTGGCCGTCGAGAAATCTAGAATTCTCATTTGGGGAAAAACTATGGTCTTTCAAGACGAAGCAGTCTAACAGAACATGGTTAGAAGACAACCCGGTCCATCCCTAGGATAATATCTAATTGGGAAAGGGTAAACAAATCGGATCGACAAAAAGGATCGACCTTCAACAATCAATGGACGGTTTAAACAAACTTTGGTAGTAACTATTTGGTTTATCGGTGGGGTAGAAACAGATTAAGTCAAAAGGTAAGGACGACACGAGGTAGACTCGGTTTTGCACACGGTCATACGATATAAAAGAATGAGTTGCCCCGAGTCATACAAGACGCAGTTAAAAGATTACCTTCTATGATGCCTTCTCCCATGTATCAAATCTTCGGATTCGGAGGCTTCGGACTCCGCTCATAGTGTAAACTCGTCCTCCAGCTTGCGGTTTCTTGGCTTTCGCAACATTCATTGAAGGTTCGACCTTCGCTTGATTGCAGTCTCTGTAGATGTGTCCAGGTTTCCCACATCGAAAACAGATAATCCCTTTAATAGGACAATCCCTTGTCAGATGATCTTTTCCACACTTCCGGTATTTGGAGGGGTATGCCAAGTTTTGACCAGTCCGGTTCCCACTAGAACCTCCACTTGAACTTCCACCCATGGCTTGTTGGTGACTTCCCATTGGTCGAGAGTATGGCTTCTTCCTGGAAGCGGTTAGCACTGTTATTGCCGCCTCTCGGAATCTCGCAGCCCAAAGTTTCTATTCCTCATATCTCTAGATTGCTCCGAGCCTCTACATCACACAAGTATCCAACGGTTGTGAGAATTCATTGATCCTCAAGGTGATCACAGCTTTCCTCAGTTCGTACCTCAATCCTTCCGTGAATCTTCGGCACTTCCAAGCCTCATCTGGTTGGTTCTGAAAGTAGGTCGAAAACTGTGACAAGTTTTCGAATCTCGCTGCGTACTCACTAACAGTCATATTCCCCTGTCGCAGGTTGAGGAATTCCGACTCCTTCGCATGCCTTGCACTCGCAGGAAAATACTTGTCCAAGAACTTTTCTTTGAACAACTCCCAAGTAATATCTCGGTTCGTAGCTTCTAGCATCCTCCGCACTCCGTTCCACCAGTTCTCAGCGTTGCCTACCAGCATAAAAGTAGCATAATCCACCTTCTTACCCTCAGCGCAATTCATTCCTCGAAATACCTTCTCCAACTCCTTGATCCTGAGACTAGCTTTGTCGGATCAAATTCTCCTTTAAATTGAGGAGGATTATGGCGTCGAAACTCTGCTAAATTCGAGCATCGGCAGTAGCCTCTAAGCGTTGAGCGACTCGCTCTTGTTGTTGCGTAACTCTCTCTTCTTTGTCGTGCGGCTTGCTCGGTTTGTTGTGCGATGACCTCACCATCCTTTGCATCGTTGTAATAGCTGCTTTGCCATGTCTTCCCTTCGTGCCATCTCACTTTCTCGATTCGGATTATCGAAAACACGAGAAAAGTCGATTGCATTCACTAAGAATACCAAACACTACTCCTTTACGAATACCATTCGAGAGAACACACAAAGCACAAACAAGACGGACTCAACCACAAGACCCAAAGAAACATAAACCGGGGCTCGATACCAAAAATGTAACGCCCTCTTCCAAGGGAACGCCACATGGTCAATTACAATGCGGAAATAAAGTTAGGTGAGTTGAGACCGGTTCGTTTTAATAAGACGCGTATATTCACTAGATTATAGTTGGGTATTTTAATTGGCGGTTAGGTTATATATATACTTTTTTTTTTTTTCCTTTTTAATTATAATTAGTAACCATATTGACGAGACATCAATGGGAATAAAAGATCAAGCAGTAAAATATGCATAGAAATTAACATCGCATCATATATATATATATATATATAAGTTTATCAAAGCATTTAGTTACAAGCACTGGTACATCAAAAGCAAAGCTATACACCCCCAAAATATTACATACACATCCCCACGGTATCGAATTCTGACCCACTACAAACAAAACATCGGGCCCCAAAATAAAATCTTGGTAGCCTTCAGTAGCTACGAGTAACATCAATCCCTCAAGTGAGGAGGAATCGTGTCAGGATCCTCTTCAGGGTCCTCTTCGGGGTCGTCCTCAGGGACTTCCTCGGGATCTTCCTCAGGATCTTCCTCATCATCAGAGGAGATCACCATAGGAATAGCGAGAGACACGGGACGGGCCCGAGCCGTGAGAACGAAAAGAGTCCTCTCTCGGAGTGAAGTAACGATCGCCCCACATCTCACGTATCGGTAGCTGAAACTCCAAACGTAGGCTAATGCAGCGGTGAAGAAAGGCTAGTGATATCGAGACATCTCCCGTGTAGACACGGCGTTCGAAGCGTAGTTGATATACCGCTCGGCCCTCCTAAGAATGTCGGACGTACATCTCCCAAAAATGCGTGTGTACGGGGCTCCATAGTCTTTCGTGGTCGCTCGGTCAAGATAAGGCCAAAAACTAGGGAAGTTGGGAGCTTAGGTTCCTCACGGTTGTCTTCGATGAGACGCAATGTACGGATAAACGAAATGGAGAGACGGGAAAGAAAAGAGGTAAGACATCCTTCCGTCATTACCAATTATAGCATCAAGAAACCAAACGGCGTAAAGCGCCCACATAGCATTTACAACAACAAGTAATAGTAATAGACATTCAAGAGCAGTTATGATCAAGCAAACAGTTCCGGCAGTCATAGGTATATCAACAATATATCAATGCCAGACCATAATAATGATAAATGCAAATAATGCACGGACTCTATACACATGAGCCCTCAATAACCAAGATCCTACTCCATGGAGCTAGACACAAAACACTCGGAGAGAATGATCGGGAGACATGCTAGTATCTCGTCACCATAAAAACAAGTGCTTTCCGAGAAAATAATCGGTCATTTTGCGCAACAAGGCTTTATACGGCGACATTCTCACAAGATCTCGATATAGGATTTGTGGCCGGTCGGGATCGTTGGTGCGTTTGCATCGGTTTGTCTCACGGTCCCGAGGGGCTACCACGCCCTTTGTGAAACACCGCGCCCCAACGCCCTCAAGGCCAACTACGGGACCCCACTTGTCTATTCGCACCCGCACTTAGGTGTGTTCAACTCCTAGGCAACTAGGCCTTACTGACAGTCCAACGGACAAATTACAATGCATACGGACTCTATGCATAATCATGTATGATCATTATCGCATACTATTCCATCATATGTCACAATTTGCCAAAGTAAGAATTAATACAGTCAATGGTCTCTCACATGGACCCACAATAGCATAATATTGTCATTAAATAGATCACTACCTTTTCAAAACGTATTATGAATTCTTGCTTAGGTTTAGCTTTACTTACAGGGTTTGTCTCTAAAGGAATTCCTTTAGTTAACTTAATTCCTCTTAGGTAATTTATTCATATGCCCTTAGAAGGTTATTCTAAGATCTCAAAATCTCACACTCTCATGTTCTTCCCTGTTTATGCATCCCTAAGTAATTTCTAGTCATCCCATTTATTTATGATCAATATTCCTCTATTAGTCCCCAGGTTTAGGTCCAGGAAACTACACGGTCAGAATCACAAATTGAGTCAGATTTCAATTACTAGGTGTTGGGTGATAGGTATACGTTTGAATTCGACAGAGACTACGTTTTATGAATAATTGAAGTTGCTATTCGACGAAGAATAATGTAACAGGAGGAGGAAAGAATGGGGAAAACATTTTTCTGTCGGATGGGGGTTATGTCGGACGAAGAAATCATTTGCTGTCGGATGGGGGTTACGTCGGACGAAGATCAAAGCGTCGGACCCTCCGGATGGTCGGCAAAAGCCTCTATTCGACGGGTATAGGTGTCGACGTTGGAGAAAATCTCCCAAGTGTCGCAACCGACGAACAACGGTCGAAATCTCTAATTTCGACAGTGCAGGGAAATTCATCTACTCGACAGGCATTGTCTCTCGGGTCGATGATTATTGACTTTGGGGCATTTTCTTGTAAGTGTCCAGGGACTCTATTCGACGGGTTTTTGGTCGGAAGATCAATCTCGACGGGCATGATCGAGGTTCATACTCGACGGATTTTCACTTAGTGTTTCTTTGGTCGAAATCTAAATTCGACGGGTTTGACATTCGACGGAAAGGGTCAGGAGTCTAAACTCGATGGATTTTAACATTTTACCAAGTGATTAGGTTATCACATTCGACAGGTTTGGCTATGGGTCCCTACTCGACGGATTTTAACATTTTATTAAGTGATTAGGTTATCACGTTCGATAGGTTTGGCCATGGGTCCTTACTCGACGGATTTTAACATTTTACTAAGTGATTAGGTTATCACGTTTGACAGTTTGGCTATGGGTCCCTACTCGACGGATTTTAACATTTTACTAAGTGATTAGGTGATCACGTTCGACAGGTTTGGCCATGGGTCCTTACTCGATTTGATTTTATCATTCGACGAAAATGGTGAGAAATCTTCATTCGACGGATTTTGACATATCACCAAAAGATTAAGGCATTATATTCGACGAGTTTGGCCAAATTTCACACTATTACTAGTTTCCACATTAAGTTTCCAAATTCGGGCTCAACACCGTAACTATCAGAAAATCACTCGGAACTCATTCCCTTCAATATTACACATTCCAATACATCCAGTTATATTTATATATATGTACATTCAAACTCAAACAATCAAATAACACATATACCATACCACATACAAAAGCAGAAAGACCCTCAACAAAATCACGAGACGTTCCTAAATGCTAAGAGAGGTTGAGGAGGAGTGTCTTCCTCTTACCGAGAGAAGCACAAAGAAAGGTGCTCCTTTTGGTCGAAATTATATTTTCGGCTCCCGAGAGATCCTTGAATATTCAAGCTCACCAAAATCAGAATCAAGTATTGAAATGGATACCCATGGTCATCAAAATGACAGTGGGTTACGAAAATGAGGAGAGATGAGGAAAAAGCTAAAGACTTTACCTTAAAGTTCCAGCCTTTAAGCTTCAACCGTGGAGGAAAAGAAGATGAAGAAAACGTAGAGCTTTGAAGATGATTCCCTCGGGTGTGGTGCTTCTCCAAACACGAAATGGTCTTTGGAGTGTGACGGTATTGGAGGATGAAAATATGAAGGTGGGTGGATGGTCTTCTTTGGAAGGAGAAATGGAAAGAGAGAAAGATGAGTGCTACGTACGGGAGGAGGAAAATGTGGGGATTGAAGAATGAATTAAGTCCCTTAATTCAAATGTGCAACACAAAAATGGGAGGAGAGAGAAATATTAAAAAAATGATTCAAAGAAGCTTCCTTGAGAAGCTTCGCACGCTCTCTACGAAGTGCATAGTAAGCTTGTCTCCTTGATTAAATACCTCTGTCAGATGATTTATTACACTAGCAGATAAAACCTCAAAATGTAGACCTTGTAAACTGTGCCCAGACTCGGGTTTAGTAAGATCCCCCATTGACACGTTGACAGTCCAAGGTTTACCAGCCTCAGGGAAAATATTTTATTCTCCCGGCTCCACTCAGCACACACATAAAACGAAGAATATATTAAAATATTCATCATCTCCAGAAAATTCCACAAAAATTCTTAAAAATTGCAAATATTATAAAATGATCGTTTTTAACAAAATAATGAATTTTCGGGATGTTACATTGGAGCCATCCCAAGATCAGAGGAATCGTAACTTTAGACCGACTAGGTTCCAAAGGGGAGGTAGTAGCAGTAATACTCGGTTTCAGCGGAAGCCTTATGCGAGACCGTCAGGGAGTCAGCCTCAACGTCCATTAGTTGGGGGAAGTTCTAGTGGAAACCAAGCTGGTCAGAATGTGGCGTTTATGCCGACATGTTTTAAGTGTGGCAAGAGTGGCCATATATCTATAGATTGCTCGATCAAAGGAACGATCTGTTTCAACTGCAGAAAACCTGGACATTTTTCTAGGGATTGCACTCAGCCGGAGAGGAAGCCTGCTGTGAGAAATATTCGTGCTACTCAGCCGAGATCTGGAAGGCAAGTGTATACGATGACTGGAACTGAAGCTTCTCAATCTGAAGATCTTATTCAAGGAGAATGTGTCATCAAAGGTAATCACCTGACTCTGCTATATGATTCGGGTGCAACACACTCATTTATTGCATATGATTGTGTGGAACGTTTGAAACTTCCTGTGTCTTCTCTGAGTTTTCAATTGATTGTTTCTACACCAACTGCCAAGCCTGTTGTTACATCCAAGATATGTATGAACTCTCCTATTGTTATAAAGGATCGTATGTTTTCGGTCAATTTGATTTGTTTACCTCTTGTTGAGATAGACATAATATTAGGAATGGACTGGTTATCTTCTAACCATATCCTTATAGACTGTGCGAGCAAAACCATAGTTTTTCCTAAGGAAGAAAGTTCTGGATTCTTGACTACTGTTAAGGTCAAATCATTGTTAAGGGATGGAGCTCAAGGGTTTATGTTGCTGTCTTTTTTAGAAGTCAAGTGTGAGAAGGATATGAGCACTATTCCTATCGTCAATGAATTTCCAGAGATTTTTCTTGATGATGTACCCGGTTTACCACCGGAAAGGGAGATCGAATTCTCTATCGATTTAGTGCCGGGAGCAGGTCCTATCTCGATTGTACCATACCGAATGTCGCCTGTAGAGTTGGAAGAGTTGAAGAAGCAATTGGAGGAACTGTTGGAGAAGCAGTTCGTGCGACCTAGTGTTTTGCCATGGGGAGCACCAGTGCTATTAGTCAAGAAGAAGGATGGAACTTCACGTCTTTGTGTTGATTATCGTCAGCTGAATAAGGTTACTATAAAGAATAAGTATCCACTACCAAGGATTAATGATCTGATGGATCAATTGAAAGGAGCCGCTGTATTCTCTAAGATAGATCTGCGATCTGGTTATCATCAGATTCGTGTCAAGGTTGATGATATACCTAAAACAGCTTTCCGAACTCCTTATGGACATTATGAGTATCAAGTAATGCCGTTCGGAGTGACGAATGCTCCTGCAATATTCATGGACTATATGAATAGAATTTTTTGCCCGTACTTAGACAAATTTGTCGTTGTCTTTATCGATGACATTCTGATCTATTCTCAAAGTCAAGAAGAGCATGCTGAACATCTTAGTATAGTTCTCCAGATTTTGAAGGAGAAGAAGCTATATGCGAAGTTGGCAAAGTGCGAGTTTTGGTTGGAAGAAGTTCAATTTCTAGGTCACGTAATTTCCAAGGAAGGTATTGCGGTAGACCCAGCAAAGGTGGAGACTGTTTTGCAGTGGGAAAGGCCTAAGACTGTGACTAAGGTTCGAAGTTTTGTTGGATTAACCGGATATTACCAAAGGTTTATTGAAGGTTTTTCTAATATAGCTAGACCACTTACACAACTCACGAGGAAGGGCCAAGCTTTTGATTGGACGGAGGAACGTGAAGCGAGTTTCCAAGAGCTAAAGAAGAGATTAACAACTGCACCAGTGTTAATTTTACCGGATCCTAACAAATCTTTTGAGGTGTATTGTGATGCATCTTATCAAGGGTTAGGATGTGTGTTGATGAAGAATCAGAATGTAGTAGCTTATGCTTCAAAACAGTTGAAGGTTCATGAGAGGAACTACCCAACGCACGATTTGGAGCTAGCTGCAGTAGTTTTTGCATTGAAAGTGTGGAGACATTTTCTGTATGGAGCTATGTTCAATGTCTTTAGCGATCACAAGAGTTTAAAATACTTGTTTGATCAAAAAGAATTGAATATGAGGCAGAGGCGATGGTTGGAATTTTTGAAGGACTATGATTTTCAGCTTCAATATCATCCAGGAAAAGCGAATATGGTGGCAGATGCCTTGAGCAGAAAGGTGGTTAGTGTTTCTACCATGATGATAAAGGAGGAGGAGCTAATGAATCAATTCAGAGATCTATGGTTATCAATAGAGTTGGTACTCGGAAAAATTCGTCTAAGTAAGGTTGTGGTTTTAAATGACTTGCTAGAAGTAATCCGAGAGAAACAAGATGATGATGCGTTTTTACAGAACGAAAAGGAATTGTTGAAGCAAGGTCATAAAGCGACAGTGGAGGAAGGATCTGATGGAATCTTGAGGTTTGAAGGAAGAGTTTGTATACCTAATGATCCCGAACTCAAGAAAGCAATTTTGGATGAAGCTCATACTAGTAATTTGATTATGCATCCGGGAATGACGAAGATGTATCAAGACTTGAAACGACTGTTTTGGTGGCCACGAATGAAAAGAGATGTAGCAGAACGTGTGACATCTTGTTTTGTCTGTCAGAAGGTAAAAGTGGAACATCAAAGGCCTGTTGGTATGTTACAACCTTTGACTATTCCAGAGTAGAAGTGGGATAGTATCTCGATAGATTTTGTTACTGGATTTCCGAGGACAAGGAAGGGTCATGATTCGATATGGGTTATAGTTGATAGGCTTACGAAGTCAGCGCATTTCTTCCTGATCAATATTAAGTATTCGTTGGAACGCTTAACCCAGATATACATCAACGAAGTTGTTAGACTTTATGGTGTGCCTGTAAGTATAGTTTCTGATAGAGATCCAAGGTTTACGTCGAGACTCTGGCAAAGTTTGCAAGAAGCCATGGGAACTAAATTGCGATTGAGTTCTGCATATCATCCGCAGACTGATGGTCAGACGGAGAGAACGATTCAGTCGTTGGAGGATTTGTTGCGTGCTTGTGTGTTAGAACAACAAGGGAGTTGGGATGAATTTCTGTCTTTGATAGAATTCACCTACAACAATAGTTTTCACTCGAGCATAGGGATGGCACCCTATGAAGCACTTTATGGACGACGATGCCTAACACCTTTGTGTTGGTATCAGGATTGAGAGAGTATGACTATTGGTCTTGATCTTGTGCAGCAGACTACGGAAAAGGTGAAGATGATTCAAGAGAAGATGCGAATGACTCAAAGCCGTCAGAAGAGCTATGCTGATAAACGAAGATGACCTTTGGAATTTGAAGAAGGTGATCATGTATTCTTACGAGTTACGCCTACGACTGGTGTCGGAAGAGTTATCAAATCTAGGAAGCTTACTCCTAAGTTTATAGGGCCTTATCAAATTATTCGTCGGATTATTCCTATAGCTTACCAAATAGCTTTACCGCCTTTTCTATCCAATCTCCATAATGTATTTCATGTGTCTCAGTTGAGGAAATACATTTCCGATCCAACCCATGTGATACAACTTGATGAAGTACAGCTGAAGGATAACTTGACGTATGAAACACTTCCTGTTAAAATTAAAGACAGGAGAGTGAAACAACTTCGAGGGAAGATGATTGAGCTGGTGAAGGTAGTGTGGAACGATGTAACAGGAGATGCTACATGGGAGTTAGAGGATAGGATGAGGGAGCAATATCCTCAATTGTTTTGATGTATGATGAATTTCGGGGACGAAATTCTTATTAGTAGGGGAAAGTTGTAACACCCCAACTTTTGGGATAATTACAATATAGTCCCTAAATGTACTGTTTTGTGAATTCTGTGAGCAGTAAATTAAATTTGATTGTTCCATGAGTGTACTTGACTGTTGTGTGTGATATGCTCTGAGCCAGGGAAATAATAATTTTCTGGCCGGAAAAAATCTTATTTTAATTAATTAGAGTTGGGGGATCTTACTAAACCCAATTCTGATTGATATATATATTAATCTCGTAATTTTTAGGATTAAATTGTGCAATAAAATAATGTTATATTATTATAATATTATTTTATATTACAGTACCTACTGTCTCAAAAATAGTAGAAATCTGCTTTGATTTGATCACGGATCTTTAAAAGTACTGTAGGACCCGCGTTTAGGAAAAGCAGTCAACAATTCTAACTGGACAAATTCTAGCCAATGAGAGCAAGTCAACAAGAGTGGCTTGACTTTTTAAACTAATAAGAATGGGTCAACGAAGGGAGCATAGACTTTAATTAGGACCGTTGGATGAAGACTTAGTTAGGAAGCCTTTGATTTCAACCGTTGATTAAATCAATGGTGAGATTAGAATTCAAACTTTATGACTAATCAATATCTACCTTAGATTACATCTATGGCTAGGAATTAAAGATGAAATCAATGGTTACAATTAAGTCAAAAATAGTAGGCTTGAATTTGGTTAGTAGCTAATTAACCTTAATTTGACTAATCTAATTACCTAATTGGCAAACTAAGTGAACTAGCTTAGTTATTAATTAATTATAATCTAAATACTAATTAGATATCCTAATATTGATTAAAGGTTATAATATATGATAATATATATTAAACTAATTAGTTATATAATTAGAATGTTAATTAAGATTGGTAAGGATATTTAACCTAACTAATTACCTAATTAATTAGCGTATAATTAGGAGTAATTTGAAAGCAATTAAATCCCTAAAACACTAAGGAGCCACACCGTTTTTGGGCAGCAGCTTGGGAGGCTAGTTGGCTTGGTTCTACAAGGTTCATGAACCCTCCAACATGACATAAGCCATGTGCACCACCATGTGAACTCAATAGGATATTTACCATGCAAAATTGAACACTCAACCTCACCCAAAACACTCACTCACGGTAGCAGCCCATAATTTTACACTCTTCACTTTTATTTTCACACTTATCCTAAATCAAGCTTTCTATTTTCTCTCCAAAAATACCAAGAACCCATGCACACTTTTTCTTTTATTTCTCTCTCACTCTATTCGGCCAAGCATCCCAAATACCACTAACCAGCCTCTATAATTTTATCTCTTCATATTTCCTAAACCCAAATCCTATTCTAAACACTTTTCATTCACAAAGTTTTGCCAAAAAACTACTCTATCTTGTCCAAAATCCAACGTTTTGCTTACTTTCTTAAGGGTAAGTCTTGATTCTATGGTTCAAAGTTTGATTTCTAATTTTTCTAACCATGATTGTTCCATGGTTTTTCAATATTAAATCTTGTATGTGTTTTACTAATTGTTTAAGAATTTTAGGGATTTGTTTGGGAGGTTATACGAATTTGAAGGAAAGGAGAAAAACTAACCGATTAATTGTCTTCAAGAGGTACGAGGGAGATTTAATCTCATCAACCCTAAGTGGTGATGAGAAAATGGATTTGTATGAGTGTGTAGAATCCATAAGGATTCATTTGTGTGATTGTTTATGGTTTTTATTATTTTTGTGATTGTTTAAATGCTTTCCTATTTGTGATTTATTTTGCTATGCATGATTATAGTTTTTATTATTTTTGCTATGCATGTTTACGGCTTTAAATATATTGTATGTATATTGTATGTGATTATATAATTGCATGTGTTTATAATTGTATAATTGTTAAAGTAGGATGTGAATACCATATAACGATTTGCATGAGTGTTCCAAAGAACACAGAATGAGGCTTACGGCCTTACATCAAACAGAGAACCAAAATGTTCTCAGCAATTTTCTAAATTTATGATTTAAAGAATCTAGGTAAAATAATAAATTTAAGAATGATTTTGATTAATTTTGGCCAACATGCCATTTTGTGTATAATTGAATGCCATTTTCTTTTCGATTTTGGCCAACATGCTATTTTATTTTCTAAGGTAGGTTAGGTAATGGATTTACAAAATAAATTGATTCCAATGAATCATTGAGAAAACAAAAGGAATGAATTCAGTCCTAGAATTCTAAATTAGTAGAATTTAGTTTAAGTAAGAACTAAATCAAACGCTTGAAAAATACTAACGTAAAGCTCATTTTATGAATTTTGAAGCGCGTTAGCAAGTTTCAAAGCGTAATTATTGGGTAAAAATAAAATGAACTATATTTAGTGAAAAATGTCAAAAATACCTTATACTGATTTTATAGGTAAAATGCTGTCGAAATTTACTAAAATCAAGCGAATAAAATGAAATGATTCCATACTATATTTATAACACAAGGAAAATACTCTATGTATTTTAAATGTACTAGATATAGCCTACACATATTTAAAATGATAATTTTAAGCTATTCGGTTAAGAAAATGAATTAAAAATCTTATGCGATTGAGAAAATGATTTAAAAACATTACGCGATGTTCAAAACATCAAAATATCTTTACGCGATTTAAAAACGTTTGTGAAAATGACAAGAATGTGAAAATGCGATAAAATTCTAATGCGATTGAACGATACAGTGAGTTTTGCTGTCGGGCCAAAGTGGTGGACCCGGACGTGTTGTGGTGTAATACTATCAAGTGGGACATACTATACTTTAGTATTTTGTGACTAAGGGTATTTTTGTAATTATGGTAAAATTTGGATAATAAGGGTATTTTTGTAATTTTAGATCATGCTTAGAGTATTGTGTCAATTTAGTTGATAATTGACGATTGATTGATGAGGCGAATTACACCGTGTTTTGGTGTGATAAGCGTAGTGTGGTTCATTTATGAACTTGGAGGCATTAGTGTGCGGAGAATTCCACATGAGGACAGTGGGTTGCTCCTCTGGGCGGTGGTAACGGGCAACACACTAATGATCTTGGCAAACACTATTCTTAATCGGGATCTTGGGGAGACTATTATGTACTATGCCTGTAGTGCACGGTGTATTGACTGTGTACTACTACACGATATTTGGACTGTGGACTATAGACACAATGTTTGATAGTGCAATAGTTTGGTTGGGCAGCCATAAAGTATTCTTAGTTTCTATTAGGATCATTCTCTCAGATATCCGTGTTTAACTGCATGGAGTAGGAACGAGTCGGTGTATGTTCATGCATTATCTGCATTTTACTGCTTACTATAACCTGTGATAAAATGTATGATTTATTGCTTTCCAATATTGCATGTGTTATTTTACTATGTATTGTTTGATATATTATGCATGATATGTTGGTATGTACTGTTGTGATAGTTGTTTTGTACTGTCGTTTTCTTTATTACCATGTGGGTGGTGATGTAGATTGTCTCACCTCTCTATATGTTTTCTCGATATTGTTATATTATTCTCGTAAAGAGTTTGAGGAAGAAGAGGATCAGCCTCTTGAGATACAGTATCCGGACGAGCGACAGTCGGGCGAGCTATACGAGGAAGAGGAGCCGGTAGATCTCACTGATCATCAAGACTGATCTTGAGATCATGGCGCTGCCAGGATTCTTTGGGTTTGTGAGACTTGAGTTTCACGGAGGTTCTGAGGCCTGGCGTATGCGAGTAGATAGAGGAACAGTTGTTTATGTGGGACGTTTGACTGTGTCCCTATGTAGAGAGTATGATAGAGATGTTATATTCACTACTATGTTATATTTACATTTAGAGTTACCTCTGACTCTTAGGCGTTACTGGCAGGGAATATTCCATGCGCGTAGTGAGCTCAGTAGCGAGTCAACAGCTCGGACTCGTGTCCGTAGTGCTGTGAGATCTCCAAGATGTCAACTTTTCGATGGTCTTTCTAGAGGATGATCCATCGGAGGGTTAGATATCTATCGGAATGCACTTGGGCAATACTATGTCTTAGTTTTATGTTGTCTTTTATTGCTTTGTTAAATACTTGTAGTTGTAAATTACGTGTGTACTAAAGAAAAACTCATATGTATATTACAGTGTGGTTATGTTTGTTATATTTTGTGTTTCGTGTTATTTTATTTAATGCCATAATTATAAAAGGAAAAAAAAATTTACCACAAATATTATTGAAGTATCAAATGTTTTATAACTTGGGTAAGAGTTTTATTTTATTTTATTTTATTACATTCATAAATGTGACATCCCCACAAGAGTGTTACAACCAGCCTCAGGGAAAATATTTCGTTATCCCGGCTTTGCTCAGTGCGCACGTAAAACGAGAAATATACTAAAATATTTTATATTTTCAAAAAAATTCACAAAAATTCCTAAAAATCACATATATTAAAAAATGACTATTCATCACAAAACAAACAATTTTTCGGAGCGTTTCACTGACTCTGCTCAGTGTGCATGCAAAACGAGAAATATATTAAAATATTCAACGTTTCTGAAAAATTCCAGAAAAATCTCCAAAAATCACAAATATTGGGAAATGACTATTCATAATGAAACAAATCATTTCCAGGGTGTTACACTGACTCTGGTCAGTGTGTACGTAAAACGAGAAATATATTCAAGTAAAACAAGAAATATATTAAAATATTCAACGTTTCCGAAAATATTCATAAAAATTCTCAAAATTTATAAATATTATAAAATGATGATAAATGATAAAATAAATAATTTTCAGAGTGTTACAGTAGGTGTAGTGTTGTGATACTTAACTATTCCCCCTGCTCAAGGAGATACTCTACCATAATAACGTGTGACCTCTTATAGCCTACCTAGTAGGGGTAAAGTCTATTACCATAACAGGTATTCTCCTTATACTACTAAGTAGTCTACCAAGTTGTCCACACTAAACTAGGTGGATATGGCCACCAAATAGAATGGATGCCTCCACTATCTGATATCTAGGGATAACAAGTATATGTGAAGTGAAGTATGTGAAAATGTGGAGTTATGTCTTAACTCTAACATAACTACCACATAACTCTATACTAAGTCCATGTTGCATTAATAAGACTACTTCTTCTCTGTAAGAGCAGTTCATGCACTATGACACTTATCCAAATGCTAACTAGATTTAGTACACTTTCTAACTTTGCATTACTAACTCTATTTCACTCTTTAAGAGCTTTCATACACTGTGGCATTCACCCTTTCCAACTACGGTCTATGGCACTCAACTTTTGCCATCTAGCTTGTACACTTGTTTCTCAGTTTCTCATCACTTCCTAAGTGATATCTAAGCAACACTTTGTTACTCATGAGCTAAACTTTAATCTATGACAATCCATACTTATTGAATTGCACAACTTTTCCTTTATCTTCCCTGGTATGACACTAGGTCTTTCTCTCTATGAAATACCCTCTCTAGTGTCTCAACACTATTAAAAAGGCATAAACAAAAGATTCTAGCAACTAGGAAACTTAAACTAACAAAAATAGCATTTTTGTGAGTTTTAGCCCCTCATACCGCGGCATTCCTTTTTCACGCCGCGATGCCCTACACTTGGGTGCTAAGGCTATGCACCTCAAACTACGGCATAGCGCTTCTTACGCCACAGCACTCAAAGCTAGTTCATCTTCAAGCCGCGGCATGATGCTTACATCATGACGATAACTGGTTTTCTACAAAATTCTGCAGAAAACCCTCGGTTCTGTATTGTTCTATTGAGCCATCTCAGCTTCCAATCCTATGAACTTGGTTTCTAGTTAGTTTCTAACACCACAAACAACTTCTAAACATGTTGTAACATCATTACAACTTTTTAATTCAGTAAACTTAGATTAAACACCAAATATCACTCTCTTGGTTCTTTGAAAACCTAAGGTCCAATTTGAGAACTAACTAGCTCAAACTATGGATAAATTCATCTATTTTCCTTTCACTAAGTTGAAATAACTAATTCCAATCCATAAAATCAAGAATCAACTAAAGAAACTAGTTTTCCCTCTTTAAAGACCCAACTTCCCCATTTTAAAGACCTAAGTCTAAAACCTAGAAAACACGAAGAATCAAAGATAGAAAACACCCCTACCTCTGGCTTGGTTGAAGATCTTGAAGCCTTGAACTTGCTCTTGGATCTCTCACCTTGGTCTCCTTCTTTTCCTCTCCTTTCTCCCTTCTTTCTTCCTTTAGTTTCCTTCTTTTCTCACTTTCTCTCCTCTATTTTGCTCTTAGCCGTGGAAAATAAGGAAAACAAGCCTCACTTGGCTTCTTAAAGAGTTACCACTAATGTGGTACTATAAAACTCAATCTACTATGAACATTAGATTCCTTCTAATCAAGGTTCTAAACTTTTGATCTGATATCTGAAACCAAAATGATAACAAACAACTGCTAATACAATCATTTAGAAATCATCGACCACACAACCGCCCATATAGCTGTCTCTGAAGGCACAATGCAATAACAGAACATACACAGACCAAACGTAAATCTTAATCTAAACAAATAATAAATAATGTAGTGATGAAATGATGTATGCTTAAATATAAGTGTATACAGTGTAGGTGTAGTGTTGTGATACTTAACTATTCCCCCTGCTCAAGGAGATACTCTTCCATAATAACGTGTGACCTCTTATAGCCTTCCTAGTAGGGGCAAAGTCTGTTACCATAACAGGTATCCTCCATATACTATTAAGTAGTCTACCAAGTAGTCTACAGTAAACTAGGTGGATATCGCCACCAAACTGAATGGATGCCTCTATTATCTGATCTCTAGGGATAGCAAGTATATGTGAAGTGAAGTGTGGGAAAATGCGAAATTATGTCCTAAGTCTAACATAACTACCACATAACTCTATACTAAGTCCATCTTCCATTACTAAGACTACCTCTTCTCTGTAAGAGCAGTTCATGTACTACGACACTTATCCAAATGCCAACTAGACTTAGTACACTTTCTAACTTTGTATTACTAACTCTATTTCACTCTTTAAGAGCTTTCACGCACTGTGGCATTCACCCTTTCTAGCTATGGTCTATGGCATTCAACTCTTGCCATCTAGCTTGTATACTTGTTTCTCACTTTCTCATCATTTCCCAAGTGATATCTAAGCAACACTTTGTCATTCATAAGCTGAACTTTAATTTATGACAATCCATACTTAATGAATTGCACAACTTTTCTTTTATCTTCCCTTATATGCCACTAGGTCTTTCTCTTTATGAAATACCCTCTCTAGTGTCTCAACATTCTTAAAAAGGCATAGACAAAAGATTCTAGCAACTAGGGAACTTAAACCATCAAAAATAGCATTTTGGTGAGTTTCAGCCCCTTACGCCACGGCACTTCTCTTTCATGCCGCAACGCCCTACACTCTGATGCTAAGGCTATGCACTTCACGCTACGACACTCGAAGCCAGTTCATCTTCATGCCACGGCATGATGCTTCTCATGCCAAGGCGCTAACTGGTTTTCTGCAAAATTTTGCATAAATCCCTCAGTTCTGCATTGTTCCATTGAACCATCTCAGCTTCTAATCCTCTGAACTCAGTTTCTAGTTGGTTTCTAACACCACCAACAACTTCTAAACATATTGTAACATCATTACAACCTATTAATTCACTAAACTTGGATCAAATACCAAAAATCACTCTATTGTTTCTTTGAAAACCTAGGTTCGAATTCAAGAACCAACTTGCTTAAACTATGGATAAATCAATCTATCTTGCTTTCACTAAGTTGAAATTACCAATTCCAATCAATGAATTCAAGAGTCAACTAAAGAAACTAGTTTTCCCTCTTTAAAAACCTAACTTCCCCATTTTAAAGACCTAAGTCTAAAACCTAGAAAAGATTAAGAATCAAAGATAGAAAATACCCCTACCTCTTGCATGGTTGAAGATCTTGAAGCCTTGAACTTGCTCTTGGATCTTTCACCTTGGTCTCCTTCATTTCCTCTCCTCTTTCCCTTCTTTCTTCCTTTGGTTTCCTTCTTTTCTCATTTTATCTTCTATGTTTTGTTCTTAGTCGTGGGAAATAAGGAAAACAAGCCTCACTTGGCTTCTTAAAGAGTTACCACTAATGTGGTACTAGAAAACCTGATCTGCTATGAACACTTAGATTCTTCTGAATCAAGGTTCCTAACCTCCAATAAACTCAAAATAAATCCTAAGATTCTTTAAAAATCTTGTTGCACATTTTCTCTATTTTTTCATATCTACTGGGGGTCAATCCGACATTAAAAGCACAACCAGTATGCCTAAAAATACCAAATTAACTCTTATTGTCTTGAAACGTTAACCAAACATTACTTAACTCATTTGTGACCTAGATGTTGGGAATTGCGGATACATCACGCAGCGGAAAAATTAGGATTCCCATCGAGGATCCATGCGAAAAGCCATAATATGAGTTTTTAAATTATTTACCTCTTGAAGCGTGATCAAAAGGAAGAACGTGAATCACCAACACTGTAATAGAAATGATGTCTCTATGGTATGCACACGAACAGACTCACGAACGTCCAATGTCCGCAAAGAAGAGCCTCACGTCTCTCATACAGTGCTAGCTGCGAAGAGAAGAGAAGAAACATGTCGCTCTCTCACTCACTTTTCTGTAGGTGCGGCTAGGGTTCTGAAATTGTGTATCTTAGCAGCCCCTTAGCAATACTATTTATAATAGTGACTGTCTTAAGTGAGTGTGAGCAGCAGCAAGGTAAGCTGTGCAACCCTAGACCCATCTGTTATGAGTTTGGCCCATATTTGAATCCGAGTCCAACTTAGATCCATTGCTCCAATTTTAGTCTGCTCTATGTGTGTAACCCTGCAGGTTCTTATTACGTTGACAATAATATTAAAATCTCATTTTAATATTATAAGTAGTGAGCGGTATCTAGCAACACATCGCTGCTACCCAAGTAATAAGAATGTCAGTGATTTGACATAACCTTTCCGTGACCAATGTTTCCATGTTGTTTAGTCCCTTTGTCAAGATATCTAGATTGAACACAAGGCATGGAATGTGTCACCTTTGTATAATCCAATCATTCGTTTCATGATACTCGAGCAGACTTTGTAACAACAAATGAGATCAATATCTCATATTGACTCATTTGAGCATGGCCATGCATTTCGCAGTCTCACTCAATCAGGGGGCCCGAAGATATCGCTCGTGTTATGTAGGAGTGACAAATCCCATCTAGGTCACTCACATCCCTCTGCATAATTCGCGGTATATCCAATAACTAACTTTATAATCACCTTGTTACAGACGACGTTTGATGGCATTAAAATAGATAACTCCTCATGTAGGAATTGTAGTGATTTCAGGTCAAAGGAGCACAGACACCATTGTCACTATGAGAATCACTTATGACACTCACGTAACGATCCATGTAGCGTTCTCATGGTGGGTCAGTCTCGTACATCATTACTCTAATATGTACCCATGTGAAGACTTGATATCTCATATCCGTGACCCGTGAGATGTGGTCATCAGTCTATGCACATACTAGTCTCAATGTATTATTGTTGTCCTAATTAACAATAATACTTGACTAAGGACATTCAAGAATAGTGTTGTAACTAAAAGGATCTCACGATCAAGTCATTCACTTGATGTCCTATGGCATCAAACTTACTATTCTAAGGACTTTATTATGTTTATCAAAAAAGAACACAATAAATGAAATGCCTCATATATAAAATACCATAACATAATGTATGTAAAAATAGAAAATGTATTGGCCTTTAGGACATACACCAACACTAGAAACAAGGTATTCACATATGTTTCCCTTCAAATAGAAGTTTATACTACTTTTGGAGTCATTTTAGGCTATTTACCACTTTCTGTGTTGCAGCAAAGTGCCTAACTAACTCAGTTTGTCACGAAACTTAGCTGACATGCTAAAAAAGTATCAGAATACCTATGTAACCTTATACAAGCCTAACATGATTCTCCAAGATATTACATGTGTGGCTAAGGGTAAGGAGAGCAAGGTATGTAAACTTGTTAAATCTCTTTATGGTATGAAGCAAGCTCCCAAACATTGGCATAAGAAATTTGATACTATCATGATATCTAATGGTTATATGATTAATGAATTGGATAAATGCATATATGGCAAATTTGATAATAATATTAGTGTGATTACTTGCGTATATGTTGATGACTTGTTGATATTTGGAACATAGTTAGATATTATGAATGATACTAAGAGCTTTCTTACTTCTCAATTTGATGTGAAAGATATAAGTGTTGCAAATATGATTATTAGAATTAAATTGATTAAAAGGAATGATAGATTTATTTTGCCTCAATCACATTATGTTGAAAGCATGCTTAAGAAATTTGGATAATATGATTGCACACCTATTTCTACACTTTTTTATCCTAGTTTGCATCTTGTGAAAAATAATGGAGATAGTGTATCACAAATTGAATATGCTCGTATTTTTGATAGGTTGATGTACTTAATGAATTGTACTAGACCCGATATTGCAAAGGTTATCAATAGATTAAGTAGATATACACATAATCCTAGTGATACGCATTGGATTAATTTGAATAGAATTTTGAAATATTTGAAAGGCAATATGAATTATTGTTTGGTATATTCTGATTATCCTTCGATTTTGGAAGGTTATAGTGATGCAAACTGGATTTCTAACTCTGATGAATTAAAATATACTAGTGGCTATGTGTTTATGTTAGCAAGTGGGGCTATCTCTTGGTAGTCTTCCAAGCAAAATTGTATTGCCAGGTCCACCATGGAGTCAGAATTTATAGCCTTGGGAAGGAGAGATTTGAGGCCGAGTTACAAAGGAATTTGTTAATGGATATATTTATATGTAATAAAATAAAGACATCTGTGTTTATTCATTGTAACTGTTAGGATGCCATTGCTCGAGTAAAGAACATAATTTATAATGGGAATAACCAGCATGTAAGGTTGAGACATAATATTGTGAGGCAACTGGTTGAGAATAATGTGATATCCATGGATTTTGTAAGTTTAGAGAAGAACTTCGCTGATCCTTTGACCAAGCCTCTTATCAGGATGTTGTTAAATGAAACATTGAGGGGAGTGGGATTGATGCCTATAAGTGAGGTGGTGTGATGGACATCCAACCACTATGATTAGAAATCCCATGAAGGTAGTTCAATATGGTAAACGGAGTCATACGAGTCTCAGTGGAAAGGGTACTGTCACTTTTATATATGTGTTCTGCCATCATATAAGATGATTCGTGATGAGTCCCTCTCTATGGTGTATGGCAGTACCGCTATAGTTGGTGTGATAGGATGAGCTTTGCTCTTAATGGGTCCATAGTCCTCAATGAGGATGGGGTATCTACTGTAGTATACTCCTGATGGATGCCACCTAAGAGAAAGTGGGGATAATGTCATATCCTATAAGTTTTAGGCATAAACTCTAGAGCTCTCATGATTCCAAGATAGCGCATAGCCCGAATAAAGGGCAAAACGGCTAAGAGTAGCATATCTCTTGGGAATGTTATGTGGCCAGTGGACATGCTCCAACCGTTATCTTTGAAGTGGGTTCCAAGAGGTTTCTTTACCACACTTCTATTGCGTTGTCTGATAACTCCATGAAATGTAGTTATTTGTGTTCCATAATTGTGCTTCATAGAATGCTATGTCCTTGTTATTATGCATATATGAGAGATATTATGCTTATATTGGTTAAATTTCTTTTGGATGTTTCTCTATATGCTATTGAGCAAATTGTGCATATTATGCAAATGATTAAGTGGATTTATAATTTATATTTAACTTGGTGATTTTTCTAATGTAGGATGGGCTTAAAACAGAGGAATTGGAGCGATTCAAGGCTCAAAACCCCAAGAGAAAGCCAAGGAGGCTTTCTGGGAGAGAGCACCACGGCTCAGGTTGTTGCGCGCCGCTGCTCAAAAGTGCATCATCAAGTTGCCATACTAAAACTCGAGGCTAGAGCGCCGCGACACAAAGGAGTGTGAGTCGCGGCTCTAGGTGACCGATTCAATGCGCACCGCGGCACAAGGGAGTGTGCGCCATGGCGTGAGGTGTAGAACTAAGCCTATAAATAGAATTTTATTAGATTTTCTTAGGATGACTTTCTAGGTTTTGAGAAGCTGCAGCTAGAAATTGTATTTTGGAGGCTGAGGAGGCTAAGGGAGGCTAGGATGGAGGTTATCTTCCTTAGGGAAGATAATTTGAGCTTCAAAGGATCACATCTAATGAGATTCTTCCTTCTCCTTTCTCTTTCTCTTGTTTTCCTTATCTTTTGAGCACTATTTTTGTGTTGTAATTTGTGTTCATGGATTAGCTGAGCTGTATTTAGGGATACTTTGAATCCTTTCTACGATTATTGATGTTTATGTTATCTTTTAAGTATATATTGATGTTTAGTTATGTTCAATCATATGGTTCTTAATGTTTTTAAGGGTTTGATCAACTTTTAAATGATTTGCTAAAATCTGATGAACCTAGACATAAGAGTTTGGATTTGAGATTATATGTATGGTTGATGCATGTTCGATGAATTCAATTGGCTTGGATGAGTTGATTCGCTAACTAGATAGAAATATGTCTTTTAGCCATGTATAGTGTGTAATTGAGAATAGAAAGTTCATGAGTGGAGTTTGCACTAGTTCTCATGGAAACATAGTGGATTGGGTAAATGAAACTATGATTGATTGACCTAAACATAGGCTTTTAACTAAATCAGATTCTCAAGCTAACTTAGCAATTCATTGATGTTGCTTATAAGGGTTGCAAGTTACTAGTATGAAATAGGAGGTGAAGAAGGATTCCCTAGATCTCTGAACCATTATCTTTATTGCTTTTGTAGATTAGATTTAGTTTATTTATGTTTTCCTTATTTTTATGTTCTTGAATAGAATTAAGTAAGCTATTAGTTAATATTTAGCATTAGAAGTAAACTTATCCTCGAGGGAATGATCTCTACTTTTCATTTTTTTACTTGGATGACCTGTGCACTTACGGCCTATTTTGGGACAAACAAGTTTTTGGCGCCGTTATCGGAGATAAGGCATTATTTCTATATTGCTAATATTGACAATGAGTTTGCTTAGTTTTAATTCAAGTGTTTATGTTTTGTTGTTGTAAATAGTTTTATTTTCAAGTTTTATGTTTTTGTTGTTGATTTGCTTAAATATGTAGTTATAGTTTGATTTTGTGTTTTTGTTATGTTTTTGTTGTACATTCTGTGTTTTAAGTTTGTAGGCACATTTTGTTAGTACTATAGGCCATATTGAAGCAGAAATGGCAATAGAAACCATTTCCTTGCAGAATTCTGCAGGTTTAGTTCTCACGTAGTGACTTAGTCTTATGAGTGCCGCGGCGCACGTGCACATTTTTTGTAGAATTGTGTAGCTTTTTACTCACGCCGCTGCTCAGGTATGGTTACGCTACGGCGCAGCACCCTACTTTTGCTTTTTTTGTTTATTTTCTTTGTTTTTCTTTATTTAGTATGCTCAGTGCTAATTTGGCTGCTATTTTGATATGCTTAGGTACCCTATAGACCATGTGTAGCAAGGAACACATTCACTTTGGTTTAGGGGAGTATCTTTACATGTTTTCACCCTTAATGCTCAATGTTTTCACATGTTTTGATATTTTAAGTATGTGTTAGTGATAGTCATCATGCTTTCATGATTATATCTTGTTTTGGCTATTACTGGTGAGCTGTTGATACAAGTTTCAATTTTTCGTACTTTGTACATGTTGTTATGCATCCTTGAATGGAAAATGATGGATCTTTGGAATGCATAACATATTTCAATTTACTAGTGTGTGATGGTTGGCCAATGATATAAATGCTTATGAATTGCCCTCTGTTTTGTGAAACCATTCACGATCTTGAAGCATGTCAATGCAATCTGGTTTGTTTTTATGCATGTTGTGTTTTCCCACTTAGATGCTTGTTTAACTTTGGAAAGATATGAGTGTTTGTTTAGAGAATGTTTATGAATTGTGCATGTGGATGATTTCTTTTATCCTTGAAGTTATTCTCCAACCCTCTTGAGGCGAAATCCTAAATTGTGTATAATTGAGGAAATGACTAAGGCATTGTTTGGACTGATTGAGCCTTTCAAGCTTAACCTTATATGATGATATTCATAGGTCCCTTTTTGAAGGCTTATACTGTTTGACCTTATTTGTTTTTTGCCACCATTGTGTTTGTTAACTTGTTAACCATTATAATGCATGTGAAAGCATTGCATTTTCTTCCTACCATCAATGTTTGTTGAGTTTATAATGTGTTATTTCTTGAAGTGAGTCTATTGTTTAGGGATATTATTGATCCAATACAAAATGAGTCTGAAGGAACCAGATGCAGTCAAAGAAAAAATCATTGCTTTGTGAAAAAAAAAAGCAAAAGCAAAGTATAAGTAAAGTAAAGTTCGAAAAGCATAAAAATGGTTTTGGTAAGTTTGCTATGTTCACTGTTGTATACCCTGCTAATATCAGTTAGAGGCTCATGACTTGAAATATCATGTTTATGTTTCCAATGTTGGTGTTATATCCTATCCTTTTATTCTATTACCCACTACCCTTGGCCTTACATTATAAGCTATGAAAGTCCCTCATGATCCTCAATCTTGTATGATTTACATTAGTAGAGAGAGGGTTGGATTAGAATTTTATGGATTCTTTGATTTGTATCCATGTGTAGGTTTATAAACTTATCCGGATGAGCATGATTTGAAAAATATAAGTTTGACTTGCATGTTTGTGGGAAATGTCATGTGCATGATTGGAAGCTGGATTGAGGGCATGTTTAGGATTGTATATGTGTTGAGCTTAATTGTGAGGCAGGTGCATCTTTTGAGGGCTTAAACAATCATTGTGCACTGGTTGGGGTTAAATGAAAATTAAAGTGTTGAATACATATGAGCATGAATTAATTAATGTGAGTTTACTTGATTGTACTTTGTGTTGCTCGAGGACTAGCAATAACTTAGGTTTGGGGGTGTGATAACTCCATGAAATGTAGTTATTTGTGTCCCATAATTGTACTTTATAGAATGCTATGTCCTCGTTATTATGCATATATAGGAGATTTTATGCTTATATTGCTTAAATTTCTTTTGGATGTTTTTCTATATGCTATTGAGCAAATTGTGCATATTATGCAAATGTTTAAGTGAAATTATAATTTATATTTAACTTGATGATTTTCCTAATGTAGGATGGGCTTAAAACAGAGGAATTGGAGCGATTCAAGGCTCAAAAGCCCAAGAGAAAGCCAATGAGGCATTCTGGGAGAGAGCTGTTGGTGTATGCCCTAGAGGCTGATACATTTGTCTATATTTACATACATTCTATTATGCTTATTTTAATATATGAGGCATTTCATTTATTGTGTTCTTTTTTGATAAACATAATAAAGTCCTTAGAATAGTAAGTTTGATGCCATAGGTTATCGAGTGGATGACTTGATCGTGAGATCCTTTTTGGTTATAACACTATTCTTAAATGTCCCTAGTCAAGTATTATTGTTAATTAGGACAATAATAATACATTGACACTAGTATGTGCATAGATTGATGATCACATCTCACGGGTCATGGATATGAGATATCAAGTCTTCACATGGGTACATATTAGAGTAATGATGTATTGGACTGACCCACCATGAGAACGCTACATGGATCATTACGTGAGTGTCATAAGTGATTCTCATAGTGACAATGATGTCTGTGGTCCTTTGACCTGAAATCACTACGATTCCTACATGAGGAGTTGTGTGTTTTAATACTATCAAACGTCATCTGTAACAAGGTGATTATAAAGTTAGTTATTGGATATACCGCAAATCATGCAGAGGGATGTGAGTGACCTAAATGGGATTTGTCACTCTTACATAACAGGAGCGATATCTTTGGGCCCCCTAATTGAGTGAGACTGCGAAATGCATGGCCATGCTCAAATGAGTCAATATGAGATATTGATTTCATTTGTTGTTACAAAGTCTACTCGAGTATCAGGAAACAAATGATAAGACTATACAAGGTTGACGCATTCTATGCCTTGTGTTTAATTTAGATATCTTGACAAAGGGACTAAACGACACGGAAACATTGGTCATGGATAGGTTATGTCAAATCACTGACATTCTTATTACTTGGGTAGCAGCGATGTATTGCTAGATACCACTTACTGCTTGTAATATTAAAATGAAATTTTAATATTACTGCCAACGTAATGAGAACCTGCAGGGTCACACACATAGAGCAGACTAAAATTGGAGCAATGGATCCAAGTTGGACTCGGATTCAAATATGGGTCAGACTCATAACAGATGAGTCTAGGGTTGCACAACTTACCTTGCTGCTGCTCACACTCACTTAAGGCAGTCACTATTATAAATAGTACTGCTAAGGGGCTTCTAAGAGATATAATTTCAGAACCCTAGCTGTACCTACAGAAACAGTGAGTGAGAAAGCGACAGGTTTCTTCTCTTCTTTTCATAGCTAGCATTGTGTGAGAGACGTAAGGCTCCTCTTTGCGGATGTTGGATATTCATGGGTTTGTTCATGTGGATACCGTAGAGACATCATTTCTATTATGGTGTTAGTGATTCACGTCCTTCCTTTTGATCACGCTTCAAGAGGTAAATAATTTAAAAACTCAGATTATGGCTTTTTTGCATAGATCCTCAGTGGGAATCCTTTTTTTGCTGTGTGATGTATCTGCAATTCTCTTCAAGAGTGCCGCGGCTCTAGTTATTGCTCACCATGGCTCAAAGGTGCATCATCAAGCTGCCATACCAAAACCCGAGGCTAAAGCGCTGCAGCACAAAAGGAAAGGAGTGTGAGCCGGGGCTCTAGGTGACCGACTCAATGCGCACCGCGGCACAAAGGAGTGTGCGCCGTGGCGTAAGGTGTAGAACAGAGCCTATAAATAGAATTTTATTAGATTTTCTTAGGATGAATTTCTAGGTTTTGAGAAGCTGCAACTGGAAATTGTATTTTGGAGGCTGATGAGGCCATAGGAGGCTAGGATGAAGGTTATCTTCCTTATGGAAGATGATTTGAGCTTCAAAGGATCACATCTAATGAGATTCCTCCTTCTCCTTTCTCTTTCTTTTGTTTTCCTTATCTTTTGAGCACTATTTTTGTATTGTAATTTGTGTTCATGGATTAGCTGAGTTGTATTTAGGGATACTTTGAATCCTTTCTATGATTATTGATGTTTATGTTATCTTTTGAGTATATATTGATGTTTAGTTATGTTCAATCATATGGTTCTTAATGTTTTTAAGGGTTTGGTCAACTTTTAAATGATTTGTTGAAATCTGATGAACCTAGACATAGGAATTTGGATTTGAGATCATATGTATAGTTGATGCATGTTCGATGAATTCAATTGGCTTGGATGAGTTGATTCGCTAACTAGATAGAAATATATCTTTTAGCCATGTATATTGTGTGATTGAGAATAGATCGTTCATGAGTGGAGTTTGCACTAGTTCTCATGGAAACATAGTGGATTGGGTAAATGAAACTATGATTGATTGGCCTAGACATAGGCTTTTAACTAAATCAGATTCTCAAGCTAACTTAACAATTCATTGATGCTGCTTATAAAGGTTGCAAGTCATTAGTATGAAATAGGAGATGAAGAAAGATTCCCTAGATCTCTGAACCATTATCTTTATTGCTTTTGTAGATTAGATTTAGTTTATTTATGCTTTTCCGATTTTTATGTTCTTGAATAGAATTAGGTAAGCTATTGGTTCATATTTAGCATTGGAAGTAAACTTATTCTCGAGGGAACGATATCTACTTATCACTTTATTACTCGAATGACTCGTGCACGTGTGACCTATTTTGGGACACACCCACCTATTCCTAAGGATGAAGTTCAAATCCTTTTGGAATCTTCCTTGATGCATGACATTCTCATTTTACTCTTCTAAGTTTGAAACATGTGGGGGATTATTAGACTTGGGTCTTGAGAGTGTTTCAAACTTATAGTGTCCTTGTGTGTATTGTATAAGACTAAGTCTCACATTGAGTAAAATAGACTCTTGAAGAGTGTTTATATATCGACTATGTCCTTGGGTAGATACCTTATGGTATTGAGGTAGATATGTGGACTTGGACTTACCTTAATACACACACATGGGCATGCTCTGCCCCGTCCAGCCTCGTCTCGTCCGCACGCGTGTGTGCTTGATCTGATTTTACCTTGGGCTTATCTTTTGTCAGCCTAATTGGAGACTAAAATATCGAGATCCTTTGGGGACTGCTTACTTATTAAGCTACCTTGATCTATTTTTTTTGCTTCACCAAACAGAACCCAACACACTTGCATATCAGATTACATTGCTTACTTCTCACTTTCTTTTTGCTCCCACTGATGTTCATCTTCTTCCTCTTTTCTTTTTGCTACTGTACGTGTACCTGAGAGATCCCCTGCACTCTCTGTTGCGTCTTCTAGTATTAGAACGGGAGGTATCGCTGCTCATAGTACCAAGGTCTTAATGTGGATGAGTTCTTGAGAAGATCCATGTCTAATCCTAGAGGGTTACCCGTTAAGGCCATTCAACCGAGCATTGCTCTGGGTAGGGTGGAGATAAACCCTTAAGCATAGTGCCTAGCATGATTCATGATATACCCGTTCTAATCCTTCCTTTGTTCTTGTTGATTTTTTCTTGTTGGTTCTTTGTTATTCCTATTTTCGATATTTTTAGTAGCTAAATACTAATACCCATATCTATATTTCCAACAAAAAAATTACAAATTTCACCTTTAAAGTTAAGACTATTTTAATGTTTGGTACACAAAGTTTCATTTGTGGCACATTAGCCTCTCATTTTTTATGAATTATGAAATTATTGAGTGCTAGTTCTAAAGTTGTATGCCCAATTTTAAATGCCTCCTTTCTCCCCTTTACTTTATTTCATCTCTTAAAAATAAAGATCATCATCTTCATTGATTGTTGGTCTCTGACTAACATCTAACAAGATATCTCTACACCAAAATCAAGCTCTTGGGGTGAAAAGATTCAAGATAGCTCCAGTTTTGAATTTCTCTTCCTTTTGTTTTCTCTCCTCATGCTACTTCTTTTGATGGTTCGAGTTTGGAGATGAGAATGGGTATAAAGGAGAGAGAGTCCACCTTTATTTATGTAGATATTATATATTACGTTTCATGTAGATATTCTGATATACATATATGTTTCTTTCCCCCCTCTTTATAATATTAAATAAATACTCAAACCTTTTGTTATAAATTATTAATTATTTGTTTGGTGAGTTTATTAAATATTTATTTGTTCTAAATAAATATTCTTCTTGGTCATACCCTTGGGTTTTGCTTCTATAGTTCAAGTTCCAGATTCATTTCTCTTAAATGCCAAAAAGTAGAGTAAAAGGTCTATGGAAAGTAGTATGCCAGATTGTGGTACTTTAGTCTAAATACCAACACAACTATTAAAAGCTTAATGGTTTATACTAATGTTAGATGATGAGCTAAAACAAATATATATATATATATATATATATATATATATATATATATATATATATATAGATAGAGAGAGAGAGAGAGAGAAAGAAAGAGAGAGAGAGAAAAGAAAGAGAGAAAGCATATCGATAAGAGGAGTGTTTATTGTAAGAGGTGAGAGAAGTAAATCTTGATCATTAGATCTTACAAGAATGATCAAGATTAGAACATAAATACATTTGACTTTTCTAAATGGTCACATGACCTTTAAGTAACTTTTAATCTTAACCATTCATGTATAGTTGTATGGTCAAGATTTACTCCTCTTACCTTCTCACAATAAAAACTCATTTCACTATATATGTCTTATATATATATATATATATATATATATATATATATATATATATATATATATATATATATCATTAAAAATGGATACAAATTTTTGGTTGCTACTTAGTATCGACAATAAGTCTAAAAAAGTATCTAAAAATATACGATTTAGATATCTGTACCCTGTTGAAGTAAGGATCCATGATATATATGTTTGGAATAAATTCCATTTAGAGAAAGTTGAAAAAGCACTATCGCATTGAAAGTTTCTATACATCTACTTTTTCTCAAGGTATTTTTTTAGACAAGGACTTCGTTTCATTTTTCCTCTTTTTGGATGGTAAATATTTCTCAGATCATGAAGTGTGAATCAAACCCATGTTTGAAGTGAAATTGAGATAATAATGTAAGTTCTTCCCTTCTGAATTACGTAGATTCATATATGAAAGAAATTGACAATAAGTTCTTTTAAAATTGACTATTTATCCCTCTGCTTTTATATATATATATATAGAGAGTGTGTGTGTGTGTGTCTGTGTGTGTGTGTTGAAAAAGCACTATCTCATTGAAAGGTTTTATACACCTGCCCTTTCTCAATGTATTTTTTTAGACAAGGACTTCATTTCGTTTTTCCTTTTTTTGGATGGTAAATATTTCTCTGAATATGAAATGTGAATCAAACCCATGTTTGAATTGAAATTGAGATACTAATGCAAGTTCTTCCCTTCTAAATCACGTAGATTCATATATGAAAGAAGTTGACAATAAGTTCTTTCAAAATTGACTATTTATCTAGAATCAGACAATGCCTTACCCTAGTAATAAAGAGAATATACTTCATTCCCACATATGAGAAGCATAATTCGGTTGTATCTGTATGTTTTTTTCTTTCTTATTTTAAAAATTGATTGAAATAGACCTCTCATCTAGTTCTGAGAACATGACCAGACTAGACTAGTTCACGGTTAACCCGATCAGACCGGCTAGTTCGTTATGGGTTCAAAAACATGGATGATACAGGCCTTAATATCAGAAATTGGACCTCCATCTCACATTTTGTTGGTAGCCCCCTTTGTCTTCCCCCTTGTGAAGCTTTTACAAACACTATTTTTTTGTGTGTGGTAGTTTTAGCCATTGATTTGGTGATGACATGACTAGTAATCTCAATAAGGTAAAAGAATAAGGAAATATAAATAGAATCATGAGTCTCAATTGCTTCTCTAGTCCATCTTGAGTCTCAATATGCTTCTCTGGTCCATCTTAAGTCTCGAACCGCTATACCCGGATCCATAGTAGTCCTATTTGACATTGTTCCCTGTGTCTCTTTGTAAAAATTCTAACATACTCAGTTAATTGTTTTGGCAAGATGGCTTAAACCCTTTCGAGTGGGTAACATTAGGTGCACGTGTGCAAGGATTCGTTATTTCTAATAGCATAGTTAACAATTTCAATAGTTTTCTAATGTTAGGGGGTAAAAATGGCCTCAACATAATGAGGTAATATGTCTCTTACCATTTATTCAAATTATTTCCTTACAAAACACAAAAAAAATTTCAACAACAATGATGTTTTAATAAATAAGGGTGGCCATGATTTACTCGAGAACTTTTTACATGTATTTTATTTGTTTGTAAGTAATTAATACCCTGCCCCCCGAAACAAAATTATTAATATCATTAAACATGTTTTTTGATTAGATTTTGTAAATTTATTGATTTAGTAATTTTGATTTTGCTAATAAGTTAATTTTCAGTGGAGTAATTTATATTTTAAAACCTTTAACTAAAAGTGACTTTATGCAATTGTTCTCACCACGTACACTTAGGGTGGTCTTCCATTGGCATGGTCACAATAGAAGTTTAAGTGTAGGGCCAAGGACAGCAGTGGAGGTATCTATAAAAGCACTCTAATATTTAAGTCAGTGTATAAAAGAAGTGGGTGTAAGGAATATAAGTTACAAAGAGAACTTACTTAATCATGCTCCCGTCATCATTATTTGTAAGGGTTAGAGAGGACACTTGGTGGGGCTGCACAGTATTACCCCCTCTCATGATTACTATGATGGAGGGAAATTAGGTTATTCTAATGACATATCAAGTGCTACCACGTATCAATTTTGTTAAGGGAGTATGTTCTAGAATTTTCCCCATGTGGAGTGTATGAACTGAGCGCTGGTAACCCCAGGAAAGCTAGGGTCCTTAAGTGGTCGGCTTCTTCTGGGGTAGATCTTTTTGACAGGACTCGATTGTACTTGTATCATCAAATGATCTGTTAGGAGAATCAATTAGCTCACTTAAGGATGTCCTGTTGGCTCGGTATGGTTCTTGGATGAGTGCATGAGCATGAAGGCATCATAGGTGCTCTATTGTCTAGTAACCCTCCTTAGGGTATCACATTTGAGACCAACTCCTTACAAATAATTACCCAAGTTATGAAATATTTAATATTTAATATTATTTAAATCTGATTTTCAAAATTTCTTTTTCGTGGATAACATCAATTTATCAAACCTTTGGAGATTATAGAATATAATTAACTGATTAACCCACATAGAACAACATAACTTACCAATATTATTTAATACTTAAGGTTTACAAAACTCAAAGTTTATATCCAACTACCATATAAAAACTCAACCTGGCCCAAGCCCAAAAACCTGGAGAGAAAGGTCCTGAACCTGATCCTCTCCCGGATCCTCTATAGGCACATTCTCCAGTTGAGAAATATCTCTATGGACAAGAGTCCGAGCAATTGATTCCATAGAGTCTTCACCAGGAAAACGGTGAATAATGTCCTACAGTTCTCTAATAGGCATGGAGAACTCTACATGTACATAAGCATTATATGTAACAGTAGGGATTCCATGGTGTGTCTCACTCTGGAAAAGGGCCACCTCTCCTATATAACTAAAATGCTGAGCATCTGAGTCGAGATGCCAAGCATCAGTGCCTTCGTGGAATTGCGCTTGCACGTGATCAGAGAAATCCCTCCTTGCAGCCATCGCAGACCACTCAAATAGAGTCAAACCAACACAAACCAAGGCGATCCAACCTCGTCCTTCTTATGGTCTTTATCAAACATAAACATAAAAACATAATAGACAAACAATATAGCAAAGAGGTGAGATTCCCTACATCAATACCAGTATGACGGTATAGAAAATGATAGCAGACATACAGATATAGTAATTAACATAAAGTACCATATTATCATTTCATAGTGAATCATATTATCATTTCATAGATAAATTATCATACCATAGATAAAATATTAGATAAACATAATTATCTTATCAAGATGCTGACCACTAATGCATATGCACATAGACTCATTCCTACTCCATGGAGCTAAACACAATTTCAGAGAGAATGATCCAGAAGATATATCTGTAAACTCGGCTGCCATGACCAAAAGTGTTATAATTTATCAACGTGCACATCAGGCATTGTACAAGACATTCTACGCCAGATTGTGATTAGCGATAGTGTCTCGATCCAGATCGTCGGTGTGTTTGCATTAGTCTGACCCTTAGCATAGGGGCGCTAACAACTAGCCATTGTGGAAAACCTGTACCCCGAAGCCCCCAAGGTCTACACTTGACCTACACTATGGCCATCGCACTCGCACCTAGGTGTAATTCAATCTCCTAAGCATAACATCATGCCTTAACCATTTAAGTTGACACGCTTTTCAATGCATGATGTATAATTCAAATACACATACAATTGTTTAATACCATTGATATAAATGATATTATATAACTACCCATACAACAACATAATATTACTGATATCCGGGTTTCTTATGATAACAAGTCACATCTGACTTATTCGACAATCTGATGTTTCTGGTTATAAAAGCAAACCACATCTGACTCATACGTCAATCTGATGTTTCTGGGTCCAATACTTCGGTTCCACAATCCACAAATTACTTGGGTCGAGTACTTCGGCCCAAAAGCACAATGCTAAATAACAAACTACGTAGGTCCAGTATGTCAGTCCTATAGCACAACTCGCTGTTCCTCTCAATCGCGTAGCGATATTATCACATTCTCACAATCGCGTAACACTTTTGTTACGTTTTCAAATCGCGTAATGATTTTTTAACATTTTCTGAATCGAGTAAAGATTTTAAAATGTTTTCTCAATAGCGTAGCTAAAAATTACTATTTTTAAATCGCGTAAGATATTAATTTAATATTCTAAGCTTAAAATAAAACTTTTCTCATTTAATATCAAAATTTAGACTTTATTTCCAATATTTCATTAATAAATCATCTTTAAATAATATTTCTAACATTTTCTCATGAAACTTCCTTTACTCAATATCTCCAAACATTTTCCATAAAATTAAATTTCTTTGTTTTACTTTGGATATTATAGCTCAAAATTTTTTAACGCGCTTCAAAACCCAAAAGGTGGGCTATACGTCAGTAAATTTCAAGTTTAATTGTTATCTTACTTCATAACTTAATTATGCTAATTTAATTCTAAAAAGTAGATTACTTCCTTTTTAGATCTAAAAAATTATCAAATCAATTTTCCTATCAATCAAACACTTAAGTCTACACTTAGTAAAATAATTTTGGATCTAGGATATCAAAAATAGCATGTTGGCCGAAATTGCACTATAGATTTCTCAAATCATATTTAATTATTTCCTATCACTTTATTCTTTTCAAAAACCTTTAAACCAATTTCTTGTCATAAAATCATTTAATCCATGATTTGGAAAATAATTTAGAACTCTTTGTTCCTATAGTGATGTTGAGGTCATGAGCCTCTAGGGTTCTTGGGAACCATCATATATTGTCCTAATCATGTAAATCACATCCTACTTAAACAATGATCAACATGATATCATAATCACATATTCATGCATACTTTTAAAGCCATAAAGCATACTAATCACATATTCAAGCATCATTTTAAAGCTATAAATCATACTAATCACATCACCACAAACAAGTAAAGCTGAAACAATCAAGTGAATAAATCTTTATGGATTTTTCACCACAAACAAGTCATTCCCTCACCACCAACACTTGGTTGATGAGGTTAATCTCTCTCTTACCTCAAGGAAGATAAAAACTCTTCAAGTTCCTTCTCCTTTAAATTTCGTGAAGCACCCACAAGAAATCCTAACAAGCTTAAGCAAATCTCAAAGTCATAAATAAAGCTTAAAAATAAGAAACCATGGATCAATCATGGTTTAGAAATTCAAGAATCCAACTTAGGAACAAGAAATCAAGAAGTTACCTCTAGGATTAGATAATCTCAAGATGAAAAATGTTTAGGATCTTGTATAGGTTTAGGAAATAGGATTGGATAGAATTATAGAAGCTTGGAAGTAGGTTTAGTGTGTAGTAGCCGAATGCCTTCAAGAAGAAAGAAGATGAAGTTTTCTTTGTGTTTTTGGAAGAGAGAGAATAGAGAGAATAGGTTTTTGTGACACAAAGTGTTAGCAAAATGGAATGCAAAGTCCTATTTGCAAGCCTTGGCCGTGTAGTGACTTAATAGGAAAGGTTAAGACCTGTTTAGCAAGATAAAATTTGATCACATGGATTCACATGGCCTAAGTCATCATGTAGTCATCCTGTAGTCATAAGATAATTCAAGAACACCCTAGAATAGCCTTGTTGGCTGTGGAGCACATGAATGGATGTAACCAAGTTTTGTTTCATTTTAATTCCTAGTTACATCTAGTTTAGGTAGTTAGTTCACTTAAGCTAACTTAGTTAGGTCATTTAGTTACATAATTAACTATCTAGTTACTAGATTATGTCATGCATTTGTCATGCATTGATCATGCCTTCTAGATGTCTCTAGAACCACCTTGTAACCATAGACTCTAAGTATTAGTAAACTTAGTTTGTTCCATTTAGTTACTACTTAGGCTTTTTAGAGTAACTAAGTTAGATTATCTAGTTCCTTGATTAACCAGTCTAACCATTAATGTTGACTTCATCTCCTAACCATTGATTTAATCTAGGGTAGATATTCTAAGTTTCCTTATCAAGTTTTTTTCTCACACCATTGATTAGATCAATGGTGATCATCTAAGGCTTCTTCATCAAGTCTTACCATCCAACGGTTCAAAACAAAGTCTATGCCATTATTGTTGACTTTTTGATAAATAATCTTAATTCTATTTGGTTGATCATAAAGCTATGTAATGATGGTTCATAATTACACTTAAGATATTTAGCTTATATATTTTTTGCTTAGATATTTTACGTAGATATTTTACTAAGATATTTTACTGAGATATTTTTCGTTAGATATTTTATCATTAGATATTTATCCGTAGATTTTTTACTAGGTGAGTCATCACTTCTACAAGTTTCTAGAAAAAGAATGATAAGATAAGCTTGAAAGAGTAAGTAGCCAATTTGAATTTGTCTTCTAACTTGAGTAGTCAATTTGAATTTCTCCTCTTCAACTTGAGTATTCAATTTGCCTTCTTCCTGCTTGCCATTGGTTCATCACTTTGAGTCATAGACATCATGATATTTTCCCGAAGATATTACCAAATGGACAATAGCTACTGCTATTATTACCCAATGGATAATAACATTGCACAACAAATAATAGAGAACTCAGATAAAGAAAATTTTCGTCAACTGTTCTCAATTTTGGGTTTAGTAAGATCCCCCAGTTCCACCTTGACAGTCCGAAACTTTCTGGTTCAGGAAAAACTTTTATTTTTCTGGACCCGCCTCAAACACACATACAGCTCAAAATAATATTAAAATAATCAAAAACTCAAAAAAATCCATAAAAATTCACAAAAATTATAAAACTCATATATATTCAGAAAAAATGAATTGTGAGCATACAACGTAAAATAATATTAAAATAATTAAAATAATATTAAAATAATCAAAATACTTAGAAATTCTCAAAAATTCACAAAAATTCACAAATATTATAAAACGTATTTATATCAAGAAAAATGAAAAATCGAGCTATTACAACTCTTGCCCTCTAAAAAGAATTTTGTCCTCGAAATTTCTCTTACATTAAAAACAAAAAGAGAATATCACTCCTTTATCTTGTCTTCAAGCTCCCATAGCATCTCCAGTTACGTCGTTTCCAGATCACCTTTCTGCTTTTCTCGAATTTCCTCCATCAGACTATTCAAAATAGTAATCGTATTCAAACAACTTCTCCCCGGTGTCAAATCCACAAATAACCACATATTCTTACATTGCTCTATTAATTCACTATCCTTAACCATCATAACAGATACACTAATCACACTTTCTACTCAAGGCATCTGCCATAACATTCGCATTTCCAGAATGATACTGAAATTGAAAATCGTAGTCTTTTGAAAATTCTAATTATCATCTCTGCCTCTTATCAAACTCCTTCTGATCAAACAGGCACTCCAAGCTCTTGTAACCATTGTAGACATCGTAGCTTGCTCCATAAAGAAAACATCTCCAGATCTTCAACGCAAAAATGACTATCGCAAATTCCGTATCATGAGTAGGATAACTCTTCTCATGCACTTTCAACTACCTATATGCCACAAAATTTCTATTTGGTATCTACACAACCTAAATCCAAAAGTTAAACTCACTTTAATCAAAATTCACACTTGGACAGCTTCACGTATAACTTCTTCTTCTTCTTTAGAATTTGAAGAACCGCATTGAGATGTTTAGCATGTTCCTCCGGACTTCGAGAATATATTAGAATGTCGTCAATAAAGACAATGACAAATCTTCCTAGATAAGGGTGAAAGATCCTATTTATAAATATCACAAAAGTATTCGTTACCCCGAATGGTATTACTAAATACTCATAGTGCCTATAACGTGTCTGAAAAACTGTCGTGGAACATCTTCTACTTTCATGCGAATCTGATGATAATCAGAACGCAAATCGATCTTGGAGAAAATAGTGGCTCCCTTCATTTGGTCTTCTAGTTCCTATGTTGTATCTTTAGTTACATCGTTCCAGATTATCTTCACCAAGGTAAGTTCTCTATGTTGTTTCACTCGATTATCCTTAATCTTAACAGAAAATGTCTCATAGATCAAGTTTTCTTTGTAATCGTACTATATCTAGTACTATAACATAGGTTGAATCAAGAATATATTTTCTCAATTGAGATACATGGAAGACAATATAAAGGTTAGAAAGAAAAGTGATAAGGCTATTTGGTAGATTACCAGATTTATCCAACAAAGAATTTGATATGATCCAATAAATTTAAAAATGAACTTTCTGGATTCAAATCCAAAAATCTCAGTCTCAAAGAACACTAAAGTTTTATTGAAACAATATAACAGGATATGGTTAGAAAGTAACCAATCCTTCCCTAAGATTTTGTCTATTTGTGAAAGAAATAGACAAATCAAATCAACAGAAAAAATTTGATCTTTAATAAAAATAGGGTAGATTTAGAAAACCTGAGTATGAACAACAAGTTTAACAAAAAGAGTAGAAATACTCAAATCAAAAGATAATAAAGACATAGATAACCAAAATGGTTCACACAGTCATAGACAACAAAAGAATGAGTTACCTTGCAAGTTGTACAGTACAATTAAAGGATTACTCTCTTTGGCACAATTTCCTTGTTTCTTAAGTCATTATATTTGAACGCTTCCATTCCACTCTTTGTTTTGACTCTTTCCTCTACTTAAGATCTTGTCACACATTCATTATTCACAAAAAGTTCCATCTTTGATTTAGTACAACCTCTCACAACATGTCCGGAGTTCCCGCAGTTGAAACAGATAAATCCTTTGATCGTACATTCCTTTGTCAAGTGAGCCTTTCCACACTTCCAACATTTTGGTAAAAACTTCACAGTCTACCTAGAACTACTGCCACTAGTACTCCCTTTATTTGCTCGTTGTTGTTGTTGATTCCTCAGTGGTCGTATATATGGATTTCGCTAAAATCGATTGACCTTACATTTCTTTCATTTTTTGGATTCTCGAGAATCCACAGTCACGAAATCTCATATCTTGAGATTGCTCCAATTCTAACAAGTTTTGAAGTTTGGTTATCAGTTCTTACTACTGAATAACCTGCTAACTCTGTTGTACCACTACGTTAGCTATCCTCTGCATTACACTTCTAACTGTGATGATACGATCATCGTCATGTCTTGCGTCCACATGCTTACGTCTACCGCGATCCATTATTTTCTTCAAAGACAAACAAATCAAAACACAATGGAACCCAACGTAACATTTTCAAACAACATTGTCTCCCTTCGGAAACCAAACAATATATTTCTATGTTCGGCGTCAGAGAAACACACAACATAAACAAGACAAACCTACCCACAAACCCAAAAGACTCTAACTTGGACTCTGATACCAACTAATGTAACACCCTCCTTAGGGTATCACATTTCAGGCCAACTCTTTACAAATAATTACCCAAGTTATAAAATATTTAATATCTAATATTATTTAGATTTGGTTTTCAAAATTTCTTTTTCGCGGATAACATCAATTTATCAAACCTTTGGAGATTATCGAATATAATTAACTAATTAACCCACACAAAACAACATAACTTACTAATATTATTTAATACTTAAGGTATACAAAACTCAAAGTTTATATCCAACGACCATATAAAAACTCAACCTGGCCCAAGCCCAAAAACCTAGAGAGAAAGGTCCTGAACCTGATCCTCTCCCAGATCCTCTACAGGCACATTCTCCAGTGGAGACGTGTCTCTACAGACAGGAGTCCGAGCAGTTGATTCCGTAGAGTCTTTGCTAGGCAAACGATGAGCAATGTCCCACAGTTCTCTAATAGGCATGGAGAACTCTACATGTACACAAGCATTATATGTAACAGTAGGGATTCCATGGTGTGTCTCACTCTGGAAAAGGGTCACCTCTCCTATATAACTAAAACACTGAGTATTTGAGTTGACATACCAGGCATCAGTGCCTCCGTGGAACTACGCTTGCACGTGATCAGAGAAATCCCTCATTGCAGCCATCGCAGACCGCTCAAATAGAGTCAAACAACCACAAACCTAGGCGATCCAACCTCATCCTTCTTACGGTCTTTGGTAAACATAAACATAAAAACATAATAGACAAACAATATAGCAAAGACGTGAGATCCCCTACATCAATACCAATATGGCAATATAGAAAATGACAGCAGACATACAGATATAGTAATAAACATAATGTACCATATTATCATTTCACAGTGAATCATATTATTATTTCACAGATAAACTACCATACCATAGATAAAATATCATATAAACATAATTATCTTATCAAGATGTTGACCACTAATGCATATGCACACAGACTCATTCCTACTCCATGGAGCTAAACACAATTTCGGAGAGAATGAACCAGAAGATATGTTTGTAAACTCGGCTGCCGTGGCCAAAATTTCTATAATTTATCAATTTATTAACGTGCACATCAGGCATTGTACAAGACATTCTATGCCAGATCGTGATTAGCAATAGTGTCTCGGTCCAGATTGTCGGTGTGTTTGCTTCGGTCTGATCCACGACACAGGGGCGTTAACAACTGGCCATTGTGGAAAACCCGCACCCCAACGCCCCCGAAGGTCTACACTTGACCTACACTATAACCATCATACCCGCACTTAGGTGTAATTCAATCTCCTAGGCATAACATCATGCCTTAACCATTTAAGCTGACATGCTTTTCAATGCATGATGTATGATTCAAATACACAAACAATTGGTTAATGCCATTAATATCAATGATATTATATAACTACCCATACAACTACATAATATTACTGATATCCGGGTTTCTTATGATAACAAGTCACATTTGACTCATTCGTCAATCTGATGATTTTGGTTATAAAAGCAAACCACATCTGACTCATCCGTCAATCTGATGTTTCTGGGTCCAATACTTCGGTTCCACAAGCCACAAATTACTTGGGTCTAGTACTTCAGCCTAAAAGCACAATGCTAAATAACAAACCACTTGGGTCCAGTACGTCGGCCCTACAGCACAACTCGCTGTTTCTCTCAATCGCGTAGCGATATTATCACGTTTTCATAATCGCATAACACTTTTGTTACGTTTTTAAATCGGGTAATGATTTTTTAACATTTTCTGAATCGCGTAAAGATTTTAAAACATTTTCTCAATTGCATAGCTAAAAATTATTATTTTTAAATTGCGTAAGATATTTCTTTAATATTCTAAGCTTAAAATAAAACTTTTCTCTTTTAATATCAGAATTTGGACTTTATTTCCAATATTTCCCTAATAAATCATCTTTAAATAATATTTCTAACATTTTCTCATGAAACTTCCTTTACTAATTATCTCCAAACATTTTACATAAAATTAAATTTATTTGTTTTACTTTGGATATTACAACTCAAAATTTTCTAACGAGCTTCAAAATCCAAAGGGTGAGCTATACGTGAGTAAATTTCAAGTTTAATTGTTATCTTACTTCATAACTTAATTATGCTAATTTAATTCTAAAAAGTAGATTACTTCCTTTTTAGATCTAAAAATTTATCAAATCAATTTTCCTATCAATCAAATACCTAAGTCTACACTTAGTAAAATAATTTTGGATCTAGGATATCAAAAATGGCATGTTGGCCGAAAATTGCACTATAGATTTCTCAAATCATATTTAATTATTTCCTATAACTTTATTCTTTTCAAAAACCTTTAAACCAATTTCTTGTTAAAAAATCATTTAATCCATGATTTGGAAAATAATTTAGAACACTTTGTTCCCATAGTGATGTTGAGGCCGTGAGTCTCTAGGGTTCTTTGGAACCATCATACATTTTTCTCACCATGTAAATCACATCCTACTTAAACAATGATCAACATGATATCATAATCACATATTCAAGCATACTTTCAAAGTCATAAAGCATACTAATCACATATTCAAGCATCATTTTAAAGCTATAAAGCATAATAATCACATCATCACAAACAAGTAAAGCTTAAACAATCAAGTGAATAAATCTTTATGGAGTTTTCACCACAAAAAAAGCCATTCCCTCACCACCAACACCGGGTTGATGAGGTTAATCTCTCTCTTACCTCAAGGAAGACAAAAACTCTTCAAGTTCCTTCTCCTTTAAATTTCGTGAAGCACCCACAAGAAATCCTAACAAGCTTAAACAAATCTCAAAGTCATAAACAAAGCTTAAAAATAAGAAACCATGGATCAATCATGGTTTAGAAATTCAAGAATCCAACATAGGAACAAAAAATCAAGAAGTTACCTATAGGAGTAGATAATCTAAGCTTGATTTTGAAGCACTTAGAAGATGAATTAGATAAAACTCTCAAGATGAAAAGTGTTTAGGATCTTTTATAGGTTTAGGAAATAGGATTGGATAGAATTATAGAAGTTTGGAAGTAGGTTTAGTGTGTAGTAGCCGAATGCCTTCAAGAAGAAAGAAGATGAAGTTTTCTTTGTGTTTTTGGAAGAGAGAGAATAGAGAGAATAGGTTTTTGTGACACAAAGTGTTAGCAAAATGAAAAGCAAAGTCCTATTTGCAAGCCTTGGCCATGTAGTAGCTTGATAGGAAAGGTTAAGACTTGTTTAGCAAGATAAAATTTGATCAAATGGATTCACATGGCCTAAGTCATCATGTAGTCATCCTTTAGTCATAAGATAATTCAAGAACACCTTTGAATAGCCTTGTTGGCCGTGGAGCACATGAATGGATGTAACCAAGTTTTGTTTCATTTTAATTCCTAGTTACATCTAGTTTAGGTAGTTAGTTCACTTAAGCTAATTTAGTTAGGTTAATTAGTTACATAATTAACTATCTAGTTACCAGATTATGTCATGCATTTGTCATGCATTGATCATGCCTTCTAGATGTCTCTAGAACCACCTTGTAATCATAGACTCTAAGTATTAGTAAACTTAGTTTGTTCCATTTAGTTACAACTTAGGCTTTTTAGAGTAACTAAGTTAGATTAACTAGTTCTTTGATTTACTAGTCTAACCATTAATGTTGACTTCATCTCCTAACCATTGATTTAATCTAGGGTAGATATCCTAAGCTTCCTTATCAAGTTTGTTCTCACACTATTGATTAGATCAATGGTGATCATCCAAGGCTTCTTCATCAAGTCTTACCATCCAACGGTTCAAAACAAAGTCTATGCCACTATTGTTGACTTTTTGATAAATAAGCTTGATTCTAATTGGTTGATCATAAAGCTATGTAATGATGGTTCATAATTACACTTAAGTTATTTAGCTTATATATTTTTTGCTTAGATATTTTATGTAGATATTTTACTAAGATATTTTACTGAGATATTTTCTGTTAGATATTTTATCCTTAGATATTTATCCGTAGATTTTTTACTAGGGGAGTCATCACTTCTTCAAGCTTCTAGAAAACGAATGATAAGATAAACTTGACAAAGTAAGTGGCCAATTTGAATTTGTCTTCTAGCTTGAGTAGTCAACTTGAATTTCTCCTCTTCAACTTAAGTATCCAATTTGCCTTCTTTCTGCTTATCATTGGTTCATCACTTTGAGTTATAGACATCAAGATATTTTCCCAAAAATATTACCCAATGGACAATAGCTACTGCTATTATTACCCAATGGATAATAACATTGCACAATAAATAATAGAAAACTCAGATAAAGAAAATTTTCATCAACTGTTCTCTGTTTTGGGTTTAGCAAGATCCCCCAGTTTCGCCTTACCTTAACAGTTTGAAACTTTCTGGTCTAGGAAAATTTTTTATTTTTCTGGATCCGCCTCAAACACACATACAGCTCAAAATAATATTAAATTAATCAAAAACTCAGAAAAATCCATAAAAATTCACAAAAATTATAAAACTCATATATATTCAGAAAAAAATGAATTGTGAGCATACAACGTAAAATAAAATTAAAATAATCAAAATAATATTAAAATAATTAAAATAATATTAAAATAATCAAAATACTTAAAAATTCCCAGAAATTCACAAAAATTCACAAATATTATAAAACGTATTTGTATCAAGAAAAACCAAAAATCGGGGTGTTACAACTCTTCCCCTCTAAAAAGAATTTTGTTCTCGAAATTTCTCTTACATTAAAATCAAAAAGAGAATATCACTCCTTTATCTTGTCTTCAAGCTCCCACATAGCATCTCCAGTTACGTCGTTTACAGATCACCTTTCTGCTTTTCTCGAATTTCCTCCATCAGACTATTCAAAAAAGTAATCGTATTCAAACAAATTCTCCCCGGTGTCAAATCCACAAACAACCACATATTCTTACATTGCTCTATTAATTCACTATCCTTAACCATCATAGCAGATACATTAATCACATTTTCTACTCAAGGCATCCGCCACAACATTCGTCTTTCTGGAATGATACTGAAATTGAAAATCGTAGTCTTTCTAAAATTCTAATTATCGTCTCTGCCTCTTATCAAACTCCTTCTGATCAAACACGTACTCTAAGCTCTTGTAACCATTGTAGACATTGTAGGTTGCTCCATAAAGAAAACATCTCCAGATCTTCAACGCAAAAATGACTATCGCAAATTTCGTATCATAAGTAGGATAACTCTTCTCATGCACTTTCAACTACCTATACGCCATAATATTTCTATTTGGTATCTACACAACCTAAATCCAAAAGTTGAACTCACTTTAATCAAAATTCGCACTTGGACAGCTTTGCATATAACTTCTTCTTCTTCTTCTTCTTCAGAATTTGAAGAACCGCATTGAGATGTTCAGCATATTCCTTCGAACTTTGAGAATAGATCAGAATATCATCAATAAAGACAACGACAAATCTAACTAGATAGGGGTGAACGATCCTATTTATAAATATCACAAAAGCATTCGTTATCCCAAATGGTATTACTAAATACTCGTAGTGCCTATAACGTGTCTGAAAAGCTATCGTGGAACATCTTCTACTTTCACGCGAATCTGATGATAATTAGAACGTAAATCGATCTTGGAGAAAATAGTGGCTCCCTTCATTTGGTCATCTAGTTCCTATGTTGTATCTCTCATCACATTGTTCCAGATTATCTTCACCAAGGTAAGTTCTCTAAGTTGTTTCACTCGCTTATCCTTAATCTTAATAGAAAATGTCTCATAGATCAAGTTCTCTTTGTAATTGTACTATATCTAGTACTATAACATAGGTTAAATCAAGAATATATTTTCTCAATTGAGAAATATGGAAGACACTATAAGGGTTAGAAAGAAAAATGATAAGGCTATTTGGTAGATTACCAGATTTATCCAACAAAGAATTTGATATGATCCAATAAATTTAGAAATGAACTTTCTGGATTGAAATCCAAAAATCTCAGTCTCAAAGAACACTAAAGTTTTATTGAAACAATATAATAGGATATGGTTAGAAAGTAACAAATCCTTCCCTAAGATTTTGTCTATTTGTGAAAGAAATAGACAAATCAAATCAATAGAAAAGATTTGATCTTTAATAAAAATAGGGTAGATTTAGAAAACCTGAGTATAAACAACAAGTTTAACAAAAAGAGTAAAAATACTCAAATCAAAAGATAACAAAGACACAGATAACCGAAATGGTTCACACTGTCATAGACAACAAAAGAATGAGTTACCTTGTAAGTTGTGCAGTATAGTTAAAGGATTTCTCTCTTTGGCACAACTTCTTTGTTTCTTAAGTCTTTATATTTGAACGCTTCTATTTCACTCTTTGTATTGACTCTTTCCTCTACTTGAGATCTTATCGCACATTCATTATTCACGGAAGTTCTATCTTTGATTTAATACAACCTCTCGCAACTTGTCTGGACTTCTTACAATTGAAACAGATAAATCCTTTGATCATACATTCCTTTGTCAAGTGAGCCTTTCCACATTTCTAACATTTTGGTAAAAACTTCACAGTCTGCCTAGAATTGCTGCCACTAGTACTCCCTTCATTTACTCATTGTTGTTGTTGATTCCTTAGTCGTCGTATATACGAATTTCGCTAAAATCGATTGACCTTACATTTCCTTCCTTTTTTGGATTCTCGAGGATCCACAGTCATGAAATCTCACATCCTGCGATTGCTCTAATTCTAACAAGTTCTGAAGTTTGGTTATTAGTTCCTGCTGCTGAATGACTTTCTAACTCTGTTGTACCACTACGTCAGCCATCCTTTGCAATACACTTCTAACTGTAGTGATACGATCATCGTCACATCTCGCGTCCACATGCTTACGTCTACTGCGATCCATTATTTTCATCAAAGACAAACAAATCAAAACACAATGGAACCCAATGTAACCATTTCAAACAACATTGTCTCCTTTCAGAAACTAAACAATATATTTCTGTGTTCAGGGTCAGAGAAACAAACAACACAAACAAGACAAACCTAGCCATAAACCCAAAAGACTCTAACTTGGGCTCTGATACCAACTAATGTACACCCTCCTTATGGTATCACATTTCAGACCAACTCCTTACAAATAATTACCCAAGTTATAAAATATATAATATTTAATATTATTTAAATTTGGTTTTCAAAATTTCTTTTTCGTGGATAACATCAATTTATCAAACCTTTGGAGATTATAGAATATAATTAACTGATTAACCCACACAGAACAACATAACTTACCAATATTATTTAATACTTAAGGTTTACAAAACTTAAAGTTTATATCCAATTACCAAATAAAAACTCGACCTGGCCCAAGCCCAAAAACCTAGAGAGAAAGGTCCTGAACCTAATCCTCTCCCGGATCCTCTACAGGCACATTCTCCAGTTGAGACGTGTCTCTACAGACAATAATCCGAGCAGTTGATTCCGTAGTGTCTTCGCTAGGCAAACGGGGAGTAATGTCCCACAGTTCTCTAATAGGCATGGAGAACTCTACATGTACACAAGCATTATATATAACAGTAGGGATTCCATGGTGTGTCTTACTCTAGAAAAGGGTCACCTTTCCTATATAACTAAAACGCTGAGTATCTGAGTCGATATGCTAGACATTAGTGCCTCTGTGGAACTGCGTTTGCACGTGATCAGAGAAATCCCTCCTTGCAGTCATCGCAGACCGCTCAAATAGAGTCAAACCAATACAAACCTAGGCGATCCAACCTCGTCCTTCTTATATTCTTTATCAAGCATAAACATAAAAACATAATAGACAAACAATATAGCAAAGACGTGAGATCCCCTACATCAATACCAGTATGGCGGTATAGAAAATGACAGCAGACATACAGATATAGTAATTAACATAATGTACCATATTATCATTTCACAGTGAATCATATTATCATTTCACAGATAAACTATCATACCATAGATAAAATATCAGATAAACAAAATTATCTTATCAAGATGCTGACCCCTAATGTATATGCATATAGACTCATTCCTACTCCATGGAGCTAAACACAATTTCGGAGAGAATGATCCAGAAGATATGTCTGTAAACTCGGCTGCCGTGGAGAAAAGTGCTATAATTTATCAATTTATCAATGTGCACATCAGGCATTGTACAAGACATTCTACGTCAGATTGTGATTAGTGATAGTGTCTCAGTTTGGGTCATCAGTGTGTTTGCATCGGTCTGATCCACAGCACAAAGGCACTAACAACTAGCCATTGTGGAAAACTCGCACCCAGAAGCCCTCAAGGTCTACACTTGACCTACACTACGACCATCTACCCACACTTAGGTGTAACTCAATCTCCTAGGCATAACATCATGCCTTAACCATTTAAGCTGACATGCTTTTCAATGCATGATGTCTGATTCAAATACACATACAATTGTTTAATAACATTGATAATAATGATATTATATAACTGCCCATACAACTACATAATATTACTGATATCTGGGTTTCTTATCATAACAAGTCACATCTGACTCATTCATTAATCTGATGTTTCTGGTTATAAAAGCAAACCACATCGAACCCATTCATCAATCTGATGTTTCTGGGTCCAGTACTTCGATTCCACAATCCACAAATTACTTGGGTCCAGTACTTCGGCCCAAAAGCACAATGCTAAATAACAAACCACTTGGGTCTAGTACGTCGACCCTACAGCACAACTCGTTGTTCCTCTCAATCATGTAGTGATATTATCACATTTTCACAATCACGTAACACTTTTGTTACGTTTTCAATTCGCGTAATGATTTTTCAATGTTTTCTAAATCGCGTAAAGATTTTAAAACATTTTCTCAATCGTGTAGGTAAAAATTACTATTTTTAAATCGTGTAAGATATTTCTATAATATTCTAAGTTTAAAATAAAACTTTTCTCATTTAATATCAAAATTTGGACTTTATTTCTAATATTTCCTTAATAAATCAACTTTAAATAATATTTCTAACATTTTCTCATGAAACTTCTTTTACTCAATATCTTCAAACATTTTCCATAAAATAAAATTTCTTTGTTTTACTTTGGATATTACAGTTCAAAATTTTCTAACGCGCTTCAAAACCCAAAGGGCGAGCTATACATCAGTAAATTTCAAGTTTAATTGTTATCTTACTTCATAAGTTAATTATGCTAATTTAATTCTAAAATGTAGATTACTTCCTTTTTAGACCTAAAAATTTATCAAATCAATTTTCCTATCAATCAAACGCCTAAGTCTACACTTAGTAAAATAATTTTGGATCTAGGATATGAAAAATGGCATGTTGGCAGAAATTGCACTATAGATTTCTCAAATCATATTTAATTATTTCCTATCACTGTATTCTTTTCAAAAACCTTTAAACCAATTTCTTGTCATAAAATCATTTAATCCATGATTTGGAAAATAATTTAGAGCACTTTGTTCCCATAATGATGTTGAGGCCGTGAGCCTCTAGGGTTCTTTGGAACCATCATACATTTTCCTCATCATGTAAATCATATCCTACTTAAACAATGATCAACATGATATCATAATCACATATTCAAGCATATTTTCAAAGCCATAAAGCATACTAATCACATATTCAAGCATCATTTTAAAGCTATAAAGCAAACTACTCACATCATCACAAACAAGTAAAGCTTAAACAATCAAGTGAATAAATCCTTATGGATTTTTCACCACAAACAAGTCATTCCCTCACCACCAACACTTGGCTGATGAGGTTAATCTCCCTCTTACCTCAAGGAAGACAAAAACTCTTCAAGTTCCTTCTCCTTTAAATTTCGTGAAGCACCCACAAGAAATCCTAACAAGCTTAAACTAATCTCAAAGTCATAAACAAAGCTTAAAAATAAGAAACCATGGATCAATCATGGTTTAGAAATTCAAGAATCCAACTTAGGAACAAGAAATCAAGAAGTTATCTTTAGGAGTAGATAATCTAAGCTTGATTTTGAAGCACTTAGAAGATGAATTAGATAAAACTCTCAAGATAAAAAATGTTTAGGATCTTGTATAGGTTTAGGAAATAGGATTGGATAGAATTATAGAAGCTTGGAAGTAGGTTTGGTGTGTAGTAGCTGAATGCCTTCAAGAAGAAAGAAGATGAAGTTTTCTTTGTGTTCGTGGAATATAGAGAATAGAGAGAATAGGTTTTTGTGACACAAAGTGTTACCAAAATGAAATGCAAAGTCCTATTTGCAAGCCTTGGCCGTGTAGTAGCTTGATAGGAAAGGTTAAGACTTGTTTAGCAAGATAAAATTTGATCACATGGATTCACATGGCCTAAGTCATCATGTAGTCATCCTTTAGTCATAAGATAATTCAAGAACACCCTTGAATAGCCTTGTTGGCCGTGGAGCACATGAATGGATATAACCAAGTTTTGTTTCATTTTAATTCCTAGTTACATCTAGTTTAGGTAGTTAGTTCACTTAAGTTAACTTAGTCAGGTCATTTAGTTACATAATTAACTATCTAGTTACTAGATTATGTCATGCATTTGTCATGCATTGATCATGCCTTTTAGATGTCTCTAGAACTACCTTGTAACCATGGACTCTAAGTATTAGTAAACTTAGTTGATCCATTTAGTTACTACTTAGGCTTTTTAGAGTAACTAACTTAGATTATCTAGTTCGTTGATTAACTAGTCTAACGATTAATGTTGACTTCATCTCCTAACCATTGATTTAATCTAGGGTAGATATCCTAAGCTTTCTTATCAAGTTTGTTCTCACACCATTAATTAGATCAATGGTGATCATCAAGTCTTACCATCCAACGGTTCAAAACAAAGTCTATGCCACTATTGTTGTCTTTTTGATAAATAAGCTTGATTCTAATTGGTTGATCATAAAACTATGTAATGATAGTTCATAATTACACTTAAGATATTTAGCTTAGATATTTTCTGTTTAGATATTTTATGTAGATATTTTACTAAGATATTTTACTGAGATATTTTTCGTTAGATATTTTATCCTTAGTTATTTATCCGTAGATTTTTTACTAGGTGACTCATCACTTCTATAAGCTTCTAGAAAAAGAATGATAAGATAAGCTTGAATGAGTAAGTAGCCAATTTGAATTTGTCTTCTAGCTTGAGTAGTCAATTTGAATTTCTCTTCTTCAACTTGAGTATCCAATTTGCCTTCTTCCTGCTTGCCATTGGTTCATCACTTCGAGTCATAGACATCAAGATATTTTTCTGAAGATATTACCCAATGGACAATAGCTACTACTATTATTATCCAATGGATAATAACTTTGCACAATAAATAATAGAAAACTCAGATAAAGAAAATTTTCGTCAACTGTTCTCGATTTCGGGTTTAGTAAAATCCTCTGGTCCCGCCTTGACAGTCCGAAACTTTTTGGTTCAGGAAATTTTTTTATTTTTCGGGCCCGCCTCAAGCTGACATATAACTCAAAATAATATTAAAATAATAAAAAACTTAGAAAAATCTATAAAAATTCACAAAAATCATAAAATTTATAAAACTCATATTTTCAGAAAAAATAAATTTTGAGCATACAATGTAAAATAATATTAAAATAATCAAAATACTTAAAAATTTCCAAAAATTCACAAATATTATAAAACATATTTGCATAAAAAAAATGAAAAATCGGGGTGTTACAATATCCCCTACAAACTCGAAGCTCAAACGAGCTTGAAGGCATCACAAGTGCTCTGCTGCCCAGTATAGTTCTTAATTATTGTTCTACCCTGCTTAATGGTGCAATAGTTTGGAAAATTTTAGCGATAGCCTCATAGGTTGTCTTTATCTCTTCATTTTCCATGCATTAGCCCACTAGTGGGTTTTGTTAGCCTACTGTCTTTTGTTTGAATGATGTCAATCATTACATCTTTTCACTTTTTGAGGTGACTTTTCACTTTAGGGTGCGATCTAAACTGCTGAGAAGGTGGTATCCTTGCTACCGTTGGATGATGTGTTTGATCTGATCCTGGTCGTTGATCTGGTTGGGGGTGTTTATTAGGGGCACTTATATTTAGGAGTTTCCCTCCTATTTTACAAACTACAAACTTACGTACAGTTATGATATTCTTATTGGACCGTCCTGGCGCAATTACCATTGGACCACTTACAAACCCAGATCTTTCTGAGCTGACCCAAAGGTTAGGATAATTTGAGATGATTCAGATCTTGTGCCCAACCGGCCTTAACCCGAACACTCAAGCTATTCACATGGTCATCAATGGTCTTCCGTTGTTGATGACCAACATTCAGAAACGGCTTCGTGCCATTCAAACTGAACATAATGTTGATCACATCGATCAGGGTTTTAAATGGTAAGAATCTGAGGTGTTAAACATCAGGCTTCTATATAAGATGGCTCAGCTATCTAGGCCGGATATGTTCCAATTCCTAGCTAAAACTCTATCATCTTTACCTTCTGATTGAACTTGCTGACCTGCCTAAGATCCGACTTTGCTGTCATTCCATTCAAGGAATTCCAGTGAATCTTCTTGTTACCGTCCTGGGCTTTGGTCAACATTCGAAACATCTGGCACCTATCGTGGGGTCAGGTAAAACTTTCCTATCCCATAAACAATCAACTTTTTTTTCTGAAAAGTCAAACACTTTCCCGACTGACCATGGCCACTAATGAAAATAATGCTGTCAATGGAGTGAACTCAGACAATTCTCAATTCAACCCTGTGGAGATGCTCATGCAAGCTATAAGGGACATAAATTATTGAATTGATCAGATAGATCAGATAACTAATGGGGAGTAACACAGAGTAGAACCAGAAAGGGAAGTAGAAAGAACAATTGATGAAGACATGAGAGAACTTCATCGGCAGCTAAGTCAGCCCAGAGTGATCGACCTTGAAGCTCATCAGCAGAAGAACCATTCCTTTCCCATTGCTGATCATCCATTTTTTGATTTTATAATGTCAATTCCTCTTTCGGATGGTTTTCGACTTCCGACAATGGAACTATATGATGGGATGATCGATCCATAGGAGCATCTTACAATGTTCAATGCCATGATGCTGTTGAATGGTGGGTCTGACCCGATCAAATGTAGAGCCTTCCCCAATGACATTGAAGAAATCATCATTACTCTGGTTCTCAAGCCTTGAAGCAGGTTCGATTTATGATTTTTTTGAATTGTCAATTAAATTTCTTAATCATTTCTCTACAAGTAGGACACATCGAAAAACCTCGGCAAGTTTTATTAACTTGAGGCAGGGTAGGGATGAACCCCTTAAAGAATTCATGTGGAGGTTTGGGGAAGAAGCAGTTCAAATCAGAGATCTTAACCCTGTTGTGTCCTTACATGCTATTATGGCAGGTTTACGTCTAGGACCGTTCACAGATTCTCTAGTTAGAAAACCCCATTTGGATCTTGATGATTTGCGGAACAAGCCCACAGGGTACATTAACATGGAAGAGATAGCTTTTGCAAGAAAGCAGATGGACCATTAATTTTCTGATCCAGAGGCAACAGGAAGCAGAAGTAACCCACACATCTCCATCCGACTAATTTCATTTCAAAGAAATCATGGAGGACGACCAAACCTAAAGGGCAGACCAATGCCCACGAATGACCGATTTAAAAGGTTTAACCAAAATTCTCAAGAGACGTTTGAAAGGTTTCAACCTATTTTTAACAAATATACAGCATTGAATACTCTATGAGATCATATCTTTCAGGAAGTCTACAATACTGGTATAATTCAAATTCCAAGGAACGCTGGAAAGCAAAAGATTTCGGCTAATGTTGATAAGAGTAAGAGGTGTGAGTAATTCTACAGAATGTTGTACTGTTCCATTGGAACACAACAACAATCCAATCTTCCAAATATGGATTCTAGGTGATTTCTAACATCAATCTAAGCCCCTAAACTTATTGTATCCTTTTTACAGCCTATTAATTCACCTAAGCATAGATTTAGGTTCAAAAATCACCCTAACTCCAACCATCACCAAGTTCCTCATTTATGAACCCTAATGATTGATCTTGAGCCATAAATGGCTATCTAGCTTTCACTAAGCTAAAAACATACTAACCTAGTCCTTGAAATTAAGAACAAAACTAAAAACATAAGTTTGTCTCTTCAAACCCTTATTTCCATTCAAGAAACCTAGGTCCATTCAAGGTGAACTACAAGGAAAAGATGAATAGAAATCCCCTACCTCTTGCTTGGATGAAGATCTTGAAGCTTTACTCTTGCTCTTGGATCTTTCTCCTTTCTTTTTGCCTTTTTCTTTTTTCTCTTTCTCTTCTTTCTTTCTTCTTTGGTTTCTCTCCCCTTTTCTTTCTTTCCTTTTTGTTTTTTCTTTTGGTTTCAGTCTTGGAGAAGCAAAGTGAGACTTTGCTACTTATAGGATAAAACCAAATTTCTCGATATGCTAAGAACAATTATTTTTTGCCAAATCTAATTTTCTAACTTCCAACAAATTTAAAATAAATCCTAAGATTCATTAAAAATCTTGTTTCACCATTATCTTATTTTTCCATATTTGTTGGGGGGTCAATCCGACATTAAAACACTTAACCAATATGCTTAAAAATGTCAAACTAACTTCGATTGTCTTGAAACTTTAACTACTTCTTACTTAACTCATTTGTGACCTAGAAATAAATTATCCACATTTGTTTCCCTTAACTTAGCAATTTATGTTATTATCTGAGTTATTTTAGGTCATTTACCACATTCTATGTTATAGCAAAGTGCCTAAACTAACTCAGTTCGTCACAAAACCTCACTGACATTTCAAATAAGTGTTATGCTACCTTTGTAACTACAAACTAGTCTAACATGCTATTGAGAGTGTTATAATAAGGCCTTAATAAGGCTAATTTTAAAGAAAACCCCCTATGAGCTATACAAAGGAAGAAAGCCAAATGTTTCACACTTTCATGTTTTTGGATGTAAATGTTTTGTTCTTAACAATGGAAAGGATAACTTGGTAAAGTTTAATGCTAAATCGGGTGAACATATATTTATTGGCTATTCTATGCATAGTAAAGCTTTTAAAGTTTCAATAAAAGAACTATGATTGTAGAAGATTTCATTCATGTTGCTTTTAATGAAACTAACCCAAATGAACCGAGAAAGGATTTGGTTGATGATGTTATAGAAATCTTGGCAAGAACACACTTAGAGAACCAAGAGAAAGAAGCCAAGAAGCAAAAAAAAAAAGCCCATTTGATCCCCCAAGGCAAGAGGATTCACAAATCATGAACCTTCCCAAAGAATGGAGGACATCAAGATATCATCATCTTGACAAAGTGATAGGTGATGTATCAAAAGGGGTAACTACTCGTAACTCACTTAGAGATACATGTAATCATGTGGTTTTTGTTTCTCAAGTTGAACCTAAAGACAAAAATGCAGCCATTAGTGATGAACATTGGATCTTGGCTATGCAAGATGAACTAAACTAATTTGAAAGAAATCAAGTTTGGAAATTGTTCCAAGGCCCAATGATCATCCTATAATTGGCACAAAATTGGTCTTTAGGAATAAACTTGATGAAACGGGCTTAATAATAAAGATAAAGCTAGGCTTGTAGCAAAAAGGTATAATAAAAAAGAAGACATAAATTATAAGAAAACTTGTGCACTCGTAGATAGATTAAAGGCCATTAGAATACTACTTACATATGCATACATCATGGATTTTAAATTATATCAAATGGATATTAAAAATAATTTTTATAGCTTTATACAAAAAGGGGTGTATGTGGAACAACCTCTTAGTTTTGAAGACTATGAACTACCCAACCATGTTTTTAAATTGAAAAAAGCCTTGTATGGCTTAAAACAAGCTCATAGAGCTTGGTATAAAAGGTTGACCAAGTTCCTTATAAAAAAAAGGCTTTTTAAGAGGAAAAATTGACATTACTCTCTTCATTAAAAACAAAATGCATGACATTCTCCTTGTGCAAATATATGTCGATGACATAATTTTTGGTGATACTAATGAGTCTCTTTGCAAGGAGTTTGGTAACATTATGCAAAATGAGTTTGAGATGTCTATGATGGGTGAGCTCAACTTCTTCCTTGGACTCCAAATCAAGTAAACAAGGAATAAGACTTTCATAAGTCAATCTAAGTATTGCAAGGAGCTGCTAAAGAAATTTGAAATGGATAATTCTAAGCATATGAACACACCAATGGGCATTTCTTGTTATTTGCACAAGGATGGGGGGTAAACCTGTAGAAATCTCAAAGTATAGACGTATAATTAGCTCACTCCTTTATCTTATTACTAGTAGGTCATATATTATATTTAGTGAGTGCATGTGTGCTAGATATCAAGCTAATCCTAGAGAATCACACTTAAGTGCAGTAAAAAGAATAATGAAAAATCTTGTTGGCACTTCACAAACGGGATTGTGGTACCCCAAAGGTGCCTCTTGTAGTCTAATTGGTTATTCTGATTCTGATTTTGCTGGATACAAATTGGATTAAGAAGAGCAGTAGTGGGACATGCCACTTGCTTGGAAGATCTTTAGTTTCTTGGCATAGCAAGAAACAAAATAGTATGACATTGTCTACTGTTAAAGCTGAGTATGTTGCAGCTAGAAGTTGTTGTGCTCAAATCCTTTGGATGAAGCAACAACTTCTAAACTATGGACTTTAGCTTGATCATATCCCTATAAGATGTGATAACACTAGTGTAATCAATTTATCTAAAAATCTCATTTTGCACTCTAGAACAAAGCACATAGAAAGAAAGCACAACTTCATTAGAGACTATGTTCAAAAAGGAGATTGCATGCTTGAATTTGTGGAAACAACTAAACAACTTGCAAATATTTTCAGTAAGCCTTTGGGAAAAGAAACATTATTTTTCAGTAGAAGAGAATTGGGCATAATTGATCAATCATGCATATGAATAAATGCTTGTGTTTATTGCTTTATCATTGATTTATTTCTCTTAAATCAATACTGACTTAAGCATCGGGGGTATCTCAAAATTTATTTTCCAGGTACTCCATCATTGGGTAAGATTCCTCCTCTCAAACTGTAACTTTGAACTGTTTACTTGTGTTTTCTGATAGCTTTATTCGAATAAGGCTTTACTTATTCGAATAATAATTCCTAGTAGCCCTTCCAATTTCTATTGTTTTGAATGGTTTATTCGAATAAGGGAATCATTATTCGAATAAAGCTTGGCAATAAGCCAAGTATGAAGTGCTCTATTAATCGAATAACAACATTGTTATTCGAATAATGCTTACTAGAAAGCCAAGTCTATTGGGTTTCCATGTTTTTATTTGAATAACAACATTATTATTTGAATAATGCTTAGCAGAAAGCCAAGACGTTTTGGTATCCACGTTCTTATTTGAATAACAAAACCATTATTCGAATAAAAAACAAGTTTATAAATACATATGTGCACTCTCTACTTCATTTCTCATATTTCCTCCTCTCTCCTCTCCTTCATCTTCCTCTTTTCTCTCTATGTGTGTTGCGCACCCCTTTACCCAGAAACCCCAATCTCCTTTTCCTACCATTGTTGTCTCCTTGCTCTCCCAAATCCTCTAGCCCTCCACCATTATTGCACCTTCCTTTCCTCTTTTCTTTCATCTCTGCAACTCTATCTCACCTTTTTCTTCCACAAACATTGTATCCATTCCTCCAAAGCTCTAGTGATGGCCTCCTCTTCCTACCTGAAATGTGCCTAAACCAAAATAACCCCCGCTAATAACCCTTTGGACCTACGCAAACTCTCCTTTAATGTGGAAGATCTGGGTCGCTTTAAGACTCACTTTTGGGAAAAAAAACTTACGCAACCAAAGCACATAGATTTGGCGTTCTTCGAAGTAGAAGGTGGGTTTGAGTTTCTAGACTTTTTGAATCATCAAAGGGTGCTAAAGCTCTGCACTTACAAGGTTATAATTCATCCTGATCTGGTCAAGATGTTCTATTGCAACTTGAAGATCGATGGTCAGGACTTTCACTCTAAAGTCGACGATCGGCACATGTTGATCACTCCCTAAGATTAGTTACGGCTGTTTGATCTGCAGGCAACTAGCCCCATCATTGAGGAAGACAGTGGACCTCATGTTAAGGATTTTCAAAGGTCACAGGCTGTAACGCCCCAATCTTTTCTTACTTTTGATTTATCTATGTTGTTATGAATTTTTATGAATTGTTTGACTAATATGGATTATTTTAATATTATTTTTAAAATAATTTGGACTATTGAACCAGCGTCGAAGGATCTTACTAAACCTAAAATCGAAGACAGTTTTAGGAGTTTTCATTGTCTGAGATTTTATTTGACAGATAAAATTTGAATACGCTCTATTATCCATTGGACAATAGATACTGGCTTTGTTAACTGTGAATTTTTGTCCATTAGATAATAACTTGCAGAAAAGATCTAGTAAATTGTTTCTTTTTAGTCACTTTTGTGACATCATCCAAGTGACATCACCTTTGACTTTTGGACCAAAGGGAGAACCTTCTCAAGGAAGCTTTGTGAAGCTTGTTGAGGAAGCTTGGCTCCCCCTCCCAAGAAGAGTGCACGACCATGGAGAGAGAAAGTAGGCTTCTAGAGTAAGCTTGTATCTCATTTTCATTTTCATCACTTTTCTACCCATTTCTCTCTCTTAATCCAAAAGCTACACATTTTGGTTTCTCTCATTTTCTTCTCTCATTTTCTCTCCTCTAGCTCACGGACACTTCACCCAATCCACCTTTTCATCTACTTTGATTTCACTCATCGACATTTCCTACATCAAAACCTTTTTCTAAGGCCATTTAGTTTGAAGATCTTAACTTGTTTATCATTTTTCAAGCACTTCTTCAAGTTAGGGCTTGAAGACTTCTAAGGTAAAAAATTCTCTATTTTCATTCTTCTTTCTTTTCTTCTTCTTAAGATCATGATTTTGATCCATGATCATTCCTTCTAAGCCTTTTGATGTTGATCTCTTATCTATTATTTTCATTTTCAAGAAGCTTTTGGAAGAAGAAACTTGTTTCAAGGAGATATTCAGGAAGTGGTTAGTTATCCTCCAAGGTAAGAGGGAGATCACTCTTGTCAACCTTTCATGGTGGTGAGAGATGTTTTGTTGTGTTGAGAGTGGTGAATCCATGTGAGGAATCTCCACTTGATTGTATTTGACTCTTGGTGATTTTTGTGATTTTTGTATCCTATGTGATCTTGTGGTTTGATGTTGTCTATGACCTTGATGGAAAGTTTGATGTTTGATATTTATTGGTTGCTTAAAATCCTTGTGGAAGATGAATATTTTTTAGGCCCAAGAACCCTAGAGAGCTCACGACCAAGAGACCCAAAAAGGGGACCCAAGAGAAAATTTTGCGTTAATTTTGAACTTGGAAGCTTAAATAAAAATAAAGTTGAATTAGGAATTAAACAACAATGAATGAGTGGAAAAAGCCAAACTTTTACTACTTAGTTAGAGAGAGATTTCAGTTATAAGGGAGACAGTGAGATAGAAAAAAAAAGAGATCATAAAAAGTAGTGCATTTTTAATGCTTAAGAGCAAAAAGGAAATGAATTTGTGAGATTAAAATGATGTAGTTTTCTTTTAGGTTTTCGTGAAAAATATAAAGAGGTATTACATAAAGGAACTTAACTAGGAGAGTTTTAAGATTAGAGCAAATTTCCATATCAATTCTTGAAAGTATCTTAACTAAAGTTAAAAGTGAAAAGATGGTTTTTGAGCATGTGCATTTGAGATACCTTTTGATGGCATATAATAATTTTGTACTGATGGGCCAATATACTGGACCTGGGAATGTCAAATATGACTTAAGCCTTGTTGTGGCTCCTCTTGGTGGAACTTTTATTGTTTATGAATATTGTGGATCATTGTCATGAGATCATGCATTGTGAAAGTCGGAATGACTTATTGTCAAGGCGGAATGCTTAGGAGATGAATTACACCTTTGTGCTAGTGCGAATTGTGTAGTGTAGTTCACTTGTTGAACTTGGAGGCATCAGGGCATGGGTATCCCACATGTGACCAATAGGTAGCTCCACTGGGCAGTGGTGACTGTGCAACGCACCAGCGATCTCGACCAGGCACTATCCTATTTACGATCTAGTTGAGAGTGTCATGTATAGTCATGTTGCACATATTGATGAGATTGAGAAACACATAATTTGAGGCTAACGAGATACAGACATTGACTCCCCGATCATTCTCTCTGATGTTGGTTAGAACTCTATAGAGTAGATGTTAGTCTATTGTGCATTCACATAGACATTAAGCATTTTATTATAATATGTTATACTATGGAACTGCCTGTGGATATTTTATGATAATGCCTGTTGAGAATTTTATGACTATAATGATTATTTTAGTATTATGTGACTTTTTATTGTTATTGCTGTCTTTTGTTGCCATATTGGTATTGATGTAGAGAATCTCACCTTTTTATATTGCTATTCTGTTTGCTTTCTATTTTATATGTTTATGTTGATAAAGACTAAGGAAGGCAGAAGAAAATTCACAGTTTTTGTTGATTTGTTTTTGGATGGCTACTCGTAGAGATTCCCTTGGTTTTGTCAGAGTTCTTTTCCACGGAGGTTCAGACACGTGGTGGATCAACTAGGGCATAGAAAGGATTATGTAGGAGAATTGACTCTGTCTATTAGCAGGACCCGTGATGGGGCCCCTTTCTTCTCTTTTAGTATTTTTATGCGACTAGAGTTTTTCATGCCGATTAGGGAGCTATGGGGTGACTTGCATTATACCCCTAGAGAGGATCCAGACCCTGTGGCGTCATTCGCTAGGACTCCTATTTGTGAGCTTCTGCCACAACTGAGAGGTTGGGCTGGGGAAGAGTCCGAGGAGGAGGAACCAACGGAGGAGTCCGAAGAAGATCTAATGGAGGGTTTAGGGGAAGATCCTGCTCCCTAGGTCTCTAGACTTGGGCTAGTTGATGTTTTGTTAAACTGCTACTTATGTCTTTGTCTATAAACTTGTAATTTTGGGTGGACTATGATTCATGCCATTATTGTATATATTCTTTTTGGGGTGTAATATTTAGTAATTTATGTCCTGTGATGTTTTATGTTTTGTTTAAGCTTACGTTTTGGCAAGAAAATTTAAAATCCGTATTTTCCAAGATTAAAACTTTATTTCACGATTTTGTTAAGTTATAGAAGTTTTGAGGTATAAATGTGACGCCCTAGGGAGGGTGTTACATTAGTTGGTATCAGAACCCAAGTTTGAGTCTTTTGGGATTTGTGGTTAGATCTGTCTTGCTTGTGTTGTGTGATTTCTCTGTGTTTGATTTTCGAAAAGATACAAAGTTGTTTGATATGACTTTACCTGACTTTCCTTGTGTACTATTTAGTTTGACTCCAGAAGAACGTGATGGCTCGAGGTGGTGCAATACGTGTAAACCCTGAACAAAATAATAAGAGTATGGCTGTAGCAGCAGAGGCAATGCAGAGGATGACAGAGGCTATGATGCAGCAGAATCAAAGAGCCGCCCAACAACAAGAAGCTGCCGCTAAAATGCAGAACCTTTCGGAGTTTTGTCACAATAATCCACTACAATTTAAAGGGGAGTTCGATTCGGAGAAAGCAAGCCTTTGGATCAAAGAGCTGGATAAGATATTCCGAGGAATGGGATTCACTGATGCTCAGAAAGTAACCTATGCTACCTTCATGTTGGTTGGAGATGCTGAAGACTGGTGGGCATGAGCCTATTGACTGTTGGAAGCTGAGGGAATAGTGATCACTTGGGAAGCCTTCAAGAATAAGTTTTTGGAGAAGTACTTTCCAGCTAATGCGGGGCACGCGAAGGAAATAGTGTTCCTAGGCCTAAAGCAAGGAAGCTGGTCGGTCAGTGAGCATACTGCCAAGTTTGAGAGTTTGTCAAAGCTTTCAAGGTATTTCCAGCTCCAGCCTAATGAGGAGTGGAAATGCCGCAAGTTCAAAGAAAGTTTGAGGCATGACGTGAAGAGAGCGTTGCTACTTTAGGGAATTAATCAGTTCCCAGCCCTTCTGGAAAAGTGTTGTAGGATTGAGGACCTAGACCAGTCACGTAAAATGAGGAACCGTAACTTTGGACCCTCTCGGTTCCAAAGAGGAAGGAGTGGCAGTGGTAATCATTTTCAGCAAAAGTCGTATTCGAGGCCGCAAGGGAATTAAACTCAGCAACAATCACGTGGAGAAGGTCCTAGTAGCTACAAGTTTGGTCAGACCAAAATATCGGCACAAAAATGTCTCAAGTGTGGAAGGAACCACTTGGCGAAGGACTGCATAATCAAGGGGATCCTTTGTTTCAAATGTAGGAAGCCCGAACACATTGCAAGAGATTGTAATCAGCCCAAGGCAGAGCCCACTGTTAACAATATACATGCCACAAGACCTCAGGCTGGACGAAGAGTCTACAACTTGAGTGGAGCAAAGGCCTCCCAATCCGAAGATCTGATTAAGGGAGATTGTGCCATAGGGGGTAATCTTTTAACTGTACTGTATAACTCAAGAGTGACCCATTCTTTTATTGCCTATGATTGTGTGCATCGATTAGGGTTATCTATTTTTTTCTTACCTTTTGATTTAATTATTTCTACTCCCACTGCTAGACCCGTTGTTACTGCTCAAGTTTGTTTAAACTGTCCTCTTTTTGTGGAAGGTCGAATCTTTTTGTTTAATTTGATTTGTTTACCTCTTTCTCAAATAGATGTTATTCTATGAATGGATTGGTTATCTTCTAACCATATCCTTCTTGATTGTTCTAATAAAACCTTACTATTTCCTGATTCTGAGATTTCTGGATTTATATTTGCTAACTAAGTCAAAACTTTCTTAAGAGAAGGAGCTCAAGGATACATGCTTTTATCTTCCTTAGAAGTCAAGAGTGAGACCGATGTGAATGCTATTCCTGTGGCTAATGAGTTTCTTGAAGTCTTTTCTGATGATATACCTAGTTTACCACCAGAAATAGAGGTAGAATTTTCTATCGATCTTGTGCTAGGATCTGGTCTTATATACATGGCACCATATCGAATGTCGCCATCAGATTTAGCCGAGCTCAAGAATCAGTTGGAGGAACTACTGGAGAAGAATTTTGTAAGACCTAGTGTTTCACTATGGGGAGCTCCAGTGCTGTTGGTCAAGAAGAAGGATGGGACTTCTCAGTTATGTGTGGACTGCCGTCAGCTAAATAAGATATCAATCAAGAACAAGTACCCACTTTCGAGGATAGATGATTTGATGGATCAGCTGAAGGGAGCTACTGTTTTCTCCAAGATTAATCTATGTTGTGGCTATCATCAGATTCGTGTGAAGGTAGAGGATGTACCTAAGATAGCTTATCAGATGCGTTATGGGCATTATGAGTACCTTATGATGCCGTTCAGAATGACGAATGCTCTTGTCGTATTCATGGATTACATGAATCAGATCTTTCATCCTTATCTGGATAGATTCGTTGTTATCTTTATTGACGACATTTTAGTCTATTCACGAAGTCAGGAGGAACATGTCGAACACCTTAGTGTCGTTCTTCAGATTCTGAAATAGAGGAAGTTATATGCTAAGCTATCTAAATGCGAGTTTTGGTTAGAGGAGGTTCAGTTTCGGGGTCATGTGATTTCAAAGGAAAGAATTGCAGTGAACCCATCGAAAGTGGAGGCGGTTCTTTAATGGGAAAGGCCAAAGACAGTAACCAAAATTCGTAGCTTCGTGGGTTTAGCAGGCTATTATCGAAGGTTTATCGCAGGATTCTCCAAGATAGTAGGACCTCTCACTCAACTTAAAAGAAAGAATCAAGCTTTCATATGGACTGATGCATGTAAAGAAAGTTTTCAAGAGTTAAAGAGACTGTTGACTACTTCACCAGTGTTGACCCTACCCGATCCCGGTGACCCTTTCGAAGTGTATTGTGATGCTTCATATCAGGGTCTAGGTTGTGTCCTTATGCAAAATGGAAGAGTGGTAGCGTATGCTTCAAGGCAATTGAAAGTGCATAAGAAGAATTATCCTATGCACGACTTGGAGTGAGCTGCTATTGTGTTTGCATTAAAAATCTGAAGGCACTTTCTTTATGGAGCAACATTCAACATCTACAGCGACCACAAGAGTTTGAAATATCTGTTTGATTAGAAGGAGCTGAACATGAGACAAAGGCAATGGTTAGAACTTTTGAAAGACTATGACTTCCAGCTTCAATATCATCCCCGAAAAGTAAACGTCGTAGCGGATACTTTAAGTAGGAAGATGCTTAGTGTTTTTACTATGATGCTTAAGGAGAGTGAGCTAATAGAACAGTTTAGGGATCTGCAACTATCTGTGGAGTTGGCACTAAGGAGAATGTGCTTAAGTATGATCACTATTTCGAGTGGATTTTTAATGGAAGAGATCTGAGAGAAGCAGGGAAGTGACCCATACTTACAAGAGGAGAGGGAGTTGGTGAAGCAAGGTGCTATATCTAAATTCACGGAGGGACATGATGGAATCCTAAGGTTCATAGATAGAGTTCGTGTTCCGAGCGATTCAGAGCTTAAGAAAATGATTCTTGATGAAGCTCATAAGAGCAGGTTGAGCATGCGCCCCGAAACTACTAAGAAGTACCAGAATCTGAAATGATTATATTGGTGGCAAGGAATGAAAAGGGATGTTGCCTAGTATGTGTCATCATGCCTAGTTTGCTAAAAGGCTAAAGTGGAACACCAAAGACCTTCTGGAATACTATAACCTTTGACTATCCCAGAATGGAAATGGGATAGCATGACGATGAATTTTATTAGCAGACTACTAAGAACTAGGAAGGGATATGATTCAATATGGGTAATTATTGATTGACTTACGAAGTCAATGCACTTCTTACTAATCAATATCAAATGTTCGATGGAGAGATTGGCTCAAGTGTATGTTGGTGAGATCGTTAGACTACACGGTGTGCCTTCAAGCATTGTTTCGGATAGAGACCCAAGATTTATATCAAGATTTTGGTAGAGTTTGTAGAAAGTAATGGGGACGAAGGTTCATCTAAGTTCTGCATATCACCAGCAAACGGATGGTCAATCGGAAAGAACAATCCAGTCATTGGAAGATCTATTGAGAGCTTATGTCTTGGAACAAACTGGGAGCTAGGATGAATTCTTACCTTTGATAGAGTTCACCTACAACAATAGTTTCTACACGAGCATCGGGATGGCACCCTACGAGGCACTGTATGGATGACAGTGTAGAACACCTTTGTGCCGGTACTAAGATGGCAAAAATTTTGTGGTAGGACCTGAGCTTGTGCAACAGATGATTGAGAAAGTTAGGATGATCCAGGAAAAGATGAGAGCAACTCAGAGCCGATAGAAGAGCTATGCCGACAAGAGACGACGATCTCTTGAATTTGAGGTAGGAGAGCATGTGTTCTTGAGAGTTACACTTATAAATAGTGGTGGAAGGGCCATTAAATCTAGAAAACTCACTCCTAAATTCATCAGACCGTATCAAATTCTTCGTCGGATAGGTCCGGTAGCCTACCAAATAGCCTTACCACCTTTTCTTTCTAATCTTCATGATGTCTTTCATATGTCGCAACTGCGAAAGTATATCCCTGATCCAGCCCATTGAACCGGACACAATATAGCTAAAAGAGAATTTGACCTATGAAAAGCTTCCTATCAAGATTGAGGATCAAAGAGTGAAGCAACTCAGAGGCAAGGAGATCGCATTGGTAAAAGTGATCTGGAACAATGCGACTGGAGATACAACATGGGACCTAGAAAGCAAAATGAAAGAACAATATCCACATTTGTTCTAAGGTATGACGAATTTCGAGGACAAAATTCCTTTTTAGAAGAGGAGAATTGTAACGCCCCAATCTTTTCTTGCTTTCGGTTTATCTATGTTATTATGAATTTCTATACATTTTTATGAATTGTTTGGCTTATATGGATTATTTTAATATTATTTTTAAAAAATTTTGGACTGTTGAACCGGGGCCAGGGGATCTTACTTAACCCGAAAATCAGAGACAGTTTTCCGAGTTTTCATTGTTTGAGATTTTATCTAACAAATAAAATTTGAGTACGCTCTATTATCCATTGGATAATGATACCAGCTTTGCTAACTGTGAATTTTTGTCCATTAGATAATAGTTTGCAGAAAAGATCTAGTAAATTGTTTCTTTTTAGTCATTTTTGTGACATCATCCAAGTGACGTCACCTTTGACTTTTAGACTAAAAGGAGAAGCTTCTCAAAGAAGTTTTGTGAAGCTTGTTGAGGAAGCTTAGCTCCCTCTTCCAAGAAGAGTGCACGGCCATGGAGAGAGAAAGGAGGCTTCTAGAGTAAGCTTGTATCTCATTTTCATTTTCATCACTTTTCTACCCATTTCTCTCTCTTCATCCAAAAGCTACATATTTTGTTTTCTCTCATTTTCTTCTCTTATTTTCTCTCCTTTACCTCACGGCCACTCTACCCAATCCACCTTTTCATCTTCTTTGATTTTACTCATCTACATTTCCTACATCAAAACCTCTTTCTAAGGCCATTTGGTTTGAAGATCTTAACATGTTCATCATTTTTCAAGCACTTCTTCAAATTAGGGCTTGAAGACTCCTAAGGTAAAAAGTTCTCTATTTTCATTCTTCTTTCTTTTCTTCTTCTTAAGATCATGATTTTGATCCATGATCATTCCTTCCAAGCCTTTTGATGTTGATCTCTTGTATGTCATTTTCGTTTTCAAGAAGCTCTTGGAAGAGGAAGCTTGTTTCAAGGAGATATTCAAGAGGTGGTTAGTTATCCTTCAAGGTAAGAGGGAAATCACTCTCATCAACCTTTCATGGTGGTGAAAGACGTTTTGTTGTGTTGAGAGTAGAGAATCCATGTGAGGAATCTCCACTTGATTATATTTGACTCTTAGTGATTTTTGTGATTTTTGTATCCTATGTGATCTTATGGTTTAATGTTGTCTATGACCTTGATGGAAAGTTTGATGTTTGATATTTATTAGTTGCTTGAAATCCTTATGGAAGATGAACATTTTTTAGGCCCAAGAACCCTAGAGAGCTCACGGCCAGCAGACCCAAAAAGGGGACCCAAAAGAAAATTTTGTGTTAATTTTGAACTTGGAAGCCTAAATAAAAATAGAGTTGAATTAGGAATTAAACAACAATGAAAGAGTGGAAAAACCAAACCTTGACTACTTAGTTAGAGAGAGATTTCGGCTTTAGGAGAGAAAGTGAGCTAGAAAAAAAGAGATCATAAAAAGTAGAGCACTTTTAGGGCTTAAGAGCAAAATGGAAATGAATTTGTGAGATTAAAATGATGTAGTTTTCTTTTAGGTTTTCATGAAAAATGTGAAGAGGTATTACATAGAGGAACTTAACTAGGAGAGTTTTAAGATTAGAGCAAATTTCCATATCAATTCTTGAAAGTATCTTAACTAAAGTTAAAAGTGAAAAGATGGTTTTTGAGCATGTGCGTTTGAGATACCTTGTGATGGAATATAGTAGCTTTGTGCTGACGGACCGACGTACTGGACCCAGGAATGTCAGTGATGACTTAAGCCCTGTTGTGGCTCCTCTTGGTGGAACTTTTATTGTTTATGAATATTATGGATCATTGTCATGAGATCATGCATTGTGAAAGTCAAAATGGCTTGTTGTCAAGGTAGAATGCCTAGGAGATGAATTATACCTTTGTGCGGGTGCAAATTGTGTAGTGTAGTTCACTTATTGAACTTGGAGGCGTCGGGGTGCAGGTATCCCATATGTGGCTAGTAAATAGCTCCACTGGGCTGTGGTGACTGTGTAACGCACTGACGATCTCGACCAGGCACTATCCTATTTCCAATCCAGTTGAGAGTGTCATGTATAGTCATGTTGCGCATATTAATGAGATTGAGAAGCACATAATTTGAGGCTAACGAGATACAGACACTGACTCTCTGATCATTCTCTCTGATGTTGGTTAGAACTCCATAGAGTAGATGTCAGTCCATTGTGCATTCACATAGACATTGAGCATTTTATTGTAGTATGTTATACTGTGGAACTGCCTGTGGATATTTTATGATAATGTCTATTGAGAATTTTATGACTATAATGTTTATTTTAGTTTTATGTGATTTTTGATTATTATTGTTGTCTTTTGCTGCCATACTGGTATTGATGTAGAGAATCTCACTTGTTTATATTGCTATTCTATTTGGTTTCTATTTTATATGTTCCTATTGATAAAGACTAAGGAAGGCAGAAGAAAATTCACAATTTTTGTTGCTTTGTTTTTGGATGGCTGCTCGTAGAGATTCCTTTGGTTTTGTCAGAGTTCTTTTCCACGGAGGTTCAGACGCGTGGCGCATCGATTAGGGCATAGAAAGGATTAGATATGTAGGAGAATTGACTCTGTTTATTAGTAGGACCACCACTTTCTTCTCTTTTAGTGTTTTTATGCAACTTGAGTTTTTCATGCCGATTAGGGAGCTACGGGGTGACTTGCATTACACCCTTAGAGAGGATTCGGACCCTGTGGCATCATTTGCTAGGACTCCTATCTGCGAGCTTCTGCCACAGCTGAGAGGTTAGGCTGGGGAAGAGTCCGAGGAAAATAACCCAACGGAGGAGTCCAAAGAGGATCCAATGTAGGGTGCAGGGGAAGATCCTACTCCCTAGGTCTCTAAACTTGGGCTAGTTGATGTTTTGTTAAATTGCTACTTATGTCTTTGTATATAAACTTGTAACTTTTGGTGGATTATGATCCATACCACTGTTGTATATATTCTTTTTGGGGTGTAATATTTAGTAAGTTATGTCCTGTGATGTATATGTTTTTTTTAAGCTTACGTTTTGAAAAGAAAATTAAAATCTGTATTTTCCAATATTATACCTTTTTCCACGATTTTGTTAAGTTATAGAAGTTTTGAGGTATAAATATAACACCCTAGGGAGGGTGTTACACTGGCTATTGAAGACATTTTGAAATCAGGCCTAATTGTACCAGAAAAAGGTGTCAAGGGAGGTATACTGAAGTGCCAAGACAAGCTCCTACACTATGCATATACGTATATCTTGGATCCTCGAGGAGGCAACTATACCTACCTTAGTGAGGACGACATCTTCATGTTATGGATCTTGAAGAAAGGGTACTAGATCAACCGGCCTAACTTCATCATGAAGCATACGATGAAGGCAAAGGATAAAGAAAAATCTAATTAGCCCTACGGCTTACTCGTCACTACTTTTCTTGAAAAATATCCTCAAATTCTGGAAATTGAGCAGGCAACCAAGATGAATCATCACAACGTGTTCAGCTCTTTCTCGTTGAAAAAGATGAAGATGATTGGAAGTGAAGATAGATAGGTGTATCTGGATGAGGTGGAAGACGGTGAGGATAAGCAGGAAGGAGCTCCTGGTGATGATGCTACTAGCCCAAACACAAATGGGTAGATAATGGCAATCTTGTTGAACAATAGAGCCTATATAGAGAAAACCTTTTCTATTCTATTTGATAGGATAAAAGGTGTAGAACACGAACAGACGGCCTTGTGGGCGTTACTGACTAACAGAGCACCTAACTCCCTTCCTCCACCATTGGATGCATACTTTTAGGATCCCTAAGCTTAGGAACTCTGTTTATTTTTGTAATGGCTATTTTTGTTTTATGAAAATGTAAATGTAATTAGCCAACTTTGATGAGTGAAATGCATTTGTTGTTTTGCCTTGATGCTTTGAAATGCTTAATTGCTTATCATTGGCTTTGCTGAATTACATCTCAATATGTTTGGGCCTATATTTAAATGATATATTTACTGCCTTAAATGAAAGCATAATGCTGGACTTATATGAATATCAATTGCATATGCTTTGTCTTTCTATTGCACCATCTTTTTTATCATGACAAAAAGGGGAGAAAAAGGTTGAGTTCTTTGTTTAAGAAAAGACAGGTAAAACTAAAACAAATTTTGGGATTCCAAAAGTAAGGGGGAGCTGTGCACATCTCTCATATAAATTACCTCTTACGAAAAAGAGGGGGAATAAGTCTCTCTAATGACTTTGTGAATTCCAATTTATATAAACTTACTCTTTTCTCAATGCTTGTTTGTCATCATCAAAAATAGGGAGAATGTAATTGGCTATTAGCCATTGAAGATTTGTTTTTGATGATAACAAACATAAGATGTTGTAAGATCAAGTCCAACACCTTCAAGAACAACTTTAGGACTTAGATCATTGTTTAAAGGTATAAAGAGGTTCACACTAAAGCTCTAAAACTTCTTTTTCAAAGAACCAAAATACCACACATGTTTTCAAGGCTTCAAAATAGTTTTTGGTTTCTTAAGAAAAAGCATCTAAGTGCCCAAAAGCTTGTTAGAACATTTGGAATTAATTAGCAAATTTTTAAAGCTATTTGAAATGTTTTTCGAAAGGGTTTATTTGAATAAAGGGTCCCTTATTCGAATAACCAAAGTCAGAGAAGCCAAGAATTCCATCCGATCAAGCTTTATTCGAATAAAGCCCTGCTTTATTGGCTTTATTCGAATAAAGGCTTTAAACAAGCCATGTCACCTTCTGCTTTTAAAAGGATTATTTGAATAACACTATTGTGATTCAAATAATAGTGTCTTTTCGAAACCTATTTTAAAAAGGTTTTTTCGAATAACACTTGTATTATTCGAATAACACGTTCCAGTTTCAAAAACATAGAAGTGCTATTTATAGCTTTATTCGAATAACAATAGTGTTATTCGCATAAACTCATTTTCTAGAAACAAAAACAATGGCTAGTTTGAAGCATTTAATGCTCCAACCAACCCCCTAACGGCTCTAAAATTGATTAGGCTATAAATACAAGTTGTTGGTGTTGGGAATTCCGACATCAAATATGCAGTGGAAAAAGGGAATTCCCACTAAGGATCCATGTGAAAAGGGGACCATGAAACATGATTTTCGAGTATACCTCTTGATGCCAAAAGAAAGATGATCAATGCAATAACACCGTAACAGTGACGATGTCTCTACGTAGTCCACATAAACGTCCAACAACTGCTTGGAGTCCTGCCTTCCCAACATAGTGCTAGCTGCGAAGAAAAGGAAACTTGTCACCCTCTTTCACTATCTGTGTGCATCAAAGTTACAATTCATGCCCTTATGCACTTTTTATAGAACATGCCTCCAATAGTTTCTCCAAGAAGCCTCTCATTAGCTTCTTCAAGAAGCCTCTAATAGCTTCTCCGAGAAGCCTTGCATTAGCTTCTCCGAGAAGCCTTGCATTAGCTTCTCTAAGAAGCTTTGCATTAGCTTCTCCGAGAAGCCTTTCCATTAGCTTCTCTGAGAAGCCTCTAACAGCTTCTTTTAGAATCCTTGAGTGAAAGAGTAGTGGTAGGGTTAGTGTGAAGCCTTGGGCTCATCTGTTATGAGTTTTGGCCCACGATAGAATTCCCAGTCCAACTTGGATTCTATTTACTCCAATTTAGTCTGTTCTAAGTGTGTGACCCTATAAGTTCTCATAACGTTTGCAATAATATTAAAATCCCATTTTAATATTACAAGCAGTGAGCAGTATCTAGTAACATATCGCTGCTACCCAAGTAATGAGAATGTTAGTGATTTGACATAACCTTTTCGTGATCAATGTTTCTATGTAATCTAGTCCCTTTATCCAGATATCTAGATTGAACACAAGGCATGGAACGTGTCACCCTTGTATAGTTCAATCTTTCGTATCAAGATATTCGAGTAGACGTAGTAAATGATATCAATATCTCATATTGACTCATTTGAGCATGGTCATGCATTTCGTAGTCTCACTCAATCAGGGGGCCTAAAGATATCACTCCTGTTATGTAAGAAGGACAAACACCCCTCGATTTAATAGCCATGGTACAATCGTCATTATACCACTGATACTAAATTTTAGCATGCTACAACTTTTCCAATAATATTTATCCAAATTAAACCTTTGTGCATATACAGAAAATATGAGCCACGGATGAAATAATACATAAGCCTTCATTAGCACATATAATTCAACAGGCCAAAATCAAAATACAGTTCATGGGACTAGATAATTAATTTAAAGCATACATAGCATGGCGCATTTCACATACCGTTCAAAATAAAATACATCAAGTTGGACTTCAAAATGTAGGTATACTCAAATTACACCTTAATATAAGTAATACAAAAGGAAACATAAACTACCCATGAAGACATCCATGTCTAAGGAGTTGGGCACTCCATCTGATCCACCTCGGGATCCTCCCTCGGGTCACTTGAAGACACAAAAACAGGATAAAGTGCAGTTCCACAAGTAGATGCCCTAGCAGCTGATGCCATCGAATCCTCGTCCTCTCTGGGAGTGTGAATTGGATCACCCCATAGCTCCCGAATGGGCAGAGAAAACTCCAAATGTACTGATGTAGTAAGTGTCAGGACAGGGTCTCCATCGCGGGTTCTTCTTACAGTCAGGATCAGGTCTCCAACATACCGTATACGCTCTCTAGCCCAGTCAACTCACCACACATCAGCGCCACCAGTGAACACAATCCTAACAAACCTAATAGAACCCCTTCTTGATGACATCACCGAATATAAGAGATCGAACCGAGTAAAATCCAGAAGGAAACAATCGCGTCCCCTCAATAGTCTTTAACCAAGAATTACATAGGACAAGAATAATATATATAAGAGGTAAGATATCCAACTTCATTACTAATTATGGCAGTAAGAAACAGAAATGGGGTAGGACGCCCACGTAGCATTACAAGAAATATAAACAGTATCAAGAAGCATATATTAAACAACTTAACAATTTCAGGCAGTTATAACGTTAATAAGAAAGTAGTTCCAATCATCATATAAATTAAATGCCAAGTGATATCGGAGAGAATGATCAAAATCCTACTCCATGGAGCAAGACACAAACATCGGAGAGAATGATCAAGGAGACATGCTAGTATCTCGTCAGCCTAAAATCAAGTGCTTTCCAGAAAAATAATATTTTTGCACAACAGGGCTTTATACAACGGCATTCCTACAAGATCGCGATATAGGACAGCGACTCGGTCAGGATCGTCGGTGCGTTTGCATCGGTTTGTCTCACGGCCCAAAGCGGCTACCAACTGTCCCCTGTGAGACGCCCACACCCCGACGCCCCCAAGGTCAATAGCAGGACCTACACTAGTCTATTCGCACCCGCACTAAGGTGTGATTCAACTCTTAGGCAACATAGCATTGACAAATAGTCCATCAGACTTCCACAATGCATGACGACTCAATGCATATATCATGTATATTTAACAACAACATACTTTCCATAACATGCCACAATTTTGGCTATGGTAAGCATCAACATATTCTCAATTCACTCATAGACTCATAATAAATATTATTAAGTCCTTAAATAATGCATTACACCTTTAGGATACATTATGGAATTATGCCTAAATTTCTACGTTCTTCTTAATAAGTTTTTCTTTTTGAGAAATACTATCACATTATTCATTTAATCATTATTATTTTAATTACATAAGTCCATCATTAAATTTTAAACCTAATTCCCTTAGAATGTTTTAAATTGAATTATTTATCATCCTTACTTGCACTCATGGTCTTGCTTTAATTAAAATTTATTCTAAGTTATTCAATGAAACTCCATTCTTGGTTCTTTCCATTTTATGAATCCCTAATTAATTCATAATCATCCAATTAATTAATTTTCACTTCAATTTAATATTTCTTATGGAATTCTTCTCTAGTGAGATCTCCCTTGCTTATTAATCTCCTTACTTTAGATTTAGCCATATTTACTTAGAGAATTATTTCTAAGACTTTTCCTAAGTCTCACACACCCTTATTTACTTCTTAAGTCCAAAGATTCCTTTTAGGTTATCAATTTGATTTCCTTCCATTACATTATAAACTATTTAATCACTTAATTAATTAAATGTTATAATTGCATAAAGTTACATGATTTAAGCCAAAATTAACCCTAGAGGCCGTGAGCCTCTCTAAGATTTGGAACCTCAAATTTTCATTCAATTTATTTCATATTATTCTCTTGATTAACCATTCTTCCATCTTGTTACAATTTTTTACCAAGAACCCCCTATTTTAGGGTTTATGGTCGTGAGCCTCTTAGAAAAGGGCAAGGATCATTTTGCTTCCATTCAAGTTTCCAATCCATCCAAGCACATCAATATACATATTAAATCAACCAAACAATTTAAACAAATTAAAAACAACACATAGTCATAAAAGTCATACAACAAAGAGAGTAACCCTAGTAAGGGTTTCTCACAACCAATCACAAAATCAAGTTTCCTACTACCAAGAGAGGTTGAAGAGGATTATCTCCCTCTTACCTAGAGAAAAAAACAAGCAATGGAACTCCCTTGGAGCTCCAAGTGAAATTCGGATTCCACCCTTCAAAGAAACCCTAAGAACATCAAACTCACCAAAATCACAATCAAAGCTTGAAAAAGGCATCCATGATCACCATAGTGACCATGGATCACGAAAATGGGATGGAAAGATGATAAAGTTATGAACTTTTACCTCAAAGTGTCCAACTTTAAAGCTTGATGGAGAAAAACGAAAATGGCGAAAATGGATGAACCAAGTGATGATTTCTAAAGAGAAAAGGTTAATGGTGATGAGAAGGTTTAATAAATGTGATTATTTGGAATAAACAAAAGAAAAATGGAGGATGGTGGTGGTGTGTGGCTGGCGGTTTTGGAGAGAAAAGGAGAAGAGAAAAGTTGATTCCTTTGTTGGTGATTTTAACAAGAGAAAAGCTTCAATGGAGGGATGGATTCAAGCAAAGTGGTTGCTTGAAATAAATCAATAATGGTGAAAGAAGAAGATGATGCAGTCGTGGAGTGTAGAGAGAAGGAGGAGAAAATGAGAGAAAGATGAAGGTAGAGAGAGAAAGTGATAGTAAGAAAAGGTGATGCATTTAGGGTTTGAAATTAGAGAAGTGAAATGAATTAAAGTGAGAAGCACAATTTTGGGCTCCAAAATAGGGCTGCTGCCGTGGGAGAGAGGAAGAGGAGAGAGAAGAATGAGTAGCTTTCTTGAGAAGCTTGTAGCTTTTTCCAATAAAGAGGATTTGATTAGACATAAATGAGATTACCTTTGAATAAGATAATGTGATTTAATAGTTAAAATAATATGGTAATTAGGATTTTACTACAAGCTATTACCCAATGGATAATTGTTACAGTACACAAAGCCAATATTAATTATTCAACGGATAATAGAGCATACTGCAAAATTTTATTTAACAGTGCGTACAGAGATTTTATTTATCAGATAAAATCTCAAAAAACGTAAACTTCGTAAATTGTGTCCGACCTCAAGTTTACTAAGATCCCCCGTCGACGTTTCCACAGTTCAATATTTACTAGCCTCAGGGAAAATATTTCGCTTTCCCAGCTCCGCTCAGTGTGCACGTAAAACGAGGAATATACTAAAATATTTGACATTTTCAAAAAAATCTATAAAAATTCTAAAAAATAAAAAATATTAAAAAATGACTATTCATCATGAAACAAACAATTTTCGGAGGTGTTACACTGACTCTGCTCAGTGTGTACGCAAAATGAGGAATATATTAAAATATTTGACATTTCCAAAAAAAATTCAAAAAATTTTCCAAAAATCACAAATATTATAAAATGATTATTTGTGATGAAATAGATAATTTTTAGGATGTTACACTCCACATAATTCGAAGCATGTCCAATAACTATATAATCACATTGTTACAGATGACGTTTGATGACATCAAAACATACAACTCCTTATGTAGGAATCGTAATGATTTCAGGTCAAAGGACCACATACACCATTATCACTATGAGAATTACTTATGACACTCACGTAACGATCCACGTAACGTTCTCATGGTGGGTTAGTCCAGTATATCATTACTCTTAATAAAATTACCCATGTGAAGACTTGATATCTCATATCCATGACTTGTGAGATGTAGCCATCAGTCTACGCACATACTAGCCTCAATGTATTATTGTTGTCCTAATTAACAATAATACTTGACTAGGGACATTTAAGAATAGTGTTCAAATTTTATCCAATAGGATCTCACGATCAAGTCATCCACTTGATGTCCAATGGCATCAAACTTACTATTCTAAAGACTTTATTATGTTTATCATAAATAACACAATAAATGAAACGCCTCTTATAAAAAATAGCATAATACAATTATGTAATTATAGATGAAATATATCAGCCTCTAGGGCATACACCGACAATCTCCCACTTGCACTAAAGTCAATTAGACATATATTTAATGCCTAAAGATATAGTGTGACCCTCATGCTTCTGCTGTGCAAGAGGTTTCGTTAGTAAATCAGCAATGTTATCATTTGTTGGTACTTTGCATATCTTCACATCTCCTCTATCGATGATCTCTCGAATGAGATGGAAGCGCCTAAGTATATGTTTGGATCGCTGGTGAGATATAGGCTCTTTAGCTTGTGCAATGACTCCATTATTATCACAATAGAGGTCCACTGGGTCCACAATGTTAGGAATAGTGCTAAGTTCAGTAATAAACTTCCTGATCCAAATGGCCTCCTTCGCTGCATTGGAGGTAGCAATATACTCAACCTCTGTGGTAGAATCGGCGACTGTCTCCTGCTTTGAACTCTTCCAGCTCACAGTCCCACCGTTTAGGGAAAAAAACATAACTTGATTGCATTCTAGAGTTATCTTTATCGATTTGGAAGTTAGCATCAGTGTAACCCTTTACAACTAGATCTTCCTCAGCTCTATATACCAAGAATAAATCTTTAGTCCTTCTCAAGTACTTAAGGATATTCTTGACAGTAGTCCAGTGACTCTCACCGGGATCAAACTAGTACCTGCTCGTCATGCTTAAAGCGTACGAGATGTCTAGTTGAATAGATAACATGACATACATGATAGATCCAATTACAGATGCATATGGAATCTTGCTCAAGCGATCCCTCTTGTCCTGGGTGGAAGGGGATTGAGCCTTAGATAAGCTTACCCCATGTGACATAGGCAAGAGTCCTTTCTTGGATTCATGCATGTTAAATCGTCTTAACACTTTGTCTATGTATGTACTCTGACTTAGGCCAAACAATCTCTGTGATCTATCTCTATAGATTCTGATACCTAACATATAGGTGGCTTCGCCTAAATCCTTCATAGAAAAATAGTTTCCTAACCAAGTCTTTACAGACTGTAGGGTAGGGATGTCATTTTCGATGAGTAGTATGTCAACTACATATAACACTAGAAAGACAATTGTGCTCCCACTAACCTTCTTGTAGACACAAGATTCTTCTTCATTCTTGATGAAACCAAATTATTTTATTGTATCATCAAAATGAAGATTCCAGCTTCTAGAAGCTTGCTTTAATTCATAAATAGATCATTGCAACTTACACACCTTTCCAACATCCTTTGGAGTGGCAAAACCCTCAGGTTGTGTCATGTACACATCCTCGAGAAGATTTCCATTAGGGAAAGCAGTTTTGACATCCATTTTCCAGATTTCATAATCATAGTATGCTGCAATAGCAAGCAAGATCCAAATGGAGTTAAGCATCGCAATTGGGGAAAAAGTATCATCATAGTCTACACCATGAATTTGCATGAAACCTTTAGCCACCAATCGCGCCTTAAAGGTATACACATTTGAGGCAGGTTAGTATACATGGATTCAATTTCAAATCTCATGGCCTCAAGCCATTTCTCAGATTCTGGGCCAATAATGGCTTCTTGGTAAGTCACAGGCTCATCTTGATCCATGAGCAATACGTCACCTAAGAAATTCATATCTCTCTCGTTGATGACGTATCCTGTTAGACCTATGCAGATCTTGTGCTACCAGAGCAGGATGTTGTTCCATAACACTTTATGAAGGCTGCTCTATTTCCACCATTGGTTTGTTCCTGCTCTGTGAAACTTGAACTTCTTTAAGTTCTATTTTCCTCCCACTTATTCCTTTGGACATAAACTCCTTTTCTAGAAATACAGTAGTCCGTGCGGTAAACACTTTGCCCTCGGTAGGATTATAGAAAAAAATATCCCTTGGTTTCCTTGGTATACCCCACAAAGAAGCATTTATCTTATTTAGGGCCAAGCTTATCAGAAACTTAACGTTTCATATAAGCTTCATAATCTCAAATCTTTAAAAAAGACATACTGGGTCGTCTCCCAGTCTACATCTCATATGGTATCTCTTGAACTGTCTTAGATGGAACACGGTTAAGTGTGAAAGCTGCTGTTAATAGAGCATGTCCCTAGAAGGAGCTTGGAAGATTGGCATGACTCATCATGGATCGGACCATATCTAATAAGGTCTGGTTTCTCCTTTCAGAAATACTATTCCATTGTGGTGTTCCAGGAGGAGTGAGTTGAGATATTATCCTGCACTCTTTCAGATGATCATCAAATTATTGGCTTAAGTATTCACCACCTCTATCTGATCGAAGGACTTTAATACTCTTGCCAAGTTGGTTTTATACTTCATTCTTGAATTCCTTGAACTTTTCAAAGGATTCTGATTTATGTTTCATAAGATACACAAACTCATATCTACTAAAATCATCAGTAAATTTAATAAAGTATTGAAAACCACCTTTAGCCAATGTGTTTAGGGGTCCACATACATCACTATGTATGAGGCCCAAAAGATCACTAGCCCTTTCACCTTGTCCAGTGAATGGGGCTTTAGTCATCTTCTAAAATAAACAAGGCTCACATATCTCATATGATTCAAAATCAAATGAGTCCAAGAATCCATCCTTATAGAGTTTGGAGATGTGTTTCTCATTTATGTGGCCCAAATGACAATGCCAGAGAAAATTTAGGTTCAGATCATTTGATTTAAACCTCTTTGTATTTATGTTATAGACAGGCGTTTGGAGATCAAGGACATAAAGTCCATTACTCAATTGTGCACTACCATAAAAATATCATTCATATAAATGGAATAATATTTATCCTTTATAATAAAAGTAAAGCCTTTCTTGTCCAAACAAGAAATAGAAATGATATTCCTACTAATAGCAAGCACAAAATAGCAGTTCTCTAACTCTATTACAAGCCCAGTGGGCAAAGATAACAAGTAAGTCCCTACGGCTAATGCAACAACCTTTGCTCTATTTCACACTCATAGATCGATTTCGCCCTTAGTCAATGGTCTACTACTCTTTAGATCCTGCACATTTACATAAATGTGAGGTCCACATCCAGTATCTAATACCCATGATGCAGAAGTAGATAAATTGACTTCTATAACCAAAATACCTGAAGTGGAAGTCTCACTTCCCTTCTTCTTCTTAAGCTCTTCCAGGTATTTGGCGCAGTTCCTCTTCCAATGTCTAGTCTGACCACAGTGGAAGCACATATCTTCCTTAGTCACTCCACCCACTGGTTTCAAGCCAAACGAGCTGGGCTTGGATTTGTCCTTGCCCTTACTTTTCTACTTGTCCTTGGGCTTATTCTGCTATTTCTTAATTTTATTCTTTTGGACCATCATAATGGCCTTTCCTTTGCCTTTATTTATGTTCTGCTCAGCAGTTCTCAACATGCTTAGCAACTCTAGTAGTGATTTGTCAATTTCATTCATGTTGTAGTTCATGACGAATTGACTAAAACTCTCTGGCAACGATTGCAGGACTAAGTCAGTGGCTAACTCTTAGCCCAAAGGAAAGCCAAGTCTCTCTAGGTTTTCAATATACGCAATCATCTTGAGTACATGAGCACCAACAAGGCTTCCTTCTACTAGCTTGCACTAAAATAGTGCTTTAGAGACCTCGTATCTCACATGTCTAGCCTACTCTTGATAGAGCTTTTTGAGGTGTACGATCATATCGTAGGCATCTATGTTCTTGTGTTGCTTTTGGATCTCAGAGTTCATGGTGGCTAGCATTAGACATCCGACATCTAAGGCATCATCTTGATGCTTCTTATAAGCATCCCTTTCAGCTTTAGGGGCATTAGTAGCAGGTGGCTCAGGAATAGGCTGTTCTAGAACATACAATTTTTCTCTTGCTTGAGGACAATCCTTAAGTTCCTGTACCAGTCTAAGAAATTTGTTCTAGACAACTTGTCCTTCTCAAGGATGGATCGCAATGATAAGTTACTCGAGGTGTATGTTGCCATGGTAATCTATCAACAGAAATATGCAAAACATACGTATCATGCCATAAACATATTTAACGAGGTCTTTAATTAAATATGTCTCCCACTATTTTATTCAAATCAATGACCCTCAGCATTGACTCAGAAAATCCCATCGTAAGATTTCCTAGTAGGCCAAGATCCATATTTCACCTAGCTTTGAGTCAGCTTTAGTTGATCACCCAAAATTCAGTTATTTAGGTAGGAAACATTTTCCAATTACATCATATGCAACTCTTGGATAGTTAGGTGAATAACGCTTATTCTAATCCATCTAATGGACTAAGGTCCAACTTCATGCCTCTAAGCCTTCAATCCTATTGAAATGGCTTAGTTAAGTCAGACCCAATGGTTGACAGTTGGATATTACTTTTATCCCATCGCACCTTACTAATATAGATAAAGGCACCCTGCTTTAGCAGACTTACACTTAATCGATACTAGTCTTGACGAGTGCCAGGCATTGGAAGGCATCACACAATGACTTAATATTTACTTTGAGGAATTTTATTATTATTTGATCTCACCATTTGTTAAACTATTTAACATACCATAAACATCATCCATGCATCTCATACATATAAAGCATATAATAAATGTGACATGGTTATGGCCCCTAACGCAATGATTCTCCCAAGCCAATGAGAGGTTCATTAACTAAACTTAGAGAGCAAATCAGCTTCACCAAGCATCTCCCACCAACGTCCTCATTCGATGTCGTCTTCTTGCCTTCACATCAAGATTACATTATATAGAACCCTCTTTTACATTTGAGGGGAGTTAGGTGAGAAGAGAATGTATAATCAAAATGTAGAGAGAAAGGCACGACATGCAAGTCGTATTTTAAAATAACCAAAGAAGTAAAAATATGAGGATTAAGGCCATAACTATGCACCATGCATCACAAAGTACATAAAAACTCAAAACAATAATACATTATTATTTCATGAGTTAGAAAAAAGTTTGCTTGACATCAACACTTGATGCCGCCGCAGACAAGAAACAAGGTTTCCAGAACACTGTATATATCATATATATACCAGAAAACTTCACAAAAATAAAATAACTAAACATGTTATTTCATACAACACGAAGAATAGAAAAACTGAATCATTGTTTCGCAAGTGGCTCTGATACCACTGTTGGGAATTATGGCATCAAATATGCAGCGAAAAAAGGGAATTCCCACCAAGGATCCATGCGAAAAGGGGACCATATAACGTGATTTTCGAGTATACCTCTTGAAGCCAAAAGAAAGATGATCAATACAAACCACTAACAACGTAACAGCGACGATGTCTCTACATAGTCCACACGAACGTCCAACGTCCGCTTGGAGTCCCGCCTCCCCAACACAGTGCTAGCTGTGAAGAAAAGGAAACCTGTAACATATTTTTCTATCTGTGTCCATCAAGGTTAAAATTCATGCCCTTATGCCCTTTTTATAGAAAAAACCTCCAATAGCTTCTCCAAGAAACTTTGCATTAGCTTCTCCAAGAAGCCTCTCATTAGCTTCTCCAAGAAGCCTTGTATTAGCTTCTCCAACAAGCCTTGCATTAGCTTCTCTGAGAAGCCTTACATTAGCTTCTCCAAGAAGCCTTGCATTAGCTTCTCCAAGAAGCTTTGCATTAGCTTCTCCAAGAAGCTTTCCATTAGCTTCTCCAAGAAGCCTTGCATTAGCTTCTCCAAGAAGCCTTGCATTAGCATCTCCAAAAAGCTTTCCATTAGCTTCTCCAAGAAACTTTGCATTAGCTTCTCTGAGAAGCCTTTCCATTAGCTTCTCTGAGAAGCCTCTAACAGCTTCTTTTAGAATCCTTGAGTGAAAGAGCAATAGTAGGGTTAGTATGAAGCCTTGGGCTCATCTGTTATGAGTTTTGGCCTATGATAGAATTCCTAGTCCAACTTGGATTCTATTTTCTCCAATTTAGTCTCTTCCAAGTGTGTGACCCTATAGGTTCTCATGACATTGGCAATAATATTAAAATCTCATTTTAATATTACAAGCAGTGAGCGGTATCTAGTAACACATCACTGCTATCCAAGTAATGAGAATGTAAGTGATTTTACATAACCTTTCTGTGATCAATGTTTTCATGTAGTCTAGTCCCTTTGTCCAGATATCTAGATTGAACACAAGGCATGGAATGTGTCACCCTTGTATAGTTCAATCTTTCGTTTCCTGATACTCAAGTAAACGTAGTAAATGATATCAATATCTCATATTGACTCATTTGAGCATGGCCATGCATTTCGTAGTCTCACTCAATTAGGGGACCCGAAGATATCACTCCTGTTATGTAGGAGGGACAAATCTCATCTAGGTCACTCACATCCGTCCACATGATTCGCAGTATATCCAATAACTAACTTTATAATCACCTTGTTACAGATGACGTTTGATGGCAACAAAACATACAACTCCTCATGTAGGAATCGTAGTGATTTCAGGTCAAAGGGTCACATACACTATTATCACTATGAGAATCGCTTATGACACTCATCTAACGATCCACGTAGCGTTCTCATGGTGGGTTAGTCCAGTACATCCTTACTTTTAATAAATATACCCATGTGAAGACTTGATATCTTATATCCATGACCTGTGAAATGTGGCCATCAGTATACGCACATACTAGTCTCAATGTATTATTGTTGTCCTAATTAACAATAATACTTGACTAGGGATATTTAAGAATAGTGTTCTAACCTTATCCAATAGGATCTCACGATCAAGTCATCCACTTGATGTCTTATGGCATCAAACTTACTATTCTAGGGACTTTATTATTTTCATCATAAATAACATATTAAATGAAATGCCTCATATAAAAATAGCATAATATAATGTATGTAATTATAGATGAAATATATCGGTCTCTAGGGCATACACCAACAGTTGGGCATTAAAGTCTGTATGAAAAATAATCTGAAATTCATTGTCAAGCATTAATACGAGCTTTCACAGTCTTTTCCATAAAATCTCTGTTTTGAGCATTAAAGTATGAATCCTTATACCCTTTAAGCTTCAATTTATATTATTCACTCTTGTGAGAGTTTCCTTTCATCTATACTCTAATTATTCTATAAAGAGGGTGATGAATCCCTCAAAGACTTGTAAGGATGAGGTATCCCTTGTTGTTGAGGCTCAAGCACAAAGGGTGAGGTATCTCAAGGTGAGGTGAGTGCTCTAGCATGTAAAGGTAGCAAGCACCTATTCAAGCTTGAAGTTATAGTGGAAAATCTCGAGTGATTACTTAAGAATTAAACGTAGGTCACAAGGAGTGGCTGAACAAGGATAAATCTTGTGTTTGATATTCTAAACTTAAACTCCTTTATATTTGTGTTGTGATATTATTTGCTTGCTTGAATACTATCTATTTTGGTTTATTCATTTGTGAGTGAAAGTATTGAATCTTTTTTATCTATTCACTCCAATCAATCAATAGCTTCAACATAAATTGATATTCAAGAGTTTTGTAAAAGATTTGCAAAAAAAATTTATAAACTCAATTCACTCCCTTCTTGAGTATTGAAGCAACTTGGTAACAAAATTGGTTTCATTATCAAAGAAAACAATTTCCTCTCTTGAAAGTCAAATTTCTATTTTAAACAAAGAAGTAGAGGAATTGAAATTAGAAAATGAAACTCTTGGGCTAATTGATGCAAATTCCTCATGCACAACTTACTCTTCACATAAGGATGCTCCATCTTCATCTTCTTCATGTAGTTCATGCTTACCCTTAGAAAAAAAGTTGAAGATTTAAAAAATACTCTTGCTAAATTTACTTTTGGTAAAAAAAATTAGAATATCATAGTTGAAAAACAAAGTTGTGTGCTTGATAAAGCCAGATTAGGTTACAATCCTAAGAAACAACAATTATTTTACAAGAACTTCTTTGTTTTTTCAGGTATGTCAAATAGTCCTTTTATAACTTGCTTTCATTGTGGAAGAAAAGTACATAGTGCATCTGCATGTAGAATTAGGAGGCAATCACATGTTGGACAAAAGCAAATATGGGTTCCAAAGGGTTCCTTACCCAAAACTAATACCCAATGATCCAAAAAGGTTTGGGTACCTAAACCCATAATTTGAACATGATTTATAGGAATGCTTGAAAGCCAATAGCTCAAATTGGTACCATGATAGTGGCTGCTCAAAGCACATGATAGGTGATGGTTCCAAGCTCTCGTTTCTTACTCCCAAGAACCATGGTCATGCCACATATGAGGATAATAATAAAGAAAGAATTCTTGGAGTTTGAAAAGTTAGTAAGAATCCATCTACTTCAATTAATAAAGTTTTGTATGTAGAAAGACTCAAACATAACTTACTAAGCATAAGTCAATTATGTGATAAGGGAAATAAAGTTATCTTTTGTTACCAAGTGGCCTCAATACTCAAGAGGGTGATGAATTAAGTATGTAAAAACTTTTCATAAATCTTTTCGTAAAACACTTGATTACCAATTTTTGTTGAAGCTATTGATTGATTGAAATGAATAGATAAATGAGATTGATGACTTCACCCACAAATAAATAAATAAACCAAAGTAGAGAGTATTCAAGTAATCAAATAAATATAAAGCATAAAGTAAAGAGATAGAGTTGAGAAGATCAAACACAAGATTTATCCTGGTTCAGCCACTAAACCACTTGTGGCCTACGTCTAGTCCTCAAGCAATCACCTGAGATTTTTCACTATATCTTCAAGATTCAACAGGTACTTGACAACTTTTACAATTGAGAGCACTCAACATATCTTGGGATACCTCACCCTTGTGCTTAAGCCTTAAATAGGGATACCTCACCCTTTACAACTTTTGAGGGATGTCTCACCCTCTTCACAACCAAGGGATACCTCACTTTTTTCTCTAAAGAGATACCTCACCCGCTTTACAACTAAGGGATACCTCACCTTTTTTCTCTAGAGGGATACCTCACCCTATTTACAAGAAATCAAAGTGTAGATAAAATGAAACTCTCTCAAGAGTGGATAATACAAACTGAAGCTCGATGGGTATCAAGGATTCATACTTTAAAGCTCAAAATAAGAGTTTGGAGAAAATGATAGTGAAATGCACAAGAATAATTTTCAGATTGTTCTCCAACATTTCTTTGATGCCCATACATTTTCATTTATAGCCCAAAGAATTTTAGAGCCGTTGATGGTGGTTGGGAGTATTAAATGCCAAAATAGAGCCGTTGGAACGTGTTTTCTGGTTGCCCAGATAACCGGTTAGGAAGTTATTCTAATCGGTTAGGAGTTTACAATTTTGGCTCCTATGATTCTCAATAACCAGTTAGGGGATATTTCTAATTGGTTAGGAACTTTTATAACTTGCCTAGTAACCGATTAGAGGAAGGCTTTAACTGGTTAGGAGCTTCTAAGAAATGTGAAAAACGCTCCTGAGTTTTGCATTAACCGATTAGGTGAATTACCAAATCAGTTAAGAGCTTTGGAAACATGAAAAATGCTCCTAATATTCACAATAACCAGTTAGGTAAGTTGTTTAATCGGTTAAGAGCTTTTAGAACATGAAAAATGCTCCTGACTTGGTGAATAATTAGTTATGAAAATTTCATAATCGGTTATTGCACTCTGGTTTTGAAAACTAACTTTAAATGGTCATAACTTCTTCGTTTCTTATTCATTTAAAGCAAATGACACCTCATTGGAAAGATCTTTGAGTATATTTTCATATGAAACAAGTTTCAAAATAAAACTCAAAGTATTTTGAAAGTTATGATCAAAAGAGAAATCAAAAGTCAATTTTACAAAACACAAACTTTGGCTATTTTTTATAGATTTGAATTACCACCAAGACTAGCTTTTCAAAACATGCTTGTTGGGCATTTTAGAATGTAAGAAACACTTTTAAAGATGTTAAAACATATTTGAGCTTAGTATGATTCTTTTTTACCTTTACATAAGATTTAAGTCCTATAAACTAAACATGAAGAATTTGGGACTTAATCTTCGTGCAACCAATCCTTTCTTGTTTATTATCATCAAAACCATTGCTTTAGTCAATGTCAATTACATATTTGACTCTAATTGTTGTATAATTGAAGGTAAAGATAATAAGCAAGTTAAGTTTATTAGCAATAGAGTTGATAATATATATATGATTAACCTTGATGATATTACCTCTCAAGATGCTAGATGTCTTATGTAACACCCCTCGATTTATTAACCACGGCACAATCGTCATTATACCGCGGTCACTAAAATTTTGGCGTGCTACAACTTCTTCATAATTCTTTTCCAAATTTTGAATATATATATATATATATATATATATATATATATATATATATATATATATACATTTTTTTTATATGTATATAAAGGAAATATGAGCCACGAATGCAATAATACATAAGTCGTCGCTAACAGATATGATTTAAGAGAATATATATAAAATACAATACGTAGGACTAAATTAATTAAGTTAAAGCATACAGAGCGTAGCGCATTTCTCATACCACTCACAATGAAATACATCAAGATTTACTTAAAAGGCAAATATATTAAAGATACATTGCAACATAATTAATGCAGAAGAAAAACATAAACTACCCATAAGACATCCATGTCTAAGGAGTTGGGTACTCCATCGAATCCACCTCGGGATCCTCCCCCGAGTCGTCTGAAGATATAAGGACAAGACCGAGTGCAGTCCCACGGGCAAATGCCCTAGTCGCTGATGCCATGGAATCCTCGTCGTCACGGGGAGTGCGAATCGGATCACCCCACAGCTCCCGAATGGGCAAAGCAAACTCCAAATGCACAGATGTAGTAAGCGTCAGGATAGGATCTCCATCAAGAGTCCTCCTGACAGTCAGTATCAGATCCCCAACATATCGTACCCGCTCTCCAGCCCAGTCGACTCGCCACGCGTTAGTACCACCAGTAAACACAATTCGAACGAACCCAATAGAACCCTTTCGCGACGACATCACCGGATGCAGTGGGTCAAACTAAGAAAATTCAAAAGAATGCAACATCGTTCCCACTTACAGTCTTTAACCAAGAATTTACATAGAACAAGAAAAGTACAAGAAAGAGGTGAGACATCCTACTTCATTACCAATTATGGCAGTAAGAAACAGAAACAGCGTAGGACGCCCACGTAGCATTACAAGAAATATAAATAGTATCAAGAGGCAGATATTAAACAACCTAGTAGTTCCAGGCAATTATAACATCGATAAGATAGCAAATCCAATCATCGCATAAGTTAAATGCCAAGTAATATATATGTGTTCACTATGCACATGTGCATGATAACCAAATCCTACTCCATGGAGCTAGACACGAACATCGGAGTGAATGATCAGGGAGACATGCCAGTATCTCATCCGCCTTGGACCAAGTGCTTACCATAAACGGTCAATCAATAATGTTGCGCATAGGCTCTACACAGCGGCATTCTCACAAGATCGTGATATAGGACAGTGCCCGGTCATGATCGTCGGTGTGTTTGCATCGGTTTATCCCACGGTCCAGCGAGGCTACCGACTGCCTACTGTGAGACGCTCGCGCCCCGACGCCCTCAAGGTCAACAGCAGGACCCACATTAGTCTATTCGCACCTGCACTAAGGTGTGATTAAACTCTTGGGCAACATGGTCTTGACAAATAGTCCACCGGACTTTCATAATGCATGATGACTCCATGCATATATCAGGTAATGTTTATTATAACATACTTTTCACAATATGTCACAATTGACCAAAGTAAGCATCAACACATCATTGGTCCCTCACATGGACCCACAATATCATATTATCAATATTTAAATGAAATAATACACTTCCAAGGTTTATTATGGCTTCTCACTTACACTCTTAATTCTTGTTTCTCTTATTCAATTAATCCCCAATTAATACATTATACTTTTAGGCACATTATGAAATTACGCTTAACTTTCTATATCCTTCTTAATAAGTTTCTTTTTTGAGAAATGTTATCACATTATTTATTTACTCATTATTATTTTAATTACATAAGTCCATCATTAAATCTTAAACCTAATTCCTTTAGCATGATTTAAATTGGATCATTTGTCATTCTTACTTGCACTCATGGTCTTACTTTAATTAAAATTTATTCTAAGTCTTTGGATAAATCTTCATTCTTGGTTCTTTCCATTTTATGAAGCCCTAATTGCTTCCTAATTAATCATTTAATCAAGTATCACTTCAATTTAATTTTTCTTATGAAGTTCCTTTCGTTATTGGGTTCTTACTTTAAACCTAGTCATATTCACTTACAAGAAATTATTTCTAAGTCTTACCAATGCCTCACACATCCTTATTTGTTCTTAAAGTCCAAAGAATTCCTTTAGGTTACTAAATTTATTTCCTTCCATTACATAATCCTCTTATTTATTTACTTGATTAATTAAATGCCATAGTTGTATAAAGTTACATGATAAGGCCATTTTGAACCCTAGAGGCCGTGAGCCTCACTAATTATTAGGATTCCAATTTTTTATTCCCTTAATTATATGTTGTCAACTTGATTAGCTATGTCTTCCACTTGTTATAAATTTTCACCAAGAACCCTAATTTAGGGCCCCAAAACCGTGACCTTCATGGAAGAGGACCAAGTCATTTTTGCTTCCAAATCAAGATTCCAATCCATCCAAACACATACATATACATAATCAATCAATCAAATAACTTAAACAATTTAATAACAACATGTAATCATATAAATCATACAAACAAAGAATAACCCTCAATAGGATTTTCTCACAATCAATCACAACACAATGTTCCTTACTACCAAGAGAGGTTGAAGAGGATTATCTTCCTCTTACCTAGAGGAGAAAACAAACAATAGAACTCCCTTGAAGCTCCCTTGAATTTTCGGATTCCACCAACACCAAAACCCTAGGGCATCAAATTTCCACAAAAATCACAATCAAAGCTTGAAAAAGGCATTCATGGTCACCATAGTGACCATGGATCACGAAAATGAAGAGAAAGGGGTGAGGAATCAAGAACCTTACCCAAAAGCTTGAAGCTTTGTCTTGGATGACAATGGAGGAAAAGTTGATTTTTGAAGAAAACCTTTCAAATAGAAGTTGTAGAGGAGGTTGAGAGGAGTATATAAATGGTGTTTATGAAGAGAAAAGTGAAGAAAAATGGTGGAGGAGGGGCTGCAATTTCGTGGCTATGGAGGAGGGTAGAGAGAAGGAGGAGAAACTTGAAGAAGATGAAGATTAAAGAGAGAAAGTAATAGTAAAGTGAAATAGCTTTTTGTGATTTTAAAATTAGAATAACTTTGTTTAATTAAATGAATGAAGCACAAATTTGACACCTAAAGAGGGGCTGCTGCCGTGTTGTGTGTGTGAGGGAGGAGAGAAGAAAATGGTTGAGAGAAAAGAGAGAAGGAAAGTCTAGAGAGAGAAATTGATAGGAGAAATTAAAGTGATGACTTTTTGACTTTGAAATTTGAATAGATTGCTTAATTGAATGAAGCACAATTCTTGGGCATCCAAAATGTGCAGCTACCGTATTGGGGAGAGGGAGGAGGAGAGAGAAGATGAAGCTTCCTTGACAAGCTTGTAGCATTTTACAATAAAGAGGACTTGATTAGACATAAAGGAAATTACCTTTGGATAAGATAATGTGATTTAGTATTTAAATAATGAGGTGATTAGGATTTTACTACAAGCTATTACCCAATGGATAATTATTGTAGTATACAAGCCAGTAATAATTATCCATCGAATAATTGAGTGTACCGTAAAGTTTTATTTAACAGTGCGCACAGAGATTTTATTTATCAGATAAAACCTTGAAAAATGTAAACTTTGTAAATTGTGTCTGGCCTCGGGTTTCGTAAGATCCCCCGTCGACACGTTGACAGTTCAAGGTTTACTAGCCTTAGGAAAAACATTTTGTTATCCCAGCTCCACTCAACGCGCACGTAAAATGAGGAATATACTAAAATATTCGACATTTCTAGAAAAATTCATAAAAATTTTCAAAAATCACAAATATTAGAAAATGACTATTCGTCATGAAATAAACAATTTCCGGAGGTGTTACACTGACTCTGCTCAGTGTGTACGTAAAATGAGAAATATATTAAAATATTCAAAGTTCCCAGAAAAATCCACAAAAATATCCAAAAATTATGAATATTGGGAAATAACTATTCATGATGAAATAAATAATTTTCGGAGGTGTTACACTGACTCTGCTTAGTGTGCACGTAAAACGAAAAATATATTAATATATTCGACGTTTTCGAAAAAATATAAAAAATTTCTCAAAAATCACAAATATTATAAAATGACTATTTGTGATGAAACAAATAATTTTTTGAAGCGTTACACTGACTCTGCTCAGTGCGCACGTAAAATGAAAAATATATTAAAATATTTAATATTTCAAGAAAAATCCTGAAAAATTTCCAAAAATCATAAATATTATAAAACGACTATTTATGATGAATGAGATAATTTTTGAGATGTTACAACTCTCCCCTTGAAAAGAAATTTCATCCTCGAAATTTGATCTACCTTAGAATACAGGTGGATATGATTCCTTGTAGAATGTTCCTAGATCTTCAGCGCAATCCCATCGGCTAACTTTGAGTTTTTGTGTAGAGTAGCTCTCCTCATATGCTTTCAGTTGTCCTGAAGCACACGCTACTACTCCTCCTATCTGCTCCAGCTCACGTTCCAAAATCTAACGCAAGACATCAATGGGTATCTCAAAATGTTCGTTGAGATTAGGCAGAATCATCACTGGTAAGGTATTTGAGTGTTTCTTCAACTCTTGAAAATTTTTCCCTATATGCATCGGTCCACACAAAATTTGACTCTCTCGTATGAGTTAGATGAGGAGTCTTGCCACATCGAAAAAATTCTGCAACGAGTCTCCCGCATTAACTAACTAACTCCATCTGGCTACGAATTTTCGTTATGGTCGTCAGTCTTTCTCGTTGAAGAGTTGTTTCAACTTTCAATGGATCCATAGTCAACTCCTTCCTTTGAGACTATGTGACCGGAAAGCTGAATTGCCTCCAACTAGAATTTTTTTTTTTTTTGCACTTGAATAACTTCCCGCATATCTTCTTCTCATTCTTTAGGATTTGAAGAATCACAACAAAAGGTTCGATACGCTCCTTCGAACGCTAGGAATAGATCAAAATGTTGCCAACAAAGACAACGACAAATTTGTTTTCAACAGGGAAGAAGATCCTATTCACGAAATCGATGAATGTTACCGACGTGTTCGTTGCACGGTACGACGTTACCAAACACTCGTAGTGCCCATAACATGTCCACAAAAGCCATTTCAGAAATATCTACTGTGGAAATAAGTTTGCCCCAAATGATTTTATATGTTAAGTTTTGATGATGACAAATACAAGACAAAAAGAATATCTTGCTTATACTCTTTGTTGCATTCTATATAGAGCATATCCATTAATATTTAATAAATATCTTATTTGGATGTGTCTATGAATGTCTTATATGCATATTAAACTAACTAAAGTTATATATTTATGATTCATGTATATGAAGATATTAAATTATGTTTTTGGATTAACTATGCTTGTTTAAGTGAGCAATACTTTACAGGATAGTCCAAATACCAAGGGTGAGCTTGCAACAAGAAAGCAATAGATATCTATTAAGCTCAACATAAGGAGAATGCGACTAAACATATATCTTTGAAGAATATTATTTTTAATGATAAATATGAAGACAAAATGAAGATGATGGGAAAACCAAGTCCAAGATCTTTTAAGGATAGCTTTAGGACTTAGAGTCTCTTTGTTCGAGGATCTCTTTGGATATCTCCTAGTGCATGAAGATAAAACAAAAATGTTTTTCTTAAACTTATACCAAAACTGTTTTGATCTTGAAAATAACTTTAAAATGTTTTGGTGTTTTTGATAAACTTTCTGGGATGTTTTTCAAGCTTTTATAACTGTTTTACAAACTGAGTTATTCGAATAACTCATTAGTTATTCGAATAAAGCTTTATATTTTGGATGCTGCATGACTGTGTTTTAAAGTGTTATTCGAATAACACTTCTGTTATTCGAATAAAAGTTTTCTAAATAACTTGTTTTCACATTAGCTATTCGAATAACACTCCTGTTATTCGAATAGGACCTTTCCAAGAGATATGTTTTAACCAATGTTATTCGAATAAAGCTATCTTTATTCGAATAACCAGTTTTCTAAAGGAGGTTTTTATGGCAGCGTTATTCGAATAACACGAAGGTTATTCGAATAACCAGTGTTTAAAAGAAATCCTTTGTGGCAGTGTTATTCGAATAACACGAAGGTTATTCGAATAACCAGTTTCAGAAATGTTTTTAAAAGAACGTGTTATTCGAATAGCCAAAGGCTTATTCAAATAAACACGGTAAATAAAGTTCCAGAAATGGAAACTAACGGACACTTTTTTCATTTTAATCACGGAATTAATTGCTACAACGGCTAACTTTCTATCTGGCTCTATAAATAGAGACCGTGGGTCTCATCTGCAACAACTCCAGCTATTTGTTTAATTTGTGCTTGCTCTGAAAAATGTGATTTATATTTTACGCCTATTTTTCGTGCTCTTTTTGCTAAAACTTTGAGATATCCTTTGAGAGCCTCTTAGCACTTCAAATTGTATTATTTACTCTGAGTGAGAGTTTCTCTTCATCTATATTTTCTGTTCTTCTGTATTGAGGGTGAGGTATCCTTCAAGGTTTGTAAAGGGGGTGAGGTATCCCTCTAAGGTTTGTATAAGGGTGAGGTATCCCTGCGGGCTGAGACTTTAGCACAAGGGTAGAGTTTCCCTGTGTGTGAAAAGTGCTCTTTCATGTAACGGTTGCAAGCACCTATTGAAGCTTGTACATATAGTGAAAAATCTCGAACTGTGTTTCGGGGACTGGACGTAGACCACAAGTGGTTGGTGGTCGAACCAGGATAAATATCGTGCCTGCTTTTCTTCTCTTTATCTCTTTATTTTATGCAATTTATTTTATTGCACATTTACTTTCCGCTGTTCTTAAAGTTTCTTTTCTTCATCACGTTCCTTCTGTGCGTTTATTTAAATAGCTTAAATATTTATATTTATTTTAAGAGCATTTGTGAAAAAGTTTTTATACCCAATTCACCCCCTTCTTGGGTAATGGTTGCCATGACTAACAAGTGGTATCAGAGCTTCGTACTCTGTTGAAAGCTTAACCGCTTAGAGTTAAAGATCCTTGTCTGTTGGCAACCTTGAAAGTTTTTTTTAAAATGGAAGGTTTTGAAATTGATAAACCACTATTCTTTGATGGTGTGCATTTTGTTTATTGGAAAGCTAGAATAGAGTTTTATATACAATCTATTGATTTGGATTTGTGGGATATTGTGCTAAATGGATTTACTTATAAATCAAAACAAATTTGGAATAGTTTTGACAAAAAATGTTTTTCTTTGAATATTAGAACTATGTAAATTTTGAGAAGTTGTTTAAATGATGATACTTATGCTGAAATTAAAAATTGTTCTTGTGCTAAAAATATATGGGATGCTCTTAATGCTATTTATCTTACTAACGATGATTTTGTGCATAAAGTTACATATAGAAAGCAAGAAGAACAAAAGTCATTGAAGGAAGCCTGTCATGAAACGCATGCTCAAAGAGATGCTCAAACTACTGAAGCAAGTCAAATGTCTCTTAGTGACGATGGTGCTCAATTTGAAGAAGAGGCAAAGCAAAATAAAATTGATGATGAAGAAGGTGATTCTCTTCAAGAGCCAAGTGTGCTAGAAATTGCGACTACTTCTTATATGGCTAAAAAGGACTCTGAGGTAAATAATTCTAAATTATATTATAGTCCTTTCTATGATGAGTTACAAAGAGCATATAATGAATTGCATGATGGTTTACTAAATTTAGAAAAGAAAAACTTATCATATTTGAAAAATATTTCCTCTATTGAAAATGAAATTGAGACTTTAAAAAATGAATATGTTTTTCTTAATGAGGAAATGTCTTTGAAATGTGAAACCTCAACTTCTTGTGAAAAATGTATTGATTTAGAAAATCAAGTTGAGGACTTATATTCTGAATTTTCCAAAGCTAATGATTCTAATTGCTTACATTCTATGCTTGTTAATGAGAATAAAATTAGTATTATTCCACATGAAAATTCAAGTAAAGCTTGTGGCAAAAATAACATAGAATGTAATAATGAGAAAAAGCTTAAGTTTTTCAAAAATAATATTCAAATGATTAAGTCATCATTAAATTCAATTATTTGTAATTTTTGTGGTCATCTAGGACATATTTCTCATTATTGTAATTATAGAAGAAATCATTATATGAGAAATTGTATGGTATGGGTTCCTAAAAATCCTAAAGGCCCTAATACTAACATTCAAGGACCCAAAATGAAGTGGGTACCAAAATGTCCTCCTAGTGTTTCAATTATGCAGAAAATTTCTCAAAAGGATGGACTTATTGGTCAAAGGAAAGAGGAATCATCACGAAGAGCGCTTCCAAAGCCCAATGAAAGAGATTTTAGTCAAAGAAGGAAGATGATTTCAACCAAAGCTTCTCAAGTACAAAATATAGAACTTGCAAAGTTCAAAACACCAAAAGAGAAGCAATAGGTAAGGAAAAGAGTTCCCTTGTTTACCAAGGCCAAGGTATCAACAGTTTTTATCTCTCATGAGCATTTACATGCAAAGTCAATAAATTTGAGGTGTGCTTGAAGGCCAAGAGCTGACTTTGACATCTTGAAAGTGGTTGCTGCAAGTACAAAGACCAGAAATAATTTCAAGCTCTCTTCCTTGTCTCTGTGAAGTTTGGACTTACAATTTCCGGATAAGTGAAACCTTTTATTATGCTTTTCTTTTTAAAAATATTTCTACATGTTAATATGCTAGATAAAGTATAATTCTAGTTTGAAATGACATGTCTAAATGATAATATCCTTGAGCATGAGTTTTTGTTTAATCTTAAGTTTTTGATCAATCATATATATAATTAAATATTTGAATTTATATGATTATTATCTCTCTTTAAATCACATCTATGTATATATGCTTCGATTTCTTGAACGTATGCATCTCTGTGGTTCTTTGTCAGTTTATAAGGTTTTTATTCGAATAAACTCCTTTGCAGTTTGTTAAATAATGTGTTGAATATCGACTTTATTCGAATAATACTTAGTTTATTCGAATAAACTGGTTCCTGTGTTCAAACCTGCGTGTATCATGTGCTCTGTCTATTCGAATAAAAGCTGATTTATTCGAATAACCTGAAACTTGTTTTATCTGTTGTTTACGTTTGCTCTCTATCTATTCGAATAGAACTCATATTATTCGAATAACCAGAGACTTGGCTTATCAGTATTGATTGTTTGCTTTTCTCGTCTATTCGAATAACTCCTGTGTTATTCGAATAAACCTGCTAAAATGCCAAGACGCTTGGCTCTCCAGATCCTTTATTCGAATAGGATCCTCTTCTTATTCGAATAAACACGGTTTGTTTTTAAACGTAATCTGTTCTGCTACGTTTCGATTAATACATGTTAAATTCTTTTGATGCTTATGTATAATTGGCTTGATTGATCATGAAATATTTGTTGCCATTGTGAACTTATTTATTATTTTAAATGCTTATTTGTTTATAAGTTTGGCATAATAACTAACCTCTATGGATCCAAAATTGATGGATACCAAAGAAAATTCTTTGAATTGTGTTATAGGGTGATAACTACCTCAAGCAAGCATTTAAATGGAAAAAGCTTATTCAAGTTGAGGATAGTAAAAGAATTCAACTTTTGAAAGGGGTGCAAAGAATCTCTATTCCCTCGTGAAAACTTGAAGCTTGGAAGTGAGAGTCATCTACAAAAACTCAAAGAATACACTTTTGGTGATATCAAACTATTATTGAATATCATGTGATACTTGGATAAGTAGAAATTTGTTTTTATGTCTTACCATGTTTTAAGTTGTGCTTTGCTAGCATTATGTCTTGAAAGTATCTCTACATATGCTAACATGCTAGATATGCATACATTTTTTTGCTTGGAATGACATGCTATGATAATATCCTTGTTATTAAGCTTGTAATCAATTCTCTTTGTTTAAATATGTAAATTCACATTCTCAGAAGTCTTTCTAATCCTTTCTCTTTGATGCCTAATTGTCTCATATACTCACTTGGAGATTGGAAAGTAAAATGTTACATGTCTTCTTGTTTGATATGTTAAATTTTGAAAACAAGAAGTAAATGATTTCAAAAGTTATAGCTCCATGGCTTTTCAATTCTTTCATTACAATAAGGGACTTTTTGTTCTTGGCATGTGTGAGCACTAAAATTTCTTACTTGATATTACATGTCTAACATGATCATTGTTTGCCCCAAAATGCTTATATAAGTTTTGATGCTGATCATATGTTTCTTGATAAACTTGAATCATGCCTTAAAATGCTTAAACTATTCTTTTTTCATCTATTCAAGTTCATATGTACCGCATACACTCTTGTTAGAACTAATATTGTATGATTGATAATGTGATATATGTTTTAAATTATATATCAATCAAAATTATGCTTATAAATGGGCTTACATGATATTTGATGCTAACCTATGTTTTAGAGGACTTTTAAAGTTAGTTTTGCAAGTCTCTCTATGTATTTCAAATATAGCCATCAGATTTTTACGTACAAGCATATGTGGATAAACGAGAAAGTTGAATGGAATTCAAATGAAGAGAAAGATAACGAAGCATTTCTTCAAGTGCAATGGAATGGAATACTCAATGGAAGAAAGCTCAAACTCAAAGGATAAATAAACGAAGAACATTCTAAAGGAGTATCACTTTCTATCTAACCCAATAAGTATCTCTATCCCTAAGCTATTGTGGTATTCTATATGGTATGGATTATATGATATTTGTTGAAAAATTGATTTTAAAATGATTATATGCTTTCTTTACATGAGAAGTATGCTTAGCATTGACAAAGTGCCTAATTGGATATAAACTTGCTATTTTTGTGTCATTGCATTTAGGGTGAATGATATTAGTTCTATACATGCTTTGATCCCTATAGCATATTTCATCAATGAGATGTACTTATGATATTTTGACTTGGATTGATATGTCTTAATGAATATATTTTTTAAATATAAAATATTTCTACCCTTCTAAAATGCTTTTAAAAATATAATGTGCTATTATACAATTATTTTTGAAAGGGGGGGAAGTTTTAAAATGGTTTTTGTTTGAGGAATTAGGAAGATGTATATTTGCCTTGCTTTTCTTTAAGGTAATGTGCTTACATTGTCTTCGTATACATATTTCCTTTATCTATTATTTTGATAATATGCATATTTTGAAGGGGAGTCTAGCTCTTAAGTTGTTTATATCTCTTACCTTACATCCTTGGTTGATTACATAAAGTGTTTTATTGTTATCATATGCAAAATGTTGACATACAAAAATATGACAAGCATTGCATGAATAATCTTATATATCTTGAAAGCATGATCATTTCATCTCTTTGACAACATGACTTTTATCTATAAGGAGAGAGAAAATTATTATCTTTCCTTCCTAAGCCTTTTTGTTGATGTCAAATAGGGGGAGAGAAAATTAGAAAGAAAAATATGTTCTTGTACTCAATTGCTTGATATGCTTACATAAATATCAATTCTTGTTTATTGCTCAACATATTTTTCTTTGGTGATTTGTCATCATCAAAAAGGGGGAGATTGTGGAAATAAGTTTGCCCCAAATGATTTTATATGTTAAGTTTTGATGATGACAAATACAAGACAAAAAGAATATCTTGCTTATACTCTTTGTTGCATTCTATATAGAGCATATCCATTAATATTTAATAAATATCTTATTTGGATGTGTCTATGAATGTCTTATATGCATATTAAACTAACTAAAGTTATATATTTATGATTCATGCATATGAAGATATTAAATTATGTTTTTGGATTAACTATGCTTGTTTAAGTGAGCAATACTTTATAGGATAGTCCAAATACCAAGGGTGAGCTTGCAACAAGAAAGCAATAGATATCTATTAAGCTCAACACAAGGAGAATGCGACTAAACATATATCTTTGAAGAATATTGTTTTTAATGATAAATATGAAGACAAAATGAAGATGATGGGAAGACCAAGTCCAAGATCTTTTAAGGATAGCTTTAGGACTTAGAGTCTCTTTGTTCGAGGATCTCTTTGGATATCTCCTAGTGCATGAAGATAAAACAAAAATGTTTTTCTTAAACTTATACCAAAACTGTTTTGATCTTGAAAATAACTTAAAAATGTTTTGGTGTTTTTGATAAACTTTCTGGGATGTTTTTCAAGCTTTTATAACTGTTTTACAAACTGAGTTATTCGAATAACTCATTAGTTATTCGAATAAAGCTTTATATTTTTTATGCTGCGTGACTGTGTTTTAAAGTGTTATTCGAATAACACTTCTGTTATTCGAATAAAAGTTTTCTAAATAGTTTGTTTTCACATCAGTTATTCGAATAACACTCCTGTTATTCGAATAGGACCTTTCCCAGAGATATGTTTTAACCAATGTTATTCGAATAAAGCTATCTTTATTCGAATAACCAGTTTTCTAATGGAGGTTTTTATGGCAGCGTTATTCGAATAACACGAAGGTTATTCGAATAACCAGTGTTTAAAAAAATCCTTTGTGGCAGTGTTATTCGAATAACACGAAGGTTATTCGAATAACCAGTTTCAGAAACGTTTTTAAAAGAACGTGTTATTCGAATAGCCAAAGGCTTATTCGAATAAACACGGTAAATAAAGTTTCGGAAATGGAAACTAACGGACACTTTTTTCATATTAATCACGGAATTAATTGCTACAACGGCTAACTTTCTATCTGGCTCTATAAATAGAGACCGTGGGTCTCATCTGCAACAACTCCAGCTATTTGTTTAATTTGTGCTTGCTCTGAAAAATGTGATTTATATTTTATGCCTATTTTTCGTGCTCTTTTTGCTAAAACTTTGAGATATCCTTTGAAAGCCTCTTAGCACTTCAAATTGTATTATTTACTCTGAGTGAGAGTTTCTCTTCATCTATATTTTCTGTTCTTCTGTATTGAGGGTGAGGTATCCTTCAAGGTTTGTAAAGGGGGTGAGGTATCCCTCTAAGGTTTGTATAAGGGTGAGGTATCCTGTGGTGAGACTTTAGCACAAGGGTAGAGTTTCCCTGTGTGTGAAAAGTGCTCTTTCATGTAACGGTTGCAAGCACCTATTGAAGCTTGTACATATAGTGAAAAATCTCGAAGCGTGTTTTGGGATGGATGTAGACCACAATTGGTTGGTGGTCGAACCAGGATAAATATCGTGCCTGCTCTTCTTCTCTTTATCTCTTTATTTTATGCAATTTATTTTATTACACATTTACTTTCTGCTGTTCTTAAAGTTTCTTTTCTTCATCACGTTCCTTCTGTGCGTTTATTTAAATAGCTTAAATATTTATATTTATTTTAAGAGGATTTGTGAAAAAGTTTTTATACCCAATTCACCCCCCCTCTTGGGTAATGGTTGCCGTGACTAACATCTACTACCTTCAAGTGAACTTAATGATAGTCGAGAACACCAGCTAATCTTGAGGAAAACAACAGCTTCCTTTAGTTGATTCATTACGCCATCCATTCTTGATCTTAACAAAAACGTCACATAGTGTATGTTCTTCTCCAACTGTGCTGCATTCGGTGCATCGTTATGGTTCAAATTCAGGGATACATTTTCTCAGTCGAAGTGTACTAGAAACATCATAACGGTCAGAAGGAAAGATAGGGAAGTCGCTCGGTCTACCACTAGACCCGTCCAGCGAAGAATATGATATGGTCTAATAAAACTTAAGAATAAGTTTTTGTGGATTCAAATCTAGGAAATTTCTATCCCAAGAGACACTAAATTTCTGTTGAAACAGCATGACGAGACCTGGTTAGAAACAACCAATCCCCTTCCTGAGATCAAGCCTATTCATGAAGAGAGTAAATAACTGATTTGGCAAAAAGGATTTCAATTTCTAACAACAATAGGATAGTTTAAACAAGCTTATGTAACGAGAGCAGGCTTACAAACGAGAATAGTAATATTCGGGTCGAAAGGAAGTACATACACAAACAACCCAATCCCAAAAACAAACTCTTAAATTTTCATTGGAATATTTCAACAGGATATGGTTGGAAGATAACCAATCCCTTTTTCAACATCACATCTAATTTGTAACAGAAGTACACAAATCAGATCAACAGAAGGATTCAGTCTTTAACAGGTCATAGAGATAATTTAAATGACTTGGCTACCATCAACAAGTTATTAGAAGCAGAGATAGAAATAACTTAGTTAAAAGGTGACATAGATACAAACAATCCTAATAGACTCATACAATCATATGTCACAAGGAAATGGGCTATCCCTAGAATCATACAATGGAATCACAGGGTTATCCACTGTAGCACAGTCCCTTTCTTCATTTCGGTCTTCAGTCCGGGTAAAGGAATTAACTTTCCCTTCTTCATGAGATTTTGAAGTACGTACATCTCCGACGTAAGGCTTCATCCTTTGCGAAGTATAGTTCCTCGCCACATATCCTAGCTTTCTGCATTTGAAACAAATTATCCTCGTGATCGCACATGGAGGCTTCATCCCATGTAAAGCACAATCCCTTGACACGTGTCTTTGCTTTCTGCACTTGAAACAAATTATTCCTTCGATCTTACAGTCCCTCGTGAAGTGGTCCTTTCCACACTTCTTACACTTTGATAACGGTACAATGGTTGGATTGGACTTACTACCACTCGCATCCCCTTTATATGTTTATTGTTGCTATTGTCCTTTCAGTTGTCGCGAATACAGTTTTCACTTAAACTGATTGATCATTATTTTGTTCCTTCCTTGGAGCTTAGGTAGTTCAGAGTTACCCAAAAATTGACTTTCTCCCAACAAATTCTGAACCTCGACGTCTAATTCCTGTTGTTGTGCGGCCCTCTGACTTGGTTGTACTATTGCTTCAGCCATTCCTTGCATCGCTTTCACAGTCGTATTTATCCCTGTATTGTTGTGTTTCACATTTCTACGCATACTTCTTCCGCGAGCCATTGTCTTCCTTCGAAAACAGACAGTCAGGCACTATGAAGACAAGAAGTAACCATTTCAGACAATATTGTCTCCTTTCAGAAACTAAACACAAGGAGTCCCACAACACAACAAGGGTGAAAATGCAGACAAATCCTAAACAAGTTCAGTCATACCAGCTGAGCTTCTTACTAAAAGAACTTCTATTCGCTTAGTATGCCTAGGTGAAGTCATAGTTTTCCGTCCACACAAAACATTACACATTGACTGGGCCAATACTCAATGTCATGTAACTATGCAACAGTAGCTAACAGCATTCAACCTATGGCAAGCCATGCTTTCCTTTCCCAAACATCTCTATCAAGAGACAAGGAAGTGCACAACATACAAAGAAACTTCTAACATGCCTAAGCATAGTCAGTTCATACCCCGGCTCAACAGGATGAACTGAGCTCTGATACCACCTAATATTACACCCCTCGATTTATTAACCATGGCACAATCGTCATTATACCGTGGTCACTAAATTTTTGGCATACTACAACTTCTTCATAATTCTTTTCCCAATTTTGAATATATATATATATATATATATATATATATTTTATATATATATATATATATAAGGGAAATATGAGCCACGAATGCAATAATACATAAGTCATCGTTAACAGATATGATTTAAGAGAATATATATAAAATACAATACGTAGTACCAAATTAATTAAGTTAAAGCATACAGAGCGTAGCGCATTTCTCATACCACTCACAATGAAATACATCAAGATTTACTTAAAAGGCAAATATATTAAAGATACATTGTAACATAATTAATATAGAAGAAAAACATAAACTACCCATAAGACATCCATGCCTAAGGAGTTGGGTACTCCATCGGATCCACCTCGGGATCCTCCCTCGAGTCATCTGAAGATATAAGGACAGGACCGAGTGTGGTCCCACGGGCAGGTGCCCCAGCCGCTGATGCCATGGAATCCTCGTCGTCACGGGGAGTGCGAATCGGATCACCCCATAGCTCCTGAATGGGTAGAGCAAACTCCAAATGCACAGATGTAGTAAGCGTCAGGATAGGATCTCCATCACGAGTCCTCCTGACAGTCAGTATCAGATCCCTAACACATCGTACCTGTTCTCTAGCCCAGTCGACTCACCACGCGTTAACACCACCAGTGAACACAATTCGAATGAACCCAATAGAACCCCTTCGTGACGACATCACCAGATGTAGTGGGTTAAACCAAGAAAATTCAAAAGAATCCAACTTCATTCCCACTTACAGTCTTTAACCAAGAATTTACATAGAACAAGAAAAGTACAAGAAAGAGGTGAGACATCCTACTTCATTACCAATTATGGCAGTAAGAAACAGAAACGGCATAGCACGCCCACGTAGCATTTTACAAGAAATATAAATAGTATCAAGAGGCAGATATTAAACAACTTAATAGTTCCAAATAATTATAACATTGATAAGATAGCAAATCCAATCATCGCATAAATTAAATGCCAAGTAATATATATGTGTTCACTATGCACATGTGTATGATAACCAAATCCTACTCCATGGAGCTAGACACGAACATCGAAGAGAATGATCAGGGAGACATGCTAGTATCTCGTCCGCCTTGGACCAAGTGCTTACCATAAACGGTCAATCAATAATGTTGCGTATAGGCTTGATGTGTGTAAAACAACATTATGTTTTGTTCTTGTTTTGCATGCATTTTGTAGGCATTTTAAGCATTTTAGTTTTCTTTTTGGTTTGTTTTTCCCTTAATTTGGATAACTGCGGTGTTTTTGGTGTTCTTGTGCAGGATTGATGTTGAATTGGCCTTGGATTGAATGGAATGCTCGCATGTTTGAAGTTGGAGCTTAATGGATAGCAATAAAGGTGCAAAAAGGCCATTCCAGAGGGATCCACGGCCTGCCCGTGGATCAAACCACTACCATAGATCGAGGGGCAACTTAAAGAAGGAAAAATGGAATTCCAGAGAGTTCCACGGCCATGGAACTCAAATGATCAGAAACTTGGCCTATGGCAGAGACATCCACAGCCTGGCCGTGGAATGATCCACGGCCGTGGATCGCAGTGCGCAGTAGTTTTTATGTTTTTCTTTTTATTTCTTTTGGGGGCTTTTTAGCTAATAAAAACCCTAGGTTATAAATAGATGTTCTGAATACAATAGAGGGGTTCTAATTTGGTTTTGGTGGAGGCACATTGGAGGCTTTGGCTTTTGATCTTTATCTTTCTCCTTTCTTCTTCCATTGTTACGGGTTTGTGATGTTTTTAAGTTTGATTTCTTGTCTCCTCTTCTCTATGTCTGAGTAGTTTCCTTTGTTTCTAGGATTGGGCAATGCCCTTTGATACTTTGATAATGATTAATTGACTTTGTTTCCCCTTTTATTAATCTTGATTGTTCATTGATTCAATTCTTATTGCTTTTATTCATGTGAATTTGCTAGCCACTTATTTGCATCTCATAGGCATTTAGGGACGTACTGAGAGGTGAACCTAAGTGTTGGAACCATAAGATGTGAACTTAAGGTCTAAATCACGAGAGTAGTTTTAGCCTTTCGAGGATTCAATGAATTACCACAAGGCGTAATGGGTTCAATTTAAATTCAATTACCACGAGAGTAGGAATTGGTTTAATTGGGCACGGATCTTGTATCTTGAGAAAGAACATTAACTAATTTAGGGTAATTCACCTTCAATTGAATTTCAGATTTAATAAAAAGGGTTGTCAATTAGGATTTATTTTGTATCATTGTGGTATCCCAATCTTGGAAGGTTTCTTGAATCTGAATACCATCCTTAATTACTTGCTATTTTTGTTCTGAATTCTGTTTTCTTGATTTTATTTAATTGTTTTGTTACTACATTCTTCTTTATCAACAATCATATTCCCTTTTGTTTAACTTAATTGAATTAATTAATTAATTGGTATTCATAGACACAGTCCCTATGGATTCGATCTTTTTATTACTTAACGACAAAACCGTACACTTGCGGATTTCACGCATCAAGTTTTTGGCGCCGTTGCCGAGGACTATATTTTTCTTGAATATTAATTTAATTTTTAATTTAATTATTTTAAACCTTTTTCTTTATATTTGGTTCTTACGTTCTTGATTTCTCTTTGATTCTCTGCAGGTAATTTCTCTTGTTTATGTAAAGTACTAGACGTTCTAGGATTCTCATTGAAGCAGATCCTAAAATTGAAAGGATTTTACGTAGAAGGAGAAGACAACAAAGGCACAGAGTCAAAGAAATATCTGAACCAACACTTGTCATGGCAGCAGCTGAAGATAATAAACCTTTAAAAGAGTATGCAGCCCCTAATGCTCGGGGTTTGCGATCTGGAATTGGTCGGCCAGACATTGAAGCCAGGCACTTCACCATACCTCCTGCCTTACTTTCTATGATAAGGCAGAATCAGTTTGGAGGATTGCCGTCAGAGGATCCTAATGATCATGTGGATATGTTCTTGGAGTTCTGTGAGACCCTCAAGATCGAAGGTGCCTCTATTGATGCTATTCGTCTCCGCCTGTTTCCTCTATCATTGAGAGATAGAGCTAGAGCTTGGCTGAAGTCTGTTCCTGTTGAGACGATAACCACTTGGGACCAATTGGAGCAAGCCTTCTTGGATAAATTCTTTCCATCTTCCAAGACTGCTCACCTAAGGACCCAAATCACAAGCTTTGTTCAGAAAGATGGCGAGTCATTGTTAGAAGCTTGGGATAGATATAAGGCTTTGCTGAAAGCCTGCCCACACCACGGGTTAGAGAAGTGATTGATTGTCCACACCTTCTACAATGGTTTAGAATATTCTTCAAAGGTGTCTCTTGACTCCGCAGCTGGTGGAGCTCTGATGAATAGAAGGCTCATAGAAGCTTGTGGGATAATTGAAAGTGTTGCTTCGAATCATCACTAATGGGCCAATGAAAGAGGGCACAACCCGAGAAAGCTCTTGGGAGGTAAGTTTGAGGTAGATGGTGTTAATTTAATTATGTCAAAGTTTGATTCTTTGAATAAATGTTTTGACATGCTTGAGAAAGCTCATGTAAATGCCATAGGTGCCTCTAACAATTTTTGTGAGATTTGTGGAACACAGGGACATATTGGTGCTGAATGCCAAGTTGGAATGGGTTCCTCACATGGTGCACCGGTGGAGCAAGTGGAATCATGCCATAACTTCCATGACTTCAACCAAAAGGGGAGGAATGATCCGTATTCCCAAACTTACAAGCCCAGTTGGAGGTCACATCCTAACTTCTCTTACCAGAATAGTCAGTACCAAGCTGGGCAAGGTAATGCTAAACCTTCTTCTAGAGTCCCATAGGTACAGAAATCTAGACTTGAGTCTCTTCTTAAGAATTTTGTTGAGAGCCAGTCTAAGCAGAATGAGGAGTTTCAGCACCATGGGTAAGTTGTGACTGAGGCAATTAAAGAGTTATTAGCTAAGGTTGACAATTTACCCATTCATAATATGATGTTGGAAACCCAGATTGCCCAACAAGCAAGCACTTCTCTTAGGCAGCAAGGTAAGTTTCCTGGTCAACCTGAAGTCAACCCAAGCAATGAACATTGTAAGGCTGTGAGTTTGAGGAGTAGAAAGAGGTTAGAGGATTCTAGGGGTCATGGGGAGAGTAACAAAGATGTGGGGAGTGAGGAAAAAGAGACTAAGGCACAACCCTTAGAAGAGGAGGAAATCACTGAGAATGTGTCTAAGTATATACCCCCTGAACCTTACCAACCCCCAGTTCCCTTCCCTCAAAGATTGGCTAAGGCGAAGTTAGATAAGCAGTTTGGAAAGTTCTTAGAGGTTCTTAAGAAATTGTACATAAATGTACCCTTCACTGAGGCGTTAAAACAAATGCCTACCTATGCTAAGTTTCTTAAGGACATCCTGTCTAATAAGAGGAAGCTAGAAGACTATGAGACAGTAGCTATAACTGAGGAGTGTAGTGCCTTAATTCAAAATAAATTGCCTCCTAAGTTAAAGGATCCAGGTAGCTTCTCTATTCCCTGTTTGATTGGCAACACTAACTTTGATAAAGCTCTATGTGATTTGGGGGCTAGTGTTAGTCTTATGCCCCTTTCTGTGTGTAAGAAGTTGGAGGTGGGTGAGCTAAAACCCACAACTATCTCACTGCAATTGGCGGATCGGTCCATCAAATATCCTGTAGGTATATTGGAGGATGTTCCTATCCGTGTTGGTAAGTTTTTCATACCTGCTGATTTTGTTGTGCTTGAAATGGAAGAGGATTCCCAAATCCCCATTGTTCTTGGTAGGCCTTTCTTAGCTACTGCTGGTGCTATAATTGATGTTAAGAAAGGCAAATTGTCTTTAACTGTTGGTGATAATAAAGTTAAGTTTGATATTTCTAAATCTATTAAACAACCTTCTTTTGAGGACTCTTGTTACAGGGTTGACTTATTGCACCAGGTGGTAGAGGAAGAGTCCACCATAATTCATTTAGAAGATCCATTGGAAAGATGCTTGGTTGGTGGTGGTTCTATTGATTCTGGAGGAGAGGTAGCTAAGTATGCCCGCTTGTTGGAGGCAACCTCAAAAATTCCTCCTAGCAAAGCCAAGGTGGAAATGCTTGAGCCAAAGCCTAAGTCTGAAGATTGGGAAGAGGAAAAGGCTCCTAAGGTAGAACTTAAAACTCTTTCTTCCACTCTCAGGTATAAGTTTATTGGTCCCAACTCTTCTTATCCTGTCATTGTTAGTGCTAGCTTGAATGAGTTAGAGACTGAGAAATTGCTAAGGGCTCTTAGGATGCATAGAAAGGTCATAGGATATACTCTTGATGATATTAAAGGCATAAATCCTTCCTTTTGCATGCATAGAATTTTGATGGAACCTGATCATAAACCCTCTGTTGAGCATCAACGTAGGTTGAATTCTAATATGAAAGAGGTTGTTAAAAAAAAGGTACTTAAGTTGCTTGATGCTGGGGTAATTTACCCAATTTCTGATAGTGAATGGGTTAGTCTTGTACATGTGGTTCCTAAGAAAAGGGGGATGACTGTAATTGAAAATGAGAAAAATCAATTGATTCCCACTAGGACAGTCACAGGTTGGAGGATGTGCATTGATTATAGAAAGTTGAATAGTGCAACTAGGAAAGATCACTTCCCTCTTCCCTTCATTGATCAGATACTTGAGAGGCTAGCTAGGCATTCACACTTTTGTTACTTAGATGGTTATTCAGGATTCCACCAAATCCCTATTCCTCCTAGTGACCAGGAGAAAACCACATTTACTTGCCCTTATGGCACTTTTGCCTATAGGAGAATGCCATTTGGTTTATGTAATGCCCCTGCTACTTTCCAGAGATGCATGACTGCAATATTTTCTGAATTTATTGAAAACATCATGGAAGTTTTTATGGATGATTTTTCAGTATATGGTACTAACTTTGATGATTGTTTGTTTAATTTGTCTAAGATTTTGCAGACATGCAAGGAGGTTAATCTTGTCTTGAATTGGGAGAAGTGCCATTTTATGGTACAAGAGGGGATAGTGCTTGGACATTTGGTCTCTGGAAAAGGAATTGAGGTGGATAAAGCGAAAATTGAAGTGATTGAGAAATTACCTCCACTGGTGAATGTGAAGGGAGTACAAAGTTTCTTGGGACATGCCGATTTTTACCGGTGATTCATTAGAGATTTTTCTAAAATTGCTAAACCTTTGTCTAATCTCTTAGTGAAGGATGTTCCATTTAATTTTGATAGTGACTATTTGAATGCCTTTTGCAGGTTGAAAGAAGCTTTGATCACTACTCCCATTTTACAAACACCGGATTGGAATTTACCTTTCGAGGTCATGTGTGATGCCAGTGACTAAGCCGTATGTAACGCCCCTTTTCTGGAGGGAACGTCACATTGTCAAATAAAATAAAATGCGAAAATTAAATAATTAATCACTTAAGACCCGGTTTAAATAATTAAAGGTTGAATTACCTGATACTTTAATATGTAAAAATAGCAGTATATATTTTTTTTTCTTATAATAATGATGACAATGCGGAATGTTAATTACCGTAAAATAAAACAGTAAACAAAATTTCACCTGAATAACATACATACATATACTTAAATATAACGGTGTTTTAGTTACAAGCCTGGAATCAATCCAAAAAGCAAAACTATACCTGCCTATGGATTTACACATCAACACCACTCCAGAATAACAAAATATACAACCCATAAGACAAATATAACATCGGCCCCCAAAATAAAAGACTAGCGACCATCAGTAAGCTACCGGTGATGTCAATCCCTCAAATGGGGAGGAACCGTAGCAAGATCCTCTACAGGATCCTCCTTGGGATCATATTCAGGATTTCCTCAGGATCTTCCTCCTCAGAGGAAACTTCCATCGGAACCACAGAAGCACGGGACGGGGCCCGAGCAGTAGAATCAAATGAGTCTTCACGCGGGTTGTGGAAACGAGAACCCCACATCTCGCGAATGGGTAGATAGAACTCCAGACGTAGTCGAATATGGCAGGTGAGAACCGGCATCTCGTGTCGCCTCCATCTCCAAGCAAATGCTAGTCGAGGTACGGCCACTCGCTCGAAGGTTCAGTAGCACCGACCTCCTTGCCGTCGTCTTCGACAAATATAAGGTATATACAAATAGTGCACAATAGCAATACAGAAAAGAGGTAAGATATCCTACCATCAATACCAATACAGCAACCAAGAACCGAATCGGCGCATAGCGCCCACGTAGCATATAAAGGCAATAAATAAATTTCTAAACAGATAACGATCGGGCGGTCATCGATAGGGATAATGAATAAGTCATAATATCCAGACAAGTTAAATCCAGGCAGTTAAATCCAGACAGTTAAATCCAGGCAGTTAAATCCAGGCAGTCCATAATAATAAGAGCAGTCAACCATTCATAGTATACAAAAATGGCATCAATAAATAAATGTATGATAATGTGATGCATATGCATGGACGCCCAATATCCTACTCCATGGAGCTAGACACAAAATAGTCGGAGAGAAAGATCAGGAGACGTGTACTGTATCTCGGCTGCCGAGGCCTTGTGCTATATAAATATATACATTTTCCACGTGCACATCATGGCATTGTACAGACAGTCTGCGCTCGATCGCGATATAGGACAGTGTCTCGGTCCGGATCGTCGGTGCGTTTGCATCGGTCTACCCCACAGGCAGAAGAGCTACCAACCACCTATTGCGAGGAACCCGCACCCCGACGCCCCCAAGGTCATTAAAGACCTACACTAGTCTATTCGCACCCGCACAAAAGGTGTGTTCAATCTCCTAGGCAACTTGGCCTTACAATAGTCCATAGGACATTTCAATGCATAAAATATTATGCATCATGATGATAATTCAAAATATGATAATCATCACATAATATGCCATAATTGGCCAAGAGAGTACAAATATGCAAATTAGCATTCAAGAGAACCCATCATCAGAATAGCATCAATTTAAAGTCAAGAAGCACATTTTAGGTTCATTATGGATTTCCCAAACTCTCCAAGTTTCACACTCTCTTGTTCTTTTCTTCTAGTAACCTCAAGTCTTACAATAATTATCTCATTGGCTCATTAAGATTTATGAAACCCTTAATTTCTTGTACTCTTTAAATACTTGTAATTCAAGTTATGGGTTATGAAATTTTAGCCCAAATCTCACTTAGAGACCGTGGCCTTCCCAAGGTCTCAATTAAGTCATATTCACATGATTAGTCCCATTTAAGTGTTACTTGATCCAATTTATTTGATTCACTATGATTACCTTCCAATTCTTGCTTATTTCCTAAGTCTTAACCATAATTCATTATAAGGATTAATGTTACGAATTATCTTCTATTAATCTTTACTTAATTTCTTGATTAACTCAAGTCTTAGTATCTCACAATTTTAGTCATCATTCCCTTTATTCAAGCCCTCAAAACCGTGGCACTCTATAGTTACTAGATTACCATTTTCTTTTCATTAATTTGACCTTCCTTTACTCAATTTACCTAGCACCATTCTTGACATAAATTCCATCCAAATTCAGCCCACAAAACAGCCCCAAGAACCATGGAACTTCTAGCCAAAATTTTTAGATTTTAGTTCACCTAACTTGCCCTTAATTCCTTGTCTTGATTAAGCTTTACATTGATCAAAATTCTAACTTAATTTCCCCACATTTTCCAGCCCAAAACCGTGACACACTTAGGATCACACAACCAGAATTTTACTCCACTTAAACCAACATTAACCACTTGATTTAGTTAAGCATGCATTGATCAAAAATTAAGCATCATTCACCATGCATTTTCCAAGCCAAAACAGCCCAAAACCGTGGCACACAAGGCATGTCCAGCAACCAGAATTTTCAGCAAGCCAACATGGATTCCAATCACAAGCATACATGATTAAACAACCATTCAATCCATTTCTCAAAGCTAAACTAAGGTAGCAATCAAGTAAGCAAATTTACAAGCACATTCAAGAATAACCACTATGTGGTTTTTCTTCCAAAAATCAAATACAAGGTCCCTAGTTGCTAAAGAGGTTGAGGGGGATTAATCTTCCTCTTACCAAGAAGAAGAACCAAGAACACTTCCAAGAACCCCTTTGATTTTCGGATTTTGGCTCCAAAAACCCTAGAAAATGCAACATGAATTAGGACAAGGTAATGGTGTGAAAATGAAGAAGAGAATAGCTATAAAATCAAGGTGAAAATGGAAAACGAAAATGGAGTTAAATTCTGAAAATTTTCAGCCATGGAAGCTTACCTTCAAAGCTTGAAAAGAGGTTGAAGATGGAAGCTTTCTTGAAAACTCCAAGCACAAATGTTGAAGAGAATGAGTAGGAGATTAAGAAAGTATGATCAAGTATTGTTTTTGTGATGGTTGGGGGAATGGGAGAGTGGGCTGCCGTGTGGTCATGTGGAAGAGAAAAGAAAAAATGTTGAAGAAGGAAATGGAAGAGGAAGAACGTAAATGAGATAGGAAAATAGGCTTTTGGGTGATAATGATGTAATTGTGATATTTGGTTAATTAAAACCAATTTCTTCCCTTCCCAAACAAGCAGAGAGACGTGAGAGGGGAGAGAGTGTGATCAGAATTTTTGGCTTCCAAAGGAAGCTAAGGGCATTTGGGTCATTATTTGGTCAAAGCTTCTCAAAGAAGCTTTGATTATTTAATATTAAATTTGAATTAAAGTGAATGGATTAGACATAAAGTAGATTGCATTAGGATAATGTGATAGGATTTTTATTACACACTATTATCCAATAGATAATAGTTACAGTTGACAGAAATCGAAATTTAATTAATCTGACAGATGAATTTTTTGCTGTATTAATTTATTTTATCTGTTAAGATTTCTCGAAAAATGGTGCGAACCTCGAATCGTGTCAAGTCTCGGGTTTAGTAAGATCCCCGTCGACTTATCCATAGTCCAAGATTCACAGAGAAAATGTCGCATTTTCTAGATTCAAGCAAGATGCACGCAAAATGAGGAATATATTAAAATATTCATTGTTTCCGGAAAATTCCCAGAAAATTCTCAAAAATTGCAAATATTGTAAAACGATTATTCGTCATGTTATTTTCCAGTTTTTGAAACGTTACAGTCATTTTCACGACTCTGTTCTGTATTCACGTAAAACGAAGAATATATTAAAATATTCATCATTTCCGTAAAATTCCAAAAAAATTCCCATAAATCACAAATATTAGAAAATGACTATTGGTGATGAAATAATCAATTTCCGGAGTGTTACACTGGTCTCAGAAATTCTCAGCCCAGTGTGCACGCAAAATGAGAAATATATTAAAATATTTGACGTTTCCGTAAAATTCTAGAAAAATTCCTAAAAATCAAGAATATTATAAAATGACATTTTATAAATGAATGAACAGTTTTCGGGATGTTACAACACTCCCCAACTAAAAAGAAATTTCGTCCTCGAAATTTACATACCTCAAAACAATTCAGGATGTTGCTGCTTCATCTTGTCTTCTAATTCCCAAGTAGCATCACTAGTTGCTTCATTCCAGATCACCTTCACTAATGGAATTTCCTTGCCTCGAAGTTGCTTTATCCGTCGATCCTCGATTCTCACGGGAGGTGCCTCATAAGTTAAGTTCTCTTTCAACTGTACTGTGTCTGGTGCTATCACATGACTTAGATCAGACAAATACTTACGAATCTGTGACACATGGAAAACATTGTGTATGTTTGAAAGAATGGGAGGTAAGGCTATTTGGTAAGCTACTTTGGACCTACACGGCGAAGAATTTGGTAAGGTCCAAGGAATTTTGGAGTGAGTTTTCTAGATTTCAAAGCCCGGCCGACCCGGTCGTGGGTGTGACTTTCAAGAATACGTGCTCACCTTCTTCGAACTCAAGAGGTTTCCTTCTCTTATCGGCATAACTCTTTTGCCGGCTCGAAAGCGATCTTCATCTTTTCTTGAATCATCTTAACTTTCTCGGTCGTCTGTTGAATGATATCTGGCCCAATCGTAAGACGCTCTCCGTCTTGGTACCAACACAATGGTGTTCGACACCGTCTTCCATATAGAGCTTCATAGGGTGCCATCCCTATACTCGAATGGTAACGTTATTATAAGTGAACTCTATTAATGGTAAGATCTGATCCCAACCTCCAGTCTGTTCAATGGCACAAGCTCTAAGCAAATCTTCTAGAGATTGGATCGTTCTTTCCGATTGACCATCGGTTTGCGGATGATACGCCGAGCTTAGGTGCAATTTCGTTCCCAATGATGCTTGCAAACTCTGCCAAAACTTTGAAGTAAACCTCGGATCTCTATCCGAAACTATACTCGTAGGTATACCATGCAGTTTGACAATTTCTCCAATATACAGTCGGGTCAGTTTCTCCAAACTGTACCTTATGTTAATCGGGAGGAAATGAGCAGACTTTGTAAGTCGGTCAACTATTACCCATATCGAGTCATGTCCTATTCTTGTCTTAGGTAACCCCACAACGAAATCCATTGCAATGCTGTCCCATTTCCATTCAGGAATAGACAATGGCTGCAGCAATCCAGCAGGTCGTTGGTGTTCCACTTTTGTTTTCTGATAGACTAGGCAAGTCGATACACATCTAGTAACGTCACTTTTCAGTCCATGCCACCAAAACAACTTCTTCAAGTCCTGGTACATCTTTGTTATGCCCGGGTGCATATTCAGCTTGCTCGTGTGAGCGTGATCCACAATATATTGTCTAAGCTCTTGGTCACGAGGAATACAAATTCTTTCCCGAAATCTTAGAATTCCATCCGTTCCTTCTTTGAACTCTGTTTCTTTGCCTTGCTTTATCAGCTCTCGCACTTCTTGCAAAAATTCATCGGCTTTCTGCTTTTCCCGGATATCTTCCATCAGCTCGCTTGAGATGGTAACCATATTCATGCAGATTTCTCCCGGTTTCAACTCTACAAACGACCACACATCTCTAAATTGTTCGATGAGTTCCTTTTCCTTGATCATCAAAGCAGAAACACTGATAGTCTTTCTACTTAAGGCGTCAGCCACGACATTTGCCTTGCCAGGATGATACAACAACTGAAAGTCGTAATCCTTCAGGAATTCTAGCCATCTCCGCTGTCTCATATTCAGCTCCTTCTGATCATATAAGTATTTCAAGCTCTTGTGGTCACTGAAGATGTTGAACGTTGCTCCATAAAGGAAATGTCTCCATATCTTTAGAGCAAAGACCATAGCTGCCAACTCTAAATCGTGTGTCGGGTAGTTCTTCTCGTGCACTCGCAACTGTCGCGAAGCATAGGCCACCACTTTTCTGTGTTGCATAAGGACAGATCCCAATCCTTGATACGAAGCATCACAATACACCTCGAATGGCTCATTCGGATCAGGTAATACCAATACTGGTGAAGTAGTGAGTCGTTCCTTCAATTCTTGGAAACTCTGCTCGCAGCTATCAGTCCATTCAAAAGTCTGATTCTTCTTTGTCAACTGGGTGAGTGGTCCAGCAATTTTGGAAAATCCTTCAATGAATCTCCTGTAATATCCAGCTAAGCCCACGAAGCTACGAACCTCCGTTACAGACTTTGGCTGTTCCCATTGTAACACTGCTTCTACTTTCGACGGATCTACCGCGATTCCTTCCTTTGAGATCACATGGCCCAAAAACTTCACTTCGTCAAGCCAAAACTCACACTTCGATAGTTTTGCATACAGCTCTTTCTCCTTCAAAATTCGAAGAACTATGTTGAGATGTTCAGCATGATCCTCCTGATTCTGAGAATATATCAGGATGTCATCAATGAAGACGACAACAAACCTATCCAAGTACGGACGAAAGATGCGGTTCATGTAATCCATGAAGATAGCAGGTGCATTCGTCACGCCAAACGGCATCACAAGATACTCGTAATGACCGTATCGGGTACGAAAAGCAGTCTTGGGTACATCCTCTATTTTCACTCTTATCTGATGATACCCAGATCTCAAATCGATCTTCGAAAACACCGCTGCTCCCTTCAGTTGGTCCATCAAATCGTCAATTCTCGGGAGAGGATACTTGTTCTTGATCGTCAACTTGTTCAATTGCCTGTAGTCCACGCACAATCTTGAAGTACCGTCCTTTTTTCGAACCAATAATACAGGCGCTCCCCAAGGTGATACACTTGGTCGGACGAACTGTTTCTCCAAAAGCTCTTCCAGCTGTTTCTTAAGCTCTGCCAGTTCCGTTGGTGACATCCGATAGGGTGCTATAGACACAGGACCAGCTCCCGGTACCAGATCAATAGCAAACTCTATCTCACGAGTTGGTGGTAATCCAGGCACTTCTTCTGGAAAGACTTCAGAGAATTCCCTCACTACAGGAATAGTGCTCAAGTCAGCCTCAATCTCGATTCTCAAAGAAGATAGCAGCATGTATCCCTGAGCTCCTTCTTTCAATAGAGCTCGCGCTTGGTTGGCCGTCAAGTATCTAGAATTCTCATCCACAGGAAAGACTATGGTTTTTCTGGAACAGTCTAACATAACATGGTTGGAAGATAACCAGTCCATTCCTAAGATTATATCTAAGTGTGATAAAGGTAGAAGACAGATTAGATCAACAGAAAAGACGCGACCTTCAACAATCAGAGGACATTTTAGACAGAATTTGGTAGTAACTACAGGTTTATCAGTAGGGTTGAAACAGTCAACTCAAAAGGTAGTTCAGACACAGACAAGCCAAGTCGTAGCACACAGTCATACGATATGAAAGAATGGGTTGCCCCAGAGTCATACAGTACTTTTAAAAGATTACCTCCTATGGTGCCTTCCCCTTGAATCAAGTCTTCGGATTCAGAAGCTTCGGCTCCGCTCATAGTGTAAACTCGACCTCCGGCTTGCGGTTTCTTGGCTCGAGTCGCATTGACTGATGGTTCAGCCTTCGTTTGATTGCAGTCTCTAGATATGTGACCTGGTTTGCCACATCGGAAACAGATGACTCCTTTGATGGTGCACTCCCTCGTAGGATGATCTTTTTCCGCACTTCAGGCACTTAGAAGAACGTGTCATATTCTGACCAGATCGGTTCCCAGTAGAACTTCCACCAAATTGTTGCCGATTTCCGGTCAGAATAAGGTTTCTTCGAAAGCGGTTTGAACCATCGCTTTGCCTCCACCTCTTTGGAACCTAGTAGGTCCAAAGTTCTTGTTTCTCGAGTCTTTAGCCCGTTCCAAGGCTTCAACTTCACAAAGACGTGTCTAGCACCCGAGAATACCTTCATCTTGAGTGATGACGGCTTTCTTCACCTCATATCTCATCCTTCGGTGAATTTCCAACACTTCCGGACTTCATCGGTTTGGTGTTGGTAGTGTGTAGAAAATTGCTCCAAGCTCTCAAATTTAGCTGCATACTCGCTGACGGTCATACCTCCTTGTCGCAAGTTGAGGAATTCCAGCTCCTTTGCATGTCTCGCGTTTTCAGGAAAATACTTGTCCAAAAACTTGTTCTTGAACATTTCCCTGTGTGATATCAGTTCCTGCGGCTTCCAATGCTTTTCGAGCTCTGTTCCACCGTTTTCGGCATTGCCCGTAAGCATAAAAGTAGCATAATTCACCTTCTTGTCTTTGGCACAGTTCATGCCACGAAAGACCTTTTCCAGCTCCTTGATCCATAGACTAGCTTTGTCAGGATCAAATTCTCCCTTAAATTGCGGAGGATTGTGACGATGAAATTCTGCTAAATTCTGCGCATCCGCAGTCGCCTCATGTTGTTGAGTAGATTGTTCTTGCTGTTGAACAGCATGCTCATTTTCTTTCGCGCAATAAGTTACGCCATCCGCCGCATCGCTTCTCTCGCACATTTGCAATATCTCCACTTCTCGCCATTTCACTTTCTCTTAAGTTATGTAAGCTGAAACACATGGAGAGAGTTAAATGTATTCACTCAGAATGCCAATCATAGAGATTTCACACAGCACAAACAAGACAGACTCACACACAAGACCCAAAGAAAATATAAACCGGGGCTCTGATACCAAAGAAATGTAACGCCCCTTTTCTGGAGGGAACGTCACATTGTCAAATAAAATAAAATGCGGAAATTAAATAATTAATCACTTAAGACCAGATTTAAATAATTAAAGGTTGAATTACCTGATACTTTAATATGTAAAAATAGCAGTATATATTTTTTTTTCTTATAATAATGATGACAATACGGAATGTTAATTACCATAAAATAAAACAGTAAACAAAATTTCACCTGAATAACATACATACATATACTTAAATATAACGGTGTTTTAGTTACAAGCCTGGAATCAATCCAAAAAGCAAAACTATACCGCCTATGGATTTACACATCAACACCACTCAGAATAACAAAATATACAACCCATAAGACAAAAATAACATCGAGGCCCCCAAAATAAAAGACTAGCAGCCATCAGTAGCTACCAGTGATGTCAATCCCTCAAATGGGGAGGAACCGTAGCAAGATCCTCTACAGGATCCTCCTCAGGATCATATTCTGGGATTTCCTCAGGATCTTCCTCCTCAGAGGAAACTTCCATCGGAACCACAGAAGCACGGGATGGGGCCCGAGCGGTAGAATCAAATGAGTCTTCACGCGGGTTGTGGAAACGAGAACCCCACATCCGCGAATGGGTAGATAGAACTCCGAGACGTAGTCGAATATGGCAGGTGAGAACCGGCATCTCGTGTCGCCTCCATCTCCAAGCAAATGCTAGTCGAGGTACGGCCACCCGCTCGAAGGTTCAGTAGCACCGACCTCCTTGCCGTCGTCTTCGACAAATATAAGGTATATACAAATAGTGCACAATAGCAATACAGAAAAGAGGTAAGATATCCTACCATCAATACCAATACAGCAACCAAGAACCGAACGGCGCATAGCGCCCACGTAGCATGTAAAGGCAATAAATAAATTTCTAAACAGATAACCAGTCAGGCAGTCATCGACAGGGATAATGAATAAGTCATAATATCCAGACAGTTAAATCCAGGCAGTTAAATCCAGACAGTTAAATCCAGGCAGTTAAATCCAGGCAGTCCATAATAATAAGAGCAGTCAACCATTCATAGTATACAAAAATGGCATCAATAAATAAATGTATGATAATGTGATGCATATGCATGGACGCCCAATATCCTACTCCATGGAGCTAGACACAAAATAGTCGGAGAGAAAGATCAGGAGACGTGTACTGTATCTCGGCTGCCGAGGCCTTGTGCTATATAAATATATACATTTTCCACGTGCACATCATGGCATTGTACAGACAGTCTGTGCTCGATCGCGATATAGGACAGTGTCTCGGTCCGGATCGTCGGTGCGTTTGCATCGATCTACCCCACAGGCAGAAGAGCTACCAACCACCTATTGCGAGGAACCCGCACCCCGACGCCCCCAAGGTCATTAAAGACCTACACTAGTCTATTCGCACCCGCACAAAAGGTGTGTTCAATCTCCTAGGCAACTTGGCCTTACAACAGTCCATAGGACATTTCAATGCATAAAATATTATGCGTCATGATGATAATTCAAAATATGATAATCATCACATAATATGCCATAATTGGCCAAGAGAGTACAAATATGCAAATTAGCATTCAAGAGAACCCATCATCAGAATAGCATCAATTTAAAGTCAAGAAGCACATTTTAGGTTCATTATGGATTTCCCAAACTCTCCAAGTTTCACACTCTCTTGTTCTTTTCTTCTAGTAACCTCAAGTCTTACAATAATTATCTCATTGGCTCATTAAGATTTATGAAACCCTTAATTTCTTGTACTCTTTAAATACTTGTAATTCAAGTTATGGGTTATGAAATTTTAGCCCAAATCTCACTTAGAGACCGTGGCCTTCCCAAGGTCTCAATTAAGTCATATTCACATGATTAGTCCCATTTAAGTGTTACTTGATCCAATTTATTTGATTCACTATGATTACCTTCCAATTCTTGCTTATTTCCTAAGTCTTAACCATAATTCATTATAAGGATTAATGTTATGAATTATCTTCTATTAATCTTTACTTAATTTCTTGATTAACTCAAGTCTTAGTATCTCACAATTTTAGTCATCATTCCCTTCATTCAAGCCCTCAAAACCGTGGCACTCAATAGTTACTAGATTACCACTTTCTTTTCATTAATTTGACCTTCCTTTACTCAATTTACCTAGCACCATTCTTGACATAAATTCCATCCAAATTCAGCCCACAAAACAGCCCCAAGAACCATGGAACTTCTAGCCAAAATTTTTAGATTTTAGTTCACCTAACTTGCCCTTAATTCCTTGTCTTGATTAAGCTTTACATTGATCAAAATTCTAACTTAATTTCCCCACATTTTCCAGCCCAAAACCGTGACACACTTAGGATCACACAACCAGAATTTTACTCCACTTAAACCAACATTAACCACTTGATTTAGTTAAGCATGCATTGATCAAAAATTAAGCATCATTCACCATGCATTTTCCAAGCCAAAACAGCCCAAAACCGTGGCACACAAGGCATGTCCAGCAACCAGAATTTTCAGCAAGCCAACATGGATTCCAATCACAAGCATACATGATTAAACAACCATTCAATCCATTTCTCAAAGCTAAACTAAGGTAGCAATCAAGTAAGCAAATTTACAAGCACATTCAAGAATAACCACTATGTGGTTTTTCTTCCAAAAATCAAATACAAGGTCCCTAGTTGCTAAAGAGGTTGAAGGGAATTAATCTTCCTCTTACCAAGAAGAAGAACCAAGAACACTTCCAAGAACCCCTTTGATTTTCGGATTTTGGCTCCAAAAACCCTAGAAAATGCAACATGAATTAGGACAAGGTAATGGTGTGAAAATGAAGAAGAGAATAGCTATAAAATCAAGGTGAAAATGGAAAACGAAAATGGAGTTAAATTCTGAAAATTTTCAGCCATGGAAGCTTACCTTCAAAGCTTGAAAAGAGGTTGAAGATGGAAGCTTTCTTGAAAACTCCAAGCACAAATGTTGAAGAGAATGAGTAGGAGATTAAGAAAGTATGATCAAGTATTGTTTTTGTGATGGTTGGGGGAATGGGAGAGTGGTTGCAGTGTGGTCATGTGGAAGAGAAAAGAAAAAATGTTGAAGAAGGAAATGGAAGAGGAAGAACGTAAATGAGATAGGAAAATAGGCTTTTGGGTGATAATGATGTAATTGTGATATTTGGTTAATTAAAACCAATTTCTTCCCTTCCCAAACAGCAGCAGTAGACGTGAGAGGGGGAGAGAGTGTGATCAGAATTTTTGGCTTCCAAAGGAAGCTAAGGGCATTTGGGTCATTATTTGGTCAAAGCTTCTCAAAGAAGCTTTGATTATTTAATATTAAATTTGAATTAAAGTGAATGGATTAGACATAAAGTAGATTGCATTAGGATAATGTGATAGGATTTTTATTATACACTATTATCCAATAGATAATAGTTACGAGATTGACGTAAATCGAAATTTAATTAATCGACAGATGAATTTTTCATTTGTATTAATTTATTTTATCTGTTAAGATTTCTCGAAAAATGGTGCGAACCTCGTAGAATTGTGTCAAGTCTCGAGTTTAGTAAGATCCCCGTCGACTTATCCATAGTCCAAGATTCACAGAGAAAATGTCGCATTTTCTCAGTTCCGCGCAGTACGCACGCAAAACGAGAAATATATTAAAATATTCATCGTTTCCGAAAAATTCCCAGAAAATTCTCAAAAATTGAAAATATTGTAAAACGATTATTCGTCATGTTATTTTCCAGTTTTTGAAACGTTACAGTCGTTTTCACGACTCATATTCCGTATTCACGCAAAACGAGAAATATATTAAAATATTCATCATTTCCGTAAAATTTCAGAAAAATTCCCATAAATCACAAATATTAGAAAATGACTATTGGTGATGAAATAATCAATTTCCGGAGTGTTACACTGGTCTCAGAAATTCTCAGCCCAGTGTGCACGTAAAACAAGAAATATATTAAAATATTCGACGTTTCCGTAAAATTCTAGAAAAATTTCTAAAAATCAAGAATATTATAAAATGACATTTTATAAATGAATGAACAGTTTTCGGGATATTACACCGTAGGAGCTGTGTTGGGGCAACGAAAGGACAAGAAAGTGCATGCAATTTACTATGCTAGCAAGACACTTGATAAAGCTCAAGCAAACTATGCCACTACAGAGAAAGAGTTGCTAGCGGTAGTTTTTGCTTTTGAGAAGTTCAGGTCCTATCTAGTGGGTTCAAAGGTGACCGTATACACTGATCATTTGGCACTTAGGTATCTCATGAGCAAGAAGGAAGCAAAGCCTCGACTAATCCGTTGGATTCTTCTTCTCCAAGAGTTTGATTTGGAAATTCTAGATAGAAAAGGGACTGAGAATCAAGTGGCAGATCATTTATCAAGGCTTGAGCAACCGATAATTGGGGAGAGCGAATTGCCTATTGATGATTCTTTCCCTGATGAGCAATTGTTTGCAGTTTTTGCGGAGAGTGCTCCTTGGTATGCTGACTATGCGAATTATTTGGTTGGCAAGGTTCTACCTCCTGAGCTTAACTATCAGTAGAAGAAGAAGTTTTTCTCAGATTTGAAAAATTTTGTGTGGGATGACCCATACATATACCGGAGGTGTGCTGATGGTATTTATAGGAGATGTGTCTCCGAGGAAGAGGTTCCGAGTATATTGAGTTGCTGTCATTCTGCATCCTATGGAGGACATGCTAGTGCCTCCAAGACAGCAGCCAAAGTTCTTCAGTCTGGTTTCTTTTGGCCTCATATTTTCAGAGATGCTCGAAATTACGTGTTATCATGTGATCTATGTCAGAGAGATGGAAGTATCTCCAAGAGGCATGAGATGCCAATGAATACTATTCTTGAGGTGGAGATATTTGATGTTTGGGGAGTTGACTACATGGGCCCTTTTCCATCCTCCTGTAACAATAAGTTCATTTTGGTAGCTGTTGATTACATATCTAAGTGGGTGGAGGCCATTCCATATCCAACAAGTGATGCAAAGACCGTGATCAAGCTATTCAAGAAGATCATTTTTCCAAGGTTTGGAGTTCCTAGGGCTGTGATAAGTGATGGAGGTTCACATTTCATAGAGAGACAATTTGAGAACCTCTTGAAGAAATATGGAGTCACTCATAAGGTTGCTACACCTTATCATCCTCAGACTTCTGGCCAAGTAGAGGTATCTAATTGAGAGATAAAGAGTATTCTAGAAAAGGCGGTGTCTAGCTCAGGAAAGGATTGGTCTTTGAAGCTTGATGACGCTCTTTGGGCTTACCGTACTACTTACAAGACTCCCATTGGGACGACAACCTTTCGACTGATTTATGGGAAGCCCTGCCATCTACCCGTTGAGCTTGAACATAAAACCTTTTAGGCTATTAAGCTTCTGAATTTTGACTTAAAAGCAGTAGGAGAAAAGAGAAAACTTCAACTTCATGAGCTTGATGAGCTGAGATTGGATGCTTATGAGACTGCCAAGTCATACAAGGAAAGAACCAAGAGGTGGCATGACAAGCATATTCTTCGTCGAGAGTTTCATGAAGGAGAACTGGTGCTTCTTTTCAATTCTAGATTGAAACTCTTTCTAGGAAAACTTAAATCAAGATGGCCGGGGCCATTTTTGGTGAAAAAAGTGTTTCCCTATAGTGCTGTGGAAGTTTGGAATGAAAAGTGAGGGACTTTCAAAGTTAATGGTCAGCGGTTGAAGCACTATCTAGCGGAGGAGCAACTTGAGAGGAGGACGAACATTGCCCTCCGTGACCCAAATGCAAAGTGATGAGAGCATAGGAGTCGAGCTTGTGAATGCTTATGTCTCTAAGGCATGTCAAAAGGTTTTTGATGATAACAAAAGCAAAAGAGAAGATCAAGCACAAAAGGAAAAATTAAGATCAAAGAAAGAAGACAGAAGGTTTATTTAGACTTAGGATATTAATGTTAAATGCTCTCAAGATTTCTCAAATGGTTTTTCAATATGTGATTTCAAAATAAATGGGAAATTTCAAAGTTAAACATGGCTTTCAATAAAACTTGAGTTTCAACTTTAAATCTAATACTCTTAAAAGGATTTATGTTTAATCAAGTATCTTGAGGTGTTGGAAATGACTTACAAGCGTTATTGGACTTGAAAAATGTGTTCAAAGGCCAATGTAATCGATTACATAATGTTTGTAATCGATTACACATCAAACAGAAGGTCTGTAATCGATTACATTGTAAATGTAATCGATTACAAGCAAGTCAGAGGCCATGTAATCGATTACACAATATATGTAATCGATTACACAAAGCCCAAAAAGGCAAAGAACACGTTCGACGAGTCATGTAATCGATTACATTTATATTGTAATCGATTACAAACAAAGTCAGAAGCCATGTAATCGATTACACCAATAATGTAATCGATTACACAAAACCCAGAAACTCAAAGAACACGTTCGACGAGCCATGTAATCGATTACATGGATATTGTAATCGATTACACAGCAAGTCAGAAGTCATGTAATCGATTACATGGGCATTGTAATCGATTACAAGCAATCGAAGTTATGTAATCGATTACACCAAGAATGTAATCGATTACAGAGCCCAGAAAGTTCGTAAAACGTTGGAACAACAATGTAATCGATTACCGAAATATGTAATCGATTACACGCATCTCGACAACGTCCAACGGCTATATTAAATGCATTAAATGCATGCCTAACTACCTCAACGGCTCTATTAATTGAGAAACTTATAAATACCAAAGTTGGGTCCTTATTTGCGGTTGACCTTGAACCAAAAACTGAACATCAATACTTCAAAACGTGAATCAATCCTTAAATTCATTTCTTGCTCTGTTTTCTGACTAAAAACGTGAAAAATCTTTGAGAGCATATTAGAGCTTCAATTTGTAAACACTTGCTCTAGAGAGAGCTTCTTCTATTTCAATCTTATACATTCTGATTAGTGAGGGTGAGGTATCCCTCAAGTATTGTAAGGGTGAGGTATCCCTTGGAAAATAGAGGCTCAAGCTTTTGGGTGAGGTATCCCATACTGTTGAGTGCTCAAGGTTGTAGTGGTTTTTCAAGCACCCATCGAAACTTGAAGATATAGTGGAAAATCTCAAGGTGTTGCTTGGGGACTGGACGTAGATCACAAGTGGAGTGGTGATTGAACCAGGATAAACGACTGTGTTTGTTTCTCTAAACCCTCCTCTCGCTTATCTTTGTGCCTTTGTTTCATTGTTTTATTTGGATATTGTCTCCTTGGCTATTACGTTCATAAGTAAAAGTGTTTAACTCATCTATTCAATTATCTCTCGATCATTCAATAGCTTCAACGAAAATTGATTGTCAAACGATTTGTGAAAGATTTGTGAACTTATTTTTAACTACTCAATTCACCCCTCTTGAGTATTGAGGCCACTTGGTAACAAGTGGTATCGAGCTAGACTCTTGTATAAAGAGCTTAGCAGCTTCAAGAGAAGTGATGGCTTCAAATGGTTTTTCAAATGAAGGTTCTTCTATAAATAGACCTCCTTATTTCAATGGGGATGGCTATGCCTATTGGAAAGAAAGGATGAAAATTTTTATTGAAGCTATTGACTTAGATGTGTGGGGACGATTGAAAATGGTGCTTTTGTCCCTACACAAACTAAGGATGGTGTGACAATTAATACACCTAGAAGTGATTGGACCGATAATGATAAAAAGAATGTTCAATATAATTTGAGAGCCAAGAACATCATCACCACATCTTTGGGGTATGATGAATTCTTTAGGATGTCAAATTGTAAGACCGCAAAAGAAATGTGGGATACCCTACAAGTAACTCATGAAGGTACTAGTGAGGTAAAAAGATCTCGAATAAACACTCTTACTCATGAATATGAATTGTTTAGAATGAATCAATGTGAGAGTATTCAAGATATGCACAAGAGATTTACTCATATTGTTAATCATCTCATCTCATTGGGAAAGACATTTCCTAATGAGGATCTTATTAACAAAGTCTTGAGATGTCTAAGCAGGAATTGGCAACCCAAGGTAACGGCGATTGCGGAATCAAGAGATTTATCAACCATGTCTCTAGCCACCCTATTCGGAAAACTTCAAGAGCATGAGCTGGAACTAAGTAGGCTCAATCAAAATGAAGAACATGACAAAAAGAAGAAGGAAATTGCACTCAAGGCCACCTCTTCCATACTTGAAGATGATGATGAAGATGGTGAAGAGGATGGTGAAAATATTGAGTTAAGTGAGGAGAATCTTAGTCTCCTTGTGAGAAAATTCGGAAGATTCTTGAAGAAAAAGGGATTTCAAAGAAGACCACCCTTTCCTCAAAAGAAAGCATATCACAAAGGAGAAGGATCCTCTACTCCTCCAAAATGCTACGAATGCGGAAAACCGGGGCACATGAAAATGGAGTGTCCTATATATCTCAAGAAGACGGAGAAGTTTGAGAAAAGACCCTCCAAGGAAAAGAAAGGAAGAATAGCATATATAGCTTGGGAGGACAATAACTTAAGCTCTTCCGACGATTCAGAAAATGAAGAAGCCTATCTTTGCCTCATGGCTCAAGGAGAAGAAAGTGGAGAAAGCGACACCAAGGTAACCTCTTCTAACCTAGAACCTCCACCTTCTTATGATGAATTGCAAGATGCCTTTCAAGAATTGCATGATGAATCTTTGAGGCTCACAAAAATAATTTTGTCTTCCAATAAAACAATCTCCCTATTGACAAAGAAAGTTTCTACTTTAACCAAGGAGATAAATGAACTTAAAATTGAAAATGAGACTTTAGGACTCATAGATGCTAATTCATCATGCATGATTTGTTCCTCACATGATAATGCATCCATATCACTACCTTGTTTATCATGCAAAGCTTTTGAAAAAGAAATTGAAGACTTGAACAACACTCTTGTGAAATTCACTTTTGGAAGAGACAACTTGAATGTGTTGTTAGGGAGACAAAAATGTGTTTTCCAAAAAGCTGGTTTGGGATTTAATCCAAACAACCATCAAAAGTCTTATAAGAACTTCTTTGTTTCCTCAAAAACTTCAAGTAGCCCCTTTGTTAAATGTTTTCATTGTGGTAGGAAAGGGCATAGTGCATCCACTTGCAATGTTAGAAAGAACATAAACACCAAGGTTGGAATCAAAAGGGTTTGGGTCCCTAAAGGCACCATACCTAATTCTAACACACAATGACCCAAAACAATTTGGGTACCAAAAGTTAAATCTTGAATGTGTGTTATAGGTGTGCTTGAAGACCAAGAGCTCAAGTTGGTATCTTGATAGTGGTTGCTCCAAGCACATGACCGGTGATGGCTCCAAGTTCTCCTCCCTTACACACAAGAAACATGGTCATGTCACATATGATGACAACAACAAAGGGAAGATTCTTGGAATTGGCAAAGTTGGTAAGATCCCTTCATCATCTATTGATAATGTCTTACTTGTTGAAGGACTTAAACATAATTTACTTAGTATTAGTCAATTGTGTGATAAAGGAAATAGAGTTATATTTGATTCCTCTTGTTGCATAATTGAGGGAAAGGATGATAAGCAAGTTAAATTTGTTGGTCATAGGGTCAATAACATATATATGATTAGTCTTGATGATATTTCCTCAAATGATGCTAAATGCTTTATGAGTAGAGAAAATGATTCATGGTTATGGCATAGAAGAATTGCTCACATTCACATGGATCACTTAAACAAATTGGTCTCTAAAGAACTAGTAATTGGTCTTCCAAAGCTCAAATTTGAAAAAGACAAACTTTGTGATGCATGTCAAAAGGAAAACAAGTAAAGGTCTCTTTCAAAGCTAAAAACATAGTTTCAACTTCTAGACCTTTACAACTTTTGCACATGGATCTTTTTGGACCCTCTAGAACCATGAGCTTTGGTGGGAATTACTATGCATTAGTGATTGTGGATGATTTTTCTAGATTTACATGGACATTATTCTTGGCCCACAAAAATGATGCTTTTCAATCATTTAGAAAACTTGCCAAAGTTATCCAAAACGAAAAAGGTTTTTGTATTGCATCCATAAGAAGTGATCATGGTGGTGAATTTGAAAATCATGAATTTGAAATTTTTTGTGATGAACATGGCATTGAGCATAATTTTTCTGCCCCTAGAACACCACAACAAAATGGTGTTGTAGAAAGGAAAAATCGATCTTTAGAGGAAATGGCAAGAACTATGCTCAATGAGGCCAACCTTCCTAAGTACTTTTGGGCGGATGCGATTAACACCGCTTGTTATGTTATGAATAGAGCCCTAATAAGGCCAATTTTAAAGAAAACCCCATATGAATTGTACAAAGGAAGGAAACCTAATGTGTCACATTTTCATGTCTTTGGATGTAAATGCTTTGTGTTGAATAATGGAAAAGATAACTTGGGAAAGTTTGATGCAAAATCTGATGAGGGAATATTCATTGGTTATTCTATTTATAGCAAGGCCTTTAGAGTCTATAATAAACGAACTATGATCATAGAAGAGTCCATACATGTTGCATTTGATGAAACTAACCCAAATGAGTCGAGAAAGGAGCTTGTTGATGATGTTGCAGAAATCTTGGAAAAGACGCACTTGGAAAATCAAGAGAAAGAACCCAAGAAGGAAGAAAAGAGACCCCTTGATCATACATGGCAAGAAGATTCAGAAATCTTAGATCTACCCAAGGAATGGAGGACTTCAAGATATCATCCTCTCGACAAGGTGATAGGTGATGTATCAAAAGGGGTAATCACTCGAAACTCACTTAGAGATGCATGTAATCATCTAGCCTTTGTCTCTCAAGTTGAACCTAAAGATATAAATGAGGCCATTAATGATGAGCATTGGATCTTGGCCATGCAAGAAGAACTAAACCAATTTGAGAGGAATCAAGTTTGGGAATTAGTTCCAAGGCCCAATGATCATCCTATAATTGGCACCAAATGGGTCTTTAGGAACAAACTTGATGAAACAGGTTTAATAATAAGAAATAAAGCTAGGCTTGTAGCTAAGGGATATAATCAAGAAGAAGGCATAGATTATGAAGAAACTTATGCTCCCGTAGCTAGGTTAGAGGCCATTAGAATGCTACTTGCATATGCTTGCATCATGGATTTCAAACTCTATCAAATGGATGTCAAAAGTGCCTTTTTAAATGGTTTTATACAAGAAGAGGTGTATGTAGAACAACCTCCTGGTTTTGAGGACTTTGAAATGCCCAACCATGTTTTTAAATTGAAAAAGGCCTTGTATGGCTTGAAACAAGCTCCTAGAGCTTGGTATGAAAGGTTGAGCAAATTTCTTTTAGAAAAAGGCTTTTCTAGAGGCAAAGTTGACACCACTCTTTTCATAAAACACAAAATGCATGACATTCTTCTAGTTCAAATCTATGTTGATGACATTATATTTGGAGCTACTAACAACTCTCTTTGTAAAGAATTTTCAAATATTATGCAAAGTGAGTTTGAGATGTCCATGATGGGTGAGCTCAACTTCTTCCTTGGTCTACAAATCAAGCAAACAAGAGAAGGAACATTTATAAGCCAATCCAAGTATTGCAAGGAGCTGCTCAAAAAGTTTGGAATGGACAATGCCAAGCATATGGCTACTCCTATGGGCACCTCTTGCTATTTGGACAAGGATGAAGGAGGTAAATCAAGTAGAAATTACAAAATATAGAGGTATGATTGGCTCACTCCTTTATCTCACACGCAAGTAGGCACGATATAATGTTTAGTGTATGCATGTGTGCTAGATATCAAGCTAATCCTAAGGAATCACACCTAAGTTTTGTTAAGAGAATAATGAAATATCTAATAGGCACATCACAAATGGGTTTATGGTACCCTAAGGGTGCCTCATGTAGTCTTATTGGGTACTCGATTCTGATTTTCTTTGGATGCAAAATGGATCGAAAAAGAGCACTAGTGGGACATGCCACTTGCTTGGAAGCTCACTAGTTTCTTGGCACAAAGAAGAAACAAAATAGTGTGGCATTGTCCACAATTTGAAGCTAAATATGTTGCGGTGGGAGTTTGTGCTCAAGTCCTTTGGATGAAACAACAACTCTTGGACTATGGTCTTGAGCTTGATCACATTCCCATAAAATGTGATAATACTAGTGCAATTAACTTGTCAAAAAATCCCATTTTGCATTCTAGAACTAAGCATATTGAAATAAGACATCATTTCATTAGAGATCATGTTCAAAGGGGTGATTGCATACTTGAATTTGTTGAAACAACTAAGTAATTAGCTGATATTTTCACCAAACCCCTAGCAAAAGAAGCATTTTTCTACATTAGAAATGAACTAGGTATATTGGACCATTCATGCATAAATTAGATATTTGCTGCATAATCCTAAAACAAATGCCTAAGCTTGCGTTTTTCTGCATAATTATGCCACATTGCTGCACAATCTCTGAATTTTCATTATATATTTGAATCCCATACTAACTTGAGCGTCGGAGGTTTCCCCTAAGTTGTTTTGCAGGTGCTCCCTCGTGACCAAGACTCCCAAGCAATTAATATCCTCAACAAAAATGGTGAAACTCTTGGTAAAAATGGTAATTTCAATCAATTATATGAATTGAATCATAACATGATTTGATTATATGTTTAAATGATTATTTAAATTGATTTAAGTTGCTTTAAAAATGATTTGGATGGATTAAAATTGATTATATGCTGTTTGGAACGCAAGATCTGAGTTAAAGAGTGCTGGTAATCGATTACAATGCCTTTGTAATCGATTACACAGGTTCTGTCACGCATGTAATCGATTACACACATTTTGTAATCGATTACAACCAACTCAGAACTCAGGTAATCGATTACATCAACTATGTAATCGTTTACAAGGTTCCCGGGAAAGCATGTAATCGATTACACTAAAAATGTAATCGATTACATACCCACCAGAAGCATGTAATCGATTACACCAAAAATGTAATCGATTACATACCCACTGAGAATGCATATAATCGATTACACACACAATGTAATCGATTACACATGGGTTTTTTAAAAGGTTTCTGACGCGCGTAAGGCTCATTTCTTCTTCGAACCTGTTCATCTTTCTCGTTCTCTCCTTCTGCTCCCACACACCTCAAATCTCAAAATCTCTCTTTTCTCACTCAAATCTCCATCAACCCGTCATTTCACCTCTCTCAATCTCGGAAAACCCCTCTCCACATAGCCCATCGTTCAAAATCCCCTCACATCCCTCATCCAAATCTCCCCATCTTCTCTCACGAACACCTTCTCCACTTTTTTGACCTAATCTCGTCCCTCTCTCTCTCTCCTCACTCATCCCCAACCATTTACCACTCATCCCTTGCTTCTCCTTCTCATCAATGGCTGAATCCTCTCATCGCTCGAAGCGCCCAAGAACAGGGCTCTTTGTTGGAGGTTCCTCTGGTGGCTCTTCACGCAATATATCCGGCTGGACCTCACGAGGCACTTCTCCCTTTGTGAAGAAAGTGAGTTGTTCGGAAGAACTTCCGGCTTCAGTAAAATCATCTCTCCTGTGTATCTTCCCATCATCACCTTCTGCGAGAGTGAACCTTTAGAGAGCTTTAGGACAATAGAAAACTTAGGCTTCTTTGGGATTCCGAGCATAGAGAAGGCCATCTACCCTAACCTTGTCCGAGTGTTTTATGCTAACTCGAAGGTTGAAGATAATTGCATAATCTACGAAGTGAAAAAGCAACAAATCGGGTTAACAATGGCGAGAATGGTATAGGCTTACAAAGCTCACTCCCGATGGAGCACGGTTACGTGGAAATGCCAAAGTCGGGGGCATGAGTTTGAGCATAAGGTGCTCTTCTCTCTTTGATTAGGACCGGCTACCACCTCCCCGGTGATCCTAAACGAAGAATAATGGCCACTGGCCTCACTATGGAAAACAGGGTTCTCCACTACCTCTTGGTTCGTGGATTGATTCCCAGAGGAGGGAATTACTCCCAAGTCCTCAAGGATGATGTTGTGGCATTATGGGCAATGACCACAGGGCACCCAATAAACTGGGGATACTACATTCTAGAGCATATGCTGGACGTCAAGAAAAAGAAGAACTCTGCTCTCCCCTTCGCCATGTTGGTCACCACAATCCTCGAGTACTGTCGCATTTCGCTGGCTGAAGAGTCCAAGGACACCAGCTCGAAAGGACCCCAATCAATTGGGTTGCATACTCTGAAGAAGCTTCAGCTCTATAAGATGGAAGATAGGTGGCATTACATTACTCATGGCACATTTGGTCATATCCATCACGATCCAGATAGTGATGATGAGGAGGCTCAGTACCCTGCCTCTGCTCCTGCTCCAGCTTCTCTTGATCTTCTGCTCCAAGAAATGCGCAACCTGAGCGCCAACGTAAACACACGCATGGATCATATTGAGCAAAAGATTGACCATCTTGAGCTGAGGATGGACTACTCAGACCAGGAGCTTGCCTCCATTCGATCCCTCCTACGTGGACCTCCTGTTCCTGAGAGTCCTGCTGCTGCTGCACCCCCCACATCCTCTGCCCCTCCGGATCCCCTATCCTTCGCTGGTCCATCTGGAGTTCCTGGTGATGATGAGGAGCTTCTGGACTCTGACGACGATCTTATGCCCAGCGATGATAACATTGATCTAGGAGACTCTGCTGCGGATCCAGAGGGTGAAGTCTTTTGTGACAGCGAGGACACTGATAGTGATCATGGCCTATTGCCTTGATATTTTCTTGTATTGATGACCACCTTGTACTTATTTTGTTTTGACTTTGATTATATAAAATTGGTATACCTTTATGGTTATATTTTGATTATTGCCTACTGGTTGTGATACGTTTCTTTGTACATGCTGATTATTAATACATGAACTTGTTTTCACTTTGAATGGTTGGCTTTTGGAATATTGATTGGACTGCTCTTTGTGGCTTTTCTGTTATGGCAAACATTTGGGAATCATGAAATATAGCTGTCATGCTGTCTATTCTTCTTAAATGCTTATGTCTTTTTGATAATGCCAACGGGGGAGAAAATGAGGAAAAATGAAGATGAAATGAAATGTAATTAATGGTTGCATGAGAAATTAAAGGTTGCATGAGTACGGGAGAGTTATTGACCTTTTAAGTTATTAAGCTTTTCATATGCAAAATCTAACCCAATATCATGCATAATCTCCGGGGGCAGCATTGTACCTAAATGACTATTATATACAAATGCAAAAACTCTTTCTTTTTCCTATGATCGTTTGTCATCATCAAAAAGGGGGAGAATGTGAATGCTTATGTCTCTAAGGCATGTCAAAAGGTTTTTGATGATAACAAAAGCAAAAGAGAAGATCAAGCACAAAAGGAAAAATCAAGATCAAAGAAAGAAGACAGAAGGTTTATTTAGACTTAGGATATTAATGTTAAATGCTCTCAAGATTTCTCAAATGGTTTTTCAATATGTGATTTCAAAATAAATGGGAAATTTCAAAGTTAAACATGGCTTTCAATAAAACTTGAGTTTCAACTTTAAATCTAACACTCTTAAAAGGATTTATGTTTAATCAAGTATCTTGAGGTGTTGGAAATGACTTACAAGCGTTATTGGACTTGAAAAATGTGTTCAAAGGCCAATGTAATCGATTACATAATGTTTGTAATCGATTACACATCAAACAGAAGGTCTGTAATCGATTACATTGTAAATGTAATCGATTACAAGCAAGTCAGAGGCCATGTAATCGATTACACAATATATGTAATCGATTACACAAAGCCCAGAAAGGCAAAGAACACGTTCGACGAGTCATGTAATCGATTACATTTATATTGTAATCGATTACAAACAAAGTCAGAAGCCATGTAATCGATTACACCAATAATGTAATCGATTACACAAAACCCAAAAACTCAAAGAACACGTTCGACGAGCCATGTAATCGATTACATGGATATTGTAATCGATTACACAAACAAGTCAGAAGTCATGTAATCGATTACATGGGCATTGTAATCGATTACAAGCAAAGTCGAAGCCATGTAATCGATTACACCAAGAATGTAATCGATTACACAGAGCCCGAAAGTTGAAAACGTTGGAACAACAATGTAATCGATTACACGAGATATGTAATCGATTACACGCATCGACAACGTCCAACGGCTATATTAAATGCATTAAATGCATGCCCAACTACCTCCAACGGCTCTATTAATTGAGAAACTTATAAATACCAAAATTGGGTCCTTATTTGCGGTTGACCTTGAACCAAAACGAACATCAATACTTCAAAACGTGAATCAATCCTTAAATTCATTTCTTGCTCTGTTTTCGACTAAAAACGTGAAAAATCTTTGAGAGCATATTAGAGCTTCAATTTGTAAACACTTGCTCTAGAGAGAGTTTCTTCTATTTCAATCTTATACATTCGATTAGTGAGGGTGAGGTATCCCTCAAGTATTGTAAGGGTGAGGTATCCCTTGGAAAATAGAGGCTCAAGCTTTTGGGTGAGGTATCCCATACTTGTTGAGTGCTCAAGGTTGTAGTGGTTTTTCAAGCACCCATTGAAGCTTGAAGATATAGTGGAAAATCTCAAGGTATTGCTTGGGAATTGGAAGTAGATCACAAGTGGAGTGGTGATTGAACCAGGATAAACGACTGTGTTTGTTTCTCTAAACCCTCCTCTGCTTATCTTTGTGCACTGTTTCATTGTTTTATTTGGATATTGTCTCCTTGGCTATTACGTTCATAAGTAAAAGTGTTTAACTCATCTATTCAATTATCTCTGATCATTCAATAGCTTCAACGAAAATTGATTGTCAAACGATTTGTGAAAGATTTGTGAACTTATTTTTAACTACTCAATTCACCCCCCCTCTTGAGTATTGAGGCCACTTGGTAACAGAGCTTATGACTTTAAACAAGCGCTTCTTGGGAGGCAACCCATGTTTTCTTGTTTCTCTGTTTTATTTCATCTTTTTCTTTTAATTAGGAGTTATAGATTGTTGTTTTGATGTTTATCTTTTGGATTTTTGTTTAAGTTTGACCCCCTTTTTGAAGACATATTTAGAAGAAGAGAGAGGTCAGAAGGTTCCACATCCCGCCTATGGAAAATTCCATGGCCATGGAATACAAACCAGAGGAGAAGGTCTAAGTCAGAGAGATCCACGGCCAGGCCGTGGATAAATCCATGGCCGTGGATTTCAGTCTTTCAAAAAAAAAAGAGAGAAAAGTCAGAGAATTCCACGGCCTGGCCGTGGTGGAATGATCCACGGCCGTGGAACTCTCTGTTTAAAAAATAAAAAAAAAAAAAGAAGTCGGCGGCGTCACGGCCAGGCCGTGATCACCTTCTTGCCCGATTTCAAAAACCACAGTCCCTTCTCCCTCTCCTTCATTTCACCATTTCCTTTTTTTCTTCTTCTTCTTCTTCTCTCCCTCAACCTCCGTACCCATCCTCCCAAACCTCCAATATACCTTCTTTCCCTCATAACCACACGTTCACCTTCTTCTTTCCCCCTCTCAAAGACAACCCTTCACCCCTATTCTCCCTCCTTCTCCTTCTTTTCTTTCCCACCCATAACCAAACCTTCAAAACCATAACTTTTCTCCACAAACTCCTTTTCTCTTCCATTTTTTCTACTCTTGCTCACCTCCCTACTCTCTCCCTAACCGATCTCTCCTTCTGATTTAGAAATCCCCAAATTTTACAAAACCCCATACGTGACTTGATAAAAAAAAAAGGAGAGAGAATTTTTGCTTTGTGCTTGACTGTGAGTTGGTGTGGGTTGGAAGGATGACGAATAAGAGTCAGAGGGGAGAAGCTGGTTCAAGTTCAAGGACACGGGGAAGAAGCAATGTTACTCCAAGAGGTAATCCCCCTAATCCCCATGGTTTTAATTTTAGGGATAATGAGCAGAGAGATCGTTACAATGTGTTAGTGAATAGGAGGATAGTTAGCACTAGGTATATGGATGATGTTGTTCTTGATACCTTGGGCTTGCGTGATGACTTTGATTAAATGCTTAATAGGGCTGGATGGACTTATTTTTTGAATTTAAAGTGTCCCACTTACACTGAGCTTACCTTGGAGTTTCTTAGTTTTGTTGAGGCTCATATCCTTTAGGAGGAAGGTTGCTCTGAAGGCTGGATCACTTTCCGGCTGTTCAATAAGGAACATTGTTTAAATTTGGAAGAGTTTAATGAGATTTTTGGATTGCCTGTTGGGGGGGAAAGGAGGCACCCAAGTGGTTTTTCTTTAATTTCTTTTTGGGCTGATGATTCTTCTGGGATGGGTACATATGATTCTTCAAATTGTAAGGTATCTTTTCTTCCAAATCCTTGCCTTCGCTATCTCCACCATATCATGGCTCATACTCTATTTGGACGTGGGGATAGTGATGGCAATGTCCGTGCTAATGAACTTGCTTTTATGTGGGCCATTCTTAATGATGTTAAAATGGATACTAGATCTTTTCTTGTAAGGCATCTACTTAGGGTGGGTAGAGCCCAATCTGGGACAATCATTATTGGTGGCTTAATCACAGCGATTGCCAATTTCTTTGAATATGATTTAGATGGTCTGGAGGCAGTTAGAGGTAATTCTAGGATTGATATTGAGTCCTATTTAGCTATTAAGATGATTGTCAAAGAGGACAGAATTTACTGCCTCCACTTGAATGATAGAGCCCTACTGCTACCCCTTCCTAACCTACCTGCTATCACTGTGCGCAACCATGCAAATTGGTGCACTCCTAGGAGTGTGATAAATGATCCAATTGATGTTCAGCGCCCTCTTCGCCCTCCACCAAGGGCAAGCCCCTCTCGTCCTTCTTCTTCTTCTTTTGCAGGTCCTTCCGAGGATTATCTCACACGGATTTATACTTCTCTGGAGGCTCTTCATGCTGAGCAGGCGTAGCAGCACCACATGCTAGAGGAGCTTCGTCGGCGGTCAGGTCGCTGCGATGGCCGCTGCGCAGACCTTGGAGGGGACAGTTCAGAGTATGGAGAGCATGATGCGGGCCATTCATGATTGGCATTTGAGTCAAAACCATTTTCCACCACCGCAGTGAGTTATTTCTTTTCTCGCTTCTCTAGTTTCAGATTTTTACATTGGGGACAATGTAGGTTCTAAGCTTGGGGGGGTATTTTCATTTAGAGTCTCATGCATTCTCATGTTTTATTTTGCATTGCATCTTCATTTTGTATTGTCACACCATCATATCTCTTGGGTTTTTGGTTGCTCTTGTGCCCTTCTCTTTTGGGAATTTCGAGATGATATTGACTTGGAACCCAATTTGTTGATTCTTGTGATTGGCTACAGGCATTGTTTTTATTGATAGTAGAGGTGATCTTTTGATAGTTGATAATTAGCATATGTTCTCTGAATTTGTGCTTCTTATTGAATCTTTAAACCTCTAAATGTGAGTTTTGAGCTTATATGGGACTTATGCACTGTATGATTTTTGTTCCCATTCTTTGTGTTGAGTGATATTCCTCATTGATCTTATGCTCTAGAACTTGATTTGAAACCATTTTGAGGCGAAATTTTTTGTTGCATGCTTGAATGTGATTAAGGCATCTTAGGTATTTTTTTGGCCTTCTGAATTTGTTACACTTTCATCCACTAGTTGCCCAATTTGAGCTTATCGCATATTTAATTTTCTTGATGCCTATGATGATATATTATTGGTAATCATTTAGAATATTAAATGGAGCAAAGTGGGTTTGAAAGTTGTGAAAAGTGTATTGGGAATCATATGTGAATGACATTTCTCTTTGCCCTAAAAAAAAGGTGCAAATAAAAGAAAATCATAAGAAGCTTGAAAAAGAGGAAAGAAAAGAAAAGAAAGGAAGAAAATTCTTTGAAATGTGGAGTTATGTTTTAGATTGAAATATTGCCTTTGCTCCATTTAATTTTTATTGGATTTCTTGTGTTTATTGAAAATCTTGATTAGCCCTTTGTCATACCTTCCTTTCTCTACCTTACCTAACATCATTCCCATGGCCCCATTACAACCCTTGAAAGACCTTTTGATTCTTGCATGCATGCTGATTATTAGTGGAAATTTGGTTTCTTATCAAGCATATGGAAGTGCAATTTGTTTGAAGGATTTTGAGCGTATTGTTTTCACCCTTAAACACTTTGAGTGTGGTTAGTGGAGTGAACTTAATTCAATCAGTGAGGATGCATGATTTCTGAGAACTTAGCCTCTCAGATTCTTTGGTTGCCTTAGCCTATTACTTGGATATTATTTTCTTGGGTTCCTTATTCTTTATTGTCTTTTGATCTCACATCTTGGTTTGACATTAGTTATTGCTTGGGGACAAGCAAAATCTTAAGCTTGGGGGGATTTGATGTGTGTGAAACAACATCATGTTTTGTTCTTGTTTTGCATGCATTTTGTAGGCATTTTAAGCATTTTAGTTTTCCTTTTAGTTTGTTTTTCCCTTAGTTTGGATAACTGCGGTGTTTTTGGTGTTCTTGTGCAGGATTGATGTTGAATTGGCCTTGAATTGAATGGAATGCTCGCATGTTTGAAGTTGGAGCTTAATGGATAGCAATAAATGTGCAAAAAGGCCATTCCAGAGGGATCCACGGCCTGCCCGTGGATCAAACCACGGCCATGGATCGAGGGGCAACTTAAAGAAGGAAAAAGGGAATTCCAGAGAGTTCCAAGGCCTAGCCGTGGAACCATCCACGGCAATGGAACTCAAATGATCAGAAACTTGGCCTGTGGCAGAGACTTCCACGGCCTGGCCGTGGAATGATCCACGGCCGTGGATCGCAGTGCCAGCAGTTTTTATGTTTTTTTTTTTATTTCTTTTAGGGGCTTTTTAGCCAATAAAAATCCTAGGTTATAAATAGATGTTCTGAATACAATAGAGGGGTTCTAATTTGGTTTTGGTGAAGGCACATTGGAGGCTTTGGCTTTTGATCTTCATCTATCTCCTTTCTTCTTCCATTGTTACGGGTTTGGGATGTTTTTAAGTTTGATTTCTTGTCTCCTCTTCTCTATGTCTAAGTAGTTTCCTTTGTTTCTAGGATTGGGCAATGCCCTTTGATACTTTGATAATGATTAATTGACTTTGTTTCCCCTTTTATTAATCTTGATTGTTCATTGATTCAATTCTTATTGCTTTTATTCATGTGAATTTACTGGCCACTTATTTGCATCTCATAGGCATTTAGGGACGTACTGAGAGGTGAACCTAAGTGTTGGAACCATAAGAATTGAACTTAAGGTCTAAATTACGAGAGTAGTTTTAGTCTTTCGAGGATTCAATGAATTACCACAAAGCGTAATGGGTTCAATTTAAATTCAATTACCACGAGAGTAGGAATTAGTTTAATTGGGCACGGATCTTGTATCTTGAGAAAGAACATTAACTAATTTAGGGTAATTCACCTTCAATTGAATTTCAGATTTAATAAAAAGGGTTGTCAATTAGGATTTATCTTGTATCATTATGGTATCCCAATCTTGGAAGCTTTTTTGAATCTGAATACCATCCTTGATTACTTGCTATTTTTGATCTGAATTCTGTATTCTTGATTTTATTTAATTGTTTTGTTACTACATTCTTCTTTATCAACAATCATATTCCCTTTTGTTTAACTTAATTGAATTAATTAATTAATTGGTATTCATAGACATAGTCCCTGTGGATTCGATCTTTTTATTACTTGACGACGAAACTGTACACTTGCGGATTTCACGCATCAAGGCTCTACACAGTGGCATTCTCACAAGATCGCGATATAGAACAGTGCTCGGTCAGGATCGTCGGTGCGTTTACATCGGTTTGTCCCATGGTCCAGTGGGGCTACCGACTGCCGGCTGTGAGACGCTCGCGCCCCGATGCCCTCAAGGTCAACAGCAGGACCCACACTGGTCTATTCGCACCCGCACTAAGGTGTGATTCAACTCCTAGGCAACATGGTCTTGACAAATAGTCCGTCGGACTTTCACAATGCATGATGACTCCATGCATATATCAGGTAATGTTTATTATAACATACTTTTTCACAATATGCCACAATTGACCAAAGTAAGCATCAACACATCATTGGTCCCTCACATGGACCCACAAGATCATATTATTAGTATTTAAATGAAATAATACACTTCCAAGGTTTATTATGGATTCTCACTTACACTCTTAATTCTTGTTTCTCTTATTCATTTAATCCCCAATTAATACATTACACTTTTAGGCACATTATGAAATTATGCTTAACTTTCTATACCCTTCTTAATAAGTTTCTCTTTTTGAGAAATGCTATCACATTATTTATTTACTCATTATTATTTTAATTACATAAGTCCATCATTAAATCTTAAACCTAATTCCCTTAGCATGATTTAAATTGGATCATTTGTCATTCTTACTTGCACTCATGGTCTTACTTTAATTAAAATTTATTCTAAGTCTTTAGATAAATCTTCATTCTTGGTTCTTTCTATTTTATGAAGCCCTAATTGCTTCCTAATTAATCATTTAATTAAGTATCACTTCAATTTAATTTTTCTTATGAAGTTCCTTTCGTTATTGGGTTCTTACTTTAAACCTAGTCATATTCACTTACAAGAAATTATTTCTAAGTCTTACCAATGCCTCACACATCCTTATTTGTTCTTAAAGTCCAAAGAATTCCTTTAGGTTACTAAATTTATTTCCTTCCATTACATAATCCTCTTATTTATTTACTTGATTAATTAAATGCCATAGTTGTATAAAGTTACATGATTAGGCCATTTTGAATCCTAGAGGCTGTGAGCCTCACTAATTATTAGGATTCCAAATTTTCATTCCCTTAATTACATGTTGTCAACTTGATTAGCTATGTCTTCCACTTGTTATAAATTTTCACCAAGAACCCTAATTTAGGGCCCCAAAACCGTGAGCTTCATGGAAGAGGACCAAGTCATTTTTGCTTCCAAATTAAGATTCCAATCCATCCAAACACATACATATACATATTCAATCAATCAAATAACTTAAACAATTTAACAACAACACATAATCATATAAATCATACAAACAAAGAATAACCCTCAATAGGATTTTCTCACAATCAATCACAACACAATGTTCCTTACTACCAAGAGAGGTTGAAGAGGATTATCTCCCTCTTACCTAGAGGAGAAAACAAACAATAGAACTCCCTTGAAGCTCCCTTGAATTTTTGGATTCCACCAACACTAAAACCTTAGAGCATCAAATTTCCACAAGAATCACAATCAAATCTTGAAAAAGGCATTCATGGTCACCATAGTGACCATGGATCACGAAAATGAAGTGAAAGGGGTGAGGAATTAAGAACCTTACCCAAAAGCTTGAAGCTTTGTCTTGGATGACAATGAAGGAAAAGTTGGTTTTTGAAGAAAACCTTTCAAATAGAAGTTGTAGAGGAGGTTGAGAGGAGTATAGAAATGGTGTTTGTGAAGGAAAAAGTGAAGAAAAATGGTGGAGGAGGGGCTGCAATTTCGTGGCTATAGAGGAGGGTAGAGAGAAGGAGGAGAAACTTGAAGAAGATGAAGATTAGAGAGAGAAAGTAATAGTAAAGTGAAATAGCTTTTTGTGATTTTAAAATTAGAATGACTTTGTTTAATTAAATGAATGAAGCACAAATTTGGCACCCAAAGAGGGGCTGCTGCCGTGTTGTGTGTGTGAGGGAGGAGAGAAGAAAATGGTTGAGAGAAAAGAGAGAAGGAAAGTCTAGAGAGAGAAGTTGATAGGAGAAATTAAAGTGATGACTTTTTGACTTTGAAATTTGAATAGATTGCTTGATTGAATGAAGCACAATTCTTGGGCATCCAAAATGTGCAGCTACCGTATTGGGGAGAGGGAGAAGGAGAGAGAAGATGAAGCTTCCTTGAGAAGCTTGTAGCTTTTTACAATAAAGAGGACTTGATTAGACATAAAAGAGATTACCTTTGAATAAGATAATGTGATTTAGTATTTAAATAATAAGATGATTAGGATTTTACTACAAGCTATTACCCAATGGATAATTGTTGTAGTATACAAGCCAGTAATAATTATCCATTGAATAATAGAGCGTACTGCAAAGTTTTATTTAACAGTGCGTACAGAGATTTTATTTATCAGATAAAACCTCAAAAAATGTAAACTTTGTAAACTGTGTCTGGCCTCGGGTTTAGTAAGATCTCCCGTCGACACGTTGACAGTGCAAGGTGTACCAGCCTCAGGGAAAACATTTCGTTATCCCGGCTTTACTCAGTGCACACGTAAAACAAGGAATATACTAAAATATTCGACGTTTCTAGAAAAATCCATAAAAATTCTCAAAAATCACAAATATTGGAAAATGACTATTCGTCATGAAATAAACAATTTCCGGAGGTATTACACTGACTCTGCTCAGTGTGCACGTAAAATAAAAAATATATTAAAATATTCAAAGTTCTCGAAAAAATTCACAAAATATCCAAAAATCACGAATATTGGGAAATGACTATTCATGATGAAATAAATAATTTTCGGAGGTGTTACACTGACTCTGCTCAGTGTGCATGTAAAATGAAAAATATATTAAAATATTCGACGTTTTTGAAAAAATACAAAAAATTTTCCAAAAATAAAAAATATTATAAAATGACTATTTGTGATGAAACAAATAATTTTTCGGAGCGTTACACTGACTCTGCTCAGTGTGCGTGCAAAACGAGAATTATATTAAAATATTCGACGTTTCAAGAAAAATCCTGAAAAATTCTCAAAAATCATAAATATTATAAAACGACTATTTATAATGAATGATATAATTTTTGGGATGTTACATCTTATGAGTAAAGAGAATGATTCATGGCTATGACATTGGAGAATTGCCCACATTCACATGGATCACCTAAACAAATTTGTTTCTAAAGAATTAGTAATTAGTCATCCAAAGCACAATTTTGAGAAAGATAAACTTTGTGATGCGTGTCAAAAGGGTAAACAAGTAAATGTCTCTTTCAAAGCTAAAAATATTGTTTTTACTACTAGACCTTTACAATTTTTGCATATGGATCTTTTTGGGCCATCAAGAATTATTAGCTTTGGGGGTAATTACTATGCTTTTGTGATTGTGGATGATTACTCTAGATATATATGGACTCTATTCCTTGCTCCTAAGAATGATGTCTTTCATGCATTTAGAAAACTTGCAAAGGTTATTCAAAATGAGAAAAATTGTAGCATTGCATCCATAAGAAGTGATCATGGTAAAGAATTTGAAAACCAAGAGTTTAAAATGTTTTGCAATGAAAATGGCATTGAACATATTTTTTTTCTCCTAGAACTCCACAACAAAATGGAGTGGTTGAAAGAAAAAATAGATTTTTAGAGGAGTTAGCAAGAACTATGCTCAATGAAACAAACTTTCCTAAGTATTTTGGGCGGATGCAATAAGTACCGCTTGTTATGTTATGAAAAGGGCTTTAATAAAGCCAATTTTAAAGAAAACCCCTATGAACTATAGAAAAGAAGGAAACCAAACATTTCTCATTTTTATGTCTTTGGTTGCAAATACGTTGTTTTAAACAATAGAAAAGATAACCTAGGCAAGTCTGATACTAAATCCGATGAGGGAATATTTCTTGGTTTTTTTCTTAGTAGTAAATCCTTTAGAATTTATAATAAGAGGACTATGACAATTGAAGAATCAATACATATTGCATTTGATGAAACTAACCCCATTGGGTTGGAAAAGGATTATATTGATGATGTTGCAGAAACTTTGTCCAACACCCACTTAAGAAGCAAAGAATAAGAGCAAAAGAGAGAAAGCCAAAGAGAGGAAGCACCACCACAACAAGAGGAGCAACCTTCAAATGGTCTTCCAAGAGAGTGGAAAACTTTAAGGCATCATCCTCTTGATAAGGTTATAGGTGATGTCTCAAAAGGGTTAACTACTAGAAACTTTCCTAGAGATGCATGTAATCACATGCCTTTTGTTTCTCAAGTTGAACCTAAAGACATTGATGAGGCCATTAGTGATGAACATTGGATCTTGGCTATGTAAGATGAGTTAAATCAATTTGAAAGAAATCAAGTTTAGAAATTAGTTCCAAGACCCAATGATCATCCCATAATTAGCACCAAATGGGTCTTTAGGAACAAATTTGATGAAACAGACTTAATAATAAGGAATAAAGCTAAGCTTGTAGTTAAAGGGTATAATCAAGAAGAAGGCATAGATTAAGAGGAAACTTATGCACCCGCAGCTTGATTAGAGGCCATTAGAGTGCTACTTGCATATGCATGCATCATGGATTTCAAATTATATCAAATGGATGTTAAAAGTACTTTTTTAAATGGCTTTATACAAGAAGAGGTGTACGTGGAACAACCTCCTAGTTTTGAAGACTATGAACAGCCCAACCATGTTTTTAAATTGAAAAATGTCGTGTATAGCTTAAAACAAGTTCGTAAAGCTTGGTATGAAAGGTTGAGTAAGTTCCTTTTAGAAAAAGACTTTCCAAGAGAAAAAGTTGACACAACTCTCTTTATAAAAAACAAAATGCATGACATTCTCTGTAATATCTCAGGACTGCTTGCAGGATTGACGAGTGTCTCCACAAACCAACACGGGTCTTTTCAGCGTGCTTTGTCCTCACTCACATGCATCCTAGGAAACTTTCCAGTAGGTCACCCATCCCACAATGCTCAAGGTTAAGCATGCTTAACTGTGGAGTTCTTATGTTCTAGGCTCCCGAAAAGAAGTTGCAACTTGTTGGTATAGCTATGCCAAATCAATTCCTTTAAGTCATCCTCAACTATGCAGTCCCATACCTGCACAGTCTCTGAATCCCTCTAATTTCGGTGCATATTTAGTTCATTCATGCGACCCTTCGCCTAGAAGCCTTCCAGAAGCTGCTCCTTGTCCGTGCTTCATTGCACCGGCAATCACTTCCCGCCCTCGTCGACCCCAAGACACACATGCCCGCCAACTTCCGCTTGGTTCGTCTCCAAACCACACTGTACTGGGAGAGGTCCCATCTCTGATACCATTTGTAATGTCCCAAGACTGCCTGCATGATTGATGAGTGTCTCCACAAACTAACACGGGTCTTTTTAGCATGCTTTGTCCTCACTCACACGCATATTAGGAAACTTCCAAGGAGGTCACATATCCACAATTGCTCCAGGTCAAGCACGCTTAACCATGGAGTTCTTATGTTCTAGGCTCCCGAAAAGAAGTTGCAACTTGTTGATATGGCTACGCCAAATCAATTCTTTTAAGTCATCCTCAACTATGCAGTCCCATACCTGCACAATCTCTGAATCCCTCTCATTCCGGTGCGTATTCAGTTCATTCATGCAACCCTTCGCCTAGAAGCCTGCCAGAAGTCGCTCCTTGTCCATGCTTCATTGCACCAGCAATCACTCCCCACCCTCGTCGGCCCCGGGACACATATGCACTAACGTAACACACCCTCCGAAAGGTATCACATTCATACCAACTCCTTATAAATAATTAATTTCCTAAGTTATGAAATATTTAATCTCATTTAAATACGGGTTTCAAAATATTTTTTTGGTGAAAAACATCAATTGATCAAATTAAAATAACTCAAAATATAAAAATTGAATAAATATAATTTTCATATAAATAAAGTTTACTACAACTATTCATTCATTATCTTTATATACCCAAAAACATAACACCTAAGATATGAGCCCTTGTTAGAAGACAAATTCCCTAGCTGGGAATGTGTCAACGGATAGAAATCCGAGTGAATGATATCTCGAAGTCCTCCCTAAGAGTATAGTGAAAATCACTCCACAACTCCCTAATAGGTAAAACAAACTCCACATATGCAACTGTAAAAGAAGAAGTAATGACTCCATTCCTGGTCCTACTTACAGATAGAGTAATGTCACCACAGTACTCTATATACTCTGAGTCCAAATGGACACGCCAAGCAGTAGCTCCTTCAAGGAATTGTATTCTAAAGAAACCTGGCTAATCCCTCCTTGCAGCCATTGCCGTCTTCACGGACGTAGACATAAAATAGAGACAGACAAAATAATATAGCAAAGAGGTGAGATCTCCTACATCACATACCAATATGGCAGTAAAGAAACGACAAGCATTCTCACACAGTATCATGCAATCCATTAAATAGTATAAAATCATCAGATAATTAACAAATAAATAATCTAATAAACTTGTAGCATAATATCAGGCATATTGATAATATCACATCAATATTATACCATCATAATATTATATCACCACAGTGTAAATGTTGAGTATGCTCATGAACAATGTGTACACTAATTATGCACATACTCAATGAGTACAAGGACCATCATTATGCACAATGCAACCTGATCCTACTCCATAGAAATAACTCAAGATCAAAGATGAACGTTCTAGAAGATCGGTCCCCTCTAAAAGACAGTCTATACTGGATCAGGAAAAGCAATAGTGGTTGTAAGGCCTGTTAGTGCGTTGCAATCAGTGTTCATGGCCAGGGGTATATAATACGTGATATCATAATCATGGGTGGTAACATCTCCACCGTGTGAATCACCACGCCCTAACATCCCCCAATATCTATCCCGATCCACTATCCGATGAGTTCACGTTCATTCTTTAGGCACAAAACGCCCCAACAAATTAAGCGAATACGCTTTTCTATGCATGATAAATGATTCAAACATATACTGTCATTAATCACACAGTATTTCTTATTCACACGCCGCCACATGGTGGTATCACCGTATAATGCTCAAAAGCACCTTTAAAGTACCGTTGTACTGTTCCCAATGGTATTAATGCAACTGCACATACAATTGTCTAATACCACTAGTATCTATGATATTATATGACCGCCCATACAATCGATAATACCAAAGATCCACTCAGGTCCAGTACTTCAATTTCACAAACGTCGGCCCTACAATACAACTTGCTGTTCCTCTCAATCGCATAGCAATATTATTGTATTTTCACAATCGCGTAAAAATTCTATTACGCTTTCAAATCGTATAAAGATTTTTTAACATTTTCTCAATCGCGTAAAGATTTTAAAACATTTTCTCAATCGCGTAGTTAAAAATTACTATTTTTAAATTGCATAAGAGTTTTCCTATGTATTTTCAATCGCATAAAATATTTCTAATATATTCTAAGTTTAAATTATTATTTTTCTCACTTATTATCAAAATTTGGCTTTAAATCCAATATTTATTTAATAAATCAACTATAAGTAATAATTCCAACATTTTCCCACTAAAAATAGTATTTTTTGCTATTTTTCACCAAACTGCATTTCTTTGATTAACTTGGAATATTACAGCTCAAAAATTCCTAACACGCTTCAAAACCCAAAGGGTGAGCTATACGTCAACAAATTTCAAGTTTTAACTTTTGTTTTACTTCATAACTTTAATTATGCCAATTTAATTCTAAAAAGTAGATCACTTTCTTTTTTAAGCCTAAAACCCATCAAATTAATTTCTTATTATTCAAATACCTAAGTCTACACTTAGTAAAATAATTTTAGATCTAGGACATTAAAAATAAGTAGTTGGCCGAATTATACATTTTGCTTCATAAATAATATATAATTATTTTCCAACACTTTATTCTTTACAAAAGTTACTTAATTGAATTCCTTGTCATAAAATCATTTAATCTTTAATTAGGAAAACATTTTAGAGCTCTTGGTTCCCTTGGTAGTATTGAGGTCGTGTACCTGTAGGTTCTTTGGAACCATCATACAATTTCCATCATGTGAATCACATCCTAAGTTACACAATAATCAACATACTTTCTAATTCACATATTAGCATACTAACAAAGCTATAAGCATACCAAACACATATATAAATCATGCATACTTATCAAAGCAATAAAACAATCACACAATATAATCTAACTAGCACAAACAAATAATTACACAATCGAGTGAATAAATCCTCACATGGATGTTTCACTCACAAACACAAACAATTTCATTCCTTCACCACCACATATGGCCGATGAGATTAATCTCCCTCTTACCTGGTTGATGTCCTCCTAGCTCCTTGTAGGATTTTCTTTGTATCAGACTTTCACCACCAAGTAGATCTTAGAATCAAAACAAACACATACAAATTAGTATCTAAAGCTTGATTAAGATGACCATAGATCAAACATGGCCTTAGGATTCTAAAAATCAAACTGGAAATCAAGTTTTGAATATTTTTAACTTGGAACCCTAGAACTTAAATTCAAGATTCAAGCATGAAGATGATGGATTTAGACCAAAGTCTCAACATTAAAGAGTCTTAGAATGATGTGAGGATTCTAGAAGTATGATTGGTTTTAAATTAAACAAACTTGGAAGATGGTTTTTGAATGGTTGGCCGTGAGCCTTCAAGAGAACAAAAGATAAAAGCTTTTGTGTTCTTGGCTTGATAGGATGATGAAGGTGAATGAATTTTGAGAAGTTCTCAACATGAAAGTGTTTTGGATTGATGAGAGGATTCAAGATATGTAGCTAGATAAAATAATGGAAGATTGGAGATAGGTTTTGAGAGTGGTGGCCGAATCCTTCAAAGAAGAGAGAAGATAGTGTTCTTTGTGTTCTTGGATGTGAGACAAAGATGATAGGTTTCTTCTTGTCATAAAGTATTAGAAATGAAAGGAAATAGTCTATTTTCTCTATGTATGGCCGTGGGATTTCTTTGGAGAAAAGATGAGAGAATTGATTGCATCACAAAGTAATAGAAATGAAATGAAAAGCCTATTAGCCAAATGCATGGCCGTGTAATCACTTGGATAGGAAAGTCCAAAGCTTGTTCAACAAGAAAAGCCTAAGCACATGGCTTCACATGCTTTCCACATGGCTTATGTCAGCTAATGATCATCCATTAGTCATTAGATGAATCAAGAACATGGTAGAACCACTTAGGTGGCTGTGTGACTCATAGGAGAATGTAACTAGTTTAGTTTCATTCTAATTTCCTCGTTACACTTAAATTAATTTAGTTAGGACACTTAGTTACATTCTAACTATTTAGTTACTTGATTAAGTCATTGCATAGGTCATGATTCTAGAAACTCTAGATATTTTTCTAGTAACTAAAGACTCTAAGTATTAACAAACTTAGTTAGCTCCATTTAATTACTACTTAGTCTATTAGAGTAACTAAGTTAGATTATCTAGTTACTTAACTAACTAGTCTAACCACTTTTGTTGACTTTTTAACAAACTAATTGATTCTAATTGGTTGGTCATTAATCTATGTAATGATGGTTCATCATTACTCTTAAGATATTTAGCTTAGATATTTTCAGCTTTCATGATTACACTTAAGATATTTAGCGTAGATATTTTCTGATTAGAAATATCTTAGATATTTTCATCCAGATATTTTCAAAAAGATATTTGTATTCAGATATTTGTCTAAGATATTTTACTGAGATATTTTCCCATTAGATATTTATTCCTAGACATTTTTCCTTAGATATTTCCTAGATGAGTCATCATAAAATTTTTTAGAACAACTGAGTCAGCATGGTGAGTCGTAGTGCTGAGTCACCAGCTGAGGCATCATGAGAAGCTTCTGGAATGAGTGACTCATCGTGACAAGTCACTGGGTGAGTCAGTATTTCACATTCTTCTCGAATATGAAGAGTCATCATTCTAGAACATGGTGAGTCATCACTTCTAGAAAAGAATGACAAGACAAACTTAAAATATCTTGAAAGAGTAAGTAGTTAAATTAAATTTGTCTTCTAGTTTGAGTAGTCAATTTGAATTTCTCCTCTTCAAGTTGAGTATCCAATTTGTCTTCTTCTTACTTACCATTGGTCCATTGCTTTGACTCATCGTCATCAAGATATTTTCTAACAGATATTACCCAATGGACAATAGCTACTGCTATTATTACACAATGGATAATAGAAAACTCAGATACAGAAAACTTTCGTCACCTGTTCTTGATTTCGGGTTTAGTAAGATCCCCCGATCCCGCCTTGACAGTCTGGAACTTTCTAGTCCAGGAAAATTTTTTTATTTTTCCTAGCCCGCCTCAAGCACACATACAGCTTAATATAATATTAAAATAATCACAACCTTAGAAAATTTCACAAAAATTCTCAAAAATCATAAAAATTATAAAACTCATATATTTTCAAAAAAAAATGAAATTCGGGCATATATTTCAAAAATAATATTAAAATAATTAAAATAATATTAAAATATTTAAAATAATTAAAAATTCACAAAAACTCATAAATATTATAAAATTTATTTATTTTAAGAAAAATAAAAAATCGGGGTGTTACATTCTCCTTGGATACACCAATAGGCATTTTTTTGTTATTTGAATGAGGATGAAAACGGTAAACCTATAGAAATCACAAAGTATAGAGGTATGATTGGCTCACTCCTTTATCTTACTACTAGTAGGCCAGATATTATGTTTAGTGTGTGCATGTATGCAAGATATCAAGCTAATCCTAGAGAATCACACTTAAGAGCAATAAAAAGAATAATGAAATATCTTATTGGCACTTCACAAATAGGATTGTGGTACCCCAAAGGTGCCTCTTGTAGTCTAATTGGTTATTCTGATTTTGATTTTGCTGGATGCAAATTGGATAAGAAGAGCACTAGTGGGACATGCCACTTCTTGGAAGCTCTTTAGTTTCTTGGCATATCAAGAAGCAAAATAGTATGACATTGTCTACTGCTGAGGCTGAATATGTTACAGTTAGAAGTTATTGTGCTCAAATCCTTTGGATGAAGCAACAACTTCTAAACTATGGAGTTCAACTTAATCATATACCTATAATATGTTATAACACTAATGCAATCAATTTATCTAAAAATCTCATCTTGCACTCTAGGACTAAGCACATTGAAATTAGGCACCACTTTATAAGAGATCATATACAAAAAGGAGATTGCATGCTTGAATTTGTCAAAACAAGTAAACAATTTACAGATATATTTACCAAAACTTTTAGCAAAAGAAGCATTCTTTTACATTATAATAGAATTGAGCATAATTGATTAATCATGCATATAAATGAATGCTTGTGTTTATTGATTTATCATTGAATTATTTTTTTTTTGAATCATTACTGATTGGCTTCCCCAAATTTGTTTTGATGGTACTCCAACATTGGGTAAGATTCCACATCTCAAGTTCCATGTTAATCATATTCTTCTATGTATTTGGTGTTTTTATGATAGTTTTATTCGAATAAAGCTATGCTTATTTGAATAATAAGCTCCAGTAGCCCTGCTTTTAAATGCATCTTATTCAAATAAAGGGAACTCTATTCGAATAATGGATTACAGTAGCCCTTAAATCTGGTTTTCTAATTATTTTATTCGAATAAGGGAAACCTTTATTTGAATAACGCTTGACAAAAGCATATAAAAACTATTCCCTGCTGGTTTTATTCGAATAACCATATGGTTATTCGAATAACGCTTGGCAATAAATCAAGTATATGCACCTTTTATTCGAATAATGACAACATTATTCGAATAACGCTTGTCAGAAATCCACGTCTGTTGGCTTTCCACGAATTTATTTGAATAACACCAATGTTATTCGAATAAACTTAGACTGTCTTTAAAAAGCACAGCGCTCCTTCCTCATTCATTTCTTTTTTCCCACTCTCTCTCTCATCTCCCTCACACAGCCCTTTCTCTCCTTCCTTCTATGTGCGCAGACTCTCTGTAAACCCTAAAACCTCCATTACTATACCTTTCTCTCCTTTTCTCTTCTATCTCTACCCTTTTATCTCTCCTAAAACACCTTTCCCTTCTTCCAATCCCTTCTTTCATGCACCAATACCATACCCAAACACATTACCATTTCCTCCAAGCTCCGACCATGGCCTCATCTTCTAACCCAAAACGTGCTAGAACCAAAACTGCCCCCACTAACAACCCTTTGGACCTACGTAGACTCTCCTCTGATCGAGAAGATCTAGGTCATTTCAAAACTCACTTTTGGGGCAGCCATCTTGTGCAACCAAAGCACATAGGTTTGGCATTCTTTGAAGCGGAAGATGGCTTCGAGTTTTTGGACTTCTTGGCACATCAAGGAGTGCTAAAGCTTTGCACTTACAAGACTGACACTTATCTTGACCTGGTCAAGATGTTCTACTACAATTTGAAGATAGACGGTCAGGAACTGCACTTAGATGTCAAAGATAAACACATTATGATAACCCTCTAAGACTAGTTACAGATGTTTGATCTACGGGCAACTGGCCCCAACATTGAGGAAGATAGCGGGCCTTTTGTCAAGGAGTTTAAGAGGTCACAAGCTATTGAAAATATTCTAAAATCGGGTCTAGTGTTACCACAAAAAGGTGTCAAGGGTTGTATGTTGAAGAGCTAAGACATGCTCCTATAATATGCATACGTGCATATCCTGGCTTCTCGAGGAGGAAACTATGCCTACCTTAGTGAGGATGACATCTTCATGATATGGGTCTTGAATAAAGGATACCGACTCAACTGACCCAATTTCATCATGAAGCACATGAAGAAAGCAAAAAGGAATGAGAGATTTGATTTGCCCTACGACTTGCTCATCATTGTATTTCTTCAAAAATATCCTCAAATCCTAGAAATTGAGCTAGAAACCAAGCTGACTCATCACAATGTCTTCGGCTCTTTCACGCTTAAAAAGATGAAGATGATTAGGTATGAAGACGACTGGGTATATCCAGATGAGTTGGAAAAAGATGAGGATGAGCAAGAAGGAGAACCTACTGATGTTGTTGCTGCTAATAATGCTACTAATGATGTTGTTGGCCTAGTCACACATGAGCATATCATGGCTACCATGCTCAACATACAACCATATATAGAAAATAACATGGGTGTTGTATATGATAGACTAAAAGCCTTAGAGTGCAGTGATCTGTTGATTATTTCTATATCTTAAATACCCTGTCTTTGATCTAATTGGACTTCGTATATGCTTAACTATTGACTTTTAGTGGAGTTTCTAGATATGAAGCCTAATTGAAGTCTTATTGTGAAACTTTGCTTAAGTATGTTTGTAAGGACTCATAATTGCGTTGTGTTTTTTAGAGATCTTTGAGTGTCTCAGTCCATTGGATTCAAACCAAGCTTAGTATTCACTTGAGGAGAGAGCTAAGGAGTTAAGGAGATCAATATCACCCCTTATAAGCAAAGAGAGAAGATTATATATAAAGAATCAGGGTGAACCTGAAGGAACTAAGTAACAAGGTCCGTGTCATCGGACACCAGGGGGGCCGTGTCCTTCTCTGACATCATAAATTAGGATCAGTTCTAAATTTACCCTAAGACACGACCCGTGTCTTAAGACATGGGGTAGGCCGTATTTCTCTCTAACTTTCAATTCTGTGGCATTTCAATTAGCAAACTCAGACACAGGGTGGGCTGTGTCATATGACACGGCCAATGTCTGCGAATCAGGAAATCAGTTTCGAATTTTAATGAAGAATTAGATTTCCAAAGGTTTATATAAAGGTGTTTAGGGTTCCAAAAGGGACATCTCTGGACTACAAGCTGCTGAAGAACTGGGAGAGAAAGGTTGGATCAAAGATTGAAGATTTGGGTTCAAATTATCATAGATTAACTAATTATGATCATTGGAAATTAGTTTGATATTCAGTTTTTCTTCTGCACTTGTGTTCTTAATGATGACTTTCTTTAGTTTTTCTTTTGATTTTGAATTTGTCATATGTGACTAAGTTCTTATTTGGTTAAGGGAAGATGAAACCCTAGTTTTGATTATGTGAATCCTTCATATTCCTTTATTTTCAATACAATTATGTTTTTATTCATATGTTTCTGTTTTTAATTCAATATAAAGGTTTTTATACTCTTTGCTATTTTTGAAATGGTAAAACTAGGATTGCTATGCGCGGTTGTAGTGGTAGGACTAGTGAGACACATAATCTAAGTAATTCAATCCCGATGTGTGATTGGACCTTTATGTGATTGGTTTCTAAATCTTAATACTATCATTAGGAGGATATAAGAGCGATTGCTTTATAGCTAACTAGTTATTAGGGATTAATTTGAGCGGTTGCAAAATTAACTAAAACTTAATAAAAATAGAGAATTAATCTCATAATCACATAAGAACATAATTGACCATGTTGATATAAAGGATATGTAGGTTAGTATTATCATATAAATCTAATGGTGGATTCCATCTCTTAACCAATGTCTTTAAATTGGTAAATCAAATCGTGTTTACTGTTGTTGCTTTAGATTCAATTTCTAATCTTAGTTTTAATAAACAAAATCCCATTTTTATTGTTTATTGTTCATCAGAGTTTAAATTTGGAATCAATTGATAGTGTCAATTAAATTAGTTCTCTGTGGATCGACCTTTATTAACTACAATTGGTTATAAGGTTTTTATATTTTTGGTGGAACTTAACAATTATTTTTCATCATAATCCGTAGCACACCAAATTTTGCCGCCGTTGCTGGGGAACTAATTTTCCAATTGCGCTATTATTTTGTTTCCTATTTTTCACTTTGTTTTTGTTTTAATTTTTTTACTTTAATCAGTTCTTTCTGACTATTTTACAGGTGTCTATGTCCGTTGAAGAATTAGAAGAGAGAGTGAGGGATTTAAGGCACTACATTGATCAAATCAACTTACATCCTCAGTTTCCTTTCCATCCATCTAATTTTCAATTCACAAATGCTGACATTGAAGCTCCCCGCCATATAGATCTATCAAGTTCTGAAACATCTAAAGAGACATCTGAGGAAGTGGTGATGGCAGAAAATACTCTAAAGGCGTTGGGTGCTCCAAACTTGGACTAACAGTCTTTGTGCATAGAAATTTCAAAAAATGAAGAGGCATTTGAATTGAAGTCCATCCTAATCCATCTTTTGCCATCTTTTAATGGATTAGCCAGGGAGGATCCCAACAAGCATCTGAAGGAGATCCATGTGGTTTGTTCTAGCGTGAAGCCAACAGGAGTTCCAATAGAACAAGTCAAGTTGAGACTTTTCCATTCTCACTTAAAGATTCTGCAAAGGAGTGCCTATACTATTTATACCCGGATCCATCAATTTATGGTAGGATATGGCTCGAGCTTTCCTAGATAGATACCTCCCTGCCTCAAAGGCTGCAACCATCAGAAAAGAAATTTACAGCATCCAACAAAGGCATGGGAAATCACTTCATCACTATTGGGAGAGGTTTAAGAGACTGTGTGCTAGCTGTCCTCAACATCAAATTAGTGAGCAACTTCTGATTCATTATTTCTATGATGGTTTGTTAGTGATGGACCATAACATGATTGATGCTGCTAGTGGAGGAGTTTTGGTTGATAAGACTCCTCAAGAAGCTAGAAATTTGATATCAAGGATGGCTACAAACACTTAATAATTCTTTACCAGGAATGACACTGGAGTGAGAGTAATTAAAGAGGTAGAATCAGCCAGTTTGCAGCAACAAGTGGCCCAGTTGACGACCATGGTTCAACGGTTATTGGATAATGGGAAAGCACCGGTAAAAGCCTGTGGGATCTGTCGTTCTCCTGGACATCCTACTAATATGTGTCCCACTCTACAAGAGGACACAAGCGAGGAGGTAAAGGCAGCAAAGGGATATTCTAGACCTTCCACAAACTACAACCCATACTCTAATACATATAATCCAGGATGGAGGGATCATCCAAATTTGAGCTATTGAAAGCAGCCCCAGAATCAACCTCTAGCCTATGGATCTCTAAGATTTTAATAGAGGCAAGATCATTTCCCTCAGAGACAACAATAAGTTCAAGCTCCTAGGCAACCTGAGCCTTACTAGAGGAGTTAATAAAGCCATTGGCCACTAATAACATTCAATTTCAGTAAAAGCAAAAGGCCACTATGCAAAGTTTCCAACAAGAAATAAGGGCCGCTATCAGTAACATACAGAACCAAGTAGGGCAGTTAGCCACAGACCTCAACAAGGTTCAGAGCTAACTTTTTGGGAGACTTCCCTCATAACCGGAAATGAATCCGAGGAAAAATGCTAGTGCTATCACTTTGCGAAGTGGGAAGGTGTTAGATGAATCTGCATCCTCTCCACAAGTCACTAAAGAGAAAGATCAACAGCTCAAGGAAGTAAATGAGGAGGGGCAAAACTCTAAAGCCCCAAAGGTAAGTATTTCTGAACCCCTTCTTAAGTATGTCACTAAGGCCTCATTCCCTAGTAGGTTGGTTAAGAAAAAGAATGATAAAATAGAGAAAGAGATCTTAGAGATCTTTAAGAGAGTGGAAGTTAACATTCCTTTGTTAGATGTCATTAAGCAAGTACCTAGGTAAGTCAAGTTTTTAAAGGAATTGTGCACTAACAAAATAAAGTTTAAAGGTAATGAGAAGGTCCAAGTGGGAGTGAATGTTTCAGCAGTAATTAAAAAGAAACTCCCAATGAAGTGTAAGGATCCTGACACATTCTGTTGGTGTATACCCTAGAGGCTGATACATTTGTCTGTATTTACATACATTCTATTATGCTATTTTTAATATATGAGGCATTTTATTTATTGTGTTCTTTTTAATAAACATAATAAAGTCTTTAGAATAATAAGTTTGATGCCATAGGACATCAAGTGGTTGACTTGATCGTGAGATCCTATTGGATAAAATTAGAATACTATTCTTAAATGTCCCTAGTCAAGTATTATTGTTAATTAGGACAACAATAATGTATTGAGACTGGTGTGTGCATAGACTGATGACCACATCTCACGGGTCATGGATATGAGATATCAAGTCTTCACATGGGTACATATTAGAGTAATGACGTACTGGACTGACCCACCATGAGAACGCTACATGGATCGTTACATGAGTATCATAAGCGATTCTCATAATGATATGATCCAAGTTGGATGCATATTATTTTTATGGATCGTTCTTGAGTTGATTTCGTGTTTTAAACAATTAAACAATGAAAGGATGAATAGTAATATAAATAGTGCATGAATAGTACTGTGAACAGTGTCGTGAACAGTGCGTGAACAGTACCGTAAATAGTAAAAGATAGAAAAAGAAAGGGAATAGAAGGAAGAAGATGTCACACTCTTAGAGAGTGATAAGTCAAGCGAAGATTCGCCACAAAGGTAAGGAAACCTATGATAAGAACCAAGATGGCTCTACCAAGAACCCAAGAGAACTAAGCTCTCAAAACTCACAAAGGAGTGCAATATTATTCTCTAAGTCAAAAAGTGTCAAATACAGTAAACACAAGCCTATTTATAGGCATTAGGTATGCAGCTAGGTCTAGCTAAAGGAGACAGTAAGCTAGCACATTTTTAAACCTAATCCTAGTGCAAATATGGCCTAGGCCCAATTGGAAACCCTAGCTCTATTATGTGCAAGTTAAGCCCAATCAATAGGCCCTTATTACAAAATTAACCCAAAAAGAAAATAAGAACCAAAATTGAGAAAATTAAAATGTTTAAATATATAATTAAATAAAATTGACTAAGAAGAAATCATGCCCCCACATTTGGGCCCTTCATCAACTTAGATCATTTGGACCATCTTGAGTGCTTCTTCTTCTAGAATGGGCTTCAGTGAAAGAAAGTGGTTGACTGCTTTGTCCAAATCATCCTTAGCCTTCTTAGCTCTTGACCTTGTCATTGGGCCTCCAAGTCCTCGCAGTGCTTCTTTAGGTATTGGGCCTATTGGGGTTCCACTTGAGCTTCCTTGGTCTCCATCATACCCTCCCCCTTCGAAAGAATTCGTCCTCGAATTTAATCCTTCATCACCTACATTAAAAGGACTTAAGTCAGACACATTAAATGTTGCACTAACCCCATACTTACCTGGTAGGTCAACTTTGTAGGCATTGTCATTGATTCTTTCTAAGATTTGGAAAAGTCTATCTCCTCTAGGTAAGAGCTTAGATTTCTTTTGCAAAGGAAACCTTTCTTTTCGCATGTGCACCCACACCCAATCTCCTGGTTCAAAAACAACTTGTCTTCTTCCATTATTTGCTTGCTTAGCATATTGCTCCATCTTCCTTTCAATTTGAGTCTTGACTTGTTCATGGAGCTTCCTCACATATTCAGCTTTTGCCTGTCCATCCCTATGAATTACAGAAGAAACATTAGGTAGAGGCAGTAAATCAAGGGGGGTGAGGGGATTAAAACTATATACAATCTCAAAAGGAGAAAAACTAGTAGTAGCATGCACAGCCCTATTATAAGCAAATTCAACAAGAGGTAAGCATTCTTCTCAGGTTTTGATGTTCCTCTTGATGATTAATCACAGCAAGGTCGATAGGGTCCTATTCACCACCTCAGTTTGCCCATCGATTTATGGGTGGCAAGTGGTAGAGAATAGTAGTTTAGTCCAAAGCTTGTTCCAAAGGGTCCTCCAAAAATGGCTTAAGAATTTTGAGTCCCTATCTGAGACTATGTTTTTGGGCATTCCATGAAGTCTCACCACTTCTTTAAAGAACAAGTCCACCACATGAATGGCGTCATCCACCTTATGGCAAGGGATGAAGTGGGCCATCTTGGAGAATCTGTCCACCACCACAAAAATGGAGTCTCTTCCTTTTTTTGAGCGGGGCAAACCTAACATAAAATCCATAGACAAGTCAGTCCAAGGGGAATCAGGAATAGGTAGAGGGTATAGAGTCCATGAGGCATTACCTTTGATTTGGATTTTTTACAAACAATGCACCTATCACATATTTTATGCACATCATGCTTCATGTCAGGCCAATAAAAATGCTCCTGCAACACATGTAAAGTCTTTTGGATCCCAAAGTGACCCATTAATCCCCCCTCATGAGCTTCCCTAAGCAATAATTCACGCAAAGAGCTCTTAGGCATACACAAATGTTTTTCTTTGAATAAATACCTATCTTGCCTTAAGAACCCCTGATGCGCCCCTTTGTCACATGCAGCATACATCTTGGAGAAATCATCATCATGAGCATACAACTCTTTTATGTGTTCAAAACCAAGCATTTTTGTTTCAAGAGTAGCTAATAAGGTATACCTCCTGGAAAGCGCATCAGCTACTATGTTTACCTTCCCTTGCTTGTGTTTGATCACATAGAGAAATTGTTCAAGGTATTCCACCCACTTGGCATGCCTCTTATTAAGCTTACCTTGCCCTTTTAAATATTTTAGTGACTCACGATCACTGTGAATTACAAACTCTTTTGGCAAAAGATAGTGCTGCCAAGTGTGTAAAGCCCTTATAAGTGCATACAATTCTTTATCATAGGTGGAGTAATTTAAAACAGCTCTATGTAATTTCTCACTAAAGTATGCAATGGGGTGACCCTCTTGTAATAAAACAGCCCCAATCCTAATATTTGATGCATCACACTCAAGTTCAAAAGACTTAGAAAAATTAAGCAATGCAAGTATGGGTGCATGAGTGAGCCTATCTTTGAGTGTGTTGAAACTTGTCTCTTGATCCTCCCCCCACCTAAAACTCATTTTTTTCTTAACAACTTCATTTAAAGGGGCAGCTATGGTGCTGAAATCTTTTATAAACCTTCTATAGAAGCAGGCTAACCCATGAAAGCTTCTTACCTCACTCACAGACTTAGGGGTAGGCCACTCCCTAATAGCTTTTATCTTTTCTTCATCTACTTGCACTCCCTTAGCACTCACAACAAAGCCTAGGAACACTACATGGTCGGTGCAAAAGACACACTTCTCTAAATTAGCATACAACTTTTCTTTTCTAAGCACACTCATCACAGCCTTAAGGTGTTCTAGGTGCTCTTCTAAGGTTATGCTATAGATCAGGATGTCATCAAAGTATACTACTACAAACTTGCCTAGAAACTCTCTCAACACATGGTTCATCAACCTCATAAAGGTGCTAGGCGCATTTGTAAGCCCAAAAGGCATCACCAACCACTCATACAATCCATGCTTAGTCTTAAAGGCTGTCTTCCACTCATCCCCTTCCCTTATCCTAATTTGATGGTACCCACTTTTTAAATCCACTTTAGAAAAGTAACATGCACCATGCAATTCATCAAGCAAATCATCTAGCTTAGGGATGGGATGCCTATATTTTACAGTTATATTATTTACAGCCCTACAATCAGTATACATTCTCTAAGTGTCGTCCTTTTTGGGGACAAGTATGACAGGCACGGCACAAGGACTTACACTTTCCCTCACCCATCCTTTTTGCATTAAATCCTCCACTTGTTTTTGAATTTCCTTAGTTTCCTCAGGATTTGTCCTATAGGCAGGCCTATTGGGCAAAGAGGCTCCCGGGATAAAGTCTATTTGATGTTCAATCCCCCTCAAGGGTGGTAGTCTGGGAGGGACACTCTTTGGAAAGACATCTTCAAAGTCCTGCAAAAGAGAATCAACTTCACTAGGTAGAGGATTAGAGTTACAATTTAAGTACAAGTCCTTGTATACGCAAATGTACATCTCTTGCTTTGCAAAGCAAGCCCTCTTAATCTCACTCTCCCTAGCAATTAAACATTCATTTTTTTTCTCATTTACAAGTTCTTGGTCCCTATTCTTCGCTTCCCCCTTTGATTTTATTTTTATGTCTTTATTCTCTTGCTCCTTTCTTAGCTTCAAGGCCACTTGGTCTTCACAAACCTGTTTGGGAGTAAGGGGTACAAGGGTTACCTTTAAGGAATTATGAACAAATGAGTACTTGTTAGTGAAACCATCAAGAATAGCATGCTTATCAAATTGCCAAGGCCTTCCAAGCAAAATATGGCCGGCCTCCATAGGAACAACATCACACGAAATATCATCTTTATACTTACCAATTGACAAACTTACCATCACTTGTTGATTCACTATCAATTCACCATTCTCACTTAGCCATTGAAACTTGTATGGTCGGGGGTGAGGAGTAGTTTTAAGGTCAAGTTTTCTTACCAAGCGAGTGCTTGCCACATTGGTGCAACTTCCCCCATCAATAATCAAAGAGCACACCTTCCCTTGAATGAGGCATCTTGCATGGAAAATGTTCTCTCCTTGGCCTTCATCCTTCTCTATAGCTTGATTTCCCAACAATCTTCTTACCAACAATAAGTCTCCTTCTTGTGGAATAACCTCACAATCACTTTCCTCCTCACTTGATGAAATAGAAGAAGATTCACTAGTGATGCTCCCATTGTCCCTTATCACCATTATTTTCTTATTTGGGCATTGAGAAGCTATGTGTCCCCTTCCCAAACACTTGAAGCATTTAATGTCCTTATTTTTAGAAGTAGAAGATGAAGTGGAAGTAGTAGGCAAGGTGGCCTTAAGGGCAGCCACGGGTTCCTTTGGACTGGAAGAAGATCCCTCCTTCTTTTACTTGTCCTTTCAACTTGTTGTGTTGAAGTTGGAAGAAACCTTCTTCAAAGTACCCTTCCTCTTGAGTTGTTGCTCCACCTTTATGACTTGATGCACTAAGTCTTCAAGCTCAACATAATGTTGCAACTCCACAATATCACTAATGTCTCGGTTGAGACCATGAAGAAACCGAGCCATGGTTGCCTCCCTTTCTTCAACAATGTTAGCTCTTATCAAGGCAACCTCCATCTCTTTGAAGTACTCATCCACACTCCTACTCCCTTGAGAGAGCCTTTGTAACTTATTATGTAACTCCCTATGATAATAAGACGGTACGAACCTCCTCCTCATCAAAGTCTTCATTTCATCCCAAGTAATGATAGGATGCTATCTATATCTTGCCCTTTCTTTTTGAGCTTGATCCCACCAAATTAATGCATAATCTGTGAACTCAAATGCAGCCACCTTCACTTTCTTCTCTTCATTGTAGTCATGGCATGAGAAGATTTGCTCAATTTTCATCTTCCACTCAAGATATGCTTCCGGATCATTCCTCCCTTGGAAGGAAGGTATTTTGATATTCACACCCCCAAGCCTCTCATTTTCTCTATCTCTCCTCTCATTTTCTCTATCTCTCCTCTCATTTTCTCTATCTCTTGTCTCATGTCTCATGTCTCCTTCTTCCTCCTTGCCTCCTATCATCTCTCCTTTCTCTTTCGGATTCATGGGATTCTTCATCATGGTTAGAAGTTCTATCTCTCTCTAACCTATCAATCCTCTCATGGATTTCATCACTTTGTCTTTGAAGAAGCCTTTCCAAATGTCTTGTTAGGGCTTGCATTTGTAATGTCATTATGGCTGTCCTTGGGGAAGGAGGGGGACTTCCACTTGGGTCTCCTTCCTTAGACATTGTACAAAATCAATAAGTTAGTGAATACAATAAAACAAGGTCCTCACTCACTCTTCTCACGTGTATACACTCTTAGATTGATTCCACTCGTGTTTCACACAATTAGGCTTTTGTTTAATGAAAACACTCTTGTCTTTTACCACTCAAGTTTTTTTTTCAAGTTCTTAAATGAACCCTCTTGCATTTCAATTACCAAAAGCTCTTACAAAGATAGCGGTCCTCACAAGAGTAAGCACTCAGAAGTTGAAGAAAGGATGAAACTCTAGACAAAACTCAAAGGAATTTAAAAGACAAGCAAGAAAAGCTAATTAAAAAGAAAGGTAGAACTCAAAAGAAATAAGAAGAAAAAGAAATACGCAAGGTATATAGAATAGCACCGCTTACTGAAATTCACAAGGCATTCAAACTTAATCTTGCTTAGTGCAATGGCAGTCTTTTTTTTTCTTTTTTTTTCTTTTTTTAATACTATTTTTCACACCCTTATTCTCTTTTTGCACTTAAAAAAAATTGATTCTTGCAATTTTAGTTCCAAATGTTATGCCCAATTGTGTATTTAGGAGTTTCCTTTCAAGTTAAGGTGCTATAAAACATATAATAGCAATGAATATAGAGTTAATAAGATCAAAGCTGTAAATATTGCGTAGAAATTAAAGACTAAAAATTAAAGGCAGAAAATAAAAGGACTGTAATTTAAATGATAAAAAGTAAAGAACGGAAAGTAAAGAATATTGCCAATTCTTAGAAATGGCAAAGATCAATGATGATCAGGATTGTGTATAATTATGATATTCAAGCAATGGTGCTTGATGTTTGGAAAGCAAAAAAGAACAAGTACAAAAAACAAAACAAGAACTCTATCAACTCTAGAATCCGGGCTCTAGATACCACATGATATGATCCAAGTTGGATGCATATTATTTTTACGAATCGTTCTTGAGTTGATTTCGTGTTTTAAAGAATTAAACAATGAAAGGATGAATAGTAATATGAATAGTGCATGAACAGTACGATGAACAGTACGTGAACAGTATCGTGAACAGTACGTGAACAATACCATGAATAGTAAAAGATGAAAAAAGAAAAGGAATGGAAGGAAGAAGACGCCACACTCTTGGAGAGTGATAAGTCAAGCGAAGATTCGCCACAAAGGTAAGGAAACCTTTGATAAGAACTAAGATGGCTCTACCAAGAACCCAAGAGAACTAAGCTCTCAAAACTCACAAAGGAGTGCAATATTATTCTCTAATTCAAAAAGTGTCAAATACAGTAAACACAAGCCTATTTATAGGCATTAGGTATGCAGCTAGGTCTAGCTAAAGGAGGCAGCAAGCTAGCACATTTTTAAACCTAATCCTAGTGTAAATGTGGCCTAGGCCCAATTGGAAACCCTAGCTCTATTATGCGCAAGTTAAGCCCAATCAATAGGCCCTTATTACAAAATTAACCCAAAAAGAAAATAAGAACCAAAATTGAGAAAATTAAAAGGTTTAAATACATAATTAAATAAAATTGACTAAGAAGAAATCATGCCCCCACATTTGGGCCCTTCATCAGCTTGAATCATTTGGACCATCTTGAGTGCTTCTTCTTCTAGAATGGGCTTCAGTGAAAGAAAGTGGTTGAATGCTTTGTCCAAATCATCCTTAGTCTTCTTAGCTCTTGACCTTGTCATTGGGCCTCCAAGTCCTCGCACTGCTTCTTTGGGCATTGGGCCCATTGGGGTTCCACTTGAGCTTCCTTGGTCTCCATCACATAGTAATAATGGTGTCTGTGGTCCTTTGACCTGAAATCACTACAATTCCTACATGAGGAGTTGTGTGTTTTAATGCCATCAAATGTCATCTGTAACAAGGTGATTATAAAGTTAGTTATTGGACATAGTGTGAATCATGCAGAGGGATGTGAGTGACTTAGATGAGATTTGTCACTCCTACATAATAGGAGCGATATCTTCGGGCCCCCTGATTGAGTGAGACTGCGAAATGCATGGCTATCCTCAAATGAGTCAATATGAGATATTGATTTCATTTGTTGTTACAAAGTTTACTCAAGTATCAAGAAACGAAAGATTGGACTATACAAGGGTGACGCATTTCATGCCTTATGTTCATTCTAGATATCTTGACAAAGGGACTAAACGACACGAAAACATTGGTCACAGAAAGGTTATGTCAAATCACTGACATTCTCATTACTTGAGTAGCAGCGATGTATTGCTAGATACCGCTCACTGCTTGTAATATTAAAATGAGATTTTAATATTACTACTAACGTAATGAGAACCTGCAGGGTCACACACATAGAGCAGACTAAAATTAGAGTAATAGATCCAAGTTAGACTCGATTCAAATATGGGCCAGACTCATAACAGATGAGTCTAGGGTTACATAACTTACCTTGCTGCTGCTCACACTCATTTAAGGCAGTCACTATTATAAATAGTACTGCTAAGGGGGCTGCTAAGACACACATTACAGAACCCTAGACCTACAGAAAAGTGAGTGAGTGAGTGATAAGTTTCTTCTCTTCTCTTCACAGCTAGCACTATGTGTGAGACGTGAGGCTCCCTTTTGCGAACGTTGGACGTTCATGAGTCTATTCGTGTGGATACCGTAGAGACATCATCGATGTTATGGTGTTGGTGATTCATGTCACTTCCTTTGATCACGCTTCAATAGGTAAACAATTTTAAAACTCGGATTATGACTTTTTCGCATGGATCCTTGGTGGGAATCATGTTTTTTTGCTGCATGATGTATCCACAATTCCCAACATATTCACCATACTATGCACTATAGGTAACACAAGGTTTAAGAGGGCAATACTAGATTTAGGTGCATCCATAAATGTCATGCCTTATTCCATTTATGCATCTTTATGTCTAGGTCCTTTAGAGTTAACTGGTGTTACTATTCAATTGGCTGATAGATCTAACGCATACCCAAAGGGTGTTGTTGAGGATGTGTTGGTGCAGGTGAATGAATTAGTATTTCTGGTAGATTTCTATGTACTGGGCATGGAGGAGGATAAATCCCCCAATTCTGCTCCTATTTTGTTGGGGAGACCATTCTTGAAAACTGCATAGACAAAAATTGATATGCACTCAGGGACATTGACCATGGAATTTGATGGGGGGTTGATCAGATTCAATATTTTTGAGGCTATGCGATACCCGAGTGATGTGCACTCTGCCTGTTTGATTAATTCTTTTGATGCTTTTGATTCCTTAATTTCTATAACTTTTGAGTCTAATTATTTTAATGCTCTTAATACAATATTGACTCACAGCTTATATTTATAAGAAGAAAAGAATGATGATGAAGGAGAGCCATGGAGTGAGGACATTCATAATATAGTAACAGTGTTGCATGAGCTCTCCTCCACTTTAGAAGGACAAAGAATGCTGCTTTACCAATCCAGACTCAATATGTTTCCAGGTAAACTATGTTCTAAATGGATAGGACCATTTGTGGTGACAGATGTTTTTCCTTCAAGTGCAGTGAAGATCATGAATGAGGCGTCTGCAAAATATTCAAGGTCTATGGACACTGTCTCAAGCCTTACCATAAGCTTCTGGACAGTGCAGAAGTGGAAGAGATTACTCTTCTCCATCCACATTATGAAGAACACTAAGGAGTGTCATAATGTCAGGCTAAGGACAATAAACCAAACTCTAAATGGGAGGTAACCCATCATAAAAAAAATTAGATTTTTTTTCTTTATCCCTTTTTATTTTATGTTTCTTTATTGTTTTCTAGATGAATTTCTTGAATAATTGTCCATAAATCTTTAGAAATCCTTGTGTTTTGTCCATAATTGTCCATAAAGCTAGCTTTGTGCTTGGATGCATCATTTAATTATTTGATGAATGTATGGAGCCTTTATAAGAATTTAGGTGGATAAGAAACTTTGAAAGTTGGTCATTCTGTGGGGTGTTAGTGTGGTTTTCTGGGTTACCAAGTCAGTGGAAAACATAGGAGAGGGTGTGTTTCAGGACACACCCCATGTCCTCAACCATCTGCAACCCCTAATGCTCACCGAGAATTACAGAGGGGCTTGCCATCTAACACGGCCCATGTCCCCATGATAGAAGCCTCTATCTTTCACAGAGAGGAACACGGGGTGGGCCGAGTCATTTGACACGGCCCGTGTTTTCGTGGAAAAAGGGGGCATGTCTCTTCCAGAGACAAACACTGGGTGGGCCGTGTCAAATGACACGACCCATATCTGTGTGCTAGCAGCCCTATCTCTTACAGAAAAGTACACTGGGGGTCGTGTCATATGACACAGCCTGTGTTGACACACCAAAAGGTAAAACCCTCATTTAAGGTTTGTTTTCCCCAATTTTACCTTACAATTCTTCCTCCCCCTCCCCCGTCTTGATGTATTCCCCTTGCATTTTGGGCCTTTGTTATTTTGGGATTCTGATTTTATTTTATATGAATATTTTGGCATTGTATTGGATCCTTGTTTAGACTACGGATTGATTAATGGTTATGGATCTGATTTCTTACTGTTTTTGCTATGCACTGGTGATTTTCTCTGATTTATTTGTGTGTATGCATTGACATTAGGGACAATGTCTAGTTTAAGTGTGTGGGGGTCATGTTCTTAATTACATATCTAGTGAATATTGTTCCAATGGGTTTTTAAAGTGATTTGAATGGTGAATAAATGATCAAAAATTTTTTTGATCTAATTTGATAAGTTTTTAAGCATGAAGGAATGGATTTTCTTGAATCCAAATTTGTTGAGTATGGTTTTGAAAAATTGAAGAGTTAATTCAAAAGTGATAAGTTGAGACCTAAGTGAGATTTTGGGCCTTGATGTGAATGGCTAATTTTAGGTCATTTTGGTTCTTTGTTGTGTGGTTCCACTCATGATTATGTATTTTTCAAAACTTGTCTTGACTCTCTTTTAAGCTGCAAATGATCACTGCACACATTTGAAATGAAAAAGGCATTTCTTTCAAATAGCTGCTGGCTAAATAGCCATCTTTGTATTTTTATCTGTTGTTCACCCCCTTTGAGCCTAATTGACTTTTTCTTTCTTTAAAGCTCAATATGAACCTAAAGGCAAAAAAAAAACCATTATGCTACCCTACTTTAGGGAGTAGAAGAGCTTAATGATTGTGTTAAGAATTGATCTTGAATAAGTGTGGGGGATTCAACAATATATTTGCCTAGCTATGCATGCATATAAAAAAATAAATATTAGCAAAAAAAAAAAGTTGCATGGATGTGATAAAAAAAAGAGCTCAAAAGTGAGAAAGAAAGAAATGAAGAAGAAAAGGAAAATTTTGACTGTTGTATGGAGAAAGGGCAAGAAAAAAAGAAAAGATGCAAAAAGAAAATTGAGGTTGAAGAGTGCTTGGGTGACTTTTATTGTAATGATTGAATATATTCTCATTTGCTCTTCTAATTCCTATGGTTTAGCTTTGTTTATCTTTGATGTATCCTTCCTTGACCCTGACATCATTACAACTTAAATAAAGACCTTTTGATCTTTGTGTGCATGTGGCTTAAGTGATAGAGAAGTAGAGGCTTGCCAAGCTTATGATAGGGCATGATTTCATAAGTAGGTTGAGAGTAAATATAAGCCCAAGACATTTGAGTAGAAAAGTATACCAGTGAGGACTTATCCTATTGATTTATCCCTGATATTTGATTAACTTTATTTGCTGATTTGGATTGTTGAGGGAGGAAATTCCTAATTGCTTAGACTCCTTGGAAAGACTAAGAGGTGTTAGTCTTTACTCATTATTCTGCACTTTCGTTGCCTGTTAAGACACATCTGCTTGATTATATATTTTTTCCTAGGAGAGCAAAAGGCAAAGTGTGGGGGTATTTGATCTGTTGATTATTTCTATATCTTGAATACCCCGTCTTTGATCTAATTGGACTTCGTATATGCTTAATTGTTAACTTTTAGTAGAGTTTCTAGATATGAAGCCTAATCAAAGTCTTATTGTGAAACTTTGCTTAAGTATGTTTGTAAGCACTCATAATTGCGTTATGTTTTTCAGAGATCTTTGAGTGTCTCAGTCCATTGGATTCAAACCAAGCTCAGTATTCACTTGAGGAAAGAGCTAAGGAGTTAAGGAGATCAATATCTCCCCTTAGAAGCAAAGAGAGAAAATTATATATGAAGAATCATGATGAACATGAAGGAACTAAGTGACACGGCCCATATCATCAGACACCAGGGGGTCGTGTTCTTCTCTGGCATCATAAATTGAGATCAGTTCTGAATTTACCCTAAGACACAGCTCGTGTCTTAAGACACAGGGTAGGCCGTGTTTATCTCTAATTTTCAATTCTGTGGCATTTCAACTGGCAGACTCAGACACGGGGTGGGTCGTGTCATATGACACGGCCAGTGTCTGCGAATCAGGGAATCAGTTTCAAATTTTAATAAAGAATTAGGTCTCCAAAGGTTTATATAAGGGTGTTTAGGGTTCCAAAAAGGACATCTCTAGACTACAAGCTGCTGAAGAATTGGGAGAGAAAGGTTGAATCAAAGATTGAAGATTCGGGTTCAAATTATTGGAGATCAACCAATCGTGATCATTAGAAATCAGTTTGATATTCAATTTTTCTTCTACACTTGTGTTCTTGATGATGACTTTCTATAGCTTTTCTTTTGATTTTGAATTTGTCATGTGTGGCTAAGTTCTTATTTGGTTAAGGGAAGATGAAACCCTAGTTTTGATTATATGAATCCTTCATATTCTTTTATTTTTAATACAGTTATGTTTTTATTCATATATTTCTGTTCTTAATTCAGTATAAAGGTTTTTATACTCTTTGCTATTTTCAAAAGTGGTAAAACTATGATTGCTATACGCGGTTGCGGTGGTAGGACTGGTGAGACATATTATCTAAGTAATTCAACCCCGGTGTGTGATTGGATCTTAGTATGATTGGTTTTCTAAATCTTAATGCTATCATTAGGAGGATATAAGAGCGATTGCTTTATAGCTAACTAGTGATTAGGGATTAATTTGAACGGTTGCTAAATTAACCAAAACTTAAGGAAAACAGAGAATTAATCTCACTATCACATAAGAACATAATTGACTATGTTGATATAAAGGATATGTAGGTTAGCATTATCATATAAATCTAGTGGTGGATTCCATCTCTTAACTAATGTCTTTAAATTGGTAAATCAAATCGTGTTTACTGTTGTTACTTTAGATTCAATTTTTGTTCTTAGTTTTAATAAACAAAACCCTTTTTTTACTGTTTATTGTTCATCAGAGTTTAAATTTGGAATTAATTAATAGTGTTAATTGAATCTGTTCTCTGTGGATTAACCCTTACTAACTACAACTGGTTATAAGGTTTTTATGTTTTTGGTGGAACTTAACAACTATTTTTAATCATAATTCGTAGCACACCACATAGCTATACAGCCACGCAGGAACTCTTTGTGCATCACTTCCCTCCACCACCACCAGAAAAATAGCTTAGGATCCCTAGTTTTAGGATCTCTATTTTTTGATGTATATGTTGTTTTGTTTGATCAATATCAAATGTAATTGGCTAGCACAATGAATGAATGAATTTTTTGCCTTTAATCTAATATTGCATCTTGAATTTTATTAAACATTGCTATTGTGACTTCTTGTTTGAATGCTTATTTAGTTATAGGTTTGACACAAAGTTTGGCCTTGTTCTTAACTGATCAATTTGCTGCCTTAAAAAAAATATGTATATTATATTGCTTAAACTCTACGCTTTATCTTGCCCTATCTTTTTTATCACAAAAAGGGGATAAAAAGATTGATGAGTTCTTTGTTTGAGAAAAGACAAGTAAAACTAAAATGGTTTTTGGGATTCCAAGAGTAAGGGAGACTTGAGCATTTCTCTTATATAAATCACCTCTTACAATAAAAAGGGGGAGTAAGTCTCTCCAATGACTTTGTGGATTCCAATTTATTCAAACTGACTCTTTTCTCAATGTTTGTTTATCATCATAAAAAAGGGGAAGAATGTAATTGGCTATTAGCCATTGAAGAATTATTTTGATGATAACAAACTTGAAGATGATGGCAATATTAAGTCCAAGACCTTCAAGAATAACTTTAGGACTTAGATCTTAATGTAAAGGTAAAAAGGAGTTCACACTTAAGTTCTAAATTTGCTTATCAAAGAACCCAAATAGCACACATGATTTCAATGTTTCAATATGGTTTTTGATTTCCTATGAAACAGTATTTAACTGCTTAAAAGCTTGTTGGATCTTTAGGAAACAATTGGCAAGTTTTAAAAGATGTTTAAAAATGATTTCAAATAGGTTTATTCGAATAATGGTTATCTTATTCAAATAACAAAAGCCAGTGAGCTAATTTTTCCTTCTGATCAAGCTTTATTCAAATAACACAGGGTGTTATTTGAATAACAGGTTAAAAACAGTTTATGTGCCTTCAGAGTTGTTGAGCATTAATTCGAGTTATCATAGTCATCTTCATTAAATCTCTATTTTGAGCTTGAAGTGTGATCAATCTTGATACCTATTGAGTTTCAATTTGCATATATGCTCTTTGATTGACCTAAATTCATTTCAATCTATTTGTAAACACTTTGAGACGGTGGAGAATCCCTTGAGAGACTTAGATGCTTCTACACAAGAGGTGGATGATCCTTGAGGTGTAGGAAGAACTCAACTATTGTAAATGGTTTGTCAAACATCTTGTGAAGCTTGATTATAGTGGAAACTCCTGTGTGGATAATCCTAAGGATTGGACGTAGATCACAAGGGTGATTAAACCAATATAAATCTCTGTGTGTAAATTTTTTCAACTCTTATCTCTTTGTATTCAAGCTTATTTATTGTTTTTGCATATTTGCTACTTGTTCTTCTACTCATTCATTCTACATAAGCTTGTGTATTATTATAAATCCATTTAACTCAAAGAAAATAGCTTCAAAGAAATTTAAATGGGGCTTGTTTGTGAAAAGTTTTAAAATACTCAATTCACCCCCCGTCGAGTCTTGAAGCCACTTGGTAACAACAAAGGTATGCATCTAATTCCAAACATTCTACCCACCTTGTGCACAGTCTAATTTGAGTGTTAAAATACTTTTTGCAGGTACTCACCTCTTGCACCACTGTCCTAACTGCTATCCATCAGAGGAAAACATTTACATCAACCTTATTCAGGTGATTTTCTAAAACCTGTTCAGAATATAACCAAATAATAGAGTGACATATTTTATTTTATTTTGTTCTTTACCTGTTTATTCCATTCTATCATAAGTTATTCACTTCCACCTTTATTGAAAATCCCAAATATATCCTAACATATACATTGACTTGTATTTATAAAATAAAAATAAAAATAAAAATTCCGTGTGCTTATGCTTTCAAACTTGAATACTTAAAAAGTAAGACATGCACAATAGAAATGGTTTCGTGAGTCTCACAAATTGGGAGAAGAGCTAGGTCGACTCCTCCTTCCCCATTTTCTAAATAAAGTTTTAGCTATCATATGCCTATGTTCAAATAATAATAATAATAATAATACTTAAAAGTAGGGAATACACTTTCTTAATCATCAATTTTGAAATATCTTGGACCAGACTCTTTTATAGTGAACTTACATGTAAAACGATTAAGTAAAAATTTAAAATTAGTAATTCATAACGAAAGTGAATGAACATTACTTGAAATATTAAGGGTTCAAAATCTAATGTCACTAATTTGAAAAAAAATTTATCTAACCACCACCCATAACTTGAAATTGCAAGAACAATTACTTGTAACAAAAAGATTAACAAATAAAGATATATATAACCATAAATTATTTAATCAATTAAGATTGCGATGCACTTTATATTAAATTAAAAAGATATAAATCATTAATTGCTCACTTTTACAGATATTGTTATAGTCAAATTCCTTTAATTTTACAATACATTAATGAATGATATTGTAAACAAATTTTACCGTAAATGAAAATTGAGTCCATTATTTTTCTTTTCTTTAAGTTAATGAAAGGTATCATCTCATCTTTTTGTATTATACTTAATACTCATTCTTTTATTTCCTTTTTTTTTTCGGGATTTCACATATGCATAGGTATTAATAAACAAAACTCTGGCCCAATCTATCATATATATTATCAAGGAAAACGATTGTTACACATAATCTTTTTACACTTTTTGATTACATTTATTTCATTAAGAGAAAAGAAAGAGAAAGAATGTGTTTTGGGAATTTTTTTTGTTTTATTATAAAAAATAGTGTAAAAATAGTGTAATAAATTATGTGTAAATAATATCACTCTATCATTAAACGTACATTTAGAGCATTAATTTTGAGAAAAAAAATAGCTTAAGAAAATTTTTACTATTTAATTAGGCGAACTGTATTTTTAGAAGAAGACAAAAATTTGAATTCTAAAAACACTACTTATAGTAAGTAGTATCTAACTGTATCAGGTTATGTCCGAAAAACGAATAATAATCATCTTACTTTAAATAATATTTATATATTTTTTAATATTATATAAAAATTAGTTAATGAAATATGAATTATTAGTTAATGAGTATATATAAATATGTAACTCTCTCGGTTTGACTCTGTTAACTAATTTATATACATCATTAACTATGTTTACATCATTAACTATGTTTTTGTTTTTTATTAATCAATTTTTTACATACTCATTAACTAATTATTATATGTCATTAACCACTTAATTTATACTTTATTAATCAACTTTATATAATGTGAAAAAGTAGGAATGTTAAAAATAAGTAAGATTATTGGGATTACCAAAAAAATTAATCTCATACTTAAAGAATACAAGAATAATTAATAAAAAAGAAAAAATGCATTTTATATAAAATTAATTGTTGAGATTTGACATTCACTTGTGTGACTAATTGTAGGACAACTCTTTTGAAATGACTGTTACGACTTATGAGTTTTTTTTAAAAAAAAATTTGTTATGAGCATGAATCTATTGAGAAACTGTGAGAACTGAGAAGTTCAACCATTATAAACTCTTTATACTTTACGTAAAAAAATAAGAAAAATATTAGATAATTAAAATTAGTTAACATTGTTATTGAGTCTTAGGTGGATGGGGTTCTTACTTACTTTAACTTATTGAATAATCATAATTAAATTTTGACAAAGTTTCACTTAATTTTTTCAACAATTTTTTGTTATGTAATATTACTTAAAAATTAAAAGCCTATTGGATTTAGAGCTATGAAAATATTTTATATATAAAATTATAATACATTGATGTTGTTCTAGGGTTGTCTTAGTATTTACTTTCCCTTCTAAACTGAAAGTATTTAAGGTATTTTATATTTAGATATTTTTAATTAATTAATTTAAAACTTGTAACAATATTAAGTGTTTTAAATTTTTTAAGCAACTATCTTAATTATCTTTGATTTTTTTCAAACCTTACAATTCCTATACAATTGTCTTAATTGTATTTCTATTATAATTTTCACTCACTTAATATTTAAGGGCTAATTTAGATAATATTATAAAAAAGAATTTTTTGGTTTTTATTTATTTATTTATTTGAAGATTAAATTTAACAAAACTAAAATAATGTACAAGAAGTTTGATAATGAAATTCGATAGTTCCTTCATCTAAATACTATACCAACAAACCTTGACATAATTAGCAAGGTAATCAGCCACCATATTTTTTTATCTTTTATATATAAAAAAAAGAAGTATTCTAGTGTTATCCTAAATTGCTCTAGGGTTTTACTTTTCCTCCTAAACTAAGGATAGTTTAGGCATTTTATATTATGGTGCTTTTAGTTACTAAAACAAAATAATGCTTTTGGATTTTACTTTTCCTCCTAAATTGAGGATATTTTAACCACATCATTTACATTTACTCTATTGCTTTGAATTAAATTTTCACTTAATTGGTCATTAATTCTTTACAATTCCTATTCCACAAACATTAATTTTTTCAATGATTTTAATTGACTCTCAATTCTCATTTGAACATCGTCTTTCTTCATTTTATCATATGAATAACACCTGTTTATTTCATTAATAACCCTCCCTTCAACTTTCCTCTCGCTCTCTCCATGTCTTCGACATAGAGTAGACGAATTTGAAGAATCAAAGACGCAGAGCAAGAATTCACTTTAAAAAATTTTTGCTCTGCGTTTGGGTAGACGACTTTGTCAATTCTTGCTTTGGTTCCCAACGTTTCTCTCATGCTTTCATCTCTTCAATTCTTTTTGGTAGAACCCATACTGTCATCGATTTTTCTTTTTCTCATTCAATTATTGATGCAATGTTACAACAATTGCCCCCTCTCTTCGTCTCGGTATAAAATGCATCTCTTCATTTTGTTGTATTTAGTTGGTATGTGATGAATAATTTTGAGAAAAGGATTTGCATGTTAGATTTTGTTGATGCTTCCCATCTCTTGAGTTCTTTCTGTTAGAATCCTTACTGTTTTTTATTTTTAAATTTAATAATTATTTGAAGTTTCAAAGAGTTAGAAACATAAATAGAGAAAAAAACTAAAGAATATATATATATATATATATATATATATATATTATTATATATATATAATATTTTTCTGAACAAATTGTATACATGAGGGTTAATTTTTATTTATACAAGGAGATTGTTATACAGAAAAAAATAATAAAATACAATTATGTATGAAATCAATCAAATCAATCAAGTTAATCAATTAACCCTGGAATCAATCATCACAAATCAATCACGCTAATATTTCCTCACAAATTCAAGTGAATATAGAGGGAACCAACTTGAGTTGGGAAACCAGAATGCGGAATCAGCCAAGATGATGAGCTTTAATGAACAGGTCAGCTGGCTAGTCAAGAGTTTCAATGAAAATGAGATGAAGTGTGCCACAAAAAATGTGTTAACAAATAAAGTGACAATCGATCTCAATGTACTTGGTACGCTCATAAAAACATCATTATGAGTAATTTGAATAGCACTCCTATTATCACAACAGAGAACAGTGGAAGAGGATTGAGAGAAACCCAAGTCATCAAGCAGCCAATGCAATCAAAGTATTTCAGAAGTGGTGTCAGCAATAGCCCGATACTCTGCTTCAGTACTGGAACATGCAATTAAAGCCTATTGTTCATGAAGGTAGGTGGGAAGGTAGGTGGATGCCTCTGGATATGACTGTTGTTCATGAAGGTAGGTGGGAAGGTTTCTTACCTGAGAAGGACATAAAGTAGTGTTAGATGCAAGATCAACGGTCAGAATAGTGTCAGCGGGATGAGTCAAAATCAGATGATGGTGAGAGCTCATTGGGAGAATCAAAAAAGGAACCTATAGGTGGGGAACCTGTCTCAAACACATATGAAGACTTTATATCAAAATAATTTGAAAAATATCAATAGATGGTTTAGTAAACAAGGGGGTAGAAGTGGGAGGAATGGACCTTAACTAAGACAATGAGGAGAACATAGTATCTTCCTAAAAGACAACATGATGAGAAATACAAATGTGTTGAGGACTAGATCACAACAGTGATAGCCCTTGTGTTTAGTACCATAACTAAGAAAGCAACAAGTTCAAGTTTAGTATGCTTATGAGGTTGAAGACGAACAAAATAGGCACACCCAAAAACTTTAAGAAAACTATAGTTTAGAGGCATGTGGTGAAGGCATTCATAAGGAAATACATTACCAAAAATAGAGGAAAGAAGATGATTGATAACATAGATAGCAGTAAGAGTAACTTCACCCTACATATGTTCGGGACAAGAAGAGGAAATGAGCATAGCTCGAATGGAGTCAAGAATGTGTTGATGTTTCTGCTCAATGGTGTGGTGTGGAATACGATTAAGAATTATATCAAAAACAGTTGCCAAGTTCCACCAAAAATATAAAAACATTGCAACCAGTTGTAGTAAGTAAGGGTTGATCCATAAAGAACTAATTCAAATTAATCCAATTCCTAAATTAAACTCTAATGAAGAATAAACAGTAAAAGTAAAAGGGGGTTTTGTTAATTAGAACTAACAAAAGAAATTAAACTTAAACCAAAACAGTAAGCACAAATTGAATTATCAAGTTAAAGATATTGGTTAAGAGATGGAATCCACCACTAGATTTATATGATTATACTAACTTACATACTCTTTATACCAACATGATCAATTATGTTCTTATGTGATTATGAGATAAATCCCTTTTTTTCCTTAAGTTTCGTTTAATTCAGCAACCGCTCAAATCAAACACTAACCATTAGTTATTTGTAAAGCAACCGCTCTTACACCTACCTAATGATTGCATTAAGAATTAGAAAACCAATCACACTAAGATCTAATCACACACCGGGATTAAATTACTTAGTTCATATGTTTCACTAGTTTTACCACCGTAACTGCACATAGCAATCCTAATTTTACCACTCTCGAAGTTTGGTAAAGAATATAAAAACCTTTATATTGATTTAAGATCAGAAACATATGAATAAAAACATAACTGTATTGATATAAAGGAATATGCAAGATTCACATAATCAAAACTAGAGTTTCATCTTCCCTTAACCAATCAAGAAGTTTAGCCACACATGGCAAAGTTAAAAACAAAAGAAGAATTAAAGAAAGACATTGTTCAGACCAAAAGAAGAAAAGAAAAACTAAAGATCAAACTAGTTTCCAAGGCTTGAGAATGATTGATCTTTGATCGCTCAAATCCGAGTCTCCAATCCTCAATCGAATCCCTCTCTTTCTTGGTCTTTATGTTTCCCTCAGTTTCCTTGACGACTCTCTCTGTCCAGATCTCCTTTAGGGGCTCTAAGCAATCCTATTTATAGGTTTGGATACCTAATTTAGCATTAAAATACGAATTTAAACTTCTGAGCCGATGACACGAGCCGTGTCATATAACACGGCCCAACCTGTGTCTGAATCTGGTGACAAAACTCCAATTATTTTCAAAGTCAGAGAAGAACACGGCCCAACTCGTGTCATATGACACAGGCCATGTTCTCGGTCAGGGCTGAAAACTAATTTTCCTCGTGAAGTCAGAGACGTACACGGCCTACCCCGTGTCATTTGACACGGGCCGTGTTGGTCACTTTCTTCAAATGCAACCTTGAATCTTCATAACTGCTCTTCTTCCTTTGCTTCTAAGGATAAAACAGATCTTCTTAAGCATTCATCTCTCTTCTTAAATGGTCATCAAGCTCGGTTCAAATGCTAATGAACTCAAACACTCAAAGATATCCTGAAAAGCATAATTCATTTATGAGTGTTTATAACTACATTTAAGCATAGTTTCACAATAAACATCCAAAGACAATTCTAAATCAGAAACTTAGCTAAATGCAACAATTGATCACATATAGAGTCCAATTGAATCAAACAAAAGGCATTTAAGCACTGAAATTATTAACAGATCAAATATCCCCATACTTAACCTTTTGCACTCCTGGGCAAAAACATAAAATCAAGCACATGCTTCCCAAAAAGTAGTAAAAGAACTAAACAATGTGCAAAGATCTATACATATTAGTCCTTTCAAGGAATCTAAGCAATCAGGAATTTTCTCTCTCAACAGTCCAAATCAACAAGTCAGGTCAATCCAATATCAGGGTTAAATCAACATGATAAATTCTCACTGTTATACTCTCTTTCACTCAAGTGTTTTGAGCTTGTATTTACTCTCAGCCAACTCATGAAAATATACCCTATCTTAGGCTTGACAAGCCTCTACTTCTCCACCACCTAAATCACATGCACACAAAGTTCGAAAGGTCTTTAATCAGGTTGTAATGGGGTCAAGGTAGGATATATCAAGGATAAACAAAGTTAGACCATCAGAAATAGAAGAGCAAAGGGGAATATAAAAATCAAACGCTTTTGCACAATTACCCCAGTACTTTTCAATCCATCTTCATCTTTTGCTTGACTTTCTCCATTCAACAACCAACTTTTCATTCTCTTTTTCATTTCTTTCTTTTCTCTTTTGAGAGCTTTTTTTTATTATCAAAAACTATATAATCACCCCCACACTTATTCAAACACAAATCCCAACATAATTATTAAGCCCTTCTACTCCCTAAGTTAGGGTAGCAATGGTTTTTCACTGTTAGGCTTGTATTGAGCCATAATAAAAAGAAAGGATATCATTCAGGCTCAAAGGGGTGAAATAATGGATCAAAATACAAGGATAGCTATTAGGCCAGTGGCTGAAAGAAAGAAATGTCTTTATCATCTCAAAAATGTGCAGCGATCATTTGCAATTTAAAAGAGAGTCAAACCAAATTCTAAAGAGCATATAATCACAAGTGGAATCACTCAACAAAGAGCAGAAATGACTTAAAATTAGTCATTCACATTAAGGCCCAAAAACTCACTAGGTCCCAATTTTATCATATGTTTGAATCAACCTTTTCAATTTTCAAAACCTCTCATGCGGGTTTAGAAGCAAGAAAGTTAGTTCCTTTAGGCTTAAAAACATATTAATAAAAATTAATCGCTTACTCATTGCTCAACATACTCTAAAAACCAGTTAGAAAGACATGCACTAGATATGCAATTAAGATCAGAATATGCAATTAAGGTCAAACCCAGACTTCCCCCCACACTTAAAATAGACAGTGTCCTCAATGTCAAAGCATACACAACAGATAAAAAGAACTCGAATAAACTAGCAAAGTATATGCAAAGAAAATGATTACTGGATTATGAAGCACAGTTAAATTCAAAATGGTAACCAATACAATATCCACTAATCCAGGTAAAATCAAGTACAATGTCTCAAAAGAAAACATAAATACATCAAGATGGGGGAGGGGGATAGGAGAAACGCTGAAGCAAAAGATCAAGCTTGCCATCAGTGATATCCACCCTCTGATCATGAGCAACCTCCAATGCCTGAAAACGGTCTTTTAAGCGCTAGAAGCGAGCAGCATGGTCTAGCTCCAGAAGGCCAATACGAGCCAAAGCAGCATCATAAGAAGCTACACCAGGCTGAGCGGAAGGTTCAGCATCATCAGCAAACTCTGGAGGTGGGGAGACTGCAACATCCTCATGAGGCTCAAGGGTTGGATCTGTCCTAGGCAGGGCAGCTCCGATCAAGAGGAGAACATCATTTAGATGGGTGCACAGCTTCATAGACACCAAAATGGCCCCATTAATAGCATTGGGACCTTGGACCGGTACCTCTTCCAGTAGATCCAGATTATCAAAATGATCAGCAATGGCAGTCACATACCCCCCATCACTATACGGCCATCTAAAGTGGTCCCTACATGGTGAAACTGATTACAGAGCCAATACCCCTCATTGACAGGTTCTCCCTCAAGCATGCAGTGCAAGAAAAATAATTCAGAACGACTAATTGTGCCTTGACTTTCCCTCCTACCACAGATGGTATTAGCTAGCCATTTCTAAATATATCGATGAGCAGGGGACCTAAGCCTAGAAGCCTTAGACATCTTAGGGTCATAGTCACTAGACCCAGACACAGTCAGATCAGACCACACATGATCAGGATTAAAATCACTGGGTAACATATTTTGCCCCTCAAGAAAACCAAAAACAATATGAATCAAGTGAATGTCAACATAATGAGAATTGCCTAGCAGCCTAAATGTGATCTCATAAGGCCACTTTTCCTGATCACATAGAGGATACAATTTACGATTAAAACTATAAATGAATTCCCTAGTCAACTCAACAAATGTAGGCCTATTCAACAGTGTAAATTCTACCCAACCAATCCTACTCAATAAAGCAAAAACCTCATCATATAACCCTATAGCCCTAAGGGTATCTACATTCAAAAATTGAGTAGGAACTACTACCTTTCTGTCTTTGGGATTGACTGGTATCGGAGGGGGTGATGGAGACCGGGCACGCCTAGTGGAGGCACGATGGGGGTGGTATGAACAGGAAGCAGCTGTGACCTTGATTCACTTCTTGGGACCCATATTGAGGAAATCAGAAGAAATGGAATGGGACCGTGAATGGTAAACTGGTGGAGAGATAGGGAATGTGAAGGAAAGGGTATGGAGGTTTGGAAAGAAGCGCTGAGTGAGAAGAAATGTAGGGAGAAATTGGTGGGAAAGTGGAAGAACAATGGAAGATTGTGGTGGTGGTTAGAAGGTGGAGCTAGAAAATGGAAGAACAATGGTGGGTACGATGGTGGCTATGGTAGCTACATGGTGGGAGGTGGGGTGGTAAAGTAAGGAAGAGGAAGCTTGAAATGGTGGTTATGGTAGCTGCGTGTTGGGTAAAATGGTGGAATGGAAGATGGGGAAGAGGAGAAGGGGAAAAAGTGTTGCATGGTGGCTGCGTGGGAGAAGAAGAATTAGGGGGGAAATAGGAAAAAAAAACCCTAAATCAGGGTTTAAGTGAAATCTACCACGAGTTGACACGGTCTCACCCATGTACTCCTCTGCCAAGAAATGGGGTTTACTGGGCATGACAACACGAGCCGTGTCATCTGACACGGCCCACCCCGTGTACCTCTCTGGAAAACATGGGTTCTGTTGGGCACGATAACATGGGCCGTTTCATATGACACGGCCCTCCCCATGTACCTCTTTGTGAACAGCTGGGGTTGCTGTCATGGGGACACGGGCTGTGTCAATTGACACGGCCCACCTCGTGTAGGCTTCTGACTTTAAAAAAATCACTCTAATCTGCTCCTCATGACATGCACGCACCTAACAAACCATGAACTTATGCAATCAAACCAAAACTGAGTAAGTCAAAACACAAATACCGGCAAAGATGTAGGTATCATCAAGCAAAAAACACATTAAAATAGCTAAACTAAAAAACTAAACAACACAAAATAGAAAGGAAAAAGAAAGCAAATCTGATTGGATTGCCTCCCAATAAGCACTTGGTTTATTGTCCTCAACCTGACATTATGACGCTCCTCATTGTTTTGCATAAGATGGATGAAGAAGAGACATGTCCTCAACTTCTGCATTCTCTGGAAGCTCATGGTAAGGCTTAAGACGGTGCCCATTGAACTTGAATGTCTTTCCAGATACTTCATTCATGACCTCCACTGCACCAGAAGGAAAAATAGTAGTTACTACAAATGGTCCAATTCATTTAGAATGTAGCTTACCTGGAAATAATTTGAGTCTGGATTAGTATAGCAACACTCTTTGGCCTTTGTTGAAACTTTTCCTGGAGATCATGTGATCATGGAATGCTTTGGTCTTGGCCTTGTAAATGAGGGCACTCTCAAAAGCCTCATTCCTCAGTTCTTCAAACTCCTGAATTTGGAGCTTTCTCTGCTTGCCAGCACCTTTCAAGTTCAAGTTAACTTGCTTGATAGCCCAGTAAGATCGATGTTCCAGCTCTACTGACAAATGACAGGTCTTCCCATACACCAATCGAAATGGGGACATGCCAATAGGGGTCTTGTATGCAGTACAATAAGCCCACAAAGTATCAGCAAGTCTAGTACTCCAATCCTTGCGCGTTGGATTCACAATTTTTTCAATGATAGACTTGATCTCCTGATTGGACACCTCAGACTAGCCATTCATCTGAGGATGGTAAGGAGTAGAGGTCCGGTGCACCACACCATATTTCTTCAAAAGGGCTTCAAAGATTCTGTTATAAAAATGTGTCCCTTGGTCACTAATGATGACTCTACGAGTACCAAACCTGGAAAAAATATAGGACTTCATAAAATCCACAACAGTCTTAGAATCATCAAATTTAGTGGCTTTAGTTTCCACCCATTTTGAAACATAATCCACAGCTAAAAGAATATAGGAGAAACCAAAAGAAGAAGGGAATGGTCTCATGAAGTCAATGCCCCAAACATCAAAGATTTCCACAAAGATTATTAGAGTTTGAGGCATTTGATTTCGCGGACCAATATTACCTGTTCTTTGACAGCGGTCACATGACTTACAGAAGTTATAAGCATCCTTAAAAATGGTGGGCCAGTAAAAACCACTGCCAAACACTTTATTGGTTGTACTCCTTATATCGAAATGTCCTTCACATGCATAGGTATGACAAAAAGAGAGAACGGAGTGAGTCTCTGAATCCGGAATACATCTCCGAATCACTTGATCCGCACAATGCTTCCAAAGGTAAAGATCATCCCAAATGTAATACTTGCAATCACTCCTTAGCTTATCTCACTGCGCCTTGTTCAGGCCTTCCGAAAAATCCTTGGTGGCCAAGTAATTAGTAATATCAGTATACCACGGAATGATGGTTGTGATAGCTATTAAATGCTCATCCGAAAAGCTCTCTTGAATAGGTATGTCCTCCTCTTTAGTCACCAACCTGCTCAAATGGTCTGCCACCAAGTTTTCACTCCCTTTTTTTTTATCTTTAATCTCCAAGTCAAACTCTTGAAGCAACAGAATCCATCGGAGCAATCTTGGCTTCGCCTTCTTCTTTGCCAGTAGGTACTTCAATGCTGTATGATCAGAAAAAACAATCACTTTAGAACCAATTAAATAAGATCTAAATTTCTCTAAAGCAAAAACAACAGCAAGAAGCTCTTTTTCAGTTGTGGAATAGTTTAGTTGAGCATCATTTAGGGTCCTTGATGCATAGTAAATAGCATAAGGAACCCTATCAACTCGTTGTCTTAAGACAGCCCCTATCACAAAGTCACTTGCATCACACATTAACTCGAATGCAAGCTCCCAATTTGGTGGCCTAATGATAGGTGTCGTGGTCATCAACTCCTTATGTTTAGTAAAAGCCTCTATACACTTCTCATTAAAATGGAATGGCACATCTTTTTGGAGAAGTGTGCAGAGGGGTGCTGATATCTTAGAGAAGTCTTTGATAAAGCGCTGATAGGAACCTGCATGACTAAGAAAAGAATGAATGTCCCGCACACTAGTAGGCGAGGGTAATGAACACACAAGTTCTACCTTAGCTTTATCAACTTCAATGCCCCTAACAGAGATAACATGACCTAACACAATACCTTCTTCTACCATGAAATGACATTTTTCCAAATTTAAAACAAGGTTAGTGTCAATGCGTCTTTTTAAAACCAAAGCTAAATGTTCCAAGCACTTCTCAAAGCTATTCCTAAATACACTAAAATCATCCATGAAGACCTCAATGATGTTCTCTATATAATCAGAAAATAGACTCACCATACATCTCTGAAAGGTCCCTAGTGCATTGCAAAGTCTAAAAGGCATTCGCCTATAAGCAAAGGTGCCAAAAGGACAAGTAAAAGTGGTCTTGTCCTGATCTTCCGGAGCGATAGCAATCTGGTTATAACCTGAAAATTCATCTAGGAAACAATAATGAGAATGACCAGCTAACATATCTAATATTTGATCAATAAAAGGTAAAGGGAAGTGGTCTTTTCTGGTGGCAGCATTCAATTTTCTATAATCTATACAAACACGCCACCCTGTCTGTAATCTAGTGGGAATAAGTTCATTCTCAGCATTTCTTACCACAGTAATGCCAGATTTCTTTGGTACTACCTGGACCGGGCTTACCCACTTGCTGTCAAAAATAGAGTAGATGACCCCCACACTTAGGAGCTTCAGTTTCTCCTTCTTTACAACCTCCATCATCGGAGGATTCAACTTCCTCTGTGGTTCTCTCACTGGCTTACCCCCTCCTCCATTAAGATTCTATGCATGCAAATAGAGGGGCTAATACCCTTGATGTCCGCAATAGTCCATCCAATGGCTGTCTTGTGTTCCTTCAACACAGAAATTAATCTCTCCTCTTGCTCTTGGGTAAGGGATCTAGCAATTATCACCGGAAGTGTCTCCTTCTCACCCAGAAATATATATTTCAAATGGGCAGGCAACTCCTTCAATTTCAACTCGGGTGCCTACACAACAGAAGGTTTAGGTATATCAGTGGTAATAGGTAGCTCAACATACGATACCTGATGTCCTTCTAAAATGGAAGAGAGCGTATGCAAGGCTGCCACGACTTCATTAACCTCCTCGCTCCATGGCTCTCCTTGGTCATCCTTCTTTGATTCCAGAAAATCTAAACTGAGAGTCATAACTGTATCAAGGACATCAAATTGATCAGACTCAAAAACAGCAGAAATTAAAGACTCAAAAACATCAAAGGAATCAATAACATAAGCAGAGTGCACATCACTCGGGTATCTTATGGCTTCGAAGATGTTGAATCTGATCAACTCTCCATCAAATTCCATTATCAATGTTCCCGAATGCACATCAATTTTAGTCCGTGTAGCCTTTAGGAATGGTCTCCCTAACAGAATGGGGGCAGAGTTGGGAGATTTGTCCTCCTCCATGTCTAGCACATAGAAATCTGTCGGAAACACCAATTCATTTACCTGCACCAAAACATCTTCAACAACCCCCTTAGGATATGCGTTAGACCTGTCTTCCAGTTGAATGATAACTGCAGTAGGTTCTAAAGGTCCTAAATGTAAAGATGCATAAATAGAAAAGGGCATGACATTAATGGATGCACCTAAATCTGGCATTGCCCTCTCAAACCTGGCATTACCAATAGTGCATGGTATAGTGAATATGTCAGGGTCCTTACGTTTAGTTGGGAGTTTCTTATTAAAAATAGCTGAAACATTTACTCCCACCTGAACCTGTTCATTACCGTTCAACTTCCTTTTGTTAGTGCATAATTCTTTTAAGAACTTAGTATATCTAGGCACTTGCTTAATGGCATCTAACAGAGGAATGTTAACTTCAACTTTCCTAAAAGTTTCTAAGATCTCTTTATCCGCTTCTTCTTTCTTATTTTTAACCAACCTACTCGGAAAAGGGGCCTTAGTGACATATTTAGGGAGTGGTTCAGAAACACTTACCTTAGGGGTCTTAGAATTGAACCCCTCCTCTTCTACCTCCTTAGGCTTTTGAGCTTTGTCTTCAGTGACTTGGGAAGATATGGGTTCATCAAGTGTCTTCCCACTTCGTAAGGTGACAGCACTAGTATTTTCTCTTGAGTTCACCTCTGGCTGTGAGGGAAGTTTCCCAGAAATCTGACTCTGAACCTTGTTAATCTCAGTGGCTAACTATCCCACTTAGTTTTGTAAGGTACTGATTGTGGCCCTTGTTTCTTGTTGAAACTGAATATTATTGGTGGCCATTTGTCTCATTAGCTCTTCCAACGAAGACTCAGGTTGCCTAGGAGCTTGAACTTGTGGCTACCTCTGAGAAAAGGGTGCTTGTCTTTGCTGAAACCCTGGAGGCCCATAAGCTTGAGGTTAAGCTTATGGATGCTTTGCATAGCTAAAGTTGGGATGATCTCTCCACTCCGGATTATATGTGTTAGAGTAGGGGTTGTAATTCTTGGATGGTGCAGAAAATCCCCCCACTGCCTTGGCCTCTTCATTTGTGTCCTCTTGTAGAGTGGGACACATATTGGTGGGATATCCTGAAGAGCAACAAATCTCACATGCCTGTACCGGTGCTTTCCCATTGTCCATCAGCTTCTGAACCATGGCAGTCAATTGGGTCATTTGATGCTGCAAACTAGTTGTCTCGGCCTCTTTAATTGCTCTCACTCCTGTATCATTCTGAGTGAAAATTTATTGAGTGTTTGCAGCCATTCTAGATATCAAGTTTCTAGCTTCTCGAGGAGTCTTATCAACCAAAGCTCCTCCACTGGCAGCATCAATCATGTTCCGGTCCATCACTAGTAAACCTTCATAGAAGTACTGTATCAGAAGTTGTTCACTGATTTGATGTTGAGGACAGCTAGCACACAATCTCTTAAATCTCTCCCAGTATTCATGAAGTGATTCCCCATGCCTTTGTTGGATGCCACAAATTTCTTTTCTGATAGTGGTAGCCTTTGAAGCAGGGAAATATCTATCCAAGAAAGCTCGAGCCATGTCCTGCCATGACTGGATGGATCTAGGCGGCAAATAGTATAGCCACTCCTTTGCAGAATCCTTCAGGGAAAACGAAAAAGCTCTCAACTTGACTTGCTCCACTGAAATTCCTGTGGGCTTCATGCTAGAACACACAACATGGATTTCCTTCAGATGCCTGTTAGGGTCTTCTCCAACTAGTCCATTGAAAGATGGATTAGACCAGATTTCAACTCAAAAGCCTCCTCATTCTCAGGAATTTCTATGCACAGAGGTTGTTGGTCTAAGTTCGAAGCACCCAACATCCTTAACGTATTTTCTGCCATCACTACTTCTTCAGGTGGCTCAGATATCTCAGATGCCACAGAACTTGAAAGGTCTATGTGACGGGCAGCTTCAACGTCAACAGGTGTGAATTGTGAGCCGATTTGTTCAAAGTAATGCCTTAAATTTCTCAATTGCTCATTCACCTCTTCACCGAACATGAACACTTGTAAGACAGTTAAAGAGAACAACTGAAACTATTAAAATTAAAACAAAAACAAAGAGAAAAATAGGAAACAAATTAATAGTGTAATTAAAAAATTAATTCCCCGGCAACGGCGCCAAAATTTAATGTGGTGTGGAATACGATTAAGAATTATATCAAAAACAGTTGCCAAGTTCCACCAAAAATATAAAAACCTTGCAACCAGTTGTAGTAAGCAAGGGTCGATCCACAAAGAACTAATTCAATTGACACTATCAATCTAATTCCTAAATTAAACTCTGATGAAGAATAAACAGTAAAAGTAAAAGGGAGATTTTGTTAATTAGAACTAACAAAAGAAATTAAACTTAAACTAAAACTATAAACACAAATTGAATTATCAAGTTAAAGATATTGGTTAAGAGATGGAATCCACCACTAGATTTATATGATTATGCTAACTTACATACTCTTTATACCAATATGATCAATTATGTTCTTATGTGATTGTGAGATAAATCCCTTATTTTCCTAAAGTTTTGCTTAATTCAGCAACCGCTCAAATCAAACCCTAACCATTAGTTATTTGTAAAGCAACTGCTCTTACACCTACCTAATGATTGCATTAAGAATTAGAAAACCAATCACACTAAGATCTAATCACACACCGAGATTAAATTACTTAGATCATATGTTTCACTAGTTTTACCACCGCAACCGCACATAGCAATCCTAGTTTTACCACTCTCAAAGTTTGGTAAAGAATATAAAAACCTTTATATTGATTTAAGATCAGAAACATATGAATAAAAACATAACTGTATTGATATAAAGAAATATACAAGATTCACATAATCAAAACTAGAGTTTCATCTTCCCTTAACCAATCAAGAAGTTTAGCCACACATGACAAAGTTAAAAACAAAAGAAGAATTAAAGAAAGACATTGTTCAGAACAAAAGAAGAAAAGAAAAACTAAAGATCAAACTAGTTTTCAATGCTTAAGAATGATTGATCATTGATTGCATGAATCTGAGTCTCCAATCCTCAATCGAATCCCTCTCTTTCTTGATCTTTGTGTTTCCCTCAGTTTCCTTTACGGCTCTCTCTGTCCAGATCTCCTTTAGGGGCTCTAAGCAACCATATTTATAGGTTTGGATACCTAATTTAGCATTAAAATACGAATTTAAACTTCTGAGCCGATGACACGGGTTGTGTCATATAACACGGCCCAACCCGTGTCTAAATTTGGTGACAAAACTCTAATTATTTTCAAAGTCAGAGAAGAACACGGCCCAACCCGTGTCATATGACACGGGCCGTGTTCTCGGTCAGGGCTGAAAACTAATTTTCCTCGTGAAGTCAGAGACGTACATGGCCTACCCCGTGTCATTTGACACGGGCCGTGTTGGTCACTTTCTTCAAATGCTACCTTGAATCTTCATAACTGCTCTTCTTCCTTTGCTTCTAGGGATAAAATTGATCTTCTTAAGCATTCATCTCTCTTTTTAAATGGTCATCAAGCTCGGTTCAAATGCTAATGAACTCAAACACTCAAAGATATCTTGAAAAGCATAATTCATTTATGAGTGTTTATAACCACATTTAAGCATAGTTTCACAATAGACATCTAAAGACAATTCTAAATCAGAAACTTAGCTAAATGTCAACAATTGATCACATATGGAGTCCAATTGAATCAAACAAAAGACATTTAAGCACTAAAATTATTAACAGATCATTCAACACGACCATTTTTTTTGAAACATACTAGGACATGAAAACTCAGAAAGGGTATCCTGTTCAGCAAGAAAAGTGAGTAGCTTTGAATCGCGATATTCAAAGGCATTATCAAGACAAAAAAACCTTAATTGTCTTTGAAAATTAAGTTTTAATTATAGTGGTAAAGGTAATATAGATTTGGGGAAGTTCAGAACAATTTTTTATTAAATATATTCAATTTGAACATAAATAGTCATCAATGAAAAGAAAAAAATTTCGATAACCTCCTATAGTGAGTGTAGGAGCTAGAACCCAAATATCAGAATGCACAAGATCAAATGAAGAAACAAAAATGGAAGTACTTTTATTAAAAGATAAAGTAAGTTGTTTAGCTATTTAACAAGTACAATGCAAAGATTCTTCTTTAATAGATCGTAAAACACCTTGAGAAATGAGAGGATATAATTTACTAAGAGAATTGTGGCCAAGATGTTGATGTCATAGCTGAAGAAGAAAGGAAATAGAAGTAGCACAAAGAGTTAACACAGTAGATAGAGGAACATGGAGGGTAGTGAACTTAAACAATCTTCCAACTTTACGACCATTCCCAATGATCTGCCCTGTCCGTGGATCTTACACAGAACAACCAATAGAAGAAAAGGTAAGAATATAACTAAGGTCACATAATTGGCCAATAGAGATGAGATTAAAGTTTAATTTGGGAATAAGGTAAGTTTTTTATAAGGGAATGGTAGGTAGGGAGATGGGACTCTTATGGCTTACTTTCATAAGAGACCCATCTGTAGTATGAATAGAATGAATAACATCTCTAGAGCAAAAGGAAGAAAAGGCATGGGATGAGGAAGTCATATGATTACAGGATGCAAAATCAAAATACTAACGATTATTACTTGGTGTAGTTGCTAAGGCAGTAGGAATGTTACCAAATTGAGAAATGACTTGCTTAAGAAGGGACTCAAGATCAGTAGTGAAAAGAGAGATTTGGGAAGTAGAGGAAGAGGCATCGTAGCCAACTAAAGCTACAAACGCAGGCTTAGAGGAGGAAATGGGACGAGGTTGAAACTTACTCTGATTAGGCCTTGTGGACGAGTAGGGCACTGCTCAATCAAATGTCCTAGAAGTTTGCAGTATTTGCATATGAGGGAGGGGTAGATAGGAGCAATATGACCCTTCCTTTTATAAGTTCGACACTCTATGGTGGGATATTCAGGAAAAGCATGGCCAGGTTTATGGCAGTGACGACATAATTTGCCCTTCTGATTAATAACTGCAAAGGCCAAATCTGTTTTAGGTTGAAGAAGACTTAATTTAGTTTCTTTTGACTTCAGATGAGGAAGGGCAACCTCAAGTATGGGCAGGGAATCGTGGTATAGTAGAGATGCTCGAACAGGTTCATAGTCATCAGTGAGAGCCATCAAAAACTAGATAAGCCTGGTATGATCATGGTATTCCTCATATAGCTTAGCATCATTTTTGTGCTTCAATTTTGGCTCACACAAAATCAGCCGATCCTAGATAGCTTCTATCTAAGCCAAAAACTCATACACAACTTGTCAAAGTCCTTGTTTTAGACTTTTAAGTTCCTTCAGTAGCTTATACTGATAAGACAAATAAGAAATTGCATACCGATTCTTCAAATGATCCCATACCTCTTTGGTTGCATCAAAGCATCAAAACTGTAACTGAATACTAGAAGTAGAGGTATTTCGAAACTAGGTGATGATCTGATGATTTTTGCTATCTCAATATTCTGATTTGTCAGCAAACTTCTCATCTGACAATCTTCAGCTTTGATAGGGCAAGTAATATCACTTATAACATATCGCCAAAGTCTTTGACCTTTCAGAAAATCACACATGGCCTCAACCTAAAGTGTGTAATTTAAACCATTGAGTAAAATTAGAATAGACTCAGCAAAATTAGACTTTTACATAGTAGTAGAGAAGGACAATAGCAAAAAGAGAACTTTCAAGGCTGAATTGACAAAAAAGTACTTCAAAAATGGAAAGATCTCACCAAAAAACATTGGGAAGGAGGTCTAGTGCCACATTAGTAATGACACATCAGCACAAGTTCAAATCGCGGAGTGGGTACGCGAAGCAGGTCTGGGTCGTGGAGCGGGTCAACCAATGCAGGTGGATATCTAGCACGTGAGCCACACGCACAGAGAGGGGTGGTGGCCCGTGAGGCAGTGGACGGCGTGCAGCAAAAATTGGGTGGCTAATATATCGGAGAATGACAGTTCCAATGGTTCCGGTGGTGTCAAGAATGGAGGTCTGGAGAGTGACAAACCAGAAACGACAATGGTGAGAAGTTTTGATGGCGGTGGAAAACGGTGAGACTTATCGGAGAACAAGGTGACGGTGAGTGAAAGGATTAGACCAAGATTCTAGGCTCTCTGATACAAAGTTATAATTAGAAATAGAAACAGAAAAAAGACTGATAAATATATGTATATTTCTGAATGAATTATATACAAGAGGGTTAACCTCTATTTATATAAGAGGACTGCTACACAGAAAAGAAAAATAATAAAATATAATTACATACGAAATCAATCAAATCAATCTAGTTAATCAATCAATCTTAAAATCAATCATCACAAATCAATAACGCTAACACAAAGGTTACTTTGATTGGGATTAAAATTTAGATAAATGGAGAAAACTTAGGTGAAACAGTAAAAAGAAAAAACAAATCATATGGAGTAGTCTAAGATATGAATATGCTGGTGCTTATTGATGAAACCTTTTCCTTTTCCCAATATATGATTATTGCTTAACTATGGGATCAAATTTTGGTGGTAGGAAAGGTAACATCTATGTGAAAAGGAATATATTTATATCCCATTGTTCTATCTAAAACTCACTTCCATATTTTTTTTTTAGTTTATCGCTCCTAGATTTGACTTTTATATATTCAACAAATTGCATGAAATTTATTTTGGGTAAGTATATAATTTTTTCCTTCTTTATTTTTCTTGACAATTTCTTATTTATTCATTTCTAATGTCCTAATTCCTATTTTTCTTTGTTGTATATAGTTTCATTGTTCGCAAAGTGAAAAGCGTGTTCATATATATTTTAGAAGGTATAAATTATTTTTCTATCAAATTAATTCATAGAATTTGCTACTGCTTTTGAACTTAACGAGTAAAAATGTAAATCATCATCAATGAACCCATGTGGCCTTTGTAACTATATTGAAAAATAATTCTATGCAAGTCAAATTATATATATATATATATATATATATATATATATGCAATTCTCTTCATATATATATTCCATTTATTAGTGCTAAATCGATTCCATTTATGTTGAGGATATTAGCAACAAAGGTATCAACTCAAACCTAGCTTGGGATTTTCGCAGTTATATTGGGTTTTAATTTCCGTTCCACATTCTTAATGATTTGGGTTAGAGTATCTTGATGTCCATTCTGTTTGGAAATTGCCTCTCTCTCTCTCTCTCTCTCTCTCTCTATATATATATATATATATATAAGATAACTTTTCTCCTTTTCTTTTCAGTTTTTATTTGCAAGCTTAACAATTTGAGGCCAACTCTTCTCTTTGATCTCTAACAGAGGTATGTTGTTCTATTTGTTGCCATTTGTATTTAATTTGGATTTGGGTTCGTATTTCTTTTGTATTGGGTTTGATTCTTTGTTGCCATCAATTGCTACTTGAATTTGGATCTTGCATGATCTTTACAATTTAATTTACATGCTAAAGTATTTGATAGTTACAGACAATTGAATTGCCATTGGTTGATACTTAAATTTGGATCTTTACATAAGTTTTTGTGTGACGATCTCATTATCTTTTCAACTTAATTTATATGCTTAAGTATTTGATAAGTATAAAGATAATTTATATATAATCTTTTCTTTTTAAAATTTTCATTTTTGTGTTTTTTTGCTGCCATTGGGATTTAATTTGGATTCAGGTTTGTATTGCTTCACTATTGGGCTTGCAATCCTTGCTTCCATTGTTAGATATATTATAAGAATTTGGCCAACAACTCTTCTCTTTGATATCTAGCAGAGGTATGTTGTTCTCATCCTCTTCCATATGTTTTGTTGCTTTATAATTTTGTTCTGAATACTTAAGGATTAGACTCTCAATTTTTTTAACCGAAAATTATACCCAAATTCTCATGAACAAATTAATTTTGACTTGGTCTGATTCTCCTTACCATTTTTTTTTCTGTTATTGGAATTTGTTTTCTAAAAGGAATGGGTCTGAAATCTTTTTTGTTGACCTTTTCAAATGAATTTGCATGCATAAGGATTTCATACTTGCAGTATAGCAATTATTTGGTCATAGTAAGTTTTCTCTACTTTTAAATGTTTGGAGTTCTTTGTTGTCAACGGAATTTATTTTATATTAACTTTACTATGTTTTGGTGATGCCCTTTCAATTCTTTTTAGATTCCAACCAAATTTATGAATGCATATTGTTTGATTTTTTTTTCTTTCTTATAAATCAATCTTTCTCTTCATACACACAAGTGACAGTTTATTTTTTAAATAAGCAATGTAACAATTCTTTGGTTATACTAACTTTACTTTTGAATGTTTGGGGTTCTTAATTTATTTTATATTAGCTTTATTATGCTTTGGTGATACTATGTTTCAATTCTTTTTGAATTCTAACCAAATTTGTGAATGCATATTGTTGGATTTTTTTTTCTTTCTTCTACATTAATCTTTCCCTATGTACACTCAAGTGACACGGTTTATTTTTAAATTTAATTATCATTTGAATCTTCAAAGCTTTCTTTGATTAAGACAAAAAAATATAAATAAATGTGTACTCCTTAAACCCGTATCTTGACATGTTTTCATCCACAAATTTGCTATCTTTTGGGTTTCTGCAAAGTCAAAGAAAAAAGGTCGAAGTCAATTGAAGAATAGCGCTTTTGAGAAGTTGATATTGCTGCAGAAGAGGAACAAGGGAAACGAGGTGCTATTGAGAAGATGGTGCTGCTTATCCGATTAGTTTGGAAGTGTTTTAGTGCATCACAAAAGTCTTAAACTTATTTTAAAGATTTAACTGATGTTTACTATTTTTTTTTTCATTAACTTTGTTGGGTATAACTAACTGTAATTCATTTATCTTTTTTGAATTTATCCACCTTTTCTTTCTCAAATAAAAGAGTAACAATATGAGCAATTGTCGATGTGTTTTAGCGTTTTGGTTATGTTGAAGATGTCTGCTATGATGTAGTTGGATTTTTAGTATGTTGTTAGTTTAACCGAACTCATTGCTGGTTGTGAGTTTAACGAGCAGGGCCACTAGCATGCCAATTTTTTTTTTTAAATTAATGAATTTAATCTTTAAAGAATTTGAATCAATAAAAATTAAGAAATTTGAACAATTTAATTTTGGGATAATGATAAATAAATTAAGAAACTAGTTTAATTGTGAATTGAATTTTAATTTATTAAACAAAAAAATAGTAGTATATCCTTAGGTGATAACTTGTTAAATTAAAACATCAATTAAATTCCGGGTCAACAACCGAACATGACCCAAAGCGAGCAAGCCCAATTTGGGTAAAGTTAGATCAGGCTACACAAAGTCAGGTTAAAATAAATTTAGATTTCAATTTTACTAACTCAACCCACATATTTAATTGGCTATTCAAGCTGACATACGGAGCTCAGCTCATTTTGAAAATTCTATTAAAATGGTTTGGGCCTTTAATTTGGGGCCATTCGTTCATTTTTTTTTTCTCCTTGCTAATAGTTCTCTTTGATTTCTATTTCTATCTTGTCTATTGTGTGAATTAAATGGACAAATATAGTTGTTATATTTGAAAAGCTTTTATTGCCATTTTTTATCCAATACCAATTAACATCTTTTCTTTCAAATATAAATTAGAGTCACATACTTTCTTTTTGGCTTTCATAAATTCTTGAGGTAATCAAATAATAACTTATTTTACTGTCCAACTCAACTTTTTGCCTTTGGCTGTGCTTATACCATACGAGATTTTGATGTTAAATTGTTTATATATAGACTAGCATAGTTTAGTGTTATATTTTATATAATTTAAATTAATTGGATATTAAAATAATTATGGTATATTGTTAATATTGGTTTCGCTCAAATAAACTGATCAATATTGTTATTAGCTCATTGTTATTAACTACTACTTATAAGTAGCTATGATATTTGGTTTTGTCTATAGGTTTACTATGGTAGGTTGGTTTAGTCCTTTTTGATATATATACACAAGAGAGACCCTTATTTTTTTCCACCCTATTGTGTGTAGTTATCCCATTACAAGAGCAAACTGCCATGGGATAGAAGTAGCTTATCCCTCTCATCTCACATGCAATGTTTGTGATTTCTTTTTTAGGACCAATTATGACTACCTTATCTTCATCCTTTTTAGGTAACCCTATTACATAATCTCTAAATATAAATTATTTTTCTATTTATGGTTAAATTGAGATTAGAAATTTTGAATTATTGTTAATTGATTTGAATTAAAATTCCATCAATTGGTATCAAAGCCATTTTAATGCTAATTATGGATGTAAATTAAATGTTTTTTGAGATTGGGAAATTTCTCTTGAATAGGGGTCAAGAACAACATTAGTTCCTTTGGAAAAATTTGTGAAAACCCTAAAACAATTATCTAAAACTCCAATATTGGATGGGTTTATGTTTGATCTCTCTAGGTTAGTTATTTGTTTCATTTAAAAGGATTGCATGAGGTTAATAATTATGATTTATCTATGGATTATTGACAAGTAACAGTATACAAAAACTAAAAACCATATGAGATTTGTTTCGTGCTTCATAAAAATTTCGTGAATGACTTCAAAAATCTCCATTGGGGTTTTATAGATGGTGAATTTTTTAGTTCAACAAATGAAAATCATTGATTTTTATTGAAAATGGAGGGAGAAATTGCATAAAACTCATTTTGCACAAACCATGTAAGAAACCATGTCGTGTGACCCGAATATTAGAGAATCAGGTAAGGGAGAAGATGGATACTTGGTAAAAATCCTTAACCTTTTTCTAGGTTCTTACAAGACTATGGTATTGAAGCATAGTACACAATGCTTGGAATTCCTCAACAAAATGGCGTTGCTGAGAGGTGAAACCATACCCTTAAAGATATGATGAGATGCGTGCTTAGTCATTATACTCTTCCAAAATTCTTTTGGGGAGATGCTTTGAAGACTAATGTTTATATTTTGAATTATTTTCCACTTAAATCTATGTCGAGACTCCATATGAGCTTCAGTTTGGTAAAAGGCCTAATTTGAGACATTTTTGTGTTTGGGGTTGTAGATCAGATTAAGTGAGGCCCTATAATCCACAAATAAAGGAGCTTGATTCTAAAACCATTAGGGGTTTCTTTATTGGCTAGTTATTGTGTTAGATCAAGATGATCTAGATTATATTGTTCCTCTCATACTATTAGAACTATTGAATCTTATTGGACCATTTATTTTGAAGGGGACTTAAAGCATGGTTGAACTCAGGAGTCGCGCATTGCTGATTTTAGATAAGAGTGTTTTGTAGTTCCTACACCTATTTGCTCCCTTTTCAAAGACATTGACATATCTTTTTATCCATGTTGATATTGCTTTGTTGATTATGTTGATATTCCTCAATAAGCCGAAAATGATGCACAGAATCCAAATGTTGTTATGGCTCCACCTAGAAGATGTGAGAGAGTTTCTAATCCCATTGAGTCTACTAGATTAAGAGATTATTTAGTTGATACTTATAGGAACATGAGTTTAATTCAATTGAGGTTTCTAATCTTATTTCTTATCAAGAGGCCATATTTAGTCCTCATAGTTCACAGTAGTTGATTGCTATGAAGGATGAAATAGCTTCTATGAGAAAGAATGGTACTTGGGAATTTGTGGAGTTGCTTGTTGGTTGTAAAATGTTCATTGTTAATAGGTCTTTAAGACCAAACGTGACACCAAAGGTGACATAGAGAGGTATAAGACTAGACTTATTACTAAATGATATAATTAGAGGAAAGGCATTGCCTACGAGGAGACTTTCTCTTTGGTCTTTACTAAAGATTCCATCTGGGTTCTGATAGCATTGGTTGCTCATTTTGTTTTGGAGTTCCACTATATGGATGTCAAAATTACCTTCTTAAATGGTGATTTATATAAGGATAGGTACATGGATCAACCTGATGGTTTTATAAAAAATGGTAAGAAACACATGATATGTTAATTAAGAAGATCTATTTATGGATTGAAAAAGGCCTCCAGGAAATGGTACTTAAAATTTGAAGAAATTGTTTGCTCTTTTGTTTTTAGGAAATGCAATTGATCAATGCATTTACCTAAAGAATATTGGGAGCAAATTCATTATTCTTATTTTATATGTTGATGACATACTTTTGGCTAGTAATGATGTCAATTTTTTATGTGAGACCAAGAATATGTTGATAACACATTTTGATATGAAAGATCTTGGTGATTCTTTTTTTTTTTTTTGGGTATAAAGATTCCCCATGACAAATCTCATGGTGTTCTTGGCATGTCTCAGAAAATCTATAATGAAAGGATATTGAATGGATTCAACATGAAATCTTGTAATCTTTGTATTGTACCTATTCAAAAGGGTAAGAGACTTTCTAATACTAATTGTCCTTGGAATGATAAAGAAAGTGCAAAAATGGAGAATATCACATATGTTTCTGGTACTGACAGTCATATGTATGCTCAAGTTTGTACTGGTCTTGATATTGCTTTTGTTATTAATGTGCTTGGGAGATACTTGAACATACCCAGTGTGGCTCTTTGGCAAGCTGCAAAGCGAGTCATGAGGTATATATCTATAGGATACCAAAGATTACATGCTTACTTATAGGAGGTTGAATCACTTTGAAGTGATGGGCTACTCTAATTTTGATTATAGTGGTTACCCTGGTGACTATAAATCCATATCAAGACATATCTTTATATTGTTAGGAAGAGTTGTTTCTTGGAAAAGTATCAAACAGATACTTACAACTACTTCAACTATGGAAGCAGAGTATGTGGCTTGTTATGAGGCCACCCATCAAGCGATATGGTTGAGGAACTTGATTATAGAATTTTGTGTTATGGAGAGTATTTCCAAGGCTCTAACCATATCTTGTGATTAGTCTATTGTAGTGTGCTTCTCTTAAGACAATAAGAGCTCTAAGCGCTTAAAACATTTTGATACAAAGTATATGTTTGCTAGAGAGAAGATTCAAGAGTTTCAAACTCATGTTAAATATATTTCTATAGAACTTATGGTTGCTGGTCCCCTAACCAAAGGCTTAGCTATTAAAGTTTTGATTGATCATGTAACTTGTATGGGTCTAGTGAGGTATTTTATGTTTTAGGTTAGTGGGAGCTTATTTTGTAGTTTTATAGTGATCTTATACATTTTTATTATGTCTCAAGACCTTAAATAAATATGTTGCTATTATTGTCTTTGCCATATGATAACTCTACCTAAGGTTTTGTTAGTTTCGAGCAAATTCATATGTTATTATTCATATTCTGTGCAGTGTTTTTGTTTATATTTTGACATATTGTGAAGACATTTTAGATCCAATCTCATTTTTGATGATATAATTTGTTGAATCTCAAAAAGTATATTGGGCGAACGTAAGGGCCATTTTGTTGGAATTACGCATTGATTACATTTTGGCATGCAATGTTATTGTATTTTCCTTTTCACCCACATTTCACATTATGTTAGGTCACCAGATATAAGTATCTTACGTGTATGATTTTATGTATTGTTAAGGTGCTTGTAATCCCATTTTGGACTAGTGGTTGAGAATGTTGGCTTGATTTTGACATCTTGTTGTGACCATATATTGCTTAGTTAATCTGAAGCACTATTTTCTTATCAAAATAAAATAATCTAACTTATGCTTCCAAGTGGAAGAATGATAGATTATTCTTATGCGGAGACTAGCTTAATTTAGTGTTATATTTTATAAAACTCAAATTAATGGGATATCAAAATAATTAGAGCATATTGTTAACATTGTTCTTGGGCCTATTATTATTAAACACTACTCATAAATAAGTATGTATGCAATGGGGCAAATGCACATACCAGTACCACACACACACGGGATAGCCCATATTCTTTTCTACCCTTGTGTATGTGTGTGTGTGTGTAATGTGTGCATTTTTTCCATTGAGACTGATACAAGCAAATTGTCATGAGATGCGATTAATTTCTCTCCCTCATCTCACATGCACAGTTCACAATTGTCTTTTTAGGATCAACCCTTATTTCATCATTTTAAGGTAATCCTATAACTTCTGCATATATAAATTATTGTGCATGAAATATTTAGGATTAAATTGAGATTATAGATTTTACATTGTTGTTAATTGATTTAAATCAAAATCTCATCATTTGATAAGCATGTACCATATTAGTTAACTGATTAATTAATTAATTCCATTTACTTAAAAATAGGGGGGGAAACCCTTCATTATTGGTGATTATATTAGAAGAAGCAAACACTGCACATTCTAGCTAATCTTATCTTGATAGTTAAGACCATTTTTAGGATGCATATCCTGACTATTTGGTGACTAACTTGGTGAGCTATAGCCTGTTTGTGTTTGTTTTTCAGAAATAGAAAAGAATGAGCTATACTAGGAACCTCCACTTTTGAGCTACAAGTGTAACATAGATGGAACAAAAAATAATATACAAAACTCGTTTCTTTTTCACAATTTATTTCTTAATACATAAAATCAATACATAGAGAACATTTTCACATCAAGTCAAACCCTAAAAGGGAAAAAAAATTAAATCTGATCAATAAATAGTGGCAAGTTGTCAACTATAGATAAATGATTAGAATAACAATGTGATCACTATAAAGACACGTACAATTCAGCCCCAAACATATTCCTATCTGATGTTATTTTATTCCTATTCATAGTTCTCAATTTCCCATCTCCTCCCAAAGTTAGGTAGCTCAAATATCCAATGAAATGGTTAAATTAACATTATAGTTTGGTTCCAGAGAAGAAATGGCTAACCCAATATTTTCCACAACCATCTTCATACTCCATCAAATCAAATCTCTCCTTGAACCTTGCCTAACTCCAAAATATATTAATATTATTATTATCTCTTCCTTTATTCTTGGGCTTTTGGACTAATTGTCTCTTTCATTCCCTCATGTCGGAACAGGTGAAACAAGGCCCACCTCTTACCAAGACAGCATCATTGGCATACCCTCATATGTCATGGTTAACTTAAAATGGTCAAACAAAACCTTAATCAAATCCAATGAGAATTTTGGTAGGTTGCTTGTGTTTGGTGTTGCAATCAATTTGGATTGGGGATTCGCCATGTGGAAATGTTGGTGTGGCCTTTGATTGCGTGTGGCTGCAATATCAATTTCCCTTTATTCTGTGCACACTTACCTGGCAGATATGCACATTAACTCTGAAGGTGAGCCTGAATTATGCAATGTGCATGCTCCCTTCCCATGGATGGCAACTGCATGATGCATTTACAACTCAACCTCAGAGAGGTTAGGTTAAGTAAGGTTACTCGGACGAATGAAACTCCTATGACGCGTGTCCTCTTGCAATAAGATCTATTAGCTTTCATCCAATTCTCACTTAGGAGAACCAGATCATTTAATAACAACTAGATATGTTCAAATAAGAAGAGAGGAAAACATTCAAATAGTCATATAAGCCTGTAATGCAAAGAAAGTTACAACATGCATTGTGTATGCATTGAAAATGACCAATATGCTAATATCTAATGTAATGCTAACCTCCCCCAAATTAAGCTTTGGGTGTAAAATTGTTTAATGCTTGTTAAAGTCTGAATCTATTAGCATGATACATTAGGATTTTGCCCTAATTTATTGGCATAATACATTAAGATTTTCTCCTGATTTCCTCCTCATCCTTGCCCATTTTCTATTTTTAACATGATTTTAGGAAATTGTAGGAATTTGTAATTATTTATTTTCCTTTTACTTGTTCTTTTTTTTAGGGATTGGTTAGCCCTCTTGTTGTATAAATATTGTATGAGTGTATTAATGATAATCATCCATTGGAGAAAATTTATCTCTTTATGGCATCAGAGCAGGTCACAGTGACCTAGCAAGCTCATTATCTAGATCATGGCTAGAGATAAAGACAAGGAAAGTAAAGAAGAAGGAGATTTGGTAATGGGAGCCAAGGCTTCACAAAGCAAGGTAGTCGACACCAATTCTCCATACTACATGCACCCCCTCTTATCATCCGGACCTCATGTTCGTACCTCACCCCTTGAGCGAGAATGGTTAAAATTACTTCACTTGAAAAAAAAAATTTCTAAACGCCTTCATTCAAAAAAATAAAGCAAGTTTTGTGAATGGAACAATCAAAAAATCGGATGTTTCATGTTACCAAATGGCCTCAATACTCAAGGGGAGTGAATTGAGTTTATAAAATATTTTCACAAATCTTTCGCAAAATACTTGATTATCAATTTTCGTTAAAGCTATTGATTGATAGAGATGAATGGATAGAGAAGATTGAATACTTTCACTCACAAATGAACCAACCAAAACAGAGAGTATTCAAGCAAGCATATAAAATGAATACACAAATGTAAAGGAGTTGAGTTTAGAAGATTAAACACAAGGTTTATCCTGGTTCGGCCATCAATCTACTTGTGCCGTATGTCCAGTCCTCAAGTAATCACCTGAGATTTTTCACTATATCTTCAAGTTTCAACAGATACTTGCAACCTTTACAATCTAGAACACTCAATACACCTTGGGATACTTCACCCTTTGTGCTTGAGCCTCAACTTTAAGGGATGCCTAACCTTACAAATTGTTTGAGGGACACCTCACACTCTTTACAAAAAATTAAAGTGTATAAATGATGAAACTCTCACAAGAGTATGTAATACAAATTGAAACCCTATAATGCTCTTCAAGAATAATCCAAATGTTTGCCAAAAACAGAGCACAAATGGATTGAAAGATTGGTTAATGGATTAGAGTGATAGAAATGTGTTTCTAGTTGTTGGTTAGCCATTGAAAATGACCCAGTGACTTATATTTATAGTGTTTTGATCAAGGGAGCAGTCGTTGCGTGTATTACATGGCAGCATTAAATGCTAAGAAAATAGATGTTGGCTACTATTAGACTCGTTGTAATCAATTACATGGTCCATGTAATCAATTACATGGCTCTTAGAATGTGTTCTTAGCTTTATGGGCAGGATGTAATCGATTACAATCCTCATGTAATCAATTACAGAGTCTCTGCCAGAGATGTAATTGATTACAACACTTGTGTAATCGATTACATGGCTTCTTCTAGACTTGTAATTGATTACAACACTAATGTAATCGATTACAAGGCCTCTGCCACAATTGTAATCAATTACAACACTTGTGCAATTGATTACAATCACCCTTAAACACATTTTTCAAGCCCAATTAAGCTTGATAACCATTTCCAACTTAGAAAATACTTAGATTTGTTAAGATATAAACTTGATTTACAATATCCAAGATTAAAATCAACATTTTTTTGAAATATGAACTTTCAATTTAAGTTGATTTAAAAAGATCTTTCAAAAACTATTTTGAGATATGTTGAGATATATTGAGAGCATCTTACATTAAGATTCTAAGACTTATAACTTATACTAAATATACTTCTTTTGAACTTATACCAAATATACCTCTTTTGAACTTGGTCTTCGTCTTGACTTTGTTATCATCAAAAACTTCATTCAATGACATAAGCATTCACATTCTCTTCCTTTTTATGATGACAAAATAACATAGGAAAAAGATAGTAGCATTTGTATTTATATGTCAGAGATTTAAGTACAACTCTTCCCCGTAGTTTATGCATGAGATAGGACAAATAATTTGCAAGTAAAAACTACCTTGTACTCATGCAATGTATATGTTATATAATCTCTCCCCCGTTGGCATTATAAAAAAGACATAAGCATTCAATTTTTTAGGAATAATATCACCAGTCATATAACCAGCATTTCAGCAGCATTTAGCATGATACAGCCCATAAAACCAATTATCTCAACAACAGGGGATAACATTGGATCAATATCAGAGAATAAATAGTTACCAGCTCAACAAAAGATGCATATGAAAATCAAATGCCCAGATTGTATAATCATTAAGATTAAAATAACCAGTCAGATACATAGTCATAAAAGTAATAAACTACTAATGGGTTAAACATAATATAACAAAAAAAAAATCATCATGACCAAGCCCCATGGTCACTCATTCGCCTCACTGTCACTGTCAGCAGCCACATCATCAAGATCCACATCGTTGTCATCTATATCAAGATCATCCTCAAAGCCAAGAATCTCCTCATTATCATCAGGAACTCCAACTATAGCACTAGAAGGACCAACAAAGGATATGGGAGCAGGAGGTGCAATAGAGGAGGTGGAAGCATTGACATCTCTCTTGGTACATAACCTGGTCCCTCCAACAAAGATCGAATAGAAGCCAACTGTCGATCAGAATGATCCATCCTCAACCCAAGATGATCTACCTTCTGCTCTAGGCAATCCATCCCAGTCCGCAAGCTGCGCATCTCTTAGAGTAAAAGTTCCAAAGTGGCTGGGGTTGGAGCAGGCTACTGGTCTTCTTCTTCATCATCATCCTCAGCCTCTTGAGGAATGTGTCCATAACTTCTATGAAGAAAATAATACCATTTGTTGTTAATCTTCCTCAGCTAAAGCTTTTGCAGTGTATGCAAACTAATGGACTGTGGCCCTTTAGAACGAGTATCCTTTGCCTCCCCAGACAAAGCGATATGAAAATGCTCTAAAATGGCTATGACTAGCATGGCATAGGGCAGGGCATGGTTTTTCTTTTTGGCTTACAACATATGCTAAATTACACAGTAGACCCAATTGATTGGTCATTCATTGTTCATAGCCCACAAAGCCAGTACATCATCCTTGAGAACATGGGAGTAGTTGCTACCCCTTGGAACCAAGTCCCTAGCCACAAGGTAATGGAGCACCCTATTCTCCATGGTCAGTCTAGTGGCCATCACCTTCTGTTTTCCTCTAGGAATCTCATATCCAATTCTCAACAAGGAAGTCAAAGTAACCTTGTATTCATACTCATCTCCCCATACATTTTCACGAGCACAGAAGTTTACACCATCAAAAGTCAGCTTAGTCAATCTATGTCATATATCCTTAGTGACTATGATCTATTTCATTTTAACTTCAGAAATCAATCATCCTTATATTTCAAATTGGCATAAAAGACTTTAACTAAATCTAGATAAATGTCCTTCTTAATACTCAGAAAGTCAATTAAGCCAAGTCTCTCCACCATTCTAAAACTTTCTAAGGGTTTACTAGAGCAAAAGTCTTTAGTGAGATACATGGGTAAGATAATCTTCCTCAATTGAAAATTTTTCTAGAAGAACTCAGCTTTCTTGGCAGTGCTAAAGTGTTGTGTGAGGTCCAACCCGGAAATGGTAGGTGGAGGAATGTTAGAGGACATTCCCATTGAGGCCCCTATTCTTAGCCTCTTTGTGCGCTTTGAAGATTCACCCATTGTGATGAAATGAGAGGAAACGAATGTAAGGAAGGTGGAGGGAAGGTGTTTTCTTGGTGTTTGGTGATGGAGGAAGATAGCAATTGGTGAAAAAAAGTGGAAAATTATTGGTTAAGGCAAGAGAGAGAAAGAAAGGACATACGTGAGAGGAGATGGGGGGATGAATTTGGGGATTTTTGTTAGAAATTAGTTTAGGGTTTTGGTAGAGGAAAAATTCAAGTAAAATGGAGGTGGAATAGTGTGATTTGGGCAAGAATTGAAAAAGAAATAAGGAAAAAGGTTGGGAGAGGGTTTGTGTGTTTGTAGAGAGAGAAAGAAGTTGCAGATGAAAATGGCTTCTTCTCACATCTGAGCCTCTTTTAAACCCCCTTGTAATCGATTACATTGGGGCTGTACTTGATTATATGCGTTCTAGGTTCCTTGTAATCGATTACAAAATGTGTGTAATCGATTACATAGTATGTGTAATTGATTACAAGCATTCCGACTTTGCTTGGAACACTTGGTAGAGCCTTTGTAATCGATTACAAAGCTCCTGTAATTTGATTACAAGCCTTCTGAACATGGATTTTGCACTTCAAATAGTAGAGAGTTAATCCCAAAACTCCCAAACTACTTCCAAAACTTCCCAAACCAATTCCAAACATCACGTAGGCTTGAAAACTAACTAGTTCTTGATCCAAAACATATGTTCTTGCAAAAATACCACCTTTGTCAAGGATTAAACCACTTTAACAAGATTGGAGAATGTTGAGTTATTTAGAGGACTTAGTCATGATGGAGTACCTACAAAACAAACTTAAGGGAGCCTCTGACACTCAAGTCAGTATTAGATTCAAAAATAACTAAAGCAAGGTAATTATGCAAGGAATTCAATAATATAGCAAAATATCAAATTATGTAGCAAAAAATGGCATTTATGCAGTAAATTTTGAGATTATGGAGCAAGATAATGACATTATGCAACAAGAGTTAGATGTATGATTGATCCAATATCTCTTCTTATATAAAAGAATGCTTCTTTAATTAAAGGCTTAGTAAAGATATCAGCTAGTTATTTGGTGGTTTCAACAAACTCAAGTATACAATCACTTTTTTAAACATGATCTCTTGTGAAATGTGCCTTATTTCTATATGCTTTATTCTTGAGTGCAAGATGAGATTTTTAGACAAATTGATTGCATTGGTATTATCACACCTTATTGGGATGTGTTCAAACTCAAGACCATAGTCTAGAAGTTGTTGCTTCATCTAAAGGATTTGAGCACAATAACTTCTAGCTGCAACATATTTAGCTTTAGTTGTAGACAATGTCACACTATTTTATTTCTTACTATGCAAAGAAACTAGTGAGCTTCCAAGCAAGTGACATATCCCACTAGTGCTCTTTCTTCCATTTTGCATCCAACAAAATCAGAATCAGAATAACTAATTTGGCTACATGAGGCACCCGTAGGTTACCGCAAATCCATTTATGAAGTTCTTGTTAGATATTTCATAATTCTTTGTACAGTACTTAGGTGTGATTCTTTAGGATTTGCTTGAAATCTAGTATACATGCACACACTAAACATAATATCAGGCCTACTTGCTGTAAGTTAAAGGAGTGAGCTAATCATACTTCTATATTTTGAATTTCTACAGATTTACCGCCTTCATCCTAGTCCAAATAAGAATAAGTGCCCATTGGTGTAGTCATATGCTTAGTATTGTCCATTCCAAACTTTTTAAGTAGCTCCTTGCAATACTTGGATTGACTTATGAAAGTCTCATATCTTGTTTGCTTGATTTGGAGACCAAGGAAAAAGTTGAGTTCACCCATCATATACATCTCAAACTCATTTTGCATAATGTTAGCAAACTCCTTGCAAAGAGACTCATTAGTAGCACCAAATATTATATCATCAACATATATTTGAACAAGAAGTATGTCATGCTTTTTATGCTTGATATAGAGAGTAGTGTCAGCATTTCCTCTAGAGAAGGCATTTTCCAAAAAGAACTTATTCAACCTTTCATACCAAGCTCTAGGAGCTTGTTTTAAGCCATATAAGTCCTTTTTCAATTTAAAAACATGGTTGGGTAGTTTAAAGTTTTCAAAACTAGGAGGTTGTTCCATATACACCTCTTCTTGTATAAAACCATTTAAGAAAACATTTTTGACATCCATTTAATAAAGCTTGAAATCCATGATGCATGCATATGCAAGTAGCATTCTTATGACTTCTAATCTAGCTACAAGAGCATATGTTTCTTCATAATCTATGTCTTCTTCTTGATTATAACCTTTAATAACAAGCCTAGCTTTGTTTCTTGTTATTAAGACTGTTTTATGAAGTTTGGTCCTAAAGACCCATTTGGTGCCAATTATAGGATGATTATTGGACCTTGGAACTAACTTCCAAACTTTATTTCTCTCAAATTAGTTTAGTTCATCTTGCATGGCCAAGATCCAATGTTCATCATTAATGACCTCATTTATGTTTTTAGGTTCAACTTAAGAGACAAAAGTCATATGGTTACATGCATCTCTAAGAGAGTTACAAGTGGTTACCCCTTTTGATACATTACCTATTACCTTGTCAAGAGGATGATATATTGATGTCCTCTATTCCTTGGGAAGGTCCATGATTTGTGAATCCTCTTGCCTTAGGGGATCAATTGAGCTTTCTTCTTGCTTCTTTGCTTCTTTCTCCATGCTTTCTAAGTGTGTTCTTCCCAAGATTTCTGAAACATCATCAACCAAATCATTTCTTGTACTATTTGGGTTAGTTTCATCAAATGCAACATTGATGGACTATTCTATGGTCATAATTCTTTTATTGTAAACTCTAAAAGCTATACTATGCATGGAATAGCCAAGAAATAATTCTTCATCAAACTTAGCATGAAACTTCCCCGAGTTATCCTTTCTATTATTTAAAACAAAGCATTTGCATCCAAAAACATGAAAGTGTGAAATATTTGACTTTCTTCCCTTGTACAACTTATAAGGAATTTTCTTTAAAATTGGTCTTATTAGGGCCCTATTCATAACATAACAAGCGGTATGTACTGCATCCGCCCAAAAGTACTTAGGAAGGTTAACCTCATTGAGCATAGTTCTTGCTATTTCTTCTGAAAATTGATTTTTTCTTTCTACAACCCCATTTTTTTGTGTAGTTCTAAGGGCAGAAAAATTATGCTCAATGTTTTATTATCATAAAAGGTTTCAAAGTCATGGTGTTCAAACTTACCACCACAATCACTTCTTATAGATGCAATGCAAAAACTTTTTTTCATTTTGGATAACTTTGGCAAGTTTCTTAAAAGATTGAAAAGCATCATTTTTGTGAGATAGAAATAATGTCTATGTAAATCTAGAAAAATAATCCACAATCACTAATGCATAGTAATTCCCACCAAAGCTCATTGTTCTAGAAGGACAAAAAAAATGCATGTGCAAAAGTTGTAAAGGTCTAGTAGTTGAAATAACATTATTAGCTTTAAAAGAGATCTTTACTTGTTTTCCATTTTGACATGTATCACAGATTATCTTTTTCAAATTTGAGCTTGGAAAGTCCAATTACTAGCTCTTTTGAGACTAACTTATTTAAGTGATCCATGTGGATGTGAGTAATCCTTCTATGTCATAACCATGAATCATCTTCTTTACTCATAAAGCATTTAACATCATTTGAGGATATATCATCAAGGCTAATCATGTACATGTTATTGACCCTATGACCAACAAACTTAACTTGCTTATCATCTTTTTCCTTCAATTATGCAACAATTAGAATCAAATATAACTCTATTTCTTTTATCACATAATTGACTAAAACTAAGCAAATTATGTTTAAGCCCTTCAACAAGTAAAACATTATCAATAGAAGAGGAAGGGATTTTACCAACTTTGCTAACTCTAGGGATCTTTCCTTTGTTGTTGTCACCATATGTTACATGTCCATTCTTCTTGGGGACAAGGAAGGAAAATTTGGAACCATCTCCGGTCATGTGTTTGGAGCAACCACTATCAAGATACTAACTTGAACTCTTAGCCCTCAAACACACCTACAACAGACATTCAGATTTTAACCTTTAGTACCCAAATTTTCTTGAGTCCTTGTGTGTTAGATTTAGGCAAGGTGCCCTTAGGGACCCAAACCATTTTAGTCTCAACCTTGGTGTTTATGTTCTTTTAACATTGCATGTTGAGGCACTATGCCCTTTCCTTCCATAATGAAAGCATTTGATGAAGGGGCTACTTGATTTATTTTAGGAAACAAAGAGATTCTTGAAAAACTTTTGTTAGTTATTGGGATTATATCCTAAACTGGCCTTTTGAAAAATACATCTTTGTTTCCCTAGCAACATATTCAAGTTGTCTTCTCTAAAGATAATATTTTTTGAAAGAGTGTTTTTCAAATCCTTAACTTCATTTTCAAATGCTTTACATGATGAACAAGATGAGGGTGTATGCATTATCATGTGAAGAACAAATCATGTATGATGAGTTAGCATCAATAAGTCCTAAGGTCTCATTCTAAATTTTAAGCTCATTAATCTCATTGTTTCAAATAGAAATTTGGTTTATTAATAAGGAGATTGTTTTGTTGGAAGATAAAATATTTTGTGAGCCTCATGGATTCATCATGTAATTCTTCAAAAGTATCTTGTAATTCACTATAGGAAGGTGAAGAGTCTAAGTTAGAAGAAGTTACCTCAGTGTCACTTTCTTCTTCTTCATCTCCTCTAGCCATGAGACATAGATGAGCTTCTTCATTTTTTGAACTATCGGTAGAATCCATATCATTATCCTCCCATGCTATGTAGGCTCTACTTCTTTTCTACTGTTTAGAAAGTCTTCTCTCAAACTTCTCCATCTTCTTTATATACATAGGACATTTTATCTTCATGTGTCTCAATTTTTCTCATTCATAGCATGTTAGAGTTAATAAGATGATTCCCTCCCCTTTGTGATAGGTCTTCTTAGGAGGGAAATGTGGCCTTCTTTGAATTCATTTCTTCTTAAAGAATCTTCCAAACTTTCTTACAAGAACATTAAGATTCTCCTCATTTAGCTCAAGATTCTCTATTCCATCTCCATCATCTTCTATTGTGGGGGAGGTAGCTTTGAGTGCAATTTATTTCTTTTTCTTGTCATGCTCCTCATTTTGATTGAACCTATTTAGCTTCAATTCATACTCTTGGAGCTTCTCAAATAGAGTGGCTAGTGTCATTATTGATAGATTCATTGACTCCGAAATAGCTGTCACTTTGGGTTACCAATTCCTATTCAAACACCTCAACACTTCGTTAATAAGATCTTCACTAGAAAAAGTTTTTCCAAATGAAACAAGATGATTTATAATATAAGTGAACCTCTTTTATATTTCTTGAATGCTTTCTCCTTGGTTCATTCTAAACAATTCATATTCATAAGTGATAGTATTTATCCTTGATCATTTTACCCCACTTGTTCTCTCATGGGTTACTTGTAAGGTATCCCACATTTCTTGGACGTTCTTATAATTTGACATCCTAAAGAATTCATTATATCCCAAGGATGTGGTAATGATGTTCTTAGCTCTCAAATTGTATTGAACCTTCTTTCTGTCCTCATCGGTCCATTCACTTCTTGATGTATTAGTTTTTACACCATTAACAATATGTGTGAGAGCAAATGGACCATTTTCAACGACAGCTCACACATCAAGATCAATAGCTTCAATAAAAATTTTCATCATTTCTTTCCAATAGGCATAACCATCCCTGTTGAAATAGGAGGGTCTATTTATAAGAGAACTTTCAGAAGAAAAATGATTTGAAGGCATCACTTCTCTTGAAGCTGCTAAGCTCTTTACATAAGAGTCTAGCTCTAATACCACTTGTTACCAAGTGGCCTCAATACTCAAGAGTGGGTGAATTGATTTTATAAAATATTTTCACAAATCTTTTGCAAAACACTTGATTATCAATTTTTGTTGAAGCTATTGATTAATAAATATGAATGGATAGAGAAGATTGAATACTTTCACTCACAAATGAACTAACCAAAATAGAGAGTATTCAAGCAAGCATATAAAATGAATACACAAATGTAAAGGAGTTGAGTTTAGAATATCAAACACAAGGTTTATCTTAGTTCAACCACCAATCCACTTGTGGCTTACACTCAGTCCTCAAGTAATCACCAAAGATTTTTCACTATATCGTCCCGCTTCAATAGGTGCTTGCAACCTTTATAATCTAGAGCACTCAACACACCTTGAGATAGCTCACCCTTTGTGTTTGAGGCTCAACTTTAAAGGATACCTCATCCTTATAAATTATTTGAGGGATACCTCACCCTCTTTACAAAGAACTAAAGTGTATAGATGATGAAACTCTCACAAGAGTATGTAATACAAATTGAAGCCCTATAATGCTCTTTAAGAATATCTCAAATGTTTTCCAAAAATAGAGCACAAATGGATTGAAAGATTGATTCACAGATTAGAGTGATAGAAATGTGTTTCCAGTTGTTGGTTAGCCATTATAGATGACCCAATGACTTATATTTATGGTGTTTTGATCAAGGGAGCCGTTGGGTGTATTAAATGGCAACATTAAATGCCAAGAAAATAGTCATTGGCTACTGTCAGACTCGTGGTAATCGATTACATGGTCCATGTAATTGATTACATGGCTCTTAGAATGTGTTCTTAGTTTTCTGGGTAGGATGTAATCGATTATAATCCTCATGTAATCGATTACAAAGCCTCTGTCAGGATGTAATCAATTACGTGGTCTTTGCCAGACTTGTAATCGATTACAACACCAATGTAATCGATTACAAGGCCTTTGCCATACTTGTAATCGATTACAACACTTGTGTAATCAATTACAATCACCCTTAAACACACTTTTCAAGCCCAATTAAGCTTGATAACCATTTCCAACTTAGAAAATACTTGGATTTGTTAAGATATAAACTGGATTTATAATATCTAAGATTAAAATCTGTATTTCTTTAAAATATGAACTTTCAACTTTAAGTTGATTTAAAAAGATCTTTCAAAAACCATTTTGAGATATGTTAAGATATATTGAGAGCATCTTACATTAAGATTCTAAGACTTATAACTTATACCAAATATACCTCTTTTGAACTTAGCCTTCGTCTTGACTTTATTATCATCAAAAACTTCATTCATATGCTTCATGACATAAGCATTCACATTTCATCTCTAGATTTCCAATCATGGGCTCAATGCAGTGCAACTGTCCAAGCATAGCTCACTAATGCTTTATGCAAGGAGCTTCATAGCATAGCTACATATGTTAATACTGTTGAGGAATTATGGAATGATCTACAAGAATGCTACACATAAGGGATTACCCCTCGAGTGTATGAACTGAGACATGCCATTGCACAGTTGCAATAAGAAAAGAATTTTGTATCATCCTATTATGGGAAATTAAAATTCATGTGGAATAAGATTCAGTCCTTTCGACCTATTCCTGTGTGTTCTTGTGGCAGCATTTATGAAGCATTGAAGAAGGTGCAGGAAATGCGAGAAGAAGAGAAGTTATTTGACTTCCTCATGGGGTTGGGTGAAGAATTTTTGACTGTGCGAATATAAATTCTAGGTAATGAACCATTGCCCAATATTGGGTGTGCTTATGTTGTAGCAGCGCAAGAAGAGAAGCAAAAACTTGTGATTCTAGCCGAGCATCAGCAGTTAAGGCAGCCATTTTTTTGGCCAGTAGTACCACAGGCGTGCAGCCAATATCAAATGCCAATGTTGAACATCGAGGAGGCAACAATGTGAGATGTAGGGGCTTGGACAATCAAGTAGGGTCGTCAGATCGACCATAATATGCTTATTGTGGGAAGTCTAGTCATGTAGGACCATTGTTTTGAAATCGTTGGGTATCCACCAGATTGGCTGCCTCGTCGGCAATAGAACTAATCGTACCAATAGCACTCAAACGCAACGAGACCATGCAAAGATCGTTTGGTAGCAGCAGCAGTCACAGGAGGAGATGGTAGCACGACGACCCTGACCCCTTTCCAGTAGTAAGTTCTGCACTTCTCAATGGCATGACCGCTTGTGCTAGCGAGTAAGCAACACCTAGTAATGTAGTAAGCATAGCCGTAAATTTGATAGTGAACTTCTCATATCAGAAACATGAATTTGAACTATACCCATGGATAATAGATACGAGCGCGACAGATCATATTGTAAGCAAATTAGGCTTTTTGGATGAAGTGACCATCAAACCCAATATCGCTCCTATCCAAATACCCAACGCTGAATTAGTGGCAGTACATGCAATAGGTCATGTTCATTTGAATGATAAATTGACACTAGAGGGAGTCCTTAGTGTACCAAAATTCTATTTTAATCTACTTTCTATTAGTAAATAAACAAGAGATTTGAATTGTGCTCTCACTTTTTTGTCGGATTATTGTGTGATATAGAACCTACCTTCAATGAGGCCAATTGGAATGGGTAGAGTGCGAAACAGATTGTATTACTTGGAATCAATGAGAGAATGGAAGGCTTTGAAGGCAAGGAATTCAAAGAACGCAGATTTATGGCATCGCAGATTGGGGCATTTGCCAATGAGTCAAATGAACTTTGTTAATGGTTTATCTTTTCCTATTGAGAAAAATTGGTTTTGTGATGCTTGTTGTCGAGCGAAACAAACCCATTTACCTTTTCCCATTAGCATGAATAAATCAAGAAGACCTTTTGAATTAATCCATGTTGATATTAGGGCCTTATATTTGTCCATCTTTATTTTGTGCACACTATTTCCTAACTATCATTGATGATTATAGTAGAGTAACATAGGTGTATCTCATAAGGTTTAAATTTGAAACATGTCTATATTTGTTGCAATTTTTAAAATAGGTTCAAACACAATTTGATCTGCAGGTAAAGATAGTGAGATCTGATAATGGGATAGAGTTTTGGCACAATGATTTGATTAAGTATTACGATGCTAATGGAGTGAAAATACAGAAAAGTTGCACTGACACCCCACAACAAAATGGGAGAGTGGAACGAAAACATAGGCACATATTAGAGGTTGCTAGGGCACTGCGATTCTAGGGAAGCTTACCTATAAAACTTTTGGGTGAGTGTGTTCTTACAACAGTTTATTTGATAAATCGAATATCAATATCAATTTTGCAAAATAAATTGCCTTATGAAGTATTGTTCTAGAAACACCCATCTTATGAACATCTACGAACTTTTGGTTACTTGTCTTATGGCCACGTGCATACTAGACCTCGTGACAAGTTTGCACCTTAATCCAAGCCTGGAATCTTTGAAGGGTAACCACATGGTCAGAAAGGGTATAGAATTTTTTATTTTGAAAATCAGACCATATATATATCATGGGATGTTTATTTTTGTGAAGAGTTCTTTCCATTTTCAAATTCACATGGATTAGAAGTCTTATAACTAGCAGATATGTCAATTTGGAATAAAGATACAAGGCAACATGGATTGCTTGATCACACAAGTGTCAACTAAGGTGAAGACCTTAAGCCCAATGTCAACCAAGATGAAGGCCTTGAGCCTAATGTCAACCATGATGCTCAACCATGTGAAACAGAGAGTGATCTAGTAACTGAGGTTCATGGCACTTCAGCCCTTGAGCCTCGGACTGATATGGAGAGACACACTGAAATTTTCGTGTGCTTAGAACTAGCGGTACATGATTTGGGGACAAGAAGAACAAGGTAAATTTTACAACGACTGACAGGGTATGATATAGACTTGCCTCTCTCTCTTAAGCCTTCCTCTTCATATACGCACTCACCTAAATCGATGGCCAACTTGATGGTACATCCTCTTTCACATTGTATTTCTTATTCAAAGTTTTTAGATACTCACAAAGGTTTTCTAGCAACCATCTCCTCATCAAATAAGTCAGCTTCTTTTTATTAGGCTGTTAAACCTAACATTGGCAGCAAACAATGGCAAAAGAAATCTAGGCACTTGAAGAAAATAATACATGGACTTTACAGACACTTCCTCCAGGGAAATAAGTGATTGATTCCAAGTGGGTGTACAAGATTAAGTAAACCTAGATGGGAGCATAGAGCATTATAAGGTACATTCAGTTGCTAAAGGTTACACACAGATTAAGAGGATTGATTTTTGTGAGACATTTGCTCCGGTGGCCAAATTGGTCGCAATTCGATGCTTGTTGGTTGTTGCTTTAGTTTGAAATTGGTAATTATGCTAGTTAGATGTGAATAATGCTTTCCTAAATGGTGATCTTGAAGAAGAAGTCTACATGAAAATTTGACAAGAGTTTGCTGTAATATCTCGAAAATTATCTCATTCATCATAAATAGTCATTTTATAATGTTTGAGATTTTTAGGAATTTTTCAGGATTTTTCCTGAAATGTCAAATATTTTAATATATTTCTCATTTTACGTGCACACTGAGCAAAACTGGTATAACGCTCCGAAAATTATTTGTTTCATCACAAATAGTCATTATATAATATTTGTAATTTTTGGGAAATTTTTTGCATTTTTTTGAAAACGTCAAATATTTTAATATATTTCCTCATTTTGTGTGCACACTGTGCAAAGTCAATGTAACACCCCAGAAATTTTTTATTTCATAACGAATAGTCATTTTTAAATATTTGTGATTTTTGAGAACTTTTGTGAATTTTTCTGGAAACGTCGAATATTTTAGTATATTTCTCATTTTACGTGCGCACTAAGCGGAGCTGGGAAAACAAAATGTTTTCCCTGAGGCTGGTAAACCTTGAAATGTGAAGATTTCGACGGGGGATCTTACTAAACTAGAGGCCGGGTACAGTTTACAAAGTTTACGTTTTTCAAGATTTTATCTGATAAATAAAATCTCTGTACACACTGTTAAATAAAATTTTGCAGTAGGCTCTATTATCCGATAAATAATTATTAGTGGCATGTGTACTACAACAATTATCCATTGGGTAATAGTTTATAGTAAAATCAAAATCACCCTATTATTTAATTACTAAATCACATTATCTTATCCTAAAGCAATCCACTTTATGTCTAATCAAATCCTCTTTATTGGAAAAAGCTACAAGCTTCTCAAAGAAGCTTCATTTTCTCTCTCCTCCTTCCTCTCCCCAATACAGCAGCTGCACCTTTTGGAGCCCAAGATTTGTGCTTCATTCAATTAAGCTATTCTATTCTAATTTCAAAGTCAAAAAGTCATCACATTTTCCTCCTATCAACTTCTCTCTCTAGATTTTCCTTCTCTCTTTTCTCTCAACCATTTTCTTCTCTCCTCCCTCACACTTCCCACACGGCAGTAACCCCTCCTTGGGAGCCAAATTTGTGCCTCATTCACTTAATTAAACAAAGCCATTCTAATTTTAAAATCACAAAAAGTTCTTTCACCTTTACTATTACTTTCTCTCTTTACCTTCATCTTCATCCTCTCAAAAGAATTTTCTCCACCTTCTCTCTAGAAGACCACACCGCCTCCATACTCCTAACCCACCAAAGATCATAAAAATTCTAACCAACTACATTTTCTTAATCTCCTTCATCATCTAAACACATCTCTAGTTGGTGATTTCTTGAAAAGGTTTCATCTTCACCATCTTCTTCTTCACGCTTCAAGCTTCAAGCTTCAAGCTTTTGGGTAAGGTTCTTAGTTCCTCAACCTTTTCTCTTCATTTTCGTGTTCAAGGTCTTCTTGATGACCATTGATCCATTCTTTTTCAAGTTTTCTTGTTGATTTAAAGAAGTTGTAATTTTTAGGGTTCTTGGAGGTGTGAATCCAAAAATTGCAAGGAGCTTCAAGGGAGTTCCATTGCTTGTCTTCTCCTCTAGTTAATAGGGAGATAATCCTCTTCAACCTCTCTTGGTAGTAGGAAACTTAATTTTGTGATTTGTTGTGAGAAACCCTTGCTAGGGTTACTCTCTTTGTTGCATGACTTTTATAAGTATGTGTTGTTTTTAATTTGTTTGGATTGATTGGTTAATTTTATATGTACATTGGTGCTCTTGGTTTGATTGGTATGGATTAGAAATTTAAATGGAAGCAAATTAATCATTGCTCTCTTCTAAGAGGCTCACGGCCTCAAGCCCCAAATGGGGTGTTCTTGGTGAAGAATTGTAACTAATTGAAGACATGATTCATTAAGAGTATAATATGTAATAAAGTGAATAAAAATTTAGAGTTCCTAACTTGGGAGAGACCACGACCTTAAGAGTCATTTAGGGCTCAACCAGGTGACTTTTCACAACTTTGAGATTTAATTAATCAAGTGATTAAGTGGTTGACAATGAGATGGGAGGAAATCAATTTAATAACCTAAAGGAAATTTTTGGACTTAAGAAAGTGAATAAGGATGTGTGAGACCTAGAATAATTCTCTAAATGAATATAAATAAAATTAAAATATGAGACTAGATAATCAAGAGAATCCCTCTAGAGAAGAATTTCATAATAAATATTAAATTGAAGTAAAACTTAATAAATCGAATAATTATGAATTAATTAGGATCTCATAAAATGGAAAGAACCAAGAATGAAGTTTTATCCAAAGACTTAGAATAAATTTTAAATAAAGTAAGACCATGAGTGCAAGTAAGAATGACAAATGATTCAATTTAAATCATTCTAAGGGAATTGGGATTAAAATTTAGTGATGGACTTAATTATTTCAAATAATAATGATCAAATGAATAATGTGAGAGAATTCTCCTAAAAGAGAAACTTATCAAGAAGAATATAGAAATTTTAGGCGTAATTCCATAATGTATCCTAAAGGTGTAATGCATTATTTAAAGACTTAATATTATTTATCGTAGGTCCATGTGAGGGACCAATGATGTGTTGATGCTTACTTTGCCCAAGTGAGGCATATTGTGAAAAAGTATGTAATGATAAACATACATGATATATGCATGGAGTCATCAGGCATTGTGAAAGTCCAATGGACTATTTGTCAAGGCCATGTTTCCTAGGAGTTGAATCACACCTTAGTGCGGGTACGAATAGACTAGTGTGGGTCCTGCTGTTGACCTTGGGGGCGTCGAGGTGCGGGCGTCTCACAGTGGACAGCTAGTAGCCCTACTGGGCCATGAGATAAACCGATGAGAACGCACCGATGATCCAGACGTGACACTGTCCTATATCGCGATCTTGTGAGAATGCCGCTGTATAGAGCCTTATTGCGCAATATTGTTGATTATGATTTCTGAAAGCACATGGTCCTAGGCAGACGAGATACTGGTATGTCTCCCTGATCATTCTCTGCGATGTTTGTGTCTAGCTCCATGGAATATGATCTTGATATCATGTACATGTGCATTGTGAGTCAATACATTACTTGACATTTAATTTATATGATAATTAGATCTGCTATCTTATTGATGATATACTGCCAGAAACTGTTAAATTGCTTAATATCTACTTCTTGATACTGTTTATTATTTTTGTTATGCTATGTGGGCATCCTACGCCATTTATGTTTCTTACTGCCATAATTGGTAATGAAGTTGGATATATCACCTCTTTCTTATACTGTTCTTGTTCTATGTGATATGTGGTTAAAGACTGTAGAGGGGACGAGATTGTTTTTCCTAGACTTTATAAGGTATTGATCTCTTGCTTTCGAGGATGTCGCCAAGAAGAGGTTCCATTGGATTCGTTAGGATTGTATTCACTGGTGGCGCCAATGCGTGGCGAGTCGATTGGGTTGGACAGCGTTTACGATATGTTGGAGACCTGATCTTGACCGTAAGGAGGACCGCGATGGAGATCCTATCCTGACACTTACCACTTTGATACATCTAGAGTTCGCCTTGCCTATCTGGGAGTTATGGGGTGATATGATTCACGCCCTTAGAGAGGACGAGGATTCCATAGGATCAGCCGCTAGGGCACCTGCCCGTGGGACCGCACTCGGTCCTGTCCTTATATCATCAGACGAGCCGGGAGAGGATCCCGAGCTGGATCCGATGGATTACCCAACTCTTTAGACATGGATGTCTTTATGGGTAGTTTATGTTTCTTTCTGCATTACTTATATTAAGGTGTAATTTGTGTATACCTGCATTCTGAAGTCAAACTTGATGCATTTTACTTTGAGCGGTGTGTGAAATACGCCGTGCTATGTTTGCTTTAAATTAATTATCTAGTCCTATGAACTGTAGTTAGCTTTTGGCTTGTTGAATTATATGTGCTAATGACGGCCTATTTATTATTGCATCCGTGGCTCTTATTTTCTATATATTCACAATGGTTTAATTTGGATAAATATTGTTTGAAAATCGTAACATGCCAAAATTTAGTTATCGTGGTATAATGATGATTGTGTCATGGATATTAAATCGAGCGGTGTTACATTAGGTGGTATCAGAGCTTAGTTTATCCTGTTGAGCCGGGGTATGGACTGACTATGCTTAGACATGTTAGAAGTTTCTTTGTATGTTGTGCACTTCCTTGTCTCTTGATAGAGATGTTTGGGAAAGGAAGGCATGGCTTGCCATAGGTTGAATGTTGTTAGCTACTGTTGCATAGTTACATGATATTAAGTATTGGCCCGCTCAATATGTAATGTTCTGTGTGGACGGAAAACTATGACTTCACCTAGGCATATTTTTGGGAATAGGAGTTCTTTTAATAAAAAGCTCAGTTAGTATGACTAAGGTTGTTTAGGATTTTTTTGCATTTTCACCCTTGTTGTGTTGTGTGACTCCTTGTGTTTGGTTTTCGATAGGAGACAATATTGTCTGAAATGGTTATTTCTTGTCTCCATTGTGCCTGACTGTCTATCTTTGAAGGAAAGGCAATGGCTCGCAGTAAACGTACACGTAGGAATGTGGAACGCAACAACAAAGGGTTGGATGCGACTGTGGAAGCAATGCGGGGAATGGCTGGTATAACAGTACAACGGGATCAGAGGACCACACAACAACAGGAGTTAGAAGTCGAGGTTCAGATTTTGTTGGGAGAAAGTTAGTTTTGGAGTAACTCTGAACTACCTAAGTTGCAAAAGAGGAATAATAGAATGATCAATTAGTTCAAGCGAAAATTATGCTTGCGACCACTAGGGAATCAACGACGACCGCAACCAACTGGGGGTAATGCTAGTGGTGGCAGACCTAGTCGTCCCGTGACACATTTACAGATATGTAAGAAGTATAGAAAAGATCGCTCAACGAGGGAATGTAAGATCAAGAGGGTAATCTGCTTCAAGTGTGGAAAGGACCACTTAACAAAAGACTGTACGATCGAAGGAATAATTTGTTTCAAGTGCGGAAAGTCAGGACATGTGGCGAGAAATTGTACCTTGCATAGGGCAAAGCCTTCCGTTGGAGATGTATGCACCTCAAAATCTCACGAACAATGGAGAGTTGATTCCTCCACCCAGACTGAAGATCGAAACGAAGAAGGGGACTGTGCTACAGTGGATAACCCTGTGATTCCATTGTATGATTCTAGGGATAACCTATTTCCTGGTGACATATGATTGTATGAGTCTATTAGGATCATTTGTGTCTTTGGCATCTTTTGACTAAGTTATTTCTACTTTGGCTACTAAGAACCTATTTTTGATAGCCAAGTCGTTTAAATTATCCTACGACCTGTTAAAGGCTGAATCTTTTTGTTGATTTCAATTGTTTACTTCTCTCACAAATTTGGTCTCAAAAAGTGAATGGTTATCTTCTAACCATGTCCTGTAAAACTGTTCCCAATGAGATTTCAAGAGCTCATTTTTAGAATTTAGAATTATCAGTGAACTTATTTCCTTTTGATTTGAGTATTGTCCCTCTCATTTCTAAGCCTGTTGTTAATACACAAAGTTTGTTTAAACTATCTTATTATCGTTAGAAACTAGAACCTTTCTGCCAATGTAATTACTAGCTTTTTCTTATATAGATTTGACCTCAGAAAAGGGATTGGTTGTTTTCTCGCCATACCTCACCATTTTATTCTGATAGAACCTTAGTGTTTCTTGAAGCAGAGGTTCCTGGATTTGAATCCATGAAACTCATTCCTAAATCTTATCGCATCATATCACGTTTTTCACCGGATGAGCCTGACAGTATACCAAGTGACTTTATTATCTTTTCCTTCTAACCCTTATAATGCTTCTAGTGTACTTCGATTGAGAAAAGGTGTTCCTGAACTCAACTCAAACCATAGTGCCAAATGCAACGCGATTACATGAGAATTGCCCTGTGAGACATTTCTTGCTAAAGTCAAGGTTAATTAGTTTGATAGATCAATCGAAGGAAGCCGATGTTTTCTCCAAGATCAGCTTGTGTTCTGGACTATCATCGAGTTCGTTTGAAGGTAGAATAATGTTTCCAAGATAGCTTTTCAGGCACGTTATGGGCACTACGAGTGTTTGGTAGCATCGTTCCATACAACGAACACATTAGTAATATTCATTGATTTTGTGAATATGATCTTCTTCCCTGCTGAAAACAGAATTGTCATTGTCTTTGTTGGCGATATTCTGATCTATTCTTAACGCTCACAGGAGCGTACCGAACCGTTCGTTGTGATTCTTCAAATCCTGAAGAAGGAGAAGAAGATATGCGTGAAATTGTTCAAGTGAAAATTCTGGTTAGAGACAATTCAACTTTTGGGTCACATGATCTCAAAGGAAAAAGTTACTGTGGATCCATCGAAAGTCAAAATAGTTCTTAAACGAGAAAGATCGACGACCGTAAGAGAAATTCATAGCCAGATGGAATTAGTTGGTTAATACGGGAGACTCGTCGCAGAATTTTTCCAATGTGGCAAGACTTCTTATCTAACTCATACGAGAGAGTCAAATTTTGTGTGGACCAATGCATATAGGAGAAATTTTCAAGGGTTGAAGAAACACTCAACTACTTTACCAGTGATGATTCTGCCTAATCTCAACGAACATTTTGAGATACCCATTGATGCCTTGCGTTAGATTTTGGAACGTGAGCTTGTGCAGATAGGAGGAGTAGTGGCGTGTGTTTCAAGACAACTGAAAGCATATGAGGAGAATTACTCTACATAAAAACTCAAAGTTAGCCATTGGGATTACGCTGAAGATCTGGAAACATTCTACAAGGAATCATATCCACGTGTATTCTAAGATAGATCAAATTTCGAGGACGAAATTTCTTTTTGAAGGGGAGAGTTGTAACATCCCGAAAATAATCTCATTCATCATAAATAGTCGTTTTATAATGTTTGAGATTTTAGGAATTTTTCAGGATTTTTCTTGAAATGTCAAATATTTTAATATATTCTTCGTTTTACATACACACTGAGCAGAACCGGTATAACGCTCTGAAAATTATTTGTTTCATCACAAATAGTCATTTTATAATATTTGTAATTTTTGAGAAATTTTCTGTATTTTTTTGAAAACGTCGAATATTTTAATATATTTCTCATTTTACGCGCACACTGTGCAGAGTCAGTGTAACCCCACAGAAACTATTTGTTTCATGACGAATAGTCATTTTTCAATATTTGTGATTTTTTAGAACTTCTGTGGATATTTCTGAAAACGTCGAATATTTTAGTATATTTCTCGTTTTACGTGCGCACTGAGCAGAGCCGGGAAAACATTTTCCCTGAGGCTGGTAAACCTTGAACTGTGGAGATTTTGATGGGGGATCTTACTAAACCAGAGGCCGAGCACAGTTTACAAAGTTTACATTTTTCAAGATTTTATCTGATAAATAAAATCTCTGTACACACGGTTAAATAAAATCTTACAGTACGCTCTATTATCCGATGGATAATTATTACTGGCCTGTGTACTAGAACAATTATCCATTGGGTAATAACTTGCAGTAAAATCCTAATCACCCTATTATTTAATTACTAAATCACATTATTTTATCCTAAAGCAATTCACTTTATGTCTACTCAAATCCTCTTTATTGGAAAAAGTACAAGCTTCTCAAAGAAGCTTCATCTTCTTTCTCCTCCTCCCTCTCCCCAATACAGCAGCTGCACCTTTTGGAGCCCAAGATTTGTGCTTCATTCAATTAAGCTATTCTATTCTAATTTCAAAGTCAAAAAGTCATCACATTTTCCTCCTATCAGCTTCTCTCTCTAGATTTTCCTTCTCTCTTTTCTCTCAACCATTTTCCTCTCTCCTCCCTCACACTCCCCCTTTGCAAGAATGACAGCCTCACGGGAGCCAAATTTGTGCCTCATTCACTTAATTAAACAAAGCCATTCTAATTTTAAAATCATAAAAAGTTCATTCACCTTTACTATTCCTTTCTCTCTCTGCCTTCATCTTCCTCCTCTCAAAAGAATTTTCTCCTCCTTCTCTCTAGAATACCACACCGCCTCCACACTCCTAACCCACCAAAGATCATAAAAATTCCAACCAACTACATTTTCTTAATCTCCTTCATCATCTAAACACATCTCTAGTTGGTGATTTCTTGAAAATGTTTCATCTTCACCATCTTCTTCTTCACGCTTCAAGCTTCAAGCTTCAAGCTTTTGGGTAAGGTTCTTGGTTCCTCAGCCTTTTCTCTTCATTTTCGTGTTCAAGGTCTTCTTGATGACCATTGATCCATTCTTTTTCAAGTTTTCTTGTTGATTTAAAGAAGTTGTAATTTTTAGGGTTCTTGGTGGTGTGAATCCAAAAATTGCAAGGAGCTTCAAGGGAGTTCCATTACTTGTCTTCTCCTCTAGGTAAGAGAGAGATAATCCTCTTCAACCTCTCTTGGTAGTAGGAAACTTAATTTTGTGATTAGTTGTGAGAAACCCTTGCTAGGGTTGCTCTCTTTGTTGCATGACTTTTATGAGTATGTGTTATTTTTAATTTGTTTGGATTGATTGGTTGATTTTATATGTACATTGGTGCTCTTGGTTTGATTGGTATGGATTAAAAATTTAAATGGAAGCAAATTAATCATTGCTCTCTTCTAAGAGGCTCACGGCCTCAAGCCCCAAATGGGGTGTTCTTGGTGAAAAATTGTAACTAATTGAAGACATGATTCATTAAGAGTATAATATGTAATAAAGTGAATAAAAATTTACAGTTCCTAACTTGGGAGAGGCCATGACCTCAAGAGTCATTTAGGGCTCAACCATGTGACTTTTAAAAACTTTGAGATTTAATTAATCTAGTGATTAAGTGGTTAACAATGAGATGGGAGGAAATCAATTTAATAACCTAAAGGAAATTTTTGGACTTAAGAAAGTGAATAAGGATGTGTGAGACCTAGAATAATTCTCTAAATGAATATAAATAAAATTAAAATATGAGACTAGATAATCAAGAGAATCCCTCTAGAGAAGAATTTCATAAGAAATATTAAATTGAAGTAAAACTTAATTAATTGGATAATTATGAATTAATTAGGATCTCATAAAATGGAAAGAACCAAGAATGAAGTTTTATCCAAAGACTTAGAATAAATCTTAATTAAAGTAAGACCATGAGTGCAAGTAAGAATGACAAATGATTCAATTTAAATCATTCTAAGGGAATTGGGTTTAAAATTTAATGATGGACTTAATTATTTCAAATAATAATGATCAAATGAATAATGTGAGAGAAATCTCCTAAAAGAGAAACTAATCGAGAAGAATATAGAAATTTTAGGCGTAATTCCATAATGTATCCTAAAGGTGTAATGCATTATTTAAAGACTTAATAATATTTATTGTAGGTCCATGTGAGGGACCAATGATGTGTTGATGCTTACTTTGCCCAATTGAGGCATATTGTGAAAAAGTATGTAATGATAAACATACATGATATATGCATGGAGCCATCAGCATTGTGAAAGTCCAATGGACTATTTGTCAAGGCCATGTTGCCTAGGAGTTGAATCACACCTTAGTGCAGGTGCAAATAGACTAGTGTGGGTCCTGCTGTTGACCTTGGGGGCGTCGAGGCGCGGGCGTCTCACAGTGGACAGCTGGTAGCCCTACTGGGCCGTGAAATAAACCGATGAGAACACACCAATGATCCGGACGTGACACTGTCCTATATCGCGATCTTGTGAGAATGCCGCTGTATAGAGCCTTATTGCACAATATTGTTGATTATGATTTCTGAAAGCACTTGGTCCTAGGCGGACGAGATACTGGTATGTCTCCCTTATCATTCTCTACAATGTTTGTGTCTAGCTCCGTGGAGTATAATCTTGATATCATGTACATGTGCATAGTGAGTCAATACATTACTTGACATTTAATTTATATGATAATTGGATCTACTATCTTATTGATGATATACTGCCAGAAACTGTTAAACTGCTTAATATCTACTTCTTGGTACTGTTTATTATTTTTGTTATGCTATGTGGGCGTCCTACGCCGTTTATATTTCTTACTGCATAATTGGTAATGAAGTTGGATATCTCACTTCTTTCTTGTACTGTTCTTGTTCTATGTGATATGTGGTTAAAGACTGTAGAGGGGACGAGATTGTTTTTCCTAGACTTTACTGGGTATTGATCTCTTGCTTTCGAGGATGTCGCTAAGAAGAGGATCCATTGGATTCGTTAGGATTGTATTCACTGGTGGCGCCAATGCATGGCGAGTCGATTGGGTTGGACAACATTTACGATATGTTGGAGACTTGATCTTGACCGTAAGGAGGACCGCGATGGAGATCCTATCCTGACACTTACTACTTCGGTACATCTGGAGTTTGCCTTGCCTATCTGGGAGCTATGGGGTGATCTGATTCACGCCCTTAGAGAGGACGAGGATTCCATGGCATCAGCTGCTAGGGTACCTACCCGTGGGACTGCACTCGGTCCTGTCCTTTTATCTTCAGACGAGCCAGGAGAGGATCCCGAGGTGGATCCGATGGAGTACCCAACTCCTTAGACATGGATGTCTTTATGGGTAGTTTATGTTTCCTTCTGTATTACTTATATTAAGGTGTAATTTGTGTATACATGCATTCTAAAGTCAAACTTGATGTATTTTACTTTGAGCGGTGTGTGAAATACGCCATACTATGTTTACTTTAAATTAATTATCTGGTCCTATGAACTGTATTTAGCTTTTGGCTTGTTGAATTATATATGCTAATGACGGTCTATTTATTATTGCATCCGTGGCTCATATTTTCTGTATATTCACAATGGTTTAATTTGGATACATATTGTTTGAAAATCGTAACATGCCAAAATTTAGTATCCATGGTATAATGACAATTTTGTCTTGGATATTAAATCGAGGGGTGTTACATTAGGTGGTATCAGAGCTCAGTTCATTTGTTGAGCCGGGGTATGGACTGACTATGCTTAGACATGTTAGAAGTTTCTTTATATGTTGTGCACTTCATTGTCTCTTGATAGAGATGTTTGGGAAAGGAAGGCATGGCTTGCCATAGGTTGAATGTTGGTAGCTACTGTTGCATAGTTACATGATATTGAGTATTGGCCCGCTCAATATGTAATGTTCTGTGTGGATGGAAAACTATGACTTCACCTAGGCGTATTTTCGAGAATATGAGTTCTTTTAATAAGAAGCTCAGTTAGCATGACTAAACTTGTTTAGGATTTGTTTGCATTTTCACCCATGTTGTGTTGTGTGACTCCTTGTGTTTGGTTTTCAAAATGAGACAATATTGTCTGAAATGGTTATTTCTTGTCTCCATTGTACCTGACTGTCTATCTTCGAAGGAAAAGTAATGGCTCGCAGTAAACGTACACGTAGGAATGTGGAACACAACAACAAAGGGGTGGATACGACTGTGGAAGCAATGCGGGGAATGGCTGGTATAACAATACAACCGGATCAGAGGACCGCACAGCAACAGGAGTTAGAAGTTGAGGTTCAGATTTTGTTGGGAGAAAGTTAGTTTTGGAGTAACTCTGAATTACCTAAGTTGCAAAAGAGGAATAATAGAATGATCAATCAGTTCAAGCGGAAATTGTGCTTGCGACCACTAGGGAATCAACGGCGACCGCAACCAACTGGGGGTAATGCTAGTGGTGGCAGACCTAGTCATCCCGTGACACATTTACAGTCGTGTAAGAAGTATGGAAAAGATCGCTCAACGAGGGAATGTAATATCAAGAGGGTAATCTGCTTCAAGTGTGGAAAGGACCACTTAACAAAAGATTGTACGATCGAAGGAATAATTTGTTTCAAGTGTGGAAAGCTAGGACATGTGGCGAGAAATTGTACCTTGCATAGGACAAAGCCTTCTGTTGGAGATGTATGCACCTCAAAATCACTTGAACAATGGAGAGTTGATTCCTCCACCTAGACTGAAGACCGAAACGAAGAAGGGGACTATGCTACAGTGGATAACCCTGAGATTCCATTGTATGATTCTAAGGATAACCCATTTCCTGGTGACATATGATTGTATGAGTCTATTAGGATCATTTATGTCTTTGTCATCTTTCGGCTAAGTTATTTCTACTTTGGCTACTAAGAACCTATTTTTGATAGCCAAGTCGTTTAAATTACCCTACGACCTGTTAAAGGCTGAATCTTTTTGTTGATTTCAATTGTTTACTTCTCTCGCAAATTTGGTCTCAAAAAGTGAATGGTTATCTTCTAACCATATCTTGTAAAACTGTTCCCAATGAGATTTTAAGAGCTTATTTTTAGAATTTGGAATTATCTGTGAATTTGTTTCCTTTTGATTTGAGTATTGTCCCTCTCATTTCTAAGCTTGTTGTTAATACACAAAGTTTGTTTAAACTATCTTATTATCATTAGAAATTGGAACCTTTCTGCCAATGTAATTACTAGCTTTTTCTTATATAGACTTGACCTTAGAAAAGGGATTGGTTGTTTTCTGACCATACCTCGCCATTTTATTCCGATAGAAACTTAGTGTTTCTTGAAGCAGATGTTCCTGGATTTGAATCCTTGAAACTCATTCCTAAATCTTATGGCATCATATCACGTTCTTCATCGGATGAGCCTGACAGTATACCAAGTGACTTTATTATCTTTTCCTTCTAACCCTTATAATGCTTCTAGTGTACTTCGATTAAGAAAAGGTGTTCCTGAACTCAACTCAAACCATAGTGCCAAATGCAATGCGATTACATGAGAATTGCCCTGTGAGACATTTCTTGCTAAAGTCAAGGTTAATTAGTTTGATAGATCAATTGAAGGAAGTCGCTGTTTTCTCCAAGATCAACTTGTGTTCTGGACTATCATCGAGTTCGTTTGAAGGTAGAATAATGTTTCCAAGATGGCTTTTCGGGCACATTATGGGCACTACAATTATTTGGCAGCGTCGTTCCATGAAACGAACACGTCAGTAACATTCATTGATTTCGTGAATAGGATCTTCTTCCCTGCTGAAAATAGAATTGTCATTGTCTTTGTTAGCGATATTCTGATCTATTCTTAATGCTCAGTGGAGCGTACCGAACCTTTCGCTGTGATTCTTCAAATCCTGAAGAAGGAGAAGAAGATATGCGTGAAGTTGTTCAAGTGCAAATTCTGGTTAGAGACAATTCAACTTTTGGGTCACATGATCTCAAAGGAAAAAGTTACTGTGGATCCATCGAAAGTCGAAATAGTTCTTAAACGAGAAAGACCGACGACCGTAATAGAATATCGTAGCCAGATGGAATTAGTTGGTTAATACGAGAGACTCATCACAGAATTTTTCCAATGTGGCAAGACTTCTCATCTAACTCATACGAGAGAGTCAAATTTTGTGTGGACCAATGCATTTAGGAGAAATTTTCAAGGGTTGAAGAAACACTCAACTACTTTACCAGTGATGATTCTGCCTAATCTCAACGAACATTTTGAGATACCCATTGATGCCTTGCGTTAGATTTTGGAACGTGAGCTTGTGCAGATAGGAGGAGTAGTGGCATGTGTTTCAAGACAACTGAAAGCATATAAGGAGAATTACTCTACATAAAAACTCAAAGTTAGCCATTGGAATTGCGCTGAAGATCTGGAAACATTCTACAAGGAATCATATCCACGTGTATTCTAAGATAGATCAAATTTTGAGGACGAAATTTCTTTTTGAAGGGGAGAGCTGTAACATCCTGAAAATTATCTCATTCATCATAAATAGTCGTTTTATAATGTTTGAGATTTTTAGGAATTTTTCAGGATTTTTCTTGAAACGTCAAATATTTTAATATATTTTTTGTTTTACGTGTACACTGAGTAGAACCGGTATAATGCTCCAAAAATTATTTGTTTCATCACAAATAGTCATTTTATAATATTTGTAATTTTTGGAAAAAAAATTTGTATTTTTCTGAAAACGTTAAATATTTTAATATATTTCTCATTTTGTGTGTACACTGCGCAGAGTCAGTGTAACACCCCAAAAATTATTTGTTTTATGACGAATAGTCATTTTTCAATATTTGTGATTTTTGAGAACTTTGGTGGATTTTTCTGGAAATGTCAAATATTTTAGTACATTTCTCGTTTTGTGTGCGCACTGAGCGGAGCCGAGCAAACAAAATATTTTCCTTGAGGCTGGTAAACCTTGAACTGTGGAGATTTCGAAGGGGGATCTTACTAAACCAGAGGTCGGGCACAGTTTACAAAGTTTACATTTTTCAAGATTTTATCTGATAAATAAAATCTCTGTACGCACTGTTAAATAAAATTTTGTAGTACGCACTATTTTTCGATGGATAATTATTACTGGCCTGTGTACTGCAACAATTATCCATTGGGTAATAGCTTGTAGTAAAATCCTAAACACCCTATTATTTAATTACTAAATCACATTATCTTATCCTAAAGCAATCCACTTTATGTTTAATCAAATCCTCTTTATTGGAAAAAGCTACAAGCTTCTCAAAGAAGCTTCATCTTCTCTCTCCTCCTCCCTCTCCCCAATACAGCAGCTACACCTTTTGGAGCCCAAGATTTGTGCTTCATTCAATTAAGCTATTCTATTCTAATTTCAAAGTCAAAAAGTCATCACATTTTCCTCCTATCAACTTCTCTCTCTAGATTTTCCTTCTTTCTTTTCTCTCAACCATTTTCCTCTCTCCTCCCTCACACTCCCCACACGGCAGCAGCCCCTCCTTGGGAGCCAAATTTGTGCCTCATTCACTTAATTAAACAAAGCCATTCTAATTTCAAAATCACAAAAATTTCATTCACATTTACTATTACTTTCTCTCTCTACCTTCATCTTCCTCCTCTCAAAAGAATTTTCTCCTCCTTCTCTCAAGAATACCACACCGCCTCCACACTCCTAACCCACCAAAGATCATAAAAATTCCAACCAACTACATTTTCTTAATCTCCTTCATCATCTAAACACATCTCTAGTTGGTGATTTCTTGAAAAGGTTTCATCTTCACCATTTTCTTCTTCACGCTTCAAGCTTCAAGCTTCAAGCTTTTGGGTAAGGTTCTTGGTTCCTCACCTTTTTTTCTTTATTTTCGTGTTCAAGGTCTTCTTCATGACCATTGATCCATTCTTTTTCAAGTTTTCTTGTTGATTTAAAGAAGTTGTAATTTTTAGGGTTCTTGGAGGTGTGAATCCAAAAATTGCAAGGAGCTTCAAGGGAGTTCCATTGCTTGTCTTCTCCTCTACGTAAGAGGGAGATAATCCTCTTCAACCTCTCTTAGTAGTAGGAAACTTAATTTTGTGATTGGTTGTGAGAAACCCTTGCTAGGGTTGCTCTCTTTGTTGCATGACTTTTATGAATATGTGTTATTTTTAATTTGTTTGGATTGATTGGTTGATTTTATATGTACATTGGTGCTCTTGGTTTGATTGGTATGGATTAGAAATTTAAATGGAAGCAAATTAATCATTGCTCTTTTCTAAGAGGCTCACGGCCTTAAGCCCCAAATGGGGTGCTCTTGGTGAAGAATTGTAACTAATTGAAGACATGATTCATTAAGAGTATAATATGTAATAAAGTGAATAAAAATTTAGAGTTCCTAACTTGGGAGAGGCCACGACCTCAAGAGTCATTTAGGGCTTAACCATGTGACTTTTCACAACTTTGAGATTTAATTAATCAAGTGATTAAGTGGTTGACAATGAGATGGGAGGAAATCAATTTAATAACCTAAAGGAAATTTTTGGACTTAAGAAAGTAAATAAGGATGTGTGAGACCTAGAATAATTCTCTAAATGAATATAAATAAAATTAAAATATGAGACTAGATAATCAAGAGAATCCCTCTAGAGAAGAATTTCATAAGAAATATTAAATTGAAGTAAAACTTAATTAATCAGATAATTATGAATTAATTAGGATCTCATAAAATGGAAAGAACCAAGAATGAAGTTTTATCCAAAGACTTAAAATAAATTTTAATTAAAGTAAGACCATGAGTGCAAGTAAGAATGACAAATGATTCAATTTAAATCATTCTAAGGGAATTAGGTTTAAAATTTAATGATGGACCTAATTATTTCAAATAATAATGATCAAATGAATAATGTGAGAGAATTCTCCTAAAAGATAAACTTATCGAGAATAAAATAGAAATTTTAGGCGTAATTCTATAATGTATCCTAAAAGTGTAATGCATTATTTAAGGACTTAATAATATTTATTGTGGGTCCATGTGATGGACCAATGATGTGTTGATGCTTACTGTGGCCAATTGAGGCATATTGTGAAAAAGTATGTAATGATAAACATACATGATACATGCATGGAGTCATCATGCATTGTGAAAGTCCAATGGACTATTTGTCAAGGTCATGTTGCCTAGGAGTTGAATCACATCTTAGTGCGGGTGCGAATAGACTAGTGTGGGTCCTGCTGTTGACCTTGGGGGCGTCGAGGCGCAGGCGTCTCACAGTGGACAGCTAGTAGCCCTACTGGGTCGTGAAATAAACCGATGTGAACGCACTGACGATCCGGACGTGTCATTGTCCTATATCGCGATCTTGTGAGAATGCCGCTGTATAGAGCCTTATTGCACAATATTATTGATTATGATTTCTGAAAGCACTTGGTCCTAGGCGGACGAGATACTGGCATGTCTCCCTGATCATTCTCTGTGATGTTTGTGTCTAGCTCAATGGAGTAGGATATTGATATCATGTACATGTGCATAGTGAGTTAATACATTACTTTGCATTTAATTTATATTATAATTGGATCTGCTATCTTATTGATGATATACTGCCAGAAACTGTTAAACTGCTTAATATCTGCTTCTTGATACTGTTTATTATTTTTGTTATGCTATGTGGGTGTCCTATGCCGTTTATGTTTCTTACTACCATAATTGGTAATGAAGTTGGATATTTCACCTCTTTCTTGTACTGTTCTTGTTCTATGTGATATGTGGTTAAAGACTGTAGAGGGGATGAGATTATTTTTCCTAGACTTTATTGGGTATTGATCTCTTGCTTTCGAGGATGTCGTCAAGAAGAGGTTCCATTGGATTCGTTAGGATTGTATTCACTGGTGGCGCCAATGCGTGGCGAGTCAATTGGGTTGGACAACGTATACAATATGTTGGAGACCTGATCTTGACCGTAACGAGGGCCGCGATGGAGATCCTATCCTGACACTTACTACTTCGGTACATCTGAAGTTCGCCTTGCCTATCTGGGAGCTATGGGGTGATCTGATTCACGCCCTTAGAGAGGACGAGGATTCCATGGCATCAGCTGCTAGGGCACCTGCCCGTGGGACCGCACTCGGTCCTGTCCTTATATCTTCAGACTAGCCGGGAAAGGATCCCAAGGTGGATCCGATGGAGTACCCAACTCCTTTGACATAGATGTCTTTATGGGTAGTTTATGTTTCCTTCTGCATTACTTATATTAAGGTGTAATTTGTGTATACCTGCATTTTGAAGTCAAACTTGATGTATTTTACTTTGAGCGGTGTGTGAAATATGTCGTGCTCTGTATGCTTTAAATTAATTATCTAGTCCTATGAACTGTATTTAGCTTTTGGCTTGTTGAATTATATGTGCTAATGATGGCCTATTTATTATTGCATCAGTGGCTCATATTTTCTGTATATTCACAATGGTTTAATTTGGATAAATATTGTTTGAAAATCGTAACACGTCAAAATTTAGTATCCGTGGTATAATGACGATTATGTCATGGATATTAAATCGAGGGGTGTTACATTTGGGTGAAAGGGGGAGCAGCGAGTTTGTAGGTTGCAAAAATCACTGTATGAGATCAAACAGGCATCTAGAAATTAGTATCAGAAATTCATTGCTTCTCTTCTCCAACTTAGTTATACACAATCTCATGTGGACCATTAATGTTTATTTATCATGATAGGCTTTCATTTGTTGTTGTACTTATTTATGTTGATGATGTTATAGTCACAAGAACTGATCAAGCCCGCATTGCCTTATTGAAGAAATTTTTGGATGATATCAAGCCTGCATTGCCTTATTGAAGAAATTTTTGGATGATAAGTTTAGAATTAAAGATCTTGGAAAGTTGAAATATTTTCTTGGCATAGAAGTGGCCCGATCACCAGCAGGCTTGGCACATAGCCAATGTAAGTACACTCTCGACATACTGAAAGAATGTGGGCTTTTGGGCTGTAAACCTGCCATCTCACCAATGGATCAATAACACAAGTTATCTTTAGGAGTTGTGTCTGTTTGCTCTGACCTAGGTGTCTGTCGGCGACTAATGGGTTTCTCTTGTATCTCACCATTAGCCGGCTCGATATTAGCTATGTCGTTCATGTCCTTCAATTTATGCATGATCCATGACAGCCACACATGGAGAGTCCTGCACTATCTTGAACATTCACTAGGACAAGGTCTCTTATTTCTAGCTACAAGCCCACTTAGTTTACGGGCCCACTATGATACAGATTGGATAGGATCTCCCATTACTCGTAGGTCCACTATAGGTTACATTATTTTCCTTGAACCACCCCCTATTTTATGGCACTCTAAAAAGTAAATGGTTTTTTCTCGTTCTTTAGCAGAAGCAGAGTATAGAGCTATGGCTACCATAACTAGTGAACTCATCTACCACTTAGTTTAACCATAGCATGATTTTAGGAATATCAAAGCATGATTTTAGGAATTTGTAGGAATCTGTAATTATTTGTTTTGCTTTTGCCTGTCCTTTCTTTTAGGGATTGGTCAGACCTCTTGTTGTATAAATACTGTATAAGTGTATCAATCATAATTATCTATTGGAGAAATTTTATCTCTTTAGAATCCATTATATGTTCGATGAAAATTCAGATTTGAATAGCATTTATCCATTAATTTACAGCTAATAATATAGCTAAACAGATTTATCATCTGTGAGGTATCAAGGGAGTGGTGAATGGACAATATTCTTTTAGTTAAGAGTTCAAATTTAGAATGTTCATTTTGCATCGCAAACTTCCTCCTAAAATTCAAGCAAGCAAAAAAAAAAATGGATTTACCATGTTAAGTTTATAGGTCCCTACCAGGAACAAAAAAGGGGGCATTACTTTGCATGAGACCAAATATACCTTTAATTTTTTAAATGTCTAGATCAACTTTCACTACAAGAAAATCAAGATTTAGCTACGGACAAATCCGTCGCTAAATGGGAAAAATTCGTCGCTAAACTTAATTTAGCTACGGATTCATTTGTCACTAAAGCCATTGCTAGATTGCTCCACACTAAATTTTAGCGAGGGAAATGAGTCCATCGCTAAATTAGCAACGGATATTTCCCTTACAAATTCATTGCTAAATTAGCAAATGGATAGTTCCTTTGCAAATCCCTCGCTAAATTAGCAACGGATAATTCCCTCACAAAATCTTTTGCTAAATTAGCAACAAATTTTTCCCTCTCAACTCTATTGCTAAATTAGCAACGGATAATCTCCTCGCAATCCGTCGCTAAATTAGCAACGGATCCCAAATTACATTTTAGCAAGGGACTAATCCGTCGCTAATGGGCAGCAACCTATGCCTTTTTTTTAATGGAACATCTAACCCTTGTTTAATTTCTCATAAATTGAACTCAATAAAATTCTAGTAAACATAAAATAGTATCCATAATTACTTGCATAGCATGAAATATATATTAACATAGCCGAAAATATTATTTCAAGCAAATAGTTTGAAACTATCTACATTATATCAAAAGATACTGCCAATATGGCACAAAATGTTATACATAGACCTACACAAGTTGTGTCTTCCTAAGCAAAAGTTAAGTCTAAAACTGTCTATGTGGACGTTAATATTCATGGAGTGGATAAACTAAGACTATTTGGTGATACTTGTGTAATATTCTCCCTCTGAAAAGTACTTGAAAGTAGCCTAACAGCAATTTGCACCCCCTGTTGTACCACCTCTTAAACCACTACTCTCACATCTCCTAGCCTTTTCTCAATCTCACGTTGGACAACTTTTTCAAACTCTGGTGTGTTAGAATAATGATGTGTGGAAGCATTAAAAGTACTAGCTCTAAAATTTAGTGGGCAAACCATAAATGATTGAGATCCTACGCCATAAATTCTGCCTTTCTTTGGCCCACCAATAGCTTCAACCCAAAGTGACAACTCTTCTTGATTATCGAAGCCATGTTCTGTTGTTATATCATCTTCACTCCTCACAAATGTGTCACTTTCTATTATTGTGTCATCTTTCACCCAATCATTATTTTCATTAGATGTGTCACCAACATGCTCTTGGAGTTTTCTCTTTTTAAGTACTTTATAATTTTCTTGAAAATATGATATAAGAATTAGTTCATGCATAACAAATAAGTTGCTCATAGAGAGATAGAAAAATAAAGACATTATAATCAAACTGATTTCTTAATGCACTGAAGACTTTCTAAAAGAAAATTGTTTACAAGCAGTCTATCCTATGTAACTACCAAAGACAATAATATTCTTACAATAGGGAAAAGAAGCAATAAGAAAATAATGAATTTGCCATTAACCTACTGGCAATATAAATCCTAACAAAAGTCTCTAATAATTCTTATCCTTCTTGAAAAATAATTCATTAAATAAGCAAGTTCATCACTTAATTATATGCATGAACCAAGCAAATAAATCTTGTATAGTAATTTCTCAATACGGGAATAAGAGACAATTATATGCAAAGTTGAGTCTTGAAAGAAAAATATAAACTTTACTCAAGCACATGTCTAATCATGACTAATTAGGCAACAAAGTGAGGACACAATAATTGATATGCAACTGGTGATTAGTCATCAACATAAAAATATATGCTTTCACATCAAACGCTTACAGATATACATCCACTGTCAAAGACCCAGAACAAAAAGGAAAGAGCTTAGACAAAAATAAAGTGTTTTGTTTTATTAATCCAAATACTAATTACTTTTGTTTTATGACACATATTTAAGTAATATAGCATATCTCCATTGAGCTGGATTCTCTTCTTAGTGTCTAGTTGGCTTCTAACTACTAGTTTTATAAGGGAATAGCAAAGCATATGTAATCTATACAAATTCTTATTATATATTCTTTTGCTAGAGATCTGGAAAATTTACTTGACGCTAAGGAGTTTGAAGAGGGAGACAAGGGTAAAAATGACTTAAAATGTGATAAAGGTATGGTGTTAGGGGTCTTAAAATGAGAAGACGCCTAACTTTGGCTTAAGCATAGGAAGAAATAGAAGATGAAGCAGTTGAGGCTACTGAATTATGCAGGTTGCTTATGGATGGTAAGTTATCTTATTGATCATTTAAGTATTATTTCTTGACTTTTATTAGTAATGAATGTAGGAACATTAATCTTGTTAGAGCTATTCTGATGTAATGACCAGAAGTTGTTAATTGGATAACTATTTTGACACTGAACTCTAAGATGCTACTTGTCAGATTTGACTTTTTTTTGGCATTATTTTATACAGATGATGAAGCTGACAGGAAGAAAAAGAAGAAACCTAAGGTCGTGGTGGAAGAAGCAAGATTGGTATCAAAGCTGCAATCAGAACACATTTGAGAACACTAAACAAGTTAAGATACCCAATTATAATTATCTAAGACAGTGGTTACCTAAGGACAATTGATTTTCCAGCACAATAAATGGCTTTATAATGGTACCCAATTTTATTCCAAAGAACTTGATAACAAATAACAAATACTTTGCAACTAGATATCACTAATCATTTGAAAGAGGACATAATTACAAATCTCAAAGAGATCTGTAATATACTTTCCCATCAGCAAAACAACAACTCATCTTTGAAGAACAATAGCAGCAAGCTCATTGTCTCTAGGGACATGAAACAAATCTCCAATAATGAGCAATAACAATTACTCCATCCTTTTATATCTACCCAGTTCCACTCTTTCAAGGAATTGTAGTCAAATAAAAGAAATGGGAGAGGGAGAGAGGGATAGTGAGAGAGAATGCTTTATTTGTAAGATTAAAGAAATAACTTGAATAGTATCATATATAATATAGTTATCTGTCTTAATTTGCTATTACCTAATACATACATAACATAATCTTAGCTCATCTTTGACTTGGTGGACTGTCTTGCCCTGCTCTAAATTATCATGGTTTCTTAACTTTTCAACTTTCTTGCTTTTGTAATCCAAACTAATGGGGTTTCAGAATAGGTCGTGTCCTGCCTAATTGGTCTTATTTTTTAGGAACACCATGATCATTCCCTAATTTGTTTTGCCTCTCCTGAGTTCAAGTTAAGAAAGTGACTAATATATGTTCAGCCAAAGAAAATTAAAAAGCTAACAGATAAACAAAAGGAAGATTTCATTTAGTATTAATGGTTGATCAAAATTAGTATTAACTGATTATTAACTTGTTTTTGAACATAAATTAACCATTATTTGTACTTCTGTTAATTCTTTGCTACATTGAAATGTTCATCAGACTTACTTGAATTGTAATTTCCTTACAACAAATGCTCTAATAATTTTATCATTTATTCTCTCCCAAGTTTTCAGTTTTCAATAATTAAAATTATCCAAGACAGTGATTACCAAAGGAATCCAACAAAAGGATGGGTACATACCACAACAGATTTTGATTTCACATCACACCAATCATATTTCTTTTTTGAGTGGTGGGTCAACATGAGCAACTTTGGTGCAGTGGGCTGAACACCCATCTTCTCCACCTATATTAAAAAATAAAAAAACTTAGCATCATATAAAGTATCTAAACCAATCAAGACACTAACAATCAAATTTAAAAACACACATATTCATCAAAATATCCTTCCAATGGTCTTGATCACCTCGTATGTAAGGATGACCCATTGTTGTTTGAACTTGATAGTCTATTTTTGGAATTGATTTCTGAAATCTTATTCACATCTTCTTTTTCCCAATATTGCAAGAGTGCATTCCATTGATTTTCAGCAATCCATTTGAGAGGAGTCTTAGAAGTTTTTTTTTTTTTTTTGCCTTACTCAAGTGGTCACTTAGTCGCTTTGCACCAATTTGTTCAAATCTGTCTTTAATCTATTCCTCAAGTGTTTGGTCCCAAAAATAAGACCTCTAGAATATGACAAGAAAAAAGTTAGAACTATTGCATGTTAATGGAAAACTTTACTCATAAAAAGTATAATATGTTAAACTCATCTCAGTCAACTTTTAACTCATTCAATCATATGTTTCTAGCTTCATTTGGTACTTCACTCCAACTATACCATGGGCCACTAAGTGATTTTTTGAATATCTATACTATTTTTCAAACAGCATCGTGAGGCTTGAACCTAAAGAAAAAAGAAGAATCACAAATTATTATAACTTTAATGTTAATACCAAGAATAAGGAATGCTTACGTTTTTCCATTAAGAGCCAAGTGTCATAGTCCATTTGTAGCTTGACATGTGGGTGGTGGAGGTGGTGAAGGTGGAGGTGGAGGTGGAGGTGCTAGTTGAGAAGGACCTGCAATTTAAGAGATAGAGGCTGGTAGTGGAGAAAGATTTGCATTGGTAGCTCCACCTTTACCTCAAGAACTCACTCATTTACGATTAATATTTGGCATGTCTATAGTAATCACCAATAAATGAATGAAACACCTACCAAAATCACACACTTTTATAATATATAGCAGAATGAAGTAAGAATTAAGCAACAAAACATAAATCATATATGTATACAAAAGCAATCAAAATAACTTATAACTATAACATAAATCACTCAATCACATGATTGCAATAGTCTTAAAGCCAATAAAAATACAAACACAAAAAACATTAGATTTATTCATCAACGTCATCTTGAGTGTCTTAATCATCATCAATAGAATCATCAATGGAACCACTCACACTTGAACAATACAACAATGCTTCTTTTAGTGGTTCAGTTAGAGTTCTCTAATTGTGTAATATCAACTAACAATCCATAATAATCGCTTTCAAAATCTTCACCAGAGGAAATGGTCCCTTTTATTAAAATGCCACTGTTCATAGTTGATTTATTTATGTCATGGCTAATTGTGTGAAACCTATAACCATTTACACAATATTGAGGCCATGTGTGCACCTCCCTAAAGGGACCCCATGCTAAATCCTTTATACGATGATCAGTGACACCATTTGCTGAATCAAAAACCTAGTAAGAAATTTGTAATTGATTGAGTGTTAAGTCAATTAGAAAATATTAACAATGGTAATCGTTTAATTGATTATAAGAAACTTACGTATGACTTGAACCAAGTTACAAATTCACAATTTATCTTAGCCTCTATTATTTCACTGGAAACATCTAGTGAACTCTTCTTCACTTCTTCTTCAAAGATCCTACATTGCAATTACTCAAGTGATAAGATATTAAAGTTATGACTACTTAAGCTATTAGGTTTTATAATGTTAAACTTACTCAACAAATGGTTCAATCTCTTGACAATTCAGGAGAACATAAGTAGTTGCTGCACTTAATTCAGCATCTGACAAATATCGTTTTTGCTCCTTTCCAACTGGGCATCCTGGATGGGTGAAAATACTAAAGCATCCATCTGGTGCTTCAACCCATCTGCCATCATCATGTCGACTAACTTTATTTAGCTTGGTTTGGATGTGAGACTCAAAATAATAAGAATAAAAGGTTAAAGTTTCTTCAATAAGATATGCTTCACAAATTGAACTTTCTACATGTGCCTTATTCTTAACCTTCTTCTTCAAATTATGCAAAAACCTACATTAAGGAATGTTTCACAAGTTATTAGCATTGTCAAATTTAGCCATGATTATTTAGCCAAAGATTAAGAACCTTACCGTTCAAATGGATACATCCAGTGATATTGAACTAGACCACCAATCATTGCTTCATATGGTAAATGGATTAGCAAATGCTCCATAGAGTCAAAAAATCTTGGAGGAAAAATTTTCTCTAATTTTCACATAGTCATCACAATGTTTGTTTCCAATTTTTTCATACGTTCTACTTGTAGCACATTTGAGCATAATTCCTTGAAAAATAGACTTATCTATTCAAGGTATTCCAAATTGGTTCAAGTAACAAGTCCTTGAATGCAATTGGCATCAGCCTCTCCATGAACACATGACAATCATGGCTTTTCATCCTTGATAGCTTGTAATCTTGCATGTCAACACAATTAGATAGATTTGAAGCATAACCATCAGGGAGCCTTAAGTGTTAGACCCACTCACACACCAATTTGCGTTGTTCCTTTGATAATGATTATGCAGATTTTGGCTTCACAATTTTACCATCATCGTGAACCTTCAATTTAAGATTGGGACAATTTTAATACAATGGTAAATCTTTCCTAGCTTTTAAGTTGTCCTTCATCTTTCCTTTGATATCCATCATACTATTGAATATATTATCAAACACATTCTTTTCAATATGCATCACGTCAAGATTATGTCGAATGAAGTTCGTACGCCAATAGGGAAAGTCCCAAAATATACTTCGTTTGGTCCAATTACCTATAAACTTTTCTCTACTAGTCTTTTCCATAATCTTAGGCAAGCCACGCACTTGCTGCCACACTTCATCGCCCGATGGCCTTGGTGGAGGATTGGACTTTTCAACCTTACCTTTGTAAAATGAATTCTTATCCTTACGAAAAAGAATGATCACATGGTATAAATTGACGATAGCAATCAAAGAATGTTGGCTTTTGGCCTTCCTTCAAGTAAAATGCCTTGCTTAACTCCATACAATATGGGCATGACAAAACACCACGGGTGCTCTAGCCAGATAGCATGTCGTAAGCAGGGAAGTCATTTATAGTTCACATAAGTGCAGCCCGTAGTTGAAAATTTTGCTTCTTAAAGGAATCAAAAGTTTCCACACCAACTTCTCACAAAACTTTCAACTCTTCTATTAAAGGTTGTAAGTACATGTCAATATTTTGCCTAGGATTTTTTGGCCCTGGAATTAGAAAACAACTTATGTCTCCTACTTGTTTCCAACACTTTGTGCAACTATGGTATTTGTTCAAGAAAATGCTTCACTGCAAGTTTGACCGAAGCTTGTATGCATAAAGAGAGAGAGAGAGGGAAACAATTTCACAAAAAATAAATAAATATAAAAAAAACTAAGTCTTTGTAGCCATCATTTATGAAGCTAGAGAACTAACATTAACATATTTTAATAACAATAAAATATAAGGCCCTCCCTAGTGCATCAGTGCAATAGCTTATATGGCAACAGGGCTTCAATAAGTATTGACTCTAAAGCAATTGTTCAGGCTCTGAATAGGGAAAACACAGAGTATGGTGTAGGAAGAGAGGTCAAAAGACAAGTTAGATGCTTAATCAAGGACAGCTAGTTGATCAGGATTAGCTACAGCCCCAGGGAGGGAAACCAATGTGTGGACAGGCTGGCTAGTACAAGCCTGGAGAAAGAACTTGGGCTTAGAATTACGGAAAATCCTCCACAGGAAATAAGAAATGTGATGCATTCATTGCATTGGAATGTTTCTACTCCCAGAGGAGGTTCAATGTAGCTTTCTTTTTTGGCTTTGGCCGTTTAATCCCCAAAAAAGAATCACAAACCATTTGCTACACACAAGCTAATCTCAAGAAGTAAAGAATAAACTGCTTGTATATTTTAGACCAAAAAAAAGGATAGAGTTATCAAAGCACTAATTAAAAAGTAAGCCATCGATTAATGATGTATTGCTGAATAACAAGCCAAAAAAAAAATATCTTCGAAGAACAAAACTGTAATTTTGAATACCCAGAAAAATAAAAATAAAAGGTTTTAATCGTTTTTGGTTCTTTTGGATGGGTTTTACGTTTAAGTTTGGTTTGATTTGGTTTGGATTTGAACACCTCTAACATTAAGCAACCTGAAGAACAAAAATCAAAAGCAATTAGGAAAATAAAAATTGAAAATCAATTAGGAACAACCAAAAGCAACCAATAACAACCAGAAACAATCAGGAATCAAAAATCAAAAGCAACCAACCAGTAACAAGCAACCATTACCACAACCATTCAACCAATAAACATCTTCAACCTTACGAAATAGAGAGCAGAAACATCTCATCACTCAACTAGCAGCCCTAAACTAATTTGACACATTGCAACGGCTAAAACAAATTTTCAAACTAGGGGCGAGAGAGAGAAAGAGAAAGACAAACCTGAGTTATGGTGACGTGGGTGAACAGGAGCAGTGACGCGGTGAGCCGATGGATACGGTGAGTGTGAGTGAGTTGGGAGGATACAATGAGCTTTTTTTGAGTTTGGGAGAGAGAGAGAGAGTACAATGGGGGTTTGGGATATGAAACATTTTCTGAGTTTGGGAGATAGAGAACATGAAGGGGGTTTGGGATATGAAATATGATTTTGGATATTCGGGATGAAATTTGGTCGAATGAATTTTTCTTTTTTACATATTTATAATTTATAAGTTATTTTTAATTTTCATAAAATTTATAGAAAAAAAGGAAGAAAAAAAAGTGAGAATGAAATAGCGCGAAATGTTTAGGCGCTAAAAGATTTTGCGACGGATCAGCGAGGGGGAAACCCTCACAAATTTTAGCTACAGACAAGCCGTCACTAATCCGTAGCTAAAAAATTAAATTTTTTTACCTCTACAATGAACAAATTATTATTCGCGATTTCCATTGCTAAATTATGATTTTAGCTAGGGATATGAAATCCATCACAAAATTCGATGCTAATTTTTAATTTTCTTGTAGTGTTTACAACACTTAATTAAGTACAAAAATCACATTAAAATGATGTATTGCAGAAGAAAATATGTATCCGATTCCATAATTTATAGATTTGAACTAAGTATATAATATCTTATTGAGCAATAAAAACGTATAAAATGACATGTTTTTTCTTCTTTTTTTTAAAAACGCCCTCGTATTCAAAAGTCTCATTGGGCTCCGACTAATCCAGAGTCGAGTTGGGTCGAATCACAAAGATGTAAAGCTCTCTTCAACGCTAGTTTTTTCTATTCACAAGACTCGAACAAAAGACCTTACTTAAGGGAAATAAGTGTCGAACCACTTGAGCTAACCAAATGTCGTTCAAGTTTTTTTTTTCTTTGTTGTATAACCATGGATGCAAATATTAAAAGAAAAGGAAATGAAAAATCATTTAACAAAGTCTAAATCATGTTGTCAATAAGAAGTAATTAAATTGAATCATGAATCTACATGATACAATTTGTAATTGAAATTAGAGTCACTTTAACTACATTGTAATTTTAGTTAGTGGTTACATTGTTGGTTAGTTTAGGAACTCAATTGTATAAATAAGCCTTAGATGTTCAAAGTAATTCATTATAAAAATTATATGTTTTGAATGAACTTTATTCGTATGGGAGGTTTCTCTCCTTACCTTAAAGAAAAGAGAATCTTAATTCGATCACTACACCGCGCAAGTACAAGGAATGTACACACTTAATTACACTATTAAATTTTTTTGTACTATTAAATTTTATCAATTCAATCATTGAATCATATGTATTATCATAACAATCACAAATACTAACTTTAAGAGAAATCAAACATTTATAAGCATATAACTTAATAGGTAAAATTTAGATATATTTTAAAAACATACTACATAGTAAAATAAACTAATTAAATGAAATAGTAATTAATGTTTACAATTTATGAAATTTTATGGACTTGACACATTTTACCAAAAATTTTAGTTCAACCATTGAATTGATGAAATCAATGTTTATATAAAATTATGCAATTAAATAAACACGTCAAAACTTACTTTTAGAGTAGCATACAAAGTGGAATCCATTAATCAATTCATTCTCAAAAAGAGTCAATCAAAACCTGGTGCGTAAGGATTGTTCCTAAAACGCAACCAAATCAAAATTTTGAAAATACACCCCTTTTTATTTTGACATTGTTAAAATATAATTGAGAAAAAAGGAAAGGTAGTTTTTTGAAAACACAAAAAAACAGGTGGAGTTGCTATACATCTTTGCTTTATAAACTGGACAAAATAGCTTATGGAACACCAACGAATTTGTCCGTTATCTTGCAACTTGTTCACCTAACCACCGCAATAAGCATAAATCCAACATTCCTTGTACATCACCAATGTTATTCTTATTATTTTTATTTTTTCTGTCTTCAAAGAAATTTATTCAAGGCTAGCATCAATACTTAAGAGATCAATAAAAATAGAGTTTGATGGATCGTCAAGCTAAACTCTATGCTCACAAGATTTAGCATAATTGGCTGTATAGAACATAACCATCATATTTTTAACTTATTTATTTACATTATTAATTGATCATATAATGCACATTAAGATTTTGTTTAAAGTTTTTAATGCAAGTATAGAATTTTAGTTTCTAAAATAATTTTTTTTTGTCGCTCAGGCTTGTGTCATGTCCTAACTTTAGAAAAATGCAACTTCCCTTATTCCTAAATTCTTTTTCATAAAAAATATCTCTCAAGTTATTATTAGTGGAAAAAATTATATATTTTGGTCATACAATATTTTTTCACATAGTGTGAGAAATATATCCTTGCTCAAAATATTAAGGTTGCCTCTCCTCACAATTGCCTTTCCGTGGGTTCAAACTTATGACATTGCAAAGGCTCTTTAACTGTTAAACTCAAACTTGCTCTACGTAAGTGAAAAAAAATTGATACACATGAATCACTTCATCATACCCTTCAAAACTTCTGAACATAACAACTTGAAAAGAATGCAAGAGTTCAAATCTTGAAACGTGAATTGAATGTTATTGTTAATGTGTTCTAATTAATATTAGGCATGTTTGGATTAGATTATTTCTAAATAAATAAACGTTTATATTTTTTTAAAGTTTTTTAAGAAGCTTTTAATTATAAGTTATTTTAAATATAAAATAAATTAATCGAAACACACGTATTATCATTTCTCATAAAAGGTATCTTACAAATAATTTTTATATAAATTGTTTTAAATGCAAATTATCTAATTATAGTTATTTTTTCTTGTATTTCTAATGATAATTATTTTAGTTATACAACGAGTAGAAAACCACCATAAATGGTTATATGTGAATATTTTAATTTGATATTAGGGGAAAGCCCTTGATAAACCCCGGCCCTGACTAAAGTTATATTCATATATCAATATCAAAATAAAATTTATATTCATATATGATTTGTTTTCAACTTAATTACTGATTTTACGGGATTAAACTACGGGGTTAACAATGAATATAATTTGTTGACGTGGGATTGGCCACCCTTTAAGATTTAACTACAAGTTATTGCTGATTGTCCAAGTGTCTATTTTTCTGGAGCTAGTTTTTTCATTTTATCTTCGCTTCTTTGTTTACCTAAAGTTTCTCTTTCAGTTGAAGGTTGTGTATCACAACTTCAGCGCTAAGTGCAGAAAAAATTGAATTTGAGTATCTGAGTATTTAGGGCCTTCTTTTTCTCTCTGCTTTTTATCCACCTATTAACATCTCCATCCTCCAGCTTACCACCACTTTTCAGTTCCATGTCTTCCATGATTTTCATCATCATCCTTCCCTTTTCTCTCCCACTTTTTGTGGACTTTCCTGTGGTTTCTCTTTTAAACCTCACTAGCAGATTGTCTATATAGTTTCTTCTGAATTCGGTTCTTTTTGTGAAAAAAAGCATAAAAAAAATGAGATATTCCTGCACCAAGTTGTTTCACTAGGAAAATTTAAACCCTTCGAGGTTTAAAGGTCTTAGAGGAGTTGTAGATATTGAAAACGAGGGTGACCCTTATAAAAGTTCTTTGCTTCATCCTCTGAGTTCTGATACAGAGGCTTCAGCTAAGAAAGCAAGAGGATTTTAGAGTAACTGGAAATGGAAAACGATTCAGAGCTGTGTAAGGAAGAGGGTCAGATGGATTTGCCACCTGGGTTTCGGTTTCACCCAACTGATGAAGAGCTTATAAGTCATTACCTTTACAAGAAGGTAACTGACACCAACTTTTCTGCTAGGGCCATTGGAGAGGTGGACTTGAACAGGTCTGAGCCTTGGGATTTGCCATGTAAGTTAAAAAGCCATCAAATTTTCAGACCCACTTTGTTTTTTGGTTTTTTTCTTCTAAATATATTCATTTTCTTTGGCTCTCTTCAGAAATTGTAACTTCGTATGCATCTTTTTGGTTGTATACTTGTAGGGAAAGCAAAAATGGGAGAAAAAGAGTGGTACTTATTCTGTGTGAGGGACAGAAAATACCCAACTGGTTTGAGGACCAACAGAGCTACTGAAGCAGGATACTGGAAAGCCACAGGGAAAGATAAGGAGATTTACAGAGGAAAATCACTGGTTGGAATGAAGAAAACTCTGGTTTTCTACAAAGGAAGGGCACCCAAAGGAGAGAAAACCGACTGGGTCATGCATGAGTACAGACTCGAGGGTAAATTCTCTGTTCACAACCTCCCTAAAACTGCAAAGGTAAATTTGGCTTGACCCTGTTTCTTTCCTCTGTTTTCAACTGTACCTCTTTTTCTCTTATGTTTGTGAGTTTGTAACCTTATATTCTATGCTAATGGATTTTGATCCTGTATCGCAGAGTGAGTGGGTGATTTGCAGGGTGTTTCAGAAAAGTTCAGCTGGAAAAAAAACCCATATTTCTGGGACAATGAGGTTGGACTCTTTAGGAAATGAATTGGGTTCTTCTGGTCTACCACCCTTGACAGATTCCTCACCTTCCATTGGCAAGACCAAAGCACTGAGTATGACTGAATCGGCTTACGTGCCCTGCTTCTCCAATACGATTGATGTTCAAAGAAACCAACAAGGAGGGATCTTTGATAATTCCTTCAGCAACTCCCTTTTTGAGGCTTCTTCAAATCCTTCAGACATTCTTCCAAGAATCCCAATCTCTGCTGGTTCATTCTACTCCACTCGAGGGGTTCAAGCACCACCAAATTTGCCATTACCCGGTTCTGTTTACAGCATCCAGGACCAGACCATCCTTAGAGCCTTACTTGATAACCATGGATCAAACTTGAGGAATAGTTTCAAACCAGAGAGGGAAATGGTCAGTGTCTCACAGGAAACAGGTCTGAGTCGTCTGACTACTGATATAAACGCTGAAGTCTCTTCAGTTGTATCAAATTTTGATATGGGTAGGCCCTTTGACAATCAGCATCACCCTCCTGCTTCAGCTGCACCACTACTGGACCTTGCTAGTTTGTGGAATTACTAAATTCAAATAAAGTACCATTGAAAGAAAATCAACTTTCCAGCTAAAAATGAAGAGGGGAAAGAAGAGCCTCATTTACAATTTATTATCTGGATTTGAGGTTGTAGTTGTTGTCTGTCTGTATAGATTTTAACTGAAAGATGTATTGAATAATAGTGAAGCATATATTTTTTACTGTAACAAATATTGTGAACTTATGCTGTTTTGGTCCTTTGATACTTTAAGGTTATTATGGTTGGCATAAGCATGATTATTGTGTATCAGCTTGGATTAAAAGTAATACTAGAATGAGACTTGTAGGTATCCTACATGGTTGATCATATTTTTCTGGATTCTATCAGCAAATATTAAGACAATGACCTTTATTCTGGTAATGTTTGAATTGCATATTTAATTATAGGTTGTGGGGGCTGAATCAAGTACGGTTAGTCGGTTACCATTGTAAATCTCTCTCTCTCTCTCTCTCTCTCTCTCTCTCTCTCTTTTAAACACGTGCACGCGCATCCTTTGACATAGACAATAATATTGACAAACTTATCTGCATTTACCTTCAATGAAGCTCCTTGTACAAATTAGAACTCTCAAGTTCCTCTCTCCCCTTTCTCTTTCTGTTCATGTGCGTGTGTATGAATGATAAGACGGTATGTTTTATTGTCAAACACATAAAAATTCAAACATTTTTACCCAATCAATAATATAAGGTCATCCTCTACGAGTGTTGAAATTTCACTACATTCTCCGAGTTGTGCGACTAAACCATGTGCACAACTGATATCCATACCCTAGTTAATCCATTGGCTGGTAGCAGCTTCTCATAATTAATTTTCTTTAGCATGAAGAGAAGAGTTTTCAGAATAGATGCTTGTCTTTGCTTTTGTAGTCAAGAACTCAAGATACAAGTCAAGCAAGAACAAAGAATTTGTGCAAGTGCAGACATTGAATATATTGAAATCAGTGTAGGATCAGTTCCAAACCATCTCCAACAGAAAATCAAATATAGAGATTAAAGAAACCAAGAATATGGTCTCATTTATTTCCCTTTACTCCGTCTGATTCCTTTTATTCGGTTTACTTGTGATTTTTTATTTTTTGAATTACATGATGTACTTGTGATTTTTAATCGTTTTAGTTTAATCAGAATATTCTTTATAAACATTGCTATGAGACTAATCTATTGAATACTGTCATAACTAAGAAATCTTTTCAACAATTATATTTTTCATAATTTAAACATTAGTCATCTTATTGAAAGTGGAGCTCAATTACTATCGCACACAACCCTTGTGATTTTTAATCTAATTTCATAACATTGAACCAAATTCGAATAGCAGTTGAATAATTTGCGAGATATATATGTGAGAAATAAATAATGAAAACATCCCAAAAAATCTTTTTATTTTGTTGGTTTTACTAAATAAAGAAATACTCAGTGGTTTTGTTTGTATCTATGATCTGTGATTATTAATTTATCGTTCCATTCATTCATTCATATTTGAATTTGTCAAATCATTCATTTCCCATTTCATGCATTGCGTTTTGAAGCCGTAATTGCATGACATGAGAACATTGATGCTCTTTTTCTTATTTTGTCCAAAAATATAATATACGTATCTCCTTTGTACCATGTGGTACTTTTATTTATGGCACATGATAAATCCCCTCAAGAGTCCACCAATTTGAGTCCTACACGGCTTGATCCTTAATGAAATCACTGGCAATGTCTTTTACAGTTTTTCGCTCAACTCATTTTTAGTTTGATGGCAAATAAACACATTAAAAAAAAAAAAAACACCTGCATGATTGTATTTCATTTTCTTTATGAATATGTTCTAGACCGAATTTTGAGTTAATAGTTTAAGAGTAATCCAACTCACTAGAATAGTATCTCAAATGATTGTGCGCACTATTAGATAAGTTAATCTGCTTATTTATGATGAGCAAATCTCTTACAGAATCTCTCATAGATATGGACACTAATTACATATCACATAAATAGAGAATTAGTTATATGAGATAACAATCACATAGATTCTGATCCTAAACAATAGTATTCAATTCAGATTAAACTACGATTCTTCTCACCCAAGACGTTCATATAAATAGCCTGCAAGATCACAAAGGTGTGCATTTAATTTCAAACAGTACTAATCTTGTACATGGTTGAGCGTTAGAGTGCCTTTTGTAAGTACTCACCCCCTTGCACCATCGTCGCAGTCGTCGTCCATGGGAGGGAACCATCGCTGTCAACCAATTCAGGTATTTCTCTGAACCTTATTCAAAACATTGATGTCATCTGTGGGAAAAATAAATTTATATTCCTATCATCACCATCATGGTTACCACGATGAGAAATCAAGCATCTTCCAATCAGAATCGCACCTCTGCTATGCAAAACCAACCTTCCTTTAGTCGTCGTCCTATGTCCTCCCCTGCCCATAAGCCAATCCAGGAAACAATCGTTGCCCAATCGGAACCCAAGAAGGACAAGGTAGAGACTTCTTATACTGGTGAGAATCTCCCCTTTTCACTTGTGCGAATTCCTGTGAGGTAACGTCTAGTGTAACATCCTCTTTTTAGCATGTTAGACTTCTGTATGATCATAGAGGTATCAATATACTTGTTTGATATGTCTGTTTAATTTTGTGACAAATTAAGTTAATTTAGGCACTTTGCTACATTATAGGATACGAAAAGTAACTTAAAATGACTCAGGAAGTGCCATAAATTGCCTAGTTGAGGGAAATAAATAAAGAAAAATTATTTCTAAGTCACAAATAGATGGAAGAGGATGTAGTAAAAATTTGAGAATAATCAGAGTTAGTTTGATTTTTTTTTTGCACACTGAGAGAGTGTTTTAATACTGGATTGACTTGTAGCAAATATGGAAACTTGTAAAAATGGTGAAATAAATATTGAAATGAATCTTAAGATTTATTTTAATATGTTTGGAAGTTAGGAACCTTGATTTAGTAAAATCAAAGTATTCTTAAGAGATATAAAGTTTCCAATGGAATATTAGAGTCATTTGGTGACTCTGGTTCCAAATTTCTTCTAATTGACTTTTGAGTCATTTTCTCTCTTTTTCCTCACCAACTTTCTCACTTTCTCTCACGACCACACAACTGGACCAGCTGAAAACAGAGAAAATGAAGAGAAAGAAGAGGAGAAAAAGGAGGCAGAAGAGAGGGAAAGGAGGAAAGGGAAGGCCAAAACTTGAGATTCACCATTCAAGCAACTTGAGGTAGGGGAATTTCTTACTCAACTTATTCTTCTTGTTTCATCTTATATGAAACTAGCTAAGATGATTGAAGAAAATGGGTTTTGAGAAGTAAAAACTATTTTCTTTGATTAGTAATTGTTCCCAATGGTTGTAAAAGGTTAGTTTCAACCTAATGGATGCATGGAAGTCAATTTTGACTTGAGAACTATCCATTTATCTCCTCAAGTATAAGCTTGGAAAATAAATGGGTATTAGTGAGTTGAGTATGAAGTTACATGCATATGTTGTATTCACTTTAATAGATTGGTGATTGATTCTAGTTGTTTCTTTCTCTTAAACCTTGATTTGAGTATGATATGTGATGAGTTTAGAGTATAAGAATTGAAGTATAGGGAAACCAAAGAAGAGAGACATGGTGACACCCTGTATCTGGTGTAATTTCACACCAGATAATCGATTATCACTTGAAGATAATTAGTTATTGTGTGATGGCAAAGAGGCTGCTAACATACTAGTTGAAAATAATCGGCTAGCCTATGTTGGTTAATCGGTTATTTTCCTAAGTCAGAGAGCTATAGAACTCAATAACTGGTTACCCAAAAGGAGCTAACTGATTATTTAGTGTCTCAAATTAGATTATGAGCAGTCCTAACTGATTATTTGAGACAATAACCGGTTAGAAACTTGCCCAAAACAGAATTACAAGGGCTTTGACCAATTATCCTAGTAGCATAATCGGTTATAGGCCTAGTAAAAGTAGAGTTTTACACTCTTAGGGATAAAAGTAACCCTATTACAGTTTTGTATTGGTGTTTAATGACCCAATCAAGATAAGTTAAGAATAGTAGGAGCTCTAGAAGCTCTAGTTATACCTTTATGGTTGAAAACAAGCATGTACCTAGAGAGTTACTCATTTACTTTAATTAGTTTGAGTTAACATAGTAAGTATATGCTAGTTTTAGAGAAATACTCTATTAACTCATTAAGTTGAGTTGAAATGGAGTGTTTAGTAAGAGTTGGTTTATTTATTTATTAAAGTTGAACCATTGTACACAACAATCCTAACTAAGAGAGCGAGACAAACCTCTTGACCTTGCAAAGGAGTCAAAAAAGAACTTTGCTAAGGATGAAGTTGTGAGACAAGGGAGGGAGAAAAGCACATTGTGATGGTAAAGAAGTGAGAAAAACACTTTACCTAGTATTGGTAGAGGAGTGAGATAAACACTTTACCAAAGACAAAGTAGTGAGTTAAGCTCTTTGTCAATTAACATGAGGAGTGAGAAAAACACTCATATAAATGGTAGTAAGAGTGAGTCAAGCTCTCTACCAAGGGAAATTAAGTGAGACAAGCTTAAAACCCAGGGCAATAGGATGAGTTAAGTCCTATATTAGGCAAAGGAGTGAGATAAACACTTTGCCAAGTGAAATTGATATTTTAAAATTGTGTTGACACTTGTTTAATATTGATAGCAAGTTTATAAGTTTATAGTTTATAAATTTACCTACTTGTATCTTTATATTAGTGTCATGAGATAAATGTTTTATTACTGAGATTTTTATGTTCTCACCCCATTTTATGTTTCATGCTTAAGCAAGACAAGACCCTTCTAAGGGAATAAAGAAGAAGAAAAAGCCACAAGATTAAATAGTTTTAGTTTATGCTTTTGAAGACAACTCCTGTAAAATTTGTTACTTTGAGTTGTGTTTTGTTGTATATATTACACTTTGCCCCTGAGGCTTTTGATGTAAATATGTATGACTTTCCATTATCATAGCTCTCCATAATTATTTGTTTAAATATTATGGGATAGAATTTAAGTTAAGTTAGTAAAAGCATAACTGATATTATTTATCTTTTTATATGACGAATATATCGAGATATTTATATTAGGATGTTACATCTATGTCCACAAGGAGCACCTTCTGGAGATGCTAGACATCAAGTGCTGACGCTGCAGCGCCTAGGAGCTCAGGTGGAGAATGAACAAGTTCAGTCCCGCTATGTTGAAATTAGTCTCTCAGAGCTATCTAGAGCAGAACTCATCTCTCCGATTAGACTGTAGGATGAACGTATCCATAACTTTGAGAAAGTTATCAACCAGGAGAAAAAAGGTGAAAACCAATCTCCAGAAAGGAATCAAGAAAATCGAAAGGACAAATCCCATGATAAGGTTCGTCATCCAGAGTGTTTCAAGATCACAGAACCCGGTCAAAGTGCTAAAATCCCTGTTTGATGAAAGAAGGAGCAAGATCACGGAGTAAGAAACTCGATTTCACAAAACCAACATTTTTTCAATAAGCTGATGGCCTATGAGATCCCTAGATATTTCAAATATCCTATGAATATTGAAGTCTATGATAGGACCACAGATCCTCAAAATTACTTAGTTGCTTAGGTCTCTACTCTCCTATTTGTTGGAAGAGATGACCCACTCATGTGTCGTGTTTTCCCTCTGTCTCTGAAGAAAGTAGCCTTGAGATAGTTCTCCCCCTTAACTCCTAAATCCATTGTCAACTGGGAAAGCATGTCCTTTAGATTTTTGCTATACTTCACCACTAGTAAGGTGCATCTGAAATCCATCTCATGCCTCTCCCAGGTTAAACAAGGAAAAGAGAAGTTTCCCTGAGACTTTATATCCTTATACAACAAAGAAATAGTGAATATACATGACTGGAATGAAAGGATCAGATTGCACTACATGAAGGACGGACTCCGCCCTGGGCTGCTTTCCTTTTCTCTTTCTAAGAAGGAGCCCAAGACCATGGACGAGTTCTGCGCTCAAGCTAGCAAGTATATCAATGTTAAAGACATTCTTCGATCTAGGAAGCATCTTGCGAAAGGAGAAAATGCTAAACCTAAGTCTAGACAACGTAATCAACAAGGCCAAAATTTGAAGCCATCTTTCAAGGGAAAGTACGAGAACTACACTCCCCTCAACACATCTTGGACTCAGATCTACTAAGAAATGATGAATACGAAGTTCAGAGATATGCAAAAGACCTCATTCCTTGAGAAAGCATGCTCAGAGGGACATTTCTAAGCACTGTGCATGGCATGATGGTTATGGGCATAATATGGAGGATTGCATCAACCTTCAAGATGCCATTGAGTCACTAATCCGAGATGGCTGCTTGGGTCGCTATATGCACTAATCTCAGAACAATAATCAAAAGGGAGGATAGAACAACAGGAAATAGAGCTATAGCCCATGGGAAAACCCATCTCTATTGTACTAGAGAAGACGTTTTCCTGCAAGGAATGATAATCCCAGTGTAGGCCCATCCCGAGGTAATGCCCTGAACCAAGAAAGGGCATAAACCCGAGACAACAAATGAAAAACAATCGTTGCTATACCGAAGTAACCCAGACAATCAACACCATCTCAGGGAGCTTCGCGGGTGGCGGCGAGTCAGGAAATGAAAGGAAGAAAGCACTTCGGCAGTACTAAGTATGGCATCCCTCTCAGGAACTAAATCAAATAGCAGTATGAAAAAATCCCCACCGATTTTGTTTTTTGATGAGGATTATAGATGCACTATCCTGGATCACGAAGACCCCATGGTGATCTTGAGAATAATTACTAATGCCGAGGTTCATCATATATTTGTTGATCAGGGAAGCTCAACTGATATCATGTTCCTAGACTTATTCGAGAAGCTAGGATTATCAAATAAAAGAATTGATCTCGTATACTAGCGAGCTAATCAGATTTACTGGAGACAAGATCACCTCGGTGGAATACATTGGGACCTATTTGACCTTAGGGAATGATTCTCTGCTCAAAACCCTCGAAGTCAAATTCCTTGTAGTAGATTGCTCATAGGCCTATAATGTTATACTTGGCCACCCTTCACTTAATGCCTTTGGGGCCGTGATTTTCCATACACTACTTAGCTATGAAGTTTCTGGACTAACATGGCAGGGTCATTACAGTTAAAGGAATAATCACAACTAAAAGATACTACAAAGAAAGCTTGAAATTTCCAATAAACCTCAGACCATGGACCAACACAATGGTTCAGCTTCAATCACTATGGACCCCATCAACGTCCTCTTAACTGAAGTGGATGCTTATGAAGAGATCTGTGATACACGCCCTCAACTGGATGGATAACTACAACCCCTTCAACTTGGTGCTATGCCAGATCAGGTGACCAAGATTAGAAGACATATGAATCAAAAAGAGAGAGCCTAGCTAATCGAGTTTCTAGTTAAAAACAAAGATTTGTTTTCCTGGAACTCTACATATATGTCGGGATTAGACCCAGAGTTCATATGCCACTGAATTTCTATCATGGAGGATGTGAAGCCGATGACCCCGTGAAAAAAGAAAATCAAACCTAAGAGGCAAGATGTGATCCAAAAATAGGTGAAAGAGCTCCTAGATGCTAGATTCGTCGGGGAAGTTTCTTATACTACTTGGCTCTCTAACATGATTCTAGTTAAGAAGGCTAATAGGAAGTGGCGTATGTGCGTCGATTACATTGACCAAAATAAGGCGTACACAAAAGACCCTTATCCACTTCCCAATATAGACAAATTGGTGGATAGTTCGTCCGAATTCTGGTTACTTTACTTCATGGATGCCTATTCCGGATACAACCATATTCCCACAAACCTGAGGATGAGGACAAGACCGCATTCATAACTGAGATAGGAATCTATTGTTACCGTGTCATATCGTTCGAATTGAAGAATTCAAGGGCAACTTACTAAAGAATGATGAAGAAAGTCTTCGAATGACAGATTAATAAGATACTAGAAGTCTACATAGACGACATGATTATTAAGACATCAAAGATCGATGACCACATTAAAGATTTGGAAGAGGTGTTCACCCCAAATACAGAAACACAATATGAGGCTGAACTAGGAGAAATGTGCCTAGCCAACCAAGAGAAGTGCCAAGTCTTCCTCGACATACGCAATCTGTAGTCTGTGAAAGAGCTGTAACAATTGATAAGTCGGATAGCAGCCCTCACTCGCTTCCTAATCAAGGATGCTAAAAAATCTATTCCCTTCTTTAAAACATTGAAAAAGGAAAAGAATTTTCAGTGGACCCCAAAGTATGAGAGTGTCTTTCAAGAACTGAAGAAAAAGTTATCCACACCGCCGATTTTGACAAGACCGGATCCTGGTGAAGGAAATATTATAGTTAAATGCCTTTAATTGTTATTTTTATCATGTAAGTGATGCATTCCGACATGAATAAATTAGTTATTATTTCTGCAACACTTGTTTATTTTATTCATCTATTACTACAACCCACAAGGCTATCACACCTTGGAGAGGTTCAAGGAATACAAGGTTCAAAGAGGAATTAGACATTTCGATATCCGTACATGGAGGTCAAACAGGAGAATCCACTTGACTGGTATCTGAGTTCAAGGAGTGCATTAAAGGGTTTTAACATCATCATGGTTTCGCATACAACATATCAAATAGATTATGTTTTTCATAAGGGATTCATACGGTTTTTGAAATAACATATTAAAAATCATATCTTTTACCAAAAACAAGAAAACATGTTATTTCATACAATGCGAAGAATAGAAAAACCAAATCATGGTTTCACAAGCGGCTCTGATACCACTGTTGGGAATTGTGGATACATCACGCAGCGGAAAAACAATATTCCCACTAAGGATTAATGCGAAAAAGACCATAATCCATGTTTTAAAATTACCTCTTGAAGCGAGATGAAAACACAAACGATGTGAATCACCAATACCATAACAACAATGATATCTCTGCGGTATCCACACGAACAGACTCACGAACGTCCTACGTCCGCAAAAAGAGCCTCACGTCTCTGATACAGTGCTAGCTGCGAAGAGATGAGAAACCTATCACTTTCTCACTCACTATTTCTGTAGGTGCGGCTAGGGTTATGTAATTTGTGCCTTAGTAGCCCCCTTAGCAGTACTATTTATAATAGTGACTGCCTTAAGTGAGTGTGAGTAACAACAGGGTAAGCTGTGTAACCCTAAACTCTTCTGTTATAAGTTCGGCCCACATTTGAACCCGAGTCCAACTTGGATATATTGCTCCAATTTAGTCTGCTCTATGTGTGTGACCCTGCAGGTTCTCATAACGTTGACAGTAATATTAAAATTCTATTTTAATATTACAAGCAGTGAGCGGTATTTAGAAACACATCATTGCTACCCAAGTAATGAGAATGTCAGTGATTTGACATAACCTTTCTGTGACCAATGTTTCTGTGTCATTTAGTCCCTTTATCAATATATCTAGATTGAACACAAGACATGGAATGCGTCACCCTTATATAATTCAATCCTTTATTTCTTGATACTTATGTAGACTTTATAATAACAAATGAGATCAATATCGTATATTGACTCATTTGAGCATGGTCATGCATTTCGTAGTCTCACTCAATCAAGGGGTCCGAAGATATCGTTCCTGTTATGTAGGAATGACAAATCTCATCTAAGTCACTCACATCCTTCTGCATGATTCACAGTATGTCCAATAACTAACTTTATAATCACCTTGTTACAGATAACGTTTGATGGCATTAGAACACGCAACTCTTCATGTAGGAATCGTAGTGATTTCAGGTCAAAGGATCACAGACACCATTGTCACTACAAGAATCGCTTATGACACTCACGTAATAATCCATGTAGCGTTCTCATGGTGGGTCAGTCCAGTACATTACTCTAATATGTACCCATGTGAAGGGTTGATATCTCATATCCATGACCCGTGAGATATGGTCATCATTCTACACACATACTAGTCTCAATGCATTATTGTTGTTCTAATTAACAATAATACTTGGCTAGAGACATTTAAGAATAGTGTTCTAATTTTATCCAATAGGATCTCACGATTAAGTCAACCACTTGATATCCTATGGCATCAAACTTACTATTCTAAGGACTTTATTATGTTTATCATAAATAACACAATAAATTAAATGTCTCATATATTAAGGAACAGCATAATACAATGTATATAAGTATTGTCAAAATATATCAGCCTCTAGGGCATACACCAACAAATGAGCCTAACCTTAACCCATAAACTTAAAAGCTTATAGAGGTTAAGCATATTCGACTATAGTTCAGAATAGTAGACTCCACATCAAGAGGCTTCTATGTCAATACTCTAGTCTATAATTTCAACATTGAGCTTAACACATAAGCCTGAAAAAGGTTTAAAGTGGTTAAGAGCATTAGACCGTTGCTCAGGATATGGACACCATTCCAAGAGGCATTCGTGTCAAAATCATACTTCGTAGTTTCACGCCTAAAAATTTCACTAACTGTCAATGAAAGAGGAGAAACATTTTGATAGATAAATTATGCAAACTCGACCACCAAGAGTGAGCATTGGACCCATCTTGGCAGGGGAAAATAGGAGTGTTTGCTAAGAATAAAGAACTATCAAGATCAAGCGTTGGACTCATCTTAGTTAGAAAACAACACAAGCATTTGTAAAGTATAGAAAATAAACACAGAGATCGAGCGTTGGACCCATCTCGGTGTAGAAAAAGAAGAGAATACACAAAGTATAAATAGAATCACTGAGATTGAACGTTGGACCCATCTCAATAAGGAAAAAATAGAAGCAATAGGAATATGAAAAGTATTCTAAGTATTGAAAAAAGGCCCTAAATCAAGACTTGTTCATTTACAAATAACATAAAAACCCCCACGCAAGGGGCAAAGTGAAAAGAAAAAACAAAAGAAGAATAAGGCATTTTCTAGGGTGGGTTGCATTATTGTATCTGAGGTACTCTCTGCTCTTCCTGGCCTCCCTTTGATGCCTCTTCCTCCTCTTCTTCACCGACATCCGTTGTGGGAGGAAACTAGTTAACAAGAGTGGTCACGGGAATGACATCTACAATCTGACCATCCCGAGCCACTCTCCTTGAACTAGTCCTCTCCTCATTAAGGTTTGGGTTTAGAAGATGAAGTTGGTTAAGAGTGTTGGAGAATGATTCATCCATCGACTTGGCTCACTCATCCTCAATAACCACAATTTTTTCATTCAACTTAGCTTCAGTCTGGCGGAGAAGTTCGTTTTCAATTCGGAAGGCGATAAGTGTTGACTCGATGGAAGAAATCTGGTCTTTCAAAGTGTTTTCCCGAGCAACTCCTTTGGTAAATTGGGCCCAGAGCATGGCCACCTTAGCAACCTCCTCGGAGAGGTGGGCAACCCTGGCATGGATGTTGGGAATTTTTATGGATACAACACGCAGCGGAAAACAGGGATTCCCACCGAGGACCCATGTGAAAAAGCCATAATCCGAGTTTTTTAAATGATTTACCTCTTGAAGCGTGAATCACTAACACCGTAATAGAAACGATGTCTCTGCGGTATCCACACGAACAGACTCACGAACGTCCAACGTCTGCAAAGAGGAGCCTCACGTCTCTCACACAGTGCTAGCTGCGAAGAGAAGAGAAGAAACCTGTCGCTCTCTCACTCACTATTCTGTAGGTGCGGCTAGGGTTCAGAAATTATCTCACTTAGCAACCCCCTTAGCAGTACTATTTATAATAGTGACTGCCTTAAGTAAGTGTGAGCAGCAGCAAGGTAAGCTGTGCAACCCTAGACCCATCTGTTATGAATCTGGCCCATATTGAATCCGAGTCCAACTTGGATCCATTGCTCCAATTTTAGTCTGCTCTATATTTGTGACCCTATAGGTTCTTATTACGTTGGCAGTAATATTAAAATCCCATTTTAATATTACAAGCAGTGAGCGGTATCTAGCAACATATCGCTGCTACCCAAGTAATAAGAATGTCAGTGATTTGACATAACCTTTTCGTGACCAATGTTTCCGTGTCGTTTAGTCCCTTTGTCAAGATATCTAGATTGAACACAAGCCATGGAATGCGTCACCCTTGTATAGTCCAATCATTCGTTTCCTGATACTCGAGTAGACTTTGTAACAACAAATGAGATCAATATCTCATATTGACTCATTTGAGCATGGCCATGCATTTCGCAGTCTCACTCAATCAGGGGGCCCGAAGATATCGCTCTTGTTATGTAGGAGTGACAAATTCCATCTAGGTCACTCACATCCCTCTGCATGATTTGCGGTATATCCAATAACCAACTTTATAATCACCTTGTTACAGATGACGTTTGATGGCATTAAAACACACAACTCCTCATGTAGGAATCGTAGTGATTTCAGGTCAAAGGACCACAAACACCATTGTCACTATGAGAATCGCTTATGACACTCACGTAACGATCCATGTAGCATTCTCATGGTGGGTCAGTCCAGTACATCATTACTCTAATATGTACCAATGTGAAGACTTGATATCTCATATCCATGACCCGTGAGATGCGGTCATCAGTCTCTACACATACTAGTCTCAATGTATTATTGTTGTCCTAATTAACAATAATACTTGACTAGGAACATTTAAGAATAGTGTTGTAACCAAAAGGATCTCACGATCAAGTCATCCACTTGATGTCCTATGGCATCAAACTTACTATTCTAAGAACTTTATTATGTTTATAAAAAAGAACACAATAAATGAAATGCCTCATATATAAAATAGCATAATAGAATATATGTAAATACAGAAAATGTATTAGCCTCTAGGGCATACACCAACAATGGAGACTAAAGATTTCAGCCCTGCGCACCTCGAGCTCCTCTGTGACTCGAGCCAACTACACGTCTTTTTGGGCAATAGCCTGCTTAAGTCTTTATTTTTACCTTAGAGGGCATCAGTCTCGTTTTCTAACTCTTGAGTCTCACGAATAGACTCAAAATATCCCTCCAAAAATCGAAGGATGGAGGTGTTGTGCAAGCATCATACTTGTGCATCTTGAAGAAGCTTCATCATATCGTGCTTTATTAATGCATCTTGGTCAGTAAGAGACAGAAGAGAGTTGTCAATGATCCTTCTGTGGTCAACCCCTTGCCCCAAACTAATCCAAGAGAGAAGTGTAAGGAAGTGCCCTCTGGAATTGCAGACCCCGGACCAGTAATAACCTCCACAGGAGTATGCTTGAAAACTGACCCTTTTTACCCTTTGCTCCCTACGGTTATCAACTTTCCTCTTCCAAGGTTAGAGGGTTTGCACTAGAGAACCAGGCTAGGCCTCTTGCACCGTTAGTGGAGGTAGAGGAACTTGCGACTATGACTCATGGAGTAGTGGTCGAGGACCATGATTCGGATCCAAAAGCTCCCGCTTTCCTGGCCCCTAGATGTTGGGCAAGAAGCTCAAGACCACTTGGAGGTGCCATACTTTCTGCAAACAGAAAACAAGTATTAGAACACATAGGAAAAAAATTAGAAATACAAATCAGTCAAATATATGTATGATGAGATACCTAGTAATGGCTTTATTGAATCAGCAGGCTCGTCAAGGACATCCTTACAGTAGATGGCCCTACCCTGGTCGACCTATTCAACGAGGAAGTGAAGGACCTTGGCCTCATCTTCAGGAAGCTCAGACATCGGAGTTTCTATTTCTTCTATTCTCCTATCCTATACAACCTAAGTCCAGTATAAACATATACGGGGTTTGCCATCCGAGGTAATGAAAAAAGGTGTTGACCTTGGAGCCCCTTCAACTCTAAAGAAATCCTTCTTGAAGTTTTTGAAAGATTCTTAGTAAGGCTTGAACACTTTACGTCTGACTTGTGCACGCAAAGTGACCCACCCTTTTCATGATTGTTCCTGGAGGGTGAAAATTATGTGAAAAGAAGAAAAATGATCTGATGGAGCACGACTAGTCAAAAACCCCGCAAACGAATTTGAAGACTTGGGTGAATCCCCATGCATTTGGATGTAGTTGGATTGGAGCCACACGTAAATGGTTGAGGACACCGATCTCGAACTCACTAAACGGAATCCGGACCCCAATTCTTGTAAAAAGTGCCTCATACATATATATGAAATGAGCGCCTTCCATCCAAGTAGAACATACTCTATCTTGCTCAGTTGGAACACGGATGGTGTATTCTCTATCTCTTAACCCATCAGTAATTAAGTGCAAGTACTCTTGCTTCTCATGCGCATCTTTTGTACTTACTATACTTGAAGGAGTGCTAGGACTTCATGGTCGACCCATTGGTATAGGTCGACATCTTGTGGGAAGGTGAGCTCTCTGGGTTTTGATGGAGCCGCTCTCGACATGCCATCTCTGAGTTGATATTGTTACCTACAGAGGCTGCACTCATGTTAGAATCTGAAGAGAACTCATCAAGGATCCCTAACTCTATTATGAGCTCGGAGAGCGGATGTGCTGGTCTTTGCCTTACAAGCTCTTTGGTATAATCCACCCTCCGTAATGCCTCTAGGATATCTATCTCGGTTAACAGCCTTAGACCTCTATCAAAACCCTCACCATGAAAAGAACGTCCCCATCGCTCCAGGTGGTGGAGCACTAAGAATTTCCACAGAAACACTTTCCTTACTATTGTTATGCACAATTTCCTCACTACTGTCTTGTGACATTTCCTCCCTCATGATTGTTTTTACAGAAGTAAAAAAAATGGAAAAGAAGAGTACCTTGAAATTAATTGATGAAGAATACTTGAAAAGAATTAAAAACCACCAATAACCACCATTGGAACTCGCCAGAAATCGCTTTTGTTTGCCAAAAATGAGAGCAAAAATGCCAAAAAGAAAAAAGAAAGTGGGGAGAGAAAACCCCCCACTCCTTTTTATAGGCAAAGGAAACCTCCCAATCGTCGCCTTGAGAAGGGGCAAAACTTGAAGCCCATATTGAATTCGAAGTAATAATCATGTCATTACAAATCCCAAACGGCAGCTTCCAATACATTTTAGCCATGTGTCATATTGCTTTTAAGCAGAGCAGTTGAAAAGACAATGCTCAGAACTTTCAAGAATTAAAGCGACTGTGACGTGGCAAGAGGACATCCAAGCCAGATCATGGACTTGCATCATGGAATTATGATAAATCATAATACAAATCTTGGTTCGAGACCAATTCACTTTCATAATTAAATTGGCTCCACAAATAAATCTGTATGGGGGCAACCTACTACGAATCTTGGACGACAATTTGATGACTTTAAGCATAGTAAACCATTTTGGATTTTGACCTTATTCATTAACATTAGGGGCATTCTACAACATATCATGGACCTTGGCCATTTGGTAAAAAAAATTATGAGATTCGGCATCTATATTATGACTTGGATCCCTTTGTCCCATACGTGTCGATTGCTCTTGTTAAACTCAGATATCTTAACACTTAGCTGTCACATTTAAGCGCCAAGGGCAACTATTTTGGGTTGGGTTTCGGGTTAGCGGTTCAAGAGCAACCCAGCGCACCAGAATAATATCTCAGATGATTGTGTGCGCTATTAAATAAGTTAATCTACCTATTTATAAGTAGTAAATCTCTCATAGAATCCTCATAGGTATGGACACTAGTTATATCCCACATAAATACGGAATTAGTTATAAGATATAACAATCTCATGGAATCTGATCCTAAATAATAGCATTCAATTCAGGTTAAACAAAAATTCTTATCACCCAAGACGCTTCTATAAATACCATGCAAGGTCACAAAGGTATGCATCTAATTCCAAACATTACCAACCTTGTGCATAGTCTAACTTGAGTGTCGGAATGCCTTTTGTAGGTACCCACCTTTTCGCAGCACCATCGCAGCCATCGTGCATCGGAAGGAACCATCACTGTCAACCAATTCAGGTATTTCTTTGAACCTTGCTCAGAACAAAATACAATGCCACTTCTAACGTTACCTCATATTCTGAGAATTTCTAGGTCCGCTTTTATATGCTATATGGGCTTATGTAGTCTTTAACATTATTTATAAATAAAAAATAATTACTTAACCATTTTTTTGGTTGGAATTACTTATAACTTACATGATTCTTACACTACTTTTTCTTAGGTAATAAAATAAGAGAAATACATTTCACAATGCACATTCTCTCTCTTTATCTTGTTTTCCAAACAAATATAGATATAAGAAAATGTATAAAAATAATAATGTGCAAATATCTTTTCCTAAATACTTAAGTGTTTTGTTTTGTTTTCTTTTTTGGAAAGGTAGAAAGAAAGAGAAAAAACTAAAATCTTACAAAACTAACACCCATAGCATTCGCAAAAAGGGCTGAACTAAGAGACATAGGAGCAATCCAAAGCAGCTCCCATCCAGAATAGCTTCTAGCACCTTCCTTTGCCATAATATATGTGCAAGAGTTCCCCTCGTGAAGAGTGTGCACCAATTGAGCATTCCATTGAATTCCCATCAACCTTCTAATCTCCAACATTACTGAAGCATAGATATGGAAATTATTTGTCAAAAAGGAGACCAAATGGATAGCTTCAGCAGAATCTGATTCATAGGAAAAAATTCTATACCCTTCATCCCATAATAGCTAAAGGCCACATTGTATAGCACGAAGCTCAGCTAGCAAATTAGTTACTATACCAATAGAGCCCTTAAAACCCATAATTCAAGCTCCATTCTCATTACGAACAATCCCACCAACACCAGTAGAACTCAAGTTCTTAAGAGAGCTCTCATCAAAATTCAATTTTGTAACACCCCAATTTTTCATTTTTCTTGATATAAATACGTTTTATAATATTTGTGAATTTTAAAAAATTTTAAGTATTTTGATTATTTTAATATTATTTTAATTATTTTAATATTATTTTTGAATTGCATGCTTGAATTTCATTTTTTTTAAAAATATATGAGTTTTATAATTTTTAAAAATTTTTGTGGAATTTTCTGAGTTTTTGATTATTTTAATATTATTTTGAGCTGTATGTGTGTTTGAAGAGGGCCCGGAAAAATAAAAAAATTTTCTGGACCAGAAAGTTTCGGACTGTCAAGACGGGATCAGGGGATCTTACTAAACCCAAAATCGAGAACAGTTGACGGAGATTTTCTTGAGTTTTTTATTACCTATTGTGTAATAATAGCAGTAGCTATTGTCCATTGAGTAATATATTCGGGAAAATATCTTTATAGCTATGACTCAAAGTGATGAACCAATGGTAAGAAGGAAGAAGTCAAAATGGTTACTCAAGTTGAAGAAGAGAAATTCAAATTGACTACTCAAGCTAGAAGACAAATTCAAATTGGCTACTTACTCTTTCAAATTTATCCTATCATTCTTTTTCTAGAAGCTTGTAGAAGTGATGACTCGTCACATTCTAGAAGGTAGTAAAATATCTACAGATAAATATCTAACGAGAAAATATCTCTGTAAAATATCTTAATAAAAATATCTAAGTTAAAAATATCTGAATGAAAATATCTAACTTAAATATCTTAAGCGTAATCATGAACCATCATTACCTATCTTTATGACTAACTAATAGAAATTGGTCAAGCTTAGTGGCATGGACTTTGTTTTAAACCGTTGGATGAAAAACTTGATGAAGAAGCCTTCGATCATCACCATTGATCTAATCAATAGTGTGAGAGCAAACTTGATAAGGAAGCTTAGGATATATACCTTAGATGAAATCAATGGTTAAGAGATGAAGTCAACATTAATGGTTAGATTAGTTAGTTGAGAAACTAGATAATCTAACTTAGTTACTCTAAAAACCTAAGTAGTAACTAAATGGAACAAACTAGGTTACTAATACTTAGAATCCATAGTTACAAGTAGGATCTAGAATTTTCTAGAATGCATGACTCTAGTGTGACCAATGCATGACTTAATCATGTAACTATATAGTAAGACATATAGCTAGATGACCTAATTAAGTTAGTTTAAATGTAACTAAGAATAAAATGAAATCAAAACTTGGTTAGCATTCCATTGAGCTCCACGGCTACCTAGAGTATTCTAGGATGTTCATGAACAAGATATTTATCTAATTTATGACCAATAGGTGACCACTTGATGACCTATGCCATGTGAGACCATGTGAAGCCATGTGATGGATTTTTTATCTTGCAAAACAAGTCTTAGCCTTCCTATGCATGGAACTACACAGCCAAGCCTTAGAGAAATAGGCTATTTCCTTTCATTTCTAACACTTTGTGACATAAACCAATTCTCTCCATTCTTTCTCATTCAAGAACCAACCAAGAACTCCATCTTCTCTCTTCTTTGAGCATTCATCCAAGACCCATTGAAACACCTTCCATGCTTCAATAATTCTAAACAACATTAGATCTAGAATCTATATACAATCCTAGGATACTTTGTAGTTGAGATCTTAGCCTAGATCATCCATCTTCAATCTCTTTCTTCAAGTTGAAAATCAAAAGGTTCATACCTTGTTCATCTATGGAAGCTCAAGGCTATACCCACTCCACCAACATCCAACCACTTTTGATTCAATCCAACCTCACTTCTTGAATCCTCACATCATTCTAAGACTCTTTGGTGTTAAGACTTTAGTCTAAATCAATCATCTTCAAGCTTGATTCTTGGATTTAAGTTCTAAGGTTTCAAGGTAAAGATCTTGAAACTTGATTTCTTATTTGATTCTTGGAATCCTAAGATCATGTTTAATCTATGGTCATCTTAATCAAGCGTAGATACTAATTTGTATGTGTTTGTTTTAATTCTAAGATCTACTTGGTGGTGAAAGATTGATACAAAGAGAGTTTTACAAGGAGCTTAGGAAGCTACACATCAGGTAAGGGAGAGATTAACCTCATCGGTCATATGTGGTGGTAAAGGAATGGATTGTTTGTGTTTGTAAGTGAAAAATCCATGTGGGGATTTATTCACTCGATTGTGTGGTCATTGGTTTATGCTTGTTGGATTATTTGTGAATTCTATTGTTTTGATATTTATGCATGATTTATATATGTGAGATGGTATGATTATAATTAAATTATGATTAAATGCTTAATATGATTTTATTGCGTTAATAGTGAGCATGAATATATGATATGTTGTATATGATAAGAACCATGTGGAAAGGAAAACTATTTTGGGTTCAAATAACCAAGAGGCTCACGTCCTCAATGATGATTTTGGAATAAACCACTTGAAATGTTTTACTAAGTATGGATTTTAGATGATTAGGTAACAAGTAAATGGTTTAAAGATTTTTACAAAGAAAAATGAGATAGGAAATGAATAAATATTTGATTATAGAAAATAAATGGATTTTCGGCCAACATGCCAAGAGTTAGCATTTTAGATCAAAATTATTTTCTTAAGTGTAGTTTTGAAGGATTAATTAACAAGAACTCAATTTAGTTAATTTTGAGATGTAAAAAGAAAGTAAACTAATTTTTAGAATTAAATTAGTGTAATTAGAGTATTAAGTGAGATAAAAGTCAAAACTTGAAATTTACTGACGTATAACTCACCATTTGAGTTTTGAAGCGCGTTAGGAATTTTTGAGCTGTAATATTCCAAGTTAATCAAAGAAATACAGTTTTGTGAAGAAAATATTATTTAGAGAAGTTTTAGCAATGAAAAGATTTTTAAGAATGGTTTGGAACTTACAATATTTTATTTAAAGGTTTATTAAGAATAATGGACAAATATTTTTGAGATATTTTGAATTAATTTAAATAAGTTAAGTTTTTATGAAAAATGTTTGGAAATATTTATTAAAGGAGGTTTAGTGAGAAAATGTTGGAAATATTATTTAACGATAATTTATTAAGGAAATATTAGAATTAAAGTCCAATTTTGATAATAAATGAGAAAAGTTTTAATCTAAACTTAAAATAAGATGAAAATGTTTTACGCAATTAAAAATACGTAGAAAAACTCTTACGCGATTTAAAAATAGTGATTTTTAGCTACGCGATTGAGAAAGCGTTGAAAAATTATTACGTGATTTGAAAACGTAACAAAAGTGTTACGTGAATGTGAAAATGCGATAATATTGCTACGCGATTGAGAGGAACAGCTAGTTGTGCTGTAGAGCTGACGTACTGTACCTAAGTAATTGTGGTTTAGCATTGTGCTTGTGGGACTGAAGTTTTGGACCCGTGTGGATTTTTGATATTATGTAGTTGTATGGGCGGTTATATAATATCATTGATACTAATGGTATTAGACAATTGTATGGACTGTTGATTTAATATCATTGGAAATGGTACAATGGTAGTTTGATTTCATTGAATATGCATTTGAGCATTATACAATCGGTGACTGTTGTGGCGTTTTATGCCTAAAGAGTGAACAGGAACTCACAGGATAGTGGATTTAGACCAGATCTTGGGGGATGTCAGGGCGCGGTGATTCACTTAGTAATTATGCTATCACTATATATATACCTTTGGTCGTGATAAATCGACTGCAACGCAGTGGCAGCCCGACAACCACTATTTCTTTTCATGATCCGGCGTAGACTGTCTTTTAGGGGGGACAAATCTTTTGGAACGTTTATCTCTGAATTTGAGTCTAACTCCATGGAGTAGGAACTGGTTGCATTGTGCCTAAGGATGGTCAGTATACACATCATGCATATGCATAGTTAACATTTATATTGTTGTGATATAATATTGATGCGGTATTATCATTATGTCTGCTATTATGCTGCAAGTTTATTGGATTATTTATTTGTTAACTATCATGAATATATCTGCTGATTTTATACTATTTAATGGATTATATATTGTACTATATTGGTATGTTTGTCATTTCTTTGCTGCCATATTGGTATGCGATGTAGGGGATCTCATCTCTTTGCTGTATTGTTTCTCTATTATGTTTTTATGGTTATGTTTGGTAAAGACTGCAAGAGGGACGAAGTTGGATTGCCTAGGTTTGAGTTGGATTGGTTTCATTTGATCGATTTGTAATGGCTGCAATGAGGGATTTCTTTGATTATATGCAAGCGCAGCTCCACGGAAGCACTGATGCCTGGCATGTCGACTCAGATACTCAACATTTTAGTTATATAGGAGAGGTGACTCTATCCCAGAGTGAGACCTACCATAGAACCCCTACTATTACATATAATGCTTGTGTACATGTAGAGTTCTCCATGCCTATTAGAGAACTGTGGGACATTGTTCACCGTTTGCCTAGTGAAGACTCTATGGGGTCAACTGTTCGGACTCCTGTCCAAAGAGACACGTCCCGACCAGAGAATGTGCCTTTAGAGGATCTGGGAGAAGATCAGGTTCAGGACCTTACTCTCCAGGTGTTTTGGCTTGGGCCAGGTCGAGTTTTTATATGGTAATTAAATATTGCTTAGAGTACATAAGTCTTATGTAATGAAGATATTATTAATCTATGTTATGTATGAGAAATATATGTTATTCTGTTCTTGTGTTTTGTTTTTCTAGAATTCGATAAGTTTATGTTATCCGCGAAAAAGAAATTTTGAATCTCGTATTAAGATAATATTAAATATTTTATAACTTGGGTAAAGAATATTAAGAAGTTGGTTTGAAATGTGATACCCTAAGGAGGGTGTTACAAATTTGATGGTGTTCCCTAAGGGAGGATACCATCGAACAACTCTAGGCTCCCTGTGAGAGACAACAGAAGAGTTAAAGACACAAAGACAATCCTCTTTAAAACCTAGAATATTATGCACCAAATACCAATCCTCCACATATTTATATTCAATAAACTCCAAGTTCCTCCTTTTTCAAACCCACCACAGACTAGCCAAAAAAGAGGAAAACAGAATCATGTTGAACAAATGTATATATCCAATCCTGAAGCTGGTGCTAGTATACTTAAGCATTTTAACTTGTGATATCAAGTCTATTAAAATTTTGTTAATTTCAAAATCCAATCATTACCCGCACTTTAGTTTCCTATACCCTATCTTCGGTGGCATCTAATATGCACCTTACTGCGAAAGGTGCATGATGCACTATACATAAGAGCCATAGATTTATGCTTAAAATATACAAAAGGTCATATTTGATCACCCGTAACTTGTAGAACAAGTTATATACATCATTCTCCTATTTACTTCTTCCTCATCTGCACTCAAAAAAATATGTCGGAAGCACCAACCTAGCCATCGAAGCAAACCATGCCACTGCGAGCTGGTCCTCACAGCTACCATGCCATCTTCTCGCATCTCCACCAGCCACCACATCTTCCACCATGAACCATGCTTCCCCAAGCCCAGCAGCCAAGACACGCACTAGCCAAGCTCCTCACTTCTGCCACGCCACCCTTCGTCGTCCAAGCCCCTCCCTAATCCAAAGTCACCTAAACAAAACCTAAGATTTCAAAGAGATTGAAACCTATCTTCTACTAAAATTAACAAAACATAGAAGCACTAAAGAAAAAAGATCCACAATTTTGACGCAGGGGACAACAACACGATAGCTCAGGTGAAGGCGTCTAATAGATTTAGTGACCGGGGTTGCGATAGTTTATGGTAGTGTGGTTCCTTTTGGGTCATTTTGGTTTGCGTGGATTAATAATCATATATTTTATACATTAATAAACTTTTATTTTTAGTCATTTACACTCTTTTGTCATGTTTTGTAAGTTTAGGCTCAAATTGGGCTTAATTGATCTTTTCCAGCATTATTGAGATTTTACACTATTTTCGTATTTCGGCCATATATTAAGTTTTAGATGTTTAAAAATTATGTATCTTGCCTTGTAGGAAAGATGAGAGAGAGCTCTACAACTTTCATGAGAGCTCCAGGACTAATTCGGACATGTAGTGGAGCTAATTGGGCCTAGAAGTCAGAATACGGGTTCTGTCACTGGAACTCGAGTAGTATGCACTAATCAGACCATAACTTGGGCTATAGTTATGATATGGGCCTGAAACTAGTGGCATTTCAAAGCTACAACATATATCTTCAATTTATATAAGATCACTTTTCTAGAGTACGACATTTAGATGGAGCTTTCATCCCTTGAAGTCAACCAACGGAATTAGAGACCCTTTGAGAATGATTTGAGCATAACTTGAGTTGTAGGCCTCTAATTAACATGGGACTTGGGCCCAATGATTCCTAATGGATCCATCTTTGTAATTAATAGGTTTCTAATCATGTAAGGCTAAATTATAGGGGTAGTTATAGGGGATAGAAGCAGAAATCTGAAACTAATCTCTCATTCTACAATTTTCATTCTCTCTCTATATCTAGATCTTTCTCTCTTCTTCTTCCTCAAGCTCCTTCATGGTGATAACTATGGAGAGCTAAACTTCTATAATCAATTCAGATATTCTTAAAGAAATTGTGATTTGGATTCTTGAGATCTTGGTTCTGTTTTTGTGTTCGAATTGCATTTGGATTCCTCTTCTTCTTCTTCTCTTTCTTGATCTTGAATGCATGAATGATGATTCTATTTATGTTTGATCTGATTGGGTCTTGAATTAAGATTGAGAATAGCGATGGGATTTAAGATCAATTGATATGATTTAATCACAGAATTACATAGGTTAGGTTACTGATTTGTGCTTGGGTTAATTGAATTTGGAGATCAAATTAACATAGATCTAACATGAATTGTGCAATTGCAAATTTGTGTGTCAATTGTTAATTGAATTCTAGATGATTATCTAGTATGAATTTTGGATTTGATGCATAGATTTTGATTAAATTCAAATTAACCATTCAAATGCACTTCAAATGTTTGTTGAATGATCTATGATAGAATTAACCCAATTTCGGATAGGTTTCTAAATTGATTGCTCTTTTAATTGAATTTCTCACTTTAGTTCTATTATTTACATATTCTGAGTTCTCAAATCCCTTCCCCGATTTTGGCTTGATCTGATCAAATTGCATATAAAATCCTTGAGAGACGATCCAGTGTTGCTTCCTATGCTATAAGTCATAGGTATAACTCAGTTACAATTTTGATTGAGTTCGGCGCTTGTCATGGATGCATAGGGGAGGTAGAGTAGGAGTTGGCCAGCCAAGGTGAAGACACGTGGCTTGAAGGTATGTGAAGGTCATGATGGCTCTATTTGTTGGTGGCTAGGTTCAGCTGGCAGAGGAGGTGGTACATCTGGTGGTGAATGGGGTTGATGATGGAGTACACTGGCAAAGAATGACAGGGTGGGAGAGGGTGTTAAGTTTCTAATTAGTATCATACAAAATTCATATTCTATATACAAAAAGATCAAGAACATTAATAAGGATCTTGAGAGTTCATAGTTTTCACATTCATATCATTATGTCAACATGTACTAACCTTTGTCCATGATGAGAATTGAGGCTTCAATTTTGAGAACTTATAGTATAATAAAAACTTACGCTCTATTCTTGATGGAAAAGCATGAGACGTAAACCTTGATGGATAGAGAGAGGACTAATTTCTTTTCTTTTTCTACTCAAAAACTAACTACTCCCATCAAGCAGTTGGGAGGTTAAGAAACCACTTCCCAACCATCAATCATCAATTACTATTTAGCCCCTCATTTGTTTATTAAATCACATACATTTGCATTCACACACAGAGGACATTTCTTACATTCTCTTACTTGGCTCATGTGACGAAGTATCATTTAATGATTTAATAAAATACAAATCATAATGCTCATAAACAAGGCTAAAAGTTTCATACATTGGTTGCATCATAGGTCATAGTTAATAATAAGAACTAATAAGAGTCATGGCGGTTGTATATCATCAAATCGACATAATTCCTTCCATGTACTACTATATTAGCCTTCTTCTAAACATGACACTTTAATGGGAAGTACACAATATGTCCAATAATAATGTATTTATCAAAGACAAATCTTATTTTCAATATTATCATTGATACATGTACACATAAGTTTGGAAATAGAAAAATTTAGAAACTTATACATTAATGAGCTTAGAGTGTTAAATATACATTAAAACTAAGTAAATAACAAGAATGTTCAACTTTCACTAGTAAACATAATGCTCATACTTTTAACATGACTAGTAAATGCTTTTGGCAGTAATCCTTTTGTTAAGGGGTCAGCAATCATAAGATCAGTCTTAATATGCTCTATTGACACTCTATGTTTCTGAACTTCTTCTTTAACGGCAAAGTATTTCAATTCCATATATTTAGAACCTTTAGAATACTTATCATTTTTAGAAAAGAAGACAACTTCGAAATTATCACAACAAATTTTTAGTGGCCTAACAATATTGTTGGTTACTTCAAGTCCTGAAATAAAATTTCATAGCCATTTAGCCTGAACCATAGCCTCAAAGCATGCCACAAACTCAGCTTCCATAGTAGATATAGCAATGACAGACTACTTCACACTTTTCTATGAGATAGCTTCTCCAGCTAAAAGATACAAATAACCAAAAGTGAATTTTCTTGTATCCACATAACCAGCAAAATATGAATTTGAATATCCGATCACTTCAAGATGATTAGACCTCCTATAAGTAAGCATATGATCCTTCATTCCTTGCAAATGTCTAGAACTTTTTTTGTAACTTTCCAATGATCTAAACCAGGATTACTCTGGTATCTTCCTTACATTCCAACTGCAAAGCTAATATTTGGTTGGATACAAATTTGAGCATACAATAAACTCCCAACTACATATGCATATGGAATTGCTTCCATTTAAGAGAATCTTTCTTAGAGACTAGTGAAAAAGTCTCCTTATAATCAATGCTATCTTTCTGAGTAAACCGTTTTGTAACTAGTCTGGCCTTATAACGTTCTAAGTTACCATGAGAGTCACGTTTGGTCTTAAAGACCCACTTGTAACCAACTCTTTTGCAACCTTCTGGTAACTCAACAAGATCCCAAACCTCATTCTATTCCATAGATTTCAACTTAACTTTCATGGCATCTAACCATTTATCGACATTATCATTATTTATGGCTTGTGATATCTAATTTCTGCCTGGCAACCCCAAACATGCAGGTGTCTTAGAATAGATTTCTTTCTAGTCCACAGCTCAAAAAAAGTCTTTGGAACTGCTATACTAAGAAGCATATTCAATAAATACATGGCAGTCTTTAGAGAATAAGTCCACAATGAAATGGGTAAAGAAGAATTACTTAACAAACTTCTAACCATATCTATCAAAGTTCTACTTTGCCTTTCTAATACACCATTTTGCTATAGTGTACCTAGCATTTTGTATTGAGCACATATGCCACACTTCTCAAGGAATTTAGCAAATGGCCATGGGTGTTGTCCACTTTCATCATATCTTCCATAATACTCACCACCTCTATTAGACTTAATAATTTTCACTTTTCTGTCTAATGCCTCTCTACCTCATCAATGTAAATCTTTAAGGCATTCATAGCCTGAGGTTTCTCACACAACAAATAGATATAACCATAATGTGAATAATCATCAATGAAGGTGATAAAGTATATTTCTTTATTGAAAGAATTAACATCAAAAGGTCCATAAATATCAGTGTGTATAATTTAAAGGAGCTAAGTGCTTCTTATGGCTCCTTTCTTTGTGTGTTTTGTTTGTCTACCTTTAATACAATTCATGCATACATTCAAATTAGTAAAATCTAAATCCAAAATAATTTCATTCTTTACTAATATTTCTATTCTTTCTTTGGAAACATATCCCAAACGTTTGTGCCACAAGTAAGCAGGACATTCATTGACTAAATCACGTTTATTGTCAACATTATGATGCAAGGTTAAGAGCATTTCAACATAAATAGTATCAAGATTTAACTTGTATAATCCATCACATAGTATACCACTACTTATCATATAGCTATGTTTATACAAACTGAAACTACTACTACCAAATTTAAAAGAGTATCCAGCTTTATCAAGTTTGGATAGTGAAACTAAATTCCTAAATATATTAGGTACATAAAGAGTTTCAAGTAAATCCAAATGATGTCCAGTGCCAAGAATTAAATGATACGTCTTGATAGCTTCTATTGGAACTCTTATTCTATTTCCCAAAAAGACAAACTTTTCATTTGGTCTTGTGGTTTGGGTTGTAAAGAATCCATGCATCATATTAAAAACAAGATTTGTACAACTAGAATCAATTCACTAAGTATTATAAGAAACTTTAGCTAAATTTGATTCAAAACATACATAAGCATTATGCTTACCTTTCTTTTCGAACAAAGTCTTACGTCTTGGACAATCCTTTTGGAAATGCCCAGTCTTTTTATAGAAATAACATATGTTTTCATTCAGTTCCTCCTTATGGATTTAAGAGGAAGAGGCATCATTGATCTTTAGGAGTCCTTTTCCTTTCTTGTCATATTTCTTACTAGCTTTTTTTCTAGCTCCTTGATGGTTAACATAATTGATGGAGTGATTTCCTTGATTTTGAAGTCTGGTTTCCTCTTGAACTAGCATATTGTGCAATTCATGCACATTCCATTTGTCTTTCATGGTGTTATAGTTCATTTGGAAAGGACCATAGTCAGACGGTAATGAGTTCAAGATAAACTGCACAAGGAAATTCTCATCCACATCCATTCCCAATTACTTAAGTCTTGCTGCAATGTTTGTCATTTCAATGACGTGCTTATGCATAGTACGAGAACTATCAAATTTCATGGTGGTTAAGGTACTCATTAGTGTCCCAGTGATTCAAGTGCCGAGTTCAACCAAATAACAAAATTTTAATTCTACTGATAACTTGTAGCACAAGGTAGTCAACTGAGTCGTCTCTTGAGGATCAAGATACCAATCAAACCAAATCAAGGTCAAACAGGGTGGAATTGTGTATGTCGAATATAAATGTAGTAATTAAATGTAGGAAAAATCATATTACAAAGCACCAAATCCAAGAAACCATCAGAAATCTAATTGGTTTGTCATCAATCACTAAACATGCATCTGGATTGAATTAATTGGTTAATCTATGATTGACTGAAATCGCTGCATCAAACATGTAGAATTCAACACTAGACAATCTCCTATAATTTAACTAACAAATGATTAAAAAACCTACAATCGCTAGATTCATGCAACCTATGCTAGTTTAACAACCAGAATTTAATTAACCTAGATTAACAAATCTGTCAATCTAACCGTCTTCAATTCATATGACTAAACCACAATTAATCAATCACAATTTAATCATAAATCTCAATTAGGATTAATGATTCAATCGAATCACATCACACAACAGAAATCTCTAATCATGCAATTCGAAATCCAAATCAAGAGAAGAAGAAGATAATTAATTCAATTCAAAATTGAAATTATATACAGAATCTCAAACCCAAACTAGAATTTTCTCAAGATCCTTGGATTGATCTCAAATGTTTAGCTCTCCATGGCTGCAGCACACAGTTTACAAAAGAAATGAGAAAATTCTAGGTAGAAGAATCCAGTAATATGACTTAGGGTTTGTTTCTATCTTGGGTTCCCTATTTATAAAAAAAATAACAAGATTAAAAATTAAAAATACAAATTTGCCCCTAATTTAAAGTTAATCCTTGGCCTCTTAGCTTTTCTTGGCCATCGAAATCACTTGTTTTGGGCCTAAGATGAGAGAGTTATACCCAAATCACTCTCAGTGGGTCTCTAGACTCATTAGCCGACTTCACAAGGGTAGAACATCATCAAAACGCTGTAGTTTCAATTAGTGGTATTCATAAGAGTATGAGTCTTGTGTGTAAACTTTCTAATGGCACTGTTTCAGCTTCAAAAGACCCATACAACCCAAGTTATGGACCAATTAGTGCACGCTGCTCAGGTTACAGCTACAGCACCCATGTTCTGATTTTCAAGCCCAATTTGGTCCACTAGATATCCAATTCAACTTTGGGACTCTTCATGAAAGTTGTAGAGTTCTTATTTATCTTTCCTACAAGGCAAGATACATAATTTTTAGATATTTAGAACTCAAGATATGGTTTAAATACAAAAACTGTGTAAAATTTTCCTAATAATGCTGGAAAAATCAATTAAGCCAAATTTGAGCCCAAACTTACAAAACATGGTCAAGCTCAATCAATTAAGTACATGAAAAGTGTAAAGGACTAAAAATGGGATTTATTAATGTATCAAATCTGTGATTATCAAATTCTTTCACACTTAACTTTTGCACGTCCTGGGCAAACTAGATATTCAAACTAAGGGACAAGGAACACAAAAACACAAACACCAAAACTCAAAGAGATTTACTTTCCAATAACCTTCAAGAATGTTAAAGTTTACAAGTAAGGATAGCAACCAAGAAGTTTAAAGGATTAAAACATTTGTAAAGTGACAATTCTTTACATCTCAAATCAATAAGCAAGATAATTTCAATTGAAAAGCATAAACCAAGAATGATAGATTCTCACAAAATATACTCTCTCTCCCTCAAGTGTTTAGTGTTAGAAATTTCTAGAAGGTAAATGTTTCACTTAACTCAATTCATGAAAATTTACACTACCATAAGCTTGCTTATCTTCTACTTCTCCACTATTCTATACACATGCATACACAAATCAAGAGTGCTTTATTCAAAGTTGTAATGGGGCCAAGGTAAGGGACGAGAATGATAAGGATATGTGATAACAATATATTTTATACATTTTATAATCCTCATTGGGCTTCTTAAGGTTCAATTAGGTTTAATTATATTGGTTTTGACACATTCTACGATATTGAGCCTAATTGGATCATTAAAGGAATTATTGCATAAATTAGCCTTAATTTATCTCTTTGACAGTATTCAGTAAACTGGCTATAATTTGAGTTTCAAATATCTGGTGATGTGATTCTGGTCTTGTAGGAAAGTTAAGACAATTCCTTACAACTTTCATGAGACCTCAAAGGCCTAATCACACGATTGGATAACTCAAATTGGAGTTGAAGTAAGAACTAGAGTGCTAATCCTGATAGCTTGACCTATGTGTACTGTTCATGCCATAGCTTGGGCTATAGGATGTTAAATGGGCTAAACTTTTGATGGTTGATAGTTAAGACCCAAATATACAACTTTCATGAAGAACACTTTTCGAGATTCTGAGGTCCAATTGGTCATATTGGGCTTGGAAGTTAGAACAGAGGAACTGAAACTAGGCCTAAACAGTGTAGTAATTGGGCCATATCATGGGCTATTGTTGGTCTTTGGAGCTAAAATTTTACCAGAAAATAGTTAAGACCTGTATCTACAACTTTCATGTTGACCATTTTGTTTAATTCTGATGGAATGCATGACATATGCACCGAATCATTTGGTGCTAGTGGGGAGACACAGATCAAAATAATTTCCCACTCACTTATCTTCATCAAACAACTCCTTTGAAATTTTCCACTTATCATCAAATCACTCCATTGTCATTTTATACTCCTCAAGCTCTATAAAAAGGGGCGTTGGCTGCATATTTGAAGGGTCTTGGTCTTAGATGCCAAGATCATGTTATTGTATTGTTTGTTTATCTTGTTGTAGTTTTCCTTTGTTCTAAATTGAAATCATGTTCTTCTTCTTCTTCTTTTTTTTCTTCTTTTTCTTTTCTCTTCCTTTCTTCTTATTTATGAGTAACTAAGTTTCATTTTACTTAGGTGAAAGGGTGAAGCTCTTGGTAATGAAATATGGTTAGATTCATTTCTTTCTTGTGCTTAAATGATATATTTTCAAGTGGTCATTATACGTGTTGTATTTTGTTTCCAATCAATTTAGAAATCCTTCTTGTAAAGTGGAGATCTTGATTTGTTGTAGACAAGATTTTGGCACAATGAATACTTGATCCCATTTATGAGTGGTGGTGTTAATAGATGATTAAAGAAATCATAATATAATTACGTATATAATTTTTAATGAACTTTGAATGATGTATTTTCCGATTGGAACCTTCATTATGTGTAGATTCTAATGGAGTTATAAAAAAAAATTAATCTTGTCCTTAATTTACTTACCAAGAGTGGATCTCTTAACCTAAGTAAGTCTTTTTTATTTGTAACTAAGTTTTATCACTTTTATTGTTGTGACAAAATATTTACTTTATGTCAAAAAAAATTTCTTCATCAATTCCCTATAGATCGACCTCGGACTCCCGAGAATTTATTACTTGAAACAACCTGCACTTGGGTTTGTAACTTTTAATCCGCTTCAAGTTTTTGGCGCCGTTGCCGGGGACTTGATTTGAAGAACAAATTTGTGGTGTAAATATTTTGCATATATATATTTATATTTTTTTCCGTGGATCTTGTATATATATATTTTCTACTCTTTTAATTTTTTTCTTTGTACTTACTAACATACTAACTTAGTGGGGGAAACTCTCCATTATCCCTCTGTAATCTTTAATCATTATGAAATAATCTTTCTTCTTCTCTTCTCTCTCGCCGGAGCAAAAAATCGGCTTGCTGATTCTCTGATTTTCATATTTTAAATTTATTTTCTGCACTTTATTTTCTGCAATTTACTTTCTCAGTCTTGTATCGTATTTTTGTAATTTACATTTTGTACTTTATTTTATGTACTTTACATTCTGCACTTTATTTTTTGTACTTTATTTTCTCGTGTTTTACTTTCTATATTTTATTTCTAACTTACTAACCTACTAACCTTTTAATTTTCTTGCTTGCTAACTTATTAACTATCTAACTCTCTTACTAACTTTTTAACTTTCTAATATTTTACTTTACCTGCTTCTAACATTTTAATTTACTTGTTACTAACTTTTTAATTTATCAACTTACTAACTTTTTAATTTATCAGCTTATTAACTTATTTGGTGGTTGGTTTATACTACACCCTTGTGAATATATATTTAGTGGTCGGTTTATACCACACCCTTATAATATTTTTTTGGTGGTTAGTTTATACCACAACCTTGTTAATATTTAATGACAGATTTATCGCCTACTTGTTAATATTATTATTATTATTTTTTATCATGGCAGGTTTACCGCCTACTTATTAATATATTTTTTTTATGGAAGGTTGAGCTCTGTATATATTTTTATTTTATTCTTCCTATTTCTTCTTCTCTTTTGTCATGTGTAGTTAAATTTGTATGTTTCTAGGGTGAAGATGTAACTTGATTCAATCGACATGTATTAAGATTGGATTTTTAATCAATTTTTTTTATTCAATTTGAGTGCTTATTATAATTCTTAATGCTTTTATGAATTGGCCACTCATAAATTGATCTAAGGAGATGTATGTAGAATCAGAAGGTTTGTATATGACTTAGACCATAAATAATAAGTGTCATAATTTATAATCATCTAGGAATGGAGGTTATAGGTTGTGTGAGAGAATTGTGGTATTTTCCATGAGAATCCATAGAGTAAATGTCATGCCTTTAAGAGTTAAGGTTTAGACTAAGGAATTAAGTTTTAATTAATTATTGGATTCTCCCCATCAATTGAATGATTAGAAATTAATTAGAGTGAAGGTCCCAAAGCTACTCTATTGTCTATGATAGATTATTGAATCAAGTGAAGTCAGATCCCTAGTGTTTTAATTTCAAATGTTTACATCCTTATTGACTCTTGAGATGTATTCTTGTGGAGTTGTGCATCGTGAACTTATTAATTTGTGGAATCTCTTCAGGGACGAGCAAGAACGTTACAGTCTTGGGAATCTGACTCAAAAAGACTATATTTGTCAATTTATAAGAAAATTGGATGAGAAGCTTATCCTCGACTCATAGAAGGCGTTTAAGCCGTTACTGGACGTAAAACCAGAAGAAAATGTGAGCCACAATCACAACAACATGTATATATTATCTTATACATCACCTAAAAAAAGAAAAAAAAAGAAAAAAAAAGGTGAAACTTCGGTTGTACTTGGTCTTTAATTAGATTAGGAGCCCCTGCCAGTGGCAGACCCGTCATTGACTCGGGTGGACTTTTGCACGCCGGTTCTTATAAAAGATTCGTGTACCATGCTCTGTAAAGAGCCGCACTCCACAACCTAATATTCAACATCTAGGCACTATAGAGTTGATGGATAGGCAGAAGCGTCCCACTCTGGTTACTAGTGAGAAGTAACTCGCGGTTGCCAAAGTGTATAAGGCATCTGAGCTTGATCCTCTCTTTTATTAGAAGAGGCTCTCAGTGCCCTGGGATGAGACGTTCTAGATCTTGACATTGTGGGTTTCAGATTTTAGCATCTTTGTTGATGTTACAAACCTAAGTGTAAGCTCTCCAGGTTCGAGACCCAGGATGGAAACCCACGATGATTTCTTTCTTCTCTTTTTCTTTTCTTCAAATAAATGGGAGTGAGTGTTTATTGCATTGGTGACACGCAACTGTACATAAAGGTATGTCGTCATTTGTTATTATAATTTTACATTTGTATGATTTTGTTTTATTTTAGTTTTGGATAGACGATCCTTTGGGCAGGGTCCTTCAGGGGTTTCTAGACTTCTTTACTCTGATGGTTTTCTTGAAGTCTAAAAAAAATGAAAATAAAAGAAAATAAAATAATAATAAAAGTTTCTTATTTTCAAACTTTTCTGACACCAGCCAACCTACCCATATGGGTGTTATCATTACCTTTTTCTATTCTCATCCCTTTTTAAACACTTCATTTTCTTCACTTTCCTCCAACTCAAAATCATTCAAAGGGAGTGTGAGTGTAGAAATGGAGGGAGCTTCTTCTTCGGTTCATAGATTTACCAGTACCTATGTATTTTGTAGGACAAGTTATGGGAAGGGTTTAGAGTTTGTAAATGCAACAATCACTCTTTGTAGAACACTTACTGCGAGGAACATTCGTGTAGTATATGGGGGAGGTAGCATTGGGTTAATGGAGGCTGTATCACTTTCTACACATCTAAGAGGTGGCCAAGTTTTGGGTGTCATTCCTGAACCTTTAACTCGAAGGAGCATCATTGGAAAGACAATTGGGCTGGAACTTCAAGTATCATCTATGCATAGACAAATGAGGACAATATTTGAAAACTATGATGCATTCATTGCCTTACCAGGTGGTTTTGGTATTTTGGAAGAACTTTTTCAAATTGTCTCTTGGGTCCAACTGAACATCCACCATAAACCCATAGGTTTATTGAATGTTAATAATTTCTTTGATCTTTTGTTATTTTTCTCTTGACCATGCTGTGGAACAGAACTTTATCACACCTTCAGCAAGACGACTCCTTATATCTGCTTCTACTGTTGATGAATTAATTGATAAATTACAAACTTTTGTTTATGAACCTGAACCAGTTATAGCTCAGATTGATTAGTCAGAAGGCAGCAGCAAGGGAGGCAGTAAGGAACAAGAGTGTGATATGACACTTCATCTATAACTTTCTTTCATTTTTAGTTTTATTTTATCGTACTTTATTTCTGTTTAAATTTGTGTAAGGTTTTTCTTTTCAATAATTGTAGCAACAAGTAATATCTTCTATCTTTTACCTATCTATGTTTTGACATTGAGGACAATGTTGTGATCTGGTTGGGGGGAAGGATAATTATGTGAATAGTGAATAGTGAATAGTTGTGTAAAAAAAACCAAAAAAAATAAAAACAAAACAAAAAATTAGGAAGTGTGTTTATTAATATGTTTATCGTGTTTATGGGTTTGTCGATAATTTACTAATAGTTAAACCAATTAAGGATGGCAGCGTAAAGAGTAAATTTTGCTTTAGAGGTAATTTTACTTTTGAGACGCATTTTAGTTGGGGTAGATAACTATTGTTGTGTGGAAGTAGCAATTCAAATTCAGGAAAATTTGCATGATTGAGTAAATTGTCTTCTTTCTTAAACATCACATACTTAGTTATGGATGTTGAATTGGTGGAATGAGAATGATAGAATAATGTCTTGTGAGATCTTGAGCCTATTGATGAATGGATTGAACATCTGTACCATTCTCTTCTTTCTTATGTGATTTTTTTCAGTCGTGGAATTGTTACTCTAGAACTTGCTTTGATTCTTTTTTAGACTACATTTTCACATGCATACATAAACATGATTGAGACATTTGCATGACTTAATCATGTAACTATATAATAAGACATATAGTTAGATGACCTAATTAAGTTAGTTTAAATGTAACTAAGAATCTAATGAAATCAAAACTTGGTTAGCATTCCATTGAGCTCCACGGCTACCTAGAGTATTCTAGGATGTTCATGAACAAGATATTTATCTAATTTATGACCAATAGGTGACCACTTGATGACCTATGCCATGTGAGACCATGTGAAGCCATGTGATGGATTTTTATCTTGCAAAACAAGTCTTAGCCTTCCTATGCATGCAACTACACAGCCAAGCCTTAGAGAAATAGGCTATTTCCTTTCATTTCTAACACTTTGTGACATAAACCAATTCTCTCCATTCTCTCTTATTCAAGAGCCAACCAAGAACTCCATCTTCTCTTTTCTTTGAGCATTCAGCCAAGACCCATTGAAACACCTTCCATGCTTCAATAATTCTAAACAACCTTAGATCTAGAATCTATATACAATCTTAGGATACTTTGTAGTTGAGATCTTAGCCTAGATCATCCATCTTCAATCTTGTTCTTCAAGTTGAAAATCAAAAGGTTCACACCTTGTTCATCTATGGAAGCTCACGGCTATACCCACTCCACCAACATCCAACCACTTTTGATTCAATCCAACCTCACTTCTTGAATCCTCACATCATTATAAGACTCTTTGGTGTTGAGACTTTAGTCTAAATCAATCATCTTCAAGCTTGATTCTTGGATTTAAATTCTAAGGTTTCAAGATAAAGATCTTGAAACTTGATTTCTTATTTGATTCTTTGAATCCTAAGATCATGTTTAATCTATGGTCATCTTAATCAAGCGTAGATACTAATTTGTATGTGTTTGTTTTAATTCTAAGATCTACTTGGTGGTGAAAGATTGATACAAAGAGAGTTTTACAAGGAGCTTAGGAAGCTACACACCAAGTAAGAGAGAGCTTAACCTCATCGGCCATATGTGGTGGTGAAGGAATGGATTGTTTGTGTTTGTAAGTGAAAAATCCATGTGGGGATTTATTCACTCGATTGTGTGGTTATTAGTTTATGCTTGTTGGATTATTTGTGAATTCTATTGTTTTGATATTTATGCATGATTTATATATGTGAGATGGTATGATTATAATTAAATTATGATTAAATGCTTAATATGATTTTATTGCGTTAATAGTGAGCATGAATATATGATATGTTGTATATGATAAGAACCATGTGGAAAGGAAAACTATTTTGGGTTCAAATAACCAAGAGGCTCACGTCCTCAATGATGATTTTGGAATAAACCACTTGAAATGTTTTACTAAGTATGGATTTTAGATGATTAGGTAACAAGTAAATGGTTTAAAGATTTTTACAAAGAAAAATGAGATAGGAAATGAATAAATATTTGATTATAGAAAATAAATGGATTTTCGGCCAACATGCCAAGAGTTAGTATTTTAGATCAAAATTATTTTCTTAAGTGTAATTTTGAAGGATTAATTAACAAGAACTCAATTTAGTTAATTTTGAGATGAAAAAAGAAAGTAAACTAATTTTTAGAATTAAATTAGTGTAATTAGAGTATTAAGTGAGATAAAAGTCAAAACTTAAAATTTACTGACGTATAGCTCATCCTTTGAGTTTTGAAGCGCGTTAAGAAATTTTGAGCTGTAATATTCCAAGTTAATCAAAGAAATACAGTTTTGTGAAGAAAATATTAGAAAATATTATTTAGAGAAGTTTTAGCAATGAAAAGATTTTTAAGGATGGTTTGAAACTTACAATATTTTATTTAAAGGTTTATTAAGAATAATGGACAAATATTTTTGAGATATTTTGAATTAATTTAAATAAGTTAAGTTTTTATGAAAAATGTTTGGAAATATTTATTAAAGGAGGTTTAGTGAGAAAATGTTAGAAATATTATTTAATGATAATTTATTAAGGAAATATTAGAATTAAAGTCCAATTTTGATAATAAATGAGAAAAGTTTTAATCTAAACTTAAAATATGATTAAAATGTTTTACGCGATTAAAAATACGTAGAAAAACTCTTACGCGATTTAAAAATAGTGATTTTTAGCTACGCGATTGAGAAAGCGTTGAAAAATTATTACGCGATTTGAAAACGTAACAAAAGTGTTACGCGAATGTGAAAATGCGATAATATTGCTACGCGATTGAGAGAAACAACTAGTTGTGCTGTAGAGCTGATGTACTGTACCTAAGTAATTGTGGTTTAGCATTGTGCTTGTGGGACTGAAGTTCTGGACCCGTGTGGATTTTTGGTATTATGTAGTTGTATGGACGGTTATATAATATCATTGATACTAATGGTATTAGACAATTGTATGGACTGTTGATTTAATATCATTGGAAATGGTATAATGGTAGTTTGATTTCATTGAATATGCATTTGAGCATTATACAGTCGGTGACTGTTGTGGCGTTTTATGCCTAAAGAGTGAATGGGAACTCACAGGATAGTGGATTTAGACCAGATCGTGGGGGATGTCAGGGCGCGGTGATTCACTTAGTAATTATGCTATCACTACATATATACCTTTGGTCGTGATAAATCAACTGCAACGCAGTGGCAGCCCGACAACCACTATTTCTTTTCATGATCCAACGTAGACTGTCTTTTAGGGGGGACAAATCTTTTGGAACGTTTATCTCTGAATTTGAGTCTAACTCCATGGAGTAGGAACTGGTTGCATTGTGCATAAGGATGGTCAGCATACACATCGTGCATATGCATAGTCAACATTTATATTGTTGTGATATAATATTGATGCGGTATTATCATTATGTCTGCTATTATGTTGCAAGTTTATTGGATTATTTATTTGTTAACTATCATGAATATATCTGCTGATTTTATACTATTTAATGGATTATATATTGTACTATATTGGTATGTTTGTCATTTCTTTGCTGCCATATTGGTATGCGATGTAGGGGATCTCATCTCTTTGCTGTATTGTTTCTCTATTATGTTTTTATGGTTATGTTTGGTAAAGACTGCAAGAGGGACGAAGTTGGATTGCCTAGGTTTGAGTTGGATTGGTTTCATTTGATCGATTTGTAATGGCTGCAATGAGGGATTTCTTTGATTATATGCAAGCGCAGCTCCACGGAAGCACTGATGCCTGGCATGTCGACTCAGATACTCAACATTTTAGTTATATAGGAGAGGTGACTCTATCCCAGAGTGAGACCTACCATAGAACCCCTACTATTACATATAATGCTTGTGTACATGTAGAGTTCTCCATGCCTATTAGAGAACTGTGGGACATTGTTCACCGTTTGCCTAGTGAAGACTCTATGGGGTCAACTGTTCGGACTCCTGTCCAAAGAGACACGTCCCGACCAGAGAATGTGCCTTTAGAGGATCTGGGAGAAGATCAGGTTCAGGACCTTACTCTCCAAGTGTTTTGGCTTGGGCCAGGTCGAGTTTTTATATGATAATTAAATATTGCTTAGAGTACATAAGTCTTATGTAATGAAGATATTATTAATCTATGTTATGTATGAGAAATATATATTATTCTGTTCTTGTGTTTTGTTTTTCTAGAATTTGGTAAGTTTATGTTATCCACGAAAAAGAAATTTTGAATCTCGTATTAAGATAATATTAAATATTTTATAACTTGGGTAAAGAATATTAAGAAGTTGGTTTGAAATGTGATACCCTAAGGAGGGTGTTACAAATTTGATGGTGTTCCCTAAGGGAGGATGCCATCGAATAACTCTAGGCTCCCTGTGAGAGACAACAGAAGAGTTAAAGACACAAAGACAATCCTCTTTAAAACCTAGAATATTATGCACCAAATACCAATCCTCTTTAAAACCTAGAATATTATGCACCAAATACCAATCCTCCATATATTTATATTCAATAAACTCCAAGTTCCTCCTTTTTCAAACCCACCACAGACCAGCCAAAAAAGAGGAAAACAGAATCATGTTGAACAAATGTATATATCCAATCCTGAAGCTGGTGCTAGTATACTTAAGCATTTTAACTTGTGATATCAAGTCTATTAAAATTTTGTTAATTTCAAAATCCAATCATTACCCGCACTTTGGTTTCCTATACCCTCTCTTCGGTGGCATCTAATATGCACCTTACTGCGAAAGGTGCATGATGCACTGTACATAAGAACCATAGATTTATGCTTAAAATATACAAAAGGTCATATTTGATCACCTGCAACTTGTAGAACAAGTTATATACATCATTCTCCTCTTTACTTATTCCTCATCTGCACTCAAAAAAATATGTCGGAAGTGCCAACCTAGCCATCGAAGCAAACCATGCCACTGCGAGCTGGTCCTCACAGCTACCATGCCATCTTCTCGCATCTCCACCAGCCACCACATCTTCCACCATGAACCATGCTTCACCAAGCCCAGCAGCCAAGACACGCACTAGCCAAGCTCCTCACTTCTGCCACGCCACCCATCGTCGTCTAAGCCCCTCCCTAATCCAAAGTCACCTAAACAAAACCTAAGATTTCAAAGAGATTGAAACCTATCTTCTACTAAAATTAACAAAACATAGAATCACTAAAGAAAAAAGATCCACAATTTTGACATAGGGGACAGCAGCACGATAGCTCAGGTGAAGGCGTCTAATAGATTTGGTGACCGGGGTTGCGATAGTTTATGGTAGTATGGTTCCTTTTGGGTCATTTTGGTTTGCGTGGATTGATAATCATATATTTTATACATTAATAAACTTTTATTTTTAGTCATTTACACTCTTCATATACTTAATAGATTGAGCTTTGTCATGTTTTGTAAGTTTAGGCTCAAATTGGGCTTAATTGATCTTTTCCAGCATTATTGAGATTTTACACTATTTCCGTATTTCGGCCATATATTGAGTTTTAGATGTTTAAAAATTATGTATCTTGCCTTGTAGTAAAGATGAGAGAGAGCTCTACAACTTTCATGAGAGCTCCAGGACTAATTCGGACATGTAGTGGAGCTAATTGGGCCTAGAAGTCAGAATATGGGTTCTATCACTGGAATTCGAGTAGTATGCACTAATCAGACCATAACTTGGGCTGTAGTTATGATATGGGCCTGAAACTAGTGGCATTTCAAAGCTACGACATATATCTTCAATTCATATAAGATCACTTTTCCAGAGTACGACATTTAGATGGAGCTTTCATCCCTTGAAGTCAGCCAACGGAATCAGAGACCCTTTGAGAATGATTTGAGCATAACTTGAGTTGTAGGCCTCTAATTAACATGGGACTTGGGCCCAATGATTCCTAAGGGACCCATCACTGTAATTAATAGGTTTCTAATCATGTAAGGCTAAATGAAGGGATAGTTATAGGGGATAGAAGCAGAAATCTAAAACTTATCTCTCATTCTACAATTTTCATTCTCTCTCTATATCTAGATCTTTCTCTCTTCTTCTTCCTTCTTCCTCAAGCTCTTTCATGGTGATAACTATGGAGAGCTAAACTTCTATAATCAATTCAGATATTCTTGAAGAAATTGTGATTTGGATTCTTGAGATCTTGGTTCTGTTTTTGTGTTCGAATTGTATTTGGATTCCTCTTCTTCTTCTCTTTCTTGATCTTGAATGCATGAATGATGATTCTATTTATGTTTGATCTGATTGGGTCTTGAATTAAGATTGAGAATAGTGATGGGATTTAGGATCAATTGATATGATTTAATCACAGAATTACATAGGTTAGGTTACTGATTTGTGCTTGGGTTAATTGAATTTGGAGATCAAATTAACATAGATCTAACATGAATTGTGCAATTGCAAATTTGTGTGTCAATTGTTAATTGAATTCTAGATGATTATCTAGTATGAATTTTGGATTTGATGCAGAGATTTTGATTAAATTCAAATTAACCATTCAAATGCACTTCAAATGTTTGTTGAATGATCTATGATAGAATCAACCCAATTTCGGATAGGTTTCTAAATTGATTGCTCTTTTAATTGAATTTCTCACTTTAATTCTATTATTTACATATTCTGAGTTCTCAAATCTCTTCCCCAATTTTGGTTTGATCTGATCAAATTGCATATAAAATCCTTGAGAGATGATCCAGTGTTGCTTCCTATGCTACAAGTCATAGGTATAACTCAGTTACAATTTTGATTGAGTTCGGCGCTTGTCATGGATGCATAGGGGAGGTAGAGTAGGAGTTGGCCAGCGAAGATGAAGACATGTGGCTTGAAGGTATGTGAAGGTCATGATGGCTCTATTTGTTGGTGGCTAGGTTCAGCTGGCAGAGGAGGTGGTACATCTGGGTTGGTGGTGTTGTTTGGATGGGATCGATTTGGATGGTGGTGTGTGTTGTAGATTTGGGGGATGAATGGGGTTGATGATGGTGTACACTGGCAAAGAATGACAGGGTGGGAGAGGGTGTTAAATTTCAAATTAGTATCATACAAAATTCATATTCTACATACAAAAAGATCAAGAACATTAATAAGGATCTTGAGAGTTCATAGTTTTCACATTCATATCATTATGTCAACATGTACTAACCTTTGTCCATGATGAGAATTGATGCTTCAATTTTGAGAACTTATAGTATAATAAAAACTTACGCTCTATTCTTGATGGAAAACCATGAGACATAAACCTTGATGGATAGAGAGAAGACTAATTTCTTTTCTTTTTCTACTCAAAAACTAACTACTCCCATCAAGTAGTTGGGAGGTTAAGAAACCACTTCCCAACCATCAATCATCAATTACCATTTAGCCCCTAATTTGTTTATTAAATCACATACATTTGTATTCACACACAGAGGACATTTCTTACATTCTCTTACTTGGCTCATGTGACGAAGTATCATTTAATGATTTAATAAAATACAAATCATAATGCTCATAAACAAGGCTAAAAGTTTCATACATTGGTTGCATCATAAGTCATAGTTAAGAATAAGAACTAATAAGAGTCATGGCGGTTGTATATCATCAAATTGACATAATTCCTTCCATGTACTACTATATTAGCCTTCTTCTGAACATGACACTTTAATGGGAAGTATACAATATGTCCAATAATAATGTATTTATCAAAGACAAATCTTATTTTCAATATTATCATTGATACATGTACACATAAGTTTGGAAATAGAAAAATTTAGAAACTTATACATTAATGAGCTTAGAGTGTTAAATATACATTAAAACTAAGTAAATAACAAGAATGTTCAACTTTCACTAGTAAACATAATGCTCATACTTTTAACATGACTAGTAAATGTTTTAGGCAGTAATCCTTTTGTTAAGGGGTCAGCAATCATAAGATCAGTCTTAATATGCTCTATTGACACTCTATGTTTCTGAACTTCTTCTTTAACGGTAAAGTATTTCAATTTCATATGTTTAGAACCTTTAAAATACTTATCATTTTTAGAAAAGAAGACAACTGCGAAATTATCACAACAAATTTTTAGTGGCTTAACAATATTGTTGGTTACTTCAAGTCCTGAAATAAAATTTCATAGCCATTTAGCCTGAACCATAGCCTCAAAGCATGCCACAAACTCAGCTTCCATAGTGGATATAGCAATGACAGACTACTTCACACTTTTCTATGAGATAGCTTCTCCAGCTAAAAGATACAAATAACCAAAAGTGGATTTTCTTGTATCCACATAACCAGCAAAATATGAATTTGAATATCCGATCACTTCAAGATGATTAGACCTCCTATAAGTAAGCATGTGATCCTTCATTCCTTGCAAATATCTAGAACTTTCTTTGTAACTTTCCAATGATCTAAACCAGGATTACTCTGGTATCTTCTCAACATTCCAACTGCAAAGCTAATATTTGGTTGGATACAAATTTGAGCATACAATAAACTCCCAACTACATATGCATATGGAATTGCTTCCATCTAAGAGAATCTTTCTTAGAGACTAGTGAAAAAGTCTCCTTATAGTCAATGCTATCTTTCTGAGTAAACCGTTTTGTAACTAGTCTGGCCTTATAACGTTCTAAGTTACCATGAGAGTCACGTTTGGTCTTAAAGACCCACTTGTAACCAACTCTTTTGCAACCTTCTGGTAACTCAACAAGATCCCAAACCTCATTCTATTCCATAGATTTCAACTCAACTTTCATGGCATCTAACCATTTATCAACATTATCATTATTTATGGCTTGTGATATCTAATTTCTGCCTGGCAACCCCAAACATGCAAGTGTCTTAGAATAGATTTCTTTCTAGTCCACAGCTTAAAAAAAGTCTTTGGAACTGCTATACTAAGAAGCATATTCAATAAATACATGGCAGTCTTTAGAGAATAAGTCCACAATGAAATGGGTAAAGAAGAATTACTTAACAAACTTCTAACCATATCTATCAAAGTTCTATTTTTCCTTTCTAATACACCATTTTGCTATAGTGTACCTAGCATTTTGTATTGAGCACATATGCCACACTTCTCAAGGAATTTAGCAAATGGCCATGGGTGTTGTCCACTTTCATCATATCTTCCATAATACTCACCACCTCTATTAGACTTAATAATTTTCACTTTTCTGTCTAATGCCTCTCTACCTCATCAATGTAAATCTTTAAGGCATTCATAGCCTGAGGTTTCTCACACAACAAATAGACATAACCATAATGTGAATAATCATCAATGAAGGTGATAAAGTATATTTCTTTATTGAAAGAATTAACATCAAAAGGTCCATAAATATCAATGTGTATAATTTAAAGGAGCTAAGTGTTTCTTATGGCTCCTTTCTTTATGTGTTTTGTTTGTCTACCTTTAATACAATTCATGTATACAATCAGATTAGTAAAATCTAAATCCAAAATGATTTCATTCTTTACTAATATTTCTATTTTTTCTTTGGAAACATATCCCAAACGTTTGTGCCACAAGTAAGCAGGACATTCATTGACTAAATCACGTTTATTGCCAACATTATGATGCAAGGTTAAGAGCATTTCAACATAAATAGTATCAAGATTTAACTTGTATTATCCATCACATAGTATACCACTACTAATCATATAGCTATGTTTATACAAACTGAAACTACCACTACCAAATTTAAAAGAGTATCCAGCTTTATCAAGTTTGGATAGTGAAACTAAATTCCTAAATATATTAGGTACATAAAGAGTTTCAAGTAAATCCAAATGATATCCAGTGCCAAGAATTAAATGATACGTCTTGACAGCTTCTATTGGAACTCTCATTCTATTGCCTATAAAGACAAACTTTTCATTTGGTCTTGTGGTTTGGGTTGTAAAGAATCCATGCATCATATTAAAAACAAGATTTGTACAACTAGAATCAATTCACTAAGTATTATAAGAAACTTTAGCTAAATTTGATTCAAAACATACATAAGCATTAAGCTTACCTTTCTTTTCGAACAAAGTCTTACGTCTTGGACAATCCTTTTGGAAATGCCCAGTCTTTTTATAGAAATAACATATGTTTTCATTCAGTTCCTCCTTATGAGAGGAAGAGGCATCATTGATCTTTAGGAGTCCTTTTCCTTTCTTGTCATATTTCTTACTAGCTTTTCTTCCAGCTCCTTGATGGTTAACATAATTGATGGAGTGATTTCCTTGATTTTGAAGTCTAGTTTCCTCTTGAACTAGCATATTGTGCAATTCATGCACATTCCAATTGTCTTTCATGGTGTTATAGTTCATTTGGAAAGGACCATAGTCAGACAGTAATGAGTTCAAGATAAACTGCACAAGGAAATTCTCATCCACATCCATTCCCAATTACTTAAGTCTTGCTGCAATGTTTATCATTTCAATGACGTGCTTATGCATAGTACAAGAACTATCAAATTTCATGGTGGTTAAGGTACTCATTAATGTCCCAGTGATTCAAGTGCCGAGTTCAACCAAATAACAAAATTTTAATTCTACTGATAACTTGTAGCACAAGGTAGTCAACTGAGTCGTCTCTTGAGGATCAAGATACCAATCAAACCAAATCAAGGTCAAACAGGGTGGAATTGTGTATGTCAAATATAAATGTAGTAATTAAATGTAAGAAAAATCATATTATAAAGCACCAAATCCAAGAAACCATCAGAAATCTAATTGGTTTGTCATCAATCACTAAACATGCATTTGTATTGAATTAATTGGTTAATCTATGATTGACTGAAATCTCTACATCAAACATGTAGAATTCAACATTAGACAATCTCCTATGATTTAACTAACAAATGATTAAAAAACCTACTATCGCTAGATTCATGCAACCTATGCTAGTTTAACAACCAGAATTTAATTAACCTAGATTAACAAATCTGTCAATCTAACCGTCTTCAATTCATATGACTAAACCACAATTAATCAATCACAATTTAATCATAAATCTCAATTAGGATTAATGATTCAATCGAATCACATCACACAACAGAAATCTCTAATCATGCAATTCGAAATCCAAATCAAGAGAAGAAGAAGATAATTAATTCAATTCAAAATTGAAATTATATACAGAATCTCAAACCCAAACTAGAATTTTCTCAAGATCCTTGGATTGATCTCAAATGTTTAGCTCTCCATGGCTGCAGCACACAGTTTACAAAAGAAATGAGAAAATTCTAGGTAGAAGAATCCAGTAATATGACTTAGGGTTTGTTTCTATCTTGGGTTCCCTATTTATAAAAAAAATAACAAGATTAAAAATTAAAAATACAAATTTGCCCCTAATTTAAAGTTAATCCTTGGCCTCTTAGCTTTTCTTAACCACCGAAATCACTTGTTTTGGGCCTAAGATGAGAGAGTTATACCCAAATCACTCTCAATGAGTCTCTAGACTCATTAGCCGACTTCACAAGGGTAGAACATCATCAAAACGCTGTAGTTTCAATTAGTGGTATTCATAAGAGTACGAGTCTTGTGTGTAAACTTTCCAATGGCACTGTTTCAGCTTCAAAAGGCCCATACAACCCAAGTTATGGATCAATTAGTTCACGCTGCTCGGGTTACAGCTACAGCACCCATGTTTTGATTTCCAAGCCCAATTTGGTCCACTAGATATCCAATTCAACTTTGGGACTCTTCATGAAAGTTGTAGAGTTCTTATTTATATTTCCTACAAGGCAAGATACATAATTTTTAGATATTTAGAACTCAAGATATGGCTTAAATACAAAAACTATGTAAAATTTTCCTAATAATGCTGGAAAAATCAATTAAGCCAAATTTGAGCCCAAACTTACAAAACATGGTCAAGCTCAATCAATTAAGTACATGAAGAGTGTAAAGGACTAAAAATGGGAGTTTATTAATGTATCAAATCTGTGATTATCAAATTCTTTCACACTTAACTTTTGCACGTCCTGGGCAAACTAAATATTCAAACTAAGGGACAAGGAACACGAAAACTCAAAAACCAAAACTCAAAGAGATTTACTTTCTAATAACCTTCAAGAATGTTAAATTTTACAAGTAAGGATAGCAACCAAGAAGTTTAAAGGATTAAAACATTTGTAAAGTGACAATTCTTTACATCTCAAATCAATAAGCAAGATAATTTCAATTGAAAAGCATAAACCAAGAATGATAGATTCTCACAAAATATACTTTCTCTCCCTCAAGTGTTTAGTGTTAGAAATTTCTAGAAGGTAAATGTTTCACTTAACTCAATTCATGAAAATTTACACTACCATAAGCTTGCTTATCTTCTACTTCTCCACTATTCTATACACATGCATACACAAATCAAGAGTGCTTTATTCAAAGTTGTAATAGGGCCAAGGTAAGGGACGAGAATGATAAGGATATGTGATAACAATATATTTTTATACATTTTATAATCCTTTTATTGGGCTTCTTAAGGTTCAATTAGGCTTAATTATGTTGGTCTTGACACATTCTACGATATTGATCCTAATTGGATCATTAAAGGAATTATTGCATGAATTAGCCTTAATTTATCTCTTTGACAGTATTTAGTAAACTGGCTATAATTTGAGTTTCAAATATCTGGTGATGTGATTCTAGTCTTGTAGGAAAGCTAAGACAATTCCTTACAACTTTCATGAGACCTCAAAGGCCTAATCACATGATTGGATAACTCAAATTGGAGTTGAAGTAAGAACTAGAGTGCTGATCCTGATAGCTTGACCTATGTGTACTGTTCATGTCATAGCTTGGGCTATAGGATGTTAAATGGGCTAAACTTTTGATGGTTGATAGTTGAGACCCAAATATACAACTTTCATGAAGAACACTTTTCGAGATTCTGAGGTCCAATGGGTCATATTGGGCTTGGAAGTTATAACAGAGGAATTGAAACTAGGCTTAAATAGTGTAGTAATTGGGCCATATCATGGGCTATAGTTGGTCTTTGGAGCTGAAATTTTACCAGAAAATAGTTAAGACCTGTATCTACAACTTTCATGTTGACCATTTTGTTTAATTCTGATGGAATGCATGACATATGCACCGAATCATTCGGTGCTAGTGGGGAGACACAGATCAAAATAATTTCCCACTCACTTATCTTCATCAAACAACTCCTTTGACATTTTCCACTTATCATCAAATCACTCCATTGTCATTTTGTACTCCTCAAGCTCTATAAAAAGGGGCGTTGGCTGTATATTTGAAGGGTCTTGGTCTTAGATGCCAAGATCATGTTATTGTATTGTTTGTTTATCTTGTTGTAGTTTTCGTTTGTTGTAAATTGAAGTCATGTTCTTCTTTTTCTTCTTTTTTTTCTTCTTTTTCTTCTCTTTTCCTTTCTTCTTATTTATGAGTAACTAAGTTTCATTTTACTTAGGTGAAAGGGTGAAGCTCTTGGTAATGAAATACGGTTAGATTCATTTCTTTCTTGTGCTTAAATGATATATTTTCAAGTGGTCATTATACGTGTTGTATTTTGTTTCCAATCAATTTAGAAATCCTTCTTGTAAAGTGGAGATCTTGATTTGTTGTAGACAAGATTTTGGCACAATGAATACTTGATCCCATTTATGAGTGGTGGTGTTAATAGATGATTAAAGAAATCATAATATAATTACGTATATAATTTTTAATGAACTTTGAATGATGTATTTTTCGATTGGAACCTTCATTATGTGTAGATTCTAATTGAGTTATAAAAAGAAATAATCTTGTCCTTAATTTACTTACCAAGAGTTGATCTCCTAACCCAAGTAAGTATTTTTTATTTGTAACTAAGTTTTATCACTTTTATTGTTATGACAAAATATTTACTTTATGTCAAAGAATTTTTCTTCATCAATTCCCTATAGATCGACCTCAGACTCCCGAGAATTTATTACTTGAAATAACCTGCACTTGGGTTTGTAACTTTTAACCCGCTTCAAGTTTTTGGCGCCGTTGCCGGGGACTTGATTTGAAGAACAAATTTGTGGTGTAAATATTTTGTATATATATATTTATATTTTTTTTCCTGTGGATCTTGTATATATATATTTTCTACTCTTTTAATTTTTTTCTTTGTATTTACTAACATACTAACTTAGTGGGGGAAACTCTCCATTATCCCTCTGTAATCTTTAATCATTATGAAATAATCTTTCTTCTTCTCTTCTCTCATGAGAGCAAAAAATCGCTTCTTGATTCTCTAGGTTTTCATGTTTTAAATTTATTTTCTGCACTTTATTTTTTGTAATTTACTTTCTGTACTGTATTTTTTATAATTTACTTTTTGTACTTTATTTTATGTACTTTACATTATGCACTTTATTTTTGTACTTTATTTTTCGTATTTTACTTTCTATATTTTATTTCTAACTTACTAACCTACTAACCTTTTAATTTTCTTGCTTACTAACTTATTAACTATCTAACTCTCTTACTAACTTTTTAACTTTCTAACTTTCTAACATTTTACTTTACCTGCTTCTAACATTTTAATTTACTTGTTACTAACTTTTTAATTTATCAACATACTAACTTTTTAATTTATCAGCTTATTAACTTATTTGGTGGTTGGTTTATACCACACCCTTGTGAATATATATTTATTGGTCAGTTTATACCACACCCTTGTAATATTTATTTGGTGGTTAGTTTATACCACATCCTTGTTAATATTTAATGACAGATTTATCGCCTACTTGTTAATATTATTATTATTTTTTTTATCATGGCAGGTTTACCGCCTACTTGTTAGTATTTTTTTATGGAAGGTTGAGCTCTGTATATATTTTTATTTTATTCTTCCTATTTCTTCTTCTCTTTTGTCATGTGTAGTTAAATTTGTATGTTTCTAGGGTGAAGACGTAACTTGATTCAATCGACATGTATTAAGATTGGAATTTTAATCAATTTTTTTATTCAATTTGAGTGCTTATTATGATTCTTAATGCTTTTATGAATTGGCCACTCATAAATTGATCTAAGGAGATGTATGTAGAATCAGAAGGTTTATATATGACTTAGACCATAAATAATAAGTGTCATAATTTATAATCATTTAGGAATGAAGGTTATAGATTGTGTGAGAGAATTGTGGTATTTTCCATGAGAATCCATAGAGTAAATGTCATACCTTTAAGAGTTAAGGTTTAGACTAAGGAATTAAGTTTTAATTAATTATTGAATTCTCCCCATCAATTGAATGATTAGAAATTAATTAGAGTGAAGGTCCCAAAGCTACTCTATTGTCTATGATAGATGATTAAATCAAGTGAAGTCAGATCCCTAGTGTTTTAATTTCAAATGTTTACATCCTTATTGACTCTTGAGATGTATTCTTGTGGAGTTGAGCATCGTGAACTTATTAATTTGTGGAATCTCTTCAGGGACGAGCAAGAACGTTACAGTCTTGGAAATCTGACTCAAAAAGACTATATTTGCCAATTTATAAGAAAATTAGATGGGAAGCTTATCCTCGACTCATAGAAGGCGTTTAAGCCGTTACTGGACGTAAAACCAGAAGAAAATGTGAGCCACAATCACAACAACATGTATATATTATCTTATACATCTCCTAAAAAAAGAAAAGAAAAAAAAAAGCAAAACTTCTGTTGTACTTGGTCTTTAATTAGATTAGGAGCCCTTGCCAGTGGCAGACCCGTCATTGACTCGGGTGGACTTTTGCACGCCAGTTCTTATAAAAGGTTCGTGTACCATGCTCTGTAAAGAGCCACACTCCATAACCTAATGTTCACCATCTAGGCACTATAGAGTTGATGGACAGGCAGAAGCGTCCCACTCTGGTTACTAGTGAGAAGTAACCCGCGGTTGCCAAAGCGTATAAGGCATCTGAGCTTGATCCTCTCTTTTATTAGAAGAGGCTCTCAGTGCCCTGGGATGAGACGTTCTGGATCTTGACATTGTGGGTTTCAGATTTTAGCATCTTTGTTGATGTTACAAACCCAAGTGTAAGCTCTCCAGGTTCGAGACCCAGGATGGAAACCCACGATGATTTCTTTCTTCTCTTTTTCTTTTCTTCAAATAAATGGGAGTGAGTGTTTATTGCATTGGTGACACGCAACTATACATAAAGGTATGTCGTCATTTGTTATTATAATTTTATATTTGTATGATTTTGTTTTATTTTAGTTTTGGATAGACGATCCTTTGGGCATGGTCCTTCAAGGGTTTCTAGACTTCTTTACTTTGATGGTTTTCTTGAAGTCTAAAAAAAATGAAAATAAAAGAAAATAAAATAATAATAAAAGTTTCTTATTTTCAAACTTTTCTAATACCAGCCAACCTACCCATATGGGTGTTATTATTACCTTTTTCTATTCTCATCCCTTTTTAAACACTTCATTTTCTTCATTTTCGTCCAACTCAAAATCATTCAAAGGGAGTGTGAGTGTAGAAATGGAGGGAGCTTCTTCTTCGGTTCATAGATTTACCAGTACCTATGTATTTTGTAGGACAAGTTATGGGAAGGGTTTAGAGTTTGTAAATGCAACAATCACTCTTTGTAGAACACTTTCTGCGAGGAACATTCGTGTAGTATATGGGGGAGGTAGCATTGGGTTAATGGAGGCTGTATCACTTTCTGCACATCTAAGAGGTGGTCAAGTTTTGAGTGTTATTCCTGAACCTTTAACTCGAAGGAGCATCATTGGAAAGACAATTGGGCTGGAACTTCAAGTATCATCTATGCATAGACAAATAATGACAATATTTGAAAACTATGATGCATTCATTGCCTTACCAGGTGGTTTTGGTATTTTGGAAGAACTTTTTCAAATTGTCTCTTGGGCCCAACTGAACATCCACCATAAACCCATAGGTTTACTGAATGTTAATAATTTCTTTGATCTTTTGTTATTTTTCTCTTGACCATGCTGTGGAACAGAACTTTATCACACCTTCAGCAAGACGACTCCTTATATCTGCTTCTATTGTTGATGAATTAATTGATAAATTATAAACTTTTATTTATGAACCTGAACCAGTTATAGCTCAGATTGATTGGTCAGAAGGCAGCAGCAAGGGAGGCAGTAAGGAACAAGAGTGTGATCTGACACTTCATCTATAACTTTCTTTTATTTTTGGTTTTATTTATCGTACTTTATTTCTGTTTAAATTTGTGTAAGGTTTTTCTTTTCAATAATTGTAGCAACAGGTAATATCTTCTATCTTTTACCTATCTATGTTTTGAAATTGAGGACAATGTTGTGATCTAGTTGGGGGAAAGGATAATTATATGAATAGTGAATAGTTGTGTAAAAAAAACCAAAAAAAATAAAAACAAAACAAAAAATTAGGAAGTGTGTTTATTAATATGTTTATCATGTTTATGTGTTTGTCGGTAATTTACTAATAGTTAAACCTGTGGAAATAGGTTTGCCCCAATGATTTAATATGTTAAGTTTTGATGATGACAAATACAAGACAAAAAGAATGATGCTTATGCTTTATAATTGTACTTAATAAATGACAAATGTATCACAAAAGAATGTTGACCATGTTACATAAATGTGTTTAATGAGATATATGTAACATTCATCATATAATATATCCAATAATATTTTATATGAGTTATAAATGAATTAATATTGGATATGTCTATGAAAGTCTTGTATGCATGTTAGACTAACTAGAGTTATACATTTATGAATCATGCATATGAAGATATTGAGCTATGAATTTGGACTAACTATGTTTGGTTAAGTGAGCAATATTTTGTAAGATAGTTCAAGTACCAAGAGTGAGCATTACAACAAGAAAGCAAAAGATCACAACTATGCTCAACTCAAGGAGAATGAAAATGAAAAGATGTTCCAAGCATTTGCAAGTTTTGAAGAGAAGATTTTCTTTGGAAGCTTGGATTACATCAAGAAGTGATGGTGGTAAAAGATCTAGTCCAACATCTTCAAGCTTAGCTTATAGGACTTAGATCTTGTGTAAAGGTAAAAAGGAATCACACTAAGCTCAAACAAGTTTTAAACATATTTTTAAGTGTTTCTAAAATGTTTAAATGCCCAACAAACTAATTTTGGAAAGCTAGTCTTGGTGGTATTTCAAATCTATGAAAAATAGTCAAGTTTGTGTTTTGCAAAACTGACATATACTTACTCTTTTGATCATAACTTTTAAAATACTTTGAGTTTTACTTTTAAACTTATCTCATTTGAAAATAGACTCAAAGATCTTTCCAATGACTGGTCATTTGCTTTAAATGGATAAGAAACGAAAAAGTTATGACCAATTAAAGTTTGAGTTTTGAAAATATGACCTTTAGTTATTATTTTGATCATATCTTTCAAAATACTTTGAGTTTTGTTCTGAAACTTCTTTCATATGAAAATATACTCAAAGAGCTTTCCAATGAGTGGTCATTTGCTTTAATTGGATAAGAAATGAAGAATTTATGACCTTTTAAAGTCGGTTTTGAAAACTAGAAATGGTGTAATCGATTACACAAGTCATGTAATCGATTACAACGTTGACAGAAGCCGTGTAATCGATTACAGAGTATGTAATCGATTACAAAGTGCCCAGAAAGCTTGTAATCGATTACATGAAGCTTGTAATCGATTACAAAGTGCCCAGGAATGTTTCTAACGGCTATAAATGGCTAGTTTTCATAGAAAATCATTTCTAAACACCTCCAACGGCTCTAAAACTCATTGGGCTATAAATAAAAGTGTTTGGGCATCAAAAACAAGTTGGAGAACATTCTGAAAATTACCCTTGAGCATTGAAAATGAAATTCATCATCTTTTTCTCTAAATTCTTTGTTTAGAGCTAAGTGTGTAAATCTTTTATACCCATTGAGCTTCAACTTGTATTATCCACTCTTGAGAGAGTTTTTTATCATCTATACTTTGTTCTTCAAGTTGTATATCTACTCTTCAAGAGAGTTTATATTCTTTCTATTCACCTTGAAATCATTGTAAGAGGGTGAGGTATCCCTCAAAAGAGAAAAGAGTGAGGTATCCCTTGTAGTGAGACTCAAACACAAAGGGTGAGGTATCCCAAAGGTGTTGTGAGTGCTCTTCATTGTAAAGGTCATCAAGCACCTGTGAAGCTTGAAGAATTGGAGCCTCTAGCACAAGGGTGAGGTATCCCAAGGTGTGAGGAGTGCTCTTGTATGTACAAAGGTTTTTCTAGCACCCGTAAAGTCTAGGAGATAGTGAAGAAAATCTCAAGTTAAGCTTGAGGACTGGATGTAGGCCACAAGTGGTTGGTGGCTAAACCAGGATAAATTCTTGAGTTTGATTCTCTCTTCCCTACACTCTTTAAATTCAGTATTTGGTAGAATATATTTATTTATTGCATATATTGATGTTTTGATTGCTACAACTTGATATCTAGCTTATTCACTTAGTTCATCATATATCCCAAGTTGTATTTGAGTAATCCTCAATAGTTGTACATTTATTAGACTTATTCCGCTGCATTTATTAATTGAGTTATTCAAAATGTATAATTTGTCAAAGTTGCATTAAAACTAGTCATCACCCAATTCACCCCCCTCTTGGGTAATGGTTGCCATGGCTAACAAAACCAATTAAGGATGGCAGCGTAAGGAGTAAATTTTGCTTTAGAGGTAATTTTACTCTTGAGACGCATTTTAGTTGGGGTAGATAACTATTGTTGTGTGGAAGTAGCAATTCAAATTCAGGAAAATTTGTATGATTAAGTATATTGTCTTCTTTCTTAAACATCACATGCTTAGTTGTGGATGTTGAATTGGTGGAATGAGAATGATAGAATTATGTCTTGTGAGATCTTGAGCCTATTGATGAATGGATTAAACATCTGTACCATTCTCTTCTTTCTTATGTGATTTTTTTCACTCATGAAGTTGTTACTCTAGAACTTGCTTTGATTCTTTTTTAGGCTACATTTTCACATGCATACATAAACATGATTGAGACATTTTTCTTGAAATAGCTACTTTGACTAAATAGCCAACCTTGCATATTTTTCCTTATGTACCCCCTTTGAACTTATTTAACTATTCATTGTTTCTAGCTCATAACGTGCCTTAAAAAAAATCATATTCTTACCTAACCTTAGGGAATAAGAGAGCATTGGCTTTTTTATTGGTTGAATTTTTTAATAAGTGTGGGGGTGTGTATGCAAATGTTCCTAAAAAAAAGAAAAAAAAAAGAGCTGACCACCGCTGCAATCAAAGAATGCACCTTGTGACATATTCATACCTAGAATGAGAGTGGATGCTTGGAAACAACAGGAAGAGAAGGAGAATGTTCAGGCCTAACGATGAATTCAACCTACCAATGTGGCATTGATCTTCAACAAAACATTAGTCAAATATTGGTCATTGTCCTTTATGAGAAAGAAGCAAACAGAGAAGGAACTAAGAAACCCTTGGGAAATTCAAACTGAATGTTCTTAAACATCTTCTCCACTCTAACTGTATCATAATGCTCTTCTATTCTCTTTGGTATTTAACTTGTCATATCCATGTTACCCTTCTCCTTTACTATAGCCCCATTACAACCTTGAATAAAACCCTCTTGATTTTTATATGTGTGTTGTTTTTGAGTAGCGGAGAAGTAGAAGATAAGTAAGCTTATGGTAGTGCAATTATTCATGAGTTGAATAGAGTGAAATACTTTCCATTTAAACACTTGAGAGATTGAGAGTGAATTCTGTGAGGATCTACCATTCTTGATTCATTATTTTCAACTGAAGTTTCCTTGCTTGTTGGTTTGAGATACAAAGAAATCTTACCTCATGAATGTTTTGATCCCTTGAATGTCTGGTTGCTCTTCTTGATTCATTGAATTCTTTAGAGTTTTTAGCTTTTGAGTCTGTGTTGTTTTTTTCTTTGTTCCATAGTTTTTTTTATGTGTTTTGCCCAAGAGTGCAAAAGTTAAGTGTAGGAGAATTTGATAACAATATATTTTATACAATTTATAATTCTCTCATTAGGCTTCTTATGGTTTAATTAAGCTTAATTATGTTAGTTTTGTCACATTCTATGATATTGAGCCTAATTGGATCATTGAAGGAATTATTACATGAATTAGCCTTAATTTATCTCTTTGATAGTATTCAATAAACTAGCTATAATTTGAGTTTTAAATATCTGGTTGATGTGATTCTAGTCTTGTAAGAAAGCTAAGACAATTCCCTACAACTTTCATGAAACCTCAAAGGCCTAATCACACGATTGGATAACTCAAATTGGAGTTGAAGCAAGAATTAGAGTGCTGATCCTGACAGCTTGACCTATGTGTACTGTTCATGTCATAGCTCGGGCTATAGAATGTTAAATGGGCTAAAAATTTTGATGATTGATATTAGGACCCAAATATACAACTTTCATGAAGAACACTTTTCGAGATTCTGAGGTCTAATGGGTTATATTGGGCATGGAAGTTAGAACAGAGGAACTGAAACTGGGCCTAAACAATGTGTGGTAATTGGGTCATATCTTGGGTTATTGTTGGTCTTTGGAGCTAAAATTTTACCCAAAGATAGTTAAGACCTGTATCTACAACTTTTATGTTGATCATTTTTTTTAATTCTGACAGCATCCATGACATATGTACCAAATCATTTGGTGCTAGTGGGGAGACACGAATCAAAATAATTTCCCACTCACTTATCTTCATCAAACAACTCCTTTGACATTTTTCACTCATCATCAAATCACTCCATTGTCATTTTGTACTTCTCAAGCTCTATAAAAGGAGGCATTGGCTGCACATTTGAAGGGTCTTGGTCTTAGAGGCCAAGATCATGCTATTGTATTGTTTGTTTATCTTGTTGTAGTTTTCCTTTATTCTAAATTGAAGTCTTCTTGTCTATGAGTAACTAATTTTCATTTTACTTAGGTGAAAGGGTGAAGCTCTTGATAATGAAATAAGGTTAGATTCATTTCTTTCTTGTGCTTAAATGATATATTTTCAAGTGGTCATTATACGTGTTGTATTTTGTTTCCAATCAATTTAGAAACCCTTCTTGTAAAGTGGAGATCTTGATTTGTTGTAGACAAGATTTTGGCACAATGAATGCTTGATCTCATTTATGAGTGGTGGTGATACTAGATGATTAAAGGAATCATAATATAATTATGTATATAATTTTTAATGAACTTTGAATGATATATTTTTCGATTGGAACCTCTATTATGTGTGGATTCTAATTGAGTTATAAAAAGAATTAATCTTGTCTTTAATTTACTTACCAAGAGTGGATCTCCTAACCCAAGTAAGTCTTTTTTATTTGTAACTAAGTTTTATCACTTTTATTGTTGTGACAAAATATTTACTTTACGTTAAAGAATTTTTCTTCATCAATTCCCTATGGATTGGCCTCGGATTCCCGAGAATTTATTACTTGAAACAGCCTGCACTTGGGTTTGTAACTTTTAATCCTCATCAATATGACAGGCTAAAAATCAAAGAGAATAAAATAGCATTATAGATGAATTCTAAGAACAAGCATGAAAGTTTAATATGATTCCATATGATACAAATTATTCTCTTCATATATATTCCCTCTTCCTTTTTTTGTGAAGTATTGCAACTTTTTTTTCATAATTTAGCACAACATTTTCACACCCCAACCCCACACTTAAACCTTGCTTGTCCTCAAGTAAGACCAAACAACAATAACAATTTAAGATTCCCCTACACTTTTTCATGAGCTCATCCAAGGATAATGTCAATGCTCTCTTATTCCCTATGGTAAAAGGACAACATAATTTTTCATTAAGGGTATGTAACGAGTTAAGAACAACAAAGAATAGGAAAATAAGCTCAAGGGGGTCAATCAAAAGAAAATATGTAAGGTTGACTATTTAGCTAAAGTAGCTAATGCAAGGAAAGAATGCCTCAATTATGTTCATGCATACATGTGAAAATGTAGCCTAAAAAAGAATCAAAGCAAGTTCTAAAGTGATCAAAATCCATGAGTGAAAATCACACAAAAAGGAAGAGAATGGTACAATTACTTAATCCATTCATTAATAAGCTCAAATTCTCACAAGATATAAGTTTATCAAACTTACTTTACTAATTCAATTTTCATTACTAAACAAGTCAAATTCAAGAAGAAAGACAAGTCATTCACTTATGTCATGAACCTCTAATCCTCAATTTGTCCAAACTCACAACTTCCACACATCTCAAGAGCCTTTAGAAAGCAATTAAAACTAAAAACAAGAAGCACACAATTTTTTTTTTCAAATAACCAAAACAATTTAAAAACAAAACAAAAAAGGATTGAAAAACAGAAAAATAAAAAGAATTAATAGAAAAATAGAAACAATGAGAAATTAAAACATAAAATGGAAAAAAGAAAACAAAAAATTGAAATAAAAATAGAAATAGAAATAGCAAGCAAAAAATAGAAAATTGAAAATAACAAATAGAAAAATAAATAGACGAGAAAAATAGAAAACTAAATTAAAAACAGAAAAATTGAAATAGAAAATAAACAAGTAAGGAAAGGAAACTCCCTCTTTCATGTTGGATAAGTAGCATCAAGCAAGGTCACCTCATCCATGGTATGCTCTTGGAAATCATCATAAAAGTGCTTAAGTCTATGCCCAGTAGCCTTGAAACTCCTCTTTGTAGTACATTTTGAAGCTCAACTACACCATAAGGAAAAATATTAGTAATAATAAAAGGACCTTGCTACCTAGATCTTAATTTTTTGGGCATCAATTTAAGATGAGAATTATATAAAAGTACTTTTTGACCAATCTCAAATGTTTTTCTCATAATCATCTTATCATGGAAGGCTTTGGACTACTCTTTATAAGGTTTGGAACTCTCATATGCCTCCAAGCTAGCGGATCTCCTCCAATTCCTGCAACTATAGCTTCCTCTTCATACCCGCTTGGTCTGGACCTCTTCACCACCCAAAATGCATGATGCTCAATTTCCACCAGTAGGTGGCATGCCTTACCAAAGACAATTCGATAAGGGGACATCATAATTGGTGTCTTATAGGCAGTCCGGTAAGACAATAAAGTATCCTCAAACCTCTTACTCCATTCCTTTCTATTAGGTTGGACTGTCTTTTGCAGTATCTACTTGATCTATTTGTTAGAAATCTCAGCTTGCCCATTGGTCTAGGGGTGGTAAGGTGTGAAAACTTTGTGTATGACTCCATACTTCTTCATCAAAGCCTCCATGCTCCAATTACAGAAATGAAAACTTGATCACTGATGATGGCCCTTGGGACTCCAAACCTGCAGAAAATCTGTGATCTAACAAAATCCACAACAACTTTGGAATCATCAGTCTGTGTGGCTTTTGCCTCCACTCACTTAGATACATAATCAACAGCTAGCAAAATGTAAACAAAACCAAAAGTAATAGGAAAGGGTCCTACAAAATCAATACCCCATACATCAAAAATCTCACAAAACAGCCAAGGTTTCTAGGGCATCTCATTCCTGCAAGAAATGTTCCCTGTTCTCTGGCACTGTTCACAACACTTACAGAACAAGTATGCATCATGGAATAAGGTAGGCCAATATAAACTAGAGTCCAATACTTTTCTAACTGTACGTTTAGGTCCAAAATGTCCACCACATGCAAATGTAAGACAAAAGCTAAGAACATAATCAAACTCATGATCAGGTATGCATCTCCTAATCACTTGGTTACTACAAAATCTCCACGAATAAGGATAATTCTACACATAATACTTAGACTCACTATTTAACTTATCAATCTGAGCCCTAGTGAAATATGCAGGCAGTGCACCAGCAACCAAGTAATTAACTAAGTCAACAAACGAAGGGGAGGTAGTCTTACCTTACAGCTATAAAAGTTGCTCATCTGGGAAGGAGTCATGGATGGCCAGAGGTTCTAAAGCTCTCTCAATTCTACTCAAATGATCAGCCACCAAGTTTTCTGCTCCACTTTTATCCCTAATTTCAATATCAAACTCCTGGAGCAACAGCATCCACCTAATTAGTCGTGGCTTCGCTTCAGGTTTCTTCAGAAGAAACTTCAATGCTGTATGATCAGAAAACACAACTATTTTACAACTAAGCAGATATGATCTAAATTTGTCAAAAGCAAATATAATGGCTAAAAGTTCTTTTTCTATAGTTGTGTAGTTAGCTTGAGCAACATCCAAAGTACTAGAAGCATAGTAGATCACATGATGATCCTTCCCTACTCTCTGTGCCAAGACAGCTCCCACTGCATATTTAGAGCATCGCACATAATCTCAAATGGAAGTGTCTAGTTAGGGGGTTGGATGATGGGAGTGCTTATCAACACCTTCTTCAAATGATCAAAGGCTTCCTGGATTTTTTGGTCAAAGATAAACTCCCTATCCTTTTACAGGAAATCAAATAGTGGAAAGGCGATCTTGCTAAAATCCTGGATGAAGCACCTGTAAAAACCTACATGTCCCAAAAAAGAACGCACCTCCCACACACATGTAGGATAAGATAAATAGGTAATGACATCAATTTTAGCAGAATCTACTTTAATGCCCTTACTGGAGACTACATGACCTAAAACTATACCCTGTGCTACCATGAAATGATATTTTTCAAAATTTAAAACAAGGTTAGTTTCAATGCATCTATGCAGTACCTTAGCCATACTATCCAAACAAGAATTAAAAAGAAGAGCCATAAACAGTAAAATCATCCATGAATACCTCCATGCATTCTTCTAAAAAGTCTGAAAAGATGCTCACCATACACTACTAGAAAGTGCCAGGGGCATTGCAGAGGACAAAAAGCATCCGTCTGTAAGCGAAGGTGCCAAACGGATAGGTAAATGTGGTATTCTCTTGGTCTTCTGGTACAATGTGGATCTGGAAGTATCCAGTGTAACCATCCAAGAAGCAATAGTATGACTTGCCAGCCAACCGCTCCAGCATTTGGTCAATGAATGGAATGGGGTAATGGTTCTTCCGAGTAGCTTGATTGAGCCTTCTATAATCAATGTAGAGTCTCCATCTATTCTGTACTCTGATAAGAATCAGCTCATTCTTCTAATTGGCCACAACAGTTACTCCAGATTTCTTGGGAACAACCTACACCAGACTCATCCATTCACTATCAGAGATGAGATAGATAATGTCAGCCTACAGTAGCTTGGTCACCTCTTTCTTCACCATATCCAAAATTAGAGGATTCAGTCTCCTCTGGGACTGCCTCACTGTTTATCTCCATCCTCAAGTAAGATTTTGTGTATGTATGTGGAAGGGCTAATGGTAGGAATATCCGCCAGTATCCATCTGATGGCCCTCTTATTCTCTCTCAAAACCTGTAATAATCTCGCCTCCCATTTAGAAGGGAGGTTTATGGCTGCAAACACCAAAAGTTGCTCATTATCTACCAAGTATGCATACATCAGGTGCTCGGGTAATGACTTCAGCTCCAATTTCGGTGGCTACACTACAAAAGGTAATAATCTAATGGGTTGTTATTGCTTTACTTCTTCTACCTGAACTTCTGCATATATATCACCTGTTGTACAATCTACTAACACAAGAACAGATTCATTATATCCCAAAAATGTAGAAATTTCATAACACACAAAACACAATTTATCACTATCACAACTAGCACACAAATCACTGCACATAAAGTTACTAAAATCAGTAATCTCAAGAAACTCCTCACACAAGTCAGCATACAAATTATCAACCAAATAATCAATTAAATCAATATGAAAGACAGAATGTTCTTCCATGGGATGTTTCATAGCATTAAGAATATTAAAACTCACAATGGAATCTCCAAACTCCATGGATAGAACTCCTGCATACACATCAATCTTTGTCCATGTTGTTTTAAGGAAATGTCTCCATAGAATAAGGGGAGTCTTGTTGGATGATGACTCTCCCTCCATCTCCAAAATGTGTCAGCTGGGAATATCAGCTCGTTCATCCAGACTAACACATCGTTCACCAAACTAACTAGTTAAGAATTACTCTTATTAGCTAGCTAGATCACCACACATGTAGCCTGCAAAGGACCAAGTTCAAGGGAATTAAAAATAAACATAGGCATTACATTAATGGAAGCACCTAAGTCTACTATGGCATTCTTAAATCTACAATTTCCTATTATGCAAGGAATTATAAAAGTCTCTAGATCCTTGCACTTTTGTGACATAGGCTGGATGAGGGCTGAAACATTCTGCCCCATGCTGATTCTCTCATTGCCCTTCAACCTCCTTTTGTGTGTACACAGTCCCTTCAAGAACTTGGCATACTTCGGTATCTGCTTGATTACATTCAGTAGTGGGATGTTTACTTCTATTTTCCTAAAAGTCTCAAGCAGCTCTTTGTCTTTCTCAGTCTCTTCTATTTTTTTGGACTATGTGGCTCTTTGTTGAAAAGGAAGAGCTATGGCAGGTTGAGGCTTCTATTTGGCTCCAGCAGCTGCTTTCTCATCATCATTACCAGATTTTTGGGCTGGCGCACCAGAATCAGGTGTGGCTACTATTGATGGCTTCTATAGTTATTTGTTCAATGCTGGTTGGGAATCCACCTCTATTGTTTGTCTAGACCTCAGCATAATGGAACTCACATTCCCCTTTGGATTGGGAATTGTTTAGGAAAGGAGTTGGCCAGATCCTTGATTCTGTAATTGACTCAGAGTATAAGCTAATTTTCCAATTTGAGTTTCCAAGTTTTGAAGGAAGCTTCTGTCCTCTGTTGAAACTGTATGTTGTTGGTGGCCATCTGCTTCATTAGATCCTCCAAAGTAGGCTTAGATTTTGTGCTTGCAGGACTTTGTGGTTGTTACTGGAAGGGTGGTCGGCTTGGTCCAGCCTATTGTTGAAATTGTTGTTATCTCATTGGCTGTTGGAAGGGCTGCTTGTACTGCTGTCGTGGTGCTATATTCCCATATCTCAACTTAGGATGATCTCTCTAGCCAAGACTGTATGTGTTGGAGGATGGATCATATCTTTGTTGTTGCTGCTGGAATTATGATTTACCAGGAAAGACACCTGCTGCAACAACAGATTGGTCTTGAAATACAGAATGTCATCTTGGAGTGTAGGGCATGCATCTATAGGGTGTGAAGGATAACAACAGATACTGCATACTCGAGTAGGTCCTTGCACAAATGGTTGGTGCCTCTCTACTACCAATTGTCTCATCAAATAGGTCAGCTCATTAATTCTATGTTCTAGTCTTTGTTGATCAACATTAGAAAGCTAGACGTCATTGCCTCATTTGGTTAGAGTTATCATTCTGGTACCAAGTTACTATGAGTTGGCAGCCATGTTTGCAATCAAGTCTCTAGCAGCAACTGGGATTTTGTCAACTAAAGCCCTTTACTCGTAGCATCCACCGTGCTTTTGTCCATTGGCAGCAAGTCGTCATAGAAGTACTGGATCAACAGTTGATCACTAATCTGGTGGTGTTGGCAGCTTGCGCATAATTTTTTGAATCTCTCCTAGTATTCATACAAGGTCTCACCAATCATCTGTATGATCTCACATATATTCTTTTTTATTGTAGCAGCTCTTGAGACAAGGAAAAACTTCTCCAGAAATAGTTTCTTCATGTCATTCTAGGAAGTGATAGCTCTTAGTTGCAAGTAGTATAACCAGTCCTTGGCTACACCATCTAATGAAAAGGGAAAGACTCTTCGCTTGATGTGTTCCTCTATAATTCCTTGTGGTTTCATGGTAGAACAGACCACATGGAACTCCTTTAAGTGTTTGTGAGGGTCCTCTCCTACAAGGCCATGAAACTTAGGTAGCAAGTGAATTAAACCATATTTAAGTTCAAAATTAGCATCCAAATCAGGATATTGAATGCATAATTGTTGATAGTTCACATCAGGTGCAGCTAGTTCCTTTAAGGTCCTATTTTGAATGTTATTAACCATAGGTGTAGTGTTATCTATATGCTCACATTCAGGTTCAAATTCAATGTTAGACTTAATCTCAGATGTTATTTCTTCACTAATCCTATGAGTCCTATTCAATACATGCAAGGTTCTTTCAATTTCAGGATCAATGTCAAGTATATAACTATCAGAAGACCTAGTCATGCATCAGACAACACTATAGGGACTCAAAACTTACTCAAGATACAAAAACATAAAACAATAGTAAAAAATCACACAAAAATTCAACAAAAACTATATCTACAGATTTTTAAAAATTATGGGACCACCATAGCATGAAAACTACACAAAAATAAAACTAAAAAATGCAATAAAAAATCTTTAAAAATTGAAAAAAGTGGTCTAAACTATGGAATTTGGCAAAACCAGGGGACCACACAGGAAGGCTATGAGTCTTGTTTATTAGGCCATTTTTCTTCAACTGGCCAAGTTTTAGATCATTCTAAGCATGTTTGTTCGTACATTTTTCCAAAAAAAAAATACCCAAAATCACCCATTTTTGCCTGAAAACCACCAAAACAAAGAAGAAAAGGGGTTAGGGGTTAGTGAAAGTCTTGATATGATTAATTAGCACTTAATGAACCCCTGAAATGGTGCTAAATTTGATTCGAATGTCGAGCTCAGCCAAATAATAAAATTTCAGTTCTACCGATAACTTGTAGCACAAGATAGAGAACCGAGTTATCTCTTGAGGATCAAGGTACCAATCAAACCAAATCAAGGTCAAACAAGGGGGAATTATGCATGCAAAATGTAAATGTAATAATTAAATATAAGAAAAATCATATTGCAAAGTAACAAATCCAAGAAATCATCAGAAAACTAGTTGGCTTGTCATTAATCACTAAACATGCATTTGGATTGAATTAATTGGTTAATCTATGATTGACCAAAATCTCTGCATCAAACACATAGAATTTAACTAACAAATTATTCATAAACCTGTGATCGCTAGATTCATGCAACCTATGCTAGTTTAACAACCAGAATTTAATTAACCTAGATTAACAAATCTGTCAACCTAACCATCTTCAATTCATGTGACTAAACCATAATTAATCAATCACAATGTAATCATAAATCTCAATTAAGATTAAGGATCCAATTGGATCAAATCACACAATAAAAATCTCTAATCATGCAATTCGAAATCCAAATCAAGAGAAGAAGATAATTAATTCAATTCAAAATCAAAATTAGGTATAGAATCTCAAAGCCAAACCAGAATTTTCTCGAGATCCTTGGATTGATCTCAAATGGTTAGCTCTCCATGGCTACAGCACATGATTTGTAAAAGAAATGAGAAAATTCTAGGAAGAAGAATCAAGTAATACGACTTAGGGTTTGTTTCTATCTCGGGTTCCCTATTTATACAAAAATAACTAACTTAAAAATTAAGAATTCTAATTTTTCCCTAGGTTAAAGTTAATCATCGGCCTTTTAGCTTTCTTTGGCCATCAAAATCACTTTTGGGCCTAAGATGAGAGAGTTTTGCCCAAATCACTCTCAATGGGTCTCTAGACTCGTCAGCCAACTTCATAGGGCTAGAACACCATCAAAATGCTATAGTTTCAATTAGTGTCTTCAAAGTTTGAGTCTCATGTGTAAGGTTTCCAATGGCACTAGTTTCAGCTCCAAAAGACCCCTATATCCAAAGTTATGGACTAATTAGTGCACGCTGCTCAGGCTCCAGCGATAAAACTCATGTTCTGACTTCCAAGCCTAATTCAGTCCACTAAATATCCAATTCAACTTTGGGACTCTTCATGAAAGTTGTAGAGCTCTCTCTTATCTTTCCTACAAGGCAAGATACATAAATTTTAGATATTTAGAACTCAAGATATGACCGAAATACAAAAATATTGTAAAATTCTAATAATGCTGGAAAGACCAGTTAAAGCCCAATTTGATCGAAAACTTACAAAACATGGCCAAGTTCAATCAATTAAGTACATGGAGAGTGTAAATGACTAAAAATAAGGATTTATTAATGTATGAAATATGTCATTATCACCCAGCAAGAGACTTATTAGCAGTTTGGGAGTGCTCATCCACAAACTTCATCATTTCTTTAGCACTTTCAGTTTTAGGAAGAGTTGAATTAATGTTGCTAGCTATACTCATTCGCATGTACATAAGACTCAATCTATTTGATTTGTCACAATTTTTATAATGAACCTTCTCTTCATCAATGCTTAAAATAGTAATAACATTTGGTTTCTCTACCCGAAAAGCCAAATCCAAATTCATTACCCCAAGGTAAAACTAGATTTGATCACTCCATTCAAAGAAATTAAATCCATTAAAAACTAAAATAGATGAGAGATGCAAATGCATAGCAATTGGTATTGCAAGTAATAAAGATTTAAAGATATTAATGCTTTGAGTTATATACTAACATGCTACACAGATTCAAAAAAACACTTCATGTAATTCATGTTAAAGTTCATCTTTGGGCAATCCATCAATATACCATATTCAACATAATGATGCTAATGGAAATTTACGTAATTTGGCAATGATATATGCACCAACTAGAAACATGTACTATCTTTAGATATATAAACATAACTAATAGTGCATTTACACTACCAAAATTTATGCCCATTAATTATAAGGACAAACAATTAACCTTTGGGTGATCCTTAACTGTCCTATAACAATGAACTTCAATTTACCCATAAGATAATCAATAATTATCATGTTATTTATAGCATCAAACTTATGAGTACTTGATTTATAAACATAATTCAATTTGAAACTAGTTTTTGATTTAAGGATTTGATCACTTGGGTGACTAACAAAACCATATAATATAGCTTCAAATTGAAAAAATTGTCATTTGAATTATACATCAATGCACCTTTATCTTTGACTGTGGAATCAAAGCCTATGCCAATAACACTTGCGTGCAGCTTTACCTGCAATAATTGAGGGTATTGCTCTATTACAGCAATGTTAACCTTATTGTATCAGGAGTTGCTCTGTTACAACGTTTAATTTGACCCGTGGGTGGATAATGACAAACAACACTTGCCTGGTTACTCGCACATCTCATTTTGGGTGGATTTCATTAACCACCCAAACTCAGTTATTGCTCATGGGATGTTTCAAAGTTTCGGACTTGTGATTTAGCCATAAGTCACCAGTGTTTACGTTTTGTTTTCATCTCGTTTGGTGTCTTTCGTCTCAGTTCAAGGCTGTTGCAACAAACCCAAAGCCAATCGAAGCCAAAGGCAAAAGTTATCTTGCTCGGTTGTGGCTTTGGCGGAGGTTCATCATATCCCCAGACCATTTATCATAAATTTCATGCAGCGTAAAGCATTTAATACTTAATTCTTAAAATTTAAGCACTCAAGAAAAATTTCATAAGCAATATTCATGGATAAAAAAAAACAAAGCATCATCAATGGAAAACCATGAATTCCGAAATACATGCTGATACCACATATGAAATTTCCTATTAGTATCATACAGAATTCATATTCTATATACAAAAGGATCAAGAACATTAACAAGGATCTTGAAAGTTCATAGTTTTCACATTCATATCATTATGTCAAGATGTACTAAACTTTGTCCATAATGAGAATTAATGCTTCAATTTGTAGAACTTATAGTAAAATAGAAACCCTTATCTATCTCTTGTCCTTTCTTTTTTACGCTCTATTCTTGATGGAAAACCATGAGACGTAAACCTTGATGGATAGAGAGAGAGGATTGTTTTCTTTTCTTTTTCTATTCAAAAACTAACTGCTCCCATCAAGCAGTTGGGAGGTTAAGAAATCTCTTCCCAACCGTCATATCACCAATAACCATTTAATCTTTTATTTGTATATTAAATCACATACATTTGTCACACACACACACATGAGACATTTCTTATAGCCTTGCCGGTGGTGAAGTCTGCAGTGGAAGCGTTGCTGACAGTGAATGCTCTGGTAACCGCCTGAAGAAGCAAGACAACTTGTAATTACATCTCTTTTTTTTGGGTGCATGATGCACCATAAATTAATAAGGTGCATATCAGCATTTGTCCCCTTTCTTCACCAAATTTTGGACTCCCTTTATAAAGAGGATAAAACTTCGGTAACCTTATTACAAGTTATGTATTGAAGCAATTATGGTATATGTTTAGAAACACCAACCACCTATCATATCATTAACTACATTGGAAAAAAGTTCTTGTATACACCAAGTTTATATTTATTATATAAAATTCAATGGTTCAAATAATGGGAAAAGAAAAAGTTCTATGTAAGGGAATTTTATATTAAAATGAGTTTAATTTTGATGTATTGTTAGTATAAAATTTTTTACATTATCCACTAATCACTTATTATCACATGTAATTTTGATGTAGTTGTTAATATTTTTGATTACATGATAATACATTATTAAATGACAATAAAAAAAATTATACTAATAATATATTAATTAAATTCTATTAAAAAAAACACAGATATATTTACTACACATGATAGATCTAAATCGTTGAGTTTACAAAATACATACAAACTAAATCTGTACAAAAAATTTACCACATTATGGGCCTATAATTTTTCTGGTTTTAAGATTTATTAAAATATGATTAGGTTATCAAAGGGGTAAAATTTTCGCTTTCAATTGAAGTAATTTACGTAACATGAAAACTAGACACTCAGAGTAAAGTCTTCAATCCCGTAGCGCTTTAGTGCACATACGATTCTCGTAGAAAGTGACATATTGTGTATTGAAGGCATTTAACAAGTCAACCAAAAGATAGAATTACGCTAGGCTGGAGTTAAATTTTATCACCTTCCATTACCTAGTAATCTACTTAGGATATGTTTAACGAATGTCCTAAAAGTGCTTATTAATGAATCAAGAAATGAAAAATATTAAATAAAACATATTAAATAAAAATAAAATATTTAATGCATTAAAAATTTAAGAAATTTAACTTTCCATTCAATGCTTTTTATTTTTAATTTCTTATAAAACTTATTAACAAAACTCATCTACTTATCATAAGTATCAATTTTTCAAAGAATCCATACACCAAACCCAATGAAATTCTTCATAATTCAAACTCGAATTATGACCATATATTATAGACAACCGTGTAATTAACCACGGACAAGCATATTCCAAATTACTTTACTGTTGGCAACCATTAAATTTCTTTTCTTTTTCTAATTAAAGATTTTGAATGATACATTTTGGAATATGATTGTCCTCTAACTGATTTTGGTAAAAAAATAAAATCACAACCATATGCTTTCAATCAATAATTCCAAAAGTTGTTCAAGATCAACGGCTGAGAAATTAATAAGTATTAAGCACTTGTGGATCTAAATGTTATGTGGGTACTTATTGTGAACACCTAATTTTGTTCGGAGCATTTTGTAAAAAAAAAAAAGACTCATCTTTCACTTAGTGGCTCACTATTCAACCCATTGGTTCATTAACTCATAAACCAACTCATTAACCCATAACTCATGATCCAACTCGTTAACCCGCAACCCATATACTAGTACTCATCCTAAACAAACCTCATCAGTTATCCTAACCATCCTAAACAAACCTATCCTAAATTGACCATAATTCATCCTTAGCCAACTTCATCACTTATCCTAAACCTAACACTCATCCTAAACAAACCTCATCACTTATCTTAAACAAACTCCTAATCACATTTTAACTCAAACTCTTCAACTTAAACCCCTCCTATATAAACACATAACCCACACACAGAAAAAAGGACTAATAACCTAACTTTGAACTTTCAGCTTAACTTTTTACTCACGCAGCTTTTTCTGGCAACAGTTCCATCTCCATCTTCTTCAATTTTCCATCACTTCCTTTATCCCACCATCCAACCATCACATAACAGCCTTCTACATCTTCCATAAACACCTTCATTATCACCTCCATCCTTGAGCCTCCATAACACACCTCAACCATCACCCGTCTTCATCACATTGATTCAAGACCCTCACCATCAATGAGACACCACCATTCATCTTAGCCATCTTCAACCAAACAAACCACCCAGCCACCAAGAACCCAAACCAAGGTCACCGTCTAATACCCGTAACCACATCCTGCCGTGGAGCTCCACCGTGAACCATCACAAACAAACCACCACCGTGAGCAAAACCAACCTCCATCCACCCCCAATGTTCAAGCTCACCACTTTGCAGCAAAGCTCACCTGACTCGCACCTACCAGTGTTGCATATTGGGCCGTACATGACCCACACCTTTCAGTTTCGAATCAACGTCAGCAAGAGTTATACCACAACGTGAACGAATCGCGACGACGACCATCGGAGCCACCAAACGGCCACCGTAGCAGCGTCGCCTAAAGCCGTGAAGTCGTCATTGTTCTTCTGCTTTATGAGCATCACAGAACAGGGCCACCGCGCCACTCAGCCGTGGCAGATCTGTACCACCCACGAAGCATCGCTGGCCTCCACCGTCTCACCACCACGGACGACCATCTCTCCGCGCCGGAGTAGCCATCGTTGAACCTTCTCCACAAATATCACAAATCAGAACCCCTCATTTTCCTCTTTTGTTTCTATCTCCTTGTGAGTTTCATTGTTTCTTTTTATTATTTTTTAATTTTTTCCTTTTTCTTTTCTAAATTGCTATTAGTTTTGTTTTTGGTAAAAAAAAATTAAAGTAAATGGTAGAAACATGAAGAGAAAAAAATATAAAATAATAAAACTTTTTTAATAAAAAATAAAAAACAAAAAATGGGGTTATTTGAGTTGTGACAGCTTGCTAACCCTTGTGATCAACTGAGTTGCGACAGCTTGTTGATCCTATAATTTTATAATCATCTGAGTTGTGACAACTTGATGAGTAATGGGTGACGTCTCTAGCGTGACACAAGCTTCACCTATTCAATCATTAATTTGATTAACAGAGTCACGACGACATGTTAATCCAATTTTAAAAAAAAATCATTATATCGTTTCTTTTAAAAAATAAAAAATAAAAAATAAAATTAACCAATTTTTTCCTAGATACTTTTAAATAAAAATTTTGTAACAAATTTGATAATCAGTAGGTGACGTCTCTAGCGTGATGCGAGCTTCACCTATTCAATCCTTAATTTGAATAACAGAGTCGCGATGACTTGTTAATTCAAATTTTTAAAAATTAATTTTTTTAAATTAAAATCAACCAATCCACAATTATTTTCTAAAGAATTACGTGACTTTGAGTTCCTCATTGCACCCGGGGATATGTAGGAGCGGGACTCCAATTTCGTCAAGCAAAAAATTAATTTTTCATAATTCATTTGTCTATTTCATTTTTTTTACAAAAGAAGTAAAACAAATATTTTCAAGAATTATTAAGAATTTGGATAATTAACTTAAGGTACCGTCTTAGGACGAGTGTGTTAGGGGTACTGTGGGATTAAGTTTCCACCCTTCCCTATGCATAATCGACTCCCAAATCTAATCTGGTTCCAAAGACCATTTTCTAAAAAGGTTTTCCAATTTTTCCTACTCTAAATAAAATTGGTGGCTCCCACCGCGATCACGGTCGTGACAGATGGCGACTCCACTAGAGATGCTTGAGAGTCAAGCCTATACAAATTGGTTATGCAAAATTTTTAGTGATCTTTATATATTTGTTTTACCCTTTTTTATTTGATTTTTTTATTTGTTAATTGTCTTTATTATGTAAACCTTAGGGTAGAAAACTTTTGGACTTGTGTTTGCTTTGTTTTGCAGGATATGGGTAGTCTTTAGAATTACAAATGTTTGTATGCTCCCTACACCCACCGCATCTTCACATTTATCACACGCATCTGAGTGGGGCCCCATATTCGGGTCTGAGTGAAGCCTAAGTTAAGTAGAGGTTGCATAATGGTAGCCATTTTGGATGTACATCCTGTTTCGTTATCGTGAAAACATCATCTAGAGTGTGCCTTTTTTGCGAATGTCTCACACCTAGTGGTTTACCCACTGTTTGTGGTCAACATTCTGAAATGGGACTTGACTCTAGAGACCTTTAGAATAGAAAAGTTACCCAATGAAAGTTCTCATGGATCAGAAGGACTCTTAGATCTTTAGGATAGAGAGTCCCAAGTTTAAGAAAATCTCATTAGGACACAAAGGGAGCGTACTTCTTCCTTCTGCATGTCATCCATTCTTGCATTAAAAAAACTTAAAAAATACATTATCTTGCATTTTCATGACACTTCTAGCATTCTTAAAAAAAATCATACATTTTCATGGCATCCTTAGCATTAAAAAAATAAAATAAAAAATAAATCATGCATTCTAAAAAAAAATCATGCATGGCATCTTTAGCATTCTTAAAAAAAATATATAAAAATCAATCATGCATTTTCATTACATGCAAAACAAAAAAATGTTTTCATTCATTTCATCTTATGCATGACATTAATCTTATTCATTTCATCTTATTCCTTGTGTGATGTTACCGTATTCAGCAACCATTGTGCGACTAAGGAAAGAAAACATCAATTAAACTCGAGTTCACAACACAAGGGCTCGAACAAGGTTGCTTGCAGCGATGGCAGCTGAAAATGAAGGCAGGAACCTAAGTTTAGAAGTAGATGAAGTGAAAGGAATGATGAATGAGGTGACAGAATCTCAAAGAAGAGTGGAGGAAATGTTGTTAGCCATGAAGGAGACCCTCACCCTGATGGGAGCAACTGGAGGTACAAGAGTAACCGGGGCACATTCTTACCCACTGAATATCACTTCTATGAGGACAAACCCCGGGGTCACTACTACGATACCTTCTGTGGGAGGAACCTCAAACATTGCATCAGTAGTGATTCCTATTGGAGAAGGATATCTTTCATTAGAAGGTACTTGAAATGAGGTCCATGGTAACACCGAGTTCACATGGGAACCACTACATATGTCCATTCCTATGCCAACTAGATTTCCTTCCAGTACTGGCCACATAACTGTTCAGAATGATAAGATGAAAGAAGAGTGGATGAAAAAGATGGAGGAGCAAATCAAGGAGATCAAGGTTCCTAGCACCTATAGTCCCCTTGGAATAGAAGAATTGTGCCCTACTGCTAACATCATCATCCCCAAGGATTTTAAAATCCCAGAATTCGTCAAGTATCATGGGAGCACCAACCCCTTTTTCCATCTAAAAACTTACATTACCAAAATGTCCATTTGGTCTAAGAACTAGAAGTTCCTTGTCAGCTTCTTTCATAAAAGTTTGACTGGGCCTGCATTGGAGTGGTGTATCCAATAGGACCTTTTAAAAATCTCCTCTTGGGATGACTGGGTGAATTTGTTTATGAGATAATATCGGTTTAATCTGGATACAGCCTCAACCTAAAACAGTTGAGCTCAATGCAGAAAGGAAAAGAGGAACCTTTCAAGCAATATGCACAAAGATGGAGAGCTTTGGCAGCTCAAGTTTAACCCCCATTGACTCTGTCCGAAATGTGTTCGTATTTCTTGATAACCCTTGGAAGTCCTTTTATTGGGGCGATGGTCGGGGCAGCTTACAAAGATTTTGCTGACTTGATCACCGCGGGAGAAAGGATTGAGACTTTGGCCAAAGCCAGGAAGTTTTCAATGAGCAATATAGAGGATACTTCTCCTAAGAAGGAATTTTAGCCAAGGAAGAAAGAACTCGGAGTGAGTTATGTCCAACACCAATAGAACTTCAGACCTCGATATTTCCCACAGAACTCAAGACATCAAGCACCATATAACCCTAACCCCTATTGTTTGAACCAAACACCTACATCTCCCTGTCAAGTTATGCCACCCACAAACATTACTCCAACCCCGCAATTCCAAATTAACAATGTTCCCACACCTCAACCATATGTACCAACCCGCCCAACCTATAACCAATATCCATCTGCACCTCTACAAAATTACCTACAACCTAGGCCAAACTTCCAAAATCAAGGTTGTTTTCGTCCCCAAGGCCTACCTCCTTTCCCAAGATTGTCCATTTCGAATGCAGAGTTATTCTAAAGGCTCTATGATGCCTACTTAATTTCGGGGAGTCCTGTGCACCCCATGGAGTCACCATTCCCAAGTTAGCATAACCCAAATTTGACTTGTAAATTTCACATGGACATTTCTGGGCATTCCATTGAAGACTGTGAAGCTTTTAAGACAGTAGTGAGGAAGTTAATTGCTTATGGGAAGCTTGATATCCAAGAGGAGGCTGGACCCGGTATTGTCAACAACCCAATTCCTAATCATGGTGAAAGAAATGGGGTAAATGCTTAGAATGGTTGATCAAAGAAATCTCAGAAAATTCAACTTAGTGGTGGTTCATTTACTAACTGTTGAAAATAAACAATAGCTTAGAGTCCTCTAACACTAGGGGAATTTCTAAGCGACTGGTATTCTGATTTGTTTATCAAGTAGTTATCATGAAACAATGGTTTAATGGTATCAACTCTATGCTTGTTCGATCAATAAAATCATTTGGGTTTTGAACTTATGATAACTTTCTTGAAGCATTGGTGTAATGAATTTGCATGGATATCTTGTTTCCTTTCATTTTCATCACGTTGTCTTTCTTGACATTTATTCGTTTTCGTTTCTTTGAAGTGTTTTCCTTGTATTTGGATCCCACTAAATGCCAATTCTCAGTTTGGTATATATCAATAAGGTTCGCGTCTACAAGTGCCTTTTGCAAAAAAAAAAAGAATAAAAAAGAGCAAAAAGAAAAAAAAAAGAATAAAAAAGGAAAAATAGAGCAAAGAAGTAATCACTTGGTGTGTGCTATCTTCTTGTCGCAAAATTAAAGTTTTGAAGATAAAGAATCATGATTTGAAAATGAAGACTGGTCATTTGTCTCTATCTTTTATAAAATTTCATTATCTTTATCTCTTGCTACCCCTTTTAAGCTTGAAAATTTCTTCAATAAACTTTGGATAAGGATCACCCCTACATTAGGGGATAGTACAAGACAAAGGTTGATTGTCATGATGACTATTTTGAAGCATAATGAAAAAAGGAAGAAAAGGTGAAAGGGGCAAGAAGTAAATAAAAAAAAGAAAAAATAAAACAAAAAAAGAGAGAAAGAAAAAAGTGAAATGAAATGGGTCATGACAAAGGGGAATCAAAGAAAATGAAATGAAATAGGGAAGAAATGGAAAACAATAAGAGAAAAGTGTGTTTGAAAGTGCAAAAGCAGTTGACAAAGTTCAATTTTGAAAGTGCAAGGATCCTTAGTACCATTCAACCTTTAAATACTTGTTTAAGCCGTATATCTTTCATTTCATAATCCTTAACCTTGGCCACGTTACAAGCCTTAAAAGGTCTATTCTGATCAATGAAGGGTTGTTGTCATTTTCGTTAACTTTAATCTTGAGACAAATGTTATGCTTATCCAAGTATCTAGTTTATTGCTCTTAAAAAAAAAGAAAAGAGGAGGAGGAGGTACTCGCCAATCTTACACCGGGGTAAATCTTTTGGTCACTAGGGTGAGTTTCTGTCCTATTCAATTCAGTCCTAAACTGGGGCAAATTTATCTTCGGTTCAATTTGGCCTTACGCTAGGACAAGTTTCTACCATGCTCGATTTGACTCTAAACTGGGGCAATTTTCCTTTTCTTGATTCAATTTGACCTACACTGGGGTAATTTTTTAGGTCACTAGGGCGAGTGTTAGCCTTATTCTATTCAATCCTAAACTGGAGTAAATTTCTCTTTGGTTCAATTTGACTTGATGTAGATGTTCAGTAGAAGAAAATCATTGGTCATAATGTCTAGTGAGCAACTAAAAATCGTTTTCATGAGGATCAAACCAATCCATATCAAGGCAACTCTTCTTTGAATCCCATACCATCATTTGTGTCTTATTCCATATGTACCCTTTTGTGTTGTCAAACTTCCAAGGCCAATCTGGGAAGTTGTTCACTTAGTCAATTCCTGTTCTGTTGTACTTTTGAATCCATGTCTATCTGTTATGTAATGCTTCAGGTAAGGTGAACATGAGTACAACATTATGATTTGACCATCCGATGGCAATCCCTTAATGAACAATTCAGATTGAAAAGAACTTAGACAACTAAAGGGAAAAATGATATCTCAAGGGATAATCCATAAATAGGAGGTATCTAAGCATAAAAAAGGAAAAAAGGAAAATGGGAAAGAGCCTGTTAGACTGAAAACCCGAAAGGACAGTTTAAGCAAAAGTTAGGGCAAATAATTTGGCATGACTCAAACTAGAGCAATTTTTTGGCAACTTTATTTGCGTTTGATTGGCCATACTGGGGCAAAATTTCTGAAGGATTAAGGGAGAGATATGTTAAAGGAAGTAGCAACAGAGACAACAATTGAGTTATCAAGCAATTGTAAGGAATCAATTGGATGAGGGACAAAGTTAAATACTAGAGTAAAATTTTCTCTCAAGGACTCAGCCAAGCAAGTGTTTATGACAAGAGATGATAATTTCATTTCTCAAAAGGAGAGTTGAGAGTGGCAAACAAGGAAAGAGAAAGAAGAAGAAAAATGAAAGAAAGGATGAGGACCAAAGTTATCAGGTCCAACGGGTTAAAGCACGTGAACGAGGAGTTTGATTGGTCAAAGCTTTCAAAAGTCGTCCTTGGTTCAAATGATTTTTTTAAATAAAATTTAGAAAATAAGAAAAAATAAAAAAGGAAAGAAAAAAAGAAAGAGAAAGGAAAAAAAAGAGAGAGAAAAGAGAGAGAAAAAAAAAAAAAAGAAAAAAAAAGAGAAAAAAGGAAAGGAAAAAGAAAAAAGATAGGAAAATAAAAAAGAGGAAAAAGAGAGAAGAAAAAAGAAAAAAAAGAAAAGAGAGAGAAAAAATAAGAGGGAAAAGGAGAGACAAATAATTAAAGAAAAAGAAGATCTTTTTGGGTTAAGTTGCCTATTATCCTTTAAATTTCGGGATTCAATTGCCCATTGTCTTTTAAATTTCGGGACTCAGTTGCCCATTGTCTTTTAAATTTCGGGACTCAGTTGCTCATTGTCTTTTAAATTCCAGGACTCAGTTGTCCATTATCTTTTAAATTCAGGGACTCAGTTGCACATTATCTTTTAAATTCAGGGACTCAGTTGCACATTGTCTTTTAAATTCTAGGACTCAGTTACCTATTGTCTTTTAAATTTTGAGACTCAGTTGCCCATTGTCTTTTAAATTCCGGGACTCGGTTGCCCATCGTCTTTTAAATTTCGGGACTCAGTTGCCCATTATCATTTAAATTTCAAGACTCAGGTTCCCATTGTCTTTTAAATTTCGGGACTCAGTTGCCCATTATCTTTTAAATTTTGGGACTCAGTTGCCCATTGTCATTCCGGGACTCAGTTGCCCATTGCCTTTAAAATTTTGGGACTCAGTTGCCCATTGTCTTTTAAATTTCGGGACTCAATTGCCCATTGTCATTTAAATTCTAAGACTCAGTTGCCCATTGTCATTTAAATTTCAGGACTCAGTTGCCCATTGTCATTTGAATTTTGGGACTCAGTTGCCCATTCTCAGTTGCCCATTGTCATTTGAATTCTAGGACTCAGTTGTCCATTGTCTTTTAAATTCTGAGACTCAGTTGTCCATTGTCATTTAAATTCTGGGACTTAGTTGCCTATTGTCTTTTAAATTCCGGGGCTCAGTTGCCCATTGTCTTTTAAATTTCGGGGCTCAGTTGCCCATTGTCTTTTAAATTTCGGGACTCAGTTGCCCATTGTCTTTTAAATTTCGGGGCTCAGTTGCCCATTGTCTTTTAAATTTCGGGACTCAGTTGCCCATTGTCATTTAAATTCTGAGACTCAGTTTCCCATTGTCATTTAAATTTCAGGACTCAGTTGCCCATTGTCATTTGAATTTTGGGACTTAGTTGCCCATTCTCAGTTGCCCATTGTCATTTGAATTATGGGACTCAATTATCCATTGTCTTTTAAATTCTGAGACTCAGTTGCCCATTGTCATTTAAATTCCGGGACTCAGTTACCCATTGTCTTTTAAATTTCAGGGCTCAGTTGCCCATTGTCTTTTAAATTCCGGGACTCAGTTGCCCATTGTCATTTAAATTCTGGGATTCAGTTGTCCATTGTCATTTAAATTCCGGGACTCAGTTGCCCATTATCTTTTAAATTCCGGAACTCAGTTGCTCATTGTCTTTTAAATTCCAAGACTCAGTTGCCTATTTTCATTTAAATTTCGGGACTCAGTTGGCCATTATCTTTTAAATTCCGAGACTCAGTTGCCCATTGTCATTTAAATCTCGAAACCCAGTTGCTCATTGTCATTTAAATTCTAGGACTCAGTTGCCCATTGTCATTTAAATTCTAGGACGTAGTTGCCCATTGTCTTTTAATTTTTCAAGCGCATCAGCTCCCTGTCTTTTAAATTCTTGTCATTTATTTTTGAGCGCATCGGCTATTGTCTTTTACGTTCTAGCGCATCGGCTCCCTGTCATTTAAGTTTCTGTAACTGAGCGCATCGCTCTTTGCATTGTTTTGTTTCTTTTCGCTCCCAAACAAAATTCGAGTTCATGTCTTTACTTATTCCTTACAGTGATAAAATGAAAAACTACGATTGTTCTTCTTATCTAGTAAGAAATAAGTAAAGAGGGGCAACTGTGAACACCCAATTTTGTCTAAGGCATTTTGTAAAAAAAAAAAAAAGACTCATCTTTCACTTAGTGGCTCACTATCCAACCCATTGGCCCGTTAACCCATAAACCAACCCATTAACCCATAACCCATGATCCAACTCGTTAACCCATAACTCATATACCAGCACTCATCCTAAACAAACCTTATCAGTTATCCTAACCATCCTAAACAAACCTATCCTAAATTGACCATAATTCATCCTCAGCAGACTTCATCACTAATCCTAAACCCAACACTCATCCTAAACAAACTTCATCACTTATCTTAAACAAACCCCTAATCACATTTTAACTCAAACTCTTCAACCTACACCCCTCTTATATAAACACATAACCCACACACAGAAAAAAGGACTGAGAACCTAACTTTGAACTTTTAGCTTAATTTTTTACTCACGTAGCTTTTCCTGGCAATAATTCCATCCCCATCTTCTTTAATTTTCCATCACTTCCTTTATCCCACCATCCAACCATCACATAACAGCCCTCTACATCTTCCATAAACACCTTCATTATCACCTCCAACCTTGAGTCTCCATAACACACCTCAACCATCACCCATCTTCATCACTTTGATTCAAGACCCTCACCATCAACGAGACACCACCATTAAACTTCATCAACCATCACCTTCCACCTTCAAACCTATCTTCAACCAAACAAACCACCCAGCCACCAAGAACCCAAACCGAGGTCACCGTCCAGTACCCATAACCACATCCCGCCATGGAGCTCCACCGTGAACCATCACAAACAAACCACCACAGTGAGCAAAACCAACCTCCATCCACCCCCAACGTTCAAGCTCACCACTTTGCAGCAAAGCTCACCTGACTCGCACCTACCAGTGTTGCATATTGGGCTGTACACGACCCACGCCTTTCAGTTTCGAATCAACGTCAGCAAGAGTTATACCACACCGTGAACAAATCGCAACGAAAACCACCGGAGCCACCAAACGACCACCGTAGCAGCGTCGCCCAAACCCGTGAAGCCGTCGCTGTTCTTCTGCTTTACGAGCATCACAGAACAGGGCCACAACGCCACTCAGCCATGGCAGATCCGCAACACCCACGAAGCATCGCCGGCCTCCACCGTCTCACCACCATGGACGGCCATCCCTCCGCGCCGGAGCAGCCATCGTTGAACCTTCTCCACAAATATCACAAATTAGAACCCCTCCTTTTCCTCTTTTGTTTCTATCTCCTCGTGAGTTTCATTGTTTCTTTTTATTGTTTTTTAGTATTTTCCTTTTTCTTTTCTAAAGTGCTATTAGTTTTATTTTTGGTAAAAAAAAATTAAAGTAAATGGTAAAAACATGAAAAGTAAAAAATATGTAATAATAAAACTTTTTTTTTATAAAAAAATAAAAAAAATAGAAAAAATGAAACGGAGTTATCCGAGTTGCGACAGCTTGTTGATCCTATAATTTTATAATCATTTGAGTTGTGACAACTTGATGAGTAATGGATGACGTCTCTAGCGTGACGCGAGCTTCACCTATTCAATCATTAATTTGATTAACAGAGTCACGGCAAAATGGTAATTCAATTTTTTTTAAAAAAAATCATTAAATCGTTTCTTTTAAAAAATGAAAAATTAAATTAACCAATTTTTTCCTAGATAATTTTAAATAAAAATTTTGTAACAAATTTGATAATCAGTGGGTGACGTCTCTAGCATGACGTGAGCTTCACCTATTCAATCCTTAATTTGATTAACAGAGTCGCAACGACTTGTTAATTTAAATTTTTAAAAATTAATTTTTTTTAAATTAAAATCAATCAATCCACAATTATTTTCTAAAGAATTACGTGACTTTGAGTTCCTTATTACACTCGGGGATACGTAGGAGTGGGACTCCAATTCCGTCAAGCCAAAAATTAATTTTTCATAATTCATTTGTCTATTTCATTTTTTTTTACAAAAGGAGTAAAACAAATATTTTCAATGATTATTAAGAATTTACATAATTAACTTAAGGTACTGTCTTAGGGCGGGTGTGTTAGGGGTGCCGTGGGATTAAATTTTCACCTTAATTTCCCTATGCATAATTGACTCATGAATCTAATCTGGTTTCAAAGACCATTTTCTAAAAAGGTTTTCCAATTTTTCTTATTCTAAATAAAAATTGATGGCGACTCCTAACAATTTATTTTGTTCGCTGCTCCCGCCACGATCACGGTCGCGACACTTATTCCCACTAACTTAGTGACAAAATTTCTAAAGCCGTGGATTTTTTAAAATATTTTTTGGTGCATCAGGAAAAGAAAAAAAGAAAAAATAACTCCTAAAAAAATTAAATATAAGACTCCATGACATATATATATATATATATATATATATATATATAATTGTTCTGAACGGATTCAGAAGGATACCTGTGGAAGGTATGGTTTGGTGGTTTCCTCCCTTCTGCAGCTGCGCTCCACCGTCAAGGTCCGGCGGGAGTGATATCTGCAAAAAGAACTCCGACGCTCAAGTCAGCTGGCATGCTAAGGTGTCTGTTACTCAATCAAACGTTACCTGTTTAGGTTTACTTAGATTGATCTTTATGGAGCATGATTGGAGTCAGCATTCAATGCAGGTATTATTGTAATGTGGACGTTATAGTCATTTATTGAGAGGAGAGTTTATAGAATCAAGGAGATTCGTATTGGCAGTTACGAAGATCCGTTGATTCCCTGATCCTTCATGAATTAGGCATTCCGAGGTCTTACAACACTTATCCAGGGTGTTGATGGAGGAGTAAGATGGGGCGCGTGCCGGGTTGACCCTTCTGAGTAGGATCCCGGTCCACAGTCCAGAACAGTTGCCCCCAGCTTGGTGCTTCGACGGGGTAGTCAAGTGCCAAGGTATTCAGCTTCATAAAACGTGACGGGCTACGCCCTGACTTCAAAGCCAGGTTTTGCGATGTTTCGTGCCGAGGTCGACGCTTCATTGTATTAAAAATGTCGTCGGGGTTGGAGATCGGTAAATCTGTATCCCTTGTCCCGGAGTCTGGATCTTGCTGCTTCCTCGGAATCTGGATTTTGTTCCTAGACTTCTTGAAACTTGTAGAAATCTGAATCCTTATCTTTGGAAACTATTGCTTCTGACTTAAATGGGAGATAAGGATCCTTGAAACTGATCCTCCGTTTCAATGTTTCCTAGATCCATTGCTCTCGTAACCAATAGGAAAGGGAGAGCATTTAATGTCGTTGATTTGATTTGTAGGGTCGGTCAAAGCCTCCCGTTCTATAAATACAAAGGGTTCACGCCTGGTACGATCATTCCTTTTTCCTCCTAATCCTGCAATCTTCCAAAATGGTTTTGTTGTTCTCACACCTGTGCTTGTGTTCAGTGGGAGTTAGAGAAGTTTTGCCTTTTGTGAAGGTCACCATTTTTCTGCTTTTTCCAAAATATTTAAAGATACCTTTTTTTCTGCTAAAAACCTTGTTTCATTAGGAACTTTCATTTCCCAACGTAAAGAGGACGGGGACTTTACCTTCCCAGAGTATGAATGAATGTCTAATTCATTCTTCTTCGCTGGGAAGTTCTGTAATCCCTGTCATGTTGGATGGAGGTAATTGGAGAAATAAAGCCCTTCTTGGTCCTCCTTCTACATAAGCCGAGGGGACCATTGAAGTAATTGCTTCCAAGCATCCCGAAGTGATCATGAAGAAGTTCATTCCAGGCTCAACTCCGTTCAACCGAAGAGGATGCACATTAGTCTTCTTTTATCCTTGTGAGTGAAACCCATGAGTGGTGTGGCTGAAATTTCCTAAGTCCGCGGCAGTGTTTTGTTCTGGTTATCTTTAGTTTTTTGAAGCCAATCCACTTTTTCAAGAAGCCTCAACAAGGAAGAGACTGGTGTGCGCTCTAGAGAATCTAGATGTGAAAGTTCACAGCAAAAAAGTTGGCCTCCGGGCTCGTCAGTGCTGTTTAGCCTTTTTATATCCCTTGTTTTCCTTTTCCCTTGTATTGATGTATGACGATATATGAAATGAAATAAAATCTGATTAAATTGACAAGCGACTTCTTTGACCGTTTGATTTATAGAATTTATATTGTACTGGGGTGAGTCCAATAATGTTCGCCCTGTATAACATGCCCCCAGCTTTGTACTTTGCCGGGACAGGCAAAGTGCAAAGCTTGAGCAACTTAACCAAGGTACTTGTTACCGTGAAAGGATTTACCGGGATATGGGACGAGCCGGGGTCTTTACTATTTTGTAGACGTAGATACTAGGGCTGGTTAGTTCTGCTGAGCGGTCGTCTCCTCAACTGCCATGACAACGATGTGGGCCACGTGGCTTGCTCTGGTTGAGGAGTCATGCATAGTGCTTTGCGCGCCATAATGAACATCTTTTCAAATTCAGACTGAATGGACGAAAATGTCCCTTAACCGTAGCTGCTATAAATAGGGCTTCGTCCATCCATTTTTCACCTTTTACTGTCCTTAAAAAGTGGTTTCCTGAGAGGAAATCCGACAAGTTTTCACGGCTGTCAGCGATGGTGCTTACGTTTTAGAGCAGCTTCGACCAACATTTGTCAAGGTATTTTCTTCCTCTAAACACCATTTTTACCGATTACTTGAATATGCGAACGCCCTTCTGGTGGACTGTTTGCTTTTATCTTCTATTAACTTTGGGGATAGCTATTTCGTCCCCCTTTCTAATGGTGTTGCCTGATGATGCACCTCCCCTACTGCGCTGCGTACGGTGGTCGGGGGTGTCCTTCCGAGGCTTAAGTCTCGGTGGGTGCAGAGGCCGGTGCGCAGGTGTTAGCTTGCTGCTTACCCACTGCCATGTTTGGATGTTTTGAACATCTTTGGTTCTGACCTTAGGCCTCTGTGTGTCTTCCAGGGAACTAAATGGCCAGAAGAAGAAGGCCAAGAGGTGAAGCTCCTGCCGCGACCTCGGATCAACAAGTGGAGCAGGAGATTAGGATTCACCGAGGTCCTTTGTTGCCCTGTACGTGGGTTGCAGACGATGCCTATGACAGGATATCGCGTTATGAGTCCGGCGCTGAATTAGATAAGCTGAAGGAATACCTGGAGCTAACCGAGGGCGGTAAAAGGGACAACGAGTTCGTGATTTTGTCCCCGGGGAGAGAACGAGTGTGCTGGACCCGTGAAGAAGGTGAGCACTTCATGTATCTCTACGATGACTTTTTCACGCGGTTTGGACTACAGCTTCCCTTGAATGATTTTTATATTGCTATTCTCCGGACTCTTCATGCTGCCCCCAGTCAAATTCACCCCAACGGTTGGGCAAACATCCTGGCCTTCGAAAGAATATGTCGGGTAGTGGGGTTGCGATGCTCTGACGGGGCATTCTTTTACTTCCATACCTGGTATTCAACCCTTGGAGCCCGTGCTCGACAGCAGTCTTGTCTCTCAGTTCGATCCCGGCAAGGAAGGGCTATATTCTTACCATACTTGGAGAGTTACAAGGACTGCAAAGAAAAAATTTTCAAATTGAAGGCAGCGATCGGTAGTCGTCCCTTTTGGCTGGGTAATGGCGAAGAGACGGTATTCAGTCTTTACTGGAATCCGGTGACATGGAGTATCCCTACTCAATCGTTTGAGAAGGAGATCAACTAGCTCACCGATGAAGAGGTTGAATGTGTGAACTTCTTTGACATGTGGGTTGAAGAGGTCGGCAAGATCCAGCCTAAAGACATTTTAGATAGTCCAGATGACGATGAGCTCTGGACTGTGCTAGGTAACATCGGTCAACCGTGGTGTATATTTGAATGCCCAATATTTTAATGCATCTGACTTTTGTTTCTATGTTTTGCATAGAGCTTAGCTGAGATGGTGGGTGGTGATTCTTTGGCTATTCTGGAGGCACTTAGGGCCAGGAATTCTGACGTTCCAATGAGTCCTCCAGTGGGGTTTATGCCGTCCCCGATGAGCACAATGCCCGAGGTTCCTTTTGAGGTGGTGGAACCTATCAATGTGGATGACTCTCTTGAATCACCTCGGGGATGCAAGAGGGCAGCGTTGGAAGAAGGGCAGTCTAGTGGCCAGAGTAAGAGGATAGAGACAGAAGAAATTTCTGGGTCAATAGAGCTGTTCCAGGAGGAAGCTGATCCCCGGGAATTTATTGACTTCAATATCCTTGATGAAGAGGTTGTGGATCACTTCGCCTGACGCATTCCAAAAGAAACTTTGTTGGGTTTCCAAAACATGGGGATCCATATTGCTGCCGAAGCTCGGTTCTTAGAGCTCGCCCTCGAGGATCGTGAACGAGAAATGTCGGAGAAACTGGCTTTGGCCAAGAGTGGCAAAACCAAAGCTCTGAAGGATCTGGAGGAGTCTTCAAATGCCAAGGATGAAACTTTACTTCCGGTGAAGGAGTTAGAAACCGAAGTAGCTGCTTTGAAGGATGCCAGCAAAGCAAGGGAGGCCACCCTGACCGAGCAGCAGAAGCAGATTGTCGCGCTTCGGGCTGAAAGTGACAATTCTCGAGCCAAGTCACGATGGTGTGAGGCTAGAATTACCTTTCTTCAGGCCGATGTTGACCAGCTGATATCGTTGTGCACCAAGATAAACGAAGATCAATTCAGCAATGCTGTCAGCCAAGTGCAACACTTCAACCCCGGGGTTGCATTGGTTTTGGATGGACTTGACTCCGGAAAGGTGGTTCGGGGGGGATCTCTTGTAGTTCCTCGTGTAGCTTCTTTAGACTTGGCCGAAGATTCTAACATCGGTGGATCGGGCTCAGCTGCAAACTAGGATTTTTTTTTTTTAGAACCTCTTGCGCGAGGTCTTGGTTTGTCTGTACCCCGATTTTTGTAAACATCAACCCAGACTTTAGGCATTATCAATTATCGTTATGCTTGCTGATCAAGATGTCATATTCTTTATTCTTTATATAACTGCTTTAAACCTTAGCTTAGGATCCGATGTCCAGAAGAATCCGGCATTTAAGACCCGTGCCGAAGGTAAGAAACAATGCCCGGGGTCCTTTTAAGGATACCGCATGACAATGTTTTTCTTTTTTAAAGACTAGTCCTTCCCGAGGTCATTTCGTGCTTTTAGTTTGGTGCTAGAATTTTCCCAATATAGGATTTTTCTATTGCATGGACTATGTAACACATATCGGTTGGTACTATGAAGTAATTAAAAACTTAAAAACTGAGTTGAATAAACGACACAATAGAAGAAAAAACACTAACTTTATTGAATATCATGATGTGCATTTCATAACAATTCTGGGCAGATCAAACAAAGTTTAACTAGGAGACTAGGCCTGACAAGGCACGTAGCTGTAGTATTTTCTAAGTTTGTCTGCGTTCCAAAAATTTTTAACCGGCCTCCCTGTCAAAGTCTCTAGGGTATAAGCTCCTTTGCCGGTGCTGATTACTACGCGGTAGGGACCCTCCCAGTTAGGGGCTAGTTTTCCTTGGGAGGCATTCCTTCCACCGACATCGGCTCTGCGGAGTACCAAGTCGCCCGGCTGGAATCTTCTCGGAATGACCTTCAGGTTGTACCGGGATGCCGTTCTCTGCTTGATCGCGGCGTCTCGTATGTGGGCAATGCGTCTCCTTTCCTCCAACAGGTCCAAGTCTTCCCTGATTAAACCGGGGTTATCATCCTGCGAGAAGTTCTGAGAACGCCAGCTTAGTTCTCCAATCTTCACCGGGATCATAGCCTCATATCCGAATGTGAGTTTGAAAGGAGTTTCGCCCGTAGAGGAGTGGGGAGTAGTTCGGTAGGCCCAAAGGACGTGGTCCAACTGCTCGGCCCAGTTTCCTTTTGCTTCATCTAACCTTCTCTTCAATCCTCGAACTATGATCCGGTTTGCTGCTTCGGCCTGCTCGTCTGTCCTGGGGTTCTCTACTGCGTTACAATGATGTTTTATTTTCAGCCCAGAAAGTAGTTCTTCGAACCCCTTGTCTTTAAATTGCGTCCCATTATCCATAACAATTGACTCCAGGACACCGAATCTGGTAATGTGACGCCAAGTAAATTTCTGAACACAAGCCGAGGTAATGGTGACTACGGGCTCAGCTTCAATCCACTTGGTAAAGTAATCCACCGCAACAATCAAGAATTTCAACTGCCCGGGAGCCTGAGGGAACGGACCCAGGATGTCCATTCCCCACTGATAAAAGGGCCAGGGTATGGACATTGTGGATAGTTCTTCAGGCGGGGCGTGATAGTGATCCGAATGCCGCTGGCACTTGTCACATACTTGAACATGTGCAAGAGCATCTGCTTCCATCGTCGGCCAGTAGTAACCTGCCCTGAGAGCCTTTAAAGCTAAGGCTTTCCCTCCCAGATGGTGTCCACAACTCCCTTCATGGACTTCGGCCAAAACATATTTGGCTTCTTTCGGCATAAGGCACTTAAGGAGGGGTAAGGAAAATTCACGTCGGTAAAGCTGCCCATTATAGATAGTGTACCTAACCGCAGTTCTTTTTAGCCTAAATGCTTCCTTTGGGTCATCAGGGAGGCTGCCGGACTGTAAGTACTCCACCAATGGTGTCGTCCAAACGTGTTCCTCCCCGTCAACCTGGAATACTGCCATGTCGGCGATTGATGGCTGTTGGATGACTTCCTGGATCACAGAGCGGTTATTGCCCGGGCTTTTAGTGCTAGCCAATTTGGACAAGAGATCGGCCCTTGAATTTTGCTCTCTCGGGATGTGTTCTAGCTGTACCGACTAAAAACTTGAGAGAAGCTACTTTACTCTTAGCAAATACCTCTGTAAAAGTGGCTCTTTTGCTTGATAATCACCTCGGATCTGTGAAGTTACGAGTTGGGAGTCACTGCATAGTTTAAGTTTGGTGGCTCCCAAGTCCCTAGCCATCGTTAGTCCGGCAATGCATGCTTCATATTCGGCTTGATTGTTCAAGGTGGGAAACTCGAACCTAAGGGAATTTTCAATGGTGACCCCGTCAGAACTTTCAATTATCACCCTGGCGCCACTTCCTTTTAGGTTTGAGGACCCATTAATAAACACGGTCCATTGTTTTTCTTCGGCTTTATTTGTTTCCGAGGTTAATTCTGCCAGAAAATCCGAGAGTGCTTGCGCCTTGATTGCTACTCTGGGTTTGTAGGTGATTCCAAACTCGGAAAGCTCAATGGACCATGCAATCATCCTTCCTGCCAAGTCCGGTTTGTGCAATATCTATCGGATAGGCTGGTCTGTTCTTACCACCACCGGGTGGCATTGGAAGTACAGTCTCAGCCTTCTGGCCGCAACGATGAGTGTGAATGCAACCTTCTCAATCTTCTGATACCAAAGCTCGGGGCCTTGCAATACTTTACTCACAAAATAGACCGGCTTCTGGACACCGTCGGATTCTCTGACGAGCACTGCACTAACGGCTTCCTCATGAATGGAGAGGTATATGTACAACATTTCTCCTGGCTCAGGTCTTGTGAGAATTGGGGGGGGATGACAAGATATTCTTCAAGGAGACAAACGTGTTCTCGCACTCCTGAGTCCATTCAAACCCGGTCCCCTTTTTCAACAATTTGAAAAGTTGGAGGGATTTGTGAGCGGCTCCAGCCAAGAAACGCGTAAGAGCCGCGATCCGCCCATTTAGCTGCTGTACTTCTTTCACATTCCAGGGGCTGTGCATGTCAAGCACAGCCTTACACTTGTTGGGGTTTGCCTCAATTCCCCGGTGTGTCAACATGAAACCAAGAAACTTTACAGCCTGAACCACGAATGCACACTTCTCCGGGTGAAGCCTCATATTGTGCTTCCTAAGCTGTTCGAACACTTCTTCTAAATCCGAGGTATGGGATCCTGATATCGAGGTCTTGACTATCATATCGTTGATGTAGACCTCTAGCATTCTCCCTATCTGATTCTCAAAGACCCTGTTCATCATTCTCTGATATGTAGCTCTGGCATTCTTCAACCCAAAAGGCATTACTTTATAGCAGTAACTTGCCTTTTCGGTGATGAACGCGGTTTTATCCTTGTCCCCGGGGTACATCGGAATCTGATTGTACCCGGAGTATGCGTCCATGAAAGACAGTAGTTAGAAACCGAAGGAACTATCAACCAGCTTGTCCACATTAGGGAGGGGGTATGGATCCTTAGGGCACGCCTTGTTCAGGTCGGTGTGTTCTACACACATCCTCCACTTGCCGTTGGATTTCTTAACCAAGACAACGTTGGACAGCCAGGTGGTATATGCGATCTCCCTGATGAATCCGGCATTCAGGAGCTCTTTTACTTGTCCTTCAATGACTTGCTGCCCTTCTGGGCCAACCTTCCTCTTCTTTTGAGAGACCGGCTTTGCATCTCGTTGAATAGATAAACGATGACAGATGAAAGCGGGGTCAATTCCAGGCATATCAGCAGACGTCCAAGCAAAAAGATCTTTATTTTCTTGCAAGAGTTTTACCAATTGAACTTTCTCCTGCTCGTCGAGGTTCGCCCCAATTTTGGTTGTGTGACTAAGTTCATCACCAAGCTGCAACGGGATCAAGTCTCCGTCGGGTTGGGGTCTAGTACCTCGAATTTCTTCTCATGCATCCAGTTCGATCATCAAAACATTTACTTGATGGGTTGGAATGGGTGTGCGTGCCTTCTTGTTCCTGGATGCCCTACTGATTTTCAGATTTTCGTTGTAGCATTTGCAGGCTGCAATCTGATCGCCCTTGACCATGATCACTTTATTATCCCGGTTAAGGAATTTCATGGCTTGGTGGGCGGTGGAGATTACAGCGGCCATGCTGTTCAACGTAGGACGCCCCAAAATGATGTTGTAGGCCGAGGGACAATCCATAACCAAAAATCTCACCTTCACAGTTCTATACGCGCTATCGTCACCCAAGGTCAGGAAAGTATCAAAGTACCCAACCGGGGTGACCTTCTCCCTAGAGAAACCAGTGAGCTCACCTTTATATGGTGTCAATTCAGATAAAGGGAATTCCAACCTTTCGAAGGCGTCCATAAACATGATATCCGCCGAACTTCCTTGGTCCACAAAAATTCGACGGACTTCGGCGTTGGATATTACTCCGGAGATCACTAGTGGGTCGTCATGATCCCGGATGATATCGCTGTAGTCATCCTCGGAAAAAGAGATGGGAGGTGCTCCACTATTTTGGGCGGGTGGTCTTAGTGAAGAACTTGACACGCTTAAAATCGCCGTCCAAAGTGCCTTTTTTCGGGAATTACTTGACACTCCTCCCCCAGCGAACCCTCCAGCGATGGTTTGGATTAATCTATCCTTCCGGTATCCGCCTTCTTGGGCATCCCGGTTTGGCCCTTGTCTGTTCTCCCCATCTCGGCGCGTCGGGGTTCGAGATCTTCTGATGGGACTTCGGTTTCTTCCGACCGGGCTACGGGTTCTTTGCCGATGTTGATTTGGACTCCGCCATGGACTTCGGCTTCATCTCTGATTCCTTCTCCTTCCGTGGTCTTGACTGCCACGAAAACCACTAATGTACTTCTGCAGACGTCCTTCCTTGATCAGGGACTCAATAAGATCTCAGAGCTGATAACAATCTTCAGTCTCATGGCCATAATTGTTGTGCCACCTGTAATGCTTCGAATGATCCCTTTGGGACTGTTTTTTAATAGGTGGTGGCCTTTTGATATCCTGGAACTCGGTTTGAAGGACCTCCTTCAAGATTGTTTCTCGATGGGTGTTTAAAGGAGCATACTCAGAATATTTAGGCCTATACCGCTCACTCTTGGAGGGATCCCAGGGTTGGCCGGAATTGTGATTCTTTTTTCTGAACTGGCTCACCCTTCTCGAGGCTTTCTTTTGCCCTAGTAATCTCTTCCAGTTCCACGTACTTATCTGCCCATAAGTGGAACTCATCTAAACTGGCCGGCTTCTCTTTTTCCAGTGACTGGAAGAAGTCTGAATCAGTTCGTAGTCCATTTCTGGCGTAATGGAGGGCTATCTTGTCATCGAGGTTTTCAATACCCACACAAGCATGACTGAATCTCTTGATGTACTCGTGCAGGGATTCATCACTCTTTTGGAGAATTCCCGAGAGAGAATCAATTGACTTCGGTCGTTCTTTGGCAGTGGTATAATGTAACAAGAACCGTTGCGTGAGGTCTCCCCATCCTGTAATTTTTGTCCGCAAGGTCACGAACCAACGAAGAGCATCATTCTTCAGGAAGAGTGGGAAAGCACAGCATAACAGTTCTGGGGTATACCCGTAGAGCTGCATGGACTGAGTATAAGCATCCAAGTGCTCTTGTGGATCCGTGGTCCCGTCGTAGGGCTCTAAATTGCTCGGGGGCTTGAAGTTCCTCGGGACCCTGTATGCCATTAAGGCATCGGAGAATTGCTGCTGACGGCCGGGGACCGGGTCACTGTTCTCTATGACCCCGGCACCGACATGTTGGGTTTCCCTTTGAACAGCGACTCGTTCACCTCCCTCATTGCCAGCCTGCGCAAACCTTTCTAAATTGTCCAAACGGCGGCGCTGTTCCTCCAACTGACGCCGTTGGTTGTCAATCAGTGCGGTCTGTTGGCGCAGTAATTCTCGAAGTTCATTTCTCGCCATTCCAGATTGCGAGTTGTCCTCATAATGTGAATGGTCAGCATCTAAGTTGGGGATTCCCAAGCGGGCATGCGCTGGGACCCTTGCACCTTGATTTGCGTTGTTCTCTCCGGTTGGGGGGTAGACAAGTCTATCCCGGACAGAGACCCTTCGCGAGGGGACTGGACTTTCAGCTGATGCCGAAGTTTCATGTCCCCCGTTTAGCGTCTCTACCAGAACAGGCCTGCTCCTTACGACGGAGGTTTCTGGTGGTGCAACAGAAGGAGGGTCGCGCTGAACCGCTGGGCCCTGTCCATGAGCAGGGACAGCATGTGCAGCACTTCCTCTTCGCTGATTTTGCCTTGTACTCACCATGATGGAAGTGGAAATAGTAATTTACCAGATTTCCCACAGACGGTGCCAAATGTTCTGAACGGATTCAGAAGGATACCTGTGGAAGGTATGGTTTGGTGGTTTCCTCCCTTCTGCAGCTGCGCTCCACCGTCAAGGTCCGGCGGGGGTGGTACCTGCAAAAAGGACTCCGACGCTCAAGTTAACTGGTATGCTAAGGTGTCTGTTACTCAATCAAATGTTACCTGCTTAGGTTTACTTAGATTGATCTTTATGGAGCATGATTGGAGTCAGCATTCAATGCAGGTATTATTGTAATGTGGACGTTATAGTCATTTATTGAGAGGAGAGGTTATAGAATCAAGGAGATTCGTATTGGTAGTTACGAAGATCTGTTGATTCCCTGATCCTTCATGAATTAGGCATTCCGAGGTCTTACAGCACTTATCCGGGGTGTTGATGGAGGAGTAAGATGGGCGCGTTCCAGGTTGACCCTTCTGAGTAGGATCCCGGTCCACGGTTTAGAACAATAATTAAATACATTATACTTTTCTAAATTTAATTAATGAACTACCACTAGCAAGAGGGAGCTAGAGAAGGTTTTTTTGAGAGAAAACAATGATAGACATTTTAGTAAAATTATATTAAACTCAACGGCATTTTAAAGAGAAAAAAGGTATATAACATACAAATAGAAGAAAAACTTACAATTACCTTTTAATTGAGAAATTTATTCCCTCTTTGTGATAAATCTAGTATTTTCATGAAAATTTATGTAATATTTAAGAGGATAAGACATAAAATTTTAGAACACAATTCGTGTGTTCTCTCTTTGTGATTGATTTATTCATTAAATAACAAAATAGTTAAAAATATATATATAACATAGACATATGATTATTAAATGAGTTAATTTGAGTCATTAGATCAAGATAAAATTAAAGATAAGATTTTGTGTAAAAATTTAAATGACTAAAATATCAATAAATTTAGGTTATTTTTAAAAGAAACATATATGTCTTTTTGTCTAAAACAAAATGTAAAGGTTATTAACCTTTACATAAGGTGTGGAGGTTAGCAAAAAAAATACATTTTTGCGGCGGATAGTTTAAGGCGAATTCGAATCAATTGTGGCCGATATTTGAGGCAGATTTTTTGCCACAAACTTTTTTGGCAACACATTCATCGTACATTTTTCTTTATAAAAAAGAGGTTTGCGACGGATATTTCTGCTGCAAAATTATTAAAACAAATAAAAATTTATTTTAAAGTTAAAAAATAAAAATAAAAATACTTTTCGCAGCAAAATTTGCCACAATTTAAAAAAATAATGTGACGAATCTGAAAAAGCCACCCATTTCCCATTGCTCATTAATCCATTTCCCATTTCTCATGGATCTGCCTCTGCCACCCATGCATCGCGCCTCCACCGCTGCTTAAGGTCGTCATCGTGAACCCACGATCCAGACACCTAAGAAACTCGCGGATCTACACCATTGAGCCAACACCCATCAACCTAGATCTGTGAGCACCAAACCCACCCACCTTATGCCGCACAATGCAGATCCACCACCTACCTTGTGTCGAACGCCATCGCATCACCCAAACCATCGCACCTTGAGGCTGTCTCACCAACCACCATGAACCTCAGTCTCGCTCCATGCTTTGTTGTTGCAACACCCAACACCATCATGATGACAGTGATGATGAAGATACTGAAGATGATCAAGAAGATGACAGTAATTATGAGGATATGGATTGAAATTGATGTTTGAGTGTTGTATGGATTATTATATTTTTTTGAACATTTTTATGAACCTAGTTGTGAACTTAATTTTAATTTTAACTTTCTATGGATCAAGTTGTATTTGGACAAGTTTTGTTTAAGTAATATAATTTGTTGTGTTTGTTTTATGAATTGATTAGATGCATTGACAGAAAGTTTTGAATATGTAAAAACTACTTGTACTGTAATTGAAGATTTTTCGAACATTAAAACAGTATCAAAAGTATTTTTTACTCTAGAAAATTTGAGGAGGATTTTTTCGCCTCAACTTTGCACAAAAATTAGAGACGAATGTACCTAAATTAGCAGCAGATATCCACAACTCCGGCAACGGAAGCAGGCATATCGCTGGAGAGATTTGTGAAGGCTTTGCGACGGATATAGTAGTTGCAAATTTGCCACAAAAATTAAATCCGGCGCAAACTATACTGCGACTATGGTTTTTGCGTCGATCACGAATCCGTCGCAAATCCATCGCAAATGATTTTAGCCTGTTCATGGCAAATTCATCCTTCACAAATTATGACTTTTCTTGTAGAGAATATATCTAGTGAGAAAAATTTTTATTGTAAAAGGGTGAGATTAGTAAATCTTGACCATACAATTATACATGGATGGTCAAGATTAAAAGTTACTTAAAAGTCTTGTGACCACTTAAAAAAATTACATGCATTTATATTATAATATTGACCATCCATATAAGATTTAATGGTTAATATTTACACATCTTATAATAAATACTTCTTTAATCAGATACGCTCTATATATATATATATATTTGCAGAGGCTAAATTAGAGGCTAAATTAGACTCTATCCGTGACCACAAGCCGCATATTCATCGAAAATGATTAAAATAAAATATTAAGCAACACAAAGATCTAAAAAGATAAAATACAAAATCTTTCATTTTAGAATTATTCCATCCCGATCAGTTGTATTCATTTTTGTATCGTTGTTAAAAATTTATTTAGATAATTATTTATTTACCTTTTTACACTTTTTGTTTTGTTTTTTAATGCATATGATTTTATTATTTGAGAATGTAATAAATGAATAAATTATATGCTACCAACCTACTTGTAATTTAAAGTTTGCTCATTTTGACCCACAAGGATTGGGTGCAATACTAATCGAATTATACTTGCAAGAGAGAATAAAAATTTGAGTTTTGAAGATATCACTCGGATAGGGCTTAAGTGTATTGTTTTGTGCCCAATGAATGAATTAATTTCACATTCAAAGATAGAAATACCCTAAAATATCAAAAAAGAAAATTCATTTTATCCTCCCGTTTTTAGAAGTCTTGCTTAATCCACATGAGATTTACTCTTATATGCAGTGGCGAAGATCTTTAGGGCATATATGAAAAATTCTTCATATATCGTATAAGTATGTTAGAAACAATGGTTGACCAAGAAGGCATTTTAGTACTTTTCTTCATCTAGCACATAGTTGAAAGTTGTGTGTATACTACACTAGGGGGATTTCTTATTCAATGTTGAAAGACATTAAGTTTGCACGTAAGGATATTGAACCAACGATCGAACCAAACAACTGCACAAATCGATCTCTATATATTTGGTTCACAATTCATATATAGTAATCAGAAGTTCACCATATTTAAAGCTTTTTATAGAATGTGTTGCTTCCTAACAAATGCCAAGATCGCAGCGCCATGCTTCGCTTTGCTTGGTTTGAGCCATTGTCATTACCATGGTTGTTAAAGTCACGTTTTAAAACTTAAAATCCTATGATTTTATGATTTAAAAATTAAAAAACAAAAACTTGTTAAATGTTACCTAAAAAAATATATGGTAAAATCATTCTAGAGCTCGTTTGAGAACGTTAAAATCACTAAAAACCTGATATTTTAACTAAGGATTTTACATTTATATGTTTAAAGGGTAATTTTGCTAGGTATTTCTAGTTTATAGATCTTAAATTGGATTTGGACAGACTTAACTCAGTTTGACAGTTTCTACAACTCAAGTTCAAATCTTCTCACAGTCTTTCACTTATGCTATCAACGAGTTTATCTGACTTTCACATTTAGAAGTTGAGCTTTCTATGATTGAGTTCCATGTTGGTTAGAGGTTGATGGTTCTATGTTGGTACTGTGCTTATCAGCAGATCGCTGGTGGAGTTTAATGCCTTAACAAAAACGTAGTTTGAGTTCACCAACTTTGCATCAATCAAGAATTCAAGGGCTCGTCAACTTCACAGTCCATTCATTTTGCAGTCTTTACTCCTTTCTTATTATATGATTTAACCGATTTAATCCATATGTTTTTTTTTTTTTTTTTCATTTCTAACTTAGCAACATAAGTTGATCCATTTATTGAGTAGAGTGTAGTTTAAATCTAAAATTGTTCCCCCCCCCCCCCCCCCCTCATATATGGTTTGCTAGTGTTTGTTGTGTTTTAGATTAAAATTTTGGAATGTTAATTGTTCTCTTCATCATACCCACACTCAAAAGAACAAACAAAGTATGAGTTGTTTTATATTTTAGCCTATGTTGTATGAAATTCAAGTTTTGGACTTATGGACTTTGTATTAATTTAGTACTTAAATTTAAGTTAAAATTTTATACATAAATATTTACATGTATAATATTATTTTTAAAATAATATTTCATATAGTATGTTATATTTGCACATTTACACTTTGTTTTTACGTTTTGCTTTTACCTGACACAATAGCGCTATTCGATAAAAACTCATTTTTGACAACCTTGCTCCTTTCAAGGTCTTAAGCTCTGGCTTCAATCTCATGCCGCAAAGTTACTATAAGCATTTGCGTGCATTAGATAAAACATGTAGACAGGTTTGGTAATGAGTGTGTACCATTTAAAAACGTTCGGCAGCAAAATCACAAGGTGTGGTTCAGTTCAGAAATTAAACTTCATATATGTTGATTTTACTTACAAGGTCAGTGTTTCAAACCTGCTAAATTAAAGTACCTTGTAGTCAAGATAAATTCAATGCCCAAACAGAGATTAATCCCCACACATAAAACCCCTAGCCTTAAGTACCAACAAAAGAAAAATGTTCTTTCATAATAAGGGGGGCGCATCATGCATCTCATATTTACTTTAAATTAGATTTTGGATAAAAATTGCATTGCATGTAACTTTTACATCCTTATTGAGTGTTGAGTGAGGAGATGAACAAATCTCATTTAAATTAATTTAACTAGAGTAAGTCAATTTGTGAGCTACTCTCAACTTTGTTAATAACGCAATAAATTAGGCTTACAAGTTAATGAATTGAGTTTCGTGAGTTAGTGTAGTTCAATATATATAATACTTTTAATTTGATATATATTTAAATAGATATGGACTTAATTATATTTTTTATATTTTATTAAATTATTTTAATTAAAATATATAAAATAAATAATTTATTGGATATAAGTTTAAGGTCTAAAAATATTATTGAATTTAAACAATTCATGAGTTAAGAATAAGTCAAAGTTAAGATAAGAAAATTGATTTACATTTTTATTAAGTTAAGCTCGAGTCAAATTCATATTGAGCTAAGCTTAAATTAAATCTGGTTTAACTTAGTTCAACTCAGTTCAGATAGAACCTAGATGCAGTGGGTACCTTTGCCTAGTATATTTTTTATTTAGACTTTTTTTCAATATTATAAATATATATATATAAGGGTATTAAGGTGAATCTATAAGATGAAATATGCGCGTGTAATGGGGTCCCACTGGCATCAGATCGTAACGGCCAACACCTGTGCATGTGTCCCACACAACATGACATCAGAGTGAGGAAAAAGTTAAGCCTTTCTTAACGGTCGACACCTATATATGGGGGCCCACAGTCGCTTTCACTTCTGCTTAGCGTCATCGACTCCCCAATCAACGTCACTCTTTGTCGCGCCGCCTTCAGCCACGTGTCTCCACCTGTGCGCCAGCTATGTCTTTCTTGTCTTCTTCAAAGTCCCAAATACGCATTTCAGAAACTTAAGGGCCTTCCGGAGTGGGCCTGTGACCCCCATCGATTCTTCTGTCCAAAAGAAGCCTTCTAAGCCTGAGCTACAAAAGTCACATTTATTAATTTATTATTTAAACATTTTGAAGTAAAAAAAAAAGTATTTAAACGTTTTCACCCATATAAAAAAACTAGATATTTATTTTATTTTTTTAAACGCTTATGCGATATTACAGTTATGTGATGGGCCAGTCAAATATCTTGCAAGTAGTTTATTTCCTGGTCACTTTTTTTCAGATAATCCTCTATGCATTGAAGGGTTTCTATTAAAAACATCCCTTGTTATTGTGACTCAAATTTACGAGGAGAACATATTCCAAAACACTAACATATTAGATAAGAGAGACTTATAACTTAAGTATCATATTGAACTTTTTTTCCTTTCAATGTAGAACATCAAATTAGTCAAATTTTTACCACCAAATTAATCATTAAAAGGACATCAAAATCAAATTGATCCTTAAATAACAAAGCTAACATTATTAATTATTATTGGAGGATCAATTTTTTATTTGATTGAAGGAAATTTTTTTTTGATAAATTGATTGAAGGATAAATTTAATGCCACTGATAAATAGATAATTAATATGATCTCACATATATTTTTGGATGAGTAAAATGAGTGTTTACAGAAAAAAAATAGATATATGAGCATTAGTTTTTTTTCATTAAAAATATAAACTATTATTTGTAGTATTAAATTTATTTTGTTTTTATAGGTCAAGTGAATATTTTGTCCTATAATTTTATATATGTTATCATTGTTATCTAATAATCTTGTACATAAAATATGTTTTTTTTGTCTTTGTAATAATTTTTAAAAAAATCATCATTGCCACGTTAATTTAAGAGTAAAAACACAAATTGATCCCTAAATTATACAAGTTATGTGCATTTGGTCCCTAAAAATGCGTGTGTACACAATTATGCCTTTGAATTAGTAAAATGACTTACACGCTAAACCTTTCATCAGTTCATGTTGTGGAGGTCTAACAGACGTGTTGATGTGTCACGCTAAGTGCACATATGATACATTAGTCTCCATTAGTGGCGCTGAGTTGACATGTTAACAGTGGGAGAGTTATGAGGGAGAGCAAAACAGTGTCGTTTTGCCCCTCTAAAACCCTAAAACACAAGGACCAAATTGTGAGCATTCAACCTGAAATTTCCCACCCCCAGAACACAATCATTTTTGCTCATTACCCTAACTCCAAAACTTTCCCCCATTTTCCCCGAAAAACCTTCCTCGTTTCCTTCCAATTCCCTCCCTTTTTAAGGTGTTGTCCCTTATTAATCAGTCATCAAAGTTGTTACTTGCAGTGGTCCCCTCGTCCCCTCTTCATTATCTCACTATTGAAGATTCGTGAAGCTTGGGATTCTTAGAGTTGTGAAGATTCTTGTTAGTTAAGGTGAGTGGTCCCCTCTGTTTTTGTCCTCTGATGTTGTTTCCACCAAGATTGGGATTCTTGTAGTTGTGAAGATTCTTGTTGGTTATATGTGTATTACTTTATTGTGATTGCTTTATTTGTGTATGCATGTGGGGTTATTCCTATTTTGATGTTTATTTGTTATGTGCTTACATTTTTAAGATTTTAAAACAAATCAGTGGAGAGTGGAACTAATATGCTCTATAAACAAATTATTGGAGAGCCGTACAATGTAGACAACACTCAATAAAAAAAGTTGTGTAGGTAAAAATCCCTATGATTGACGCATGATAATTGTATAGAAACTTGTGATGAATATCACTATCCTTTCTTTGTTTTACTGTGGTGTGGTCCCTGATAGTAAGGGTTCACTGTTAGTAACTGTGGTTGACTGTGAGTTTAGGGAATTGATAAGGTGTGGTAAGAGTGTAGTAAGTGTTTTATATTGATGCAAAAACCATGATTGAGTAGCCCCTTATTTGTTAGCCTAATGCAATTCATTTCATATATAATGTGCAGCATGACACGTGGTAAAGGAAAATGGGTGAAGAAGGTTCTTGTTGTCATTGACACTAAGAGTGAAGAGGAACAACAACATGTGGAGGTTAGCAACCATGGTGATTATGACGTAGGTAAAGAGGAAGAGTCTAGCGGTGATGATTAAGATAGTGATGAAGATGAAGTGTACAAACTATGTCTTCTTGAAGAAGATGATGATGAAGACGTACTAAGGCAATATATTGATGTTGGTATAGAAGATGAGGAAGTGTTGGGTCAGAGAGATGAACATATTATGGTTGAAGAAAGAAGAGGGTGGAGTAGAAGACAAAGAAATACTCAACCCATACAAAATGTAAAGGCTGGCATCCAAAGTGGGTCAGCTGAAGTGGAGGAGGTTAATACAAATTCTGATGACAATGACAGTTATATATTTGAGGAGTTGAGGAGTCTAATTGATTCTGGTAAGGAAGAAGACACATTTGCTACCATCAAATATCCGGTATTCAATGAAAATGCAAAGTTTGGAGAGGTTTGCTTGGAGTTGGGTATATTGTTTCCTACATTGGATGCCTTCAAGCTGGCTATGAGGGATTACAATATACAATTGGAAAAAGAGATCGAATTCATAAAGAATGATAGGAGAATGTGCAGAGCAAAGTGCAAGAGTACTAATTGTCATTGGGTGATTTATTATGCATGGGGCAGTGATGCTAACTGCTTTCAGATTAATACTTTTCTTTCTAACTATACATGTGCAAGGGGTTTCAAGAACAAAAATGCAAACAAGAAGTGGTTGGCAGCCAAACTAGTTGAGGTGCTAAAGGGTCATCCTAATCTTAACTATGATGAGGCTTTTGATTACCTCGTGAATAAAAGGCATGTGCATGTGGATGATTTCCATATTTATAGAGCTTTGAGTCTACCCAGGAGAATTGTGGAAGGTACTGAAAAGGATTAGTACAAACAACTATGAGACTGTTGTGAGAAATTGAAGACTAGAAATCCAAGCTCTACAGTGTTGATCAAGGTGAATAGGCCAGAGCCTGATACTGGTCCTAAAGCTCCACCCCTATTTGATAGGCTATACATTTGCCTAGATGCTTGTAAGAAAGATTTCCTTGTTGGTTGCAGACCTCTGATTGGACTGGATGGTTATTTTCTCAAAGGTTACTATGGGGGACAACTTTTAGCAGTAGTGGCTCAAGATGGGAACTAACATTATTTTGTGATTGCCTATGCAATAGTGAGTGCAAAGAATAAGGAGACATGGAAGTGGTTTTTAGAGTTACTATTGGAAGATATTGGAGACCATGTGATAGAAATATATTTTATTCATTTAATAATCTTCTCGTTGGGATTCTTAAGGTTAAATTAGGCTTGACTAAGTTAGCTTTGTCATATTTTATAATATTGGGTTTAATTTGATCATTGAAGGAATTATTACATGAATTGACCTTAATTTGTCTATTTGGCAGCGTTTAGTAAATTAGCTATAATATGAGTTACAAATATTTGACTGATGTGATTCTAGTCTTGTAGGAAAGTTAAGACAATTCTCTACAAGTTTCATGAAGACCTCAAGAGAAGAATCACACGTTTGGATAATTTAAATTGAAATGAAAGCAAGAGTCAAAATTCTGATCCTGACAGGTTAACCTCTCTGCATTCATCAGCTCATTTATTGAGCTATAGAAGTTCAATTGACACTAACCAAGCTCAAATGAAATCTGATACCCAAATCTACAACTTTCATGAAGAACATAAGAGCATATTCGAATATCTAGTAGGTCATATTAGGCCTAGAAGTTAGAACAGAGGTGTTGTTGCTGGAACCCAAATACTATGCAAAGATTGGGCCATATCTTGGGAATTAGGGGTCAGATTGTGATGAAACAGATGGCATTGGTAAGATGAGACAAAATCCTGCAACTTTTATGAAGACCACTTATGCAATAAATGACGTTATGATAAAGTTATAGTTATGTGAAGACATCTGAATTGGTTGAGCAAGGAGACAAGTATGGCAATAATTTACCTACTCATCCATCCACTCATTAATAACTCTATTGTCATGTTTCACTCATCCATCCACTCATCCACCCAATCATTAAATAACTCCCTTGTCATTTTGTACCCTTCATGCTCTATAAAAGGCAACATTGGTTGCTCATTAGAATAATCTTGGTTTAGAGATCAAGATCTCGTTCTTGTATTATTTGTTGTAGTTTTCTTTTGTTCTAAATAGAATTATATTCATCTTCTTCTTCTTCTCTCTTTCTTTCTTCTTGTTCATGAGTAACTAATTCTCATTTTGCTTAGGTGAAAAAGTGAAGTTTTTGATAATGAAATAATGTTAGATTAATCTATTTTGTTGTGATGTTATATTATTAAGTGGTCATTATATGTATTGTATTTTATTTCCAATCAATTTAGAAACCCTTATTGTAAAGTGGAGATCTTGATTTTTTGTAGACAAGAGTTTGGTACAATGAATGCTTGAACCCATTTGTAAATGTTGGTGTTAGAAACCTTCCTTGTAAAGTTGAGATCTTGATTCGTTGTAGACAAGAGTTTGGCACATGCTTGAACTTATTTACAAGTGTTGACGTTAGTAGATAATTAAAGATACCTCATATATAATCTTAAATGAACTTTGAATGTTGTATTTTTTATTGGAACCTCTGTTATGTGTAGATTCTAATTGAGTTATAAAAAGAATTAACATTGTCCTTAATTTACTTACCAAGAGTGGATCTTATAATGCCCCCTTTTTCGGGAGGAGAACGTCACACCAAACGTACAAAAATTCAAAAGAAAACTATTATTATGACCCAGTTTATTTTATCTATAGGTATTAGCCTATTTATTAATAGAGTATCCTAACGTAGCCATTTTCTTTTAATTATATTATATATATATTTTTTTATTTTTTATTTGTAGCGAAAAACATAAACTTAGCAAAACTCAACATGAAGATCAAACCATACATTCATACAAAAGATACTTAATATATATATATTTAGATACATAACATAAGTCATTAAATACATCAACAGTTCGCAAAAGAAAGCAAAAGCTTTACATGCCCCAAAAGGTTATACAGACAGGCACCAAGGCTATAAAAAGTATCATGCCCCCAACGACTACTGAGAAGGAACCTCAGAGGGGTCCTCCTCAGGTTCCTCCATAGGATCCTCCTCAGAAGAGGAAATCCTCACAGGAGCAATAGATTCACGAGCAGGAGCTCGTGCAGAAGACAGAAACGAATCCTCGTGTGGGGTATACTCACGGTCGCCCCACACCTCACGCATCGGCATGTAGAACTCTAGCCATACAGAAACGTCAAAAGAGAAGACAGGTGGATCATAGTGACCCCAACCTAAAGTTACAGTCACTTTTCCCACGTAGATGAAGTGCTCGGTGATCAAGTCGACGTGCCAACAGTCAATGCCTCCATGGAACCTCAGTCTGGCATACCATAGGAAACCTCGCGGGGATGCCATAGCTAAACAGAAGACTAACTCGCCCCAAAACCAGGAAACTCAAGCTCTTCCTCGTCTCGGTCTTTTAAGAAGCATAAATATAAATAGAATAGCAGAATATAGAAAAGAGGTGAGATATCCAACATCAATACCAGTTATGGCAGTAAAGAACCAGAAACGGCACAGGATGCCATACAGCATAGCAAACATAATAAATAGCATCAAGATTCAGATGATAAGTCATTTAATAATATAGATAGTCATAACATCATTAAAAGAAACAGTTCCACAATCATATATATTTTTATGCCAGATAAATATGTTGACAAACTATGCACATGCACAAAGTACCAAAATCCTACTCCATGGAGCTAGACACAACATCGGAGAGAATGATCAAGGAGACATGCTTGTATCTCATCAGCCTTAAATCAAGTACTTTCAATATCAACAAATTGTGCAACATGACTTATACAAGGCATTCTTCACAAGATCGCGATATAGGATAGTGTCTCGGTCCGGATCGTCGGTGCGTTTGCATCGGTCTGTCCCACGGCACAGAGGATCTACCAACTGTCCATTGTGAAATACCCGCACCCCGATGCCCCCAAAGTCAACAAGTGACCTACACTAGTCTATTCACATTGGCATGTAGGTGTGATTGATCTCCTAGGCATACAGCCTTACAATCAAAGTCCAATGGACTTTCATAATGCATGATGACTTGATGCACATATTTATACAGATATTCAATAATAGTATGATTTATCCATGATTACACGCCACATTAGGCCCAATCAATTACCAACAGTCCTTGATCCCACTTATGGACCCACAACAAGTCAATATCCAATCTCAAGAGTAAAGACATACTTTTTAAAGTTTAGTACGAAAGTTGTGCCTCATTTTCATTATATTTTTCTATTGACCTCTCTAGGGAAGTTCTCTAGTATTTCTCATTCAACCTTTATTGCTCTTAATTAGATGAGGCCTCTCCATTGTTTTGGATCAAACTCACTTAAATTAATTATTTTAAGCTCCTCACAACCTCACCCACACTCATGTTCTTTCTTTGTCCAAAAATTACTCTAGGCTATAGGATAAGAGTTTGTTCTTTATTCTTTCCATATTATGAATTCCTAATTAATTATCTAATCACCTAATTATCTAAGTTTTAATTAATACAAATTTTTTGTCCAAGGGTGCCCTACATGGTCGTGACGTCTCAAGGGCTAGGAACCCAAAATTTTCATCACATTATTAATTACTTATTACTTGATTGCTTAAGTCCTAAAGTAGCACAAAATTTTTATCTTGGACCCATTAAAGGCCTCTTGGCCGTGAGCCTCCAAACAAAAAGGGTAAGAATCTCTTACTTTCCATATACACATCCAAGCATCCAATGCATTCCAAATCCATCAAGTTACATAAGAACAAGTATTAAAGTCATACAACACAATCAATCACAACATTATCAAAGGAAATCATACAACAAAGTGAGCAACCCAAACATGGATTCCTCACCATCACCACAAAAACGTGTTCCTCACCACCAAGATAGGTTGAAGAGGATGACCTCCCTCTTACCTCAAGAGACAACAAAAGAAAGCAAGCTCCTTGATGCTTCATTGCAATTTTCTTCCACCACTACCAACAAAACCCTAGGATAGTCAAACTCACCCAATCAACAACCAAAACTTGAAAAGAGGAATCCTTGATCACAAAGGTGACCAAGGATCACGAAAATGAGAAGAGAAAAGATGAAAGTCAAGAACTTTACCTCAAAGCTTCAAGTTTTAGGGTTTAGTAGAAAATATTGAAGATGGAAGAATCAAGAGATGATCACCAAAGAGAAAAGCTTCTATGTGACAAGGAAAATCAAGAACCAAGGTTGGTTGGAGGAAGCAAGGATGGATGGCTAAAAATGGTGCAATGGACGTGAGGATGAAGAGAAAATGGAGAAGAGAGAAAAAATGAGAGAAAAGAAAAAGTGAGAGAAAGAAAATGAAATTTTGTTTGAAATGGAAAAAGTGATAGGTAAGTGAAAAGATGACAACTTTTGGTCATCTTTTCCCCCCAAAACTGTGGGGTCACAAAGAGAGGAAAGAGGGAAGTGGCCTCCTTGAGAAGCTTCACACATTTTTTGAAAAAGTCAAGGGTGATGTTATGGTGATGATGTCATCTTGGTGATGTCATTAAAATGCTCTCTAGAAAAGATGACTAACACTCTACTAGAGCTATTATCCAGTGGACAAAGGTTACAGTTAGCAAAAATAATATTTATTATCCAACAAATAATAAAATGTATCGTGATTTTATTTATCAGATAAAATCACAAAAAATAAACTTTGTAAATCGTGCTTGGCCTCGGGTTTAGTAAGATCCCCCATCGACGTTTTTGTAGTCCAAAGTTTTTCGACGCCAGGGAAAATATTTTATTTTCCCAATTCTGCTCAACACGCACGTAAATCAAAGAATATATTAAAGTAATCAAATAATTCAAATAATTCCAAAAAAACTATCAAAAATCACAAATATTATAAAATGAATATATATCATGAAACAAATAATTTTGGGGGTGTTACAACTCTCCCCTTCTAAAAAGAAATTTCGTCCTTGAAATTTTCATACCTCAGAATAGATGTAGATGTTGTTCCTTCATCTTGTCCTCTAACTCCCACATCGCATCTCTGGTTATATTATTCCAAATCACTTTCACCAATGGAATCTCCTTTCCTCTGAGTCGCTTCACTCTCCTATCCTCAATCCTTACGGGAAGTGTCTCGTAGGTCAAATTCTCTTTTAATTGTACTATATCCGGTGGTATGACATGGTTTGGATCAGGAATGTATTTTCGCAATTACGACACATGAAAACATTGTGAAGGTTAGAAAGAAAAGGTGGTAAAGCTATTTGGTAAGCTACTGGACCTATCCGACGAAGAATTTGATAAGGTCCAATGAATTTTGGAGTAAGTTTTCTAGATTTAAGAACTCATCCAACCCCAGTCGTGGGTGTGACTTTCAAAAACACATGCTCACTTTCTTCAAACTCGAGAGGCTTCCTCCTTTTATCCGCATAGCTTTTCTGTCGACTTTGAACTGACCGCATCCTTTCCGGAATCATCTTAACCTTCTCTATTGTTTGCTGCACAAGATCAGGTCCGATCATAAGGTGCTCCCCATCTTGGTACCAACACAAAGGTGTTTTGCACCGTCGTCCGTATAGAGCCTCATAGGGTGCCATCCCTATGCTCGAGTGAAAACTATTATTGTAGGTGAACTTTCTCAAAGGCAAAACTTCATCCTAACTTCTAGTTTATTTTAGAGTACAAGCTATCAGTAGATCTTCCAGCGATTGGATCGTCCTTTCTGATTGACCATCAGTTTAAGGATGATAAGCAGAACTCAAATGAAGTTTCGTTCCCATTGCTTCTTGAAGACTCTGCCAAAACCTCGATGTGAACCTCATATCTCTATCGGAGATAATACTGGAAGGCATACCATGAAATTTAACAATCTCGCCAATATACAGTTGAGCTAACTTCTCCATCGAATACCTTATGTTGATTGGTAAGAAGTGAGCAGACTTCGTAAGCTGATCCACAATTATCCATATCGAGTCATAACCTTTTCGGGTCTTCAGTAATCCAACAACAAAATCCATCGCGATGTCATCCCATTTTCATTTGGGAATAGCTAGAGGTTGCAACATTCCTGAATATCTTTGGTGTTCAACCTTGGGTTTCTGACAAACCAGACAAGACGAAATGTACTAGGCAACATCCCTCTTCATTCCGTGCCACCAGCATAACCGTTTCAGATCTTGGTACATTTTAGTCATTCTAGGGTGTATACTCAACTGGCTCGTGTAGGTTTCATCAAGAATTAATTTCCTCAACTCTGGATCACTAGGCACACAAACCCTACCTTGAACTATAGAATGTCATCATGTCCTTCCTGAACTATTGACACAATATCTCGTTTCATCAGCTCCCTCTCAGTTTGCAAAAACTCGTCATCTTTCTGTTTCTCTCAGATTTCTTCCATCAAATCACTTGAGATAGTAACCATATTCAAACAAATCTTTCCCGGTGTCAATTCCATAGACGTCCACATATTCCAGAATTTTTCTATTAATTCCTTTTCCTTGATCATCATAGCAGAGATACTCAGCATCTTTCTACTTAAAGTGTCTGCCACTACGTTTGCCTTTCCAGGATGATACTGGATTTGAAAATTGTAGTCCTTCAAAAATTCTAACTACCTCCTTTGCCTCATGTTCAGCTCTTTTTGATCGAATAGGTACTTTAGACTCTTATGATCACTGTAAACGTTGAACGTTGCTCCGTACAGAAAATGCCTCCATATTTTCAAAGCAAACACCACCGCTGCTAACTCTAGGTCATGCGTAGGATAATTCTTTTCATGTACTCTCAGCTCTCTTGAAGTATAAGCCACCACTTTTCTATTTTGCATGAGCACACATCCTAATCCTTGATGTGAAGCATCACAATATACTTCAAAGGGTTCATTGGGATCAGGTAGAACCAAAACTGGTGAAGTAGTTAGTCGTCTCTTCAATTCTTGAAAACTCTTTTCACAATTATCGGTCCATACAAAGGCTTGGTTCTTTCTCGTAAGTTAAGTGAGAGGTCCTACTATCTTAGAAAATCATTCAATGAATCTTCGATAATAACTAACTAATCCCACGAAGCTACGAATCTCTGTCATAGTCTTCGACCTTTCCCACTGCAAAACTGCTTCAACTTTCGACGAATCCACTACAATTCCATCCTTCGAGATTACATGACCCAAAAACTTAACCTCTTCCAGCCAAAATTCACACTTTGACAACTTGGCATACAACTTCTTCTCCTTTAGAATCTGAAGAACTATACTGAGATGTTCAGCATGTTCCTCACCACCAAGATAGGTTGAAGAGGATAATCTCCCTCTTACCTTAAGAGACAACAAAAGAAAGCAAGCTCTTTGATGCTTCCTTGCAATTTTTATCCACCACCACCAACAAAATCCTAGGATAGTCAAACTCACCTAATCAACAACCAAAGCTTGAAAAGAGGAGTCATTGATCACAAAAGTGACCAAGGATCACGAAAATGAGAAGAGAAAAGATGAAAGTCAAGAACTTTACCTCAAAGCTTCAAGTTTTAGGGCTTGGTAGAAAATGATGAAGATGGAAGAATCAAGAGGTGATCACCAAAGAGAAAAGCTTCTATGTGACAAGGAGAATCAAGAACCAAGGTTGGTTGGAGGAAGCAAGGATGGATGGCCAAAAATGGTGTAGTGGCCGTGAGGATGAAGAGAAAATGGAGAAGAGAAAAAAAATGAGAGAAAGGAAAAAGTGAGAAAAAGAAAATGAAATTTTGTTTGAAATGGAAAAGGTGATAGGTAAGTGAAAAAATGATAACTTTTTGGTCATCTTTTCCCCCCAAAATTGTGGCGTCACAAAGAGAAGAGAGAGGGAAGTGGCTTCCTTGAGAAGCTTGAGACAAAGCTTCCTTGAGAAGTTTCACACACTTGTTGAAAAAGTCAAAGGTGATGTCATGGTGATGATGTCATCTTGGTGATGTCATTAAAGTGCTCTCTAGAAAAGATAACTAACACTCTACTAGAGCTATTATCCAATGGACAAAGGTTACAGTTAGCAAAAATAGTATTTATTGTCCAACAGATAATAAAATGTACTGCAATTTTATTTATTAGATAAAATCTCAAAAAATAAAAATTTCGTAAACTGTGCCCGACCTCGGGTTTAGTAAGATCCCTCTTCGACGTTTTCACAATCCAAAGTTTTTCGGCCTCGGGAAATATATTTTATTTTTCCAGCCCCGCTTGGCGCGCATGCAAATCGAGGAATATATTGAAATAATAACGAAATAATTCAAATAATTTCAAAAAAATTATAAAAAATCACAAATATTATAAAATAAATATATATAATGAATTAACCAATTTTTGGGCTGTTACAGATGTCATAGCCCAAGCAAATCCTTTTTAATTGTGAACAAGTATTATTACCTTTATTGTTGTGACAAATCTTTTCCTTACCTCATAGAATTTTTCTTCATTAATTCCATGTTGATCGACCTCAGACTCCCAAGAATTTATTACTTGAGACAATCTGTACTTGGGTTTGCAACAATATCAATTAGCATCAAGTTTTTGGCATCATTATCGGGGACTTGATTTGAAGAGCAAGTTTATTGAGGTTTTCTTTCTTTAAATAAACTTCACCATCTGGTATATTCTTTTCCTACTTTTTTAATTTTCTAGTTGTATCATATTTAATGGTAGGTTTACCACCTACTTGTTAATATTTTTGTTATCATGACAGGTTTACTACCTACTTGTTAATATTTTTTTTATTATGGAAGGTTGAACTTTGTATATATTTTTATTTTTTTCCTATTTTAAGTCACCTATTATGCTTAATTAGTATCGTGATTCAAATTTTGGTCGTTTGATTAAAACTAATCCTAGTACTTTATATATTGTTCTATTTGAATCACAATCACACATATTAAACACAATGGCTGAAAATGAAAGTGTACATGATGAACATAAAAATCAACCATTGTGAACCATGTGTGAATATTTGCAACCATCTCGAAAGTCTAGTCCATCATGTTTTATCTTTCCACTCAATGCTAACAATTTTAGATTTAAGCTGAGTATGATTTCATTACTTCCTAATTTCCATGGTTTAGAATCTGAAATCTCATATTTACATCTAAAAGAATTTGAGGAAATGTGTATCACTTTCATTGATCAAAATTGCACTGATGGTATTGTTAAAATTAACTTATTTCCTTTTTCTTTGAAAGATAAAGCAAAAACTTGGCTTAACGCTTTGAAACCAAGATTAATTGGCATATGGCAAGAAATACAAAGTGATTTTTTAAAGAATTTTTTTTAAACAAATAAAACCAATGCTTTGAAAAGACAAATCCAAAATTTTTTACAAAATTCAAATAAAGCATATTTTCAATATTGGGAACGTTTTAAAGATTTGTTAAATTCTTGCCCACATTAAGGTTTTGAAATATGGCGTACTATAAGCTTCTTTTATGAAGGGTTAACACCTGAAACTAAACAATTTGTGGAAACAATGTACAATGGAGAGTTTCTTGATAAAGAACCTGAAGAAGCTTTAGAATATTTAGACTATTTGGCTGAAAATTCTCAATCTTGGAGTGATACTAATCCTTCTAAAAATTCAATTAGATCTAACCTTGCAGGTGTTAGTAAAGGAAAATATAACCTTAGTCAAGAAGAAAATATAAACGCTAGGCTTTTTAGTTTGGCTAGAAAGATTGAAACCATGGAATTAGGGAAGGTGAAAGAAATCAAATCTATGCAAAATGAGGAAATTTGTGGCATTTGTGATGAATTGAGACATTCAACAAATGAATGTCCAAAAATTTCTATTTTCAAAGAAGTTGTACATGAGTAAGTAAATGTAATGAATAATTTTAAAAAGTCATTTGCCTCTTCTTTTTCAGATTTATACAATCCGGGATGAAGAAATTACCTGAACTTCAGTTGGAGGAATAATAATCAAGCACAATTTATGCAACCACCACCTCCTTAGGCACAATTGGACTCTCAAAATTCTCAAGGATATGCACCTTACATCTCACCATACAAGAAAAACCTTGAAGCAACATTGTATGTATTCATGGAAAAGCAAGAGGCTATTAATAACCAAAACACTCAAGCCATGATTGACATAAAAGACACTCTTACTAAATTTGCTTCTACACTCACCATTCACGAGAAAGAAAAATTTCATTCTCAACCTCAACCGAATCCCAAGGGTCAGTACAATCTAAATGAGTGTAGTTCAGAAAGTCAACAAATAGATTAAGTCAAGTCAGTGATAACTCTTAGGAATTGAAAGATTATTGAAAAACAAATTCTTGAACCTTGTAAGAGAGATGATGAATCAATCCCCCAAGATAAGGAAAAGATTGATAAGCTACCTAGTCAAAAGGAGACTAAACTCTCACATTCACTTCCATTTCCTTAAGCATTAAACAATTCAAGAAAATTGAACTACAACACTGAAATTTTTGAAATTTTTAAACAAGTGAAAGTTAATATTCCTTTGTTAGATGTTATCAAATAGGTTCCCTCTTATGCCAAATTTTTGAAGGACTTGTGCACTGTTAAAAAGAAACTAAATGTGAAAAAGAAAGCTTTTTTGGCTAAACAGGTATGCTCCATTCTTCATAATAATAATGCCTTGAAATATAAAGACCCTGGTTATCCTACAGTTTTATGCATTATTGGAGAACATAAAATTGAACAAGCTTTACTTGATCTTGGTGCTAGTGTTAATTTGCTTCCATATTCAGTTTATCAGCAACTCAACCTGGGTGAGTTAAAACCAATTTCTGTAACTCTTTTACTTACTGATAGATCAGTTAAAATTCCAAGAGGAATAGTGGAAGATGTGTTAGTACAAGTTGATAAATTCATATATCCTATGAATTTTATTGTCTTGAAAAATGAACCTATGTTAATAATTACAAGTCAATTCCTATTATTTTAGGTCGCCCATTTTTAGCAATATCTAATGCTTTGATAAATTGCAGAAATAGGGTGATGAAGCTAACATTTGGTAATATGACGCTGGAGCTTAATGTTTTCAACATGTGCAAGCAACCACAGGAAGTCCATGACGAAAAGGAGGAAGTTAAAGGAATTGAGACCATTACAGATGATCATCTTCAAACTAAGAGTTCTTCTGACTAATTAGAAATTTGTTTAATCAATTCATTTGACTTAGGTATGCAATTAGATGATGATATTTATGAAATATGCTCTTTGCTTGATTGTACATAGGTGATGGAATACAAAAGATGGAAGTTGAGATTCAAAGAGCTAAAACTTATTAATGATAATACCCATGAAGAAGTATCCACACTGGAACTAAAGCCATTACTTGCTAGGTTAAAGTACATATTTTTCAGAGAAGAACAAAGCTTTCTAGTGGTAATTTCTTCAACCTTTACCAGAAAATAAGAAGGTATGTTGATAGTAGTACTTAAAAGGCATAAAAGTGCAATTGGATGGACATTAAAGGACATAAAAGAAATTAATCCATTAATTTGTACACATTAAATACATTTAGGGGATAATGCTAAAACATCTCAATAACCTCAAAGAAGATTAGATCCACACATAAAAGATGTAGTTAGAGCTGAAGTTATTAAATTATTTGATGTTGGAATTATCTACCTTATCTCTGATAGCAGTGGGTAAGCCCTACATAAGTTATTCCTAAGAAATTTGGAATAACAATGGTTGAAAATGAAAAAGGTGAATTAATACCTATGCGAGTCTCATCTAGTTGGCGTATATGTATTGATTTTATAAAATTAAATGCTGCCACTAGGAAAGATCATTTCCCCTTGCCATTTCTTGATCAAATTCTAGAAAGGGTGGTAGGACATATATTGTTTTCTTGATGGTTATTTGGGCTATTATCAAATACCCATTGCATTAGAGGATCAAGAAAAGATCACTTTTACATGTCCCTTGTTACCAAGTGGCTTCCAGTACTCAAGAGGGGGGGTGAATTGAGTATAAAACTTTTTCTCAAAACCTCTTTTTATCAAAAATAAATATTAAAGCTTAATAAATAAATACACAGAAGGAATGAAAAGAAGAAAAGAAACAATAAAGGCAGTGAAAAATAAATATGCAGTAAATTAAAATTACATAAAATAAAGAGATTAAGAAGAGAGAAGCAAGCACAGTATTTATCCTGGTTCGACCACTAACCCATTTGTGGTCTACGTCCAGTCCTCAAAAGCCGAGATTTTTTACTAAGTATACAAGCTTCAATAGGTGCTTGCAAGCGTTACACAAAAGAGCACTTTTCACACACAGGGAAACTCTACCCTTGTGCTAAAGCCTCAGCCTGTAGGGATACCTCACCCTTATACAAACCTTGAGGGATACCTCACCCTCGATACAGAATAGCAGAAAGTAGATGAAGAGAAACTCTCACTCCGAGTAGGTAATACAAATTGAAGTGCTAATGGAGCTCTCAAAGAAATATCTCAAAGTTTTTAATTAAAAAGAGTGTAGAAAATAATTTCACAGATTAGAGCAAGCAGAAAATTATTCGGAGTATTGGGCAATTTTATTTCGTGACCCAAGGTTCCTATTTATATAGAAAATCCGATGAAATAGCCGTTGGGTAGAATTAAAAGCCATTTAACCGAATTAAAAACCTATTTGTTTCCATATTAGAGTTCGTGATCATCGTGTTTATTCGAATAGCTTAACATTCTATTCGAATAACACTGTTCCTGAAGCCATCGTAAAAAGGCCATCTGATATGGGTTATTCGAATAACCTCTGTGTTATTTGAATAACACGTTTAAAAAAATTGTTCAGATAGAAAAGGTTTATTCGAATAACGTTTGAGTTATTCGAATAATTCACTTAAAAACACAGTTCTGAAAACCTCAGTTATTCGAATAATTATCTTGCTATTCGAATAGCATCTTTGAAAACAGAACCTCATAAAAGTGTTTATTCGAATAAGCTAAGCTCTATTCGAATAAATCAATGCAAAACCGTTTTGGAAAATGTGTTTCAAAGACACTAAGTTTCTTTTAAAACAAGTTTTATCTTTTCTTTCGAAAACAGAGAGATATCAAAGTGAGCTCCGTACAACAGAACCTAAGTCCTAATGCTAATCATATATAAACTTGGACTTGGTCTATTTATCATCTTCATTTAGTCTTCACGTTTGTTATCATCAAAACAAGTCTAGCAGCTTTGATATACGTCCAAACACATTCTCCCTCTTTTTGATGATGACAAACTATCAATGAGAAAAGAGTTAGTGCATATAATTGGAATTCACAAAGAGGTATAAAAGCTTACTCCCCCTCTTTAATTATAAAAGGTAATGTATATCAGATATGTGCGCAATTCCCCCTTTCAAATTGAATCCAATCTCATTTTAAGTTTACCTATCTTTTCTCAATTAAATTTCAAATATTTCTCCCCCTTTTGTCATGAGCAAAAAGGAGGGGTAAGTCCCATAAACATATTTTCAAGTATAAGTGCATAAAAGGAAGCAAATTCATAATAATAGATTATCAAGAAATTGTATTCATGCATTAATCAAAAAAGGATTCAATTACAAAAGCCAAAATAACATAAAGGCAAAAAAACAGAGACCCTAAGAACTAAAGTTCCTAAAAATAAGTATCCGGAGGTGGTGGTGAAGAAGCTGGCGTAGGAGCAGGTGAAGCAGATCAGAGAGCAGCAACCTCACGTTCAACACCTTCTATTCTATCGAAAAGAATAGAGAAGGTATGTTCCATATATGCTCTGTTATCATGCAAGGTGGCCATGATCTGTTCTAAGGTGACAGGAGCAGGAGCAGCAGTAGGTACATCAGCAGGGTCTAGCTCATCTTCAGCAACCTCATCTGGGTACACCCAGCCTTCATCGGTTTAGATCATCTTCATTTTGCATAAGGTGTGGGTGCCAAAGACATTGTGATGAGTCAGGGCAATGACTCGCTCAGTCTCCAAGACCTGAGGATACTTGCTCAGCAAGGTAGTGACGAGAATACCATAAGGCAAGTCAGATTTTTCCTTGCCCTTGGCCCTCATCATGTGTTTCATGATAAACACAGGCCAGTTGATCTGATGGCCGTTCTTTAGAAACCAAAGCATGAAGATGTCATCTTCGCTGAGGTAGGTGTAATTGCCACCGCGGGGAGCCAAGATATGAGCAAAGGCGTAATGTAGAAGTATATCTTGGCTTTTCAGCATGCCACCTTTGAGACCCTTGTCAGGCAAGGCTAGACTAGGCTTCAACAAGTCTTCAATAGCCTGAAACTTGTTGAACTCTTCAAGGAAAGGGTTGTCACCATCTTCAACAAGGATGCCAGAGAACTGCAGCCCAAACAAAGTCAGCCAATCCTGTGGTGTGATCATAATGTTCTGATCACAGACTTCGGAGAGAAGCTTCTGGCCATCAAATGCCAGATTACAAAAGAACATCTTCACCAGAGCTGGATAGAGAATGGCTCGGTGAGAGCAAAGTTATAGAACTCCTTGGTTTTGCAGCAGGGTCAGAAAGTCGAAACCACGGTGTTGCTGGAAGAAGGAGAGGTCAAGATACTTGGGCTGAACTAGGTTATACTCCCAGAAGTGGGTAATGAAGCGGGCACGATGCTCTTCGTTGGATGAGAGCCTTCTCAAGTCAAGTGGATTGTTGCATGGAGCCGTCTTCGTGCGTAGGCGCTTGCTGGAGGAAGAGGTCATGGTGATTGGAAGTGTGGAAGAGAGAAAGAAAGCAGTAAAATGGTGGAGAAAAGTAGGAGAGGAAGAGACAATGGGCAGAGAATGTGAAAAGTAGAAGAGAGGAGGGAATGAAACGGTTAGGCACGTAGGAGCTATTTAAAGGGAGGCCCGTGTTTATTCGAATAAACAAAGGTTTATTCGAATAAACCTTGCATGGAAACTGAAAGGACAGGCGTTGAAAGGGTATTTCTGCTAGTGTTTATTCGAATAGAGGGAGTTTCTATTCGAATAGATCATCTAGGAAAGCCAAGCGTTTTGGTAAACTAACAGGGTTTATTCAAATAACTGTAGAAGTTATTCGAATAGACTGAAAGCCATCAGTCAAGGCTGATAAAACAGGGCTCTAGTTATTCGAATAGTCTAAGTTTTATTCGAATAGACAGAGGGCAAAAACTGAGACTGATAAACTAAGGACTCTGGTTATTCGAATAGAAGGAGAGTTATTCGAATAGACAGAGCGCATATTAAGCACAAGTTTAACACAGAAACCAGTTTATTCGAATAGACTAATTATTATTCAAATAAAGCTGATATTCAACACATTATTTAATAAGCTATAAAGGATTTTATTCGAATAAAAGCCTGTTTATTCGAATAAACTTAACAAAGAAACACAGAAAAAACATACGTTCATGAAATTCAAAGCATATGTTCATGTGATTTAAAGAGAGATAATATTCATCAATAAAACATGCAATCATATATTGGATTGATCAATTATGCATAATTCTCCTCGAATATAAAAGAATGCTTCTTTTGCTAAGGGTTTAGTGAAAATATCTGCAAGTTGCTTAGTTGTTTCAACAAACTCAAGAATGCAATCTCCTTTTTGTACATGATCTCTGATAAAGTGATGTCTTATTTCTATATGCTTTGTTCTGGAATGCAGAATGAGATTTTTACAGATATTTATTACACTAGTGTTATCACATCTTATCGGGATATGATCAAGCTGAAGACCGTAGTCTAAAAGTTGTTGCTTCATCCATAGGATTTGAGCACAACAACTCCCGACTGCAATATATTCAACCTCAGCAATAGACAAGGCCACTCTATTTTGTTTCTTACTATGCCAAGAAACTATAGAACTACCAAGCAAGTGGCGTGTCCCACTAGTACTTTTTCTGTCCAATTCGCACCCAGCAAAATCAGAGTCAGAATAACCTATTAGGCTACATGAGGCACCCTTAGGGTACCACAAGCCCATTTGTGAAGTGTCTACTAGGTATTTCATTATTCGTTTAACAGCACTTAAATGAGATTCCTTAGGGTTTGCCTGATATCTAGCACACATGCATACACTAAACGTAATATCTGGCCTACTAGCAGTAAGATAAAGGAGAGATCCAATCATACCTCTATATTTCGTTATTTCTACTGATTTATCTCCTTTATCTTTGTCTAAATAGCAGGAAGTGCCCATTGGAATAGCCATGTGTTTAGCGTTTTCCATTTCAAACCTTTTGAGCAATTCCTTGCAGTATTTGGTTTGACTTATGAATGTCCCTTCGTTCTTTTATTTGATTTGAAGTCCGAGAAAGAAATTCAACTCTCCCATCATCGACATTTCAAATTCGTTCTGCATTGTCTTAGCAAATTCTTTGCAAAGGGATTCATTAATAGCACCAAAGATAATATCATTCACATATACTTGCACAAGAAGAATGTCATGCTTTTTATTTTTAATGAAGAGGGTAGTATCAGCTTTTCCTCTTGAAAAACTATTTTCTAAAAGGAACTTACTCAACTTTTCATACCAAGCTCTAGGAGCTTGCTTTAAACCATATAAAGCCTTTTTAAGTTTAAAAACATGGTTGGGTAGTTCATGATTTTCAAAACCTGGAGGTTGTTCAACGCATACCTCCTCTTGAATAAAACCATTTAGGAAAGCACTTTTGACATCCATTTGATATAATTTGAAATCCATGATGCAAGCATAAGCAAGTGACATTCTAATAGCTTCTAATCTAGCTACAGGTGCATAGGTTTCTTCATAATCTATTCATTCTTCTTGATTATAACCTTTAGTAACCAATCTAGCTTTGTTTCTAGTTATTAACTCATTTTCATCAAGTTTGTTTCTAAAAACCCATTTAGTGCCAATTATAGGGTGATTATTAGGTCTAGCAACTAATTCCCAAACTTGATTTCTTTCAAACTGATTTAATTCCTCATGTATAGCTAAGATCCAATGTTCATCATCAAAAGCTTCAATTAAATCCTTAGGTTCAATTTGAGAAACAAAAGCTAAGTGATTATAAGCATTTCTAAGAGAGTTACGAGTACTTATACCTTTAGATACATCACCGATAATCTGATCAAGGGAATGATATTTTGAAGTTCGCCATTCTTTAGGAAGTTCCAAAGCTTGCGAATCTTCTTGTCTTTGTTTATCCTCTTGCTCCTTGATTTCTTTTTCTTTACTATCCAAATGTGTTTCCGCCAAGACTTCTGCAACATCATCAATAACAAGATCCTTTCTTGATCCATTTGGGTCAGTTTCATCAAATGCAACATGTATAGATTCTTCAATAGTCATAGTTCTTTTATTATATATACGAAAAGCTTTACTATGATTTGAATAACTAAGAAATATACCTTCATCAGACTTAGCATCAAACTTGCCTAAGTTATCTTTTTCATTATTTAAAACAAAACATTTGCATCCAAAAATATGAAAATGTGAGACATTTAGCTTTCTTCCCTTATACAGCTTATATGGGGTTTTCTTTAAAATAGGTCTTATAAGGGCCCTGTTCATTACATAACAAGCTGTACTTACAGCATCCGCCCAAAAGTACTTAGGAAGAGCAGCCTCATTAAGCATAGTTCTTACTATTTCTTCTAAAGAACGATTTTTCCTTTCTACAACTCCATTTTGTTGTGGAGTTCTAGGGGCAGAGAAATTATGATTAATGTCATGTTCATCATAATAATTTTCAAAAACATTGTTTTCAAATTCTCCACCATGATCACTTCTTATAGAAGAGATTTGAAAACCTTTTTCGTTTTGAATAACTTTGGCAAGTCTTTTAAAAGCTAGAAATGCATCATTTTTATTTGCAAGAAATAAAGTCCATTTAAACCTAGAAAAATCATCCACAATCACAAAGCATAGTAATTCCCACCAAAGCTCATAGTTCTAGAAGGTCCAAATAGATCCATGTGTAAAAGTTGTAAAGGTCTAGTAGTTGAAACTATATTTTTTACTTTAAAAGAGACTTTTATTTGTTTACCCTTTTGACATGCATCACATAACTTATCTTTTACAAAATTAAGCTTGGGTAGTCCAATTACTAGCTCTTTAGAGACCAACTTCTTTAAGTGATTCATGTGAATGTGAGCAATTCTCCTATGCCATAACCATGAATCATCATTCTTACTTAAAAGGCATTTCGCATCATTTGAAGATATATCATCAAGACTAATCATATAAATGTTGTTTACTCTATGACCAATGAAATTAACATGCTTATCATTTTTATCTTCAATTATGCAACAGTTTGAATCAAATATTACTCTATTTCCTTTATCACATAATTGGCTAATACTGAGCAAGTTATGTTTCAAACCTTCAACAAGCAACATATTTTCAATAGAGGAGTTAGGGTTCTTACCGACTTTTCTGATTCCAAGAATTTTTCCTTTGTTGTTATCACCATAAGTGACATGTCCATGATTCTTGGGAATAAGCATGGTGAATTTTGAGTCGTCCCCGGTCATGTGCTTGGAGCAGCTATTATCGAGATACCAATTTGAACTCCTGGCTTTCAAGCACACCTACAACACATGTTTAGTTTTTAACCTTTGGTACCCAAACTTTCTTGGGTCCTTGTGCGTCAATTTTGAGCTTTTTTACTAAATTGCCACTGTTAGTAAAACTATTTATCAAATTGCCATTTTTTTAATTATTTACCAAATTGCCATTTTTTTAACTATTTACCAAAATACCACTCTTTTGAAACTATATACCAAACTGCCACCCTTTTGACCTACTTGGCATTTTTTAATATTTTCTGGCCAACCAGGATGCGCCACGTAGGCTGGCGCATCCACGTAGGTTGCGTCAGCCTTCATGGCGCATCCTGGTTGGCTTTTACACAGAAAACTTCATCCTTGTTGGCGCAAGCCTTTAAATTTATATAAATTATTTAAATTACTTAATAAAATTTTGTAAACGTTTATTAATGAATCCATACTAATTACGGAAATAAAATATATAATATAAAATTAAAAAAGTGACAAATTTAATATGTTGGTAATATTTAATATTGTTTTAGTTATTATGAAGATTTATTAATTACATAACACATATGTTTTTTTTTGTTAATTTTTAAAAATTTATTGTTTCAATTTATTGTTCAATTTAAAAACGATTGAGGTATTAATTATTTGCTTTTAATTTTGTCTTTATGTATGATTTTTAATAAATGTAAAAATAATCTAATCAAATGTACTTACATATCTTATTATTGAAGTTATTGAATATATTTAATTATTTTTACACAAATATTTTAAACAACATATCATAAAAATTAAATGGTATATCCTGTAGAAGAGCGTATCACTTATAGGTTATACTTATACTTGGTTAATATAATCCTTAAAACAATCTTCGATGACTTTCCTTTTATTATTAGTCAAATCATAAGAAAAGTTAGTATTGATGATATGGGCATTAAATACTTCCTAAAAAAGCTTATTAGTCCTAAAAAAGTTTTTAAATGAATTTTTTGAGTAGGATTAAGATGATAGTGAGTAGGATTCTCGATCCCAATAATCCTCTCCCAAATTTTTAGTAATTCGAATTAGTAAAAATTTCGAATGAGTTTCCCTAAATGTTGGATCTCCCCAAAAGCCAATGATCTGTTTAATGCAACCAATTACCACAATCTTTAATAAAATCTAAAACAGTGCGAAAAGCATATATAGTGTAATCTAATTAGGGTACGAAACTCACAATAAGATATTCTCAATAGTATTTTACACAAAATTACTAAATATAATCACTGAATGTCAATGAGATGGGCCCGCATCAGAATGCGGTGGCCTATGAGATGGTTCGGAAGAGGGACACATTTGTGATGGGTATGGTGGGTAACCCTGGTGGTGGGTAAGGATATGGTGGGTAACCCTGTGGTGGGTAAGAATATGAGGGGTAACTCGGTGGTGGGTATGGATACGGTGAGTAAGGGTATGGTGGGTATGGTGGGTAATATGCAGGTGGTGGCTGAGCAGGGGGTACGTAGCAACAGTAGGAGGCTGAGTGGGGGGTATGTAGCAGTGGTAGCAGCGGTAGACGGCTGAGTCGTATGCTGGGTAGTAGAGCTGGACTCCTCGGTATGTCGAAGTCGTGTCCGAGTGCTCGCCAATCCTCTCCTCCGTCTACGCCGCGTTCTTTGTTGGCTCGACTCCTCGGGCGGCCCTGAAATGTCGTATGCTGGTGGAGCTGGACGCAGCTGTTCCATCGTAATGCGGTCATGCTCCCGCAATGAGTGTAGGATTTGTGTAGCAGCCTCTCGAGCGACAGTGTCGGTAGTTGAACTGAGCAAATACTCTGCAATGTCCGCCTAATAAACATATATAATTTATGTCATTATACTGAATACAAAATACATATAGTCACTAATGAATTAGTAAAGAGCTTACCGCATTCCCAATAGATGCGCTTGTGGGAGCAATCCCGGCGTATGGTAATTCTTTTATACCAACGCATGTACTCAGAACGCGAACTGAGGGGTGCGACCAATGGGACTCCCCTAACAACCTTCTCCCTACGACTATCCCAGGTGGCTATATAAATAGCATGTGTAACTGGCCAATCCTCATCATGCCTACCGCCAATGTCCAAGTGCAATCGTGTCATTTGGAGCGGTCTCGTGGAATGGGTGGTCAAGACCAAACTGGCGCATGACGCGGTCTGGCTGGTGCCACTCAACAATGTGGAAACATATGAGAGGGACCACTGCCAGTGCAATGTCCCTACCAGCCACACAAAAAGGTGGCAATGTTGCCACATGCTCATCCGTGTATGGTTGCCATATAAACTGAAAAAAAGATATGCACAAAACATTAACACAGCATATGCATAAGTAAATATCTTAAAGGAATGTAAACGAAGACATACCTCATCGTTCTTCAACTGATCGAAGAACTGACGATAATATGTAAGGACGCCAATTACAGTATCACTCAATACTTTATGTTTGCGCCACCTATTTGGTAAATGAAAGTATTGCAAACGTAAGTAAAAATATTAACAAAGTATGTCATGGAAGTAATGTAAAAATATGAAATGAAATAGAAACTTACTCCCATCCTAAGGGACGTAATTGACCACGACCAGCATCGTAAAACACATCAGGCTCATCATGGTCAGCTAGTGAAGGGGCAAGCCGGGAGAATCTGTACCATGCCCAATACTGTAATAAGATGCATGCACCTCCTATCTCGCGTGCGTCATAGTCCGTAGGTTTACAAAGCTTTCTATACAGGTACGCCAAAACTGCAGACCCCCAGCTATACGTCCCGGCAACAGCAAAGTCCTCCAATAATGGGAGGAACATCAAGTGCACGAGCTTACCCGAATGATCGGGGCATAAGAAACCCCCAAGCAAGCGAAGTATGTAATGTCGTGCACGCTGTTGCACGTACTCATCATCATCGTCCTCAAGGACTGCAGTAACACTCGGCTGCCACAGGTATGTCATGTCAATGCGTGCCCCAGCTACGAGCGAGGGAGTGTCATCAATCCCTAACAACTGAGCACACAAACTGAGCCAATCATCCCTATGCGTAACGCCAGTGACTGCAGCGCCATCAATGGGAAGACCCTATATGATTCCGATATCCTCCAACGTAATGGTGCACTCCCCGATAGGCATGTGAAATGTATGCGTCTCTGGGCACCATCTCTTAACCAACGCAGAGATCAGGGAGTGATCAATACTGTAATAACCCATGTGGGCAACTCCCAAGAAACCCACTGTTGAAGATAAGGAATAATCGGAGCAGGGGGTCCATATGTTTCATCTTCGAGCACGTCTAACACGCAGGTGTCGGTCCTCATGTCCCTGCCATATATGCTGGGAAACATGGTACTCCTGCAACTCCAAAATCAAGCCGTCCCTGGTCTAGGGTTTACACGGAATGCCATCTGTCATTTGTATGCCAAACAATAACAACAATTAGTATGATTCTATTATTATTATAATAAATTATGATATAACCATATCATAACTATACAAGCAATGCAATATGGAAGAAATGAAGATAACACCGAGAATCAACTAACATATATAGGAGAATAGTATTCGAATACAAGCTGCATAGATTAGTGATACAAAACAATACAACTCGTAAATACACATCATTGCTAATACAAGATTCGAAAAATGAAAATAGGTCGGGATCAACTAGATGGGCGCAGTCGATGGCCCCGCTCCATCATCCCCCAAGGAACTCGATCCACCGACACAGCAAGTACGAGAATTATGTCCACGTTGATGGCATCTTGTACACGTCTGTCCTGGCCCTACTTCGCACCAATCTATCTCATTCCTGAGTCGGGTTGATTTTGGTCGACCTTTGGATCTAAGCAATGCACGTGGTGGCACCAAAGTGGCGTCGGGAGCTGCAGGCCACCATGGTTCAGACCAGGCCGGTTCAAAGTCAAACTCATAGGCCCTATAAATGCTTTCCATCCTGTAAACCCTATGAACAAGTTAGAATGGGTCAACTGCCACTGAAGCACACGCATCAAGCGCATGCGAGCAAGGATAATGCAATGCTTGAAACACCCCACAGTCACACTGCCTTTCTTCCAGGTTCAAAGTATAAGAAAGTCCACCCTGTTGTGTTACAGGATTAAAAGCCTCTTCAACCATGAACCTTGTGTTCTCTCTATTGTACCGACGAACTTGGTGTGAACTGGCCTTTGCCAGGTTTACTCTCCAGTGCTTCAATAAGTCATCACTCCAGATCTGGTTAAATTAATGGGAACAACAATATCAAACCATAAATAGATGCACGTGTGCATTTAATTAACGGATAGTACTAAGCAAATCTGTAAGCATTTAATGTGAACAACAATTTGTTTGTGGTTGTACTTAATATTGTAAAACAATATCAAACCTGGTTCAATGTCATCAATTTTGAATTTGCCTCGTCCTTTCGGTTGACGAAGTATTCTACTAACTTCGTATATGTCAATTGAACCAATGCAATTATAGGTAGATTTACTGCTACCCTTCAACACTCCGTTAATGCACTCTGACAAATTGGTAGTCATATGACCGAATTTGCGACCACCATCATACGCCAAACTCCATTTTTCTTTTGGAATTCCGTTAATCCAATTTGCCATCTCCGTTGTAACTTTAAGCTTCTCTAGCCTAGCATCAAACTTTATTGCGATTGGTTCATACCCTGATACATCGAATAACTTGGGTTAGTATTACAACCTAACTAGTATTAGCGACAAAATTAGAATATAAGTAGAAAATGTAAAGTACCTGTGTTAATCAAAAATCTTTTCAACTCATTGTTCTGAAATTTGGAGTTAAAATTGGAACCAATATGCCGTATGCAGAAGACATGATATGTATTCGGAGGCTGCCATCCAAGATTTTCATTTGCCACTGATTGTAAGATGCCTCGATGTCGATCAGAGATCAAACACAAGCCCTCTTGTTGGGTTACATGCAATCTCAGGTGGGCTAAGAACCAACTCCAAGCATCCTTGGTCTCCCCCTCCATAATGGCAAATGCAATAGGCAGAGGTTTTCTGTCTCCATCTTGAGTTGTTGCAATCAACAAATTATGACGATACTTACCATACAAATGAGTGGCATCAATCTGAATGATGGGCTTACAATATCCGAAGCCAGTCACACATGGTCTAAATGTCCAGAATAATCGACAAAAGACTCTTTTTGAACGATCGAGTCGGTTATTCACAAAACATTCCTCGTCTTGCAACTCCACCACTGTGCCTTCCATGTCTCTCTTCATGGCTGCTAGCCATCTGGGCAACACCTCATAAGATTTGTCCCAATCCTCAAAAACATTCACAATAGCCATTTGTTTTGCCTTCCAAGCCTTTCGATATGAAACTTGGTAACCAAATTGGCTTCAAATCCGTTCAATAATTAAAGATACGGGTGCATCGGGTTTTGTTCTGACTAACTCCAATATGCAAGAGCAGATCAAACGAGAGTCCAACTTCTGGTGATCTAATGACATAGATGGGTTTACGCAACTATGAGGTCCATTATATTTTGTAATCTGCCACGTATTCGACCTCCTGCTTTGTATGGCTCTAAGTCTCCAACTACAACCTTCGTCAAAATTAGGGCATTTGGCAGTCAGTCTTCATGAATCAGAGTCTTCAATCTTGTACTCTTGATGCCTGTGAATGGAATATTGTTTGAGAGCTAACTTCACTGAATCTTTTGATGGAAATTGCAAGCCAACATAAAATTCATCACCCATGCTCCAAGTCCCACGAGTGTCTAACTCAGGCAAGTTATCAGGATTATTCAATGCATCCCAGTTAATTTGAGAAAACTGAGGGCATGGTGGCACAAACACGGATTCAGGTCCCCGAGGCATAAATATGGATTGAGGAGCAATCGCCAATGGAACCTGTAAATTTTATTCGGCATCAAAGTTTTCTGCCTCTATGTCAGTGTCTGAATTGTCGCCCTCAGCTACTTGTTCTTCGTCTTCACTTGACTCCCATACTGCATCTCTGACAAGTGGGTTATCAAGTTCAACCATTGCACCACCTATAACGATCATATTGCATGACTCAACTTGATTAGACGGACCAACTTGACCTTCAATTTCACCAGGAGCTTCAGCATGCTCTTCTTGCCCACTTGTTTCTACCTCCACATACAACTCCATAGACACCATGTTCGGAGTTTGACAGAAAGAATCTATCATGTACTTTACATCATCATCGTCTTCCATTGGAAGCCCTACCCATCTCCACGGATTGAAGCATTGCGGACACTGATAGACAACTTTTGACACATGTTGGTTTGCTTGAAGCCTCAACTTTGAATGGATCTTAGTTTTCAACCCATCCAAAGTCATGTCGGCTGTGATCACAATAGGCCTAGGAGGAGGACCTCGATACATGACACCCTCTTCACCATCATACATTGTCCCATTGAAGTAAATGTGCATATTTAGCGATTTTGTCATGTTAACTCCAATTCTGAACAATAACAATTCAACACATTTATTTAATATATTAAACATCAATTACAATATTAATCAGACATATATACTTGGGTAAAAATATTTATAACGATGTATAATAATGTATGACATATATTTATTCAATATATTAACAATCAACTATAATATTCAATACGATTATTTATGTAAAAAAAATTTCCAAAGTCAAATATTTTGAATTAAGCTACATTTACTAATGTAAGTCATGTCAAAGATATATATCCTACTCGATTACCTATAAAATAATTATCCATATAATTTAGACTACATATCATACAACTTCATTATTCATTAGTCAATAAAAATATTAAAGTATAATAATATTAAATTACAATTAACACTAACCTACTAAAAAAGTAATCAACAAATAATAAATAAACTATTTAACTATTGAAAGAGATACTTACAAAGTGTGAAGGAATACAATCTAAAGTTGATCACAAATAATGATCCGACACCACTTCTCGTAAGAATTGAGAGAGTTGAGAGTGTTAGAGAGAAGAAATTTGTAGAGAGATAGTGAGAATTTAGGAAATGCTTAGGATGGCACGAACGGGGGGAGGGTGTGGGGATATATACTAGGGTTACGCCACCCTTGTTGGCTTATTACGCTTGCTTGCGCCAACAAGGGTGGCACTTTCAGTGTCAAGGCCAACCAGGATGCGCCACGTAGGCTGGCGCATCCAGGTAGGTTGCGCCAAGCGTGTTGGCGCAACCTACGTGGATGCGCCAGCCTACGTGGCGCATCCTGGTTGGCCAGAAAATATTAAACAATGCCACGTAAGCCAAAAGGGTGGCAATTTGGTATATAGTTTCAAAAGAGTGGCATTTTGGTAAATAGTTAAAAAATGGCAATTTGGTAAATAGTTAAAAAAAATGGCAATTTGATAAATAGTTTTACTAACAGTGGCTGTTTAGTAAAAAAGTCATCAGTTTTGGGTATAGTACCCTTGGGAACCCAAACCATTTTTGTTCCAATTTTTGTATTTATGTTTTTCCTTACATTACATGTTGATGCACTATGTCCTTTCCTTCCACAGTAAAAATATTTAATAAAAGGACTACTTGAAATACTAGAATGCACAAAGAAATTTTTATAGAGTTTTTGTTGATTTTTCGGGTTATAACCTATCCCGACTTTTTGAAAAACTACTCTTTGTCTTCCTAATAAAATATTTAAGATATCCCTTCCAAAGGTGAATTTAGAAAGAGTGTTCTTTAAGTCTTCAATTTCTTTTTCAAGCATATGACATGAAGAACAAGATGAAGATGTAGAAGCATGTGAAGAATGATTTGTGCATGCATCAAAGATTCCCAAAGTTTCATTTTCAACTTTTAATTCTTCTATTTCTTTATTTAAAACAAGAATTTGATTTTCTAAAGAAGATATTATTTTCTTAGAAGAAGAAATAATTTTTGTGAGTTTTAAAGACTCTTCATGTAATTCTTTAAAAACATCTTGTAACTCATCGTAAGAAGGCAATAAAGTAGTATTAGAACTTACCTCATTTTCGCTTTCTTCTTCTTCTCCTTTGGCCATGAGACATAGTTGAGCTTTCTCGCTGTCTGAGCTGTCAGTTGAATCCATGTCGTTTTCATCCCATGCTATATAGGTTTTTCTTCCTTTTCTTTCCTTGAAGGGTTCCTTTTCAAATTTCTCCTTCTTCTTTTGGTACACTGGGCACTCCATTTTCATGTGACCAAGTTTGCCACATTCATAGCAAGTTAGAATCGATAAAGCTCCTTCACCTTTGTAATGAGTCTTCTTCGGAGGGAAGGGAAGTCTTCTTGGCGTTCCCTTTTTCCTAAGAAATTTACCAAATTTTTTAACTAACAGACTAAGATTTTCTTCGCTTACCTCGATATTCTCTAAGCTTTCTTCATTTTCTTCATCATCATTGTCGAATGTTGAGGAAGTAGCTTTGAGCGCTATCCCCTTTTTCTTTTTATCATTTTCTTCGCTTTGACTTAATCTGCTCAGTTCTAGTTCGTGCTCATGAAGTTTTCCAAAGAGGGTAGCTAGAGTCATTATGGACAAGTCCCTCGATTCTGAAATAACTGTTACCTTAGGTTGCCAAATCCTGCTAAGACATCTCAATACTTTGTTAATCAAATCTTCGTTAGAAAAAATTTTACCTAAAGATGCAAGATGATTAACTATGTGGGTGAACCTCTTTTACATTTCCTGAATGCTTTCTCCTTGGTTCATTCTGAATAATTCATATTCACAAGTTAGAGAATTGATTCTCAACCTTTTTACTTCACTAGTACCCTCATGGGTAACTTGCAAAGTGTCCCACATTTCTTTAGCAGTTTTACAATTTGAAATTCTAAAAAACTCATCATATCCCAAAGCAGTAGTAATAATATTTTAGGCTTTTAAATTATATTGAACTTTTCTTTTATTTTCATCAGACCATTTATTTCGTGGTGTTTCGGTCCTTACACCATCGACCTCATATGTGGGTATAAAAGCACCGTTTTCGATAGCATCCCATACATCTAGATCAATAGCTTCGATGAAGATTTTCATTCTTTCCTTCCAATATGCATAACCATCCCCATTGAAAAAGGGTGGTCAATTTATGGAAGATCCTTCTGAAAAATCATTTGAAGAAGCCATATTCTCTTAAAGCTGCTAAGCTCTTTATACAAGAGTCTAGCTCTGATACCACTTGTTACCAAGTAGCTTCCAGTACTCAAGAGGGGGGGTGAATTGAGTATAAAACTTTTTCTCAAAACCTCTTTTTATCAAAAATAAATATTGAAACTTAATAAATAAATACACAGAAGGAACGAGAAGAAGAAAAGAAACAATAAAAGCGACAGAAAATAAATATGCAGTAAATTAAAATTGCATAAAATAAAGAGATTAAGAAGAGAGAAGCAGGCACAGTATTTATCTTGGCTCGACCACTAACTCACTTGTGGTCTACGTCCAGTCCTCGAAAGCTGAAATTTTTCACTAAGTATACAAGCTTCAATAGGTGCTTGCAAGCGTTACACAAAAGAGCTCTTTTCACACACAGGAAAACTCTACCCTTGTGCTAAAGCCTCAGCCTGCAGGGATACCTCACCCTTATACAAACCTTGAGGGATACCTCACCCTCGATACAAAATAGCAGAAAGTAGATGAAGAGAAACTCTCACTCCGAGTAGGTAATACAAATTGAAGTACTAATGGGGCTCTCACAGAAATATCTCAAAGTTTTTAATCAAAAAGAGCGTAGAAAATAATTTCACAGATTAGAGCAAGTAGAAAATTATTCAGAGTATTGGGCAATTTTATTCGTGACCCAAGGTTCTTATTTATAGAGAAAATCAGATGAAATAGTCGTTGGGTAGAATTAAAAGCCATTTAACCGAATTAAAAACCTGTTTGTTTCCATATCAGAGTTCGTGATCATCGTGTTTATTCGAATAGTTTAACATTCTATTCGAATAACACTGTTCCTGAAGCCATTGTAAAAAGGCCATCTGATATGGGTTATTCGAATAACCTCTGTGTTATTCGAATAACACGTTTAAAAAAACTGTTCAGATAGAAAATGTTTATTCGAATAACGTTTGAGTTATTCGAATAATTCACTTAAAAACACAATTCTGAAAACCTCAGTTATTCGAATAATTATCTTGCTATTCGAATAGCATCTTTAAAAACAGAACCTCGTAAAAGTGTTTATTCGAATAAGCTAAGCTCTATTCGAATAAATCAATGCAAAACCGTTTTGGAAAAGGTGTTTCAAAGACACTAAGTTTCTTTTAAAATAAGTTTTATCTTTTCTTTCGAAAACAGAGAGATATCAAAGTGAGCTCCGTACAACAGAACCTAAGTCCTAATGCTAATCATATATAAACTTGGACTTGGTCTATTTATCATTTTCATTTAGTCTTCACGTTTGTTATCATCAAAACAAGTCTAGCAGCTTTGATATATGTCCAAGCACACCCCTTTAGTACTTTTGCATACAAAAGAATGTCTTTTGGCCTTTGTAATGCTCTGGTAACATTTCAAATATGCATGCTAAATATTTTTATTGACATGATTGAGCATTATTTAGAGGTTTTCATGGATGACATGACAGTTTATGGAAATTCATTTGAAATTTGTCTTGATAATTTGGAAAAAGTTCTTAAAAGATACGAAGAAAAAGAACTTGTGTTAAATTAGAAAAAATGTCATTACATGGTTACCTCAGGAATAGTGTTAGGTCATGTGATATCTTCTAAAGGAATTGAAGTTGATAAAGCCGAAGTTGAATTAATTACCCATTTGCCTTCACCATAAATAGTCAAGGAAGTTCGTTCATTTTTAGGACATGCAGGATTCTACAAAAGATTCATTAAGGACTTTAGTATCATATTTACACTATTATGTAATCTTCTAATAAAAGATGCACCATTTGATTGGACTCAAGAATGTCAAAAATCTTTTGAAAAATTAATTAGTCTCCTAACATCTGCTCCTATCATGCAAACCCCTGACTAGTCTTTACCTTTTGAGTTGATGTGGATGCTAGTGAATTTGCTGTTGGTGCTATTTTAGGCTAACGAAAGGAAGGTAAGCTTCATGTAATTTATTACGCAAGTCAAACTTTGAATAATGCACAAATGAATTACACTACTACTAAAAAAGAACTATTTATTGTAATTTTTGCATTAGACAAATTTCAAGTTTATTTAACTGGTTCTTCTATTATTATTTTCATTAATCATGCTACTGTTAGATATTTAATGTCTAAGCAGGATGCCAAACCTAGGTTGATACGATGGATCTTGTTGCTTCAAGAATTCAACATCACAATAAAAGATAAGAAATGAGCCAAAAATGTTATTGCAGGTCATTTGTCCAGACTTACAACGGACTCACCTTTTGACATCACACCTATCAATTATTCTTTTCTTGATAATTTTTTATTTTTTGTCAATTTCATGCCTTGGTTTGCTAACATAGTCAGTTTTCTTCCAACAGGAAAGATGTCGCCTCAATAGATGCACCAAGACAGAAGGAAGTTTTTGATTGAGGTGAAAATTTTTTATTGGGGTGACCGATATTTGTTCAAATATTGTCCTGATCAAATCATTCGGAGATGTGTACCTAACAATGAGGTAGGTAATATCATTAAATTTTGTCACTCAGAAGCATGTGGAGGTCAATTTTCTTCAAAGAAAATAGTTGCAAAAATCTTACAGTGTGAATTTTGTTGGCCCATTTTATTTAAAGACAACTATACATTTTACAAAATTTATGAAAACTATCAAAAATTGGGTTCCATTTCTAAGTGAAACATGATGCCTTTGAACCTTATCCTTGTCATTCAAACTTTTGATTGTTGGGGAATTGATTTCATAGGTCCATTTCCATCATTATTTAGATTTGTGTATATTTTGGTTGCAGTTGATTATGTCTCAAAATGGATTGAGGCGATTCCATGTTGACCAATGATCATAAAACTGTTCTTAAATTTTTAAAAGAAAATATCTTGAGTCGATTTGGAATCCCTTGAGCTATCATCAGTGACAGGGGAACACATTTTTATAATAAACCATTTGAATCCTTAATAAAGAAATATGACATTACCCACAAAATTGTCACCCCTTATCACCCTCAGATAACTAGACAAGTAGAATTAGCAAAGGAGATTAAACAAATTTTGGAAAAAATGCTTAACCCAAATCGTAAAAATTAGTCTTTAAGACTAAATGATGCATTTTGGGTCTACCATACTGCTTTCAAAACATCGTTAGGCATGTCACCCTATAGGTTAGTCTATGGAAAACCTTGTCATTTGCCTATAGAACTTGAGCATAAAGCATTTTGGGCCATTAAAGCTTCCAACCTAAGCCTTGATGATGCTTACAAGTTACCCAAATTGCAATTAAATGAACTTGAGGAATTGAGAAATGATGCATATGAAAACTCAAAGATTTATAAAGCTAAAACAAAAACTTTTCATGACAAATCAATTTTGAAGAAATCTTTTGAAATTGGTCAAAAAGTTCTGCTTTATAATTCTCGTCTTCACATATTCCCTAGAAAATTGAGATCTATGTGGAGTGGCCCTTCTGTTGTCAAACATATGTATCCACATGGGGCCATAGACATTGAGAACCCTAGGAATGGTAATGTATTTAAGGTCAATGGACAAAGACTCAAACTATTTCTGGAAACCCAAGTTGTTGAGGTAGAATCCATCTCCTTTTTCTAATGCATGTTATGAGAAGAATTTATTTTAATTTTGTTACTTTCTTTTTGCAGTTCTTTGTGAGCCCGATTAAGTGGTAGATAACGGTACTCCATGAGTCTCAAGTCAGTTTATTTTTTAGTTTCCCATAATAATTGATTCGTTCTCCTTTAAAATGGATGTCATTCTCTCGAATTTAAGAAAGTATTTTCCTTGTCTTCTTCAAAATGCTCTAACAAAAACTACAAAGTTTGGTATGAAAGATTGAGAATGTTAATGCACAAGGGCATCCTAGAAGATATAAGCCGGATAATTGTTGTGAAAATCAGCAAGTGCACCTAATCACAAAAGTAATAAACGATGAGTAAGATATCGTTCTCACGAGGATTAAGTTATTAATTAATAAATTCATCAAATCGACACTATTCAAGTTATCAAAAAGAAAAAGAATTATTGCAAATTCAATTAAAAAGAAATATAAGTAAACAAAACAATAAATCAAAGGGGTGAAAGACGATGATATTAAAGTGTTAGGGTTCAGACTTCACTTGAACTCTTTAAATACAAAATCAAATATTAGTTTAATTATGTTATATTTCAATAATTTATGGTCAATTCCCAAAATTAATTAATACTCGATCCCTTGGTATATTAATCCTCTTATACTATTTAGAATTAACTAATCCCTTAATCTAACCCCAAATAGAAAGGCATTATCAAGAACAAAAGAAACAAAAGAAAGACCACATAATCCACAATGTCTATTCCTAGCGATTGCAGAAATTATAGTGTTTATCACATGTTTTAAGTTCATGCAAATTTTCTCAAATCATACATTAACCCAAAAGATCATATAACCAAATTGATCAGGTTTAGAAAAGCATTAAGAATAGAGATAAACATGTAAATCATGAAATAAAAACATAAATTAAACCCATAAAAGAAGTTACATCATCAAAGTTCAAGATCCATCATCATCCTAACATTGAAAAATTAGTTACACATGAAAAAAGAAGAACACAAAGGAAAAAATATGACAAACTTCATTATAGAAAGGTGAAAAAGTTAAAGAAAATCCCTAATCTTCAAGCCTAATTGTGCCCACACCACATTAGGGTTTATGCCTCTTGATGGCTGTTGTGTTCAGTCTAAGTGTCTCCACCTGTGTTCAATTTGGCATAACTTTTCTATTTAAAAAGCATTCAGCGTGTTCTGTTACGCGTTTAGTGCTCAAGCGCTCAGTTTCCAGCGCTCAGGCGCTGAGTCACTTAAATCACGATGTGGTATTCGCAACCAACGCTCAAGTGTTGAATGTCCAATGCTCAGGTGCTAGTTCACTTAAAGGGAAAACTCCAACGCGCAATGCGAGCTCAAGCAGTGGTGTTCCAGCGCTCAGGTGCTGTTGTCTAGATGCAATTCTGTCTTTTCTTCCTTGTTCAAGTATCCAATCTTCTCCATGTGTAATTACCTAACAAAACACAATAAAAACACGTAATAAGAACACAATTAAAATACTAAAAATATAACAAGACTTGAAAATAAAACTAAATCAAAAATATTAAAAGAGGAAGAAAACTCAAGATTTTGAACTATAAAAAATATGAATTTTTACAAGTTCATCACTCACCCAAACTTAAGTTTTGCTTGTCCTCAAGTAAAAGGAAAACAAAACAAAATAAAATAAAGTATAACTCAAACAGACTCAAACATGGCAATACCGGGCATTAAAAATCATTCATATCCTCAAAAACTACTTCACAATCTAATTTCAAAGTGTTACACATGAATAATCCAATTGCCACATTGTCTCTCACATGCAACTCTTATGCATAAATGACTTTCCAAAAACATGAATGAAAGACACAATCTCCTCATAAAGTACAAGCTTAGATAGGTTTATAAAACTACAAATGCACATCAAACCCACATCCATAGGATTGTTTTTCATCTCTCTTTTCACTAATGTAAACAACACATAACCAATGATCAAAAGGGACTTTACAAAGATTGTAATGTAAGGCCAAGGGTATGGATTAAGAAAGAAAGGGTAAGATACTAAAAATAAAAATTGAGATACAAAATCAAGCAAAATTCACAATTCAAGCCACAAAATATAGAACAAGTGCAAAACAGAGTATAAGAATCAACACTTTATTCACTGCTTTTTTTTCAACAATCTCCACCCCCAAACTTATTTCTTTGCAATACTTTGTGTAGACTTTCTCTTCTCTTTTTTTTCATAAATTTTTTCAACTCCATAAAACTTTATGCACAAAAATAACAAAGACTTGAATAATAAAATAATACAAAATATGCACTCAACAAAGGTTATAAGAGAGGAAATTTTTTTTTCATGTGGGTATGGAAAAAGGAAAATATGGGTAAAGAAAAGAAATAAAGGTCAAATAATAACAAGGTTGCAAAAGGGACCTAAGGATATACTGTGTATACAGGCTGGCTTGAAAGGCTCAAACGGTTCAAAGAAGCCCCTTATCATTTCCTTAATCATGCATTGTCTAGGATTTCACCTCAAGAGAAAATTAAATAACTTCTAGATGCAAATCATCCACACATGTGCATTCCCATAAACTTTCTCTAAGCTTGATGTGTAATTAAATTCTAAGATCCATCAAACATAAAGATGGGAAGAACATCCATACACAATTGAAACAATAGAGATAAATGCAACTCATGGACTCTCATATGATATCCCAAGAAATTATATCAATCCACAATTCAAAAAATCATTGAATATTCAATTCAACACACTGGCATGCACAGTTAATGACTCAAAATACAATAGGGTGATGGAAACAAAATAAAATAAAAAAGAACAAATAAATAAATGCGAAAATTAAAAGCTAAAGGAAAGAGAAGAAAAATCTTTTTGGTAGCCTACAGCTATATACGTCCCCTACAAAGACTTCGAACTCAGGGAGGCACCTAAGTCGACTCAACATTAGCTAACTACAAAACAAAAACAAAAATTTTAATTAACAAGAAATAATAAAATAAAAAAAATAAAAAAAAGAGAAAAAGAGAGAAAATATGGGTTGTCTCCAAAAAAGCGCTTGTTTAACGTCATTAGCTTGACGTTGCCTTTTTAACTCATCAAGGTGGCTTGAAGCAAGAGAAATATGATGACATCTTTCTTTTGTCAGATCTTCACCTCCATACTCGGTCACTGCCTTTGTAATTCTCATAGGCATTTGGAACTTGACTTAAACTTGATTGTTCTTGTATGCAATTAACAGGGGCATAAAGATCTGAAGTTGGGGCAGACTTATTAAAAACAGTTATAGTTACTTAATCTTCATCCACCCTCAAAATAAGCTCACCTCTAGTCAATTAAAACTCCTGATGTTGCTAGGAATGATCTTCTAAGAATGAGCGGGATATCAACATCCTCATTTATATCCAAAACCACAAAGTCAATTAGGAAAATAAATTTGTCAACCTTTACTAGCAAATCTTCCACAATACTATACGGATGTTTGATTGATCGATCTGCTAATTGAAGAGAAACCATTGTAGGCTTAACTTTATCAATTCTCAGCTTGTGCAAGATAGACAATAACATCAAATCAATGCTCGCACCTAGATCACATAAGGCCTTATTAATGCTCAACTTCCCAATTGTACAAGGGATATTAAACTTCCAGGATCCTTTAACTTCGGTGGAAGCTTCCTCTGGATAATGGTATTGCACTCCTCAGTAAGTGCTACAGTCTCATCTTTTTCCTACTTCCTCTTCTTTAAGAGCAAATCCTTCATGAACTTTGCATAGGGTGGCATATGTTCAAGTGCCTCAGCAAAAGGAATGTTAATTTGTAACTTTTTAAAGACATCTAAGAACTTGAAGAATTGTCTCTCTTGGTTCTCTTTCTTTAACGCATACAATGAAGGGTCAATTGCCATATTCTACTCACGTTCTTTCTTCTTCCTTTGCCACTTTGTTATCTCTTTAGCTTTTTCATTACAACACTCTGGAGTTGAGACATCCACAACAGGAACATCAGTTTTTTCAGCTTCTGATGAATTAGGTGCCTCTTTAACTTGTTCTTCCAAAGTCTTGCCACTTCTCAAAATGATTGCATGACATTGCTCCTTTGGATTTACCACAATATCACTTGGCAAACTGCCCGGAAGTCTTTCTTGAAGCTACTTTGCCATTTGCCCTATTTGATTCTCAAGACTTATAATAGTAGGCTCATGATTCTTGAAATCTGTTCTCAATTCCTTTATAAAAGCTTAAGTCTATTGCACAAAAACAGAGGTCTGCAAAGAAAGTTTCTCCATTGCAATCTCAAGAAGAGACTTCTATTGGGGTTGAGCATTCAATGGTATAGATTGATTCTTCCAAGAGAAATTGGGATGATTCCTCTAGCCTGGATTGTAAGTACCAGAACAAGGATTGCCTTGTGGCCTTGAAGGGTTTCCCATATAGTTCACTTGCTCTGGAATGTTGACACCTGAATTCCCTGCCTCACATTGACCATTGACATGGTTGCCTCCACAAAAGTTGTAAGTCAGACCTTGATGATTAACTACATTTACCTGTAAATTACCAACTTGCTTAGTAAGGTTGATAATGTGTCGCATCATAATCTGATTCTGTGCAAGTATAGTATCAACAGCACTAAGCTCTAACATTCTATGTTTGACTGTAGCTCTTCCACTAGGAACCTCATACTCATTAGTGGCCATTATCTCAAATAATGCTTGGGTTTCCTCTGGAGTTTTGTGTTTATAGACTCACCTGCAGATGCATCGACCATTGCTCTAGTAGGATGACTCAACCCATTGTAAAAGATCTGTACCTGCTGTCATACCTCAAAAGCATTGTGATGACATTTTCTAAGAAGCACCTGAAATTTTTCCCATGCTTCATAGAGAAATTCTCCTTGATTTTGAGTAAAGTAAGCAATTTCACTCCTTATCTTTATAAACATTGTTAGAAGGAAATACCGAGTAAGGAACTTATTGACTAGATCATCCCAAGTAGAAATGCTTCCCTGAGGCTGGGCTTATAACCAGCTTTTGGCTTTATCTCTCAAAGAAAATGGAAAAAGTCGTAATTGTATGACATCATCACTGGCTCCATTATACTTTATAGTATCACAGAGCTGCAAGAAATTGGCAATGTGCAAATTGGGATCATCTTCCTGACCTCCCCCAAACTGATTCTGTTGCACCAGTTGTAGAAGAGCTAGTTTAATTTCAAAATTGTTTGCTTAGATAGCAGGTCGCACAATACTGGTTGAAACATTCTCAGCAGATGGAGTTGCATAGTCAGCCATAGTGCGTCTTCTCGGTGCATTAGATTCAATCATCTTTTCTTCTTCAATTTTTTTTCTTTCTCTGATTGCTATTTCTATTCTTGTTATCTCTAGATCAAAGAGTAATTCTTCTGATTCCAAAGAACCTTACATAAACAAAGAAACAAGCAAACCAGAGTGAAGTAAAGAAAAGAAATTAAAATTTAAAAATAAAAAAAAATAAATGACTAATAAAAGAAAAAAGAAACAAATTAAAAAGAAAATTTAACAAAAATTGAAATTAAAATTAAAATTAAAATTAAAGAAAAGAAAAATAAAATTAAACAAAGAAAAATAAATGCTTAAATTAGTGTCTTTTCAACTACTATTTAATATTAATAACAATAATCATCGGTAATGATGCCAAAAACTTGTTATCAAAATCAGCAAGTGCACCGAATCGCAAAAGTAATAAATGATAAATAAGATATCATTCCCACAAGGATTAAGTTATTAATTACCAAATTCATCAAATTGACACTATTCAAGCTATCAAAAAGAAAGAGAATCATTGCAAATTCAATTTTAAAAAAAGTAAACAAAACAATAAATCAAAAGGGTGAAAGACCAATATTAAAGCGTTAGGGTTCAGACTTCACTTGAACTCTTTAAATGTAAAATCAAATATTAGTTTAATTATGTTCTATTTTAATGATTTATGGTCAATTCTTAAAATTAATTAATACTCAATTTCTTGGTATATTAATCCTCTTATACTATTTGGAATTAACTAATCTCTTAGTCTAACCCCAAATAGAAAGGCATTATTAAGAACAAAGGAATTAAAAGAAAGACCACATAATCCACAACATCTATTCCTAGTGATTGCAGAAATTATGGTGTTTATCACATGTTCTAGGTTCATGCAAATTTTTTCAAATCATACATTAACCCAAAAGATCTTTCCCAAATTAATCAGGTTTAGAAAAGCATTAAGAATAGAGATAAACATGTAAATCATGAAATAGAAACATAAATTAAACTCATAAAAGAAGTTACATCATCAAAGTTCAAGATCCATTATCACCTTAACAATGAAAAATTAGTTACACATGGAAAAAGAAGAACATAAAAGGAAGAATATGACAAACTCCATTGTAGAAAGGTTGAAAGGTTGAGAAAATCTCTAATCTTCAAGCCTAATTGTGCTCACACCATATTAGGGTTTGTGCCTCTTGACAGCTATTGTGTTCTGTCCAAGTGTCTCCACCTGTGTTCAATTTGGTGTAACTTTTCTATTTAAAAAGAATTCAGCGTGTTCTGTTATGCGTTCAGCGCTGAAGCGCTCAGTTTCCAGTGCTCAGGCGCCGAGCCACTTAAATCACAGTGTGGTATTCGCAACCAGCACTCAAGCGCTGACTGTCCTATGCTCAGGCGCTAGTTCACTTAAAGGGAAAACTCCAACGCGCAACGCAGGCTCAAGCGATGGTGTTCCAGGGCTCAGGCTCTGGTGTTTGGATACAATTCTCTCTTTTCTTCCTTGTTCAAGCATCAATCTTCTCCATGTGTAATTACCTAATAAAACATAACAAAAACACGTAATAAGAACACAATTAAAATACTAAAAATATAACAAGACTTGAGAACAAAACTAAATCAAAAAGATTAAAAGATGATGAAAACCCAAGATTTTGAACTATAAAAAATATGAATTTTTACAAGTTCATCAATAATCGAAGCAAAGGTCCGTTTAGCAGGTGAATCTTCAAATTCATTTGCCTCATACTTGCCAAGTCTCGGTAAAAGTTCGTATTCTAAAAGGAGAAGAGCGAAAAGAATGCAAGTTTGTCATAATTATGCGCAATTGAATTATATCAAATGATGTCATTCTTTGGGGATGGTTTTCGCAAACCAAGAAGATAAAATATGCTTTATTAAGAATGGACTGAGTAAGGAGTCATTAGATGATATCTTATTGACTCTTGAGATGCATTCTTGTGGAGTTGTGCATCGTGAACTTCTTAATTTACGGAATCTCTTTAGGGATGAATAAAAGCATTATAGTCTTGGGAATCTGACTCAAAAAGACCTTATTTGCCACTTTATAAGAAAATTAGATGGGAAGCTTATCCTCGACTCATAGAAGGCATTTAAGTCGTTACTAGACAAAAAACCAGAGGAAGATGTGAGCCACAATCATAACAACATGTGTGCTATTATCTTGTTCATCTTTAAAAAAAAATGATTGAAACAGTACCATGCCTTTAATTGAGTGTGGAGCCCCTAACCTTAGGGTTAGACCCATCATTGACTTGGGTTAGACCTTCGCATGCCGGTCTTTAAATAAAGTTTGTGTACCATGCTCTGTAGAGAGTCATTCTCAGTAACCCAAAGTTTACCTTTTAGGCAAGCTGAGATGACGGGAAGATAGAAGCACCCCATGTTAGCATACTCACATGACTATGCAACTAAGTTGGATCTTGTTATTTCAGGCCATGGGCTCTCCAACGACCTCTCACTGGCTGTGGTAGTTGGTGGTGGCTGTCAGATTTACCCTATTTAATTAGTTGCATCATAGCTCAATCCAAAATATTTCACACGTGAAAGGGAGAAGAATTCCAAGATTGACTGAGCCGTCTTGGTATTACTGCATTGGTGATACGCAGTATAAAAATATGCCACCAATTCCCTGTACTGATGACACACAGGTTAAAGATATGCCATCTTTGTTGAATAAACGAGTGTAAGAGCCTAGCTTCTAGTTTTGGATTAGTTCCAACTCTCGTTTTCTTTCAAAAAATAAAAAAAGAAAAAAAAGAAAAAAAATAATTAAAAAAAGAAAAAAATAGTGTTTCTTAATTTCAAACTTTTCGGACAACAACCAGCCTACCCATATAGGTATTATCATTACATTTTTCATTCCTTTTCCTATTTAAACACTTCATTTTCTTCATTTTCATTCAACACATAATCATTCAAAGGGAAGGTGAGTGTAGAAATGGAGGGAGCTTCTGTTCATTGACTTACAAATATTTGTGTCTTTTGTGGATCAAGGTTAGAGTTTATAAGGGTAGCAAGTACTCTTGGAAAGGTTCTAGCTGCGAGAAAAATTCATGTAGTATACAGGAGAGGTAGCTTTGGGTTAATGGGAGTTGTATTCATCACTACACATCTAGGAGATAATTAAGTTTTAAGTATCATTCCTAAAGTTTTAACTGAAAGAAACATCATTGGCAAGGCAATTGGGGGACGAACTACGAGTATCAACTATGCATGAACGAATGGCTAAAATGCTTGACAACTCTGATGCATTGCCTTACCAGGTGGCAATGGCACTTTGGAAGAAGTTTTTCAAATTGTCTCTTGAGCCCAACTGAACATCCACCATAAACCTATAGGTTTGTCGAATGTTAATAATTTCTTTGATGGTTTGTTATTTTTTCTTAACCATGCTGTGGAATAGAACTTTATCACACCTTCATCCAGGAAGATCCTTGTTTCTGCTTCCACTGTCAATGAGTTAATTGATAAATTACAAGTTTTTCTTATAAACTTGATCCAGTAATAGCTCAGATAGATTAGTCATAGGGAAGCAGCAAGGAACGTGGATTTGATTTGACACTCCGTCTATAACTTACCTTTATATTTAGTTTTATTATCGTACTTTGTTTCTATTTAAATTTGTGTCATGTTTTTCTTTTCAGTAATTGCCACAACAGGTAATATATTCTATACTTTACTATCTATATTTTAACATTGAGGACAATGTTGTGATCTAGTTGGAGGGAAGGATAGTTGACCAAAAAATAACTAAAAAAAATAGGGAAGTATGTTTATTGATATGATTGTCAGTAGCTTACTAACATCAAAACCAATTAAGAATGGCAGAGTAAGGGGTAAATTATGCCCTTGTGGTAAATTTACTCTTGAGACGCATCTATATTAGTGGCAGAATAAGGAGTAATTAGGTAGATAACTATTTTGTATTGATTTGTGGAAGTAATGAAGTTTTATCATTTGATTTCCTTTGAAAGATTCAAGTGAATGTACTCTTACATCATTTGAAGCAATTGAAATTCATGGATCATAGCATGATTGAATAAATTATTTTCTTTCTTGAATTTCACTTGCTTGGTTATGGATGTTGAATTAGTGGATTAAGAATGATAAATGTATGCCTTGTGAGATTTTGAGCTTATTGATGAATGGATTAAACATTTGTATCACTCTCTCCTTTCTTGTGTGATTTTCACACATGGAATTGTTACTCTAGAACTTGCTTTGACTCTATTTGAGGCTAGATTTTCACATGCATAAATAAACATGATTAAGACATTTTTCTTGAAATAATTACTTTAACCAAATAGCCAACTTTACATATTTTCTTTTACTTAACCCCTTTGAGCTTATTTGACCATTCCTTATTTTTAGCTCATTACATGCCTTAAAAAAAACATGTTACCTTAGGGAATAAGAAAGCATTGGCATTGGATGAGTTCTTGAACAAGTATGAAGGTATGTGTGCAAACTGGTTGAAGAAAAAGGAAAGAGTAGCCATCTTCTTAAAAAAAAACAAATAAAAACAAATAAAAACAAAGTATAAAGAAAGGTCAACAAGGTAAAAAAAAAGAATCAAAAAGAATATATAAAAGGGAATTTGCATTAGGTAGAGTTGGGATGAACTTTCATACTTGTTATTTGAATTCAACCCTAATACTTTTTTATTATCTTTAGTATTTAACTTATCATTTTCATATTACCCCCTCCTTTACCTTGATCCCATTAGAACTTTGAATAAAGTCCTCTTGATTTATGTGTGCGTGTGTTTTGAGTAGTGGAGAAGTAGAAGATAAGCAAGCTTATAGTAGTGCAATTTTGTATGGGTTGAATTGAGTGAAATACCTACCTTTTAAATACTTGATGGATTGAGAGTGAATCTTGTGAGGATCTATCATTCTTGACTTTGCTTTTTAATTAAAGTTTCCTTGCGTGTTGATTTGAGATATGAAGAAATGTTACTTCATAAATGTTTTGATCCCTTGAATCTTTGGTTGCTTTTCTTGCTTATAAACTTTTCCATTTTTGAATATCATTGGAAATTGAGTCTTTTAGAGTTTTTAGTTTTTGAGTTTGTGCTGTTTTTCCTTGTTCCCAAGCTTCGATCTTATGTGTTTTGCCCGAGAATGCAAAAGCTAAATGTGAGAGAATTTGATAGTAATATATTTTATTCATTTAATAATCCTCTCACTGGGCTTCTTGAGGTTCAATTAGGATTAATTAAGTTAATTTTATCACATTTTATGATATTGGGCCTAATTGGATCATTGAAGGAATTACTGCGTGAATTGACCTTAATTTGTCTATTTTGCAACGTTCAGTAAATTGGCTATAATCTGAGTTATAAATATTTGATTGATGTGATTCTGGTCTTGTAGGAAAGTTAAGACAATTCTCTACAAGTTTCATCAAGACCTCAAGAGAGGAATAACATGTTTGGATAATTTAGATTGAAGTGAAAGCAAGAGTCAGAATTATAATCCTGACAGCTTGACCTCTACACACTCATCAACTCATTTCTTGAGTTATAGGAGTTCAATTAATACCAAACTAAGCTAAAATGAAAGCTAAGACCCAAATCTACAACTTTCATGAAGAACACAAGAGTATATTTGGACGTATGGTGGGTCATATATGGCCTAGAAGTAAGAATAGATGTGCTATTATTGGAACCCGAATACTGTGCAAAGATTAGGTCATATCTTGGGCTATAAGGGTCAGATTATGATAAAACTAGTGGCATTAGAAGCTGAGACAAAACCCTTCAACTTTCATGAAGATCACTTACACAATAGGTGACGTTATGATAGATTTATAATCATGTGAATATAGTTGAATTGGTTGAGCAAGGAGACAAACATGTCAATAATTTACCCACTCATCCACTCACTCATTAACAACTCTATTGTCATATTCCACTCATTCACCCACTCATCCACCCAATCATTAAACAACTCCCTTGTCATTTTGTACCTTTCATGCTCCATAAAAGGCACCATAGGTTGTTCATTAGAATCATCTTGGTTTAGAGATCAAGATCTTGTTGTTGTATTATTTGTTGTTGTTTTCTTTTATTCTGAATAGAAGTTATGTGCATCTTCTTCTTCTTCTCGCTTTCTTTCTACTTGTTCATGAGTAACTAATTCTCATTTTACTTGGGTGAAAGGGTGAAGCTTTTGGTAATGAAATAATGTTAGATTAATCTATTTCTTGTGCTTGACTGTTATATTATCAGTGGTCATTATATGTGTTATATTTTGTTTCCAATCAATTTAAAAATCCTCCTTGTAAAGTGGAGATCTTGATTTGTTTTAGACAAGAGTTTGGCATAAATAATGCTTGAACCTATTTACAAGTGTTGACATTAGAAACCCTCCTTATAAAATGGAGATATTGATTCGTTGTAGACAAGAGTTTGACACAATAAACGTTTGAGCTCATTTACAAGTGTTGGCGTTAGTAGATAATTAAAGAAACTATAATATAATTACATATATGATCTTAAATGAACTTTGAATGCTGTATTTTTGGTTTGGAACTTCTGTTAAGCGTGGATTCTAATTGAGCTATAAAAAGAATTAATCTTGTCCTTAATTTACTTACCAAGAGTAGATCTCCTAGCCCAAACAAATCCTTTTTAATTGTGAATAATTTTTATTACCTTTATTGTTGTGACAAATCCTTTCCTTACCTCAAAGAATTTTTCTTCATCAATTCCCTGTGGATCGACCTCAAACTCTTGAGAATTTATTACTTGAGACAACCTGAACTTAGGTTTACAACAATATCAATTCGCATCACCATGCACATCATGGTTAAAATTTCATTACAGACCAACAGAATGTAATTGGAATTTCATTATTACTAATAGTGTGTTTTCTTTACAACATTGTCTAATAATTATTTAGGGTTGATATAATGTGATATTGATTTGTAGGGACTGAGGGTTTGATAAAAACAGAGGGGGTCACTCATCTTAACTAATAAGAATCTTCACAACTCCAAGAATCCTAAGTTTCACGAATCTTCAATAGTGAGATGATGAAGAAGGAACAAGGGGACCACTGCAAGTAACAACTTAGATGACTAAGTAATGGGGGACAACACCTTGAAAATGGAGGGAATTGGAAGGAAACGAGGAAGACTTTTAGGGGAAAATGAGGGGAAGTTTTGGGTAGTTAGGGTAATGGGCGAAAACGACTATGTTTTAGGGGTGGGAAATTTTAGGTTAAACTCACACAATTTGGTTCTTGTGTTTTGGGGTTTCATAGGGACAAAACGATGCTGTTTTGCTCCCTCATCACTCTTACACTATTAATATGTCAACTCAACGCCACTAACGGAGACTAACATGTCACATGTGCACTTAATGTTACATATCAGCACGTTCGTTAGAACTCTGCAATATGAACTGATGATAGGATTAATATGTAAACATTTTACAAATTCAGAAGCTTAGCTGTGCATATGTGCATTTTTAAGGACCAAATGCACACAACTTGTATAATTTAAAGATCAATTTATATATTTACTCTTAATTTAATAATCATATTTATATAGATGGGAAAACAAATAAAATAAAGATGAAAACAGTACAACGAAAGAAAAATAAAGGGCCACGAGAGGTCCATGACTATAACTATTAAGGATGAAGGATCTAAATCGTGTTTCCTATTTTTGTTTCTAATTATGTTTCTAAACAAAAACTATGAATTAAAAAAATGTACTAAATTAAGATATGTGTATAATTTTTAAATCCGAGGTTGACATCACGTACGCCAGGTTAACTAATCATGCTTAGCTAAGGACAATATTAATTCCCATTATGATTAGGTAATGTTAATTATTTCACAGCATCGAGACTACTAAATACGGTCTATTACATATGTACTTTCAATAAGTATTCATAAAAAGTAAAAGACGAAATATTAAAAAAAGAGAAGAAGACAACCAACCAACAGAAATTGAGATGAGGAAGGAGATTTTTTTTTGCGTATTAATATATAATAAAGCTTAATCCAAACCAAAGTACGTGAAAAGTCAATCTTATTCCAATTTCTTTGGTACAATGGCCTGATGAAATGATTGTGCTGAGATGTGAAAGTGAAACATTTTTGCAACAAATGTCCATTTTTTTGTAACAAGTAAATATATGGTTGATTAATTTAATTTCTTTATGGATAAACTATTAGTTAAAAGAAAAAACAAAACCTACTCAGTACCAGAACTACATTGAGGGGTAGGATCATCACACCACAAAAATGAATATATTATGTATATATATTAGGTATATAAATATATTCAGCGAACTGATTGTCAATTCATATGTTTTTTATTAGCTAAAATCTTAATTACGTCTTTTATGTTTTAAAAAAAATATTTGATTTTTGATTTTTTTTATTTTTAATCTTATTTATGTCCTAAACGTTACTATTTTGTTTTAATGTTGTCTTTTTATCGGATGCCATCCAAATTGATAATAGCGAAGGCTAATGTAGATCTCATGTTGTCATTTTTTACCTGATGTGGATTCCATGTATCTATTTTTGAACCAAATCAAAACTTTTGTGAAATGTGAGAGATGTAAATAGGATTTTAAACTAACATAAACATGTCATCTTCTTATCCAAATTCATCTTATTCCCTAAATTTTAGGGTTGCAGAACCGCTACCACCCATCCCTACAATTTCACTCCTAATACAATCATCAAACAAAACCACCACCATTGACAACCAAATTCCTCTCCTTGCCATCACAAAAATGCCCAACCTAGTCACCATTCTTCCATCATAGTTTGATGCCCTCTGTTCTACACCATTCAAGCCAAAACAATGACTTTCAAAACCCCTCAAAGCTAAACCGAGTTACCCTATTTATTGTCCTCCACCGTCCCTACCTCTCCTCCAACCACCGTAACTCACTGTGCTACCTAAACCTTTGTTTGACACCAAACTCAACCAAAGCAATAATACAAAACCCTTGCAATTCCAATACGCCACAAACCACCGCACCTCCACCATGGCCAGACCCTTTGTTGTTCCTCAACCCAAACCTATAGTTGTAACAACCGCCTAGCCATGAAGACCCAAATGCTCAGCCATAGTCACTTTACCAAACCTCTAGCCTCCATAGTTAACCAGAACCCAAATCACTGAGACACCACCCACAAAACCCTTTGCTTCCACATAAATGTTGTGGCTACATTCTCATGATTACCCCCAAAGAGTTGTGTTTTTGGTTGGTTCTAAGTTTTGGCGTTGGTTCAATTTAGGATTTGTGAGAAAATAAGGTTCATCACCTTTTCTGTTTGAGTTTGGATTGACTTTAGTTTGTCAACACCATTGAAGCCATCAAATAGCTTGGAGAGTCTTAGAATAAAAAAATTTGGAACAAATGAAATTGATCTATGCAACTCTAACATTTGGTGAAGAAAGTTATAGGTTTATGTTAGACCAAAACCCTATTTATGTACCTCACATTTTACATGAGTTTCATTCTTTGTCCTAAAACTGACATATAGGATCCACATTATGTGGAGAACGGCTACATGAGATCTACATTAGCTTTCGCCATATGCAATTTGGATGGTGTTAGGCAAAAGGACGATATTGAAACGAAAAAATAACATTTAAGACATAAATAAGACAAAAAAAAATTGGGACCAAATCGAAAATTTTGTATAACGTAAGAAACGTAAATAAGATTTTAACTATTTTTTATTTTATATCTTTGATTGAAAACACGTCTATTATAATTTTTAACTCATGAACTTTTTATGGTTCAATTATTCAAAGAACTAATAATTTGAAAAGAGATTAAAGTTTGATATTGGTATCAATGTTTTAAATATCGATTCAATCTATGAACTAGAAAGGGTGGTGGTCCATGGTTTAACCAGTTCAACTGTTAAATCGATGGTCGAACTAGATGATATTATAAGTATTTTTTAAATAAATTATTATTAAATTAATATATTTTTATCATTAAATTAATATATTCTTATTAAAAAGTGATTATCATGTTACAACATATTAAATAATTATGAAAATTAATTTACAAAATTAAAAGTTTTAGATAATTAAATATTTAATTAATATAATTGTAACGTATTAGTCAATTATGGAGCACATTTTGAGCACTTGAGTTGAGACAAAGGCTAGTAGGCCAAATTACGGGTTTTACCACCATGGCAGCATGAGGTCAAATTAGAGAGAGAGGGGCAGAGGGAGAATGGGATGAGTAGAAGTGGCTGAATCCAGTATTATCTCTCCGACTAAAATAGAAAATGATATGTGGTCACTGTGCTCCATTTCACAAGCCGTTGTTTGATGAAATGGAGCCACAGAACCACGTCTTCCTAAGAGCAGTGACCAACGAGCTGGAAAACCACTCGATTTTGATTTACCAATTTTCAACGATTTTTTTTATTTTTGTTGGTTTTATTTGCTCAAAACGCTATGCCAATTCTAAATGTTTAAACAAATTGCTTTATGCTCTAATCCAATCAATTTTTTAAACACTGATTGGTATAATTTTAATACATTTTTAAAAAAAGGAAGATGGCCCTCTCTTTAATTAATTTGCGGAGTGTTTAAGGATAAAAATCATCCATCTCCTGTCTCTGTCTCTATTTCTGTTCCACTAATCAAATTTCGTCAAGTAAGATAGAATTTACACATCATTTATATTATTTTCTACTAGGATTTGATGTCGTCAGATTTTCACCAGTTTAACTTTACACAAGGGTTATATTCTTGTTCTTTTCCCTCTAATGTCTGCCATTGCTGAATCGCCATAACCTTCCTCTCCATGTTCCACTGTTGCAATGTTCTTTATAGTGACCACCTTCTAGTGCTCCATATAGGGCGTAGGTGGTGGCGGTGACTGTGGTGAGTAACTTTGTTGATGTTTTAGTATATATTTAAAAGAAGTTTTCATGTATCTTCATATAACCCGTGGGGCTTACCTGTTAAATTAACTTGACTTTATCTATTCATTTATTCATTTTTTTAATTCAATTTTACAGTTTGATTTGGTCAATAACAGAAAGTATGATCCATGACTTTCTGTTCATGTTTTCCTTGAATTTGGTCATTGTTTTGGTCATAACAGAAAGTGTGGTGCCCACCACTTTCTCCAAAAAATAAAGGTAACATTTTCCTTTATAAAAACAAACTCAACGTTCACTTTTATTTACTTTTTATAAAATCATGGGAAGCTCTCTTTGTGAGTTCATCTTATTTTTTTTAGAAAGAAAGATAGAGAGAATACACTGTAAATTTGAATAGTATTCTTGTGTGCAAAGAACACTGATACAGAGAGAATTTTGGACTATTTTATCTTGGAAGTGACGTTGTTGATACACTGCTTGCACTGAAAGAGGCAGAGTCACTAATCGTCCTAAAGAGAACGACCTAGTTTGTGACTCAACCCACTATTCTCAAGTTTGTTATTCAATATATTTTTCCTTTTTAGATTTTGAGGTAATATCTTCTACAATTTTAAGACGAATTGTTTGTTCTGCCATGGAGATTGAAAATAAGCCTGATGTTAATACTGATAACAACAACAACAAACCTTTCAAGTTCGAGAGTCTATTTTTTAAGAGATGGAAAAGTAATATGTTCTTTTATATTACTACGAAAAAGGTTGTTTATTCCCTCACTACAACTAAACCTGGACAAGTTGATCCATGTATTGCTGAAAATACAAAAGAAATTGAAAATTGGGAATATGATGACTTTATGTGCAATAATTATATTTTGAATGCTCTGGGTGATGAAGTGTATGATTATTATTCTTCGTATAAGGCTGCTAAGGATGTTTGGGATGCTTTGCAAAAGAAATATGATACTGAAGAGGCTAGGTCAAAGAAATATGTTGTTAGTCGTTATATGTAGTATCAAATGGTTGAAGAAAAATCTGTTGTGTTCCAATCCCATGAACTCCAAAAAATTACTCATGAAATTTTGTCTGAATGTATGCAGATTGATGAACAATTTCAAGTTGCTTTGATGATTGACAAACTGCCACCAAACTAGAATAATTTTAAGAATGATTTGCACCATAAATCAAAGTAGTTTTTAATGGAAAACCTGATCTTCAAACTCAGGGTTGAGGAGGAGGCTCTAAAACAAGATTCGAAAGATGATGTTTTGTTGTTTCAAACAACAACAATAAAACTCTAGCACACTTAAAGCCAAATCGGAAGAATATGAAGCCGAACCACAACCAAAACCAAAACCAAAAGTATAACTAGAATAAGAATAAGAACAACCAGAACCAAAATAAGAACAACAACGGACCCCCTTTAAGGTAGCAAACACTCAATAACAATTAATTTACGAGTTATGCTTACAACAGACTTGGTCACATGGCTCGAAATTACAGGAATGGTCGTCCTACAATTCAGGCTAATGTGTTTGAAGAGGAGCCACTTATAGCTATGATTACTAAAATCAATATGATTTCTGGTTTTGAGGGGTGGTGGGCAGATTCAGGCGCAGCTCGCTATGTGTGCCATGATCGTTCCTTGTTCAAGACTTATTCTGAAGTCAATGATGTGAAAGTGTTGTTGAGTGATTCCCACACCACTAAGGTAGTTGGAACTGGAATTGTGGAATTGAAGTTTACTTCTAGAAAGACTCTCTTTCTAAAGGATGTCTTGCAAACTCTAGAAATGAAGAAGAATCTTGTTTCTAATTTTCTACTTAACAAGGCTAGTTTGTTCAAAACATTGGTTTTAATCAGTATGTCATCACCAAAAATGGATCATTTGTTGGTAAGGGTTATGCTTGTGATGGTATGTTCAAGCTGAATGTTGAGATGAATAAAATTGCATCTTCTTCTTATATTGTTAGTACTTTTAATGTTTGGCATGCTAGACTTTGTCATGTTAATAAAAGGCTAATTAAAAATATGAGTAATTTAGGTATTATTCCTAAAGTACAACTAGAAGACTATGACAAATGTGAATCATGCAATCAAGCTAAAATAACTAAGACTTCACACAAATCTATAGAATGAGAATCTAAACCTCTTGATTTGATTCATTCTAATATTTGTGAATATGATGGTGTTTTAACCAGAAATAGGAAAATGTATTTTATTACACTTATAGATAATTTTTCAAATTATACCTATGTTTATTTGATGCACCATAAAAGTTGAAGCTCTTGATATATTTAGAGTGTTTATGAATGAAATAAAAAATCAGTTTATGAAAAGAATTAAGAAATTTCGTATTGATAGAGGCACAAAGTATAACTCTATTGAATTTAATAAGTTGTATGAAACACTCAAAATTATTCCTGAAGTAAATGCACCTTATTCACCTGAAATGAATGGAAAAGCTAAATGAAAAAATAGAACACTTTCTAAGCTTGTTGTAGCTACCTTGTTGAATTCTAGTGCATCTTCTCTTTGGTGGGGAGAAATTCTCATAACTGTATGCTATGTTTTGAATAGAGTGCCTAATTCAAAAATTAGTATTTCACCTATTGAATTATGGCTAAATTGAAAACCAAATGTTTCATATTGTAGAATATGGGGCTGTTTGGCTTATGTACAAATATCAGATCCTTAAATATCTAAACTAGCAAGTAGAGCATATAAATGTGTTTTTTATTGGATATGCATTATATAGCAAGGCATATAGGTTCTTTGATATTAAAAATAAAGTGATTATTGAATCACTTGATGCTGATTTCTTTGAGGACAAGTTTCTATTTAAATCTAAAACTAGTGGGGGTTCTCCAGAAAATGTTGTTGCTAATGAGCCAATGTTGTCTAAGCGTAAAGAACCGTCTAATACTAAAATTGAGTTAAGAAGAAGTGTAAGACTTAAAATATCAAAAGATTTTGGGCCTGATTTTTATGCTTTTACTTTAGAAGGAGATCGTACTTCTTTAGAAGAGGCATATAAATCTACTGATTCTGTGTTTTGACGAGAATTTGTGAATGATGAAATGGATTCTTTGTAATCTAATAAAACATTGAAACTTGTTGATTTGCCTTCTGGCTATAAGCTTATTGGTTGTAAATTGATACTAAAAAGAAAGTTGAAGGCTGATGGTTTTGTAGAAAAATACAAAGCAAGACTTGTAGCTAGAGGCTTTAAGTAGAGAGAAAATATAGATTTTTTCAATATTTATTCTCCTATCACTAGAATAACTTTGATCCATGTTCTATTTGCTATTGCTGCTATGCATAACTTGATTGTACATCAGATGGATGTTAAGTTATCATTTTTAAATGGTGACTTGGATAAGGAAAGTTACATGAACCAACCTGAAGGATTTATTATTCTTAGACAAGAACATAAGGTATGTAAATTAGAAAAATCCTTATATGGCCTTAAGCAAGAACCTAAGCAATGACATGATAAATTTGACTCTCTTGTTATTAGTCATGGTTTCAGAATAAATGAAAGTGATAAGTGTATCTACTACAAGCTTGTTGGTAATGTGTGTACTATGATATGCTTGTATGTGGATTAACTATTAATATTTAGTACAAATATTAATGTTGTTAATGAAGTGAGAATTATGCAATAATTTTGATATGAAAGATCTTGGAGAGGCTAATGTTATTCTTGGAATTAAAATAACAAGGACAAGTAATGACATTTCATTGGATCAATCTCATTACATTGAAAATATGTTATGTAAATATAACTATTTTGATTTCAAACTTGTTTGTTCTCCTTATGATCCTGGTGTTAAATTATTTAAGAACACTGGTGAAACATTAAGCAATCTGGGTGTGCTAGCATTATTGGGAGTCTTCGTTATGCCACTAATTGTACCCGACCCGATATTGCATATGTTATTGGAGTTCTTTGCAGATTTACTAATTGCCCTAATAAAGAACATTAGTTTGTTGTTGGAAGGCTTAAGCGTTACTTGAAAAGAACCATGAACCTAGGCTTACACTATCAGAGGTTTCCCGCGGTCCTCGAAGGATTCCATGATGCCGATTAGAATACATTTTCAGATGATTCAAAAGCAACAAGTGGATACATTTTTAGTATCGCTGGTCGAGTTGTTTCTTAGAAGTCAAAGAAACAAACTATTCTAACTCCATCCACTATGGAGTCAAAACTTCTTGCTCTAGCTACTGCTAGTGAGGAAGCTAGTTGGTTGAGGAAATTTCTAGCATATACTCCTTTATGGGAAAGACGTACGCCGACTATTTTAATCCACTATGACAACACTGTGGCTATCTTAGTTGTTCAGAACCATTATTACAATGACAAGAGTCGACATATACGTCGAAAAAATAGCACTATAAGAGAATATCTTTCTATAGGTGCTATGAAAGTGGATTATGTTCAATCTCGTGAGAATCTTGCCGATCCTTTGATGAAAGCATTAGCACATGAAAAAGTATAGAACACTTCCAAAGGAATAAGACAAAGCCTATAGATAAATGAGTCACTAATGATGGTAACCCAACCTATTGAGTGGAGATCCCACAAAAAGGTTCAAACGAAAAACAAATCATTTGTGATATACATGGAATCATGTAAGTTTACATAGGGTTTTATACTCTAAGTCCATTCCTATAGCATGATATTTTGTAGCAATGGAAAAGGATGAGTTTATTAGAACTCTTAATGAGGACTATAACAAAAATGAGGTGTTTTGCTACAGAAGCACTCTTGATAGCCTCACATATGTATATGTGAATGTGAGGTCGCATTCTATAAGAATTTGGCAAATTCTTTAGAGCGTATACTAGAACTGGGATAGAAGCACATGGTCGAAAAGTGTTGGCTTTAGAATTGCGTGTTAACAGGATTGTGTGTAATATTTCTTATTTGTATATCCTAGAATGATAGTTCAAGGTTAACTCACTATTTATTCTTATACATTGATAGGACTATTACTAGGTAAATGTTCAAGTTCAAAGAACACCTTTGCTGATCCACAAGTCTTGACTATCTTTCTCAAAGATTTTTTCATTCTTTTAAACATAAGTGGGGGATTGTTGATGTTTTAGTATATATTTAAAAGAAGTTTTCATGTATCTTCATATATCTCTTAGGGCCTACCTGTTAAATTAACTTGACTTTATCTATTCATTTATTCATTTTTTAATTCAATTTTATTGTTTGATTTGGTCAATAACAGAAAGTATGGTACATGACTTTCTGTTCACGTTTTGGTCATGCTTTCCTTGAATTTGGTCATTTTTTTTGTCATAACAGAAAGTGTGGTGTCCACTAGTTTCTCCAAAAAATAAAGGTAACACTTTCCTTTGTAAAAACAAACTCAACGTTCACTTTTATTTATTTTTTATAAAATCGTGGGAAGCTCTCTTTGTGAGCTTATCTTATTTTTTTAGAAAGAAAGATAGAGATAATATACTGTAAATTTAAACAATATTTTTGTGTATAAAAGTATACTAATACAGAAAGAATTTTGAGTTGTTTTATTTTAAGGACAATATTGCTAATACACTACTTACACAAAAAAAGACAGAACCACAAATCGTTTTAAAGTGAACGACTTAATTTATGGCTCAACTTACAATTCTCAAATTTATTGTTCAATATATTTTTTCTTTTTGAGATTTAGAGGTAACATCTTCTACGAACTCTCCCATATTGGGCCTATCACCAAACGGTGGTGGTGGTCGTACAGAGCAGCAATAACAATGACATGGTTGGCCACGGGAGGGAATAGTAACTAGGATAGTTGTTGTGATACGGCATGACGGTGATGGCGGGGTACACGAATCAATTGGCCATGATTTCTGGCTGCTGCGGCAACTGAACTAGTATGTTACTATCGTTACTTCTTGCCTCCGATGGTTGTTAACGCTGCTACTTTTTTTAATTTTCTAGGTTATTGATATGATCCAAGAAAAAAGAAATCGAAACTTTATAGCATAAAGGAGAAGAGAAGCGGGGTTGAATAACAGGGGTGAGGATATTAGGGGAATTAAATCCTTGGATTTTGAGGGGTGTAAGGTGAAGTGAGTTTTGTCCCACATTGGGAATTGAGAATTTGTTGGACCACTTACTGGTGCCAAATCCACAAAGTTCAAATGGACAAAAGTGATGCAGTGATCAATCACAACCGTGACTGGAATGTGTGCTGACAGGAGGAAATGAATGAAAACAATATAATCTTTGTGTTCAATGAAAAGGGGGAAAACCTGATTAACAGCATGAAACGACGTCAAATCTTAGTAATGTGTTTGAATGTTTTTTCATTAATGAAATGGAACGAAATAGGAAGGAATGGACTAAAAAGAAAAAAGAAAGAATGAAACATAATTATCATTTTTTTTTTTGAAAGTTTCATTAACGGAACAGATTAAAATTTCATTACTCATGTGTTCTTCCTATTTCACTTCAATTTTAAGAGGAACAAAAGTTATACATTTGACGGAAAAAAAAAGAGAAATAATTTTTCATGTGTTTCATTTTATTTTCATGTATTTTAAAATTCTCAAATAAGAGAAGTTATTTATCTTTTTTTATTCTTTTTCTCTTATTTTTATTACATATTATTTAAATATAGTGTAATAAAAGATAACATAAATGATGTGTGAAGTTTATCTTATTTGGTGAAATTTGATTAGTGGGACAGACATGGAGACGTACAAGAGACAGAACATTTTCGTCCAGTGTTTAAATGTTCAAAAAATTATAACTGCAAGTGGTAATGCATTTGTTTTATTATTTTGTCTTTTTTTAAAATTTGTTTTTAAATAAATTATATTAATATTTTGAAAATAAATGTGATCAAATTGGAGAGAACCTCTTTATAATAGTGTGTATACACACATACCCCGAACTAATTTTTCTAGTTCTTGTCTAATTCTGTCTCTCTCAATCACCGAGTTAATATGATATGCATTTATTCGAACCCATGCCCCTCATCTGATCAATGGCAACATGGAGGCATATTATTGGCTTTGAGAAAGTCAGGTTACCATACGTGAAACGGGGGGAAGATAAAATGTCTTTGAGAATTGTATTTTGATTTAGAAAAGATGATATAACCAAACGTGGGGTAAATCCAATTGGGGCTTGAATTGAACTACATTTGTCGGAGTTTTGATCGGGAAGGGAATGGTACCTGATATGTGGACTCTCTTAATTGTGATTATTGATCACAAACTTCTAAACCCAAATACGACAAATCCTTTATGGTAACAATTTGATGTGCCTTCATTTGTCCATAGTCCTGTAAAATTAATGCCAAACATTTCAATTTTTCTTCCACTAAAGCACTAAACCAAGATGGTCAACTGTGAGAAGAATTGGTGCCATCGCCATCTTTAAGATTATCACCGCAAAAGTTTTGATATGCTACGCCAAGCCAAGCCAAAATGGCACATGGTTTTATTTGTATGCTTGCATTTGATCGAAAGTGAATTTGGATTTTACTGGATTAGAAATTACGTTTATTTATTTTTAATAGAAAATTATGTATTTTAGTTGAATAATATATAATTTGAGTTATTTTTCTCATGCAATTTTAAGCTGTTGGATATATATTTTGAGTTCTTTGATTATGTATTATTTTAGTTTAAATCTATTAAATATATGGGATTTTAACTCCAAAAAATATATATGTTCTGATCGGATTAAGGGTCAACTGAATAGGAGCAACTCGGCCTAGCATAATAAAATTCAGATATTATTACACACTATCTTGATAAGTATACCTGCTTATTTATAAGACATAAATCTCTCAAAGAATCCTTGATGTATATGAATATTAATTACATCTTATATAAATAGGAGAATTAATTAAAAGAGATCACAATCTCTAACGGATTCTAATCCTAAATAACTACATTCAATACAAATTGTATTACAATTCTAAATGCCTTAAGACGCTCTTATAAATGTCCTTCAAAGTTTCAAAGGTATGCATCGAATATGATACAATCGAACTTGAGTGTTGGAGTGACATTTGTAGGTACTTACCTCCTCGCACCACCGCTGCTGCTGCCGTGCCACGAAGGATTTCACCTTCTACCACCTACTTAGATAACACTCTGAATCCAGTTTAAAACAATGACGCCGTCTGTGGGAAAAGATAAACTTCTATTCCCACCACCACCACCACCATCATCATCATGGTTAACACAAGGAGAAGACAAACCTCAAACAATCAGAATCGCGCCTTTGCTGTGCACAGCCCACCATTTCCAAACTGCCATTCGACATCCGTCCCCGCTCATGAGCCAAGTCCAGAGCTAGTTGTAGCCTAATCAGAACTCAGACAGGACGGGCTGGAGACTTCTTTCACTGGAGAGAATCTCCCCCCTCTTCCCCACGAGTTTTGGTGAGGCAACGTCTTGGTCCTCAAAGAGCACCTTCTGAGGATGTCGGACAGCGGGTAAGAGTGAATTAGATTTTGAGACCCAATCATATTCGAGGTAAGAACGAATTAGAACCCAACTAAAGGGCTTAGGTCACTTTACTTCATAGAAGTCGCCTTTCCACCATTAATAGTGGATCAAACACTACTAGAAAATTGACTTTTAGAGACTGAAAAATTAGTCTCTAAATCAAGAAAATCGGTCTCTAAAATAATTAGAGACCGATTTAAATCGGTCTCTAAAAGTCTCGTCGCTAAATATTAGAGACCGATTTAGAGACCAATTTCTAAGAGACCGATTTTTCAGTCTCTAAATCGGTCTCTAATTTTCGGTCAAATTTTGGTCAAATATATTTCAAAAAAGTTCATTAGAGACTGATTTAGAGACCGATTTTTTAGAGATCGAAAAATCGGTCTCTAAATAAGTCTCTAAATAGGTCTCTAAATCAGCCTCTAAAGCATGAATATATTATATATTTTATAAAATCGATCGCTACATCGGTCTCTAAGTTAGAGACCAATTTATCTGTCTCTAAAATCAGTCTCTAAAATCTCTCTAAATATATTACGTATTTTATAAAATCGGTCTCTAAATCGGTCTTTAACTAGAGATCGATTTATCAGTCTCTAAATCGGTCTCTAAAATTCTGAATATATTATATATTTTATAAAATCGGTCACTAAATCGGTCTCTAATTATCGGTCTCTAAAATGATAAATGTCTTTTTAAAACATTATTAAAATCCAAATTTTTAAAACACCTAATAAACAACAATCAACAATTTATAATTACTTTTAAATTTATTAAAATCCAAATTTTTAAAATACCTAATAAATAACAATCAAGCAATCTCATATATAACCAAACACATAAATAAAAATAACGTAAACTAAACTAATTCAGTCTTTAGAATATATCATTTAAACATTAAGACATGCTAAATAAACTAAAATAAGCATTATCTACAATATCTCATTACTACAACATTTCAAATATAAGAAAGTTGAACACAACACAAACTAAACTCTAATCATAAAAGCTCCTACTCCTACTCGTCCCCGTCCTCCTCTTCTGCTCCACCAGTCATGGGAAATGTTTGAGAAGCCTAAAAGTTAATCGACCGCATTAGCTCTCGTACCATCCGGTTTGTCTCCTCAATCTGTCTCCTATTATCTGCCACTTGAGCCTGAAGCTTATTTCTCTCACTTCTTAATTCTTCAAGTTCATCTCTTCGCACCCAGTCAGATGATGAAGAACTTGAGCCACGGTATTGTGGTTTTCCAGCCACTACAGTTGACTCAATTCCAAGATCATATATTTTACCTTTTTTCACTCCAGCCACATTGCGCCACACATCCAACTCATCTAGGGGAGGAGTTCCCTGCTCTGATGCTCTTTGGGTCATTTCTTGCATTTCATTTGCAAATTTGATCTGTCAATACCAATATGACACTAATTAATGCAAAAAGTTAAAGCAGCACATAAATCTAACATAATATAAGTCATGACATAAAGTATAAGAATAAACGTGATTTCAATCACAAATACCTCAATCCATTGTGACTTCAAAATTTTATTACAAAAAGTCAAAATTGATCAATGATGTTAGTAATTATTTGGGAGCTGGATCCAAACTCTGCATATTATGGCAAATAAAAGTAAATAAATATATATAAAAGTTGTTTCTTGACTTATAAGTTAGAACAGTAAAGATATATGATTTTTTAAAGCCTATGTGATGATACTTTTTGGATTCTTTTGGGAAATCACCATGAATTGTGGAAGTGCACTAGTGGAACTCAATCATTACTTAATTTACTTTGAGCTTGCTCATGTGAAACAAAATTCATTTTCAAACTACTAGAAACACTTATGAAATAGTGATGGAAACCCGATTCACCTATTCATTTGTTTTCATTAGGGTATAAGCTCTATGATTAGTTATAATCATTAGGTATGCCCAACTAGAAATTAAGCAGTTATGACACGAATTATGATTATGATTGTCCAATAAATAACATGTGAAACTTGGAGGGTTCAATATATTTTCTATCTAAATTGCATAAACTGTAAGCCTATATATGCCATTAGATAAACCAAAGGATGGTCCGTGATTAGGTGAGTTATGTAGGGAAAAGCTAATTCAGACAATAAATTTTCAACAAGCAAAGGTTTCATCAAGGACCTTTTTGTTTGGCCATGAAACTGTTACCTTTAGTTGTCATATTTTTGCAATTAGAGACAAAATGTTAGTTAAATAGAAGCTGCATTTCTCGTAAATAAACCAGTGCTAATCTGAAACAAGCACCAAAAGTCACAAGGTTGCATATTTAGGAGGAATCACAAAAAGAAAACAAGATGGGTACACAGGAAGTGTATGTATAAACTCTAAATTAATTGTACTCATTCCAAACCAACAGATTCAAATAATAAAGTGGCCAAATGGTGGGTACACAGGAAGTGTGCCAAAACAAATGGGAAAGGGACTTTTGACATACAATAAACAAATATCATAACAAGTCGAAAAATAGGCCAGCATAAGAATAAACATGGTTTCAATCACATGTTCAAAGTAAGTTCCTATGGTTTATTATAAAAAAGACAATCAGGAGGAATCTAAGCATGATATTGCAAGCACAAACATAAAAAAAATTATGACTTATATTTAGAGTTCCCTTTAAACATCAAGATAGCAATATGAATACAATTAATGAACATCATTATTTCAAACCCAAGAGTTCGAATTAGATAAAACAATTGCTTACAGCTATATGCTCTGATCTCATATCCACCCATATGTGATCCTTACGTCGATGTGTGTGGTGAAACAATGTTGGTGCTGATGGAACAACACCATTCAACTTAGTCTGCAATAGTTGTAACAAAATCATATTGGTAAATTTAACCATATTAGACAACTTTGACAATAATGCAAGATAATAGTGAACTTAACCAGATTAGCTCTATGTTGAGATGAGGTAATAGAGCCACTGGTGTGATATGAAGGTCCATATCCTCCACAATCAGATGTCCGATTGGCTTTTGCAATTGCACTTTTCTTCTTGAAAGCCTCACTTTCCCAATGTGTATACAATGCGTCCCATATCTCATCCCCAAGCCAACTTGGTTTCTCTATTTTCTTACGAGCCTTTTCCAAAACATTCTTCAACAATGTTGAACCTCGTTTCTCAAAGTTTCTTCGAGCCCAATAACTATCTGGTGGAATGACAATATACTTCCTCTACAATAAATATGAGTAAGCAGATTGTTTATGACAAAAAAAAGTCTATCAAATTTTAAATTGTAGTAATAAAAATTTAAAAATTACCATAAACTCTCCAAACCACATATCTCTTATGGTACTAATTATCCTTTTCCATGATGTCCATGGCTCTAAATAATGACTCCTGAAGATATCACTGATGCCATTTGCCGCCAGGTGCGAAGGCAAAAATCTACAAACAATACAGGTGTTGGGTTATAATATATCCAACATAATAATGTAATTTAAAAGAATATTACTTATACATACTCATCTCCTTCCAGATATAAAATTAGTTTGCTACTAGACAATTGTGCATCTGATGCATCCTGAGTATGACTTGATCCAAGTGCAGATCCTACATCTGTTGGAGGTATAGATGATCTAACATTATGACGAGACTCCTCTGTTGGAAGCACCACACGATGAGATGGTTGAGTAAGAGGTGGTGAAAGTGTACTTGGGATCGAATAAGTAAATGCAGGTAATGTGGGTGATGGAGTAGTAGCAGGAGATGGAGAACTAGCAGAGGTTAGAGGTGGGTGAGTAGTAGAATGTTGAACCGGTCGCACTAGCTGTTGCTTTTTTGGGCGACTCTTAGAAACTTTTCCTTTACCTCCATTTCTCTCAGACATTTGCGATAAACACAAATGGAATATAAATTAAAAATGCTTATCAAATAACTAATAATTAATTTGTGCAAAATACAAAACACAAATAATTTACCTTTTGTTAACAAATGAAAAAAATAGACACTAATCATATTCATGATCATCATCATCACCATCATCGTCATCCCCATCGTCATCAAGCAATTCATATTGTTGAAGATCTTCATCTTCATTGTCATTTTCAGAATCATTGTCAAAATCAAATTCATCTTCCTCACTATCCTCTCCTTCATTACTTTCTACCTCATCTTCCTACTCATCCTCGCTGACATCAACTTCTACCTCATGATTATCACCTTCTTCATCTCTTAAGTTATCAAGAGGGTCATCATTTGTTATAAAATCCACATAGGTTGCAGCATCTTGATATGCAACCTCTAATGCATATCAAGCATCAACAGTACCTCTTGGTTTGGTTTTAATGACAACCCATCAATTAGCCTTGTCTTTTATTTTTTCAGGATAAGGTGCATAATACACTTGAATTGCATTTTGAGCAAATATGAATGGGTTATATTTTGGATACCGTCGAGTATGTCGAACCTCCACGATTCCATATTGTTTATGAACCTTCAAACCACGATTAAGTACAGCATCAAACCATTCACAATTAAATAACACTAACTGTTTCATTGGTTCTTCTGGGTATTCTACTTCCACAATTTCTTTAATGATGCCATAATAATAATTCTCTTCTTCTACTTTGTCATCACCCTTAACACAAACTCCACAATTGATGGTTTTTTTACCGATACTCCAATCTTCTGTATGAAACTTATAACCATTGACAAAGTAGATAGGCCATGTATGAACCTTTCTCTTAGGACCCCATGCTAAGTGGTGCAAAAATTGATTTTGTACCAAGTTATTTTTATTGTGAACCTACCAATGAAAATAGTAAAATCAATATAATTTATAACATAACTGTCAAGTATTTATATCATTAAAAAAAGTGTTAAGACACTTACGTAACTTCGGAACCAGGTTAGAAATTTAGATGCAATCATACCATTAACATCAATGCAACTAATGTTTAGATTAGCTGCTTTCAAGTATTCCTCAAAAAATCTAATAACATGCACAAGGTTACTAAATATGAACCAATTACATATACATACTAAAATAAACAATTCAAGAATGATTTAGTTCACGTACCCAATATATGGTTGAACCTCTTCACAATTAAGTAGGATATGTAAATGTGCAGCAACTACTTCCTTATCCATTAAATACCTACTGTTACAAGTTCCAGCTGAGCGGCCAGGATGATTGAAAATTGATAAAGTAGGTTGGATTGTCTCATCTAAACCTCCATCATCATTTCGACCAACTCTATTTCTCATTGATTGTGCACGAGATTCAAAATAGTAAGAACAAAAATGAGCAGTCTTTTGGCATAAATATATCTCACATATGGACCCTTCCACACGTTATTTGTTTTTAACCATTCATTTCAACCTATTCAAGTACCTAAAAGAAACATGATATCATTAATTACTAAACTTTGAAATAAAAAGATTACCACATTTAAAATGTAATAAATCACGTGATTACCTCTCAAATGGATACACCCATCGATATTGAACAGGGCCTCCTACTCTTGCCTCATACGGCAAATGAATAGGTAAATGCTCCATTGAGTTAAAGAATTCGGGTGGAAAGATTCATTCTAACTTACATGTTGTAATGACGATGTTTTGCTCCATTAGCAACAAATCAGACACACGTAACACTGTTGAGCACAAATCTCTAAAGAATTTACTTAATTCAGCTAAAGGCTTTCACACTGGATCTAGTAATGCACCAAAAGCAATTAGTAGCAACCGCTCCATAAACACATGACAATCATGACTTTTCATCCCAAGTAGCTTCCCCTCTCTCGTGTTTACACATCTATGCAAATTAGAGGCATATCCATCAGGCATTTTTAATTCACAAACCCATTTACATACAACCCTTTTTTGCTCCATGGACAAGGCAAAGTTTGCTTTAGGCTTCAAAATTTTTCCATTAGGCAATTCTTACAACTGTAGTTCTCTCCGCTTACAATACTCTTTAAGATCCATCCTAGCTTTAACATTGTCTTTGGGTTTGTCTTTAATATCCATCATTGTATTAAAGACATTATCAAACACATTTTTCTCAATATACATCACATCAAGATTGTGTTCGATCATATTAGTTTTCCAATATGGTAACTCCTAGAAAATACTTTATTTTATCCAATTATGAGTAACCCCGAACACAGCACATGTACATGGACCCACCTTAGTCACTTTTGGAACATCACAAACATCTTCCCATACCTCGGCCCCAGACAACCTAGGTGGAGGTACAGATTTCTCTTGTCTATTCTTATAAAATGCATCCTTATTTCTGCAGTATGTATGATTCATAGGCAGAAATTGACGATGACAATCAAACCAAGAACATTTGCCACCATGTTTCAAAGTGAAAGCCTTTGTTCGATTCATACAATACGGACATGCCAATCTCCCTGCTGTACTCCAACCCGACAACATGTCGTATGCGGGAAAGTCATTTATTGTCCACATTAACGCAGCTTTCATTATGAAATTTTCTTTTTTTAAAATATCATAAGTTAGGACACCTTGTTCCCACAACAATTTCAACTCATCTATCAAAGGTTACAAATACACATCTATTTTACTTTTCGAATTGTGTGGCCCAAGAATAATCAAAGTCAAGAACATATATGGAGTTGTCATGCATAGTTCTAGAGGAAGATTGTACGGAGTGACAATTACAGGCCAACAGGAATAAGGAATAGCTGACTGACTATATGGAGTAAAACCATCAGCACTTAAGCCTAATCTAACATTTCTTGATTCAGCTTTAAATTCAGGATATGTTTCATCAAAATGTTTCCAGTCTTCTCCATCTGATGGATGACATAACACTCTCGATTCTCGTCTATTTTCATAATGCCATTTCATGTGCAGAGCAGAACTCATTGAAGCATATAATCTCTTCAGCCTAAGAATGAGAGGTAAATAAATCAACCTCTTTACAGGGATCTCCTTGGTTTTTCCCTTACCAATCCTTTTTATTTTATATCGAGCCGCACCACAAAATGTGCATTTTGTAACTCCCTCTTCATTGAACAACATACAACCATTCATGCAACAATTAATTCTCCTTGCAGTAAAACCTAGTTTGGAAACTATTTTTTTTGCCTTGTAAAAATTTTCTGGGATGAGATTTTCAGGAGGATGTGTCCTTTTCATAAGTGCTACTGTTTCATTAAAAGATCATTGGAAAATGTTTCCCTCCGATTTGATATTCAATAATTCAACAGCAACAGATAATTCAGTTTCATCTTTACATCCCGGCCACAAAGGCTTTTGGGCCGCATGAAGCATATCATAAAATTTTTTAGCATCTTTATTTGGAGGTTCCTCTAAGGGTTGATTGTTATGGAACCCAAACTCTAGACCAACCGCATCATAAACCATGGCCTCAAATCTATTTAAATGGTCATTATTACCCATTTGTGTAGTGGTAGAGGTGCTTGGATGACTATTGAAAACTCCCGTCAAAGTCAGATCAATTTCTCCATTACTTGTCCAATACCAATAATCATGTTTAAACCCCTTTTGATAAAGATGAACTTTAACGTCCTCAGGAGTCAAGTACTTCAGGTTTTTGTACTTAGAACAAGGGCATCTAATATTTTCATTTGATAGATGTGCTTGTTGGCATGCAAAGGAAACAAATTGTTCAACCCCCTCTACAAACATATCAGCAAGTCCCTTCCTACCCGGCAAAAGTCTATTATACATCCAACAACGATATTGACGAATGTCCATATTCTGTAACATAATCAAAATGAAATATTAAAACTACAAGTGAAATTTAGTCTAACCACATGCAACAAATTTCTAAAATTAATCTAAAAATTAGACATTAGTTCATTACTTTTAAACAAAAATTATATAAATTTAAGATACAACAACATCGTCAAAATCATTGTCATTTCAGAACATATAGACCCTAGAACAAGTTTAACATACAAAATAATACCAAGAACAAGCCTAAATTAGAAGAAGAACAAAATCAAAGTTTGGGATTTACCTCTTATCTCAAAAGTTTGAAACTTCAACATCAAGCACCTATACATACGAAAACAAAATTTAAAAAATCAATAAAGAGACTCATTCAAGAATGGACTAAGAAATAATTGCAGGGGGGAGAGAGAGAGAATGTTAAAAGGGTTCCTAGTTCCATTTGAATGCTCAAATTATAGTACTGCGTACCATGTTTTCCAGGCTTTAGATATGACTTAGGTTATTTTCTTCAACCAAAACATATAACATGACATAGAAGTATAAAACAAAATGTGATCTGGCTGGGCATTTTAAAGATAGGCTAACCAAGCAAGACTTTAATTTTCTTTTTGTTGGAAAAGCAATACTTTAATTTGAAGAGTGGCAAGGTAAATTAGCTGTGGATGGACTACCTATAGAAATCAATTAGATAAAGTATTGTATGATCTTAGATTCTAATCAGATGGTTTCACATGTCCAACTCAAAGCGAACATTGTCTCAACATGTCATCACTTAATTCATGCTTAAAAGAATGTAATTGAAAGAGTTACGTTAAATTTGAGAGCTGAATAAAGTGTTATAAATGACAAAAAAATACTAAAAAAGTAAGAAAAATAAAAGTAATGTTACTATAACTTCTTCTACACTCTTAAAATATCACTCCATTTTTAATAAAAATTATAATATGTGATCATTTATAACTACAAAGATTATTGAATTAAAATTTAAATAATTTTAAATAACATTTAAACGGTTATAAATTTAGTTAAAATGATATTCTATGAATATTTTACAATTTTCCCTCCCTTACAAGTTGTGCCGTGGGTTACATGGCACTGCATTCATGAATCTTATGTACTTTATGGTAGCAATATTTTTATTTTGTCTAACTGACATGATTATTTTATTAGATTTCTAATTTTAATCTTGCAACCAAAACATCTAATTAGATGAATTTGAATTTTTCATGAAAAAAAATAAAAATGAGAGATAATTACAAAAGTATTTATTAATAAAATTTAATTATGATTTGAATTTTTTTTATAATTTTTATGTTTATCTTTTTTCTCTATTTAATTACGAGAAAAAATAATGTGAAAGATTTAAAATCTAAACCCAAATTGAATTCGAAGATAGACTCAAAGGAGAGAGATAGTCCAAATCAGCAGGAAAGGACATTGGCAAGTTCCACCAGAATTCTCTTGCTTTGCTGCAAGTTGGCAGATAGAGGGGCTGCAACCTGATTGAATCTAGCTTTGTATATTTAAAATATATATATTGTATAAGAAGATAGTATATTATCTATCGCAATATGACCATTTATAATTTTATAGCATAAATCAGATCCAAAAAGAAATAATTTGATAGCATAAATAAATGCTCTAGTTTAAACCATCTTGAGATAAAGAATCTAATAGGACTTAAGAAGGACATCATCAAGAAAGAAATAGTAATCAAACGACTACTTATTGAAGCTATAGGAAACGGAATGATACGCTTTACCCAAGCATGAATGTATTACTGAAAAGGTTCTCCTAGTGATACCTACAAGGTAGAACAGAGCAAGAGTGAAGCAAAATTTAATCTGAGTGTATGGAACCAAGCTTATTATGGATATTGCTGAACAAATTTACAATAAGCAGCAGCAATAGGTGATAATCTGCTAGATTATCTGTTTTCCATAGCTTTTTGAGTGGATTTCACCGCTTAAGCCCAACTTTTGACGTTGTTTTGATCTTATATTTTATTTTATCTTTTCAGTTAATCCATTCTAGCTCATTAAATTGAATCATTCTGATTAGAATTATTGGTGTTTTATCTCATTTGCTAATGTTTTGATTGTAGGCACCAAAGGAAACAAGATGAAGCTCAACGGAGTGAAAGACATTCACTGAAGTCCAGGCGCCAGGCGCCCAAATGCTAAGCGCCAGGTGCTCAATATACAGCAAACAACATCTTCTATAGTCCAGGCGCCAGGCGCCCAAAGTCTGAGTGCCAGGCGCTCACCCTCCCGAGACTCAATTTTAAGTGAAGTCCAGGCACCCAAAGTCTGAGCGCCAAGCGCTCACCCTCCCGAGACTCAATTTTAAGTGAAATCCTGAGCGCCAGGCGCTGGATTCCTGAACACCAAGCACCCTGCTCATTCTTGAAGTCCTGTTGCACATGCTCATCTCTCTTGCTCTGTCCTCTCTTCATATATATTCATTCACAAACACAGAACAACAATAACAAAGATTGATTAACACAAGGCATTTTATTAGAAGAGAACCTGAAGAAGGAAGGATGTCTAGGAAGACATGCTAGCGCAACAGAATCGGAGAATGAGGAATGGGGCTCAACAATGTTTTCAGCTCTTCCATGGGGCCGTTCGGTGCTAGAGCAGATCTGGCTGAAGTAGATCCAGCTAGAGCAGATCCGGCAGGTGCAGACCGTGGAGCAGATCCGGCAGGTGCATACTAGAGAATGAGGGAATGAGGGGGGAATGGGGTGCTGGAGAGAATCAGATAGGGAGAAATATATTTGGCAAATATTTGGGAAAGGTTACTGATTATGGGGAGAAGTATTTTTAGAGACCGAATTTTCGGTCTCTAATTTTTTTTTTAATTTTTTTTTTAGAGACCGATTTTCGGTCTCTATTGATTTTTTTGTGTAAATTTTTTTTATTTAGAGACCGAAATATCGGTCTCTAATAGTAAAATATATTTTTATTTTTTTTAATTTTTTAATAACATAAAATCGGTCTCTAATTCGGTCTCTAAAATATTTAGAGACTGATTTAGAGACTGATTTTTTTTCGGTAGCAAATTTGATTTTTTTTAAATCGGTCTCTATTTCGGTCTCTATAGAGACCGAAATAAATCGGTCTCTAAATCGGTTCTAAAACTCAAATTTTTAGTAATGAAAGCTCTTGGGTTGCCGTTGATGTGCTTCACCGTTGCCTTGCTGCATTATTTGGGCTAATGGGTCCCTATGGAGCAGCGACCATGATTGTCTCACACCTTGAGGAAGAAAATGAAACGTGCAAGGGCCATGGGTGTCACTTAAACGCACCATGAGGAAGAAAATGACTCCCCCAATTGCGCCCTCCTTTTTGTGTGGATTTTAGGGAGAACAAGGTAGATTTAAGCCTGCTAGGTTGGAGAGATCTAGCAAGGAAGGGTTGTACGAAGGGCTATGAACAAGTGATGCGTTTTCTTGAAGCACATTGTCAGTGTTATCGGTTCCTCAAACAATCAAATTGTAAGAGGAAGAGCAAAAGATAGAATTTAGGGTAAAATCTTTGTTTCAAAGAGCAATTTGACATAATTGTGGCCAGGGTAGTTGCAGAAATGAGAATAGTTGGAAATATATGGCATTTCAGGCCCTATGTTGCACCTTGGAACCATATGCATTGTTACAGTGGTTGTGAACTTCAACAGCCAAAGTCTCATACATATATTGCATTGGAAAACCAAATTGAGGCTTCCAAGACTATAAACATTAGCCAGGCCAAGTTCTGTTGGCACATTCTCATCTAATCCAATACCTCGGCCGCAACCTTGAGTCCATGAGTACTTTGATCCAACTTCATTTAAGCAGTACCTCGATCACAACTTCGAGTCCACGAGTACTTTGGTCCAACATCATTTAAACCAGTACCTTGATCACGACTTTGAGTCCACGAGTACTTTGGCCTGACATCATCTAAGCAAGTACCTCAATTGTAACTTTGAGTTCACGAGTACTTCGACCCGACATCATTTAAGCCAATACATTGGCTGCGACTTTGCATCCACGAGTACTTTGGCCTGACATCATCTAAGCCAGTACCTCGGTCGCAACTCTGAGTCCATGAGTACTTTGGCCTAACATTATCAAAGCCAATACCTTGACCGCGACCTCGAGTTCACGTGTACTTTGGCCTGACATCATCTAAGCCTGTACCTTGGTCATGACTTTGAGTCCACGAGTACTTTGGCCCGACATCTTTTGAGCCAATACCTCGGCCGTGACTTCGAGTCTACAAGTATTTTGGCCTGACATAACCCACAAGGTCACCAAACCTTAGCGAGGTCCAAGAAATACAAGGTCTAAAGAGGAATAACTATTCTGATATCTATACATGATAGCCAGATAGGGTAATCCACTTGATTATTATCCGAGGTCAAGGAGTGCATTCAAGAGTTTTCAGTCGTACCCTTTATGAGCCTGACCTTAACCCATAAACCGACTAAGTTTATAGAGGTTAAGTGTATTCTTACATGATAGCCAGACAGGAAATCCACTTGACTATTCACCGAGGTCAAGAAGTGCATTTAAGGGTTTTCACCCTTACCCCTTATGGACTAACCTTAACCCATAAACCGACCAAGTTTATAGAGGTTAAACGTAATCGACCGTAGCCTGGGACTGTAGACTCCACACCAAGAGGCTTTCGTGTCACTCATTCCACAATTTCAAATCAAACTCACCAACCAAAAAGGTCAAACACAATTACAACACTATGCTTAACCCTTAAACCGAACAAAAGGTTTAACGTGGTTATGCACTTTAGACTATCGTCCGAGATAGTGAACATCACTGTGAGAGGCTTCAATGTTACTTACACCTAAAGTTCAACTATCAACATTCCTAAACGAACCCAACCACCGAGATCGAGCATTGGACTCATTTTAGTCAGACAAAATGAGCATTCGTCAAACTAAGAAATGAATATCGAGATCAAGCATTAGACCCATCTCGGTAAACTGCATGAGCAAATTGCTAAGTACAAAACAAATACTGAGATCTGGCGATGGGCCCATCTCAAAATTACAAAAACAAAACTATGCAATATTAAGAGCCTCCGAGATCAAGCTTTGGAATCATCTCGGTGATTGAAAGGAGTAGAAATACGAAAAATACTAATTATTCCTCCGGGGTCACCACCACTACCTTGGCCTCCACGATCCCAACCTCCCCTTCTTGTCTGCTCTCCGGCATTGCACTTTCCCCTTCTTCACCTTCAACCCTCTAGTTGACTTGTTCATTTGGAGCAATCACGGAAGTGGGAGCATCAACGATCTAATCATCCCAGACAATCTTTAATGTACCAATTCCTTCTTTGTTAAGGCCCAGGTTCAGGAGGCGAATTTGAGCAAGAGTTTTTTCAAACGACTCATCCATAAACCACGACCAATCATCCATTTAACTTGGTCTCGGTCTATTGGAAAAGTTCACATTCAGCCTAGATACCAGCGAGAAGAGATTTAGAGGAGGCTAAGAGTTTACTGAGTTCTCCCGAGCTACTGCTTTAGTAAACTGCACTTCGAGCATATTGACCTCAACAGCTTGAGCTTAGAGTGCAACCACCTCGGCAACTTGAGCCCAAATAGTAGCCACTTTGGTAGCATTTGCGATAAGACGGGTGACCTCGGCCCGAAGCCTGGCATTCTTGGCCCTACGAACTCCACATAGGGGAACTTATTATATATCCCAGGTAGTGGAATGATGACTTAAGCAAAACGATCTAACTCGGATCCCAGCCTTACTCATTAATCTTTGGGACATACTATGATACATCACGGACCTCAGCCCATTCGAAAAAAACATCGTGAGATATGACATTTAATACTATGATTTGGATCCCTTTACCCACCGCGTGTCGTGTGCTCTTGTTGAACTCGGATAACTTGACACTTAGTTGTCACATCTAAGCGTCAAGCTATGGGCATCTGTTCTAGATCAGGTTATGGGTCAACTGAACAGGATCAACCCATCCCACCAAAATAGAACCCAGATATTATTACGCACTATCTTGATAAGTACACTTGCTTATTTATTAGGCATAAATCTCTCAAAGAATCCTTCATGGATAGGAACACTATTTACATACCACATAAATAGGAGAATTGACTAAAAGAGATCACAATATTTAACAGATTCTAATCCTAAATAATTGCATTCAGTATATATTACGATTCTAAACACCCTAAGACGCTCTTATTAGTGTCTTGTAATGTCTCAAAGTTATGCATCGAATCTGATATATATATTGTCTTCCTTGTGCATAATCTAATTTAAGCATCAGAATACCATTTACATGTACCCATTCCCACGCACCATCACTGCTACTGCCGTGTCACGGAGGATTCCACCTTCTATCACCTACTCAGGTAACGCTCTAAATCAAGTTCAAAACAATATATATGTGGGATATTAATTTATCGTAATTTGGAATGAGAGGATCAAATCCTTTTTTTTATCATAATCTTAAAACGACATTTAGAATAACCTTAGATTTTGTTATTTTAAAGGAAGTTTTTAAAATTTTTAATTGAAATACACTTTTTTATTTATATTTTTTTTTATTTTATCAAGTCTTAATTCAATGAATCGAGACAAAAAATAAATTTGAATTCAAATGTGGAATTGAAACAATATTTACTTGAGGTCCAAATATAACCTAAAATTATACAACCATACATATTATTTTCATTCATTAGCTCGCGTTTAAGCAGTGCTTAGAGATTAGCCTTAATGCGTGGTTAGTTTTGGTGAAAAAGTACAATGGTATTCTCCAATATGTGGACGGTATGATATTTTCCTTATTAAGTGCAATGATCAAATGGAATGCAATATTTAAGCACGCGTAATAATATATTCAATTGCTTACTTTCTTGCTAATTTCCTGAACTCCCCTTTAATCTCTTTGACTTGGATTGGAAATGATTCGAATTTGCTACGATTGAGATGTGCCTCCCAACTTTGTCTTTTTTTCAACTTTTTTCAAACATGAGATTACCATATATTCTTTAATGATTATGACCTTTTATGTTGAATTTATGATTCTCCATTACTCTCATTATGGTATGTATATTCCCACTAACATTTGAGTTAAAAATAATAATTATCATCAACCAAATGACAAAAAATATGCTTATTATCATCAACCACTCTTTACTTGATAAGTGAAAAATTAATTTTTTAGAGTATAGTCAACATTTAAATAGAGACTTATCTTAATAGTATTATTTTTATACACATAAATCTTAGAATTGAACATAAAACTATATATTTAAGAAACTCAAACTCCTTACACTCAGACCAACATACTTTTTTTAGGTTAAATTACTATGTAAGTCCTTAAATTTTGTGGGATAATTCAAATAAATCCTTAAACTTTTTAAGTTTGTAATTAGGTCTCTGAACTTATAAAACATTTGTAATTAGGTCTTTAGACCTAGACTGTCTACCCGTTAAAGCTTCGTTAACGCAAACAGAATATTTCCTGATTCCATATGATTAAATTACTCTGTAAGTCTTTAAACTTTTTGAAATAATTCAAATAAATCTTAAACTTTTTAAGTTTATAATCAGATTCTTGAACTTATAAAACGTTTATAATTAGGTCCTTAGACCCAGATACCTATTAACCCAAACACCTGTTAACGGAGCTTTAACGGGTATTTGGGTCTAGTGACCCAATTATAAATATTTTATAAATTCAGATTCTTGATTACAAACTTAAAAAATTTAAAGACATATTTGAATTATCCCAAAAAAGTTTAAGGACCTATAGAGTAATTTAATTTTTTTTATTGTTTGTTGTTACTTTTGTTTTTAGTCAACATTGCGTGTTGTTTTTCACTTTTTGTTTTCTCTTTGTCGTTTTGTGTGTTGTAACACCATTGTGTTATTGAGCCATTATAAATCTCCTCTGAAATGGGCAAATGACGGCCTAGCTCATTCGAGAGTTCCAGTTTGAATGACGGCCCATTTGGAGCAGTTGTGGGATAATCCTTTTGTTGTAAAGAATTGGACCTTAAACCAAAAAATAGGCCAAACATTGGGCTTAAGTTATAGCGGTCACAGACTAAACGTAAGACTTGGTGTCCGATTGGTGGGTTAAATAGGTTTTGCTGCAATTTTAGATATATCCTACCTATTAAATTAATGGGTTGGGTATAATCTAATATTTAAAAATTAAACTGAAGATTGAACAGGCAAAACCTACATATCATAATTTAATTGGTTCAATGGCTATATTGTTGTTGAACCGTGAGAACTATGGTTGAATTGGATATTGTCTGAATTATAGACATGATTGATTTATGGTCCAACTTATTCAACTAGTTAGTTTGGTCAAGTTTTTAAAATATTAGTTGGATCAAACTCATGAGTTTGACATGCATTTAAAAAAATAATTCTCATGTTAAAATAATTATTGAAATACAAAATTAAAAATTAGTTACACATAACACATCATTATTAAAAACTACATATGTCCTAATTAAATTAAAAAGTCACATAACTAATCTTACATAAACATATTAAGCCTCAAATAAGATAAATAATTATAACAAATTTTACTAAGTTAACTTATGTCTAAAATAAATTATAGTGAGCTAACAAGTTGCAAAAGTCACAAATAACAAACCACAATAGCCAACTAAAGTCAATGTTATAACATATAATATATGAATTAACATAATCATTTAATTTATTCTTAATTTTTCCAGCATACTCTATCATCCAAGGGATCTATTAGATTTTTATGCAAAATATTTCGTTAGAGGTTTCGTGAGTTTCTCATCAATATTTTTTTGGTCAAAGTCTCAATGTGACCACAATATATATACTTAAACTTAATTGACACTATAAAAAAGTTAGAGTAAAACAACTTGAAATATCACAATGACTAATTTGTTTTTTAAGAAAAAAGTACTTTGGTGGGTTGAGTTTGTACATACTGACATTTTCCAAACTTGCTAATCGACTTGTATCTTGTGGATTAGAATGTTTTTTAACCCGACCTATCTCACAGACCGAATCCAATTCATACTTTATGGGTTAGGTCAAAATCTGTGAATTTGTTTGTTAACCCAACCTACTAGACACTTCTACGTAACACTATACTCCAACATAGGAAAAGCAAATCTTATGTTTAGAATAATAAAAAATTAAAAATGATTTCGATTAATTTGATTTAATTTAGAAATTAATTTTCATTATTTTACAAATTAATTTTATGTTATTTTAAAAAATATAAATTTATAATTAAAAATAAATTGAATTTATTTTATATTAATAATTTTGTTTATTAACCTTACTTAGAATATGTTAAACAACATAACTAATAAGGGAAAAAATATAAATTTCAATAATTAAAATCTATCTATATATATTATATAAAACACAGTCCATACAAGTTCATACAATGACATGTGTTAGTCATTGATAAACTCCTTTCCTTCCAATTCTTACATTATTCCTATTGAGTTTTATTTACTATATCTAAGTTTTTTTAATTTAATTTAAATAATATCCATTAAGAAGTTTTAAATAAACTTCCACTTAGTGATTCTTATCTCTTATTACATTCATCAAATATGCATGATTTGGATTTGTTACACTCATCTATTTATCACACGTTTTAACCAAATTTAAATAATTACTTCTATACGTTGCTGAAAATTCGATTGAAGCAAGGGTTAGACCAGAAATCAAATGAAAAACTAGAAATGAAAAAGCATCAACAATATTATCCTGTGACTTATCATTTTCCTTATTATTATATATTATTATAAACAATAAATATAAGTAGCTTTTTTGGTTATATATTTAATAATTTTTATGGAGAAATCTTGATGTGTAAAAAAAATATCTGAAAATGTTAAAAACACAACAAGAATAAAAGAAGGAAAAAAGTAAAAATGTCACGTAAAGTTTACATGGTGACAGACTAGTTAAAATCAAATCAAAACCACTCAAATTCATTCAAATTTGAGTGAATTTTTATTTGTATACAACTAAAATAAAAAGATATATATACAAAAGAAATAATTTTTTAAACTTTCCAAACAAAGGACATTTTATTTATAAATTAAAATGATTCCTAAAATATTTTATTCCAAACATCAAGCAAGATTGTAGAAAATCTGTGTTATTTCATACGAAATCCCTTTTTATGAAAGACTATGAATGATGTGAATTATTTTTTTAAGGATAAACTTCTCCCATCCTATGAGACTCAAAGCAATCGACCTTAATTAACTATCTCATGAGACACACAAGTCAGAACTATCAAGTTCTCTCATCTACGAAGAGATATAGTAAAGTTCTATATCACTCTTAATGCATTTCGTAGAAAAGTTCTTCGTGATATATTTATGAAATCTTTTTTTATGAAAGACTATGAATGGCGTGAATTATTTTTTTAAGGATAAACTTCTCCCATCCAATGAGACTCAAAGCAATCGACCTTCATTAACTATCTCATGAGACACACAAGTCAGAACTATCAACTTCTCTCATCTACGAAGAGATATAGTAAAGTTCTATATCACTCTTAATGCATTTCGTAGAAAAGTTCTTCGTGATATATTTATCATTTTTCTTTGAAGAAAATTATTTTCCTGATTTTTTAAGTTTAATATTTTTATAATTTCAATATTAAAAAATATTATAAGGTCATGTTAACTAAGATATTAGGTAAGAAACTTTTGATGCTATTGGAAGTCTTTCAGTACGTTCGAGAGCTTTAACTCAAATTGTATCAAGTTTTTTCAGTCTTTACTAGCAGTATAAAATTTTTTAAGTTGCACCGCTTTTTCCAACAAAAATTACATGAAATTATAAAATTAATTATTATTATTTAGTAAATTCAAATCTAAATATTCAACTAATATCATGTTATGTATTTTGGTGTTTTTTTGGCTAAAATTAAGAATATGATTTGGTCAATATTTGATGCTAAAATTAATGATATGATTTGGTCAATATTTGATTTGGTCAATATTTTTAATTGTGTAATCTATTTTTATTTCGTAGTTGTAGGATATTTCTCTGTAATCTTTTATTCTTTCCTTGTTAATGTTTTGTACTATATATATTGTACAATTACGATGAATGAAATTATCAAAAAATTATTTTACAATTGTGTTTATTTGATATGGTATCAAAGTCTCCTTCAATATCTTTTTCTTAACACTAAGAATTGAAGTAAGTCTTGTATTCACAATTATTATTTCTGTTCATATCATTCCGCTGCAAAAATTTCTTTTAGTACCACCATGACTAAAGTAAGAGGTGCCAAATCACCAAAGAAGAACGAATCTTCGACTATTGTACCAGGCCTCCATTTGTAGGAAACTTCCTCTCTCATCACAACCCTTGCATTCACTGCTAAGTCAAGTATGTCTTTTACTAGAAATAGTGATTGGATAATTGACTCTGACGCAACAAACCATATGACTTGTGATCGTTACAAGTTTAGTCATTTATCTCATAAATGTTCCAAAGCTACTATTACCACTGCTAATGGTGTATCATCTCCGGTTATTGGAGTTGGTATAGTTCCATTATCTTTCACGTTAGAAATCGAGGATGTTTTACTTGTGCCATCGTTAAATTGTAATATTCTCTTTGTGAATCAATTCGTCAAATCACATAATTGTGTTGCTCTATTTTTTTCTACCCATTGTGTCTTTCAGAACATCCATACTCGGGAGAAGATTGACAATGGTAGACAAATGGGAGGGTTATACTATCTTGAAGATGGATTCCAACATTCCAATAAAAAGGGGCAAGCTCTTGTGGTAAATGGAGATTTGGTGAATAACAAAAAAGGAGGAAATTTGTCTATAGCATAGGAGATTGGGACATCCTTCCTTTGGCTATCTTAGGAGATTATTTCCATCGTTGTTTCATGGATGTAATCTTTTAGACTTTGTTTGTGAAACTTGTGTAAAGACAAAAAGACCATCGTACTACTTTTCATTTAATTAATCATAAAACAAATTTATCTTTTTCATTAGTTCATTCAGATGTTTGGGGACCAGCCCTAATTTCTACTCTTAATGGGGTGAAGTGGTTTATAATTTTCATCAATGATTGCACTCGCATGACTTGGGTTTATCAAATGAAACACAAGAGTGATGTTTGTTCAATTTTTCGCATGTTCCATCAAATGATAGCTACTCAGATTAGTGTTCCAATAAAAGTCTTTCGTTTTGATAATGGTGGTGAGTATGAAAAGAAAGAATTGATGGAATTTATGCACTCTAAAGGAATTATTCACCAAACATCTTGCACAGATTCTCCTCAACAAAATGGTGTCGCAGAGCGAAAAAATCGACATTTATTGGAAGTTACTCAGTCTCTTTTAATTGGGGGTCATGTTCCCATTTACTTGTGGGGTGAAGTTTTGAATTCGGCGTCTACTTAATAAACCATATGCCATCCAGTGTTCTTAATTTTCAAAGACCATTGGATGTCCTTTCTGATTATTGCACTCTTCCACCGGTAGTACTTTTGGCCCCACAAATTTTTGGGTGTATAGTTTATGTTCACTTGAATCCACGCCAACGAACTAAGCTTGAGTCTCGTGCTTTGAAGTGTGTTTTTGTGGGATATGGGAACAATAAAAAAGGCTACAAGTGTAATGATGCAAAAACTCGGAGGCTTTATGTTTCCATGGATATTACCTTCCATGAGACCGAACCTTTTTATAGGGCGCCGACTCCTAATTTACCATTTCATGGGGAGAATTCAGACGAAGTGATAAATTATGAAGAAATGGAGGCATTTTTTTATAAAAAATTCAGAAAATATTTATTCGTCTAGAGATTTCTTCAGGATAGTGTGAATTTTTAGATGAAAAGGAAGAGTTATCGGTTGTTGAACTAGAGACTTCTCACACTGAAGATAATGCTCTTCATGATAGTACAATGCAGCCTAACAATTCAACACAATCATTGAGCCAGTCTTCTTCTGAGATTCCTCTAGAGGTATCCACTAATCCTAATTCCACTTGTAGTGATGATATTTTTCTGAATCTCAAGTGTCTCAATATCGTTTTCCACCTCGTTCTAATCGTGGTGTACCACCTGTTAAATATGAGTCTGATCCTAAATCCAAAGTTAGATACCCCATTAGTAATCATATGTCTTGTCAAAAACTGTCCAAGTCATTGTGTCTTATGTGCTAGAATTATGTTTTGTTCCTATTCTTAGAAAAATGCAGGAAGCTTTAGTAGATGATAGATGGACTCGAGCCATGGCAGAAGAAAGGGCAACGCTTGAAAAAAATGATACTTGGGAGCTTGTGACTCTACCGAAAGGAAAAAAGACCATGGGATGTAGATAGGTCTTTGCAGTCAAGCATAAAGTGAATGGGATAAATGAGAGGTATAAAGCTCGATTAGTTACGAAAGGATATACGCAATCTTATGGGGTTGACTACCAGGACACTTTTGCACTTGTTGCCAAACTTAATACAGTTAGAGTGCTCCTGTCTTTGGTGGAAAACCGAGATTGGCCACTTCTTCAGCTTGATGTAAAAAATGCTTTTTACATGGAGATCTTACAGAGGAAGTGTATATGGATCCTCCTCCAGGTGTGGAAAAATACTCAGATGTTACAATGGTGTGCAAACTCAAAAAGGTGTTGTATGGGTTAAAATAGTCTCCAAGAGCTTGGTTCAATAGATTTACCAAGTCTATGAAGAGCTTCAGATATAAACAAAGCAACTCAGACCATACTTTGTTTTTAAAGCATCGAATGGGTAAGGTTACTGCTTTGATTATATACGTTGATGACATGGTGGTGACAGGAGATGGTCAAGAAGAAATTGAGAGCTTACAACGGCATTTGGTTTTAGAGTTTGAAATGAAACAACTTGGAGATTTAAAATACTTTCTTGGAATTGAGGTAACTCGCTCAAAAAATGGTATTTTCTTATCTCAACAAAAATATATTCTTGATTTATTAACTGAAACAGGTATGGTTGGATGTAAGCCTGTGAATACCCCTATTGAACAAAATCACAAGTTGTTTGAGTGTAAGCCTGTGAATACCCCTATTGAACAAAATCACAAGTTGTTTGAGTGTTTGCATGCAAGTTCTACCGATAAAGCAAGGTACTAGAGACTTGTGGAAAAATTAATTTATTTGTCCCATACTAGGCTAGATATTGCTTATTCAGTATGTGTAGCCATTTTTTGCATGATCCTTGTAAACCTCACATAGATGCTGTGGAACGCATATTGCGATATTTAAAGTCTGCTCTGGGTAAAGGGTTATTGTTCAGCAAGAATAATCACTTGAAGGTAGAAGGTTACACTGATGCAGATTGAACTGGTTCATCTGACAATAGAAAATCTACATCAATATACTTTACTTTTGTAGGGGACAACCTTGTTACTTGGAGGAGTAGAAAACAACCGATGGTAACAAGGTCAAGTGCAGAAGCTGAATATAGAGGCATGGCTTTTGGAGTATGTGAGTTACTATAGTTGAGGAACTTGCTTAAGGATTTGGGTGTTCATTCTCAGGAGGCAATGAAGTTGTATTGTGATAACATTTCTACTATAGAGATTGCTCACAATCCAATTCAACACGATCAGACAAAGCATGTGAAAATTGGTAGACACTTCATTAAGAAAAAACTTGAAGCCGGAATCATTATTTTTCTTTTTGTGAAGTCTGAAGACCGACTAGCCGATGTCCTTACCAAAGCTGTTGCCAACAGTGTTTTCAATCACTCTTTAGACAAGTTAGGCATGTGCGATATACATGCTCCAACTTGATAGGGAGTGCTAAAATTAAGGATATGATTTAGTTAATATTTGACGCTAAAATTAAGGATATGATTTGGTCAATATTTGATTTGGTCAATATCCTTAATTATGTAATCTATTTTTATTTTGTAGTTATAGAATATTTCTCTATAATCTTTTATTCTTTCGTTGTTAATGTTTGTACTATATATATTGTACAACTACCATGAATGAAATTATCAAAAAATTATTTACAATTGTGTTTATTTGATATTTTTAATGATACATGTTGTAGACGTATTTTACTAGATTTTTTACTCGTGCTACACTAAGAAATTAAAAAAATTCATATAATAAATTTTAAAATAAATAAAAATAACTTTGTGCTATTTTAAGTATTTATTATTATTTTGTAAATAGTATATATGAATTATATTATTGTTTTATTCCCGTACTGACACATGGTTAGATAAATTACGAAGTCATTTATTTTATTTTAATTGTAAAACATGCAATTTTATAAGTTAGCAGTAATTATTCATTATTGTTTCGAAAAACATCACTAAAAACTATTATCAACTCCAATACTATATAAAATAAATAAAATAAAGTATAAAATGAGATTTATTTTTTACATGTATTTTTCTTTTTAAATTTAATTAGTATGCATTATTAGTGTAAATGAGTTTTACACTTACATTAAATATTATTTTGACAAATCAATATTTATTGTTATTTTTAGTAATAAATTAAAAGTTAATATGTCAAAATATTAATAACTGTCAGTGTAAAACTCTTTGCATTGACAGTGATACTACTATAATTCTTTTGATTAAATTTCATATAAAAATATCTTTGACAAAAATTTATTATAAATAGAAAAAATTGTATAAAATAAGAATGATAGATTTAAGAAAAACCAAATTTAAATTCAAATTTAATAGTCTGTTTTCCGCACGGCTTATAAAATATGACAAGTCTTTTTTTGGTTTTCTTTGTAATTGTTCTGTACATAAGCAAGATTGAATAGCCTTAATTTGATAATTGTTTCGAAAAATCAAATTGATTTGTACACTATTTATAGAAAGTGGGTCGATATGGTAAATAATCTCAGTCCCATGAAACAAGGGTGTAACTTCAAATTTCAGGAAAACAATTTTTGTAAGGAGATCACATAACTCTTGTGTTCCCATAGTTGAATAAGGATTAATCTCATAAACGGTTTAAATAGACCAAACTTATAAAAATATCTCGTAATTTTAAAAAAATAATTTTTTTAGCTGTACTAAAAATTAATTTTGTCAAATCAATTCATAAATATAAATGTAATTTTAATTAATTAACTTTGAAATTGATTCTCTTCATACAGCTAAATTTAGAAAAATAAAAATGATAAGGAAGAGTTAAATCAAAGTTAAGTGCAAAGTCATATCATCAATATAATATATAAAAAGAGAGTCCTAATTTGTAAAATTCTGTCAAGTGACAGTTTTAAGTTGTGCCACCAATATTATTTCAATTTGAATTTTATTATTATCCTATTAAAAAGAATTAAAAGAAAATGTAAAAAAATTGTTAATTGTCATTTCTAAGTTATGTCACTAACTTGAATTTGAATTTTAATATAATTTTTTAATGAAAAATATATTTCTGGATTATGTCACTATTGAGTCATTACAAATTTGAATTTGAATTTCATTATTATTATCTTATATATATATATATATATATATATATATATATATATATATGACTTTTTAAAGATATTTCTTTATAGAATAAAAATAATTTTGTTATGGTATCAAACTATACTACAATATACAAATGAAGCTAATGGAGTTAGTACTTAGTAGTGATTACAAATCCTAAAGCTCAAAATACATTTTCAACAAATTTTAAATTTTTTAAAATATTCTCAAAATGTTATATATAAGCTTGATATTGACGCCTTAAAAAATTTATTTGAACCTTAACTTAAAATTTTTATATCACTCATGATCACACTTACGAAAATTATAAATATAATTTTTTATAATAATAAAATAATTATCATATATTAATTTTAAATATTTTAATTTATTTTATAATCATGCGCATCTCACGAGTGCTATTTTAGTTGTAACAAGAAAACGTTATTTCCATTCATATTCCAAATTTTAAAAAGACAAGTGCGGTCCAAATTTATTTTAATCAATAATGTATTCTAAATTTTATACATACATTACTTAGACAATAAAAGTGTGTATTTTATATAAAAAATAATACAATAAATATTACACATATATCTTTAATTAATTTATCCACAGCAGGAAAAATGGCAGTCAATTACTTCTATCGGCACCAAGGCTTGTGAAAGTTATTTGTATCTCAGATGTGTAAGCAAAGTGAAAAGCTTCAAGCACCTGCAAACACTACCACTAGCTGGAGAAAAAAAAATAGTATTCAAATTGATAAGAATAGAGTGATTTCCATATTAATTGATCAGTCCAACTATAATGAAAATAAAACCAAATTACCTCGTGCTCTATTATGGTAGTCATCAGTTGGCTAGTTTTGTATCTAACGATCCTTCTAGTAACTAAGGACTTTGGATCTCATTGATTTGCACAAACTATTCTCAATTTTGTAACCCATATGTTCCTTGGACCCCATTACTTATTGTTGAACTTGGATGAGACGACAAATTTGATGAGTTCATGACAAGAGAAATAAAATTTGATGGTGAACAACCGATATCTGCATTACATATCAATTAATGGAACTATAATTCAGCCTAAAAAGGTTACAAAAAATAAATAATGAATAATATCGTGTAAAAGTACCTTCAAAGAATACTCTTTCAAGAGATCAGAATGCCATAATTATTCATTAGTTGTAGTTTCAAACTGATGAACGAACAGTTCCTTTGCACAACCTTTGTTTGGACAAAGCTGGAATAGAAATAGGAATTTTTAATATCCATTTTTTCTATAAATAAACTAATAAGTTAAAAAATAGTTCACAAAACAAATATACTAACTGTTTATTATAGCGGAAAGTGGAAGTCAAGTTGACAACGATCCTAATAGGAAACAAAAAATAGAACTGATACAAAGGGATAAAACCACGTAATCTGGTCGGCGATTTTGGGAATTTGAACATAAATGAATAATTACAAGATATAGAAAATATGAATCAACCTAGAGTTGAGCCCCCATTAGGAGAGGCTTACCTGAATTTCTTCACTCACTAATTTCCTAGATACCCCCTTTCTTCTCTCTTCTCTTCTTATTCTTGTTTCCACTACCCGATTCTGCCCTCTGCCCTCGGTCCCCACCTGGCGCATAAGCAGGTTGTTACAAAACAAACTCACAACATGCTGATCACACACCCTTCCCACATGCTCACACGGCCCCCAAACCCTTTGCTGCTATTCCCTTTTCCTTACTATAAATCTTAGTTATGGTAGGGTGTATATCTTAGTTGTTCCCTTTGTCCTCAAGGTAGAGGTTCGGGTGAGTGCCCAGTAGCAGCAGAAAGAACTTCCCTTCCGGGTCCAATTGCTTAAAGAATTATGGCTGGGTGGAACCCATTTTGATATTGGAGGTGGAATTGAACACCAAGTCTTCCAATTCAACCAATCCTTCCCACACAAAGCATTAGTTCCTCCCGGATCAAACATAACAACTGCAGCATCATTTATAGTCCTCATTAAATTGTGGTTACGATTGCGGTTGCGGAAATTATTAAAATTGCAATATTGTGGCCAATTGCAAGAAAATGCAACCGCAATTGCGACCGCGATACAATTATAGAAATCACGAAAATTGCAATATTGTGATTACAATTGCAGTTGCAGACCGCAATTTAAAACCATAGTCCTCATTGTGTTTCTGGTTATGGGAAGCCTACCACCATAGTATGTGGCACCTTCCTCAGCCATCTTAACAAGAATAACATGTGGACTAAGCTTATGAGCCGCAGGATGTTGCATACTCAACCCAATGCCCTTTGCAAACCTTGTAAGGTCATAGGAGTAAGCAAAAATCTACATAACATTCACCTTCCCATCCAAATAAGGTTGCTGACCTTGTGGTTGTGTAAACATTAACCAAACCTATTTCATCCCACATATGCAAAAGTAGTCTGCTCAAGGTCCACTTCAATTTGCAGGTAATGACAATACAATTAGGCTGATAAACTAATCTGTCCATATCCCCACAAATTTGTTCTTTACCATCAACCACGAGACACATATAATCATTACCTGTACAAGTATCAATGGCTGAACAGACAACACTATAACTTCTTCCCCAAATGGTTTCTTGAATTTTATACTGGTTGGCATCACCATCTTCAGAGAAAAATTGCATCGACTCCTGGTCTTTGTCCATCGGGTTTGATGTTTTCCCTTGCAAAGTCCCTTACACTTCTGGCTTAACATTGGACTGTAGTGGTTTTATTTTAGTAGACCCATCTTCATTAATCATTATTTTTGCAGGGCCGTGGTCCAAAATCTACTGCAATGATTTCATTGGGCTGGATCATTCTTGGGTGATTTCCCTCTCCTTGGTTTAAACCCAATCATTTTTCTCTAAAGATCCTCTTTCTTTCCTCAATGAGTTGGGCTTGACCCATTAAATCAAAAAATTAATTCCTTGTTTTGAATCTTAGTTCCTCTCCCCATTGATTTGGGCTTGGCCCATTGAGTTTAGAAAATAATTTCCTATTTCATAATTCCAACTCTTTCCTCCACTAATTTGGGCTTGGCCTATTAGGTCAAAAAATGAGCTCACTTTGCAAAATTCCAATTCTGCCTCTCCTTCCTCCTCCCCCTTCACTGTAATTTCATGTAGAAACATATTTGCTTCTCTAGTGTAGTGTACTTCTCCGATATGCAACCACAACGACTTAGTTGGGAACGCCTCAACGGCTGCTACATGTGGGCTCGATTCCAATGACTCCAGTGGTGGCAGTTGATTGGTCAGACCACTAGAAATGACGGGCTCAGTGGCCATGACATGCCACTCCTACCTCTGTTTGCCCACTAGGATCGCCCCTGTGGTCATGGATTTCATGGGTTTGACTGGCCATCATGGATTCTCTTCCGTCATTGTGGTCATGGGAACAACTACACAAGGATGTGATTGTCTTTGTCACCATCGTGCTACCCAGAGGATAGTCTTCCTCCATTTTACTAATCTTCATCTGAAGCTTCTCTCACTTCTTTGAAAATTTTCTGATGGCCTCCAACCCTACCTTTATGCACCTTTCTGATTTTGCTGCAGTATCAAGAACACTACTCATGGATCCTTCACTCTTATCTCCTGACCCTAATGATTCCGATGCTAATTTTGATTCTGGTTTTTCGTCTATGACAAAGACCAACTAATCCAGACTGAATTCTGGTTGGAAACACTAAACCAATGCCAACGCGAAGCTCAACCATGTCGCATTTAGATTCCGCCAATCCCACCACTTATACTAGTTAAGCGCTCGACCTCGCAGAAATTTCATAGCCTCCTGTAGCTTCTGTGTATCAAGTGTTCCCTTCATTTCAAAGTGCTGCGTGACATTGATCAGCCACCAATAAAATTCCTCGCTATTAAGCACATGAATCATTTTCAATTCAATACCCACAGCTCTCAAATTAGGAGTTCTAATACTAATTTGATAAGAACTAGAAAATAGAACTGATACAAAGGGATAAAACCACATAATCTAGTTGGAGATTCTAGGAATTTGAATAGAAATGAAGAATTACAAGATATAAAAAATATGACACAACCTAGAGTTGAGCCCCCAGCCTTAGGAGAGGCTTACCCCAATACCTTCACTCACTAATTTCCCAAATACCCCTTTCTTTTCTCTCCTCTCTTCTCTCTCCTCTCTCTTATTTTGTTTCCATTACCCCATTCTGCCTTCTGTCCCCACCTGCCATATAAGTGGGTTGTTAAAAAACAAACCCATAACATACTGATCACGCACCCTTCCCACATGCTCACACGGCCCCTAACCCTCTGTTGCTATTCCCTTTTTCCTTATTGTATATCCTAGTTATGGTAGAGTGCCTATCAATTGCTCTAATACCAATTTGATAGGAACCAGAAAATAGAACTAATACAGAGGCATAAAACCACAAAATCTAGTCAGTGATTCTGGGAATTTGAACAGAAATGAAGAATTACAAGATATAGAAAATATGACTCAACCTAGAGTTAAGCCCCCAACCCTAGGAGAGGTTTACCCCAATTCCTCCACTCACTAATTTCTCAGATACTCCTCTCTTTTCTATCTTCTCTTCTTATTCTATTTCCACTACCCCATTCTACCCTTTGTCCCCACCTGCCACATAAGCAAGTTGTTACAAAACAAACCCACAACATGCTACTCAAATACCCTTCCCACATGCTCACATGGGCCCCCAACCCTCTGCTGCTATTCCCTTTTTCCTTACTGTATATCTTACTTTTGGTAGTGTGCCTATCAAATCCCTTGGTTGTAGATGCGAGTAATTTAGTTTAGGCAACACCGCTATCTATAGCAGAGACTCCTTCAACAATGAGCTCTTTTTTAGGCCAACCGCCAATTGCCTCAAACTCAGCACAAACTCTCTTTATGTACTTCATGACCGATTCAATAGATGCCAAGTTGATCTACCACAATTTAACTTGCATATGCTTTACATAACAATCAAAGGAGAGATTTTAGTTCAAAGCAATTTGACTTACATATCACTAAGAAACATTAACTTTGAACTAAACACAAATCAAGATTCCAAATCAGTAAACCAATGAAAGAAGCATACAAATGTCAAGAAAGTTTTTTAATAATAGAAGAATAAAATTAATTTTGATAAGAGGAAATAATCTACAGATGGTACCACAAAAAAATATCCACAACAACTCAAGCTAAATCATATTTAAATTCTTAATAGATCTAGCTCCACAAACCTATCCCAATAGCAGCAAATGGTTAAAGACAAAGTTCTGAAAACCAGATAAGTCATTGAACCAATAAAGAAACTGATTCACAATTTAGTGATCGAACCGGGGTCGAACCGAAATATATATAAATATAATAAAATAAAATAATAATTAACACACTTTTTTAATATTAATATATTTATATTTATAAACATATATTTAATATTTTAAACACTTTAAATTTATTTAGAACTGGAACATTATTCTATTAATGTGAATAATGTTGGAATTGATATTATAATAATAAAGTGTTAAATTAATAAATAAATAGAAAAAATAAAGAATTAGTATAATTTTTTAAAATATTATCAATTAAAAAATAAATTATATTAGTATATTTTATATTAGAAAATATATTCAAACGTTTTAAGTTATGTTTATATTAGAATCATATTATAATATATTATTTAATATGTCCTCTACTACCATCAACTATGTGGTGGCTATGCAGTTTGAATCCCGATTTTCTTACCATGAATAGTAAAACACCAATATCCACACCGTATGTTTGTGACATCACTGTACATACGGAATACTCTCTGTCCGCCTTTTCATTTTCATTTCCCTCTCATTATCCCTTTCTCCCGTCCCCACTTTCTCCCTCAAATTTCCCCCTTTCTCCCGTCCCTTTCTCCCTCTCAAATTTCCCCCTATTCTCTCCGCATTTCCCCTCCATCTGTTATGCTCTTCAGTGTTCATTTTCATTCTTTTTTCCTTTTCTCACACAATTAAAAAATCCTCAATCTAGAACTTCTCTCAAAAGCATGTCGTAGAACTTCTTGGCTAAGACTTGGAGAGCATCATTGTCCTAGAAGTGCCAGCATCATCGTCGGAGAAATGGCAGCATCGTCATTGTCTTCATCTATAGCGTGGTTTCCTCTTGAAGTATGTTGCCATCCTCCTCTTTGTTCTCCCTGGGTAGTTGCTCTGTCTTTGTGTGTGTGTGTCTTGTTTGTATTTCAAAGGAGGTGCTCTTGGTATACCCCACGTGTGTGTGTATGTGTGTGCGAGTGCACGCATGTGTGTTTGATGATTGTGTGCAATGCATTTTAGGTGAGCAGTAACAAGGCACCAAAAGCTAAAGCTTGGTTTGAATGAGGAAGTACATCCAGCATGATTTTGTCACCTGCAAGTTTGTAATATCGGAGGTAGCATTTCCAACACTTGTATTTAAACTTATTGGCTTAGCTGATTGTTATGCGTGTTGAATAAAGCAGTGTCAATATAAAGCTTATTGATTTGTTCTAAAAGAAATCAAGAAATCCCAATTGCCTTTGAGCTGTGTAGATGCATTGTACACAGGCATTTTCATGCTAGTATGTGAGATACTCTGGAATCTTGGATGCCTATGTTTGGGGTGCCAACATTGTAGAAAATTGGAAATGTAGGATTTCTAGGAATCTAAGATTTCCATATTCTTGGACATTCTATGTTTAAATTGAACAATTTTTAATTGTAATATAAAAAATGGGATCTGAACATTGCAGGAATTACCATTGAATTTGGTGCTTTGGTGTGAAAATATCATGCACCAAACACCCTTCTTCTTAGTCATAGACATTTGTTTGTATTTGCTATTGAGTCATGACTATTGAGAAATCATATTCAGCAAATTTATTGACTGATGCTATTCACCATTTCTGGCATCATTATACCTGAAAATGTCAACTGTGTTAGTGGAGAGTGTTTTTTGATGTCTCGCTTCATCAATTAACATGATGTTGTTTTGAGCAAAATTTTAAAGTTTCATTGTCTTGATGAATGGTTTTAAGAAGTCCATGGCTTGGTAGTAACTTATTCCTTTTGTGGTTGGTGCAGAAATTATGAGATTTGCCATCTCATAGAGCTTGGTGGATCAAGTATACAGGTTTTGCTTCATTATAATTTTTTAATTATGTTCTGACTATTATTTTATTAGTAAGTTAACTTAAAAAAATACACTATGATGCCATCTATTTCTTGAGTAGATGGCATACTGGACTGGACAGTAGTGAGTAGTAACCACAATTTAAATTGAGATTAGAAAGAGAAGTATGTCAGGGGAAAAATAAACTAGAACATAACATTATATTGAAAGGAAATGGAAATAAAGAAACACACTTCCTCTTTAACAATCTCAGTGGTTTAAACCAAAAATAAGATAACTTTGCTTTACATTCTCCACTAGCTTTGTGTAATTGGCATTGACTAAAGCAATAGTTTTGATGATAACAAAGAAAGAAATGATGATGCGAAGGACAAGTCTCAAAAGGCTTCAAGTTTAGATTATAAGTCTTAGAGATCTTGTGTAAAGGTATTTGTAGGATTCACACTAAACTCATCAATTGGTTTTTTTACTCAACTTAAACAAGTTTGCAAAATCAGGATCTATACTTGTGAAAATGATATTTAAAGTTTGAACAAAATGGTTTTTAGAAAGATTGAAAAATCTTTTGAAAATCTTGCTTTCTTGAGAAAATCATTAATAGGTTTTTGAACAAGTCATAAGCTATTTAGAAAAGTCCCTAACCGATTAGAGACTCTCTCTAACTGGTTATTGGACAAGTTAGGAGCTTTTGAAAAGCTCTTAACCGATTAGTGAAATCCTCTAACCGGTTATTAAGAAAGTCAGAGACCAAATTTTAAGTCTCCTAACTGGTTAGCAAATGAATTAGGAGTCAAATTTTAAGACTCCTAATCGGTTAGCAAAATCTCCTAACCGGTTAGTGAAATCTCCTAACTGGTTATTTAAAAGTCAGAAAGCACGCACAACGGCTCTATTAAGAGCATTTAATGATTCCAACCACTCCCCAACGTCTCTTAATTGCTTTTATCTATAAAACTAAGTTGTTGGGCATTTATGAAGGGTTAGAGAAACTAAGACAAACATTTGAAAATCCTTCTTGAGCAAAAAATTTGTATTTCCTTAATCACATTCATCATACTCTATTTTTGAGCTTATAAAGTATGAATCTTCAATACCCATAAGCTTCAATTTGTATTATCTACTATTTGAGAGAGTTTCTATTCATATAAACTTTGTTTGATTCTCTGTGAAGAGGGTGAGGTATCCCTCTAGAGTAAAGGGTGAGGTATCCCTTAGAGAGTGAGGTATCTTTCAAAAATTGTAAAGGGTGAGGTATCCCTTAGAGAGTGAGGTATCTCTCAAAGATTGTAAAGAGGGTGAGGTATCCCTTAAAGGTTGTAAAGGGTGAGGTATCCCTGTTTAAGGCTCAAGCACAAGGGTGAGGTATCTCAAGGTGTGTTGAGTGCTCTCAATTGTAAAGGTTGTCAAGTACTTGTTAAAGCTTGAAGACATTGTGAAAAATATCGGGTGATTGCTCGAGGATTAGACGTAGGCCACAAGTGGATTAGTGGCTGAACCAAGATAAATCTTATGTTTGATCTTCTAAACTCATCTCTTTACATTTGTGCTTTAATTTTACATGCTTGCTTGAATACTTTCTATCTTGGCTTATTTATTTGTGAGTGAAGTGATCAACCTCATCTATCTATTCACTTCAATTAATCAATAGTTTCAACGAAAATTAATAATCAAGTGTTTTGTGAAAGATTTACGAAAAGTTTTTATATACTCAATTCACTCCCTCTTGAGTATTGAGTCCACTTGTTAATACTTTGCTTATAATCCACCCCAAACCCTCAATGAACACAGATTATAAGAATAAAAGAACTAACTTTAGCTTGACTAAAAACCAATTATTAAATGGGAAAGAAGAAATCTAGGAACATCATTGAGACCCGTTTTTCTTTCAAAGATTTGAAATTTAAAATCCAATAGCTTCATAACATTTTGCAGCAAGTTTACAATCCTAGGGTAACGAAACAATAGGTAGTTGCAAAGAAGGGGTTAAAAAAAAGAGACTGTATCATATTACTGAGTACCTAGTTTAGAAGATCCTAAAATATGAGTTACCTATTTTAGCGATTGAATTGAAAATGCCTCAAACTTCCCCAAAAATCCAATGCATAATGAAAAAAATTAGTTATTTAATGGCACAACTACGTATCTGTGAACATTTAAATAAAGAACTGGAAGTAAAAAAGAAAAAAAATGAAATAAGAAATAAGCCAATAGCAAATACCTTTGACCAGTAAGGCCAACTCAACCAAACCAACCTACAGAAATAGCTGGAAGCAAACAATAAATGGAAGCAAAGGGTGAGTTCAGAGTATACACTAGAGAGTTAAAAGTGTAGAGGAAAAGGAAACAAAGGTAGTAATGATAATGATAAAAAATAATAGTAATGAAAAGGGTAGGCAAAAAATTTGTAGAATGTTAGTAATAATGACCATTCACATTAGCAATTGCTATATAACATATTAGCATTCATCCTTAATCATAACAAATTCTTCTAAGTTGACATCATCAACTACTGTCATCCTATATGTGTGAATGGGCTTGTCAAAACTACCAACTTCACAGTTCTAAACAGCAATAGAGTACTATAGCAAGTAAGCCATCTTAAGTACCTATTGCCTTTATATCAACTCCAGAGAACTCATCCTTAGTCATAACAAATTCTTCTAAGTTGACATCATCAGCTAATGTCATCCTAGAAGTGTGAATGGGCTTGATAAATATAGACAGTGGGTAGAAGCAACAGAGTGTAGATTTCCCACCAAACAAAAATAGATACTGAGATAACAATTCATCTCAAATAATTTGGTTGTAAGCTGTTGTTATTACTTAATCGTAATAATTTGGACCAATATAAATGTTATGGCCATGTAAAACTTTCTAGGTAGTCATGTTCCTTGAAACACAGGAATTATTATTAAAATGATTTCCATCATTTTGCAGGTGCTGTTGTTTCATTTATAAAGTGTGTAACCTAAATCAAAAATTGGAGCATGGCACCATTAATAAGGAAGGAGGGGTCAATAAGTTCAAACAAGCAAAATGTATAGAACACATGAATTGCTTTTACTATTTGCATGACTTCTATTTATTTATTACTAACATGAACTTTATTGTTACACCTTTCAGTTACGTTTGAGGCATGCCTGCGTACCCAATTTGTTGGTTGACATTAACAACAATTTGTCTACTGCACAAAGGACCCGAATAAAGGCCACTCCATTCAAAGCGCTTGTGAATATGCCTGATAATTTGTAAATCTCTGGCATACTACTATGGGAATTAGCTTGCCAATGGGACGACCAAAGTAGGGGGTTCAGAGTTAGAAGCTGGGTGGTCAGTTTTAATCCCATCGATGTATGTTTTGTGCTTAGACTGCACATCGGAGGTGAACGTGTCCAAGCTGACGATGAAGGGGAATGTCAAACATTGTCTTTGTTTGGGGGTGAAGCTGTCACCATTGATAAAATTGTCCAACTGCTTCATAAGTATCAAGGTGACCATTAGGTGGATGATTTTTGTAGACTGTACATACTCCTTGCATTTGGTGTGTTCTATTTTCCAAGAATAGGGAGATATGTGTACAGTGGAAAGATTAAAATGTTAGATGACTTGGATGCTCTTAGTAATTACTACTACGGTTTAGTAGTATATGATTTCTTAATTGATAGTTTAAGCGTAGCTGCTTCTGTTGTGAAAAAAAGGTGAGAATTCAAGCTAAAGACACATAACAGGATATGCAGCTATCTTTCAGGTATATATTTATAATATTTGTAAAATCGTAGTAATTTTTTCCCATGCATGAATTTTATAAGTATATATCTATATTAACCTTCTTAGTAAAACTATGTACTTAAATCTGACAATTACTTGATGTAGATTTGGGCTTTAGGCCACATGTTCATGTGGAAAATAAACAGCAACCCCCAAATGTTTCCCTTTCCATGATTTCTGAATTGGAAAAACGTGGGGAGCAGCAAGGCCAAGATTGATCAGGCATTTCGACACAATTTAGTAAGCATGGTTGAATTAGTTTTCTAATAACATGTTTGGTAAGAACTAAATTTTTTTATGCTAGTATTCCGTCAACATTTGATATTTGTGCATCTAGTGTGTTTTGTGTATTAGCAGATAATCGAGGATGTGGCTGCAACAAATGAAGAGATGCGGTTTGAAATACTCAGAGAAGCATTAGATGAGGCACAACCCCAGTTTGGGCATGATCGAGCAAGGTCTTTTGATATGGAGAACCATGCTAGTGAACATCGCCAGCTGGTGGCGGAGAATAGGCAGTTTGATGAGAGGATTTCCTTTCTCGAGCAAGAACTGAGTATGTTGAAACAAATTGTGCTTCAGCATCCAGCGGCGACGCCTTCAACTTCAGCTGCTGCCACGCATCATCCTGGAAACATACATCGACAAAGTGATGCATTTGTGACACCTTTCCATGGTGACAGTGAAGGGTATGAAGCTGGTTCTCAGCAAAGGCTTGGTCCTGCATCACCCTTGATAGTAGGAAGCCCACGGCTTCGCAGTCATACTGCTGCTAGGAATGACAGTGAGGGATGTTTGATTAACATTAGAATTGCATGAAAGATTTAAAAAAATTAAATTACTGTCTATTATATAGTGGAATAGGGAAGTAAGTAATTTTAGATCATACAAATACAATTCTGGTAAATTTTTGAAGGGTACATCTAGCATATATATGTTTTATGAGAATTTTTTAAAATTAACATTTCTTTGTAGGTGAATCATTAGTAAGCCTGCCTCCAGAGAATGATGTAGGTAATTGTGCAAACCTTTTTTCCACTGCCTCAATTGCCTTATATATATATAATTGTTTAACACCTAACCAGAGGTCAGTTGTTAGATAGATAGAAATAATGTCCGGGCTGAAGCTGATGTTAAGGTTGTTACCACCGATAAGCCATCATCGAACATTGCCACACAAGCAAAACTCTAACCGAGGAAGCATGTGGAAAGTGCATCCACTCGAACTCCATTTGTATATTAGCTAAGGAAGAGGAAGAACACCTAGATGTAATGGATTGACTGATGGTGAAGCTGATGTTAGGGTGTGAACTTTATAATGTGATTATAAGCCGATCCCATATATTTGTGTGTAGAATGGATGATTTTTTTAGGTGGAGGTGCCTCCTTTGAGGAGTTTCAAAGAGTTTATGCTTCTCTAATTGATGTCGTGAACTTGAAAATGTTGAATTTAGTTTTGTTATAAGGAAATTTAGGAGTCACCTTCAGTAATCACGTATTTGTGCAAGGTTAGGCAGTAGTTTTGCATATACATAGTAGTTTTGTGATGAACAAACTTTTTTTTCCATAGACTTATTTTTCTAACACCACCATTGGATTTGGGTTTTCATTTAACAATGAAAAATGAAATTGATGAATATATGGTTGTGATTGAATGTTATTATTGTAATTGAAATTAGATTCTCAATAAATAGAGAGAAGTAATCCATAAATAAAGAAACCTTTTCTTAGATGATACAATCTCACAAAGATAAATGGATCCAATGAAATTATTATAAGTTATGTATGAAGCATAATAATATCTTGTGGTATTGGTTAAGAGGCCATTACCCATTCATTTTTTAAGGCAAAATCAGTTTTTCAAAAATCTAAAGGAAAATAATCATTTTGTATGTTTCTACGCTTGTGAAAAAGGTTGGTTAGTAAAGAACAAAAAAGTGACTAATAACCTATGAAATTTAGTTAACAGGCATACACAAATAATATGCAACCCTTCCAGCCTTTATCCCGTTAACCAACTTCTGCAAGTCATTCACCACCTTGTTGTTATTCATTAACCAACCTTTTTCACAAGTGTAGAAATAAAGTTGGTTAATGAAGAACAAAAAAGTGGTTAATGACCTATGAAAGTTGGTTAATAAGCATGCACAAATAATATACAACCCTTCCAGCCTTTACCCCATTAACCAACTTATGGAGGTCATTAACCACCTTTTTGTTCTTCATTAACCAACCTTTTTCACAACCGTAGAAACAAAGTTGGTTAATGAAGAACAAAAAAGTGGTTAATGACATATGAAAGTTAGTTAATATGTATGTATAAATATGTAACCCTTCCAACCTTTACCCCGTTAACCTACTTCTGCAGGTCATTAACCACCTTTTTGTTCTTCATTAACCAACATTTTTCACAAGTGTAGAAACAAAGTTGGTTAATGAAGAACAAAAAAGTGGTGACCTATGAAAGTTAATTAATAGGCATGCACAAATAATATGCAACCCTTCCAGCCTTTACCCTGTTAACCAACTTCTGCATGTCATTAACCACCTTTTTGTTCTTCATTAACTAACTTTTTTCACAATCGTAAAAATAAATAGAAAATGATTATTTTCCTTTGAATTTTTGAAAAACTGATTTTGCCTTCAAAAATGACATTACCAATCAAACAAAAATTACTAAACAAATACATTCACATTATATGTACTATAAGATATAATTATTTTTCATACATGTACAATTTTCATTAGACACCTTATAAACCTGTACCAAAAAAATAATTCTACCTGACCATTTACATAACCTTATATAATTATGTACACTTTATAAGTACTATGTCATTCACTAAACTACACAAATAACCTATTCCAAAAAAATACCTAGGTAGGTTGCTCTACTTACAACAAAATAAATGTTTGAAATAATAAAAAGATCTAATATGTGCTATGTCATCACAGTTCATCCTTTGCCACCACCACATTTCTCATCAGAAGTTGGCAAAAAATATGTAATTTCTGTTAGCATTAATCTTTGAACCCATTACAAGTAAATCAGCAGTTACCCCATAAACCTGCAACAATTGCCTTAGTTTTTCAACCTAAACATTAACCCCAATGAAAATGGTAAAAATTATAATTAATTGAAAGAGTTAAGTACAACGTCAGTGTCCCTCAGCTCGTGTTTCTTCAAATTTCCTGGAATAACTACTCATAGAAAAATTCATGTATGAAATCTCACTACTAGCAGCCTGAAAAAATCATTTAAATAAGTTAACTACAATCACTTATAGAACCTAAAATTTAGCATATGTTTCTCATGCCTTTTGCCCACTAGTGACATCATGTTGACATCATGTTGAAAATCTTCAAGTAATCTTCAAGTTGGTTAATAATGAAATCGAATCCCTTTGCATTAGCATACTTCCGATAGAATGACTTAACGACAACCACCGAAGGAAATATAATGTCTGCTACAAGCTCACAAGGTTCAGATTGTTCATTGAAGCTGTCACTCATAATTAACTCAACTTCATTTGCTTCTTCAATGCATTCAGCACCGCCACCAACATCATCTAACACCCCACCATAATTGACAATATTTTCATCCTCCATGGAAGCACCTATTTCCAATTCCATTAACTTGCACATGGAAAACTCATGTTACCATCCAAAAATTCAGCAAGTGTTAGAGTGATTGTAAGGCATGGTCTTTCATATGATGTATGAGTTAGAGTTATAGTAAATAGAAAGGACTGGAAGTGTTAAGGCTTGGATTAGAAAAATAGAAAAAATGTGTCTATTGTTTTACTACATTTTTTACTCTTGGTTAATGACGTAGAAATTTGTGGTTAATAATGTGTATATGTTGGTTACTGGGTAGATTCGTGCTCAGTGGTTAAGCCGTTAACCATCAAATACATGTCATTAACCATAAATTTATACCTCATTAACCAAGAGTTAAAAATGGTGTAAAAAAAGTGACATGATAAGCAACAGAATCAACAAATACAAGCATAAAGTGCAAAAATGTTCAAAAATAATGTTCAAAAACAACTTAAGCAACTTTAATGTCAGTTTGGCATCAACAGCCATATAGATCTTACATTTGACTGAAGTTGCAAGGAGGAAGAGGACCTCTTTGTTGGATTAACCTTGGTCAAATAAATTTCCAAAGTCAAATATCAAAGGAATGGAATGGTAGTACTATTAACTAATAACAGCTGCAAGGTTGGAGATAGCTCTCACAATTAAAAGATCACAATACACCATCTTTTGCAAACAAAATTTCTTTTTAAAATATAAAACCAAAACAATTTTCATACTTCACACTTTGGATTCATTCAGATTATTTGCTTCATCGTTTAGTATAGATGAATTCAAAAGACAATTGAAGGATTCACTAACATTTGAGTAACCCCTAAACATTATTACAGATCATAATAAAAAATGATGCTACCTCTTATTTCAACTTTTAACAAGCTCGATCATTAGATTCATATTTTCAAATGTACTTGTACAATGCTCTTGAAGGTACATTGTCTTGCATCTAAATTACTCTTCTAGTTGTGTTCTAAATAGAGATAGGCAAAAAAAACACCAGAACCATCACAATAGAGATAGGCATGCATTCATATTGACCTTTCTTATAACAACCTGATATCAGTTCCATTTTGGTTGGGCAATTGCATTAACCTTGTCAATCTGTATCTTGGAAGTAATGCACTTTATGGCTCATTTCCTTCTGCTGTACAAAATCTGACTTCCTTGACAATCCTTGACCTTTCCCAAAACAATCTTCATTCTGTTCCTTTTTCTCTTGCAAAATTGTCAAACTTGATACAATTAAACCTTGCTGAGAATCATTTGAGTGGGACTATTCCAGATTTTCTCGGACAACTTGAAAATCTAAGGTACTTGAATATTTCTAATAATCATTTAGTCGGGGTCTTTCCTTGTAATATGACAAAACTTGTCAATCTAAACTATTTGGCTCTTTCTAATATTAGTTTGCACGGGTCTATTCCTAATTTTATTGGACAACTTGTCAATCTAGACACCTTAGTTCTTTCTTCTAATCATTTTCATGGTGTTATTCCTAGAAGTCTGGAGCAACTTGTAAGCCTTGAATACATTGATCTTTCAAGAAATGGTCTAGATGGTACTATTCCTCAAAATCTTGGTCAACTTTTAAAATTACACACAATCTATCTTTTTGAAAATAATTTACATGGGAACATTCCCAAAAGTGTAGAAACACCCAATGTTTACAGAGTTGTTATAATTTATAGGTTTCATACAAAAGTGGTTACTTGTGAAAACAGAGTTGTTATAATTTACAAGTTTCACCCAATGTTGAAAGTACCTTGCCGAAGTGACAGAGGGCAGCTGAGGCTGGCTGCGGAGGCAGCAGTGGCTGGCTGAGGTAGCGGTGGTTGGCTGAGCTTCATGCGCGGACAGAGGGACGTTGGTGACAGAGAAGTGAAAAAAGTCAAAGATGGAGAAATTAGAGGGAGAGAGGGTAATGAGAGGGAGACAGAAATGAGAGGGAGACAAAAATGAAAAGGAGACAGAATTGAGACGGAGACAGAAATGAGAAGGAGAGGGAAACAAAATTATTCTGACGTGGCAAAGGGTGTTAAAATAGGTGTACATACTGTACACGGTAAGATCATCATTTTCTGTGCAGTTTAGCATTGTTATGCTATTTAAAGGGACTTGAGTTCAAACCTCACGTCTGTAACTTTCAAACGTTTAAACAGTGTATTATAAATGGTAGAACACTGAATGCATTATTAGGTGTGTCAAAATGGGTCAGCTCAAATAGCCCGACAAAATAGATGGACTGAGCCAAAAAAATTAGTAAAAAAATGAATTTTGGCCCGAACGGGCTGGCCCGACATGGGCCATCGTGCAATGGGCCGGGCCGGCTCGTTAGCCTGAAAAGTGTTTTTTGGCTTTCTTTATTTTTTTTGTTATAATTGTAAAAGAGGATTAAAAAGAACACTAACACAACTCAGCCCAAGTAAAAAAAAGATTAAAAAAAATTGTGCATCAATACAGTAACACACTGTCACTGGCATAACAACACAACACTATAGTCTACAAGTATAATAGCCTTTATTATTGTAATGTAATATTGTAATTGTAACGGTACTAATGTAACTATGTAAGTAAAAAATATATATATAAATGCCTAAAAAAAATGTAAAACATGTAATATAGTTACAGACCACAATATTATTGATTTATTAGTATTATTCCATTAGCCCACTTTTCCTCTTCAACTTTGTCTATATGATGATTACAGTCAAAACCAGGAAAATAAGATTTGGTGCATTGTTCACTATTTTCAAAGGATAATTCATGATATGCCTAAGGGTGTTGTCTCATTTGAGCAAAAAGTACTTCCCTTTGAAGGTGATCCTAGTCACATTTCTTACCTAAATGTTAACTTTTGGGGCACTTCTCTTATAACTCTATGCAAATTTAAGGTAGCTACTGGAATTATATACAATTGTTAGCAAAAAATAATTTCTTTTAGTTTTTTTAATGATCCATTTGGTTTTGATTTGTGGTTTTAATCATAGAATCCAAATTGGAGGTTTTTGTTAGTGATTAATGATTTCTATGTATTAGTAAACTAGTTAGGGACCTTAAATTACCTAGAAATAGAGTTGGAGTGGCTAAAATCTAAGAATTTGGCCAATGGAACAATGACACGATTTTGCAGATTTGCTGTAGTGTGTCTGGTTAAGAGACACGGCCCGTGTCCGAAGACACCAGGGGGGTGTGTGTCCCTCTCTGCCAGTTGAAATTCGTGAAATAGTGCTCACAGAGCATGACACGAGGGATCTGTGTAATCAGACATGACCTGTGTCTAAGGCCAGAATCTTCAAAAAATGTCATTTTTGATGTTTCAAGTTCTTGGCTAGATGGGATCATTAGTATATGTTCCTAAAGTGTGTTGAGACACCTATGGGAGTATTTCAAGGAGGAAATCACTACCTAGTATATATGAGGAAAGTGTAGAACCTTAGGCAACCAATAGTTTGGAAATGCTATAGGCTAACACTTAGATATTTAATCCATGTGGGATTGTTTTTAGTATCATTTGTGATGCTGTGATGTGATGAGAATGGCACATAGCGTGAGTATGTGAGTATTCCTAATTTGAAGTGGATTTTTCAAATGAATATCTTGGTGGTGGTACTGTTTGTAGGGGCTGTGTACAAGTACAATATGTTTATATTTCCATCTATTTCCTTTTATGCTTGAATTTTTGGCAATTATGATAGTTTTGTGAACCTCAGTTGCTAATGTGTTTTATAAGTATATGCATGTAGGCTAGTGTACATTTTGTAATTACACTTTTGTCCTTTTGTAGATTCTATAGGTTAAGATCTTATTTTGTTATGTGAACTTTGGGCCTACTGATTTTAATAAATTTGCTTGTAATCATCTGATATAGGAGGAAATCCACTTTATGGTCAGCCCATGGGCTGGCCCGCTTAGCCTATGGCCTGCATAAGGATGGGCTAGGTTAGAAATTCACTAGGCTGCAACTAAATTAGGCTGGCCTAGCCTGGCCAAAAAAATTTTCGCTCGCTACGGGCCAGCCTAAATGGGTCAGGCTGGCCCGAATTGACAGCCCTATGCACTATTAGTAGTCTAATAAAAAACTAAAATTATGTTGCATAAAGCGGCAGAATACTCGGGACTATAATTTAGGAAGATAATAAAAAGCTTCAAATTTACCATCTTCCAACAACTTTTGAACAATTCAGAAAAGATAATAAGTTTTTATGTAATTCAACAACTTCATTAATAACTTTGCAGCTTACTGGACAAAATATTTGATAAATGACGAGTCTAAAATATGATCAGCTGTAGTGAAAGCTGCTCTACCAAACACTCTTAAACCTAAAATGTTATATGTAATAGTGAAATTTCTTTAACCAAACAATTCAAAGTTTATCTACAATATATACTTTGAATAAAGTATGACACATGATAGTGAGAAAGTCATATCAAATTCTAGCTAACATAAATGCGTTACAAAAGTTAGAGCCTTTTCTTGATAGAATTTCTGCTATACTTCCATATATTATATAGGCATCAAAGTGTTAGTGAGTGTAAAGAGCTTTTAGTGAGTTAAATTGGGGAAGATTACCATTGAGATGGCAGCAACTATTATGAGAAAAAAATTAAAATATTCTCTTAAAGAATTAGGTTTAGGATCAGAGAATAAGAAAAAAAAGAGAAACAACTATAAATTGAGAGCATTATTAAAAGACGTAATCTGATGCAAAAGATAACATAATAATTCCTATTTATACTATACTCTAATCAAATAAGGAAATAAATCAAAAAATATAATGAGATTAAGAAATAACTCCTAAAAAATCATCTAAGGTACTTTAAAATATTCTAAGATACAATGAAAATATTATGAAATATTTTCTAGATATTCTCACACTCTCCCTCAAGCTAAAACTCACTAAATTTTAGATAGTTATAATGAGACACATGAAAAGAAAAGAAACTAAAAATAATTTAAAAAGATAATTTCGAGATCTTGGAAAAGCATAATGAAAGGGCCACCATCGTAAGGGCACACAACGAAGGGAGTGTCGTTGCAAAGGTGTGCAAAGCGAGAGACTTCATTGCAAGGGTGCACAACGAGAACGGAAGAGGTGCGGAATAAAGGCTAAACTGCATCTAGGATGGAACCTACATGTAGGATAGAACCGAATTGCATAAAGTCAAGTTGAAACGAGCCAAATCTTTCATGCTAGATAAGATGGAATAAAGCCAAATCTTTCAATAGAGCGGATGGAACGGAGACAAATCTTTTAGGCTGGAGCAGATGGAGTCAATCTGTTAGGCTGGAACAATGAAGACAGAACCAATCTTTTAGGCTAGATCATACGCAAGTGATCAAGAGGCTGAAGCAACAGAGATGAAGCGCAATAGAAGAGCAACTCTATCAACAAATCGATCAAGACTGAAAGAAAACATATCAAGACTAAAAAAGAGGAGGCTGGGAGGAAACAAAGATGAGAAAAACAACATAACTAAATCTGGGTTTGATGATGATTAGTAACAATTATAACAAGTTCTATGAACTCTACATAGTAAAAAGGAGAAACTCTTCTCAAGGAGAATACCATGGTTCTGATATTATGTTAAAGAATTAAGTTTAGGGTTAGGGAATAAGAAAAAAAAAACTATAAACTGAGAATATTATTAAAGGACGTGATGTGATGCAAAAGACAAAGTAATAATCCCTATTTATACTAGACTCTATCCCTAATCAAATAAGAAAATAAATAAGGAAATATAATGAGATCAAGAAATAATTCCTAAGAGATCATCTAAGATATTTTAAAATATTCTAAGATACAATTAAGAATATTATGAGATATTTTCTAGATATTCTAACATATTCCTCTAGTTTATATAAATTTACCTTAAACCCACATCCTTTTGTCACCTCTTCTTAAGAATCCATTGTGGATTCTACCGTTCAAGAAACCAACACATCAAAGAAAAATTCAGTAAGAAAAAGTTAAAACCAATAGTTATCTATATATACTTTAGATGACACTCAAAATTATTTATGCACTCTTGGCAGTTCATGAAACTTAGGATATGCAATACAACAACTAAGAAATCAACCGAAATTTGTAACACCCCAAAATTTGCAGTTTCTCGGTAATGTCTGAATTGTACTATTTTGTGTTTTATGTGAGCTATAAATTTATTTTGATTGCTCTGTGACTGTTTTTGATCATTGTGTGTGATTTACTCTGAGTCAGAAAAATAATAATTTTTGGGTCAGGAAAAATCTTTACTGATATATTCGGAGCTGGGGGATCTTACTAAACTCGAATCCGAGAAATAGTTACCCGATCTTTTAATTTTTAGAAATTATTTGAGAAATAAAAATATTTCACGTATTATTTTATTGGACAGTATCTGCTGATTTGCGAGCAGTAGTTTCTGCTAATTGGGTAATAGATTCTGTATCCTTTGTCTATAGGATAATAAATTTGGAAAAGTCTTTGTTAACTTATATTTTTGTGAACCAATTAGAAGGCTTGATGCTTAATATAAACCAATAGGAATTGGTCAATATAAATGGCTAGACTTTTCTAAACCAATAAGAGGTGGTCAACAAAAATAGTTGGACTAGTTAGTTATGTAACTAGATGAATTAATTACCTAAACTAAGTGTAATTAGGAACTAATTGAAATCAAAACTTAGTTACTTCCATCCATTGAGCTCCATGGCCAACTAGGCAATTCTAGGATGTTCATGAATCATCTAATGACTAAAGGATGACAACTTAGTGACCTAGGCCATGTGCAACCATGTGAAGCCATGTGATTGATTTTTATCTTGTTAAACAAGCCTTAGTCTTCCTATCCATGCAATCACACGGCTATGCATTAGTAAAATAAGCTATTTTCATTTCATTCTAACACTTTGTGACAAGAATCCATCATCTTTTGTCTTACTTCCAAGAACTCCAAGAACAAATACAAAGAACTCCATCTTCTTTCTCCTTGTAGGTTTCGGCCACCACACCTAAACCTTACTTCCAAGCTTCCATAATTCCATCCAATATCATTTCCTAAACCTAAACAACAATCTAAACACTTTTCATCTTAAGAGTTTCATCTAATTCAACCTCTTGGTGCTTCAAAATCAAGTTTAGGTTATTTACTCCTAAAGGTAACTTCTTGATTTCTTGTTCCTAAGTTTGATTTTTGAGTTTCTAAACCATGATTGATCCATGGTTTCTTATTTTCAAGCTTTGTTTATGACTTTGTTTTGGTTCAAGCTTGTTAGGGTTTTCTTTGGTGCTTCACGAAATTCTTAGGAGACCATACAAGAAGGGTTTTTGTCTTCCTTAAGGTAAGAGGGATATTAACCTCATCAACCATGTGTTGGTGGTGAGGAAATGGAACTTGTTTGTGGTGAAAAATCCATAAGGATTTATTCACTTGATTGTTTAAGCTTTTCTTATTTGTGATGGTTGTGATTGGTATGCTTTAGAGCTTTGAAAGTATGTTTGAATATGTGATTATGAAAGCATGATGATCATTGTTTAAAGTAGGATGTGATTTACATGATGAGGAAGTGTATGAAGGTTCCAAAGAACCTATGAAAGGCTTACAGCCATAACACCATAAAGGAAGCAAAATGTTCTAAATTATTTTCCTAATCAAGGATTAAATATTTTAATGATAAGAAATTAGATTAAGTGTTTTTACAAGGAATAAAGTGATCGAAAATAATTAAATATGATTTATGAAACACATAGAATGATTTCGGCCAACATGCCTATTTTGATATTCTAAGATCCAAAAATTGTTTTATTAAGTATAGACTTAGGTATTTGAATAATAGTAAAGTAATTTGATAAGTTTGAGAAATAAAAAGAAAGTAAACTAATTTTTAGAACTAAATTAGCCTATTTAGGCTATGAAGTAAGATAAAGTCTAAAACTTGAAATTTATTGACGTATAATTTGGGTTTTGAAGCGCGTTAGAAAATTTTGAACTGTAATATGTCAATTAAATCAAGAAATGAAATTTTATAGAAAATAATAGAAAATGCTACTTAGAAAATTTTTTGTGAGAAAATATTATTTAAAAGCAGTTTATTAAGGAAATAATGGAATTAAAGTACAATTTTAATATTTAATGAGAAAAGTTTTAATTTGAGCTTAGAATATTAAAGAAATATTTTACACAATTGAAAATATGCAGAAAAACTCTTACGAGATCTAAAAACAGTGATTTTTAGCTACGCGATTAAGAAAACATTTTAAAATCTTTACGCGATTGAGAAAATGTTAAAAAATAGTTACGCGATTTGAAAACGTAACAAAAGTGTTACGCAATTATGAAAATGCGATAAAATGTTTACACGATTGAAAGTAACAGCTGTTAGCTGTCGGGCAGTCGTGGTGGGCCCGATTATAGTGAAAAGTGATAACGCCAAGAGAAGGCGTGGCTATGTGAAATACTGTGAAAATAATGGTTGTATATGTATTTGAACCATACATCATACATTGAAAAGCGTATCATCTTAATTGGTTAAGGCCATTGTTGCCTAGGAGATGGAATTTACAACTTTGTGCAGGTGAGAATTGCATAATTACAATCTTCAGTGATCTTGGAGACGTCGGGGTGTGGAATGTCATAAGTGGCCAGTTGGTAGCACCTCTGGGCCATGGTATCCTATGCAAACACACCGACAGTCTTGACGGAGTTTCTACTCTTTTCGTGATTAGTTGAGAGTGTCTTGTATGAGCCATGTTGCGCACATTGATATAATATATTGGCACATGATTTGAGGCTGATGATATACAGATATATCCTCCCTATCTTTCTCTCCGAAATTGTGTTTAACTCTATGGAGTAGGTATGAGTCTATATGCATATGCATAGTTAGTCAACATATTGGCATGATAATTATGTTTATATGATATTTTATTTGCGATATGATATTTTATCTGTGATATGGGAATATGATTCTATGTGTTAATACTATATCTGTATATTTAATGTCATTTCCTATACTACCATACTGGTATTAATGTAGGGGATCTCACCTCTTTGTTGTATTATATTTGTTTTATGGTGTATGTTTGACGAAGACCGAGGAGAAGAGGAAGTCGGTAATTCTATTTACCACCAGTGATACTTCTCTTTGTTTGTTAAGATGGCGGCAAGGCGTCAAGTTTTGGGTTTTGTCCTAGTTTAGTTCCATGGGGGAACTGATGCTTGGAAGTTTAATTTGGATAATGAACGGTTTGTGTATACTGGGGACTTGACTCTAAATCTGAGTGGGATCCATGATAGGATCCCTGTTTTGACTCAACATGTGTTTATGTGACTAGAGTTCACGATGCCTATTCGTGAACTCTGGGACGGCACTGTCTATACACCATAAGAGGACTCGATGGTGTCTTCTGCAAGAACCCCTGTCCGGTGAGTGATGTACCCGCCTGGGTTCTTTGATAAAACAAAGGAGGAGGATCTTTCTGAGGGCCCAAATCCTTAGTCTCTAAAAGTTTTAGTTAAACAGTCTATGTTTTGATGTACATGGTGTACATATTTATCTTTTTGGAATGTAGTGTAAAGTTTATGTAAGTTATTTAAGAACAAAGTTTGTAATATTCATGTACATTATGGTGAGTTTGTTTCTGATACAAGTTATATTTATAGTTTTTAATTATTTTATTTATTTATTTTCACTTTTTTCGCAAAGGCAACTTACAAAATTAAAAAAATTAATTAATATTAATATTTTTATAAGATTAATTCTTTTACAACTTGGGTAAGTTATATTAGAATTAGTCTTAAATGTGATACCCTACGGTGAGTGTTGCAAAATTAACCATTGCTTAAGCTAATTTAAAAGGAAAATAAGACCCACGACCACACCTTCAAGATGAGCTTTAGTAGTGATAACCCAGACGTTGGAGAAAAATAGTGACGAACAAAAAATTATAGGACAAATAACAACGTAGATTGAAGTCAGGACAGACCCAATCAGATTACTCAAGTTTTATTTCTCTTCTCTATCATCTCCTAAAGATCATAGCTTCAGGTAGTTTCAGTAGTGATAATCATGAGTGTTCTGGACCAGGATTTTGGGATATCAGTATAAGAGCAACCTGACCCTACTAGAATAATACCTAAATATTACTACGTGCTATCTTGATGAGTATAACAGCCTATTTATTAGGCATAAATCTCTCAAGTATCCTTGATGGATATGAAAAGTAATTATATCCCACATAAATAGGGAAATTAGTTAACAAAGATCACAATCCTAAGTGGATTCTAATCCTAAATAACTGCATTTAATACATATTGTACTCATCTAAAGACGCTCTTATAAATACCATGTCAGGTCTCAAAGGTATGCATCTCCTCTAATATATAGACTATCCTTATAGTGCATGGTCTAACTTGAGCGTCGGAGTGCCTTTTGCAAGTACTCACCCTCGCACCACCACTGCCGCTATTGTGCTACGGAGGAGTCCACCGTAACGTGCCTATTTCAGGTACCCCTCTGAATTTACTTCAGAACATTGGCACTGTCTGTGGGAAACGAGAAACTTACAATCCCACTCCAATCATGGTGAATGTGAGATAGAATTCAAGGAGAGACGCTGGGCAGACCTCAACTAACCAAAGGCAGGACCCTACCGCCCAACGCCCTCCTCTTCCTACCCCACCACCTGCTGTTAAAACCTTTGTTGCGAGAAACCAGGAACTCAATGCAGAAAGCCAACGCGATGGGCGCCCCCCTCTGGTTTCCGATGAAAGCCTTAACCCATCGTGTAGGGTTTCTATGAGAGATCGACTTGGAATCCCACCACAATGAGGTAACCTTAATGCCTAAGAGCGTAGAATCCCAGTTTGTCAACGTTTGGGAATGCCTAATAATGAAATTGGCAATCGTGCGTCTTGCTCTTAATGCACGAATTAGCCCCAGGCATCCCAGCGTCAATTCCAAGTCATGCTGCAACAACATATGGCTATACTGAACGAACAATATCAGAGGTTGGAAGACATGCAGCGGGCTATGCTAGAAAACCAACCCAGGCTTCACTGTCGTGATGGAAGTCTTAGTGCGAAAAATAACCAAAGAAGAACACACGCCGAAGCTACAGTGTCTAACATTGCAAATAACAACCAGAACTGTGGCATTCAAAAGCACCCCTTTTTAGATCAACCTATGGAGTACCATGTTCTAAGGAACTTCAAATTTCCAACGAATTCAGAGATTTATGATGGGACTACAGACCCCCAGGAACACGTAAACACCTTCGAACAATCTATGTGCTTCTATGGAGGATCTATGGAGTTGCTATGCCATGCCTTCCCTTTTTCACTGAAAAAGGGAGCCCTCAAGTGGTTTTCAAGCTTACCGCGATGATCTGTTGTTGACTGGCTAGATCTTAAATAACAGTTCTTGCTCTAGTATACTACCAACAAGTAGCAACCCAAATCCTTTGAATCCCTATCAAAGGTTCGCCAAAGGCAGGATAAGCCCCTCCGTGATTACGTCAAGAGGTTTATGGCAGCATGTACTAATGTGGAGAACTTCGATGAGCGATCTTCGAGTAGGCTTTGAGTTCTTTGTATCTCTAGCAAAAAAGAAACCAGAGAATTTGGGTGAATTTTAGAAATGATCCCAGAAGTATGTCAACCTCGAGGAAGCAACAGAGGACAAAATGAGATGAGACAAAGGTGAACCCTCTCACCAGAAGCTTAATCATAACTCCTTATGGCCCTGGCATTCCAAAGGCAGCCCACCCCAGAGAAGGTACTTTTGATTATACTCCTCCGAACAACCCCTCGAGAAATAATCTTGAGGGAGGTGATGCAGACTGAGTTTCAAAATATTCGGAGGCCACCCCCATTAAGAAGCACAAGTAGAAGGATCATTCTAAGCATTGCACATGGAATAAAGGTTATGGTCATGATACTGAGGACTGCTACCAACTACGCGATGCCATTGAATTCTTGATCAAGGCCAAATGACTACAACAGTATATCCTCTGTGTTCAGAATGATGAGCACCGTGGTAGGTGTGATTGGCATTGACTAAAGTAATAGTTTTGATGATAACAAACAAGAAAGAAATGAAAACACAATGATTAAGTCCCAAGGAACTCAAAGATTAGCTTTTAGGTCTTAGATCTTGGGTAAAGGTATTTTAGATTCACTATAAGCTCATTCATTGGCTTTACAAAATTATTCTTTCCATTTATGAAAATTATAGTTTGAACAAATAGTTTTTAGAAAGGTTGAAGAGCTTGTTTTGAAAAACCCCTTATAAATAGTGATTTCCTTTTCAAAAAAATAACAGATTATCACTATTCACCTAATAGATTAAATGCCAAAACAGAAACGCGCCAATTTGTGTTTTAAAAGGCCTAACCGATTAGGCAAAATGTGTAACCTGTTAAATGACAAGTTAGGGGCCTATTTCTAAGGTCCCTAACCGATTAGGAACAGCTCCTAATTGGTTAGGTTAATAAGTCAGAGGCATTGCCTCTTTATTTTTTAAATGTCTAACTGATTAAGTGTTTAGTCTAATCGGTTGCTGCATTAAACAGAAGCATTTACATTTGTTTCAAAACAGGGCCTAACTAATTAGAGGTTTAGTCTAATCAGTTACTGCATTTAACAGATGCATTCGTATTTATTTCAAAATAGGGTCTAACTGATTAGAGACTCTAATCGGTTATTCACTAAAACAGAAGCATCTGTATTGGTTTTAAAGGGCTCCTAACCGATTAGGGAGCTTAGATAACCGATTAAGCTTGTTTTCTAGAAAAGAGTTAAAGCTCGTTCAATGGCTATTTTCAGGGCATTAAATGCTTCCAACTACCCCAACAACTCTTAATTGATTTTAACTATAAATCTAAGATTGTTGGGCATTAATGAGGGGTTAGAGAAATTAAAACAAACATTTGAAAATCCTTCTTGAGCAAAAAATTCATATTTCCTTAATCATATTCATTATACTCTGTTTTTGAGCTTAGAAAATGTGAATCTTCAATATCCATAAGCTTCAATTTGTATTATCTACTATTTAGGAGAGTTTCTATTCATTCAAACCTTGTATAAACTGTAAAAGAGGGTGAGGCATCCCTCCATTTATAAAAGGTGAGGTATCTCTTGGAAATTGAGACTCAAGCACAAGGGTGAGGTATCCTAAGGTATGTTGAGTGCTCCATCTTATAAAGGTTGGCAAGCACCTGTTTGAAACTTGAAGATATCGTGAAAATTTCGGGTGTTTACTTGAGGACTGGATGTAGGCCACAAGTGGATTAATGACTGAACCAGGATAAAGCTCTATGTTTGTCTTCTTAAACTCATCTCCTTTATTTTGTGTACTGTTTCATTGAATATCTTGCATACTATCTTACTTGGTTATTTTACTTATGCGTGAAAACCCTCTACTTCCTTTATCCATTCAATTTTAATAAACAATAGCTTCAACGAAAATTGAGAATCAAGTATTTTGTGAAGGAATTATGAAATTATTTTACTTACTCAATGCACCCCCCTCTTGAGTATTGAGGCCACTTGGTAACAAGTGGTATCAGAGTTAGACTCTTGTGTAAAGAGCTTAGCAACTGCAAGAGAAGAAATGACTTCAAATAGTTTTTCTAATGAAAGTTCTTCTATAAATAAACCTCCCTTTTTCAATGGGGATGATTATGCATATTGGAAAGAAAAGATATAATTTTTTATTGAACCTATTGATTTAGATGTGTGAGACGCTGTTGAAAATGGTGCTTTTGTTCCCACACGTATTATTGATGGTATAAGAACTAACACACCTAGAAGTGAATAGATGGATGAAGATAAAAAGAAAGTTCAATACAACTTGAGAGCCAAGAACATTATTACCACATCCTTGGGGTATGATGAATTCTTTAGGGTGTCAAATTGTAAGATCACCCAAGAAATGTGGGATATCTTACAAGTAACTCATGAGGGCACAAGTGAAGTAAAAAGATCAAGAATAAACTCTCTCACTCATGAATATGAATTGTTTAGAATGAATCAAGGAGAAAGTATTCAAGAGATGCAAAAAAGATTTACACATATTATAAATCATCTTGCTTCATTAGGGAAAACTTTTCCTAATGAGGATCTTACTAAGAAAGTCTTGAGGTGTTTGAGTAGAAATTGGCAACCCAAGGTGACGGCTATTGTGGAATCAAGAAACTTATCAACAATGACCTTGGCCACCTTATTCGAGAAACTCCAAGAGCATGAATTAGAGTTAAATAGGCTCAATCAAAGTGAAGAACATGATAAGAAGAAGAAGGGGATTGCTCTCAAGGCCACCTCCTCCACATTTGAAGATGAAGATGAAGATGATGAAGATGGCATTGGAAGTCTTGTAATGAATGAAGAAAATTTTAGTCTCCTTATAAAGAAGTTTGGAAGATTTCTCAAGAAGAAAGGAAGTCAAAGAAGACCATCTTTTCCTTCTAAGAAGATATATCAAAAGGGAGAAGGAGCTTCATTTACTCCAACTTGCTATGAATGTGGAAAGTCTGGGCACATGAAGATGGAATGTCCAGTTTATCAAAAAAAGATGGAGAAATTTAAAAAAAGACATTCCAAGGAAATAAAAGTAAGGAGAGCAAACATTGCTTGGGAAGACAACAATATGGATTCCAATGATGATTCAGAAAATGAGGAAGCTCATCTTTGCCTCATGGCAAATGAACAAGGAGAAGAAAGTGAAGAAAGTGACACTGAGGTAACATCTTCTAACTTAGATTCTTCATCTTCTTATAATGAATTATAAGATGCTTTTCAAGAATTTGTATGATGAATCTATGAGGCTCACAAAAATGGTTTTATCTTCTAACAAAACTATCTCCTTATTGGTAAACAAAGTTACTCATTATGCATGACTTGTTCTTCACTTGATAATGTATTTATTCAATTATCTTGTCCATCATGTAAATCATTTGAAAAGGAGGTTGAGGATTTAAAAAATACTTTTTGCAAAATTTACCTTTGGAAGAGACAATTTAAATGTGTTGTTGGGGAAGCAAAAATGTGTTTTTCAAAAAGCCAGTTTGGGATATAATCCAAATAACCATCAAAAGTCTTACAAGATTTTCTTTGTTTCCTCAAGTACATCAAGTAGCCCCTTTATCAAATGCTTTCATTATGGTAAGAAAGGACATAGTGCATCCACTTGTATGTTAGAAAGAACATAAGCACCAAGGTTGAAATTAAAAGGATTTGGGTTCCTAAGGGCACCTTGCCTAACTCTAGCACACAAGGACCCAAGACAATTTTGGTACCAAAGGTTAAAATTTGAATGTGTGTTATAGGTGTGCTTGAAAACCAAAAGCTCAAGTTAGTATCTTGATAGTGGTTGCTCCAAGCACATGACCAGTGATGGCTCTAAGTTTTCCTTCCTTGTCCCCAAGAAAATTGGCCATGTGACATATGATGACAACAACAAAAGGAAGATCCTTGGAGCTAGTAAAGTTAGTAAGAACCCTTCTTCATCCATTGATAATAGTTTGCTTGTTGAAGGACTCAAACATAACTTGCTTAGCATTAGTCAACTATGTGATAAGGGGAATAGAGTAATATTTGATTCTGATTGTTGCATAATTGGGGGTAAAGATGATAAACATGTTAAGTTTGTTGGTCATAGGGTCAATAACATATATATGATTAGCCTTGATGACATTTCCTCAAATGATGCTAAATGCTTTATGAGTAAAAAAAATGATTCATGGTTATGGTATAAAAGAATTGCTCACATTCACATGGATCACTTAAACAAATTGGTTTCTAAAGAACTAGTAATTGGTCTTCCAAAGCTCAAATTTGAAAAAGACAAACTTTATGATGCATGTCAAAAGGAAAAACAAGTAAAAGTCTCTTTTAAAGCTAAAAATGTCATTTCAACTTCTAGACCTTTACAACTTTTACACATGGATCTTTTTGGTCCCTCTAGAACTATGAGCTTTGGTGAAAATTACTATGCATTAGTGATTGTGAATGATTTTTCTAGGTTTACATGGATATTATTCTTGTTTCACAAGAATGATTCTTTTCAATCATTCAAAAAACTTGCCAAAGTTATCCAAAACGAAAAAGTTTTTGTATTACATCCATAAGAAGTGACCATGGCGGTGAATTTGAAAACCATGAATTTGAAACCTTTTATGATAAACATGGCATTGAGCATAATTTTTCTACCTCTAGAACACCACAACAAAATGATATTTTAGAAAGAAAAAATACATCTTTAGAAGAAATGGCAAGAATTATGCTCAATGAGGGTAACTTTCCTAAGTATTTTTGGACGGATGTGGTTAACATCGCTTGTTATATTATGAATAGAGCCCTAATAAGGCCAATTTTAAAGAAAACCCCCTATGAATTATACAAAGGAAGAAAGCCAAATATTTCACACCTTCATGTCTTTAGATGTAAATACCTTGTTTTAAATAATAGAGAGGATAACTTAGGAAAGTTTGATGCAAAATATGATGAGGGGATATTTCTTGGATATTCTATACATAGTAAGACCTTTAGAGTTTATAATAAACAAACTATGATCATAGAAGAGTCCATACACGTTACTTTTGATGAAACTAACCAAAATAAGCCGAGAAAGGAGCTTGTTGATGATGTTGCAAAAATCATGGTAAAAACACACTTCGAGATTCAAGAAAAAGAGCTTAAGAAGCAAGAAGTGAGAACCATTGATCACTCAAGACATGAGGATTCAGAAATCATGGATCTACCCAAAGAATGGAGGACATCAAAGTATCATCCTCTTGACAAGGTGATAGGAGATGTATCAAAAGGGGTAATTACTCGAAACTCACTTTGAGATGCATGTAACTATATGACTTTTGTTTCTAAAGTAGAACCTAAGGACATAAATGAGGTCATTAATGATGAACATTAGATCTTGGCCATGCAAGATGAACTAAACCAATTTGAAAGAAATAAAGTTTGGGAATTAGTTCCAAGGCCCAATGATCATCCTATAATTAGCACCAAATGAGTTTTTAAGAACAAACTTGATGAAACGGACTTAATAATAAGAAATAAAGTTAGTTTGGTTATAAAAAGATATAATCAAGAAGAAGGAATAGATTATGAAGAAACATATGCTCCCGTAGCTAGATTAGAAGCCATTAGAATGCTACTTGCTTGTGCATGCATCATGGATTTTAAGCTTTTTCAAATGGATGTCAAAAATGCTTTCTTAAATGGTTTCATTCAAGAAGAAGTGTATGTAGAGCAACCCCCCGGTTTTGAAAACTTTGAACTACCTAACCATGTTTTTAAATTGAAAAAGGCCTTGTATCACTTGAAACAAACTCCTAGAGCTTGGTATGAAAGGTTGAGTAAGTTCCTTTTGGAAAAAAAAAAGGGTTTTCTAGAGGAAAGGTTGACACCACTCTTTTCATCAAGTATAAAAAGCATGACATACTTCTTGTTCAAATATATGTTAATGATATTATATTTGGTGCTACTAATAATTCTCTTTGCAAGGAGTTTTCTAAAATCATACAAAATGAATATAAAATGTCTATGATGGGTGAGCTCAACTTCTTTCTTGGCCTCCAAATCAAACAAATAAGAAATGAGACTTTCATAAGCCAGTCCAAGTATTGAAAGGAGTTGTTCAAGAAGTTTAGAATAGATAATGCTTAGCATATGGCTACACCAATGGGCACTTCTTATTATTTGAACAAGGATGAATGAGTAAATCTATAGAAATTACAAAATATAGAGGTATGATTGGCTCACTTCTTTATCTTATAGCAAGTAGGCCTGATATTATGTTTAGTGTGTGCATGTGTGCTAGATATCAAGCTAATCCTAAAGAATCACACTTATGTGCTGTAAAACGAATTATGAAATATCTAATCGGCACTTCACAAATAGGTTTGTGGTACCCTAAGGGTGCCTCTTGTAGCCTAGTTGGATACTCCGATTCTGATTTTGCTGGATACAAAATGGATAGAAAAAGCACTAGTGAGATATGTCACTTGCTTAGAAGTTCACTAGTTTCCTGGCGTAGCAAAAAGCAAAATAATATGACATTGTCTATAGCTGAAACTGAATATGTTGCAGCTAGGAGTTGTTGTGCTCAATCCTTTAGATGAAGCAACAACTCCTAGACTATGGTCTAGAGCAGGATCACATCCCTATAAGGTGTGATAACACTAGCACAATCAACTTGTCAAAAAATCCCATTTTGCACTCAAGAATAAAACATATTGAAATTAGGCATCATTTTATAATGGATCATGTCCAAAAAGGTGATTGCATCCTTGAATTTGTGGAAACCACTAAGCAACTAGCTGACATTTTTACCAAACCATTAAACAAAGAAGCATTCTTCTATATAAGAACTGAACTTGGAATATTAGATCAATCTTGCACTTAATTCTGCATAAAATGATCATTTGATGATAAGTTGGTTATTTTGTTGCATAATTAATCATTTCTGATGCATAACTTGCTGCTCTACTGCATAATAATGTTGTTTTGTAATGTAATTTCATAATTTTAATCATTTTTTAATCCAATACTAACTTGAGTGTCGGAGTTTCCCTTAAGTTTGTTTTGTAGGTACTTAATCCATGCTTAAGTCCCCCAATCTCCAATAATCAAGTTCCTAAGATGCTTTTATTTTGGGTCAAATTGATGAAAAATGGAGTCAATTTGAGATGGCACAAGTTGATGATATAAGGACTAAATTCTTAAAGAAGATGTTTTGGCTTTGAAAGCGCAATAATCAGTAGAGCAAGGAAAATCAGCTTATGAATTGTTTTGAAAACAGCCAACCTCAAAAAGACATGAGAAAATATCAAGGATTATGTCTGTTCTGATAATGGAAATAACCAGTTAGAAACCTTTCCTAACCGGTTAGCTAATTGATCTAATCGGTTACGCAGGCAAAAGAGGCTCTATTTTGTTTTAAAATTCAAGCAGCTAACCGATTAACCACTTGTCCTAATCGGTTAGTGCAATAAGTCAGAGACCCCAACATTTCTTACCAACACATCCTAATCGATTAGCCATCCATTCCTAACTAATTATTATCACAAAACAGAGACTCCCCATTTCCTTTCTTGAGCTTCACTAATTGGTTAGTACTCCACACCTAATCGATTATTTCCCTTAAAAGTGAACAACCCTTCCTCCTATTTAAATGACCCAGCCATAGCCTCCACTTTCATTTTCACGATGGCCCCTATACCTCCATTTTCATCATCTTCTTCTTCTCTCAAACACCCACTCCTCTCCACTCACACCCAATCCAAATTCACCACAAATCCATCACTAAAACACCATTTCCACAAAAAATCCTTCAAATTCCACCATTCAAAACTTCCCCTTGCTTCCCAAAATTTCCTCAATTCTTCTTCCAAATCGTGACCTAGCCACCATATTTTTAAACCATGGTAAGCAGTTCTCACCCCAAAAGGGCATGCACTAAAAATCCATCTGTACCCAATGATCCTCCTTCTCTAGAAAATGACTCTGACATTCATCTAAACTTGGACCACAGAAAGTTCTTTTCTCATAAAAAGTAAATGCACAAATACAAATTAGAGTTTCAGGCTAAGAACATCATCCAACCCAAGCACATGGATTGGGAGTTCTTTGTCAGAGAAGGCTTAGCATCTATCACTGAACTCTTGGAGTTTCACGGCCTGAAAAATTATTTTCACTCCAAGTAAGTATTACTAACTTGAAGCCATCAAAGTCTATTTCTGTAATTTAAGCATTACAAGAGCAAATCTGGTTTTTGATGTTAGGAGGCATAAGATAATTGTAGCTCCCAGTCAATGGTTTTCTCTGTTTGGCCTTACTCATGCTAGTGAGGAATTTACAATGGATAGTCATAGGACCTGGGAAGGCTTTAATAAAAGTGAGGCCCTTGATAGTATGCTCCAACCTAGCCTCCATATACCAGAAAAGAAAAGTCTCACTGCTGGTTACCTGAAACCTCTCGATCGCCTTCTCCATTATGTTGTTGCATACATTTTGGCTCCACGGGTAGCAATTATGCCCTGGTGGAAGAAGAAGATATTTTCCTGATGTGGGCCATGAAACAGAGATTACACATCAATTGTCTATTTTTCATCATGCACTACATGATGAAGGCTAAGGATAAGTTGATGATGGACCTTCTTTATGCTCTAGTTGTTACAAAAATTCTGGATCAATATAAACTTCAACTCCATGAAGATGGTGCAATAGAACTAGGCAACCACAACAAATTTGGTCAAGCTACCTTCAACTGAATTCAAATTAAGAAGGTAGATGGTGAATGGGTCTCTATGCGAAAACATGAAGCACTAGCAGCAGTAGAAAAAGTTGATATTCCTATGGAAGAGGCACCAGCTACAAATGAAGCACGCATTCTTACTGCTATTGTGGATCTTAGAACTTACCAGGAGCACAGCAACTCTATCATCTTCGACCGCTTAAGTGCTATAGAAGACCGCTTAGATAAGCTTGAGCATTATCATCCATCATCGAAAGATCATGATACTTAAGCATGGTTGATAACTCTGTAGAGTTAAGTTATTATTGCCCTATATCTGTGCAACATGGCAAGTTTAGTCCTTGTTTGTAAGCATTGATGGAAGGTTTTAGCATCATTTCTATCTGATTTCATTCTGATGACTTCCATTGTGATCCTGAGTAAATACTTTCAAGATTATGATCAAATTGAGTACATTTGCATGATTTAAAGAATTGATAAATTCTCTTATATAGGCAGGTCTTAAAAGAAGCATGGAAATGAAGAAGTTGAAGCAGCTTTGGACCAGGAAGCCTAAGAGAAGCTCAAAAGTGCAGATCAGCACTCAACGCCGTGACGTGGATAAGGTTGCGCCGCGGCGTTCCCCTGCATCAGTAGATAAAATCCGAGGCTGGAGCGCCGCAACGTTGAAGAGTAGGCGCCTCAGGCGCCTGTGACCTAATTACGCGCGCGCCGCGGCGCGACATGTTGGACGCCACGGCGTGACCCTATTTTATTCAGCTTATAAATAGATTTGCACCAAATTTCTACGAGAGTTTTCATCATTTTTGGAGAGCAGCTGCTGGTTTTTGGTTTTTTAGACCTAGAGGAAGCAGAAAAGGCTAAGGTTGGAGGCCATCCTTCCTATGGAGGGTGAATCAAGCTTAAAGGATACAATCTATTGAGCTTCCTTCCTTTCCTTTCTTCTTTTCTCTCTTTATTGCTGCATGATCATGATTTATATGTTTGTACTCTCATGATTCATGGCTAGCTAGGCTGTATATAAGTTTTACTTTGTAGTTTCTTATAGATACTGAGAAATTTGTAATCTTTTGAGTATATATTGAAGTTTAGTTGAGTTCAATCATAATCTGTGTTTAATGCTTGTGGTTGGCTGATCACTAATTGCATGATGTTAATATTGACAAATGAACTAGACATAGGGATTTGTTAATATGGATATGATGTGGTTGATACATGTTCGGCAAGTTCAATTGGCTTGGATGAGCTGATTCGTTAATAGGATAGAAATATACCTATTGGCCATGTATAGTGTGTGATTGAGAATAGATCATTAATGAGTGGAGTTTGCACTGGTTCTCAAGGAAACTTAGTGAGCTGGGTAAATGAAACCAGGGTTAATTGACCTAGACATAGGCTTTTAACTAAATCAGATTCTTAAGCTAACTAAACCAATCTTCGATTTTGCTTGTAAGGATTGCAATTCATTAGTTGAAATAGGAAATGAAAGGTAATTCTTATTTCTCTATTTATCTATTTATCTTAGAGTTATTGCTTTTCAGTCTTTATATTTCTTTAACCATTGAAGCAGCTTTGGACCAGGAAGCCTAAGAGAAGCTCAAAAGTGCAGATCAGCACTCAACGCCGCGACGTGGATAAGGTTGCTTTGCGGCGTTCCCTGCATCAGTAGATAAAATCCGAGGTTGGAGCGCCGCAACGTTGAAGAGTAGGCGCCTCAGGCGCCTGTGACCTAATTATGCGCGCGCCGCGGCGGGACATTTTGGACGCCGCGGCGTGACCCTATTTTATTCAGCTTATAAATAGATTTGCACCAAATTTCTACGAGAGTTTTCATTATTTTTGGAGAGCGGTTCTTTGGTTTTTGGTTTTTTAGACCTAGAGGAAGCGAGAAAAAGGCTAAGGTTGGAGGCCATCCTTCCTATGGAGGGTGAATCAAGCTTAAAGGATACAATCTATTGAGCTTTCCTTCTTTTCCTTTCTTCTTTTCTCTCTTTATTCTTTGCATGATCATGATTTATATATTTGTACTCTCATGATTCATGGCTAGCTAGGCTGTATATAAGTTTTACTTTGTAGTTTCTTATAGATCTTGAGAAATTTGTAATCTTTTGAGTATATATTGAAGTTTAGTTGAGTTCAATCACAATCTGTGTTTAATGCTTGTGGTTGGTGATCACTAATTGCATGATGTTAATATTGACAAATGAACTAGACATAGGGATTTGTTAATATGGATATGATGTGGTTGATACATGTTCGGCAAGTTCAATTGGCTTGGATGAGCTGATTCGTTAATAGGATAGAAATATACCTATTGGCCATGTATAGTGTGTGATTGAGAATAGATCATTAATGAGTGGAGTTTGCACTTGGTTCTCAAGGAAACTTAGTGAGTGGGTAAATGAAACTAGGGTTAATTGACCTAGACATAGGCTTTTAACTAAATCAGATTCTCAAGCTAACTAAACCAATCTTCGATTTTGCTTGTAAGGATTGCAATTCATTAGTTGAAATAGGAAATGAAAGGTAATTCTTATTTCTCTATTTATCTATTTATCTTAGAGTTATTGCTTTTCAGTCTTTATATTTCTTTAACCATTCATTTATAAATTTAATGCTTTTGGATAGTATTAACTAGACTATTGGTTAATACTCAGCTTTACTTTGGAATACGTTTTCCTCGTGGGATCGATCTCTTACTCTATAACTGTATTACTTGTGCGACCCGTGCACTTGTGGTTAGCAAAAAAGGGCAACATGTTTGCACCTCAACAAGTTTTTGGCGTCGTTGCCGGGGAATTACGGTTATTTCTGTTTAGTTGATATTAGCAATGAGTCTAATTAATGCTAATTCAAATTTTGATTTGTACATATTATTCTAAGTTTTCAGTTTATCTATTCTGTTATAGGTACTAAGATGGCGAGACGATATTTGCACTCCAGTTGGAGGATGATAGTCATACAAGACCATTAAGGGAGTTTGCAACCCCTCACATGGAGAACTTGCAGTCCAGTATTAGGCGGCCTGCCATCCGTGCTAATAATTTTGAAATCAAACCGGCCATCATTCAAATGATACAGACATCTGTGCAATTTGGCGGTTTACCCAAGGAGGATCCTAATGCTCATCTTTTCAATTTTCTGGAGATCTGTGACACGTTCAAGCATAATGGTGTCTCTGATGATGCTATTCGCTTACGGCTTTTTCCCTTCTCTCTCCGAGATAGAGCCAAGAGTTGGTTGCAGTCTCTACCTGCGGGATCCATCAGCACTTGGAATGACTTGTGTGGTAAATTCCTAAATAAGTATTTCCCACCGGCCAAGACTGCTGAGATGGTGAATGATATCACATCATTCACTCAAGCTGATATTGAGTCCTTGTATGAAGCATGGGAGAGATACAAGGATTTGCTTCGAAGGTGTCCTCATCATGATATTCCACCATGGCACCAAGTTTATTCATTTCATAAAGGATTGCTACCCCACCATCGACCGATAGTTGATGCGATCTGCTGGAGGCTCTTTATTGAGCAAGTCATTTGATGATGCATTCCAATTGCTTGATGAATTGGCGGCTAACAGCTACCAATGGCCTTTGGAACGAAATACTTCAAGGCGAGTGGCTGGTGTGCATGAACTTGAACCAATGGCAGCGTTATCAGCTCAGGTGGCAACAATTGCAAGTAAAGTGGATCGTTTGGGGATTAGCCATCAACAAAGCCCATTTGTCTTTGTGTAACAAGTGTGGAGAGAATCATTCCAGTGATAGTTGCCCTTTCAGTACTGAAACTGCTTAATATGTTGGTAACTACCGCCCTCAACAAAGTAATCTATACTCTAACCAGTACAACCCAGGATGGAGAAATCATCCCAATTTTTCTGGAGGGACAATCCAGGGGCTTCCTCATCTGCTCAAATTAATGACAGACCTTATAATTCATCAGGTTATCCTTCCCAATCAAGACAATAGGGCCAAGATCGAAAACCCTCTTTGGAAGATATGTTTTCACAGTATATGGTGAAGGCGGATTCTTACATGACAAAGACCGACTCTCAGTTGGCAAAACATGAAGTGATGTTGCAGAGCCAGACTGCTTCCATGCGAGCCTTAGAAACTCAAGTAGGGCAGTTGGCTAGTGCTATCAATAATAGGCCTCAAGGCACCCTTCCTAGTGATACAGAGAATAATCCAAAGGGTGTCTCGAATGAGCACTGCCATGCCATTTCACTGAGGAGTGGGAGAACCATTCAAGGGAATCCGCGAACCAGGCTGCTTGAAGAGGATCATGCAGTTGTCAGAGAAAAGGAAGTTGAGAGACCAGAAGTCAGGCAAAGTCAAGATATTGCTAATGGGAATGGAGAGGAGAAGAAGAAGGAGTTCAAGCCATATGTTCATCCTTTGCCTTTCCCTAATAGGTAAGTGAGTAAAAAGCTTGAGCACCAATTTCAGAAATTTCTTGAAGTGTTCAAAAAGCTGCAAATCAACATTCCATTCACAAAAGCTTTAGAACAAATGCCAAGCTATGTTAAGTTCATGAAGGAAATTCTATCAAAGAAGAGAAAGCTTGGTGATTTTGAAACGGTTGCCCTGACAGCGGAATGCAGTGCAATTCTTCTTAACAGAATCCCTCCTAAGCTCCAAGATCCCGGAAGTTTCACCATACCATGTACAATTGGTGATAAGTTCACTGGCCATGCCCTGTGCGATTTAGGAGCTAGTATCAATCTCATGCCCTATTCTATCTATCAAAGACTAGGTTTGGGAGCAGTTTCGCCTACTTCAGTTACACTCCAGTTGGCGGACCGAACCCTTGCTCATTCGAAGGGGGTTATTGAGGACGTGTTGGTTAAAGTGGATCAGCTTATCTTCCCTGCGGATTTCGTTATACTTGATATGAAGGAGGATAGCAAAGTCCCTTTGATTTTTGGCAGGCCATTTCTCGCAACAGGAAGAGCTCAGATCAATTTAGAGAAGGGTGAACTCATCATGAGGGTTCAGGATCAAGAGGTGAAGTTCAATATATATGATGCACAACAAAGCCCTCACGATCTAGCAGATTGTGCATTGGTGAACACTTTTGATGGGAAGAAGACATCCAAGGAAGGAGGTGTCAGTGAAACCTGTGTTCCTGCCCAAGGTCCAGTCATTTGTGATAGTGAAATGGACCAGATACAGGCTACTATGGTGGTACCTTTGTTAAATGCACCTGTTAAGCACACTCCAAACTTGGAGTTGCAAGTCTTGCCATCCCAACTGCATCAAACTTATTTTTTTTTAAATCAGGAGGAAATTTTTCCTTTCTGATACAAATGGATTTGGAACAGCAGACAAGTCCTGCCGGGACTATAAATTAGGCCCTTTTTGGGAGGGAACCCAAATTTTTACTTTTTAGGTATATTTATGTAAATATTTCGCTTTTTAAGATTTTGTATATTTATGTATTATATTGTGTAAATTAACCTTGTAGGCAAGTTTTTGTGCTGCTAAAGGCTACATTTTAGTCAAAATCACAGCTGAAGTGAATTTGCTGCATAATTATGCAGTATGACTGATAGCGATAATGCATGGCATAAGTAACCGATAAGCGCCGTGACATGATGTGTGTTGGGCTTCAAAACAGGGAGCTCAGCGCCGCGACTTGGCAGATGCTAATGTCGCGGCGCTATGAGCGCAGCAGTAAATAAAAAAACAGAAAAGTAAAAAAAAAAAGGGTAATTAGTAAATAGTAATAATTTAAATAATTAAATTAGGAGGGAATTAATGCACGCCGCGGCGCAATAGGTTTCACGCCGCGGCGCGTGTGGGCGGTGGTGTTTATTGTAGAGGCGCTTGGGTATCTTCATTTTCTTACCCTTTTCTCTCTCATTTTCATTTTCTCTGTTCTTTCTCTTTCACGTTACTTGCGTAACTCTGCCTTTTTCTATCTTTTCACCACGCTCTCCTCTCCTATAAGGTATGTTTTACATTATTATTAGTTTTTGTCACTTGTTAATTTATTTTTTTTCTTATTTTTTGGTTGTTTTGGGTTTCTACTTATAATGTAATTTTTACTTAGTTAGACAGTTAGTATTTGTTAATTAGGTTTAGGTTTTATTAGCTTTTAGTGTTTCACAATGCCTGTATGCATTATTGGGTTGGATTGGACGCCCTGAGGCATGCGTTCCTGGAATTTTCAAAGCTGTGCGCCGCGGCGTGATATGGCATGCCGCGGCATTGATAAGAACAGATTGAATGTCGCGACGTTATGTTGAATGTCGCGGCGCTGTGTTGTGTTTTGCACGCCGCGGCGCACTTTGTGCATTTCGCAGCGTTGTGTCCTAAAATTGGCAGAATAGTTCATTTTTCCATATGCTTTCTGTTTTCTATTATTCCCTATTCTGATTTCTGCCATTTTTTTTTGTTTCAGGTTATGGCTCCAAAAAGAGGTCGCGTATTGCTTAGAGGTTCCTCCAGTCGTCCACCTAGGGAGCCTTCTCCCCCTCCTGCTGACTTTGACAGGAGGCGCTTTATATCAGCTGAGGCGGTTGAGCGGTACACTCTTCTTATCACCCATCCTCTCATATTGGAGCGAGGCTTTGCCTTTACACGCGCTCTGCATTCAGAGTTGGAGCGGAGATTGAACCACCTAAACTGGAGCACCTTTGCTCAACATCCAGAGTCATCTGCAGTGCTTCCAGTTGTTCGCGAATTCTACGCGAATGCTGCTTTCCTCGCTGATTGGAGTACCACGGTTCGAGTTCGTGGTCGTGTGGTTTCATTTTCTCCAGCTGCTATTCGAGCTGCGTTGGGACTTCCTCCACCTCCGGAGATTTGCGAATATACTGAGTTTTGTAGATGGGAGCCGGAGGAGGGTATAGATGTTAACGTGGTCACGGCACGGATTTGTTTGGCTGAATCTCAGCCTGTCATGTGGACCATGAGTATTCAGACGAATAGGCCTCGATATTTTGCACGTACTCATTTGACCCCAGAGGCTCGGGCGTGGTACCATTTCATCAGCACGCGCATCCTGCCGTCGGCTAACCTTTCAGAGGTTACGCGCGATCGAGCCATTTTGATTTATGCTATCATGGAGGGTCGGTCGATTGATGTTTCTATGCTCATCTTCCATCAGATACTGAGGTCTGCTAGGGAGTATCGGAGTCTCTTCTTTCCATTTCTCATACATACCCTGTGCAGCCGACATCAGGTCCGCTGGGGGCCTCATGAAGAACTTACCGACGTTCGGCAGCCGCTGAACGATACATTTATTGAGCGAGTCGGGGCAGCTCCTGCTGCAGCACCAGCGCGCCAGAGGCAGGCTCGTGGAGAGCCTAGACCAGCATTTCAACCAGCTCCTGCTCCTGAGGCCGTTGCTCCATCCCAGGCTGCACCTACTGACGATTCTGATTGGCGTGCCCGGATGGAAGCCATGATGGTGTATCAGATGCAGACACAGAGGTGGATGGCAGAGCGTCTAGGGCTTCCGTTGCATGATTATCCAGTTCCTTCGTTTCCACCCACTTCGGTCGCTGCACTAACTCAGGCTGGTCCTTCTCGTGCACCTGATGCTGATGTACCTGATTCTGATGATGATGATGATGAGGATGGTGATGGTTCTGATACTGCGGGTCCTGACAGTGATGATCCGTCCTTCTAGTTGTGCATTTAGGGCATTTTTCTTTCATTGTATTTATTTACTTTTTGCTATCTGTATTTATCTTTTATACAGTGCGGACACTGTTTCCCTCAGGTTTGGGGGGGTGTCTTTAACATTATGTTTTGATTATTTATGCAGTACATTATGTTTTCAGTATTATGTTTATATGTCTATGTTTTGTTATTATGTATGTTTGTTAGTGTTATATTTCTTGTGGAAGTTTATATATGTGTTAAAGTATTTTAGCTTAAATATTAACTTTAGGAGCAGTTATCTTGAAAGTTTTGATGAAAATTTCATTCAAGATACAATCGTCGTTCCTTTCACTTGGTGTGTTGTAATGTTTAAAGGCTAGTGTGTATGGTTGTTCCAACGATAGATTTGGATACATTTGACCTTTATTGTTCTGTGAATTCATATGTAATCTTTGGTGCATGCTTAAACATTCTAGTTTCTTTTTATACTTGGTGAATTTCCCAATTGCATGTTTTTTTGAACTTTGGATAGGATATGAATGTTTGCTTGAAGAAAGTTTATGAATGATACATGTGAAAAATTTGATTATCTTTGAAATTGTTTGGTAACTCTCTTGAAGCGAAATCCTAGGTTGTGTCTGATTGAGGAAATGATTAGGGCATTGTTTGGATCGATTGAGCCTTAAAAAGCTTACCTGATATGATGATATCCTTAGGTCCTATTTTGAAGCCTTATACTATTTGGCCTTATTTGTTTTTCATAACCATTGTGATCGTTAACCTGTTAACCGTTCTAATGCATGTGAAAGCATGTCATTTTCTTCCTACCTTCTTTGTTTGTTGAGTGCATTATATATGTTATTTCTTGAAGTGAATCTTATGATTAAGGGTATAAATATTCAATTCAAAATGAGCCTGAAGGAACCAGATGCAAAACAAAGAAAAGAAAAGGTATTGCTTTGCAAAAATAGAGCAAAGAAAGAGAAAATAAAAAGAAAAATGAATGAAAAAAAAAAAGAGCAAAGCAAAAGTGAAGTAAAGTTTGCAAAGCATCAAAGTGGTTCTGGCAAGTTTTCTGATCTCATTGTTAAATACCCTGCTATTATCATTGTAGGCTCATGAATTGGAATATCATAGGTATTTATCTCAATGTTTGTGTTAATTCTATCCGTTTATTCTGTTACCCATTACCCTTGGCCTAACATTATAAGCTAATAAAGACCCTTTTGATTCTCAATCTTGCATGATCTACATTAGTGGAGAGAGAATTGTATTACAATCTTGTGGATTTTGTGAATTATGTTCATTTGTATGTTTATAACCTCATTTGGGTGAATTGGAATTGAATGAAAGAGGTTTTTCTTGCATGGTTTGGGAAGAGTATCTTGTATGAAAAGAAGCTATGAATGCTAGCATGATGAGGATTGTGTATGCTTGACACTAATTCTAAGGTATCTGTATTCTTTGAGGTTTATGCATTCATCATATACTAGCCTGAGTTAAGTGAAAATGGAATGTTTAAAAATGGCTGAAAATAGGTTGCCAGTTGATCTTTGTGAATGTACTTTGTTTTGCTTGAGGACTAGCAAAAATCTAGGTTTGGGGGTGTGATAACTCTGTAGAGTTAAGTTATTATTGCCCTATATCTGTGCAACATGGCAAGTTTAGTCCTTGTTTGTAAGCATTGATGGAAGGTTTTAGCATCATTTCTATCTGATTTCATTCTGATGACTTCCATTGTGATCCTGAGTAAATACTTTCAAGATTATGATCAAATTGAGTACATTTGCATGATTTAAAGAATTGATAAATTCTCTTATATAGGCAGGTCTTAAAAGAAGCATGGAAATGAAGAAGTTGAAGCAGCTTTGGACCAGGAAGCCTAAGAGAAGCTCAAAAGTGCAGATCAGCACTCAACGCCGTGACGTGGATAAGGTTGCGCCGCGGCGTTCCCCTGCATCAGTAGATAAAATCCGAGGCTGGAGCGCCGCAACGTTGAAGAGTAGGCGCCTCAGGCGCCTGTGACCTAATTACGCACGCGCCGCGGCGCGACATGTTGGACGCCGCGGCGTGACCCTGTTTTATTCAGCTTATAAATAGATTTGCACTAAATTTCTACAAGAGTTTTCATCATTTTTGGAGAGCAGCTGCTGGTTTTTGGTTTTTTAGACCTAGAGGAAGCAGAAAAGGCTAAGGTTGGAGGCCATCCTTCCTATGGAGGGTGAATCAAGCTTAAAGGATACAATCTATTGAGCTTCCTTCCTTTCCTTTCTTCTTTTCTCTCTTTATTGCTGCATGATCATGATTTATATGTTTGTACTCTCATGATTCATGGCTAGCTAGGTGTATATAAGTTTTACTTTGTAGTTTTTATAGATACCGAGAAATTTGTAATCTTTTGAGTATATATTGAAGTTTAGTTGAGTTCAATCACAATCTGTGTTTAATGCTTGTGGTTGGTGATCACTAATTGCATGATGTTAATATTGACAAATGAACTAGACATAGGGATTTGTTAATATGGATATGATGTGGTTGATACATGTTCGGCAAGTTCAATTGGCTTGGATGAGTGATTCGTTAATAGGATAGAAATATACCTATTGGCCATATATAGTGTGTGATTGAGAATAGATCATTAATGAGTGGAGTTTGCTTGGTTCTCAAGGAAACTTAGTGAGTGGGTAAATGAAACCAGGGTTAATTGACCTAGACATAGGCTTTTAACTAAATCAGATTCTCAAGCTAACTAAACCAATCTTCGATTTTGCTTGTAAGGATTGCAATTCATTAGTTGAAATAGGAAATGAAAGGTAATTCTTATTTCTCTATTTATCTATTTATCTTAGAGTTATTGCTTTTCAGTCTTTATATTTCTTTAACCATTGAAGCAGCTTTGGACCAGGAAGCCTAAGAGAAGCTCAAAAGTGCAGATCAGCACTCAACGCCGTGACGTGGATAAGGTTGCGCCGCGGCGTTCCCCTGCATCAGTAGATAAAATCCGAGGCTAGAGCGCCGCAACGTTGAAGAGTAGGCGCGACATGTTGGATGCCACGGTGTGACCCTGTTTTATTCAGCTTATAAATAGATTTACACCAAATTTCTACGAGAGTTTTCATCATTTTTGGAGAGCAGCTGCTGGTTTTTGGCTTTTTAGACCTAGAGGAAGCAGAAAAGGCTAAGGTTGGAGGCCATCCTTCCTATGGAGGGTGAATTAAGCTTAAAGGATACAATCTATTGAGCTTCCTTCCTTTTCTTTCTTCTTTTCTCTCTTTATTGCTGCATGATCATGATTTATATGTTTGTACTCTCATGATTCATGGCTAGCTAGGTTGTATATAAGTTTTACTTTGTAGTTTCTTATAGATACTGAGAAATTTGTAATCTTTTGAGTATATATTGAAGTTTAGTTGAGTTCAATCATAATCTGTGTTTAATGCTTGTGGTTGGCTGATCACTAATTGCATGATGTTAATATTGACAAATGAACTTGACATAGGGATTTGTTAATATGGATATGATGTGGTTGATACATGTTCGGCAAGTTCAATTGGTTTGGATGAGCTGATTCGTTAATAGGATAGAAATATACCTATTGGCCATGTATAGTGTGTGATTGAGAATAGATCATTAATGAGTGGAGTTTGCACTGGTTCTCAAGGAAACTTAGTGAGCTGGGTAAATGAAACTAGGGTTAATTGACCTAGACATAGGCTTTTAACTAAATCAGATTCTCAAGCTAACTAAACCAATCTTCGATTTTGCTTGTAAGGATTGCAATTCATTAGTTGAAATAGGAAATGAAAGGTAATTCTTATTTCTCTATTTATCTATTTATCTTAGAGTTATTGCTTTTCAGTCTTTATATTTCTTTAACCATTCATTTATAAGTTTAATGCTTTTGGATAGCATTAACTAGACTATTGGTTAATACTCAGCTTTACTTTGGAATACGTTTTCCTCGTGGGATCGATCTCTTACTCTATAACTGTATTACTTGTGCGACCCGTGCACTTGCGATTAGCAAAAAAGGGCAACACGTTTGCACCTCAACAATGGTGTACTTCAGTTTTCCTTAAAAACTATTCATAATTGTCTTTTCATGTTGATAGCTTATGATCTTGTTGAACAATAGTTTACCTTTGATATTGCTTTATGACTTAGACAATGTTTTGCCATGAATGCTCTGTCGATATGCATATGCTATGACTAATTATCTTGATTACTAAATTATCAATAGATGCTTGCTAGAAAGCAATGGTTAAAGTCTCTCCTTTTGTCCAAATATATCTTGGCTATCTTTTTTATTATGACAAAAGGGAAAGAAAGCTTATAGTTTACATGTTATTACATGTTATTAAGAAAAGCAAGGTAAGGTAAAAATCCAAAAGGTATAGTTGTTAAATAGTCTTGGGATTCCAAAATTAAGGGGGAACTGTGCATCTCTGATTTGAACACCTCTTACAAACTAGAGGGGGAGTAAGTCTCTATCACCTTTTTTGAATTTCAATTTATTTGAACTAACCTTTTCTCAATGGTTATTTGTCATCATCAAAAAAGGGGAGAATGTGATTGGCATTAACTAAAGCAATGGTTTTGATGACAACAAACAAGAAAGAAATGCAAACACAATGATCAAGTCCCAAGGAACTCAAAGATTAGCTTTTAGGTCTTATATCTTGTGTAAATGTATTTTAGATTCACTCTAAGCTCATTAATTGGCTTTCTTAAAGTGTCTTTGCAAAATCATTCTTTTAATTTATGAAAATTATAGTTTAAACAAATGATTTTTAGAAAGGTTGAAGAGCTTGTTTTGAAAAACCCCTTGTAAATCTTGTTTCCTTTTAAAAACAATAACAGATTATCATTATTCACCTAACAGATTAAATGCCAAAACATAAACTTGCCAATTTATGTTTTAAAAGGCCTAACTGATTAGGCAAATTGTGTAAATTGTTAAATGACAAGTGAGGGGCCTATTTCTAAGGTTCCTAACCGATTAGGAACAACTCCTAATTGGTTAGGTTGATAAGTCAGAGGCATTGCCTCTTTATTTTTTAAATGCCTAACCGATTAAGTGTTTAGTCTAATCGGTTACTGCATTAAACAAAAGCATTTACATTTGTTTCAAAACAGGGCCTAACCAATTAGAGGTTTAGTCTAATCAGTTACTGCATTTAACAGATGCATTCATATTTATTTCAAAACAGGGTCTAACCGATTAGAGACTTGCTCTAATCGGTTATTCACTAAAACAGAAGCATCTGTATTGGTCTTAAAGGGCTCCTAACCGATTAGGGAGCTTAGGTAACCGATTAAGCTTGTTTTCTGGAAAAGAGTTAAAGCTCGTTCAATGGCTATTTTCAGGGCATTAAATGCTTCTAACTACCCCAACGACTCTTAATTGCTTTTAACTATAAATCTAAGATTGTTGGGCATTAATAAGGGATTAGAGAAACTAAAACAAACATATGAAAATCGTTCTTGAGCAAAAAATTCGTATTTCCTTAATCATATTCATCATACTCTGTTTTTGAGCTTAGAAAGTGTGAATCTTCAATAACCATAAGCTTCAATTTGTATTATCTGCTCTTTGGGAGAGTTTCTATTCATTCAAACCTTGTATAAACTATAAAAGAGGGTGAGCCATCCTTCCATTTGTCAAGGGTGAGGTATCCCTTGGAAATTGAGGCTCAAGCACAAGAGTGAGGTATCCCAAGGTGTGTTGAGTGCTCCATCTTGTAAAAGTTGTCAAGCACCTGTTTGAAGCTTGAAGATATAGTGGAAATCTCAGGTGTTTACTTGAGGACTAGACGTAGGCCACAAGTGGATTAGTGGCTGAACCAGGATAAAACTTTGTGTTTGTCTTCTTAAACTCATCTCCTTTATTTTGTGCTTTATTCATTGAGTACCTTGCATACTATCTTACTTGGTTATTTTACTCATACTTGAAAACCCTCTACTTCCTTTATCCATTCAATTTTAATAAACAATAGCTTCAAAAAAATTAAGAATTAGGTATTTTGCGAAGGAATTGTGAAATTATTTTACTTACTCAATTCTTCCCTCTCTTGAGTATTAAGGCCACTTGGTAACAATAAGTATAGAGATAACAAACGCAGCCCACGTCGAAGCTCATGAAATCCTATGAGAAGATCCCAGACTCCACCTCGCCGGGACAACAATGACTAGCAGGATAAGAACAAGGACGCTCCAGCTAATGACAATGATGACCAACGTTCTGAGCCAAACAGAACGATCAACACCATTGCTAGTGGTTTCGCTAGTGGAGGGTCATCAAATGGAGCCCTCAGGATGGCGGTATTTAGTGTATCCCATTCTGAACCTAGATTACGGATTGTGGAAAGAAAAACACCCTCCATCACATTTACAAACGAGGACTATAGTGAAATTATCCTAGATCATAATGACCCACTTGTCATCTTGGGGATAATATCGAATGCTGAGGTCTGCCGTAATTTTGTGGATTAAGGAAGTTCAATAGATATTATGTTCCTAGATCTTTATCAGAAGCTAGAGCTCCTGCGATCAGACTTGACTCCTTATGACAGGAAATTGACAGGTTTCACAGGTGAAAAGATCGCGCCGGTAGGTTACTATGAAACCCACTTGACTCTGGGATCCTCTAAACTGTGCAAAACTATCAAGGTAAGGTTTTTGGTGGTGAATAGCCCTTTGGCCTACAACATGATCTTGAGCCGCCCTGCTCTAAATGCTCTTAGTGTCGTGGTGTCTACCACCCACCTAGTAATGAAGTTTTCGAATAAGAACAACAAGGGTGTCATTGTTAAAGGTAATCAAGTTGTGATACGAATTATAAGTTGCAAACCCAAGTGCAGATTGTTTCAAGTAATAAATTCTCGAGAGTCCGAGGTCGATCCACAGGGAATTGATGAAGAAAAAATTCTTTGACGTAAAGAAAATATTTTATCACAACAATAAAGGTGATAAAACTTAGTCACAAATAAAAAAGATTTACTTAGGTTAGGAGATCCACTCTTGCTAAATAAATTAAGGACAAGATTAATTCTTTTTATAACTCAATTAGAATCCATGCATAATGGAGGTTCCAATCATAAAATACAACATTCAAAGTTCATTTAAAATTATATACGTAATTATATTATAGTTCCTTTAATTGTTTATTAATACCACCACTTATAAATGGTCTCAAGCATTCATTATGCCAACCTCTTGTCTACAATGAATCAAGATCTCCACTTTATAAGGAGGGCTTCTAAATTGATTGGAAACAAAATACAACACATATAATAACCACTTGATAATATATCATTTAAGCATAAGAAAGAAATTAATCTAACCTTAATTTATTATCAAAAGCTTCAACCTTTCACTCAAGTAAAATGAAAATTAGTTACTCATAGACAAGAAGAAAGAAAGAGAGAAGAAGAAGAAAATGAACATAACTTCAATTTAGAAGAAAATTACAACAAGAGAAACAAATAACACAATAGCATGATCTTGATATCTAAACCAAGATTTCTAAATGATCAGCCAATGGTGACTTTTATAGAGGATGAGGGATACAAAATGACGAGGGGCCTGATTAATGAGTGAGTAGATGAGTGGGTGGATGAGTGCAAAATGCCAAATACTGATTTGATGAGTGGAAAATTATTGAGATTCTTGTCTCCAAAATCATTCAGTGTTGAACTCATAGATTTTGTCAGAAAATAAAAAAAGTGTTCTTCATAGAAGTTGTAGATCTAGATCTTAGCTTTCAGATGCCAAACTTTTACCCCCATTCAGTTCCTATAGCCCAAGCTATGCCCTTATTACTGCATACTATTTAGGCCCAGCTACAACTTCTTTGTTCTAACTTGCAAGCCCAATATGACCTCCAAGCCATCCAAATTTCCTCTTGTGTTCTCATGAAAGTTGTAGATTTAGGTCTTAACTTTCAAATGCCAAAGTTTCCTACAACCCGAGTTATGCCCTGATTACTACACACTATTTAGGTTCCAATCACAAAACTCGTATTCTGACTTCTAAGCCCAATTACCTCCACTAGATGTCTGATTTTTCCCTAGATCTCTCATGAAAGTTATAGAGCTTTCTCTTATCTTTCTTACAAGGTAAGATACATAATTCTTGGATATATAGAACTCAAGATATGGCTAAAATACAGAAATAGTATAAGTTCTCAATACAGAAATAGTATAAGTTCTCAATAATGCTAAAAAAATCAATTAAGCCCAATTTGAGTCCAAACTTACAAAACATAACTAAGGTCAATCAATTAAGTACATGGAGAGTGTAAATGACTAAAAATAAGGATTTATTAATGTATAAAATATGTGATTATCAAATTTTCTCACACTTAGCTTTTTGCACTCCTGGGTAAAACACATAAGACCAAAAAAAAAAAACACAGACTCAAAAGCTAACACTCTAAAAGACTCAATTTCTAATAATATTTAAAAATGCAAAAGTTTATAAGAATGAAGAGCAACCAAAGATTTAAAGGATCAAAATATTTATGAGGTAACGTTTCTTCACATTTCAAACCATCAAGCAAGGAAACTTCAATTGAAAAGTATGAGTCAAGAATGATAGATCTTCATAAGATTCACTCTTAATCCCTCAAGTGTTTAAAAGGTAGGTATTTCACCCAATTCAACTCATGAAAATTGCACTACCATAAGCTTGCTTATCTTCTACTTCTCCACTACTCAAAACACATGCACACAAAAATCAAGAGAACTTTATTCAAGGTTGTAATTAGGTCAAGGTAAAGGAAGGAGATAATATAGATATGACAAGTTAAATACTGAAGAGAATAAAAGAGCATGAGATCTGAGTTCAATTAACAAGCATAAAAGTTCATCCTAACTCCACCTAATACAAATTCTATTTACATATTTTTTCCTTTCCTCTATTGCCTTGTTGGCACTTCTTTACACATTTTTTTTTACAAGATGAATATAATATATACATTTTTTTAATTAAACATTTTTTTCAACCATTCTGCACACACACACCCACACTTATTCAAGAACTCATCCAATGACAAAGCTAATGTTCTCTTATTCCCTAAGGTCGGGTAAGAGCATGGTTTTCATTTAAAGCACATAATGAGCTCGAAACAAAGAATGATCAAATAAGTTCAAATGGGTTAAGCAAGGAGAAATAGGTCATTTTCAATGCCTTACGTTGGTAGGAATAAGAGAATTTCCAAGAAGTTATAAGAGTGTTTGATATCATATTGAGATAATATGCTGCTGAGCAAGGCTACCGATTTGTGCGCTAATCATTCTTGGCTATTTGGTTAAAGTAGCTATTTCAAGAAAAATACCTCAATCATATTTATGTATGCATATGAAAATGTGGCCTCAAATAGAGCCAAAACAAGTTCTAGAGTAACAATTCCATGAGTGAAAATCACACAAGAAAGAAGAGAATGATACAAATGTTCAATCCAGTCATCAATAGGCTCAAAATCTCACAAGGCATAATTCTATCATTCTCAGTCCACTAATTCAACATCCATAACCAAGCATGTGATTTTTAAGAAACAAGACAATTTACTCACTCATGCTATGTTCCTTGAATTTGAATTGCTACTTCCACACAATATAGTTATCTACCTAATTACTCCTTACTCTACCACCAATTTTGATGCGTCTCAAGAGCAAATTTTCCTCAAGGGCATAATTTACTCCTTACTCTGCCATCCTTTATTAATTTTGCTTTTAATAAATTGATGACAATCATATAAATAAACACACTTCCTAATTTTTTTTTATTTTGGTTTTTTTTTCACACAACTATCCTTCCCCCTAACTAGATTACAACATTGTCCTCAATGTCAAAACATAGATAGGTAAAGGATAGAAGATAGTATCTGTTGTTGCAATTACTGAAAAGAGAAACCTTACACAAATTTAAATAGAAACAAAGTATGATGAATAAAACCAAAGGTAAAGGAAAGTTATAGATGTAGTGTCAGATCATATTCACGTTCCTTACTTCCTCCCTTACTGCTTCCTTCTGACCAATCTATCTGAGTTATTACTGGTTCAGGTTCATAAACAAAAGTTTGTAATTTATCAATTAATTCATCAACAGTGGAAGCAGAGATAAGGTCATCTTGTTGAAGGTGTGATAAAGTTCTGTTCCACAGCATGGTCAACAAAAGATAACAAATTATCAAAGAAATTAACATTCAATAAACCTATGGGTTTATGGTGGATGTTCAATTGGGCCCAAGAGATAATTTGAAAATCTTCTTTCAAAGTACCAAAACTACCTGGTAAGGCAATGAATGCATCAGACTTTTCAAGCATTATCCTCATTCGTCCATGCATAGATGATACTTGAAGTTCCAACTCAATTGTTTTTCCAATGATGTTCCTTCGATTTAAAGGTTCAGGAATGATACCTAAAACTTGACCACCTCTTAGATGTGCAAAAAGTGATATAGCCCCCATTAACCCAATGCTACCTCCCCCATATGCTACATGAATGTTCCTCGCAGCAAGTGTTCTACCAAGAGTGCTTGCTGTGTTTACAAACTCTAAACTCTTTCCATAACTTGACCCGCAAAATACATAGATATTGGTAAGTATACGAACAAAAGCTCCCTTTATTTCTACACTCACACTCCCTTTGAATGATTATGAGTTAAAAGAAAGTGAAGAAAATAGAGTGTTTAAATAGGGAAGAGAATAGAAAAAGTAATGATAGCACCTATATGGGTAGGTTGGCTACCGTTAGAAAAGTTTGAAATTAAGAAACACAACTTTTTTTTTATTTTGTTATATTTTTTAATTTTTTAATTTTCTAATTTTTATTTTTTAGACTTCAAGAAAATCATCAGGGTAAAGAAGTCTAGAAACCCCTGAAGGACCCCGCCTAAAGGATCGTCTGTCCAAAACCAAAATATAACAAAATCATACAAAGATAAAATTATAATAACAAATGGTGGCATAACTTTGAATTGTGTGTCACCAGTGCAATAAACACTCTTACTTATTTGAAGAAAAGAAAAGGAGAAGAAAGAAACCATTGTGGGTTTCCATCTTAGGTCTAGAACCTGAAGAGCTCACACTTAGGTTCGTAACATCAACAAAGATGCTAAAATCTGAAACCCATAATGTCAAGATCTAGAACGTCCCATCCCAGGGCGCTGAGAGCCCCTTCTAATAAAAGAGATGATCAAGCTCAGATGCCTCATACGGTTTGGCAGCTGCGGGTTACTTCTCACTAATAACCAGAGTGGGATGCTTCTGCCTGTCCATCAACTCCACAGTGCCTAGATGGTAAATATTGGGTTATAGAGTGCAGCTCTCTATAGAGCATGGTACACGAACCTTTTTTAAGGACCGGCGTGCAAAGGTCCACCCAAGCCAATGACGGGTTTGCCACTGGCAGGGGCTCCACACTCAATTAAGAGCATGGTACTTTTTTAATTTCCCTTATTATTATTATTTTTTTTAAGAGATGAACAAGATAATATATACAAGTTGTTGTGATTGTGGCTCACATCTTCCTCTGGTTTTACGTCCAGTAACAGCTTAAACGCCTTTTATGAGTCAAGGATAAGCTTCCTATCTAATTTTCTTATAAATTGGCAAACAGGGTCTTTTTGAGTCAGATTCCCAAGACTGTAATGCTTTGCCTGTCTCTGAAGAGATTCCACAAATTAAGAAGTTCATGATGCACAACTCCACAAGAATGCGTCTCAAAAGTCAATAAGATATCATCTAATGACTCTTTACTCAGTCCATTCTTAATAAAGTATATTTTATCTTCTCGATTTATGAAAATTGTTCCCAAAGAACGACATCGTGTGTTGCAATTCCATCTCGCACATTTGTAACAAACTTGCATTCTTCTTGCTCTTCTCCTTTTAGAATACGAACTTTTACCAAGACCCGGCATGTATGGGACAAATGAATTTGAAGATTCACCAGCTAAACGAACCTTTGCTTCGATTATCCAACGTATATCTTCTGGGATGCTTTTGTGCATTAACAGTCTCAGTCTTTCACACCTAACTTTGTAGATTTTTGTTAGAGCATTTTGAGGAAGAGAAGAAAAATTTTTCTTAAATTTGAAGAATGAAATCCATTTCAGGGGAGAATGAATCAGTTATTATAGGAAACTGAAAAACAAACCGATTTGAGAGCTACGAAGTACCGTTATCCGCCACTTAACCGGGGTCACAAAGAACTCAACAACTTGATTTTCTAGAAATGGTTTGAGTCTTTGTCCATTGACCTTAAATACACTATCATTCCTAGGGTTCTCAATGCCTATGGACCCATGATGATACACATATTTGACAATAAAAGGGGCATGTCACCTAGATCTCAATTTTCCAAGGAATAGGTAAAGACGACAATTATAAAGTAAAACTTTTTGACCAATTTCAAAAGTTTTTCTCAAAATTGATTTGTCATGAAAAGCTTTTGCTCTGGCTTTATAAATCAATGTGTTTTCATATGCATCATTTCTCAATTTCTCAATAATCAAAAATTTCAATGACAATGATAGGGTTCAAAGGTATTCTGTTTCGCTTAGAAATGGAACCCTCTTTTTGACAGTTTTCACAAATTTTTCAAAATGTATAGTTGTTTTTAAATAAATTGGGCCAATAAAATCCACACTGTAAGATTTTTGCAACTGTTTTCTTTGAAGAAAAGTAACCTCCACATGCTTCTGAGTGACAAAATTTAATGACATTACCTAGCTCACTGTTGGGCACACATCTCTGAATGATTTAATTAGGATAATTGAGGCAGGATCTTTCATGTTGCAAGAAAATTGATTATGTTAGCAAACCAAGGCTTGAAATTGACAAAAAATAAAAATTCATCAAGAAAAAAATCATTGATAGGTGTGATATCAAAAGGTGAGCCTGTTGTAAGTATGAACAATTGATCTGCAACAACATTTTCAGCTTCTTTCTTATCTTTTATTGTAATGTTGAATTCTTGAAGCAACAAAATCACCGTATCAACCTAGGTTTGCAAAAACTTGTTTAGAAAATCGACAAGTGCACCAAATCGTCAATGTAATAAAATAGTGAAAAGAATATCATTCCCACGAGGAATTAGTTTACCAAGTACCACTTCTCTAATATAAATACTATCTAGACAACCAATAATTAAAAGTGATTCAAAACAATTAAAGACACAAAATTATATAATAAAAAAAAAACAAAAACACATAAAATGCACGAAATTAAGAGGGAAAAGAGAGAACAAAGCACATGAATGCAAATCACATTAAGGATGTAAACACATGAAATTTAAAACATTAGGAATCTGACTTCACTTAATTCAACAATCTATCATAGACAATAAAGTAGCTTTGGAACCTTCATTCTAATTAATTTCTAATCATTCAATTGATGGGGAGAATCCTTTAATTAATTAAAACTCAATTCCTTGGTTTAAATCCTAACTCTTAAAGGCATGACCTTTTCTCTATAGATTCTCATGGAAAATACCACAATTCTCCCACACAACCTATAACCTCTATTCTTAGATGATTATAAATCATAACACTTATTATTTATGATCTAAGTCATATGCAAACCTCCCGATTCTGCACACACCTCACTAGATCAATTTATGAGTGGCCAATTCATAAAAGCATTAAGAATCATAATAAGCACTCAAATTGAATAAAAAAGAAATTAATTAAAATTCTAATCTTAATACATGTCGATTGAATTAAGTTACATCTTCACCCTAGAAACACACGAATTTAACTGCATATGACAAAAGATAAGAAGAAACAGGAAGAGGAAAGAGAATTCACCTTGATAGAACCGTAGAGAAGAAACCAAAGCTCCTTCAATGGTGGTTGTGATTCGAATAGATTAATATATAAAATAACAGGATTAGTTTTAACCAAACGACCAGAATTTAAATCACGATACAAATTAAGCATAAATAAGTGACTTAAAATAGAAAAGAAAATGTACAAGTTGGTGATATAAACCGGCCATTAAATATTAACAAGGATGTGGTATAAACCAACCACTAAATAAATATTAATAAGTAGTAAGTTAGTAAAGTGATAAAGTAAAAATTTAAATAGTTAGAAAGTTAATAATTAGGTTAGTAAGTTAGAAAGTTAGATTTAAAGTGCAGAAAGTAAAATACAGAAAATAAAGTACAGAAAGTAAAATACAAAAAATAAAGTGCAAAAAGTAAAATACGAGAAAGTAAAATACAGAAAGTAAAGTGCATAAAGTAAATTTAAAACATGAAAACTGGAGAGAGGCAGAGCCCCACCAGAGCCGGCATAAAAAAAGAGAAGAAGAAAGATTATTTCATTAATGATTAAAGATTACAGAGGAAGAATGGAGAGTTTCTCTCACTAAATTAGTACGTTAGTAAGTACAAAAAAATAAAAAATAAAAGAGTAGAAAAAAATATATACAAGATCCTTGAGGATATATATATATATATATATATATATACATAAATATATACAAAATAAATTTGTTCTTCAAATCAAGTCCCCGACAATGGCGCCAAAAACTTGATGTGAATTATAAGTTACAAACCCAAGTGCAGGTTATTTCAAGTAATAAATTCTCGGGAGTCCGAGGTCGATCGACAAGGAATTGATGAAGAAAAAATTCTTTGACGTAAGAAAAATATTTTGTCATAATAATAAAGGTGATAAAACTTGGTCACAAATAAAAAAAATTACTTGGGTTAAGAGATCCACTCTTAATAAGTAAATTAAGGACAAGATTAATTTCTTTTATAACTCAATTAGAATCCACACATAATGGAGGTTCTAATAGGAAAATACAACATTCAAAGTTCATTTAAAATTATATGCATAATTATATTATAGTTCCTTTAATTATTTATTAACACCACCACTTATAAATGAGCTCAAGCATTCATTGTGTCAACCTCTTGTCTACAATGAATCAAGATCTCCATTTTACAAGGAGGGTTTCTAAATTGATTGGAAACAAAAGACAACACATAAAATGACTACTTGATAATATATCATTTAAGCACAAGAAAGAAATTAATCTAATCTTAATTTATTATTAAAAGATTTCACCCTTTCACCTAAGTAAAATGAAAATTAGTTACTCATAGACAAGAAAAAGAGAGAGAGAAGAAGAAGAAAATGAATATAACTTCAATTTAGAAGAAAATTTTAATAAGAGAAACAAATAGCACAATAGTATGATCTTGATATCTAAACCAAGATATCTAAATGATCAGCCAATGGTGCCTTTTATAGAGGATGAGGGATACAAAATGACAAGGGGCCTGATTAATGAGTGAGTAGATGAGTGGGTGGATGAGTGCAAAATGCCAAATAATGATTTGTTGAGTGAAAAATTATTGAGATTCTTGTCTCCGAAATCATTCAGTGTTGAACTCGTGGATACCGTTAGAAAATGGAAAAGTGGTCCTCATGAAAGTTGTAAATCTAGATCTTAACTTTCAGACGCCAAAGTTTGAGCCTCATTCAGTTCCTACAGTCCAAGATATGCCCTTATTACTACAAATTATTTAGGCCAAGCTACAACTCCTCTGTTTTGACTTGCAAGCCCAATATGACCTCCAACCCATCCGAACTTCCTCTTGTGTTCTTCATGAAAGTTGTAGATTTGGATCTTAAATTTCAAATTCCAATTTCAGCCCAAGGAAGTTCCTAAAGCCCGAGTTATGCTCTGATTACTGCACACTGTTCAGGTTCTAATCACAAAACCCGTGTTCTAACTTCCAAGCCCAATTAGCTCCACTAGATGTCCGATTTTTCCCCAGAGCTCTTAATAAAAGTTGTAGAGCTCTCTCTTATATTTCTTACAAGGAAAGATATATAATTCTTAGACATATAAAACTCAAGATATGGCCGAAATACAGAAACAGTGTAAGATCTCAATAATGCTGAAAAAAATCAATTAAGCCTAATTTGAGTTCATACTTACAAAACATAACCAACCTTAATCAATTAAGTATATGAAGAGTGTAAATGAATAAAAATGATGTATAAAATATATGATTATCAAGTTGTTGCCAGGAAATGCTATAATGAGAGTCTAAAAATATGTCGGGCTCCCAGGAAGACTTGAGCATGCATCTCTAACCCGGCTTTAAATTAGGTCAACATCCTTATGATCGAGCTAGACGTTACTGAAGAGATCTGAGGTATCAAACCCCAACCTGAAGGAGAGTTGCTTCCACTCCAGCTAGGTGACAAGCCTAACCAAGTCACCAAGATAAGCGTAAACTTGGAAGAACAGGAGAAACACCAGCTAATAGAGCTCTTGCAGAAAAATAAAGACCTATTTTCCTGGACGTCATCCGACATGCCTGGGCTTGACTCCACTTTCATCTGCCTTTGTTTATCTATTAAACGGGATGTGAAGCTAGTCTCCTAGAAGAAAATAAAAGTTAGCCCTAAGAGACAACAGATTATCCCACACAACAAATACGGATGACCTTCTCACAAAGCTTAGAGCAAGTTCACTTGTTCCATCAGAAGACCTCGAGTCCACTGGTACTTTAACCCGACACAACCCATAAGGTTGCCACACTTTAGCAAGATTCAAGGAGTACAAGGTCCGAAGAGGATCAGCAATACATGATGGCCAAATAGGGGAATCCACTTGACCAGCCTCTGGGGGCAAGTAGCGGATTCAAGGGTCTTAACTTGTGCCTGTGTGAGCTGCACCTTAGATGGCCAGACAAGGGAATCCACTTGACCATTTCCTAAGGTCAAGGAGCACATTCAAGGGTTTTCACTCGTACCCTTATGCCATTATGGTACTTGTCGCGAGTTGTCTTGTGTTAAATAGGTTGTGTAGCAGAAAAATCTTAAGTTGAAGGAAAATTCACGCACTAAATCATAAGCATTAAAAGACCCCAGCTAAGGACCAGTTAAATTATACCAAACTCATGAGGGATCCTAAATACCAAAACGATTAGTAATGGACCCTGGACAAGGTTTTTACTATACCAATGTTACAAGGGATCCTAAATATCAAAGCAATTGGTGACGGACCTCGGACAACGTTTCTCCTTTATACCTAAGCCAAGCAGGTTTCTAGCACCAAAATACTTTAGACAATAAACCTCAAGCCAAGGTTTTGAATCATACCTAAGTCAGGTGGGATCTCAAAAATCTAATATGATTAATGAAGGACCCTAGGTAAGGTTTATTTTTGCCAAAGTCTTGAATTACGAAGGCTCGATATTATGGGCATCGGACCTTGGACTAAGGTGTTGATTATGCCTAAGTCAAGTGGGATTCTAAGTGCCAAAATGATTCTTGGTGTAGGACCTCAGACAAGGCCTCATTTTAAAACTATGCTAAGTCCGGAATGCCATATGTTCAATGAGATGGGCATAGGACCCCAGACTAAGGTTTTAAATTATACCTAAGCCAAAAGGGATTCTAAATACCCCGGGTAAGGTTTAATAATAATTATACCTAAGGCAGAAGGGATCTTATATGCCAATTTTTCTTGGACATCAAACCCTGAGCTAATGTGTTATTTTTTCCTAAATCCAAAATTTCGAATGCTCGATATTATGAGCCTTGGATTATGGATTAAGGTGTTATATTTGCCTAAATCTAAAGATTCTGAATGGTCGATATTATAAGCCTTAGATTATGGATTAGGGTGTTATTTATGCCTAAGTCTTAAATTCCAAAACGCTTAGTTATGATAGGCATTGGACCATGGACTAAGGTGTTATTTCTACCTAAGTCAAGTGAAATGCCATGCACTTTATATTATGGGTGTGGGATCCCAGACCATGGATTTTCCATAAGGAAACAATTTCCTAAGTCCGTAAAATGATTGTGAAAAGCAATATAATGGGCGTTGGACCCAGTACGGACCATGGAAAAAGAAGTAAACTCGGTAACAATTCTGGCTCATTCTGCGAACCCAGCCACTTATGGCCAACTGACGTGGTTGACTAGACTAGGACATGTCCACAAGTGTCATGATTAAACGCTTCCAAATTAGAACTTGTAACCCTATGGAAAAGCGCAAACCATGGCTTCAAGTAAAGCACATAGTCCGTTATCTGGAGGCATTGAGACTTGCTACTTCACTATATTGGCCAAGCACCAAGCTGGGGGTAACAGTTCTAGACCATAATCCGGGATCCTGTCCCACTGGTCAACCCGGCACGCATTCGACTTGAATCCATCATTGACACCCCGATAGGAATTCACTCATGACATACAACTGAGATCTCCCGAACTACACATGGGGGGAACATATGGCTTACCTTAGAGGGCGGAATGACAACGTAAGCAGAGCGATCTGACTCAAACCCCAGTCTTACACGTCAACCCTGGAGGAATACTATGACATATCACGGACCTCAGCCCTTTCGAAAACATCATGAGATCCGACGTTAACCCTAACTTGGATCCCTTTGTTCACTGCGTGCCATGTGCTCCTACTAAACATGGGTACCTTGACATTTAGTTGTCCAATATAAGCGCCAAGCTGGGGCCAACTGTTCTGGACCGGGATTTTGGGATATCAGTACAAGAGCAACCCGGCCCCACCCGAATAATACCCAGATATTACTACACACTATCTTGATGAGTATATCAGCCTATTTATTAGGCATAAATCTCTCAAGTATCCTTGATGGATATGAAAACTTATTATATCTCACATAAATAGGAAAATTAGTTAAAAAGAATCACAATCTCTACTAGATTCTAATCCTAAATAACTGCATTTAATGCATATTTCACTCATCCAAAGTCACTCTTATAAATACCATGTCAAGTCTCAAAGGTATGCATCTCCTCTAATATACAGACTATCCTCATTGTGCACGGTCTAACTTGAGCATCGGAGTGCCTTTTGTAGGTACCCACCCCCTCGCACCACCGCTGCCGCTGCTGTGCTACGGAGGAGTCCACCGTAACATGTCTATTCCAGGTACCCCTCTGAATTTACTTCAGAATAATGAGCTAGCATAATGAAGAGAATTATCAAAATATTCCAAGTATAAGGCAAGAAAACAAAAAATAACATAGAATCAAGGGAAGAAACCTTACCAAATACCACCCAATACAATTTTTAAGCTGCAAGACAAATTCTTTTGTGCAATAGAAAATGATTTATAGAAAGATATCTACAACCCAATCTAGCCTCTTTACTGCTACAAAGGAGATTTTTTACCATAAAATCAAATCTGTAAGCCATTAAAACAAAGAACCAAGATGAAAAGAACAAAATAGATAATAAAAAGCTAAAAAGAAAATGGGCTTGTAAATGGCTCTGCTTTTAGGTGAGGGTGATCAATCTCCTAATTCCATTTGCTAAGGAGTTATCTATTAACATTAATTGAGTCAAAGTCTACACAAAATAGTTAAAATCATTCGGGTAGCCAAAACTCAAATTGAAATATTGAGCATATTGAAGACTTGAATAATCAATTCAAAATCATTTTATAATTAGTCTGATGTAGGAACAGAGAAAAGGGGAGTGAGAGGAAGTGAATAAAAGGAGGCATAGAACTTAGCTGAATACTAGACAACTTCTTGTCAAGTTATCGCAAGAACCTTTAACAGAGAGCCCAAAAATATGAATAAAACAAGTGCAGTAAATAAAATATCCATAATTCAAACCATAAAAGCAGAAAAGTACATTCCTATGTCTACTAACATAAAATCTCCAATCCTAATCAAGATCATTAGTTTATCCTCCTTTCATTACTGCCTTTGATATAACCTGATCAACAGTATGTCTTCAAATCACTTGATTTCATTTATTCCATTCAAATAAAACCAAAACAGAAAAGTTTGTTAATTGTAAAATATCTCAGCATAATACTCCTATTGTGATAGTGAGATGTACAGAAAGTCACGTCATCAATAAGTATATATAATCGGAATCTGATGCACCCACCTAAGGCATGAAATGCTTTGCACACTCAAAATTTTAGACTCGGTAAAATTATCACAAGAATAATTGTAATAACGTAATCTATATAATAAAAGGGGCACGCTACTGAATAGTATAAAATATACAGCAATAGGTCTTTCTAGAGAACATGAAATGGCTAGGAAAGAATATTTCCCAATGAAGACAAACTGACAGATTACAGACACCAGCCTGAGCCTATGTCACCGTGTAAGAGAAAAAGCATACCACACAGATTAGTGAAAACATTTCAAATGACCAAGCACTGCCAACCTCTTTTCCAGAACCTATCATAATTTCACCAAGCAGAAATTTCGCAAACCTTCCTTACAGCACGCTCACGCACTGCATCAAAATGAAAAAAAAAAAAAGAGAGAGAGAGAGAGAGATAAATAAGAAAATTTGTTTACCTAGTAAAAGCACATATCTACCAAAGGAGTGAAACCATAGTACTCAAAGATCCACATCGTTGTGTATCTGAGTTGTAGATCATCAAAATCAGTATATAGAAATCTTAATTACCTAGTACAGTCCAAAGAAGTATATAATGATAAGCTGAACTACATATAACACCATAGTAGATTAGCATGCTTTAGCAGCCAAGGGACTCAGAACAGTAACGAAGAACAGTAACAAACATTTACTTAAATTCTTTTTCCAAAAGTCTATGGATAGTTTAGCAGTTAGTCCTCACTCCTCACATTGCACAATGTGAAGTACAAATTTGTGCCAAAATATCAATGGAAGGATTCCATTTACTAAAAATCTTAATGAAAATCATAAGCCTTTCAATATAAGAAATTAAAATCATGAATCAAATACATCCACCAAAATGCTAATAATACCATAATGCTTTCATATATAGTTTATCGGGTCAAAGTTAAGCAACCAAAAGTCACAATAAAATCGAAAAGGAAATGTATGACATAACACATTATCTACATTATCTAAAACTGCAACATTCTATTAATGTCTTGGTCACCTCTAAAGTCTAAATTAACTAGATCTAGCAAGAACTTGGTTTACATATCAGGTTCAGTTAACAGGTTAATAAAGATGCTTAAACTGAGCAACAATGACAAAAATTTAAGCAAATAATGAACTAGATGTGAACATAAAGCCATTTTTGGTTTTCAAAGTCAACAAAAGGGATTTGTTTTTCGGTGGATTTGAAAAGGAAACCTAAGGTAGTTGAACAGTAGGTGAAGAGGAGAAAAATTTTCCCTCTTCCTTCACTGGAGTAGCTCAAAGGAGGAGGTCCTTCCTCTATAAATAGAACCTCCTCCATTCAGTTTTAATCATCTCATTTCCATAAAGAAACATCACATAATGTCTTCTGAGAGTCTTTCCTATTCTATATAGAGAGAGGTATATTTTCCTATCTCAAGAGAGAGTGTTATTATTCTCTCTTTGTAATTAGAGAGAAGTTGTAATTTTCTTCCACATAGTAAAAACATTCTATTCTTACCTGTTGTTTTTCCCTCATCACTGTTAGAGGGTTTTCTACATTAAATATTATGTGTCAGTTCCTATTTTCTCAATTCTATTTTAGTTGTGTGTTACTGTTTCCATAACTCTGGTACCCAACAGTGGTATCAGAGCCTTAGGTACTAGTCATAATTACTATTCACGTTGCGGGTATTATTCATGATTACTATTCACACGTGTGGTTGTATACTTTTGCAGTATTGTTAATGTATAAGAGGTTTGTCTCGATACGGTATATATATACAATACTGATCACGTATACGATACTATTCACGATGAAATAGAGTAAGCTGGTCCAGTTAAGAAATATATTGTTGTCAATACCATGACAGCAAAATTTGAGATTGAGAGGTTCAATGAAAGTAATTTCTCCTTATGGAAACTGAAGATAAAGACAAGCTTGAGGAAGGACAATTGCTTAGCAGCAATTGAAGGCAGACCCAGTGGGATACCTAATGACAAGTGGAAGGAGATGGGTGACAATGTTGTTGGCAACCTGCATCTAGTTTTGGCAGATTCAGTTTTGTCAAGTGTTGCAAAAAAGAAGACGACAAAGGAGATTTGGGATGCACTCACCAAATTGTACGAGGTCAAGTCACTTTACAATTGGATATTCTTAAAAGGGAGGCTTTATACTCTTTGATTGAGTGAATCCACAATAGTAACGGATCACATCAACAATTTAAACACACTATTTTTTCAACTAATCGCATCATATTACAACATAATGGAAAATGAATGTGTAGAGCTTCTACTTCAAAGTCTACCTGACTCTTATGATCAACTCATCATCAACATAACAAATAATAATATCGTTGATAGTCTTCAATTTGATGATGTTGCTACTACTATTCTTGAAGAAGAATCCAGGCGAAAGAACAAGGAAGACTGATTAGAAAGCTCAAAACAAGCAGAGGCTTTGTCGATAACAAGGGGAAGATCAACGGAATGTGGCTCTAGTGGGAGCCAAGATCAGAGTAGATTAAAGTCACGAAGAAGAAAGAACTTCAAATGCTACCATTGTGGCATGAGAAGGCACTTGAAGAAAGATTGTTAGAACAATAAGAAAAATGCAAAAAAAGCTCCTGAAGCAACAACCTCTCGAGGATGTGTTGTGAGTACCTTTGATGATGGAGAAATCCTTTATAGCAAAGTAGCAGTTGGTTCCAAAGGCGAAAAACAACTCACTGATGTTTGGATAATGGATTCAGGAGCAACATGTGACTTCACAACGAGACTGGTTTAGTTCTTATGAACCTATCTTAGAAGGATCTGTGTTCATGGGAAATGATTATGCCTTAGAGATTGTTGGAGTTGGTACTGTCAAAATAAAATTACATGATGGTATAGTTCACACAATTCAAAGGGTATTACATGTGAAAGGTTTAAAGAATAATTTATTGTCTATTAGGTAATTGGATGACCTCGGGTGCAAGACCCATATTGAAGGTGGGATCTTGAAGGTGGTTAAAGGTGCTCAAGTGGTGATAAAAGCAAAAAAGATCGCAACAAATTTATACATGCTTCAAGCGAGAGACGTTGCAAAAGGCAAATGCATCAGTTGCATCAGTCGGCCAAGAAGAATTAAAGATAATGTGGCATCACAAATTAGGCCACATATCAGAACGTGGTCTGAAGATTCTCTCGGAACGTGATCTCCTTCCCAGGCTCAAATCAGTAAACTTACCTCTTTGTGAACACTGTGTTATAAGCAAGCAGCATAGATTAAAGTTTGATAGATCAACTGTTAGAAGCAAGCACATACTAGACTTGATTCATTCTGATATGTAGGAGTCACCATAAATGTCCTTAGGAGGAGCAAAATACTTTGTATCATTGATTGATGATTGCTCCAGGAGATTATGGGTGTACCTAATCAAGAAGAAGTCAGATGTGTTTCCAATCTTCAAGGACTTCAAAGCAGGAGTAGAACTTGAATCCATAAAAAGAATCAAGTGCTTGAGGACAGACAATGGAGGATAATATACAGATGGCAATTTTCTCACATTTTGAAAGCAACTGGGTATTCAAAGGCAGTTACAGTTGCACACACACCTCAACAGAATGGTGTAGCAGAGCGGATGAATAGAACTCTCCTAGAAAGAACAAGAACTATGTTGCGAACTGTAGGTCTAGCCAAGTCTTTTTGGGCAGAAGTAGTCAAAATCTCCTGTTACGCGATAAATCAATCGGTATCAACTGCAATTGGTTTAAAGACACCAATGGAGATGTGGAATGGTAAGCTAACAAATTATTCTTCTTTTCATGTGTTCAGATATCCTGCATAAGTGATGTACAATTCCCAAGAAAGAATAAAGCTGGATCCAAAGTCTAGGAAATGCTTATTCTTGGGTTATGCTGATGGTGTTAAGGGGTATCGCCTGTGGGATCCCACTACCCGCAAGGTTATTGTCAACAGAGATGTGATATTTACAGAAAATGAACTGCAAAGTGAACAAGAAGATGTAAGCATTTTGAAATAGACTACTACGGTACAGATAGATGGAAAATATGGAGAAGAAGATTCCTCTGAAGCAGAACAAGAACCAGAACAAGAGGAATAAGAACCATTTGAGGCCAATGATACAGAAGTTTGACGATCAATGCGCTAGATAAGAGCACCATCATGGCACTCAGGCTATATTGTGGCAAGCGACAATGCATATTGTCTTCTAATAGAAGAAGGAGAGCCGTCAACCTTTCAGGAGGTTGTGAGTAGCTCAGAAGCTTCTCTATGGATGGCAGCAATGCAAGAAGAAATGGAAGCTCTACATAGAAACAAGACATGGGAACTTGTTGAACTTCTAAAGGGACGAAAAGCCATTGGTAACAAATGGGTCTATAAGATCAAATGAGATGACAACAATCAAGTGGAACGATATCGTGCAAGGCTGGTGGTCAAAGGGTATGCTCAGAAAGAAGGAATTGATTTCAATGAGATATTCTCTCTAGTTGTCAGACTTACCACTATCAGAGTAGTCCTAACTATGTGTGCTGTATTTGATTTATATCTTGAACAATTAAATGTGAAAACAACTTTTCTTCATGGAGAGCTAGAAAAAGAAATATATATGCTCCAACTAGAAGACTTTGAAGAAAAAGGCAAGGAAAACTTAGTTTGCAGGTTAACCAAATCTCTGTATGGTCTAAAGCAGGCGCCAATGTGTTGGTACAAGAGATTTGATTTCTTCATTATTAGCCTAAAATACAATAGACTGAGTTCAGACCATTGTACATATTACAAGGGATTTGGTGATGATGATTTTATTATCTTGCTATTGTACATGGATGACATGTTGGTGGTAGGCCCCAACAAAGATCGACTCCAAGAATTGAAGGCACAGTTGGCTAGGGAATTTGATATGAAGGACTTGAGACTAGCAAACAAGATTTTAGGGAAGCAAATTCACTGAGACAGAAAAGATAGCAAGATTTGGCTTTCTTAAAGGAACTACCTGAAGAAAATCTTGTGACGCTTCAACATGCAAGATTGTAAGCCAGCCTCTACCCCACTTCCTATTAATTATAAATTATCCTCAAGTATGTGTCCTAGTAATGAAGCGGAGAGGATGGATATATCTCGAGTATTGTATGCATCAGCAGTGGGAAGTCTTATGTATGCCATGATCTGTACTAGACCAAATATTGCTCAAGCAATTGGTACAGTCAGTCGTTTTATGGCAAATCCTGGTAAAGAGCATTGGAATGTTGTTAAGAGGATCCTAAGGTACATTAAAGGGACCTCAGGTGCTGTATTATGTTTTGGAGGATCAGAGTTTGTTGTTAGGGGATATGTTGATTCAGATTTTGCAGGTGATATTGATAAAAAGAAATCTACTACAGGCTATATGTTTACACTTGCAGGAAGAGCTGTGAGCTTGTTATCAAAGTTACATACTGTTATAGCTTTATCTATTACAGAAGCTAAATATATAACAGCTATACAAGCATGCATGGAAGCAATTTGGATTAAAGGTTAATGGAGGAACTCGGGCACAAACAACAAAATATTTTTTTGTATTGTGACAGTCAGAGTGCCTTACACATTGCAAGGAATCTAGCCTTTCATTCCATGACAAAGCACATAGGAGGTCAATATCACTTTGTTCGAGAAATAGTAGAAGAAGGGAGTGTGGATATGCAAAAGATTCATATCAAAGAGAACCTAGCAGATGTTATGACAAAACCAATAAGCTCTGAGAAGTTTAAATGGTGTAGATCCTCTTATGGCATATCAAAAATATAGACAGCAGGAAATCGGCAAGATGAGAAAAGTTTTGAAAGCTCACCAAAAGTGACTTTAAGTGGGAGATTGTGAACGTAAAGATATTTTTGGCTTTCAAAGTCAACAAAATGGGCTTGTTTTTCGGTGGATTTGAAAAGGAAACATAAGGTAGTTGAGCAGTAGATGAAGAGGAGAAAAACTCTCCCTCTTCCTTCATTGGAGTAGTTCAAAGGGGGAGGTCCTTCCTCTATAAATAGGACCTCCTCCATTCAGTTTTAATTATCCCATTTCTACAGAGAAATATCACATAGTGTCTTCTGAGAATATTTCATATTTTATATAGAGAGAGGTGTATTTTCCTATCTCAAGAGAGAGTGTTATTGTTCTCTCCTTGTAATTAGAGAGGAGTTGTAATTTTCTTCCACATAGTGAAAACCTTCTATTCTTGCCTATGGTTTTTCCTTCATCACCATTAGATGGTTTTTCATGTTAAATATTATGTATCAGTTCCTATTTTCTCAACTCTATTTTAGTTATGTGTTACTATTTCCATAACTCTGGTACCCTACATCAAGTTCATCTTATTTGGCCAGACATTTGAATTAAAGAAAAATTAGGTTCATCTTATTTTCCAATTGATTGACTATAATTATTGTCTCATTCTATGTCGATTCCAAGTACTTTTATGCAATAAAATAAAGAAAAATATGAATGTGTTATAGAGTGAGAATTGATGATGATAGCTTTGGGAGAACTGGTGGGTTATACAAACTTATGAGAGAAGCGATCGAATTAAATCTTGCATTCCATCATACACTCCTAAAAATTCCACTGGAGATGTTAGGGGGACATTTTGCCATGTTCTGGGACTAAGATATGAGAATCTTGTGTTGTCCATTAACTGAATGGTGAGACCAAAAACTCATATGCGTGTAGGTCTATTGAATTTATTGATAAATGTTACTTCTTAAAACAGATGTTAATTCATTAACTGAGAAGGACAGATCAACTAAATGAGTCTTTAATAAATTCTTTATAGCTGTTATTGCTCTTTTTAATTGTAATGTAAACTAGATGGTACAAATACAATTTCTATTTGTCAATGCATTGAATTATTCCATGCCAAGAAATGTGGCTGACCAAGAGATAATTCTAGCCGTTGCGGTTAATAGCAAATTCAAACTAGCATCTCTTAATTCTTCTTACAAGTGCCTTCATGTGACAATGCATTGGTGACTGTAAATGTAGAATAAACTACTTAACCAATGCATATATAATTGTACACAATTGTACAAGTGTGTTCAAAACAGCCAATGCATTTATGATTAATAACTTATTGCTATCTATTTTTTCATGCAGAGATCTAATGTTGGTGAATATAGAGATGAACTGATGCTTTATCACTCTAGCCCTATTTTGGTGATTATGTATTTTGTTGGAACACTGTTAATATATGAATATGATACTCTCTATATTGTTTTATGTTTTGGGAATTTTACTCCAGCAATTTCCATTACCATTATGTATTGCAATTATTGATTTAAAGTTTTGAACATAATGTTGTGGTGGATGTGGAACTATTGTTTAGAAGTGGTTAACTTGATGAAAGTTTGTGTACAAGTCCATTTGTATTGGGTATTTTTCAATGGTAAGTTCCGTTTGAGGTTGTATTCAAAATAGGAGTTTTCAACTAAATCCAAATCTCTTTGTAGTTATGTATCTTAAGTTTTTGTAAAGTTAAACTCTGAGAGTTTATGCTATATGGATAGTCATTTGTATTCACTTGGCAGTGGAAACTTATTTTGAAATGGCTACTTGGTGTGTTAAGTAAATATAAATTTTATCTATATTACTATATGCTATGAAGTTTTAATTTACAAAAAAATTATTCTTCTTTTAGGGTTTTGAATTGACTATGTAAAATGTTCTGGATCATAATTTGGACTCTCAATATGTAGTCCAACTTGGTGCACATACTCGCTATGGTCCATTTTTCATGTCCTTAGTAGAGCTAGCTTATCATGAGATCTTAATCTTGGATAGTAACAGTTTTACCGAGAGATCTGCGCAATGGATAAATCTTATGATATCTCTTAATTGTCAATCATAATCTTACGAAATAATAGCACTGTAACTACCACACCAATGTTATGATAATATAGGGATTCTCTGTAACTAAACAAGGAATATATATTCTCCTATGATTATTATGGGAATATATCTCTCCATTAAGTAAGCATATTTTTTCAACCTCTATAAATATTAGGCTAAGTCACCCTAATCAGGTATGAATATCTCATTGCATAAATCCTAATGGTGTACAGTCTGACTTGAGTGTTGAAGTCCCTTTGTAGGTATCGATCCCCTTTGTTCAATATGCTTGACTACAGCGCACAAGGAGAAAACTATCACATACGTGCCTATCTCAGGTACCCTCTGAATTTACTTCGGAACATTGACGTCATCTGTGGGAAACTCTAAACTTCCAATCCCACTTGCATCATGGTGAACACGAGACAAAATTCAAGGAGAGGTGCAGGGTAAACCTCTGCCAACCAAAGGCAGGATCTTGCTGCCTAACGTTCTCCGCTTCCTATCCCACCACTTGTTGTTGAAACTTCCGATGCGAGAAATCAAGCACTCAACACAGAAAACCAACGCGATGGTCACCCCACTTCGATCTCTGATGAAAGTCCTAATCCATCGCGCAGGGTTTCTGTAAGAGATAGACTTGGAATCCCAGCCCAAGGAGGTAACCCTAATGTTCAAGAATGCAGAATCTCAGTACATCAATACTTGGGAATGCCAAATAATTAAATTGACGATCGTGCGTCTCGCTCTCAATGCATGAATCAATCCTAGGAATCCCAACATCAATTCTAGGATATGCTGCAACAACATATGACTATGATGAATGAATAATATCAGAGGTTGGAGGACATACAGCGGGCTATGCTTGAAAACCGACCTAGGTTACATCGTCGCAATGAAGACTTAGCTCGAAAAATAACCAGAGGAGGGCACATGCTGATACTTCAGTGACCAATGTTGGGAATAATAATCTGAACCACGGATTTCAGGAACACCCTTTTTTTGATCAACTTATGGAATACCGCATTCCCAGAAATTTTAAGTTTCCAGCAAACTAGGAAATTTATTATGGGACCACGGACCCCCAAGAGCATGTAAATGCCTATGAGCAATCCCTGTGTTTTCACGGAGGATCTATAGAGTTGATATGTCGTGCTTTCCCTCTTTCCCTAAAGAAGGGAGTCCTCAAATGGTTTTCAAGCTTATCACGAGGGTTTGTGGTTGATTGGTCAGATCTTAAACAACGATTTTTGCTCCAATACACCATCAGCAAGGAGCAACTCAGATCTATCAAATCCCTGGCAAAGGTCCGCCAAAGGCGGGATGAGACCCTCTGTGATTACGTTAGGCAATTTATCATGGCATGCACTAACATGGAGAACTTCGATGACAGAATAGCCCTGTATTATGCTAGAAGTGGTCTTCGAGTAAGTTCTGAGTTTTTCGCATCCTTAGTAAAAAAGAAACCAGAGAATTTGGATAAATTCTAGAGACAATCCCAAAAGTATATGAACCTTGAGGAAGCAATAGAGGACTAAAGGAGGTAGGACAAAGCTGAGTCCTCTCACTAGAAGCCTAATCACAATTCCTCGCGATGCTGGCATTCCAAAGGTAGTCCACCCCGGGAAGGATATTCCGATTATACTCCACTGAACATCCCACGAGAAAAAATCTTGAGGGAAGTGATGTAGACTGAGTTTCATAATATATGGAGGGCACCCCCATTAAGAAACACAAGCAAAAATATCATTCTAAGCATTGCACATGCCATAAAGGTTATGACCATGATATGGAATACTGTTACCAACTTCGTGATGCCATTGAATTTCTAATTAAGGCCGGACGACTACAACAATATATCCTCCGCGTCCAGAACGACGAGCATCATGGTAAGCGTAGAGATGACAAACAAAGTCCACGACGAAGCCTATCCCCTCACCGTAGAAGAAGGACTCGAAGTCCTAGGAGAAGATTCCGGACTCCACCTTATCGGGACAACAATGACCAGTAGGACAGGAACAAGGACACTCCTGCTAATGACAACGGTGATGAATGATGCAGAATTAAAAGTTGTAAACCCAAGTGTAGGTTGTCACAAGTAATAAATTCTCGAGAGTCAGAGGTCGATCCACAGGGAATTGATGAAGAAAAATTTATTGAGGTAAGGAAAATATTTATCACAAAAATAAAGATGATAAATAAAAGTGTTCACAAGTAAAAAGAAATTGCTTGGGCTAGGAGATCCACTCTTGGTAAATAAATTAAGGACAAGATTAATTCTTTTATAACTCAATTAGAATCTACACATAACAGAGGTTTCAATCGAAAAATACAACATTCAAAGTTCTTTAAAAGTTATATTAGTTTTATTATGGTTCCTTTAATTATCCATTAACGCCAACACTTATAAATGGGTTCAAGCATTCATTGTGTCAATCTCTTGTCTACAACAAATCAAGATCTTCACTTTACAAAGAGAGTTTCTAACACCAACACTTGTAAATGGGTTCAAGCATTCATTGTGCCAATCTCTTGTCTACAACAAATCAAGAACTCCACTTTACAAGGAGGATTTCTAAATTGATTAGAAACAAAATACAACAAATATAATGGCTACTTGATAATATATCATTTAAGCATAAGAGAGAAATTAATCTAACCTTAACTTATTACCAAGAGCTTCACCGTTTTACCCAAGAAAAATGAAACTTAGTTACTCATAGACAAGAAGGAAGGGAGAGAGAAGAAGAAGAAGAAGAAGAACATAACTTCAATTTAGAACAAAAGAAAATTACAACAAGGTAAACAAACAATACAATAGTATGATCTTGATCTCTAGGACCAAGACCCCCTAAATGATCTGCCAATGGTGCCTTTTATAGAGTATTAGGGATACAAAATGACAAGGGATTTGAGTCATGAGTGAGTGGATGAGTGGAAAATGCCAAATGACTTTTGATGAGTAAAAAATTATGGAGATTCTTTGTCTCCAAAATCATTTAGTTCTGAAGTCATTGAATACGTTATTTTTGAGAAATGTGGTCTTCATCAACATTGTAGGTCTCGATCTTAGCTTTCAAATGCCATTAGTTTGGGTTAAAAATAATTTCTACAACTCAAGATATGGTCTGATTACTGCATACTGCTCAGGCCCAATGATAGCTCCTCTATTCTGACTTCCAAACCCAATATAACCCATTAGACCTCAGATTCTGAAAAAGTGTTCAACATGAAAGTTGTAGATTTGGGTCTTAAATATCAACCATTAAAATTGTAGCCCATTTGACATCCTATAGCCCGAGCTATATCATGAACAGTACAAATAGGTCAAGCTTTCAAGATCAGCACCCTAGTTCTTGCTTCAACTCCAATTTGAGTTATCCAAACGTGTGATTTGGCCTTTAAGATCTTCATGAAAGTTGTAGGGAATTGTCTCAGATTTCTTATAAGACCAGAATTACATCAACCAGATATTTGTAACTCAAGTTACAGCCAACTTACTGAACACTACCAAAAAGATAAATTAAGGCTAATTTATGCAATAATTCTTTCAATGATCCAATAAGGTCCAATATCATAAAATGTGTCAAAACCAACTTAATTAAATCTAATTGAACCTTAAGAAGCCCAGTGAGAGGATTATAAAATGTATAAAATATATTGTTCTTAAATTCCCCCACACTTAGCTTTTGCACTCCTGGGCAAAACACATAAGACAAAAACCAAGGAACAAAGAAGAACGACACAGATTCAAAAACTAAAAACTCTAAAAAATTCAATGAATCAAGAAGAGCAACCAGTCATTCAAGGGATCAAAACATTCATAAGGTAACATTTCTTCGCATCTCAAACCAACAAGTAAGGAAACTTCAGTTGAAAAGAATGAATCAAGAATGATAGATCCTTACAGAATTCACTCTCTATCTCTCAAGTGTTTAAAAGAAGAGTATTTCACTCTATTCAACCCATGAACACTTGCACTACCATAAACTTGCTTATCTTCTACTTCTCCGCTACTCAAAAACACATGTACACAAAAATCAAGAAGACTTTATTCAAGATTGTAATGGGGCTATGGTAAAGGAGATGGGTAATATGGATATGACAAGTTAAATACCAAAGAGAATAGAAGAGCATTAGGGTACAATTAGAGTGGAGAAGATGTTTGAGAACATTCAGTTTAAATTTCCTAAGGGTTTCTTAGTTCCTTCTCTGTTTGCTTCCTTCTCATAAATGACAATGACTAATATTTGACTAATATTTTGTTGAAGATCAATGCCAAATTGGTAGGTTAAATTCATTATTAAGCCTGAACATTCTCCTTCTCTTCTTGTTGTTTCCAAGCATCCACCCTCATTCTAGGTATGGATATGTCACATAGTGCATTCTTTGATTGCAGCGGTGGTTAGCTCTTTTTTTTTCTTTTTTTTCTTTTTTTTTAAATGCCAATCTGCACACACACCCCCACACTTGTTCAAGAGCTCATCCAATAATAAAGTCAATGCTCTCTTATTCCCTAAGAGTGGGTAAGAATATGATTTTTCATTTAAGGTGCATAATGAGCTAGAAATAAGGAATGGTCAAATAAGCTCAAAGGGGGTACACAAGGGAAAATATGCAAGGTTGGCTATTACGTCAAAGTAGCTATTTCAAGAAAAATGCCTCAATCATGTTTATGTATGCATGTGAAAATATAGCTTAAAAAAGAATCAAAGTAAGTTCTAGAGTAACAATTCCATGAGTGAAAAAAATCACACAAGAAAGAAGAGAATAGTTCAGATGTTTAATTCATTCATCAATAGGCTCAAAATCTCACAAGGCATATATCTATCAGTCTCAGTCCACCAATTCCACATCCATAACCAAGTATATGATGTTTAAGAAAGAAGACAATTTACTTAATCATGCAAATTTCCTTGAATTTGAATTGCTACTTCCACACAACAATAGTTATCTACCCCAACTAAAATGCGTCTCAAGAGTAAAACTACCTCCAGAGCAAAATTTACTCCTTACTCTGTCATCCTTAACTGGTTTAGCTATTAGTAAATTGCTGACAAACATATAAACACGACAAACATATTAAAAAAGACACACATCCTATTTTATTTTTATTTTTTTGTCTTGGAATTTTTTTTACACAATTATTCATACAACTATCCTTCCCCCCAACCAGATCACAACATTGTCCCCAATGTTACAAATTAAATCCAGACTGAAGAAATAATCATCAATATACATCAAAAAAATTATTGGGACAAAATTAAACAAAGTAATGGGGAGAAGTCACATACCCGAAATGCTTAGACAAGAATAGAATAACTACATCTTGATAATGGTTAGCAATGACAAAAAATAAAAATAAAAAAATAAAATAAAGTAAAATAAAATAAACAAGCATGCAAACAATTTTTTTTTGGTTCTTTTGTTTTATATATTTTTTTGTTACATCACCATACAAAGGCTCCGAAATTTGGGAGGCACTTAAGCCGACTCAATAAAAACATGAAATACTAAAAACTTACCTCAGCTTTGGTAGACAGGATCATCTACCAAAGTCTTTGCTACATCTGGATCCTTCAACTCAAGTTATAGTTTCAACTGCTGACCATTTACCTTCTTCCAAATTAATTTTATAAGAATAGACCAAGGGACGAACACCCTTTTTATCAGCAATGCTCCAACCTTTCTTAAGAAACTTCTTAAACTTTGGTTGCCATGCCTGAGTGTCATGATCCTGAGTTCTATAAAAAATAGTAGAAATATCAACTACATCAGAGGGATTACTGATAGAATCAAACTCAAAATTGCAATAAAATTCTCAAGGGGATCAAAATCATGTGTTGTAAAAACTCCCCTATCCATTATTGAGTCAATCATGTATGTCTGGTGGCCCTCGTCATCATTTTCTAGCTTAACAAGACTTTTTGTCACCTTAGGTTCCTTGGGTAGCTCAGCATCACTATTATCTTGATTCTTTTCCACATCCTCTAGCTCATTCATACTCAAGGAGTTCATCATTTTGGACACGTGGCACTTTATCTCCTTGCTTTCTTTAACAACCTTTCTATTCCTGAGGGTTATCACTGACTTGACTTGATCTATTTGTTAGTTTTCTGGACTATCCTTATTTAGACTGTACTGATCTTTGGGATTTAGTTGAAGTTGAGAAGGAAATTTTCTTTTCTCGTGAATGGTGAGTCTAGAAGAAAGTTTAGCAAGAGTGTCTTTTATGTCAATTATGGCTTAAGTGTTTTGATTAATAATGGCATCTTACTTTTCCATGAATGCATGCAATGTTTCTTCAAGGTTATTCTTGTATGGTGGGAGAAAATGTGCATATCCTTGAGAATTTTGAGAGCCTTATTGTGCCTGAGGAGGTGGTAGTTGCATAAATTGTGCCTGATTGTTGGTCCTCTAACTGAAGTTCGGGTAATTTCTCCATCCTGGATTGCATGTATCTGAAAAAGAAGAAGTGAATGACTTTTTAAAATTGTTCATTGCATTTACTTGGTCATGCACAACTTCTTTAAAAACAAAAATTTTTGGACATTCATTTGTTGAGTGTCCCAATTCATCACAAATGCTAAAAATTTCTTCATTTTACACAGATTTGATTTCTTTTACTTTTCCTAATTCCATAGCTTCAATCTTTCTAGCCAAACTGGCAAACCTTGCATTTAGATCTTCTTCTTGACTAAGGTGATATTTTCCTTTACTAGCATTTACAAGGTTAGATCTAATTGAATTTTCAGAAGGATTAGTACCATGCCAAGATTGAGAATTTTCAGCCAAATGGTCTAAATAGTCTAAAACTTCTTTAGGTTCTTTGTCAAGAAACTCACCATTGCACATTGTTTCCACAAATTGTTTGGTTTCGGGTGTTAACCTTTCATAAAAGAAGCTTATAGTGTACCATTTTTCAAAACCATGATGTGGGCAAGAATTTAATAAATCTTTAAAACGTTCCCAACTTTGAAAATATGCTTCATTTGAATTTTTGGAAAAATTTTGAATTTGTCTTTTCAAAGCATTGGTTTTATGTGTTGGAAAAAATTCTTTAAAAACTCACCTTGCATTTCTTGCCATGTGCCAATTGATCTTGGTTTCAAAGTGTTAAACTAAGTTTTTGCTTTATTTTTAAAAGAAAAAGGAAACAATTTAAGCTTAACAACCTCTTTAATGCAAGTTTGATCATTAAAAGCGGTACATACTTCCTCAAATTCTTTTAGATGTAAATATGGGCTTTCAGATTATAAACTATAGAAATTAGGAAGTAAAGAAATCATATCTGGCTTGAATCTAAAATTGTTAGCATTGAGTGAAAAGATAAAACATGATGGATTAGAATTTTGAGATGGTTGCAAATACTCACGCATGGTTCGCAACGATTGATTTTCATGTTCATCATATACACTTTCATTTTCAGCCATTGTGTTTGATGTGTGTGATTGTGATTCAGACAAATGAATATGTAAAGTACCAGGATTAATTTTAACCAAATGACTAGAATTTAAATTACGATACCAAATAAGCATAAATAAGTAACTTAAAATTGAAAAGAAAATGTACAAGTATGCGGTATAAACCTGCCATTAAATATTAACAAGGATGTGGTATAAACCAGCCACCAACATAAATATTAACACTTAGTAAATAAATATTAATAAAGATGTGGTATAAACTAACCACCAAATAAGTTAATAAGCAGAAAAATTAAAAAGTTAGTATGCAGATAAATTAAAAATGTTAGAAAGTTAGATAGTTAGTAATTAAGTTAGTAAGTTAGTAAACAAAAATAAATGAATGAGAAAATAAATAACAAAAAATAAATGATGAGAAAATAAATAACAAAAAATAAATAACAAAAAATAAATGAGAAGATAAATATAGAAAATAAAGTGCATAAAATAAAATACAAAAAATAAAGTACAGAAAAAAAATTAAAAACATGAAAACCTAGGAGAAAAGCAGAGCCCCACTAGAGTCAAGCGAAGGAGGAAGAAGAGAAAAGTCAAGATTATTTCATTAATAATGATTAAAGATTACAGAGGGAGAAAGGAAAGTAGAAAAGAGTTAGTACGTTAGTAGTATGTACAAAAAAAATTAAAAGAGTAGAAATATATATATATATATATATATATATATATATATATATATACAAGATCTACAAAAAAATATAAATATATATATATACAAAATATTTACACAATAAATTTGTTCTTCAAATCAAGTCCCCGGCAACGGCGCCAAAAACTTGATGTGGAATTAAAAGTTGCAAACTCAAGTGCAAGTTATCTCAAGTAATAAATTCTCGGGAGTCCGAGGTCGATCCACAGGGAATTGATGAAGAAAAATTTGTTGAGGTAAGGAAAAGATTTGTCACAAAAATAAAGATGATAAATAAAAGTGTTCACAAGTAAAAAGGAATTGCTTGGGCTAGGAGATCCACTCTTGGTAAATAAATTAAGGACAAGATTAATTCTTTTATAACTCAATTAGAATTCATACATAACAGAGGTTCCAATCGAAAAATACAACATTCAAAGTTCTTTAAAAGTTATATTAGTTATATTATGGTTCCTTTAATTATCCACTAACGCCAACACTTGTAAATGGGTTCAAGCATTCATTGTGTCAATCTTTTGTCTACAACAAATCAAGATCTCCACTTTACAAAGAGAGTTTCTAACACCAACACTTGTAAATGGGTTCAAGCATTCATTATGACAATCTCTTGTTTACAACAAATCAAGAACTCCACTTTACAAAGAGGGTTTCTAAATTGATTGGAAACAAAATACAACAAATATAATGGCTACTTGATAATATATCATTTAAGCACAAGATAGAAATTAATCTAACATTAACTTATTACCAAGAACTTCACCCTTTCACCTAAGTAAAATGAAACTTAGTTACTCATAGACAAGAAGGAAGGAAGAGAGAAGAAGAAGAAGAAGAAGAACATAACTTCAATTTAGAACAAAAGAAAATTATAACATGATAAACAAATAACACAATAGCATGATCTTGATCTCTAGGACCAAGACCCCCTAAATGATCTGCCAATGGTGCCTTTTATAGAGGATTAGGGATACAAAATGATAAGGGGGCTGAGTCATGGGTGAGTGGATGAGTGAAAAATGCAAAATGACTTTTGATGAGTGAAAAATTATGGAGATTCTTTGTCTCCAAAATCATTTAGTTCTGAAGTCATTGAATACGTTATTTTTGAGAAATATAGTTTTCATAAAAGTTGTAGGCCTAGATCTTAGCTTTCAAATGCCATTAGTTTGGGTCAAAAATAATTTCTACAACTCAAAATATGGTCTAATTAATGCATACTACTCAGGCCCAATGATAGCTCCTCTATTCTGACTTCCAAGCCCAATATAACCCATTAGACCTCAGATTCTGGAAAGGTATTCAACATGGAAGTTGTAGATTTGGGTCTTACTATCAACCATAAAAATTGTAGCCCATTTAACATCCTATAGCCCAAGATATATCATGAACAGTTTGAATAGGTCAAGCTTTCAGGATCAGCACCCTAGTTCTTGCTTCAACTCCAATTTGAGTTATCCAAACGTGTAATTTGGCCTTTGAGATCTTCATGAAAGTTGTAGAGAATTATCTTATATTTCCTATAAGACCTAAATTACATCAACCAGATATTTGTAACTCAAGTTATAGCTAACTTACTAAACACTGTCAAAAAGATAAATTAAGGCTAATTCATGCAATAATTCTTTCAATGATCCAATAAGGTCCAATATCATAAAATGTGTCAAAACCAACTTAATTAAACCTAATTGAACCTTAAGAAGTCCAATGAGAGGATTATAAAATGTATAAAATATATTGTTATTAACGAACATTTTGAGCCAAATAGAACGATCAACACCATTGCTGGTGGTTTCGCTGGTGGAGGGTCATCAAATGGAGCGCAGAAGAAAGCCTCAGGATGACGATATTTAGTGTATCCCATTCCAAACCTAGATTGTAGACTACAGAAAGGAAAACACCTTCTATCACTTTCTCTGATGAGGACTACATCAAAATTATCCCAGATCACAATGATCCACTTGTCATCTCGTGAATAATATCCAATGCCGAGGTCTGCCGTATTTTCGTGGATCAAGGAAGTTCAGCAGACATTATGTTCCTGGATCTTTATCAAAAGCTAGAGCTCCCACGATCAGACTTGACTCCCCATGATGGAGAACTGACAAGTTTCACGGGTGAAAAGATTATCCCTGTAGGTTACTACGAAACCCACCTAACCTTGGGATCCTCTAAACTTTTCAAGATAGTCAAGGTAAGGTTTTTGGTTATGGACTACCCTTCAACTTACAACATCATCTAAGGCCACCCCTCTCTAAATGCGCTCAGTGCCGTAGTGTCTACCACTCACCTCGTAATGAAATTTTTGAATAATAGCAACGACATTGTCACTATTAAAGGTGATCAAGTTGCTACCAGGAAATGCTACAACGAGAGCTTGAGAATTTGTAGGATACCTAGAAATAGAAAATAAATAGAAAATCTATCACTCTTAGCCCAGTCTTGGATCAGGTCAACATACTTATGACTGAGCTAGATGTTAAGAAAGAAATTTGTGGTGCCAAACCCCATCCAGAGGATGAGTTGCAACCTCTCCAACTTGGAGCCAAACCGAATCAAGTTACCAAGATTGGAGCACATTTAGAAGAAGAAGAAAAACAACAACAGGTAGAACTCTTGTTGAAGAACAAAGACCTTTTCGCATGGATATCATCTGACATGCTGAGACTCAACCCCACCTTCATCTGTCACCGCTTGTCCATCAGAGAAGGCGTGAAGCCGGTCACTCAAAAGAAAAGGAAGGTCGGCCCAGAAAGACAGCAAGTCATTGAAGAACAGGGTGTCGTTTTTGGTGGACAACTCTTCAAGTTTCTGGTGGTTGTCATTTTTGGATGCATATTCCTGGTATAAGCAAATTCCCATGTACACCAGAGACGAGGATAAAACTGTCTTCATCACTGATAGGGCTTCGGTCTGAAAAATGCAAGAGCCACCTATCAGCGGATGATGAACAGGGTCTTAGAGAACCAAATGGGGAAGATACTAGAAGTCTATATAGAAAACATGATAGTGAAAACCCCACAGGGTGGATCACATACGACGGACCTTGAAGAATTATTTGCACAAGTCAGGAAGTATAACATGAGGCTAAACCCGGAAAAGTATGTCTTCGGAGTCCAGGCAGGGAAATTCCTGGGATTTATGCTAACCCACTATGGAATTGAAGCTAACCCTGATAAGTGTCAGGCAATACTTAACATGAAAAACCCTCAAAATGTTAAAGAAGTACAACAGCTTACAGGCCGGATAGCGGCTCTTACAAGATTCCTAGCCAAAGCAGCCCACAAATTTCTTCCCCTATTCAAGCTACTCAAGAAGGGGAAGAACTTTGAATGGACCCAGGAATGTCAATATGTTTTTCTATCCTTGAAGAACCTTCTGTCCTCCCCTCCTATTTTGACAAGACATGAGCCCGGTGAGACGCTCTACTTATACCTCTTTATTCATAAGGAGGCTGTGAACTCAGTGTTAATCTGGGAGATAACGAAGGACAAAAATCAGTTTACTTCGTAAGAAAGGTTCTGCAGGGCCCTGAGCTTCGTTATCAAAAAATTGAAAAGGTTTTCTTCACATTAATTACCACGACAAGAAGACTGCGGCAATACTTTCAATGCCACCTGGTGGTAGTAAGAACGGACCAGCCCATCCACCAGGTGTTGCACAAACCAAATTTGGCCAGAAGAATAATTGCCTGGTCGATTGAACTCTCTGAGTTTGGAATTGCATATGAACCACGACTTGCAATAAAGGCCCAAGCATTATCTGACTTCTTAGCAGAACTCACATCGGACCCCGGCAACCCAAAAGGAATTTCTTGGACCATCTTTGTTGATGGATCCTCAAATCTCAAGGGAAGTGACGCTGGGGTGATTCTAGAAAACTCAGAGGGACTGACACTAAAGCATTCCCTGAAGTTTGAGTTCCCAACCTCGAACAACTAGGATAAATATGAAGCATGTATTACCGGGCTAGTAATGACCAAGGATATAGGGGCAACCAAGATCACACTCTGTAGTGATTCCCAACTCGCAACCTCCCAAATCTAAGGTGAATATCAAGCTAAGGTGCCTTTCCTACAAAGATACTTAGTCAAAGTACAAGAATTCCTTAAGAGTTTTGAAGAAACAAAGATTGAGCACATTTTAAGAGAACAGAACTCCAGGGCAGACCTTTTGTATAAGCTTGCTAGTACTAAAGGCCCTGGTAATAACCGGTCGGTAATCCAAGAAACCCTCTCTTAGCCCTCCATCACAGATCATGCCGTATTTTAAGTGAAAGAGAAGGAACCATCTTGGATCACCCCTATCATGGAGTACTTGCAGTTTGGGATTGTACCTTCATATCCCAAAGAAGTTTTTTAAGTTGGTAAAGATAGTTGTAAGGTACACCATTTATGATGATTAGTTATACCGTCATAATTTTTCATCTCCCCTCCTCAAATGCCTCACTTCGAAAGAAGCAGAGTATGTTATGGCCGAGGTTCATGAGGGAAGCTGTGGACATCATTTGAGAGGCAAAGCCTTAGCCCTAAAAGCACTAAGGGCAAGGTATTATTAGCCAACAATGGAAGTTGATTCCTATGCGCATAATATTTGAATCTTTGATAAGTGTCAACGCCACTCAGATCATTATTAGGCTCCCTCAGAAGAGTTATCTACAATGTCGGTACCATGGCCATTCTATAGATGGGGTATAGATATCCTAGGCCCATTTCCTCAAGCCTCGGGTCAGTTAAAATAGTTGGTGGTAGCAATGGATTATTTTATGAAGTGGATTGAGGCAGAACCCTTTACTTCGACATGGATTCAAAAGTTTACTTAGCATCGCATTATCACCAGGTTTAGAATTGTAGAGTCCATTATGACGGACAACAGAACCCAGTTCAAGGATAAGGGCTTTGAAGAACTATTAGCAGGCTTACAAATAAAGCACCACTATAGTTCTGTAGAGAACCGTTGAATAAATGGACAGGCCAAAGCATCTAACAGGATTATTGTTCTGGGACTTAAAAGGAGACTGGATAAAGCTAAGGAAAATTGGGCCGAGCAGCTTGATTATGTTCTCTGGGCCTATCGGACTACACCTCATTCCACCACAGGCTAAACTCCTTTCAAACTTACCTATGGGTGTGAAGCCATGCTTCCGGTAAAGATAGGAGAACCAAGCTGGTACCACCAGCAGTTTTCACCTAACAACAACCCTGGTCTGATTAGGGAAAACCTAGATCTAATAAAAGAAAGAAGACATGTGGCCCACATACTCGATGTCGCCCTTAAACAAAGGACAGCGACCAGATACAATCGAAAAGTAGTTCCTGAGAGGTTCCAATTAGGAGACTTGGTACTCAAGAGAGTAGACATCAGAGGGAAAAATACCTCCTAAGGGAAGTTAGCCCCCAACTGGGAAGGCCCCTACCGTATTGTTGTCAGCACTAGCAAAGGAGCTTACACATTAGAAATATTAACATGCTCCCCAATCAAGAATTATTGGAATGTGGATAAACTTAAAAAATACTATAGCTAGATGCCCATGACAGCCTAGTCCATTAGTAAACTAATGTTTGATCTATCCCCAACATTGAATTGTATGCTTTGTATGGACTTTTGTTCCCCTAAATTATCAATAAAATAGAGTTATTCAGACATTACTTTTCATATGAGATACATTAAGAAGCCTAGATCAAGAGGCATAACACACCAAACTTTGGTACTAAGTTATAGGGTCAATACCCATCCTCGATACTTGGCATTGACCATCTAAAGGTCAGGAAATCAAGAGGCAATGCTAATTCAACATTCGTGGTCCTCCCCTATACCTAAGCCAAGTGGGTTCTCAAAAAATATTTATAGTTTGTAAAGTACCCTGAGTAAGGTTTAATAATAATTATACCTAAGGCATAAGGGATCTTATGTGCCAATTTTTCTTGTACATTAAACCCTGAGCTAAGGTGTTATTTTTGCCTAAGTCTAAAATTCTGAATGCTTGATATTATGGGCGACCTTGGATTATGGATTAGGGTGTTATTTTTGCCTAAGTCCAAAATTCCAAAAGGCTTAATTATGATAGGCATTGGACCATGGACTAGGGTGTTATTTCTATCTAAGTCAAGTGGAATGCCATGCACTCGATATTATGGGTGTGGGATCTCGAACCATGGTTTTTCCATAAGGAAACAATTTCCTAAGTCCATGGAATGGTAATGATAAATACCATAATGGGCATTGGAACCAAAATGGACCATGGAAAGAAAATAAATTAGCAAGGCAAAGCAAATAGCAAAATAAAGTTAACTTAAAACTCTGGCTATAGGGCGATTGTCTTCACAAAGATGAAAAACCCTGCACAAGAGGCAAAAAGGAGGAAGAAGAAAAAAGTTAAGTTTCAGATTCCCCTCCTTCCGAAGTTTGAGTAGCATTCGAGGCAGCACTGGAATCGGCCCGAGCAAGGTCCTTCACCAAGACAAGCTGACCATCATGAAAAACTTTTTTTGAGTTTAGGTATTCCAAGGCAAGGGTGATTTCGGGGTTGAAGTGCTAAATTTGGGCCACGACATTTTGGAACTACTATCTACCGATGTTTCTAGAAATTGTGTCTAACTCACCCACATCTTTTTCCAATTGAATTATACGAGCTTGGAGGGTACTGATGGTATTGTCAGCTTGGAGTTCCTTTGCTTTGAGTGCCTTTTTAGCTAAATTGGAGGCGGCCAACGCAATCTCCAGATCGGTGATCTGTACTTGAGCGTCCTCATTAAGTTTAAGGACCGCAATAAGCTTCAAGGTAGCCTCTTCATATTTCTTCTTGATTTCATCCTCCATTTTCGTATCGGTTGCCTCGATAGATCTTTCAATATAGAATATTTTATCGGTGGCCCGAAGTGTAAGATTCTGAAGCTTGGCTAGAGTTTGGGCCATATTTCGCTCAGAAATATTCCCCGTCACTTCATTACTTAGTAGCCGCTCATCAATAAATGGCCTGGCTTCAGAATGCCCCAAGATAATAGGCAAAGGATCCGCCATTTCTTCATTGCTGCCCTCAGAAGGCCCCTTTTTACCCCGGTCAGCAGAGCTCTCAGTAGCCCTCCTTTTTCTCACTTGAAGATCCTGAATAGGGGAGTCCAGCTATCCAAGGGTTTCTTAAATAACAACACCCCAGCTTGAGGATGCTGGAACGGTAGTCGTGGGAACACTTGAGGATCTTGCTCCTTTCCTCCTAGATCTTGAAGCCTGCAGAGCAACAAGAAAGGGTCCCGATGCCATGTTGTTTACTGAAATAAGACAGAAAAGTAAGACTGAAGTCAGACAAACAAAATAGCAAAGTATGGAAAAGTTAAAGGACAAAAAGCCTAAGGCAAACTACAGGTAATAATATCCTAATTCCTACCTAACAAAACAAAGAGAAGATCATCACCAGGGGTATAAAGAACGTCTTTGATTTTGATAAACTTGTGTTCCTTGGAATAATGGGTTATAAACTTGACACAATCAAGCTTGTTCAAAGTGAGATCTTTCTCTTCTTTTTCAAGTAAAGCGATGGGAATATTCCAAGCATTTTGCATCCAGTACAGCGGGAACTTTGGCTCCCCATCATCTTTTAGGAAAAAGGGATGAAATCCCTCTGCTGCCATAAGTTTAAAGAATCTAGTCTTAAATCCTTTGAAACTATCTTGAAAGATATCAAAGGATTTACGACCGGCTCTGGACCAGATAGTGAGCCAATTATTCTAGGTCGCTAAACCTTGGGGATTTATCCGGGTATAAAAATAGAAAAAAGTATTTGTCGAATATCGTAGCCCCATTATCCAGCAGAACCTTTCAAAAGCAATGATATAGCCCCAGCTATCAGGGTGGATCTGAGTAGGGGTTGCGCGCAAGGTCTGGATAATTGAAATCTAGAAGTCTGTAAAAGGTAATCGAAGTCCTAATTTAACAAAGAGAGCTTTGTAGAGAAACATGAAGTGTGAACCCACTTCCCGATAAGAACATACCCTCTCAATCCACTCCAGACATAAAACTTGGAACTCTCCATCCCGGGCTTTTTTCTCTGTCAACTCCAAATATTGCAATAATTGTCTGAGTTCGCTTTCGGAAGAAAGTGCAGATAAGCGATACCAGACGTCATCCCCAACCCATGGGTATACTAGTTCTCAGACCGCACTAGATCCAAATTGGGTCCTCTTCAACCGGTTCATGAACTTCAAAAATCAGCACTCGGGCTCTAGCTCCTATTCTACCTTTGGCCATGAAGATCCTGAGAACACCCAAAAAGGTTAGTAAGTCAGAATCAATCAAATCAGAGATTCGGACACAGAGAGGGGTGAACGAAGCAATTCACACCCACATATCGGCCTCCTATCCCTCCAAAGTCTAAAACTTCAGAAGGACACCTCCGCCATGCTTAGCGCGACAAAGATAGTGTTCCGAGAGGACAAAGCCATGTGAAGAGGGTTAAAAGTCCTAAACCTACTTCATAAAAAATAAAAGACAGAAATGCATTCCAGCGAGAAGTGTATAACTACTCAATTACTCAACAACAATAGAAGCAACCAAAAGGAAAAATAGTAATGGAGGTAAAAGAAAAGGATATATCGTGTAGAAAAAGGTCTTGGTTGCAGAAGATGAAAATGATTGAAAACCGCTCGAAACTCATGCTTCCTTGCTGCATGAAGTTCTCAGAAAAATACTTAGAAACAGTGAAGTGAGAACAATGCATCCTCAAACCCTATTTATAAAGGCTAAGCGGTAAAGGGGCATTCTTGTCTTTACGATCCAATTTTCAAAAGAAAACTTATCATGGTACGCGAAGCACTAGGCATGTCCCTCCAGTAAAAACGCACCACGTGGCCTTCACAGCTCTTGAAGCAGTTGAAAGGACAGTTGCACAGTAACTCAAATGTCACACAACTTCTGAAGGTTAAGTACGAATTGTTTTCATGAACCTTGACTTTAACCGGTATATCTGTTTGGTTTGTGATTGTTAGTTCGGACCACGGCTATCAAAGAACGTTCAGCGATTAGTAAAGTACACGGACCCCAGACTAAAGACTTGAAGCTTGCCACTTTGTTTCTTAACCACGCACCAAGCTGGGGGGCATCGTAGCGTTATACCAAAGTAAGCACTGGACTTACCCCGGTAAAAAATAAAAGCATGAACAGTTAAAAAAAAGGGAAAGGAAAAAAATGAATATAAGACAGAGTTCATGATATAAGAATATTTATTGATCTGTCTCATTTCATACATCGTCATACATCTGGAGGAGAGGGAAAAGAAAATATTGAGACATAAAATGTATAAGGAAAGAGCATTGGCCTTTTTGAAAAAGTGGATAGACTTTGAAGTACTTTGGCAGACCAGAATGAAGTGCGGTTCCCAAACTCTGAGCTAATACCAATTCTTCTTCACTGCCTCCTTCACAATGATAATACAGGTTGGATTACATTTTCCTTCATTGGATGGGATACAACCCTTCATGAAGGAGATCATTCCACCAGCTTCATGATCACCCCAAGTTGCTTCAAATCACGGAGCAGCTTCAATAGTCCCTCCTGCTTATTTGAAAACTTGCAAAGTTTGGGACGAAGCACTTGCTAAGTTCTCAGAAAGGAGGAGGAGTGTAGACTATGTTTCTTCGAGGAGTTCTGTCCAACACGAAATATATCACAGATTTCCCTAACAGCAAAGCGTAGATCAAACACTCCCTCGTACACTGGGAAAGAAAGTGCTTGCCATCGTTATGCTAAGAAAGAAAAATCCCCATTACAAGGATTATTTATGAGAAGAAGTGGAACATCTTTAAAGATTTTGGAAAGAATAGAACGATGGTTTTTGCAGAGGGCAAAACCCTCTTTGAATATGAACAAAGTGAAAAGAAAACCATAAAGAATACACTTTCAAATAGAGTTTCAAAGAAAGAAGAATGTAGTGAAGGGAATGCTAGCTTCAACACAAACATTCCCTATTTTATAGATGAAATGAAGCATTCTGATTAGTTCCAAGGAAAGCAAACTGATCATACGAGATAAGCTGCATTTTAATGCTCCTCACTTCTGATTGGTTATGAGCTAAGCGTGCAGTTGGGAAACAACAGGGAATTAATATCTCCTTAAAGGATCTTTAATTCCCAATAAAGTCAAGGCAACAATTTCTCAAGAAAGCTCAGCACTATTGAGAAACATGTAAAAAGACAAAAAAAAACCCTGTGAAATCATACACGGGGGGTGAAGGACACACCACAGATATAGTGTTATATGCCAACCTTGGAAATACTCCATAATAATGGACCTCAGCCTTAATGGATTTTTATATCTATTGTGCACCATAGGTTCTTCTCAAATTTAGAATTTTAATACTTAATTGTTCCACTTAAGCGTCAAGCTGAGGGCAATTGTTCTGGACCATAATCCAGACTCTCAATATGTAGTCCAACCCAATGCACATACTCGCCGTGGTCCAATCTTCACACCCTCAGTAGAGCCAGCTGATCATGAGATCCCAATCTTGGATAGTAACAGTTTTACCAAGAGATTTGCGCAATGAATAAATCTTATGGTATCTCATAATTTTCAATCATGATCTTACAGAATAATAGCACTGCAACTACTACACCAGTGTTACGATAATATAGGGATTCTCTGTAACTAAACAAGGAACATATCTTCTCCTGCGATTATTATAGGAATATATCTCTCTATTAAGAGAACATATCTTTATAACTTTTATAAATATTAGACTAAGTCACCCTAATCAGGTATGAATTATCTCATTGCATAAATCCTATTGGTGTACTTGAGCGTTAGAATCTCTTTGTAGGTATCCACCCCCTAGTTCAATACGCTTGACTACAGCGCACAAGAAAAAAACTATCACGTACGTGTCTATATCAGGTACTCTCTAAATTTATTAAAGAACATAAAACATAACATATCCCGCACTTGATATTTGATTAGGATAACTTCCATACGTCAACAGCATGTGTCAAGCCAAATAAAAAAAGAATTTGAAAAGGTCAAAAGATTAGAAAAATTCAAAAAAATATTTGTTTTGTTTATTTTAATGGTAATTATTTGGTTGTGTTATTAGATGTTAATATATCCAATACGAAAAATAGTGGAATTTAATTAATTCAACCATCAGCGGGCAATTGTACTAGTAACAATAACCTTTGTACTTGGTGAGTACGTGTGTTCGCATAATACTCTTTCAATAAGATTTGTATTTGTAAGTGTTTTCTTTGTAATTATGTAATAAAAGTATAATTAAATTACTTTTCTAATAATAAGTTACATTCAATCAATTTTATTATATTTTTATGAAAAGTTTTTACTCTCATACAAAGAAAATAATTAAGATTTTAAATATTATAAAATGTATATATTTCAGTAAAAATAATTGGATAAAACTTAATTAATTAATTTTATAATAATAAATTATATTTCAATTAAATTATTTACTTTTCTTGTATAGGTTCCATCCAATCAATATAGATATTAAAATTTTCACTTAAAAATATCAACCACTACGTTTAAATACTGAGATTATTTAAATATTATAAAAAGCATATATATCCAAAACAAAACTATTTTAACAGATATAATTAAGTAATTCAGCTTTTTAATAACAAATTACATTTTTAATTATTTTCCTATAACACCATTTAAAGTTCTTATTTCGTGAAATGTAAAGATTAAAATATTATTCGACAATATATATACATAAAAGTATTAAAAAGAATATTTAATTTAATTTTATAATAATAGAGTTATGAAAATGAAACTCGCAATATAATGAAAACTTAGACCTTAACTAAACACCCTTTCAAAATGAACCTTGATACACTTTTTAGATTGTAATTCAAGAGAAATATAAAGTAAAAACAAAAAAACACACACACACACAAAATTTTAGCGAAAATCTTTGGAGGTCACCCTACTTCGATTGTGCTAGTATAGATAATCAACTTAGCATGCCATGGAACATCAGTTTTACAACAAACATTTCCACACTAAACAAATTTTGATAGAATTAAACAAAGCATGCGGTCCTACATATGCCTTTTTTTTTGGGTAAAAATATGGGGCCAAGGCCCAACAAATGAAGAGAAAGACTACATGTGATTGAGTCGAGGAATAGACATCCCCATACAATCATGAAGGAGTAAGAAGACCCAAAAAAAAAAATACCATGGAGGAGTAAGCTAACCAAATCTAGTGGAGGACGTTCCAAAACTTTGAGGCCTCTCTGCTGACCAATGCTAATATTAGCAAGGCCATCAGCACATTGATTTGCCTCTTCGTATATATGCCTTATGTTGATGCATCAATTCCATTCTAAAAGAGACTTATGGTGTTTTGAAATGAATTCAGAGGGTACCTGAAATAGGCATGTAGTGGTGGTTTCTTCTTTGAGCAAGAACGTCGAACGTGTTGAAATAGAGGGGTGAGTACTTGCAAATGGACTTCAATGCTCAAGTTAGGTTGTGCATAAGTAGGGTAGTATATAGTGAGTAATTTACTGATACCTATTTAAGGTTACTTAACCTGGTATTTATAGAGCGTGTATAGAATCCTCATGCAATCTGTGTTGAGTGCAGGTATTTATCATTATTGTTAAAGTGAATCCCTATAAGTCAAAAACTTTTGATATGAGAGCTACTTATCAATCTGAGGTAGTAATGAGTCCTATAATATCGTAAGTAGATGATTGGCAGTGACGGATATTTAGGGATATATCATCTGCACGTATCTAGCAATCTTGATATTATGGCCCAACATCGCTCAATGTGTATAGCTTTAAGGTTAAGACTACCATCCAGGCCTTAGCTACATCATCCAGGGTGGAGTCTAATTGTACGCATGCCGAGTTGATCCTACTTTGCAAGATCCTAGATCGCTGTCCAAAACAGTTACTCCCAGCTTGGTGCTTGGATGGGACAATCGAGTGTCAAGATATAAGTTTCAAACGGATCATTAGGCTCGCGTCGAATAAAGGAGTCTGACGTCCTGATATCAGATCTCTTGCTACACGCTAAGAGCCGAAGTACGTCATGTGCAGTATTCCTCCGAGGTTAAAGTGTTAAGCCAGGGTATGAACCTGTTTGTTTTACTTACCCCACCACTCAGCCACCCGTGGTGTACCGTATTGTCCTTATATAGTTGGTAACATTTCTTGAGTGTTTTGCATGTGATTTCTGACACTGTAATAGTCTAAGAGTTTTTGGGGAACAACTGATTTGACTTTATTGGGAATTAAAAATCCTTTAAAGAGGATATAAGTTTTGTACTATTTCTCAACTACCCGCTACTCCCGTGACTAATTAGAAACTGAGAGTATTTAACGTGGCTACCATCATGCGATCAGTTCACCTTTTATGGGACCCATTAAAGCACTTCATTCTCACTATAAATAGGGAATATTTGCACTGAATCTAGCATTCCCTTATATTCCTTTTGCCTTGTAGTTCCATGCAAGGATGATTCTCTTTGAGAGAGTAGTTTCCCTTTCATTTTTTGCATTTGTGTGGAGGGTTTCGTCTTTTGCAAAGGTCATTCTTTTGCTTTTCTCAAAATCTCTGTAAGTATTTGATTTTTTGCAACCAACTTCTCCTTTCGTAGGAGCCTTTCTTTCTTGGCGTAATGTCTAAGTCGCTATGCATTTGGGGAGCGGAAGCCTTTCTCTCTTGGCATAAACGGGGGTGTCTGACCCAATGTGTTGTTAGGATGGAGTGATGCTTCCGTAAACTAGTGCATCGGGTCACTAGAGGGCACTCTGTCCTTGTCCTTCTTCCTTCCTGAGTGATTTAGAGGCACCAGGTCAATCTTCTTCATAGAGCCATTGGATATGCAAGAATACGGCCCCTCTGGAAGGAAAACTCCTCTTGGAGCAACTTGGGGTGATATGTTTTCTTGGACTTGCTCTAAGGGTGGTAGCCGGCCTTTATTATCATTGTAAAGGAGGCAGGGAAAAAGAATTTGGCAGAGTGACTCCAAAGTTTGGAAGCAGTGTTCTGCTCCGATTTGCCAGAGTTTTTTAGAGCCTAGTAAACTGGAAAAAGAATGGAGGAACTATGGTTGTGATAATGCAACTAGGCCCCCTAACAGTTATATCAGTTCCGTCCTCAAGCTCTCCTATGGACACTATTTTTTGAACACTTTTGATGTATTTTTCCCTTTCCTCCCGTGGAGGTTGACGATGTATGGAATGAAAATCATCAATAAAACTTTTCTTTTTCAAATTCTATCTTGTATCTCTGATTTTTATTTCCTGCTTTTCGCTTTACATTATATAGGGTGAGTCCATCGCTTACCCTATAGCTATACTAAGTTGCCCCCAAGTCAGTTTTTGGTTAGTACAACGAAATGACGAGTTTTAACTCTTGCCCCCGGGGTCCATGTTCCTCATGGGGTGAAAAGTTTTAACTTGATACCAACTGGACCTTTGTTCGATAGCCGGGGTCTGGATTAAAAATCCATGGTCCGTGGAAAAAATAGTTGGTTTGTGGAACGCTTGGTTCTACTTCTAACCGTCTTTTCAAATACTGTGATAGTTGTGAAAGCCACGTGGCGTGCTTCAACTGGGCAGATGTGTATAGTAAACTAGGAGGTTTTGACAAAATTATCCTTTAATCATTTTATCCCATTTAATAAAGGCCAATGTTGTCTTCGCCACACTTTACTGTTCCTAAGCGTTTGTTACCTTCTGAGAGGAATTCCGACAGACTTTGGCATCCAGAAGAGGAGGGTTATTTTGAGCGCCTTGCAGTGCTTATTCAGACTTTTTCTCTCGTCTTCTTCGTTCTAAAGTTATACCCATCTTTACCCTCTGTATTTATTTTCTGTCTATTTCCTTCTTCTGGATCCTTTTTTTTATGGAGCACCCCCTCTGCTGTGCTAAGGGCGGCAGAGGAGTCCTACGAAAGTTTTAACTTTCATGGGCTTTGAGGCCATAATCCTAGGGTTCGAGGGTGGACGTGGTACCTTCAGGGTACCCCCATTCTTCGTCTAATAGGAACCCTTGATTTTGTCATTAGCTTAATGATCTCGATAGGTGTTTTCCAAGTGTTCAATGGTAAGGAAAAAGGCGGCGAGGCAAAGGAAAGCGGTCGTAGATGAGCCTCTCGTTCTTGCCCCTATGAAACCCATGTATGCTTGGGTTATCGATGACGTTTGGAAACATATGTCAATGTACTCCTCTGAGGCAAGTCTCAGGGAATTTTTAAGCTATTTAGAGTTGACCAAGAGAGGTTTGGGAGACCGAGAGTTTCAAATTATATGGCTTGAGCATGGTGATAGAGTGTGCATGCAATGAGAAGAAGGTCAAGACTTCATGTTCTTGTACGAGGGCCTCTTCCTTGATTTTGGTCTTCAGCTCTCGTTCACCGATTTTCAAATAGTGGTTCTCCGGACCCTTCATGCCGCCCCATCTAAAATTCACCCTAATGGTTAGGGTAATATCTAAACCTTTGAGAAGTTTTTTCGGGTGGTTGGGCTCTGATATTCTAAGAGGGCCTTCTTTTATTTTTTACGCGATGGAGTATCCAGGGGGGAATGCGTTGCAGCAGTCTTGGATATCAGTTAAATCGAGGTCTGGGAGGAAAGTCTTTAAAGTTTTTCAAGACAACTATAAAGAATTCAAGCACAAATTCTTTAAGCTGACGGTAGCACCTGGTACCCATCCATTTTATATGAAGCCTAATGGTGAGCCGGTGTTCTGCTTATACTGGTGTTGGTGTATGCCCTAAAGGCCAATTTATTTTGATCGTGCTATCTTACATTGTATTAGGCTATTTATTTAATATATGAGACATTTCATTTATTGTGTTATTTATGATATACATAATAAAGTCCTTAGAATAGTAAGTTTTATGCCATAATACATCAAGTAGATGACTTGATCATGAGATCCTATTGGTTAGAAACAAAACACTATTCTTAAATGTCCCTAGTTAAGTATTATTGTTAATCAGGATGACAATAATGCATTGAGACTAGTATGTGCGTAGACTGATGGCCACATCTCACGGGTCATGGATATGAGATATCAAGTCTTCACATGGGTACATATTAGAGTAATGATGTATTGGACTGACTCGCTATGAGAACGCTGTGTGGATTATTACATGAATGTCATAAGTGATTCTCACAGTGATAATGGTGTACGTGGTCCTTTGACCTAAAATCACTACAGTTCCTAAATGAAGAGTTATATATTTTAATGCCATCAAATGTCATTTTGTAACAAGGTGATTATAAAGTTAGTTATTGGACATACTGCGAATCATGTGGAGGGATGTGAGTGACCTAGATGGGATTTGTCCCTCCTACATAACAGGAGTGATATCTTCGGGCCCCTTAATTAAGTGAGATTACGAAATGTATGGCCATGCTCAAATGAGTCAAGATGAGATATTGGTCTCATTTGTTATTTCTACATCTACTCGAGTATCAGGAAACGAAAGATTAAACTATACAACGGTGACACGTTATATGCCTTGTGTTCAATCTAGATATCTGGACAAAGGGACTAAACTACATGGTAACATTGATCAAGGAAAAGTTATGTCAAATCACTGACATTCTCATTACTTGGGTAACAGCGATGTGTTGCTAGATACCACTCACTACTTGTAATATTAAAATGAGATTTTAATATTGCTGCCAATGTCATGAGAACCTACAAGTTCACACACTTAGAACAGACTTAGTTGGAGTAATAAGGATCCAAGTTGGACTGGGATTCAATCGTGGGCCAGACTCATAACAAATGAGTCTATGGTTGAACAGCTTACCTTGCTGTTGCTCTCACTCATATTAGGCAGTAGCTATTATAAATAGCATTGCTAAGGGGGCTGTCAATGCACACACAAAAAATCCTAGCCGCACTTGATAGAAATAGTAAGTGAAAGAGTAACAAGTTTCTCTTCTCTTTGCAGCTAGCACTGTAGTAGAGAAGTCGAACTCCAAGACTGCGGATGTTGGATGTTTTGTAAGTCTGTTCATATGGATAACATAGAGGCATCATTATTGTTGCAGTGTTTGTGATTTGCTTGATTGATTTTCCATCTCGCTTCAAGAGATAAACTCAAAAAACAAGAATTATGGTCCTCTTTTCGCATGGATCCTTGGTGGGAATTTTTTTTTTCCACTGCATGATATATCCATAATTCTCAACAATTGGAACCGGCATGCCTAGGCCATTCTCATTGAGTCCATTGAAAGGGAAAGGAAAAACTTGGACGAGGGAGACATTGAATTCGTCGACTTCATAACCATATGGGAGACCGAGGTTGGCTCAATCAAATACAAAGATATTTTGAGCGTTGTTTGTGATGAATTTCTTTGTGCTATTATTGGTAGGGCATATGATCAGTTGCCCCTCTTATTTCCTTTTTATTATTCCTCATTTGATTTGTTACGTTCCTCTGAGTTGTTTTCTTCTCTTGTTATGCTTTGTAGATAACATGGCCACTAACAAGTTTTTTTTATAATAACAATTTAGATACCAATCAAATAAAGCTCTTTTTTTTCTACCCAATTAACGAGTATTTTCCTCCATCATTATTTTAAGGCTATAAAAATTTGCATATGTGAAAATAAATTTCCCAAAACTATTAAATTAAAAAGGCCATAATATTATATTATAAGCTTCAAGAGTACTTCATTGGTTAATTATATAATGGTTATATCCCAATTAAATAAATACCATCACATAGTTAGTTCTAGGCATCAACTTTAAGTTATACATGTATCATAGCTTGCCTAATTGCATAAGATAAGTTAATATTCTACTTGTAGCGCTCTCTAAAAGTTACATCAGCACCTAGTACATAAATTCAAATAAGTGTTAGATTAAATTTATTTTTATTAATTTTTATGTGAACTAGTATAAGTCACATTATATTTTATAAAAATCTAAATTAGTTGGATGTCAAAATAATTAAAGCATATTGTTGTAACCCAAGTAGTGATTAGTATTGTTATAATTAAGCACTGCTCATAAGTGGACTTTGTTAGTAGGCCTTGTGTATGGGCTTACCATGGAGCGTTGGTTTAGCCCATTCTAATGTGAATATATACACAAGGGAGAGGGCCCTATTCCTAACCACTAGCTAGTGCGTGCAGTCGCTCCATTGAATTTGATGCAAGAGCAAACTACTGTGGAATAGGAATAGTTTCTCTCCTTCACACCATTTGACATCAAACCCAAGATCTTAGTAATGGATTCTTCATCATCTTCTTTTTTGGGTAATTCTATGACTTAACTTGTACTACATTTGCATGTCATAATTTGGGGTTAAATAGATCAAATTAATTGGGATTATTATATCTTGATTTTGACCCATAATTTCTAACAATTGGTATTAGAGAGGATTTAATCGTAACTGTGGTTGCAAATTATGTGTTCTTTGATTGAGATTGAAATCTTTATTGGATGTGTTTACATAATTGATGAACCTGTAAAAAATCATGTTTTTACAATTCAAAATCTTGGTTTTTACCTTCTTCCAATCCCTTTTGATTGAGCTTTACTCAAATTTTATCATCTTTTACTATTTTAAACTTTGTTCTCATTATGTGTTTTATTTGTTTTATTAGATGATTACACATGGAAGAAGACTGAATGCTTGAAGAAGGAGCAAAAAAGGCAAAAATGAAGTTGCTGGTGTTGGGCACTTAAGCGCCCAACTTCCCACCGATTAAGCGCCCAAGCACAGATAAGGAAGTGCTACGCACTTAAGCACCCAATTTCTGAGTGATTAATCAGTTAAGCACAAAATACATCACACTGCGTGCCTAAGCACCCATAAATTGAGTGCTTAAGCACTCAGTACGCTTAATGATGTGTTTTGCTATCTATAAATAGAAGAAGTGATGTCTTTGGGCAAGGATTCAGAGAGAGAAGCGGAGAAACAAAACCTAATTTGATGTGGGAGCATCCAGGCTTGAAGATTAGGAATTTTCTTCAACCTTCCCACCTATCTTCCATGGAGTTTATTGGAATTTCTTCTTTATTTTCTTCTTTCTCCATGTGTAGCTAAATTTCTCTAGTTAGGGTGATGATGGATATTGTTCTTAGATGATGTAAATTCATTTTTGTATTTAATTTAAGTTTCTATTTCATGATTTATATGTTTAGCTGCTCTCTTAATGCTTGGAATGATTTTAAGGTTTATGTATGATTTGAGAAAATTGTGTATGAACCTAGAACTTGTGATAAACACCTCAATTGAAATTCCTATAAGTTAGTAACTAGATGCTTAACTAAAAATGTAACCAATGTAACTAAATTGATATTGATCTAGTTAGAGTAACTAAGTAATCATGACCTAATTAGGAAAAATTACTAAATAATCATTAGCCAACAGAAACTAACCGCTTAGTTAGACATGAGTTAGTTTCTAATTGGATGGTTTAGCCACTAGTTAAAATCCAATTGGATGACTAGAAAATATAAAAGGAAAAAGAATAGAAAAGAAACAAGAAGAGCACTCCCGAAAAAGCTAGGAGGTTCAGCCAAAGCAAGGGAAAATAAGAAAAAAGAAGGAAAAAAATAAGGGAAAAAAGAGAAAAGCAAAGAACAAGAAGGATCCATTGTTTTTCAAGCTAGATTTTGTAATACCCCAAACTTTCTATTTATTAAATAGTAATTTAGACAGTTAACAGAATTCTACTATTTAGTGATTTCTGAGTACTGTAAAATTATTTTGAATATTCCGTCTATATATTTGATCGTTTTGAGTAATTTGTTCCGTGTCAGGAAAATAATAATTTTCAGGCCGAAAAAATTTACGTAAATTAATTTTTACTATTTAGTCATAATTAATTTACGTAATCTGATTTGATATTTGTGAATTTTCTAATTTTTGTGATTTTATGTGTGATTTTGAAATTTTTACTGTTTGTGGGCCCCACGAGGTGTATGTGAGTCTAGGTGACCATACATAGGCCCAGGTGGGTCCCGCAAAGTGAAAATTTTTCTACGTATAGAAAAATTTGTACTGTTTAGACGGAGACAGGGGATCTTACTAAACCTGAATTCGGAAACAGTTTTAGAAAATTTTCATTTTTATGTATTTTGTATTGTATTTCATTATCGAATGATAAAAATACAAGATAAATATATTCTTTCATGAGGATATAATAAATAAAAATAAAATTTATATTGTTAAGTTAATATTGGTGGTTTGGATATCCACCATCGATTTAATTACCATTGGAGATTTAATCTTGATTTAATCAATGGTGGAGATTTGATCTTAAAAGTAAATAGGATCAATTATAACCGTTGGATAAAAATTAAATCAAGGGTAGAGATTTAGTCTTATAAATGACTATGACCATTATCAACCCTTGGATATAAAATTAATCAATGGTGGAGATGGATCATTAATGACCATTGGATTTGGATTTAGATCAATGGTGGAGAATTGGTCATCAAAAATGACTACAACCATTTTGGACCCTTGGATGTAAAGTTTGAAGGTGTAATCTTGACTCTTCATTTTGGAGACACATTCAATGATTAGGATTGCAAGCCAAAAATGATCCAATGGCTCAAACAAAATCGTCCATCTATAACCTAAACCTAGTAACTATTTTTAATCCAAACCATTCTTTTAATCAATGGTTAGGATGGCTTAAAGTGATGGTTATGAAAATTGTCACATTTGGAGTGCATGAAGAGGGGGGACGGTTTGGAGAAGCAAGGAAGAAGGGAGACAATTTTGTATAGGCTTTTTAGGCCAAAGAAAAGGATGAAGACATAAGCCATGTGGAAAAGCATGTGCACTCAAAATGAAATATTTTTCTTCATGCAAATCTCCTAAAATTTCCTACTCGTTCACGACAAAGCAGCCCACCCATATTCACTCTCACAATTTCATTTTCTCTTTCATCAAAAAGCTTACAACACTTTCTCTCAAAAATTCCAAGAACCAAAGCACCATTTTTCTTCCTTTTCTCTCTATTTGGTTCGGTCTCCACCACCAAATATACTATCACTCACCTATAATTTTCACTCACATCATTTCCTAAAGCTCAACAACATTCTAAACACTTTCCATTTAGAAAGTTTTCCCAAAATCACACTCTAAGTGCTTCAAAATCCCACTTTTAGCTTACTTCCTTGGAGGTAAACTTTAATTTCTATGGTTTAAATTCATGTTTATGATTTTCTAAGCCATGTTTGTTCCATGGTTTGTTATTATTAAGCTTTGTTTGTGATTTTACTAATTATTTTAGAATTGTTAGGAATTGTTGTAAGCCACATGAAAATTAAGGAGAAGGAGGAGAGCTTGAAGAGCTTGTCTTCAAGAGGTAAGAGGGAGATCCATCTCACCAACCAAGTATGGTGGTGAGAGATAGTTTTATATTTGGTGGATGGTGAATCCATGTGAGGATTCATATCCATGGTCATGTAATAAGTTATGTGTGTTATGTGCTTTGATTATTTTTGCCTATGCTTGATATGCTTTGCATGATTTACTTGTGTATGCATGCTTAGTATGATTTTTATTTATTTATATGGTATGCTTATAATATGCATGATGATATATGTTGAATATATTATGATGGATGTATGTTGAAATAAGCAAAATTTTGGCTCCAAAGGCCATGGAGGAGGTCACGGTTTTGAACTTCCAAGACTAAAGTTATTATTGAAATTTTTCAAGAACTATGGAGTTCATTTTTAGTTCTTGAACTAAAGTAAATTTCGGATAAGACATCAATCAATTTGGTGTTCACAAAATTATATTTTCATAAATAATAAAATTGAATAATTTGAGAAGTAAAGAAAATAAACAAAAGAGTTTGTTTTGTAAAAAGAATGCACACGATTTTTGGAGTTGAGTTTTCATGAATTTATTTTGTGTAGAAACAAGAATGGAATTTATTTAAGTTAGAAGAAAAATATTTCATGATTCCAATGGCCATCTATAAGGTTTTGATAATTTAAAAAAATGTTTTGATGTTATAAAATATAAGAATTTTCAAATAAGGATTTTTGAAAAGGGAATTAAAGTGTTATCAAGTGGAATTTTCATAAATAAAAGAAAAAGGGAGATTGAAGGTGTTGAACTTCAAATTATTTTAAAGAGAATTAATTTTTAGAAGTGATTTAGAAATATAAAAGAAAACATTTGTAACTTAAATTTACTAACGTAGAATTTATTTATTGGGTTTTGAAAAACGTTAGGAAAGTTAAAATTAGAAATAGTAATTAAATCAACTAAATGTGATTTTGTAAAATTAAATCAATAAAAAGTGATTTTGAGAAAATATATTACGGAAAAGAATTTTTTTTGACTAAGAATAGGAAGAAAATAAAGTAAGAAATTATATTATTGTAAGAAAAGTCCAAAATAATATTTTAAAGTTAAGAAATATTTTACGAAGGGTAAAAATGGTGAAAATGGATTAACGTAACTCAAAAACGTAATTTTTGAATTACGCAATTTGAAAAATGTTAAAATATTTCTACGCAATTTTTAAAGCGTTTAAATATTTTACACCATCGAAATGTTGTAGAAAAATCGCTATGCGATTTAAAAATGAAAGAATATTTTTACGCATTTTAGAATATAGTAGAAAATTTTTATGCGATTTTTAAACATAATAGAAATGTTACAAATTATTGTTTACATAATAAAATATTACGTGACCATAAAAACGTGACAAAAATATTTTTTGAATGAGAAAAATACAATAATATAAGGTTGTTGTTAATTATACAGTAAATTTTACAGTTAAAAATCAGTATGTGAATACTATACAAGAAACTGAGCAATTTGCCTATAATTGGCATAAATCCATTTTACGAACGTAAAATAGTATTTGAACTTTGTATGAGAAATTATGTGATTTACCTTTGGTTGGTAATTGGTGCATTACACATACATTGAAAAAGGTCTGATGGACTGTATATGGCTAATTGCCTAGGAGAAACGTACACCTCTTGAGTGGGTACGATACGCGTAGTGTAGGTCACTTGTTGACCTTGGGGGCATCGGGGTGCGGGTTGCTCGCAATGGGCAGTTGGTAGCTCTTCTGTACCGTGAGTTAGCCTGATGCAACACACCGATGATCCGGACCGAGACACTATTCTTAATCGAGATCTGACAAAGACTGTCGTGTATGTGCTAGATGCGCAAGATATAATTATAGCACTTGGTCTGAAGCACGTGGTACCAACAGATCTTTTCGATCAATTTCTCCGACTTGAGTATTAGCTCCATGGAGTAGGACATTGAGTCTATATGCGCATGTATGAAACTGAGCATCTATATCTATATGATGGTGTTACTGTAATTATTTTGTGATTTAAACAGTGATAGTGGCATGATGGTAATTATTATTTTACACTATGATGATGGCATAATTGTGATCATGATATGATATTTTTGCATGATATGTTATTTGTATTATTTCTGTGCTATCATGCTGGTATTGGCGTAGGTGATCTCACCTCTTTGTATGTATATCTGTATATTGTATTTATAATTGGGTGAAGACGTTGAGAAAGAAATGGTACAAGAAGGAGAAGAGGAACTACTTCTCACATCAGGGAACGCAGAATTCTGACAGTATGACGTCAAGAGCCAGTTTCTTCGGATATGTACGTCTATAATTTCACGGAGGAGCTGGAGAATGGAGGACAAGTCCCGATGAGCGAGGACTTATTTACGAGGGGTACCTGACTGTTAGTATTAGTAGACTGTTTCGTGGAGATCCATTTTTCTGTGTGACTATCTTTGTTCATGTTGAATTTCGGTTGCATATCAGGCGACATTGGGATACTAGAAATTATGTCCCAACGAAAATCAGTATAGTATCGTCAGCCCGGACACTTGTCCGTAGGACTACTCGTCATAATAGATTCCTACCTGCTGAGGAACCCGAGGAGGACCCGTCTGAGGGGTCTTCTACTTAGTTAAACTTGGGCAAGTTTGAATTCTGATATAAACTATGTGTGTAATTATTTAAGTGTGTTTATTGTTCCGAGACATGGTCTGTAATAAATAAGCTTGACAGCACTTGTGTAATATGTATATGATGTAAATTATGTGTGAGGTTGTTGTATAATAGTTTTATTTTCCGCTAAGTCTATTTTATTGTTATCCATGAAGAAAGAAAAAAAAAATTTACAACTCATATTTTTATTACAACATCCCATTTTATGACTATTGAGGGTATTTTGGGTAATAAAGTAACATAAATGTGACACCCTATGGTGGGTGTTACCTTAGTTGGTATCAGAGCCCAAGTTAGAGTCTTTTGGGGTTGTGGCTAGGTTTGTCTTGTTTGTGTTGTGTGATTCTCTGTTCTTGTTTTCTGAAAAGAAACAATATTGTTTGAAGATTGACCTTACTTTCTTTGTATTGTCTAGTTTGAGTAGAGAAAGTAATGACTGGACGAGGACGTGGACGTGGAAATAATAGCACAGATATGGAACTTAATGGGAATGATAATTTGAACATGGCTGCAGCTGTAGCAGCAATGCAGAGAATGGCGGAAGTGGTTGCACAACAAAATCAACGGGCTAATGAAAATGTGCACAGTTTGTCATAGTTTCGAAGGAATAATCCACCAAAATTTTGTGGAGAGTTTGATCCGGAGAAAGCTGAACTTTGGATCCAAGAACTTGAAAAGATATTTGATGGTATGGGATGTGCTGATGAACGGAAGCTTACGTTGGCAACCTTTATGCTGGTAGGAGATGGTGAACGATGGTGGGCAGGAGCTAGAAGACTGTTGGAAGCTGAAGGAAGGATGGTGACATGGCAACTTTTTAAGCAAAAATTTCTGGAGAAATGTTTTCCAGCAAGTGTGAGGCATATGAAGGAAATGGAATTTCTGAGCTTACGACAAGGATTAATGTCCGTAAGTGAGTATGCGGCAAAATTTGAAAGTCTGTCTCAGTTTTTGAGATATTTGTAGATGAATCCAGATGAGGGCTGGAAATGCAGGAAATTTGAAGAAGGATTAAAGCTGGATATTAAGAGAGCTGTATCGATATTAGAGATTAATCAATTTCCAACTTTGATTGAAAAATGTCGTAAAGTTGAAGAGATTGATCATCAACGTGCGGCAAGAAATAAGAATTTTGGACCTGCAAGGTTCCAAAAAGGGAAGAATAATCAAGCAAATCGCTCTCAGCAAAAGCCGTATGTGAAACCAACAGGAAGTCAGACCAAGAAGCAATTTGTAGGAGGAAGTTCTAGCGGTAATAAAGCAAGTCAAGCTAGGACTCCTATTCGATGTTTCAAATGTGGGAAGGATCATCTCACGAAGGATTGTCAACATAAGGAGGTTGTTTGTTTTAAGTGTGGACAGCATGGACATTTCTCCAAAGACTGTGGTCAGATAAGGAAGGAATCCTCTGTGGGAAATGTTCGAACTGCAAGGCCACAAAAGTGTGGTCGTGTCTATACAATGAGCAGAGAAGAAGCTGCTAAATCTGAGGACTTGATAATGGAGGAGGGTACTATTGAAGGTAATCCTTTAACCATACTCTATGATTCAGGAGCAACACATTCTTTCATTGCATGTGATTGTGTTGAGCGTTTGGGATTGACTGTGACTGCATTGTCATATGATCTGAGTGTTGCTACTCCTACTGATAAGTTTGTAGTTACATCAACAGTATGCCTGAATTGTCCTATCTGTGTTAGGGATAGAATCTTTTACGTGGACTTGATCTGTTTGCCTCTTTCCAAGATTAATGTAATTTTGGGAATGGATTGGTTGTCTTCTAACCATATCCTAATTGATTGTTCGAATAAGACATTAGTATTTCTTGAGGCTAAGGATTCTAGATTCCTAACGGCTACTCAAGTGGAAGCTTGTTTGAAGGAAGGAGATTATGGGTATTTATTGTTATCTTCTTTAGAGGTGCAACGTGAAGATGTCTTGAAGGATATTTTCGTGGTCAACGAATTTCCTGAAGTATTTCCTGAAGATATACCTGGACTGCCACCAGTAAGGGAAATCGAGTTTGCCATTGACCTTATACCTGGAGCCGGACCAATATCTATAGCGCCCTATCGGATGTCGCCAGTAGAATTAGCCGAACTGAAGAAACAGCTGGAGGATTTATTAGAGAAACAATTTGTGAGACCTAGTGTGTCACCATAGGGAGCTCCAGTACTGTTGGTCAAGAAGAAGGATGGAACTTCACGTCTATGTGTAGACTATCGGCAATTAAACAAAATCACGATTAAGAATAAATATCCACTTCCAAGGATAGATGATCTAATGGATCAGTTGCGAGGAGCCGCAATATTTTCTAAGATTGATCTACATTCTGGGTATCACCAGATACGTGTGAAAGTGGAGGATATTCCCAAGACTACATTTCGGACGTGCTATGGGCATTACGAATATCTTGTGATGCCATTCGGTATAACAAATGCACCAGCTATATTCATGGACTTCATGAATAGAATTTTTCGTTCATACTTGGATAAGTTTGTTGTCGTCTTTATCGATGACATTTTGATCTATTCTCAAAATCAGGAGGAATATGCTGAACATCTCAGGGTGGTTCTTCAAATTTTGAAGGAGAATAAGTTATATGCCAAGTTATCCAAATGTGAATTTTGGTTGAATGAAGTTCAATTTTTGGGACACGTGATATCAAAAGAAGGAATTAAAGTCGATGCTTCCAAGGTGGAGACAGTTTTGGAATGGGAAAGACCAAAGACTGTAACAGAAATCCGTAGTTTTATCAGATTAGCTGGTTATTATAGATGGTTCATTGAGGGGTTTTCGAAGATTGCAGGACCTCTTACCCAACTTACACGAAAGAATCAGCCATTCATGTGGAATGACGCATGCGAAGAAAGTTTCTAGGAGTTGAAAAGATGATTAACTACTTCACCGGTATTGATTCTACCTGATCCAAATGAACCTTTCGAAGTATATTGTGATGCTTCATACCAAGGATTGGGTTGTGTACTTATGCAGAATTGTAAGGTGGTGACTTATGCTTCAAGGCAGTTGAAAAATCATGAGAAGAATTATCCGACTCATGACTTGGAGTTAGCAGCTATGGTATTTACGTTGAAGGTGTGGAGACATTTTCTCTATGGAGCATCATTCACTATTTTTAGTGATCATAAAAGTTTAAAATATCTGTTTGACCAGAAAGAGTTGAACATGAGACAAAGGCGTTGGTTAGAGTTTCTGAAGGATTATGATTTTCAATTACAGTATCATCCCGGAAAGGCGAATGTCGTAGCAGATGCGTTGAGTAGAAAAATACTTAGTGCTTCTGTTATGATGATCAAAGAGAAGGAGTTGATAGAAGAATTTCGGGATATGCGATTATCAGTGAAATTGACGCCGGCCAAGATGCGTTTAAACATGATCACCATTTCAAATGATTTGATGGATAAAGTCCGTGAAGGACAAAACAATGATCAGTATTTGCAAGAAGCAAAAGAAGCAAAAAGCCAAGGAGCAGTGTTGGAGTTTAGCGAAGGTGCTAAGGGAATTTTGAAGTTTCAAGGAAGAGTTTGTGTGCCTAATGATCTAGATCTTAGGAGATTGATTTTGGATGAAGCTCACAGGAGTAAACTGAGTATGCATCCAGGAGCCACAAAGATGTACCAGGATTTAAAACAATTATATTGGTGGCAAGGAATGAAGAAAGATATTGCAGAGTATGTATCATCCTGTTTAGTCTGTCAGAAGGCTAAGGTGGAACATCAAAGACCTTCGGGAATGTTACAACCTTTGCCTATTCCTGAATGGAAATGGGATGACATAGCAATGGATTTTGTGACGGGACTACCAAAGACTCGGAAGGGTCATGATGCTATTTGGGTAATTGTCGATTGGCTTACTAAGTCGGTGCACTTTTTGCCGATTAATATTAAATACTCAATGGAAAAGTTGGCTCAAGTGTACATCAGTGAAATTGTTAGACTTCATGGTGTACCATCCAGTATCATTTCGGATCGAGATCCAAGGTTTACATCGAGATTTTGGGGTAGTTTGCAAGAAGCGATGGGAACAAAGCTACGTTTAAGTTCTACTTACCATCCACAGACTGATGGTCAGTCAGAAAGGATGATTCAATCGTTAGAAGACTTGTTGAGAGCATGTGTTCTGGAAGAAACTGGAGGTTAGGATGAATTCTTGCCATTGATAGAATTCACATATAACAACAGTTTCCATTCAAGTATAGGGATGGCACCTTATGAAGCATTGTATGGGAGACGATGTAGAACACCATTATGTTGGTATCAAGACGGTGAGAGTATTATGTTAGGACCAGAGATTGTTCAACAGACAACTGAGAAAGTGAAGATGATACAAGACAAAATGAGAATGAGTCAAAGTCGGCAAAAGAACTATGCTGATAAAAGGAGAAAATCTCTTGAGTTTGAAGAAGGTGACCATGTATTTTTGCGAGTGATGCCTATGACGGGTGTTGGACAAGTGCTTAAGTCCAAGAAGCTCACTCCAAAGTTTATCGGACCATATTAGATTTTACGTCGGGTAGGTCCGGTGGCATATCAGATTGCATTACCACCTTTTCTGTCAAATCTTCACAATGTATTTCACGTATCACAACTACGAAAATATATTTCTGATCCTACTCATGTTATCAAGCCATACACAATACAGGTGAAGGAAAATTTAACCTATGAAACTTTTCCAGTAAAGATTGAGGATCGAAAGACAAAGCAACTTCGAGGTAAGGAAATTTCATTGGTTAAAATTATTTGGGATGATATAAGCGGGGAAGCTACATGGGAACTAGAAGAAAAGATAAAAGAACAGTATCCCTATTTATTCTGAGGATGTGAAATCAAGTTCATCAAGTTTCAAGGACGAAACTTTTGTTAGAGGGGGAGAGTTGTAACACCCCAAACTTTTTATTTATTAAATAGTAATTTTGATAGTTAACAGAATTCTACTGTTTAGTGATTTCTGTGTACTGTAAAATTATTTTGAATATTCTATCTGTATATTTGATCGTTTTGAGTAATTTATTTCGTGTCAGGAAAATAATAATTTTCAGGCCGAAAAAATTTATGTAAATTAATTTTTACTATTTAGTCTTAATTAATTTACGTAATCTGGTTTGATATTTATGAATTTTCTAATTTTTGTGATTTCATGTGTGATTTTGAAATTTTTACTGTTTGTGGACCCCACAAGGTGTATGTGGGCCCATGTGACCATACATGGGCCCAGGTGGGTCTTGCAAAGTGAAAAATTTTTTACGTATAGAAAATTTGTACTGTTTAGACGGAGACATGGGATCTTACTAAACCTGAATTCAAAAATAGTTTTAGAAAATTTTCCTTTACTGTATTTTGTACTGTATTTAATTATCGAATGATAAAAATATAGTAAATATATTCTTTCATGAGGATATAATAAATAAAAATAAAATTCTATACTGTTAAGTTAATATTGGTGGTTTGGATATCCACCATCGATTTAATTACCGTTGGAGATTTAATCTTGATTTAATCAATGGTGGAGATTTGATCTTAAAAGTAAATAGGATCAATTATAACCGTTGGATAAAAATTAAATCAAGGGTAGAGATTTAGTCTTATAAATGACTATGACCATTATCAACCCTTGGATGTAAAATTAATCAATGGTGGAGATGGATCATTAATGACCATTGGATTTGGATTTAGATCAATGGTGGAGAATTAGTCATCAAAAATGACTACAACCATTTTGGACCCTTGGATGTAAAGTTTGAAGGTGTAATCTTGACTCTTCATTTTGGAGACACATTCAATGATTAGGATTGCAAGCCAAAAATGATCCAATGGCTCAAACAAAATCGTCCATCTATAACCTAAACCTAGTAACTATTTTTAATCCAAACCATTCTTTTAATCAATGGTTAGGATGACTTAAAGTGATGGTTATGAAAATTGTCACATTTGGAGTGCATGAAGAGGGGGGACGGTTTGGAGAAGCAAGGAAGAAGGGAGACAATTTTGTATAGGCTTTTTAGGCCAAATAAAAGGATGAAGACATAAGCCATGTGGAAAAACATGTGCACTCAAAATGAAATATTTTTCTTCATGCAAATCTCCTAAAATTTTCTACTCATTCACGGCAAAGCAGCCCACCCATATTCACTCTCACAATTTCATTTTCTCTTTCATCAAAAAGCTTACAACACTTTCTCTCAAAAATTCCAAGAACCAAAGCACCATTTTTCTTCCTTTTCTCTCCATTTGGTTCGGTCTCCACCACCAAATATACTATCACTCACCTATAATTTTCACTCACATCATTTTCTAAAACTCAACAACATTCTAAACACTTTCCATTTAGAAAGTTTTCCCAAAATCACACTCTAAGTGCTTCAAAATCCCACTTTTAGCTTACTTCCTTGGAGGTAAACTTTAATTTCTATGGTTTAAATTCATGTTTATGATTTTCTAAGCCATGTTTGTTCCATGGTTTGTTATTATTAAGCTTTATTTGTGATTTTACTAATTATTTTAGAATTGTTAGGAATTGTTGTGAGCCACACGAAAATTAAGGAGAAGGAGGAGAGCTTGAAGAACTTGTCTTCAAGAGGTAAGAGGAAGATCCATCTCACCAACCAAGTATGGTGGTGAGAGATAGTTTTATATTTGGTGGATGGTGAATCCATATGAGGATTCATATCCATGGTCATGTAATAAGTTATGTGTGTTATGTGCTTTGATTATTTTTGCCTATGCTTGATATACTTTGCATGATTTACTTGTGTATGCATGCTTAGTATGATTTTTATTTGTTTATATGATATGCTTATAATATGCATGATGATATATGTTGAATATATTATGATGGATGTATGTTGAAATAAGCAAAATTTTGGCTCCAAAGGCCATGGAGGAGGTCAAGGTTTTGAACTTCCAAGACTAAAGTTATTATTGAAATTTTTCAAGAACTATGGAGTTCATTTTTAGTCCTTGAACTAAAGTAAATTTGGATAAGACATCAACCAATTTGGTGTTCACAAAATTATATTTTCATAAATAATAAAATTGAATGATTTGAGAAGTAAAGAAAATAAACAAAAGAGTTTGTTTTGTAAAAAGAATGCACACGATTTTTGGAGTTGAGTTTTCATGAATTTATTTTGTGTAGAAACAAGAATGGAATTTATTTAAGTTAGAAGAAAAATATTTCATGGTTCCAATGGCCATCTATAAGGTTTTGATAATTTAGAAAAATGTTTTGATGTTATAAAATATAAGAATTTTCAAATAAGGATTTTTGAAAAGGGAATTAAAGTGTTATCAAGTGAAATTTTCATAAATAAAAGAAAAAGGGAGATTGAAGGTGTTGAACTTCAAATTATTTTAAAGAGAATTAATTTTTAGAAGTGATTTAGAAATATAAAAGAAAACGTTTGTAACTTAAATTTACTAACATAGAATTTATTTATTGAGTTTTGGAAAACGTTAGGAAATTTAAAATTAGAAACAGTAATTAAATCAACTAAATGTGATTTTGTAATATTAAATCAATAAAAAGTGATTTTGAGAAAATATATTACAAAAAAGAATTTTTTTTTACTAAGAATAGGAAGAAAATAAAGTAAGAAATTATATTATTGTAAGAAAAGTCCAAAATAATATTTTAAAGTTAAGAAATATTTTACGAAGGGTAAAAATGGTGAAAATGGATTTACGTAACTCAAAAATGTAATTTTTAAATTACGCGATTTGAAAAATGTTAAAATATTTCTACGCAATTTTTAAAGCGTTTAAATATTTTACACCATTGAAATGTTGTAGAAAAATTGCTATGCGATTTAAAAATGAAAGAATATTTTTACGCATTTTTGAATACAGTAGAAAATTTTTATGCGATTTTTAAACGTAATAGAAATGTTACAAATTATTGTTTACGTAATAAAATATTACGTGACCGTAAAAATGTGACAAAAATATTTTTCGAATGAGAAAAATGTAATAATATAAAGTTGTTGTTAATTATACAGTAAACTTTACAGTTAAAAATCAGTATGTGAGTACTATACAAGAAACTGAGCAATTTGCCTATAATTGGCATAAATCCATTTTACGAACGTAAAATAGTATTTGAACTTTGTATTAGAAATTATGTGATTTACCTTTGGTTGGTAATTGGTGCATTACACATACATTGAAAATGGTCCGATGGACTGTATATGGCTAATTGCCTAGGAGAAATGTACACCTCTTGAGTGGGTACGATACGCGTAGTGTAGGTCACTTGTTGACCTTGGGGGCATCGGGGTGCGGGTTGCTCACAATGGGCAGTTGGTAGCTCTTCTGTACCGTGAGTTAGACCAATGTAACACACCGATGATCCGGACCGAGACACTATTCTTAATCGAGATCTGACAAAGACTGTCGTGTATGTGCTAGATGTGCAAGATATAATTATACCACTTGGTCTGAAGCACGTGGTACCGGCAGATCTTTTCGATCAATTTCTCTGACTTGAGTATTAGCTCCATAGAGTAGGACATTGAGTCTATGTGCGCATGCATGAAACTGAGCATCTCTATCTATATGATGGTGTTACTGTAATTATTTTGTGATTTAAACAGTGATAGTGGCATGATGATAATTATTATTTTACACTATAATGATGGCATAATTGTGATCATGATATGATATTTTTGCATGATATGTTATTTGTATTATCTCTGTGCTATCATGCTGGTATTGGCGTAGGTGATCTCACATCTTTGTATGTATATTTGTATATTGTATTTATAATTAGGTGAAGACGTTGAGAAAGAAACGGTACAAGAAGGAGAAGAGGAACTACTTCTCACATCAGGGAACGCATAATTCTGACAGTATGACGTCAAGAGCCAGTTTCTTCAGATATGTACGTCTACAATTTCACGGAGGAGCTAGAGAATGGAGGACAAGTCCCGATGAGCGAGGACTTATTTACGAGGGGTACCTGACTGTTAGTATTAGTAGACTGTTTCATGGAGATCCATTTTTCTGTGTGACTATCTTTGTTCATGTTGAATTTCCTTGCATATCAGGCGACATTGGGATACTAGAAATTATGTCCCAACGAAAATCAGCATAGTATCGTCAGCCAGGACACCTGTCCGTAGGGCTACTCGTCATAACGGATTCCTACCTACTGAGGAACCCGAGGAGGACCCGTCTGAGGAGTCTTCTACTTAGTTAAACTTGGGCAAGTTTGAATTCTGATATAAACTATGTGTGTAATTATTTAAGTGTGTTTATTGTTTCGAGACATGGTCTGTAATAAATAAGCCTGGCAGCACTTGTGTAATATGTTTATTATGTAAATTATGTGTGAGGTTGTTGTATAATAGTTTTATTTTTCGCTAAGTCTATTTTATTGTTATCTATGAAGAAAGAAAAAAAAATTTACAACTCGTATTTTTATCACAACATCCCATTTTATGACTATTGAGGGTATTTTGGGTAATAAAGTAACATAAATGTGACACCCTACGGTGGGTGTTACAGATTTCAAGGGAATCAAGTAGCTAGATTCAAGATCTTTAACTTTCTTGCAAGCTCTTTCAAGAAAAAGAGGTAGGGGAATCATACTTCTTCTATTTTCTTTGAGTTATTCTCTTTATAGAAGTGTTCTACTATAGCTAAGAAGCATGATTTTAATCCATAGAAATTTGTTAAGGCTTGTTTTGATGAACTCAAACCTTAGGTTAGTAACACCATATTTTGTGTTCTTGATGTTTTGATGAATTTCAATGGAATTTTAGTGAGGATTAAGGTTGTTGATGATTTAAGAATCATAGAAATGGTTTTAATTTGAGAAGTTAAGATGAATTTGAATTGATTCAAGAATTAGGGTTTTTGTTCATACTAAATTGGGGATTTCGTCTAATATTGTGTTTAAAGTGAAATTAATGGTAGAATTCTGTTGTTGATGAAGTTAAAAGCATGGATTGAATCTTAATTTTGAAGTATTGTGGTCTATTGATGAAGATTAAAAAAATAGGGTTCTTGATCTTATTAAATTGGGGATTTTGTCTAACATAGAAATTAAAATGAAATTGATGGTAGAATTGGAAGCTAGAGACCTAAATATGACTAGAATTAAATGAATAAAAAGAAAATAACTTGATGCCATCATAGTGATAAATCCGGCCTAGTAGGTACCATGGTTTATAATTAGTGTTTGATCCTTGGATTTATGATGTAAAAATGAAGTTGAATTGGTTATTATGCTAAGCCAAGGCTTTTGAATAAATTAGATACGCTAAGTAGCATTTGATGGATTATGTTAATGTCATACGTTATGGTCAAGGAGATTGATCAAGCAAAATAATTTATGATAAAATGATTTATTATGAAATATTATGAAATGATTTATGATAAAATGATATGTTCTATGATGGAAATTGTAATATCCCAAAAATTTGCTATTTCTCAGTAATGTCTAAATTGTACTGTTTTGTAATTTCTGTGTGCTGTAAATTTATTTTGACTATTCTGTAACTGTTTTTGATCTTTGTGTGTGATTTCCTCTGAGTCAGGAAAATAATAATTTTCGGGCTGGGAAAAATCTTTGACGATTTATTCGGAACCAGGGGATCTTACTAAACCCGAATCCAAGAGATACGTTACCCGATCTTTTAATTTTTAGAATTTATTTGTGTAATAAAAATATTTTGTGTATTTTTTTATTGGACAGTATCTGCTGATTTGCGAGCAGTAGTTTCTGCCAATTGGGTAATAAATTCTGTATCTTTTATCCATCGGGCAATAGACTGAGAAAAATTTTTGTGACTCATAATTTAGTGAACCAATAAGAATTAGTCGATGTTAATGGCTTGAATTTTCTTAACCAATAGAAAGTGGTCAACAATAATGGTTAGACTAATTAATCAAGAAACCAAGTAATATAACTAAGTTACCCTAAAGCCTAAGTAGTAACTAAATGGAACAAACTTAGTTTGCTAACTTAGAGTCTATGGTTACAAAGAGGATCTAGAGTCTTCTAGAATGCATGACAATGCATGACCTAAGCTTGTAACTAGATAGTTAGCCTTGTACCTATATGAACTAATTATAAGAAACTAGATGAACTAACTACCTAAACTAAGTGTAACTAAGAAACTAATCGAGTTAAAACTTAGTTACTTACGTCCATGTGCTCTATGGCCACTAGGTGGTTCTAGGGAGTTCTTGAATAATCTATTCATCTATTATGATCAAAGGATGACCATCTAATGACCTAAGCCATGTGAAGCAATGTGATTAATTTCTATCTTATTAAACAAGCTCTAGTCTTTCTATGCATGCATCTACACGACCATGCACTAGAGAAATAGGATATTTTACTTCATTTACTATCATTTTGTGACTTAAGACATTTCTCTCCATTCTCTCTCTTCTAAGGACAAACACAAAACTCCATTCTCTCCCTTTCTTGAAGCATTCAGCCACTACCCTCAAAACCTATATCCAAGCTTCTATAATTCCATCCAATATCATTTCCTAAACCTAGACAAGATCCTAAACACTTTTCATCTTATAAGTTTCATCTAATTCATCCTTTTGGTGCTTCTAAATCAAACTAGAGTTTTCTACTCTACAAGGTAAAATTCTTGTTTCTTGTTCCTAAGTTTGATTCTTGAGTTTTTAAACCGTGATTGATCTATGGTTTCTTTTTTTCAAGTTTTGTTTGTGACTTTAGTTTAGTTTAAGCTTGTTAGGGCTTTCTTTGGAGGCTCACGAAATCCCTAGGAGGCCATACAAGAAGGGTTTTTGTCTTTCTTGAGGTAAGAGGGAGATTAACCTTATCAACTAAGTGTTGGTGGTCAGGGAATGGCTTGTTTGTGGTGAAAAATCCATAAGGATTTATTCACTTTTGTGATTTAAGCTTGCTTTGTTGTGATGATTTTTTTTGGCTGGTATGCTTTATAGCTTTGAAAATATGTTTGAATATGTGATTATGAAAGTATATTGATTATTGTATATAGTATGATGTGAGTATGTGATGAGGATGATGAATGGAGGTTCCAAAGAAACTATGGAGGCTCACGGCCTTAACCCCACTATGAGGGCAAAATGTTTTAAATTATTTTCCTAATCATTGATTACATGATTTTATGACAAGAAAATGGATTAAGGGTGTTTGTAAAGAATAAAGTGATGGAAAATAATTAAATATGATTTATGAAGTATATGTTGTAATTCGGCCAACATGCCTAATTTTGAGGTTCTAGATCAAAAAAATTATTTTACTAAGTAGACTTAGATGTTTAATTAAGAGGAAATTAATTTGATGAGCTTGTAGACATAAAAAGAAAGTAAACCAATTTTTAGAATTAAATTAATTAAGTTATGAAGCAAGATAACAGTTAAAACTTGAAATTTACTGACGTATAGCTCACCATTTGGGTTTTGAAGCGCATAAGGAAATTTCAAGCTGTAATATCTAAATTAAATCAAAGAAATGTAATTTTGTGAGAAATGATGGAAAATGTTACTTAAAGGATTTTTAATAGTAGAATATGGTAAATAAAGCTAAAATAATTATTTATGTGAAAAATATTAGAGAAATGTCACTTGTTCTCAAAATAGTGATTTTTAAGCTATTAGACTGAGAAAATGTAAAATTTCTACGAGATTGAGAAAATGTTTAAAAATCCTTACGCGATTTAGAAAACATTTAAAAATATTTCTGAGATTATAAAAACGTTGGAAAATATTTATGCAATTTGAAAACGTAAGAAAAATGTTCTGCGAATGTGAACACATGATAAAATGTTTACGCGATTGGAAATAACAGCGGGTTGCTGTTGAGCTATTGTGGTGGGCCCGGTTATGTTGAAAAGTGATACTGCCAAGAGATGGCGTGTGTAAGTGAAATACTGTGAGAATAATGATTGTATGTGTATTTGAATCATACATTATGCATTGAAAAGCGTATCAACTTAATTGGTTAAGGTAATATGCCTAGGAGATTGAATTTACACCTTCGTGCAGGTGAGAATCGCGTAGTTACGATCTTCGGTGATCTTGGAGACGTCGGGGTGTGAAATGTCATATGTGGCCAGATGGTAGCACCTCTGCGCCGTGGTATCCTATGCAAATACACCGACGATCTTGACAAAGTTACTACTCTTTTCGTGATTGGTTGAGAGTGTCTTATATGAGCCATGTTGCGCACATTGATATAATATATTGGCACATGATTTGAGGTTTACGATATACAGACATGTACTCCTTATCTTTCTCTCTGAAATTGTGATTAGCTTCATGGAGTAGGAATGGGTCTGTGTGCATATCTATAGTTGGTCAACATATTGACATGATAAATTATGTTTATCTAATATTTTATCTGTGATGTGATAATATGATTCAATGTGTTAATACTATATTTGTATATTTACTGTCATTTCCTATACTGTCATACTGGTATTGATGTAGGGGATCTCACTTCCTTACTGTATTATATCTATTTTATTGTGTATGTTTGATGAAGACCGAGCAAACGAGGAAGCCGAAAATTCTATTTTCCATCAGTGACTGTTTCTTTGTTTTGTTTAAATGGTGGCAAGGCGCCAAGTACTTGGTTTTGTGAGAGTACAGTTCCATGGGGGAACTGATGCTTGGAGGTTTGATTTGGGCAATGAACGCTTTGTGTATACCGGAGATTTGACTTTGAATCTGAGTAGAACCCGTGATGAGATTCCTATTTTGACTTAGCATGTGTCTGTGCATCTGGAGTTCACGATGCCTATTCATGAGCTCTAGGGTGACACTGTCTATACACCACAGGAGGACTCTATAGTGTTTTCGGCTAGAACCCCTGTCAGGCGAGTGATGTATCTGCCTGGGCTCTTTGATGATACTGAGTGTTGGTGTATGCCCTAGAGGCTGATACATTTATCTGTATTTACATACATTCTATTATGCTATTTTTTTTAATATATGAGGCATTTCATTTATTGTGTTCTTTTTAATAAACATAATAAAGTCCTTAGAATAGTAAGTTTGATGCCATAGGACATCAAGTGGTTGACTTGATCGTGAGATCCTATTGGATATAATTAGAACACTATTCTTAAATGTCCCTAGTTAAGTATTATTGTTAATTAAGACAACAATAATGCATTGAGATTAGTATGTGCGTAGACTGATGACCACATCTAACGAGTCATGGATATGAGATATCAAGTCTTTCATATGGGTATATATTAGAGTAATGATGTACTAGACTGACCCGCCATGAGAACGCTACATGGATCATTACGTGAGTGTCATAAGCGATTCTCATAGTGGCAATGGTGTCTGTGGTCCTTTGACCTAAAATCACAATGATTCTTACATGAGGAGTTATGTGTTTTAATGCCATCAAACGTCATCTGTAACAAGGTGATTATAAAGTTAGTTATTGGACATACTACGAATCATGCAGGGGGATGTGAGTGACCTAGATAGGATTTGTCACTCCTACATAACAGGAGCGATATCTTCGGGGCCCCTGATTGAGTGAGACTGCGAAATGCATAGCCATGCTCAAATGAGTCAATATGAGATATTGATTTCATTTGTTGTTACAAAGTCTACTCGAGTATCAGGAAATGAAGGATTAGACTATACAAGGGTGACGCATTCTATGCCTTGTGTTCAATCTAGATATCTTGACAATGGGACTAAACGACACGGAAACATTGGTCACAGAAAGGTTATGTCAAATCACTGACATTCTTATTACTTGGGTAGCAGCGATGTGTTGCTAGATACCTCTCACTGCTTGTAATATTAAAATGGAATTTTAATATTACTGCCAATGTAATGAGAACCTGCAGGATCACACACATAGAGCAGACTAAAATTGGAGCAATAAATCTAAGTTGGACTCAGATTCAAATATGGGCTAGACTCATAACAGATGAGTCTAGGGTTGCATAGCTTACCTTGCTGCTACTTGCACTCACTTAAGGTAGTCACTATTATAAATAGTACTGCTAAGGAGCTGCTAGGACATACATATTACAGAGCCCTAGCCACACCTACAGAAAAGTGAGTGAGTGAGTGATAGCTTTCTTCTCTTCTCTTGGCAGCTAGCACTGTGTGAGAGACGTGAGGCTCCTCTTTGCGGACATTGGACGTTCGTGAATCTGTTCGTGTGGATACCGCAGAGACATCGTTATTATTACGGTGTTGGTGATTCACGTCACTTCCTTTTGATCACACTTTAAGAGGTAAATATTTTAAAACTCGAATTATGGCTTTTCGCTTTGATACCACTGTTGGGAATTGCAAATACTTCATGTAGCGAAAAAAGGATTCCTACCAAGGATAAGTCCATAGTGATAAGGGCATGTTGACAAATCACTACCAGAGCTGCTAGGCATGTTGAGAACTGCTGAATAGAACATTAACAAAGGCAAAGGAAAGGCCATAATGATGGTCCAAAAGAATAAGGATAAGAAACAGCAGAAAAAGCCCAAGGACAACTGGAAAGGCAAGGGCAAGGATAAGTCCAAGCTCAGCACTTCTGGCTTGAAACCAGTAGGTGGAGTGGCTAAGGAAGGTACATACTTCCACTATGGTCAGACCGGATATTAGAAGAGGAACTGTGCCAAGTTCCTAGAGGAGCTCAAGAAGAAGAAGGGAAATGAGACTTCCACTTCAGGTATTTTTGTTATTAAAGTCAATTTATCTACTTCTGCATCATGGGTATTAGATACTAGATGTGGATCTCACATTTGTGTAAATGTGCAGGATCTAAAGAGTAGTAGACCATTAACGAAGGGCAAAGTCGACCTACGAGTGGGAAATGGAGCAAAGGTTACTGCATTAGCTGTAGGGACTTACTTATTATCTTTGTCCACTAGGCTTGTAATAGAGTTAGAGAACTACTATTTTGTGCCTGCTGTTACCAGGAATATCATTTTTATTTCTTGTTTGGACAAGAAAGGTTTTTCTTTTATTATAAAGGACAAATGTTGATCCATTTATATGAATGATATTTTTTATGGTAGTGCACAATTGAGTAATGGACTTTATGTCCTTGATCTCGAAGCGCCCGTCTATAACATAAATACAAAGAGGTTTAAATCAAACTATCTGAACCTAACTTTTCTCTGGCATTGTCATTTGGGCCACATAAATGAGAAACGCATCTCTAAACTCCATAAAGATGGATTCTTGGACTTGTTTGATTTTGAATCATATGAGATATGTGAATCTTGTTTATTAGGGAAGATGACAAAGGCCCCATTGACTGGACAAGGTGAAAAGGCTAGTGATCTTTTAGGCCTCATACATAGTGATGTAAGTGGGCCACTAAACACACTGGCTAGAGGCGATTTTTAATACTTCATTACATTTACTGATGATTTTAGTAGATATAGATTTGTATATCTTATGAAGACAAATCAGAATCCTTTGAAAAGTTCAAAGAATTCAAGAATGAAGTACAAAACTAACTTGGAAAGAGTATTAAAATCCTTCAATCCGATCGAGGAGGTGAATACTTAAGCTAACAGTTTGATGATCATCTGAAAGAGTGTGGGATAATATCTCAACTCACTCCACCAGGAACACCACAATAGAATGATGTCTCCGAAAGGAGGAACCGGACCTTGTTGGACATGGTCCGATCCATGATGAGTCATGCAGACCTTCCAGGCTCCTCTGGGGACATGCTCTGTTAACAGCAGCTTTCACACTTAACTGTGTTCCATCTAAGACGGTTCAAAAGACACCATATGAGATATGGACTGGGAGATGGCCCAGTATGTCTTTCATGAAGATTTGGGGCTGTGAAGCTTATATGAAACGCCAAGTTTCTGATAAGCTTAGACCCAAATCATATAAATGCTTCTTTGTGGGTTATCCCAAGGAAATCAAAGGATACTATTTCTATAATCCTACTGAAGGCAAAGTGTTTATCGTACAGACAGTTGTGTTTCTAGAAAGGGAGTTTATCTCCAAAGGAACCAGTAGGAGAAAAATAGAACTTGAAGAAGTTTAAGGTTCATAAAGTAGCAACGAACCAATGATGGAAATAGAGCAGTCTCCACAAAATGTTGTAGAACAGCAACCTACTCTAGTAGCACAAGACCTGCATAGGTCTAACAGGATATGTCATCAACTAGAGAGATATAGATTTCTCATGACCCAACAAGGTGATGTATTGCTCATGGATTAAGATGAGCCTGTGACTTACCAGGAAGCCATTATTGGCCTAGAATCTAAGAAATGGCTTGAGGCCATGAGATCTGAAATGGATTCCACGTATGCCAACCAGGTATGGACCTTGGTTGACCCACCTGAAGGGGTAAAACCCATTAGGTGCAAGTGAGTTTTCAAGAAGAAAATCGACATGGATGGTAATGTGCATACCTTTAAGGCGCGATTGGTAACTAAAAGATTTAAACAAATTCATGGTGTAGACTATGATGAGACTTTTTCCCCAGTTGCAATGCTTAAATTCGTTCGGATCCTGCTTGCTATTGCAGCATACAATGATTATGAAATCTGGCAAATGGATGTCAAAACTACTTTTCTTAATGGAAATCTTCTCGAGGATGTATACATGACACAACCTGAGGGTTTTGCCACTCCAGACGATGTTGGAAAGGTGTGCAAGTTACAACGATCTATTTATGGATTGAAGCAAGCTTCCAGAAGCTGGAATCTTCGTTTTGATGATATAATAAAATAGTTTGGTTTCATCAAGAATAAAGAAGAATCTTGTGTCTACAAGAAGGTTAGTGGGAGTACTATTGTCTTTCTGGTATTATATGTAGATGACATACAACTTATCGAAAATGACATCCCTACTCTACAGTTCGTAAAGACTTGGTTAGGAAACTCCTTCTCTATGAAGGACTTGGGCGAAGCCACCTATGTGTTAGGTATCAGGATCTATAGAGATAGATCACTGAGACTGCTTGACTTAAGTCAGAGTACATATATAGACAAAGTGTTAAGATGATTTAACATGCATGAATCCAAGAAAGGATTCTTGCCTATGTCACATGGTGTAAGCCTATCTAAGGCTAAATCCCCTTCCACCCAGGATGAGAAGGATCGTATGAGCAAGATTCATATGCATCTGCAATTGGATCTATCATGTATGCCATATTATGTACTCGACCAGGCATCTCGTATGCTTTAAGCATGACGAGCAGGTACCAGTCTGATCCTGGTGAGAGTCACTGAACCGATGTCAAGAACATCCTTAAGTACTTAAGAAGGACTAAGGATTCGTTCTTGGTATATGGAGTCGAGGAAGAGCTAGTTGTAAAGGGTTACACTGATGATAGCTTCCAAACCGATAAGGACGACTCTAGATCGCAATCGAGTTATGTTTTTTGCCTAAATAGTGGGGCTGTGAGCTGGAAGAGTTCAAAGTAGGAGACAGTCATTGATTCTGCCATAGAGGGTGAGTATATTGCTGCCTCCAATGCAGCAAAGGAGACCATTTGGATCAGGAAGTTCATTGCTGAACTTGGCGTTATTCCTAGCGTTGTGGACCCATTGGACCTCTATTGTGATAATAATGGAGCCATTGCACAAGCTAAGGAGCTTAGATCTCACCAGTGATCCAAACATATACTTAGGTGCTTCCCTCTCATTCGAGAGATCATCGATAGAGGAGATGTGAAGATATGCAAAGTACCAATAGATGATAACATTGCTGATCCACTGACGAAGCCTGTTGCACAGCAGAAGCATGAGGGTCACACTAGGTCTTTAGGCATTAAACATATGCCTGATTGGCTCTAGTGTAAGCAAGAGATTGTTAGTGTATGCCCTAGAGGCTGATACATTTGTTTGTATTTGCATACATTCTATTATGGTATCTTTTTTAATATATGAGACATTTCATTTATTTTGTTCTTTTTAATAAACATAATAAAGTCCTTGGAATAGTAAGTTTGATGCCATAGGACATTAAGTGGTTGACTTAATTGTGAGATCCTATTGGAAATAATTAGAACACTATTCTTAAATGTCCCTAGTCAAGTATTATTGTTAATTAGGACAACAATAATGCGTTGAGACTAGTATGTCGTAGACTGATGACCACATCTCATGAGTCATGGATATGAGATATCAATTCTTTCACATAGGTACATATTAGAGTAATGGTGTACTGGACTAACCCACCATGAGAACGCTACATGGATCATTACGTGAGTGTCATAAGCAATTCTCATAGTGACAATGGTGTCTGTGGTCCTTTGACCTGAAATCACTACGATTCCTACATGAAGAGTTATGTGTTTTATTGCCATCAAACGTCATCTGTAACAAGGTGATTATAAAGTTGGTTATTGGACATACTATGAATCATGTAGAGGGATGTGAGTGACCTAGATGAGATTTGTCACTCCTACATAACAGGATCGATATCTTCGGGCCCCCTGACTAAGTGAGAATACGAAATGCATGGCCATGCTTAAATGAGTCAATATGAGATATTGATTTCATTTGTTGTTACAAAGTCTACTCGAGTATCAGGAAATAAAGGATTGGACTATACAAGGGGTGACGTATTTCATGCCTTATGTTCAATCTAGATATCTTGACAAAGGGACTAAACGACACAGAAACATTAGTCACATAAAGGTTATGTCAAATCACTGACATTTTTATTACTTGGGTAGCAGTGATGTGTTGCTAGATACCTCTCACTAGTTGTAATATTAAAATGAGATTTTAATATTACTACCAACGTAATGAGAACCTGCAGGGTCACACACATAAAGTAGACTAAAATTGGAGCAATAAATCCAAGTTGGACTCGGATTCAAATATAGGCCAGACTCATAACAGATGAGTCTAGCGTTGTACAGCTTACCTTGCTGCTGCTCACACTCACTTAAGGCAGTCACTATTATAAATAGTACTGCTAAGGGGCTGCTAAGACATACATATTACAGAATCCTAGCCGCACATACAGAAAAGTGAGTGATAGAGCGACAGGTTTCTTCTCTTCTCTTCGCAGCTAGCACTGTGTGAAAGACGTGAGGCTCCTCTTTGCGGACGTTGGACTTTCATGAGTCTGTTCGTGTGGATACCGCAGAGACATCATTACTATTACGGTGTTGGTAATTCATGTCACTTCCTTTTGATCACGCTTCAAGAGGTAAATATTTTAAAACTCAGATTATGGGTTTTCACATGGATCCTTGGTGGGAATCCTTTTTTTCGTTGCGTGATGTATCCGCAATTCCCAACACTGAGGAGGAGGATCCTTCCGAGGGCCCAAATCCTTAGGTCTTGGATGTTTTAGGTAGACAATTTATGTTTTGATGTATGTATTGTGTATTTTTCTTTTTGGAGTGTAGTATATTTATGTAAATTATTTGGGAACAAGGTTTGTAATATTATAGTATAGTATGGTGAGTTTTGTTCTGTTACATGTTGTACTTATGGTTTTAAATTATTTTATTTCTTTTCACTTTTTTCTCAAATGAAATTTTAAAATTAATGTTTTTACAAGATTAATTCTTTTACAACTTTGGGTAAGTTATATTAGGATTAGTCATAAATGTAATACCCTACGGGGGATTGTTGCAGAAATGGTATGAATTATGATTAAATGATATTATCTATTATTCTGGACCGTGATCTGGGATCCTATTCGATAGGATCAACCGGGCACGTATACCACCTGACTCCGCCATAAGCACCCCGTTTAAGCCATCTGACCTCGAGCTTCAGCTGTGGGCTATATCAGCATCCCTTAGGTCTACGCATATCCTGACAACTATCAATCATGACCCTTAGGGTATGGGGACCATAATTGCCTGCAATAGCAGGTGGCCACTAACGTAACATCCCAAAATGTTAGGGATCTGCCTAGACGATCGTGGGAGGGAGGCACCCTCCGTCAGGGCTCTGCCTAAACGATCGTGGGATGGTGGCACTCCCCATCAGGCCACGATCTTAATGTACATGCACCTCACGCGGATTACACGAGGACCTTACGCATGCTCTATAAGTATCAGGCTAAGTCATTCTAACCAAGAGACTTGTAACCTTTCGATGTAAAACCCTACTTGTGCATTGTCTGACTTGAACGTTGGAGTCCTATTGCAGGTACCCAACCCCCCTGAATCACTGGACAGCAGCTACGCGAGGAGGAAACCACCGTACACATGTCTTCTCAGGCACCCTCTGGTTCTACTTCAAAACATCTATGATGGAAATGTTTTAAGCTATTATTAAGGAAGTCTTACATGAGTCACTTTATTGGGTTCCATATCTTCCCTCCAAGGGTATGTGGAATGACTACCTTTATTGGGTTCCTTGATTGGAATGACTACCATGCTAGAGGACACCTTAGAAAGTTCGAGATCTCGATTATGTTATATTATGTTATTGGCCATGTAAGCAAAAGATGAAGAAATGTTAAAATGTTTTATTAAATGGTATTATTTAGTATGTATTTTATTAATATAAAGTAATGCTATGTAATACTCTATTTAAAATTTATTTTCTACAGTGAATGCAGCTGAACATGTCATAGTTTAAATAATATTGATTTTATAACTATATGATTTCTTTAGTGAGAATGTAAATTCTCACCCTTATCTGATATGTTCAAAAAATCAGGATAGTTAACTTGGCTGCATAGTGGTTGTGCATTGCTTGCTGACTTACTGACTAGATTTGTTTAATCAGATATTTTAGATGTCTTCTTTTTGTAGTTTTTGTACCCATTTGGGTTTGTAAATATTTCTAGACATATGTACTAGAACATCTTATATAAATATAATAAACAAATGCAGCTAGTGTGTTTTTAAGTTTTCTATTTGTATTCTATTAGAATTATCCATTGATACGTTTATTTTATAGTTAAAAAAAGAAGAGAAAAATTCAACCTAATTGATTTAAGAGTTAAATTAATTCCATTACGTAATAAATCATTGCACGTATTTTATTAAAATAAGAAATAATAAACAAAGTACGTAATATTCTATTAACAATATTAAAATATAATAAAATTACTAGTAGGATGTTACATTATGGTATCAGAGCAGTAGTCTAAAGGTGTGCCTATGTAGGTAAAATTAGTATGGTCTAGACCTAATTTGATATGCATCTCCTAGGAAATTTAATAATTGATATGCATAGTATTTTGTGCATATCTTTCTTAATGTAGTGTGATTTATTCCTAGCCACAAGTATAGTATTATTGAGACTGGTCACCTCAATAATTATCTATCTTTGTGTGCAGGGATAGTATGGCACCACCTAGACGTAATAGGAATGGGAACACTTTTGTAGAAGAAGTGAATGCTCCTAATGAAGGAGTGGGGAATAATGCTGGGGGAAATGACTAATACTATTTAGGACCAAGCAACAACTACAAATAGAATCCTACAACATTTGTAGAATAATCTCAATGGTAACAACAATAACAATAATGCTGGGAATGGGAATTAGGAACCAAGGAAGGAAAATAATCATGTTAGAAATCAACAATTTCAAGGCCTTGCTGAATTTCAGAAGGCTAAGCCACCAATATTTCAGGGCATAATATGATCCAATTGTAGCTGAAGCATGGATTAAGGAGAAGATATTTGAGGCAATAGGTTGTACTGATGCCCAGAAGGTTACTTATGCTATTTATATATTAGAAGGTGAGGCATAATATTGATGGCAAGGAGCAAGAGGGTTATTAGAGGCACAAGGGGTACCAATTACTTAGGAGGTATTTTCAAAATACCTTTTTGGTTAAGTATTTCCCAGTCAATATTAATAATACGAAGGAAGTTGAGTTGTTGAAATTAGAGCAAGATGATATGGCTATGGATCGATATGTAGCAAAATTTGAAGAGCTAGCTAAGCTTTCCACTTATATGAGAAATCACCAAGATAAAGAATGGAAGACAATAAAGTTTGAATCTGGATTGAGGCCTAAAGTACATAATGTAATGGCTGCTCTAGAAATAAGAAGTTATTTTGTGTTAGTTAATAAATGCAGACTAGTGGAGCAAACTCAGCTGACAATGAATGATGAAAAGATAAAAATAAATTATTATTATTATTATTATTATTATTATTATTATTATTATTATTATTATTATTATTATTATTATTATTATTATTGTTGTTATTATTATTGTTGTTGTTGTTGTTGTTGTTGTTGTTGTTGTTGAAAAGAAGGGTGGAAAAATGAGAGGCAAAAAGGGAATTTAAGCCTATTTGAACAAAGGAAAATAAATACAAAATAGTAATAGGATGCAAACTTGCCCTAAATAAAAGAAAGTCCATGGCAACAAATGCTATCTATAGGGGACTGTAAATTGTTTCAATTGTGGACAACAAGGCCACTATGTCAAAGATTGCCCTAAACTTAGTACTTAAAATTATGTGTCAAGGCCTTAGACTAAGGGACGTGTTTTTACTCTAACTGCAGAAGAAGCTGAACAGTCTCCAAATCTGATACAAGGTAACTTAAGATCAAGATGCCATCAAATTAGAATTAAGCCAGAAGATATTCCTAAAATTGCTTTTAGGAATTAAAAGTCAGGTTAACTATAGCACCTGTATTAATTGTCTTTGATCCTAAAGAAAAAAAATTCACAGTATATAGTGATGCATCCAAGAAAGGTTTTGTATATGTTCTGATGCAACATAAAGGGGTAGTGGCTTATGCTTTAAGGTAATTAAGACCACATGAAGAAAACTACCTTACCCATGATTTAGAATTGGCAACAGTGGTATTTGGCTTGAAAATATGGAGGAATTACCTATATGGAGTTAGATTTGAAGTGTTCAGTAATTATAAAAGTTTGAAATATCTCTTTTATAAAAAAAGAACTTAACATGAGACAAAGAAGATGTGTAGAATTCCTAAAAGATTGTGATTTTAAATTGAAATAACACCCAGAAAAAGCTAATGTGGTAGCTAATGCACTTAGTAGAAAGTCACTACATGTGTCTTACTTGATGGTTCAAGAATTAGAGTTACTAGAGAAATTTCGAGATTTGAATCTCTCAATAATTCTGTAACCTAAAATTTTTTGCATGAGTCAAACAGAAATTGTCGGTGAAATTAAATCACAAGTTAGACAAAAACAGAACACTGATCAATTTCTACAATTGATAAAGACTAGGTTGCTTAAGGAAAACAAAAAGAATTTCAAGTAACAAATAATAGGACTGTGATGTATAGGGACAAATTGTGTATTCTAGATGATAAAGGATTGAAAAATCAAATACAGGAAGAAGCTCATTGTAGTAATTATCTTATTTATCCAAGAACCGCCAAAATGTATCAAGATCTTAAGAAAATTTTCTAGTGGCCTAGCATGAAAGCAGAAATTGTAAGAGTTGTAGCTAGGTGTTTAACATGTCAAAAGGTTAAAATAGAACACCAAAAACTAGCCGGTTTGCTACAAGCATTAGAGATTCCTAAATGGAAATGGGATAGCATAGTAATGGATTTTGTAATGGGATTGCCATGAACTTCTTTAGGGCATGATGGTATTTGGGTAACTATGGATAGATTAACTAAGATAGCCCACTTCTTGGCAATCAAAGCTACCTATTCATTAGATAAGTTAGCTCAATTGTACATTCATGAGATTGTTAGATTACATGGTATTCCTTCTAGTATCATATCTGACAGGGACCCTAAATTTACCTCTAGATTTTAGGAAACATTACTGTAGGCATTAGGCACTAAAGTGAGGTTGACTACTACACCGATGTTGGTAATTTCGGATCCTTTGGAGAACCTTGATTTGTATTGTGATGCTTCAAAGATGGGTTTGGGTTGTGTTTTGATGCAACATAGGAGAGTTGTTGCCTATGCATCAAGGTAGTTGAGACCTCATGAGGAGAACTACCCTACTCATGATTTAGAGTTAGCCGCAGTAGTGTTTGCCCTAAAGGTTTGGAGACATTACTTGTATGGAGTTCAATTTGAGGTGTTCAGTGATCATAAGAGTTTGAAGTACTTATTTGATCAGAAGGAGCTAAACATGAGACAACGAAGATGGATGGAGTTTTTGAAAGACTACAACTTTAAGTTAAAGTACCATCCAGGTAAAGCTAATGTGGTGGCTGATGCACTGAGTAAGAAATCCCTACATGTATCCCAGATAATGATCCAAGAGAGTGAACTTCTTGAGAGTTTTGGGGGCATGAGTCTTTCGGTAGCTATGTTACCACATAGTCTCAGTGTGAGTCAAGTGGACATAGTGAATGACTTTAGGACTCGGATCTTGGAAGCTCAAAAGGAAGATGAGACTCTTAGGTATGTGAGTGAGTAGATCTTTTTAGGTAATTCTGGTGAGTTTGATATGTCAGATGATGCGATGATCAAGTTTAGAGATAAACTTTGCATTCATCGTGAATCTGAAATCAAAGATAGGATCCTTGAAGAAGCTCAATGTAGTCAGTACACTATCCATCCCGGGGCCACTATATCAAGACTTGAGGAAGTTATTTTGGTGGTCTGGTATGAAGGGGGTTATGGCCGAGTTTGTGTCTAGGTTCCTAACTTGTCAGAAGGTTAAGATAGAACACTAGAAATCATCTGGACCTCCTCAATCTTTGGGAGTCCCTGAGTGGAAATATGATTGCATCACAATGGATTTTGTGATGATTTTCCTAGAACTCGGTTAGGATTCGATACAATATGGGTTGTAGTGGATAGACTAACCAAGTCTGCCCATTTCATACTTATTAGAGCTAACTACTCCATGGATAGACTTGCCTAGTTATACCTTTAGGAGATAGTTAGGATGCAAGGTGTACCCCATAGTATAGTTTCTGATAGAAACCCTAGATTTATATCTAGATTTTGGGAAGCTTTGCAGAAAGCTTTCAGAACAAAGCTTAGTTTAAGCACAACATACCATCCATAGAATAACGGTCAATCCGAAAGGACTATTCATACCCTTGAGGACATGCTGAGAGTATCGTGCTAGAGTAGAAAGAGAGTTGGGATAAGTTCTTGCCCTTAGTGGAGTTTGCCTACAATAACAGATTTCATACTAGCATAGGTATGGCACCATTTGAAGCACTTTATGGTAGAAAGTGTAGGTCCCCTTTATGTTAGTATGAGGTTAGAGAGAGAGAACCATTCTAGGTCCTGAGTTAGTACAACAGACCACAGATCATATCAAAATGATCCGGGATAGGTTGGTTATGACTCAAAATAGGCAAAAGAGCTATGCTGATAAAAGTAGAAGACCTCTAGAGTTTAGTGAGAGAGATCATGTATTCTTGAGAGTCACTCCAACAAAAGGGATAAGTAGAGCATTGAGAACACAGATGTTGAACCCTCGTTTCATTAGTCCCTACCAAATTCTAAAGAGAATTAGACCCGTAGCCTACCAAATTACACTTCCACCTAGTTTGTCTAACCTTCACGATGTATTACATGTATCACAGTTTAGGAAGTACAATCCAAATCCTTCACATGTCATAAAAAATGAATCTGTGCAGTTAAGAGAGGATGTGTCATATGATATGTGGCCAATGAGGATCGTGGACAGAGGGGCCAAAGAGCTTAAAGGTAAGGGATTTCTCTGGTGAAGGTGCTTTAGGATGGCATTAGCTTTGAGGAGACGACTTAGGAGTTGGAGTCCCACTTGCAGCAAGACTACTCGCAGTTGTTTATATAAGGTAAGTAATTTTGGGGACAAAATTTAAAAAAAGAGAGAAATGTAACATCTTCTTCAACATGTTAGAATTGTAAATAGTTAACATGGTAGCTTAATACTTGCTTAACATGCCTTTTTAATTTCGTGACAATCTGAGTTAGTTTAGGCACTTCGCTGCAAGCCGAAAGGTGAAAAGTATCTTTAAATGGCCCAGATGTTAGCTTAAATGGCTTAGCTAATGATAGTAAATATGGATAATTTATTTCTAAGTCACAAATGTGTATTCTGTGATGTGGTTAAAGTTTGAGAATAATCAGAATTCGTTTGGTATTTTTAGGCATACTGGTTGTATGTTTTAATGTCAGATTGACTAGTCACAGATATGAAAATTTATTATACTAGTGAAATGACCTTTTAATGAATCTGAGTATTTATTTTATAGTTATTGGAACCTAGAAATCTTGATTTGGCTAAAGTTGAGTGTTTTTAACAGATCGAGAAATATCAGTGTGGTAACTTAAGGCCTTAAACCAGCCACGATTACCAGCCTTTTTGTGAACTTTTTTTTGTTGATATTTCAATCGTTTTCTTAGTTCTCACTCACTCTTCACAGCTGAAAATAGAAACAAAAACAATAATAGAGAAAGGAGAAAATGAGGAAGAACAAGAGAGAAAGAAGAGGAGATCAAAGGGGAAATCCAATGCTAGAGATTGAGGATCAATCTGTAGCATCAAGGAGCTTGAAGGTAGGGTTTTTGATACTTTAAACTTCATTTCTACTCATTTTTCATGTTAGGCTAATTTGAGGTTTAATATGTCAAATTGAGTTCTAGTGGTTTTTAAGTGATTTTCTTGCTTGGATGAATTTTAAATGGAGTTTAGGACTTGTTCATTCCAAGAGTTTGGATTAGAAACTGAAAATTCTCATTTTGGACCTAAAATGCTCTAAGTGTTGATTTTAGGGGTTTGGATGAGTGATTTAGTGTTTTGATCCATTATTTATGAAATCAATTGGTGTTTTATGTTTTCTTCGGGTTAGTGGACTTGTTAGGAACTTAAAATCACCTAGAAACCAACTTGGAGTGTTGGATTTTTGTGAGAAAAATGAATGAAATAATACCGGGTCTGCAAAATTATGCAGAACCTGGGTTCTGCTTCTCACGCCACGACACAGGGTGTGTCACGCAATGCCGCGCAAGGCACAAGTTTTCAGTCTTCACAGACAGAGACCACCACGCTGCGGCGTGGGTGTATCATGCCTAGGCATGAACTGCTGGAACTTCCAACATTGAGTTTTTGATGTTTTGGAATTTCCTAAGTGATGGAATCACTTATATATGCTTTCCTAACTGTGTTGAGGCACAAATGGGGGTGATTCTCAGAGATAATAACCAGTAGCATATATATTTAAAAGTTGTCAAACCTTAGGCAAATCTTTGAGTTAGAATGCCTTAGGAATATATCTAAAATCCTGTACAACATAAGGTTGTCTTTGAAATCGCTTGTGAAGTGATGATGTGAGGTTCTAGGTATGAGAACACTAGTGACATGGTTCTTGGTACTTTGCTGGATAAGCGAGGCCAAGATTACTATGTGCTAGTATTTAATTATGTGCCTCGGATATTTGATTTTGAAACTTCGTATTTGCTTATTTTCCTATGTATTGTGACCTTAGATGGTGTGCACAACCATATGACCTGAGAATGAGGTGTTGGATCCGAATTCTACTTGCATGTTTGCTTATATGGTTAGGGTTACCAGTGTATAGAGTTAGTAACGGTACTCTTACTTTTGTGAGGGAAACTAGTCCGCACATCACCAAGTAGTGTCAGGGCTGGATGTCTATCCTACTTAGTATATACAAGGGACGCGATTCTTGGGAAATTAAGTAAATAGCTTGAGTTTTCAACTTTAAAATCTATGTTGGCATTGCACATCCATAATACGTGGACCTTGTTTGAGTATAATCATACTTCATAACATAAAGCATTACATGGTTGACACTTGTATAAGCATTTGTCATGGCTTAATTGATTGATTGTTTAGTTGCTTGTTCGATAGTACCTTAGGATTGTATGAGCAATTCTTTGATATTATTTATTGTTAGATATTCTTTTACATCGAATGTATTTTTGGTATTCAGTTGAATTATTTATTATAAATGATTGACTGCTGGTCTTGGTATGCTTATACTAAGAAATTATGATTTCTCACCCCTATGTGTTCCATGTAAATCCAGGTAAAGTCCCTAAAAAAGGTAAGGGCAAGGAAAAGAAGAAGCAGAAGACTTAGATTAGTGTTTTGTTTCTTTGTGGACCAGTTTGTATATGTATATATTTCTGGTTGTTTAGAAAAGCTTATGTATACTTTATGGCGTGTTAGCTAGTGATAGTTGTATATATGACTTTTTATCATTCGTGGCTCTATATAATGACTGTGTAAGTTATTATGGGTTTTTATTTTCTATATTTCTAGAAGTGACATGTCTAATGCGATTTATTGTAGAATATTCCATCTATTTTATTATAATTCATATTAAGGTGTTACATAAGAAGTATGATTTTAATCCATAGAAACTTTGTTGAGGCTTGTTTTGATGAACTCAAACCCTAGGTTAGGAATACCATATTTTGTGTTGTTGATGGTTTGATGAATTTCAATGGAAGTTTAGTGAGGATTAAGGTTGTTGATGATTTAAGAATCATAGAAAAGGTTTTAATTTGAGAAGTTAAGATGAATTTGAATTGATTCAAGAATTAGGGTTTTTGTTCATACTAAATTGGGGATTTAGTCTAATCTTGTGTTTAAAGTGAAATTAATGGTAGAATTTTGTTGTTAATGAAGTTAAAAGCATGGATTGAATCTTGATTTTGAAGTATTGTGGTCAATTGATGAAGATTAAAAAAATAGGGCTCTTGATCATTTTAAATTGGAGATTTTGTCTAACAGAAATTAAAATGAAATTGATTGTAGAATTGGAAGCTAGAGACCTAAATATGGCTAGAATTAAGTGAATAAAAAGAAAATAACTTGATGCCATCATAGTGATAAATTCAGCCTAGTAGGTACCATGGTTTATAATTAATGTTTGATCCTTGGATTTATAATATGAAAATGAAGTTGAATTGGTTATTATGTTAAGCCAAGGCTTTTGATTAAATTAGATAACCAAAGTAGCATTTGATGGATTATGTTAATGTCATAAGTTATGGTCAAGGAGATTGATAAAGGAAAACAATTTATGATAAAATGATTTATTATGAAATATTATGAAATGATTTATGATAAAATGATATGATCTATGACGAAAATGGTATGAATTATGATTAAATGATATAATCTATGATGAAAATAGTATAATTTATGATCAATGATATTATCTATGATGAAAATGATATGATCAAATGATATGGTCTATGATGAAAATGGTTTAAGATATTATTAAAGAAGTCTTACACGGGTCACTTTATTGGGTTCCATATTGATGAACTTTTCAAAATTCATATTTTTACGGTTCAAATTTTAGGTTTTTATCCTCTTTTAATTTTGTTCTCAAATTTTGTTATATTTTTAGTATTTTAAATTATGTTCTTATTACGTTGTTTATGTGCTTTTATAAGTAATTGCATATGAAAAAGATTGGACAATTGAAGAAGTAGGAAAAAAGAAGAAAATTCCATTCAGAAGCCTAGCGCTTGAGCGCTAAGTGCTCCATGCTTGCGCGCGCGTTGCGTGCAGAAGAATTCCAAATTAGTGTCCTAGTGCCTAGGCACTGGGAAGACATCGCTTGAGCACTAAATGTGTAACAAAGAACGTTAATTCTTTATAAAAAAAAGTTACGCCAAATTGAACACACACTTGGACAGAACGCAACAGCTATCAAAAGGCACAAAACCTAAAGTGGTGTGGGCGCAATTAAGCTTGAAGATTAGGAATTCTCTTCAACTTTTTCACTTATCTACAATGGAGTTTATCATATTCTTCCCTTTGTGTTCTTCTTTTTCCATGAGTAACTAAACTTTTTTCGTTAAGGTCATGATGAATCTTGTTCTTTGATGATGTAAACTCATTATTGTGTTTAATCAATGTTTCCATTTCATGATTTATGTGTTTATCTCTTTTCTTAATGATTTTCTAAATTTGGCCAATTTGGGAATGATTTTTGGGTTGATGTACGATTTGAAAAAATTTGCATGAACCTAAAACTTGTGATAAATACCATAATTTTTGCAATCGCTAGGAATAGAAGTTGTGAGTTGTGTGGTCTTTCTCTTAATTCCCTTGTTTTTAATAATGTTTTCTCTATTTAGGGTTAGACTAAGGGATTAGTTAATTCTAAATAATGTGAAGAGGATTAATATACCAAAGGATTAGATATTAGTTAATTTTGAGAATTAACTATGAATCATTGGAATAAAACTTGATTAAACAAATATTTGATTTTGCATTAAAAGAGTTCAAGTGAAATCTGACCCCTAACACTTTGATATAATTATCTTCCAACTTTGCCTAATTAATTAAATTTTACTTTTATTATTTTTGCTTATCATTTCTTATTATTATTTTTACCAACTCTCTTTTTGGTAACTTGAATAATGACGATTTGGCAAATTTAGTAATTAACAACATAATTCTCGTGGGAACGATACTTAACTCACTCTTTATTACTTTTGCGATTCAGTGCACTTGCCAATATCACAACAAGTTTTTGGCCATTACCGAGGATTATTATCATCAATATTAAATAGTAGTTGAAAAGATACTAATTTATGCACTTATTTTTCTTATTTAATTTTATTTTTCTTTGTTTAATTTTCTTTTTTCGATTTGTTTCCTTTTATTCATTTTTATTTTCTTTGTTTATTTTTATTAGTTATTTATTTTTTTATTTTTTATTTTAATTTCTTTTCTTTACTTTACTCTGGTTTGCTTATTTGTTTATGCAAGGTATTGTGGATTCAGAAGAATTACTTTTTGATCCGAAGATAACAAGAACAGAAAGATCAAACAGGAAAGCAGTCAGAGAAAGAAGAAGCTATTAAGAAAAGATGGAGAACACTACTACACAAAGAAGTTGCACTTTGGCTGAATATACAACACCAATTTCTGAAAATATCTTAACCAGTATTGTGCAACTTGTTATCCAAGCAAACAATTTTGAGATTAAACCAGCACTTCTACAGCTAGTGCAACAGAATCAATTTGGGGGAGGTCAGGCAGAAGATCCAAAGTTGCACATTACTAATTTCTTGCAGCTCTATGACACTATCAAATATAATGGAGCTAGTGATGATGTTATACGGTTACGACTTTTTCTATTCTCTTTGAGAGATAAGGCTAAGAGCTGGCTACAAACCCAGCCTCAAGGAAGTATCTTAACTTGAGATGATTTGGTTAGTAAGTTCCTCACTCGGTACTTCCCTCCATCAATGTTCGTGAAGATTAGAAGTGAGATTGCTTACTTTTCTCAAAATCAAGGAAAATCTCTCTATGAAGCGTGGGAATGATTTAAGGAGCTGCTTAGAAAATGTCCTCATCATGCTTTCGAAGTTTAGTAGCAGGTGCAGATCTTCTATAATGGTTTAAATCATTCCACAAGACTTATGGTGGATGCATCTGCAGGTGGGTCGTTAAACACTAAAACTCCTGAAAAGGCACAAGAACTATTTAAGGTCATGGCTACCAATGAATACCAGTTGCCTAGTGGAAGAGCAGTAGTTAAGCAGGAAGTTATAGAGCTTGGCACTCTTGATGCAATTCTTGCGCAGAATAAAAATCTTTCGCATTAAATAGCTAAACTTACAAAGCAACTTGGTAGTATGCATGTAAGCTCTATAAACCATCAAGATCTAATTTGTAATTTCTGTGAAGGTAACCATGCCAATGGTGGATGCGAAGTAAGCAATTTAGGTGTTATTCTTCAAGAGCGGGTCAATTATATGGGCAATCCTTCGAGACCACAAGGTAACCCATATTCCAATACATACAATCCAAGGTGGAGGAATCATCCATACTTTTCATGGACTAATCAGAATGTGCTAAGACCACTACTACCTCCCTATCAACAACCATCTTCACAATCTTAACAAGAAAAGCTATCAAACCCTGAAAATATTGTTGAGAAACTTGCTCTTAGTACTAACACTTTTATGGAGGAAACAAAAGCTAATTTTCAAAATCAAGGAGCAGTTATTCGGAGTTTAGAGAATCAAGTGGGTCAAATAGTAAAATAGCTCTCAGAGAGACCTCCAGGAACCTTACCAAGTGATACAGTGGTTAATTCAAAAGAGCAATGTATGACAATGTCTTTGAGGGGTGGAAAAGTTATTAGTCCTCAACCAAAAGAAGATGAAGCTAAGAAAGTACCTCTTCATACGAGACAAGTCTAAGAGAAAGATAGCAATATAGAAGAAGAAATTGGGAATGAAAAAGCTAAAGAGGAACAACAGAGAGTGCAGAGAAGGAAGAAAGAACTTGAGCAAAAGAAAGCATCTGACCCTTCACTGTATGATAGGATGCCATTTCCTCAGAGGTTGAAGAAAGACACTTAGGATAAGCAAGAGAGGCAGTTCTCAAAGTTCCTTGATATTTTTAAGCAGTTGTAGATAAACATTCCTTTTGTTGAAGCACTTGAGCAGATGCCATCATATGCCAGATTTATGAAGGACCTATTATCAAAGAAGAGGAAAATCAAGGAAGATGATACTGTAGCACTTATTGAAGAGTGCAATGCTATTATTCAGAGGAAGCTACCACCTAAATTGAAAGATCCCAATAGTTTCACTATTTCTTGCACTATTGGGGAGCTGAATATTAGGAAAGCTTTATGTGATCTTGGGGCAAGTACCAATCTGATGCTGAAGTCTATGATGCACAAGCTGGGAATTGAGAAAGTGAAGTCAACAATGATCTCCCTTCAACTAGCTGATCGATCTATCAAGCACCCTTATAGTATAGTCAAAGATGTGTTAGTTAAGGTGGATAAATTCATTTTTCCAATTGATTTTGTGGTGTTAGATATGGATGAGGATACTAATATTCCTCTCATTCTGGGGAGAACATTTTTGGCAACATCAGGAACTTTGATTAATGTCCCAAGAAGTGAGCTTATTTTGAGGGTAGATGGAGATCAGGTGACTATTAATATTTTTGATAAATTTGCACTGACATCAGATTTCTACACCCCTGTCAAATGCATTCAAGGTAAGCCTCAATAGGAATTGGCTGATAAGAGTCCTTCATCATTAATTAATGGTAATCCTCCTAATACTAAGATTGTTGATGAAAAGAAGAAATGTCCTCCCATTTCTCAAAATTTATTACAAATTGGTTTAAAATCTTCTAACAAATTATAACTTGGTACGTTATTTGTTGATAAATTGAGAACCCCATGGCCTAGTAGAATTTCTAATGCTAAGGCATCTTCTGGACAAACCACTATAACTCTAGTTCAAAATGCCTTTGGAGGTAGTTCTAAGGCCATTAATCGAGTATGGAGGCATAAATCTGAAAAAGGAAAGGCGTCATCTTACTTCTCTTGCTTCAAGCCACTTTGATGAGTTGAAAAGGGCAACGTCGAGCTAATGACGTTAAACAAGCACTTTTTGGAAGGCAACCCAAATTTTCTTTTTTACTTTACTATTTTATCCTTTTGGTTTCGGTTAGTTTTTTTTATTATTTTATTATTTTTGTTTTAAAGTTAATGTTGAGTTGGTTTAAGTGCCTCCCTGAGTTTTGAGCCTTTGTAGGGGGATGTATATAGTTGTCGGCCGCCAAAAAGAGTTTTTCTTTTCCTTTCTTTAATATTTCATTTTCACTTTTGTTCTTTTTTATTTCATTTTGTCATCATCACCTTATTGTGTTTTGAGTCATTCTGTGCATGCCAATGTATTGAATTGAGTATCCAATGATTTCATAAATTGTGGATTGATCTATTTTTTTGGGATATCACATGAGAATCCATGAGTTGCATTTATCTCTATTGTTTCAATTGTGTATGGATGTGTTTCTCATCTTTATGTTTGATAGACCTTGGATTATGCATACATGTCAGGCTTAGAAAAAGTTTATAGCATTGCATTTGTGTGGATGACTTGTATCTAGAAGTTGTTTGATTATCTCTTAAGGCGAAATCCTAGGCAATACATGATTAAGGAAATGATAAAGGCCTTCTTTAGACTGTTTGAGCCTTTCAAACCAACCTGTAAACATAGTATATCCTTAGGTCCCTTTTGCAGCCTTGTTATTGTTTGGCCTCTATTTCTTTTCTTTACCCACATTTACTTTTCTCATACCCTTAATAAAAAAATTCTCTTTCACATCCTTTGTTGAGTAAATATCTTGTATTATTTTACTATTTAAGTCTTAGTAATTTTTTATGCATGAAGTATTTATGGAGCTGAAAAATTAAAAAAAAAGTCAGAAAAAAAGAAAAAAATCAAAAAGAGAAAGTCCACCTAAAGTATTGCAAAGAAATAAGCTTGGGGGTGGAGGTTGTTAATAAAAAAAAGGATGATGTGTTGTTTCTTATGTTCCGGTTTACACTTGTTCAATATTTTTGTGGCTTGAATTTTGAAATTTACATGATTTTGTATCTCAACTTTTGATTTCTTTATCTTACTCATTTTTTCTTAACCCTTGCCTTTGGCCTCACATTACAAGCTTTGTAAAGACCTTTTTGATTATTGGTTATATGTCGTTTACATTAGTGGAGAGAGAGATGAAGAACAACCCTATGGATGCAGGTTTGATGTGAATTTGTAGTTTTTATAAACCTGTCCGGGTTTGTACTTTATGAGTAGATTTGGTCTTTCATTCATGTTTTTAGGAAGTTATTTATGCATGAGAATTGTATGCGAGAGAAAATATAGCAATTGGATTGTACATGTGTGACACTTTGAAATTAGATTGTGAAGCAGTTTCTGAGGATATGAATGATTTTCACTAACCGATATTGCCATGTTTGAGCTTGCAAGTCTTAAGTCTTTAGTTGTTTATTTTTCTGTTTTTCTTTTTGCTTGAGGACAAGCAAAAACTTAAGTTTGGGGGAATGATGAATCTTTAAAATTTCATATTTTTACTGTTCAAATTCTGGGTTTTTATCCTCTTTTAATTGAGTTTTGTTATCAAGTTTTGTTATATTTTTAGTATTTTAAATTATGTTCTTATTACATGTTTTATGTGTTTTTATAGGTAATTGTATATGGAAAAGACTGGATAATTGAAGAATCAAGAAAAAAAGAAGAAAATTCTATTCAGAAACCCAGCGCTTGAGCGTGCGTTGCACACAGAAGAATTCCAAATTAGTCACAGCGCTTGAGTGCTAAACGCATAACAGTGTACACTAATTATTTATAAAAAGAAAAGTTACGCCAAATTGAACACACACTTGGACAGAACGCAGTAGCTATCAAGATGCACAGACCCTAAAGTGGTGTGAGTGCAATTAAGCTTGAAGATTAGGAATTCTCTTTAACCTTTTTCACTTATTTACAATGGAGTTTGTCATATTCTTTCGTTTGTGTTCTTCTTTTTATATGTGTAACTAAACTTTTTTCATTAGGGTGATGATGGATCTTGTTCTTTGATGATGTAAACTCATTATTATGTTTAATCAATGTTTCTATTTCATAATTTATGTGTTTATCTCTTTTTTTATTACTTTTCTAAATCTGGACAATTTGAGAATGATTTTTGGGTTAATATATGATTTGAAAAAATTTGCATGAACCTAAAACTTGTGATGAATACCATAATTTTCACAATCGCTAGGAATAGATGTTATGAGTTGTGTGGTCTTTCTCTTAATTCCCTCATTTTTAATAATACATTCTCTATTTGGGGTTAGACTAAGGGATTCATTAATTTTAAATAGTGTGAAGATGATTAACATACTAATGGATTGGATATTGATTAATTTTGGGAATTGACCATGAATCATTAGAATAAAACTTGATTAAACCAATATTTGATTTTACATTAAAAGAGTTCAAGTGAAATCTGACCCTTAACACTTTGATATCATTGTCTTCCAACTTTGCCCAATTAATTAAATTTTACTTTTGCTATTTTCTCGTAGTCTTTCTTATTATTATTTTTACCAACTTTCTTTTCGATAGCTTGAATAGTGTCGATTTAGTGAATTTAGTAATTAATAATATAATCTTCGTAGGAATGATACTTAACTCACTCTTTATTACTTTTAATGGAAAAAATTTTAGTTACACATGGAAAAAAAAAACACAAAAGGAAGAATATGATAAACTCCATTGGAGATAAGTGAAAATGTTGAAGAGAATTCCTAATCTTCAAGCCTAATTGCGTCCACACCACTTTAGGGTTTATGTATCTTGACAGCTGCTGCGTTCTGTCCAAGTGTGTGGTCAATTTGTCGTAACTTTTCTTTTTATAAAGAATTAAGATGCTCTGTTACGCATTCAGTGCTAAACATTCAATATTAGTTCTTGAATGATGGAAATTACTCCTGATGTCCCTAAATGTGCATTCCGTCATTCAAATTAATCCCTGAATGTCAATATTTTAACTAGTGTAAGAGAAATTTGAATGACAAAATGCATATTTAGGGACCTTAGGAGTAATTTTTATCATTCAAGGACTAATATGACTAATATTGTATTTTTCAGTGACTCATTTGACCATTTACTCTTACTTTTCATAACAATAGTTGTGTGAAATAGCACACTCAAATAAAAAATATGATGTGGACTAGTTTAGCCATTATCATGGAGCCATCTAGCATGCTCCACTCAATGGTTTGGAGCATGGATGCTCCATGTAAAAAACTTGTGAAAACAAGTAATAACTGGTTTACATGATTTTATTTTATTTTTTAATTTTTTGTAACAATATGTTATTTATATTTTAAAACTTAAGTTTTAGATTATTGTACTTTTGTCCCTGTAATCATTATTGGAGTCTTGGAGATATAGACAGAGATATAGAGATAACTCCATAACATATAATACAAAACAGATGCAATAATCCATACCTAGAGAAAGCCACAAACAAAGTTATAAACCAAATCAACTAAGGGGCACAACGCAACATCAAACAAACTTCCCTTCTTGCATTTCCCCCAATAACCTAGAACCCAAACCATAAAATTATCATCTTTATTTCATTATCAAATCCACTATATCTCCCTGCACCCATAAGCAAGGTCTCTTCCCCATCCTCTACACAGCCATTGTTCACCATCTACACAACATCAATTTGACCCTCCAGCCACTATAAACAAGGACAGTTCAACCCAAGATCCCTAAACCCAACATCTAAACCTAAAAAGAGAACCCATTCACTAAATGAAGAGATCAAATCTCAACTCCTCAGAGACCGCCTCCTCAATCTGAACCCAGGACCACCACTGGTGGCAACCTTGAGCGATCGCATAACTATTGAGCCCAAACTACACCCTCGTTCCCCCACCGTACTCAGTCACCATCGTCAACCTCCCAAACATCATCCCTTGGTCTTGTATTCCATAATGAAGATTATAGACTAGCCCTTATTTGTCTTTTTTTTATTTGTTTTTTTTTATGTTTTACTAGTTAAGTTATTATTTAGGCTATTCTTTTTATTTGGACCTTTGAAACTTCAGTTTAATAGCTTGGGTTATTGGAAATTGATTTGTTTAGGCTTAGTATTAGCTTAGTTTCACTTGTGGGCTTAGTTTAGGGAAAATATATAAAAAATAAATATAAATAACAGTAGTAAAAATTATAAAAACTATGATTAGAGAAAAATTAATAAAAATAGTAGGTTTACTAGTAAAAAATTAAATAGTGAACTTAATGAATATAGAAAATCAAATAGGAAAAATGAAGGTAAAAATAAGGGAGTTCATTTAATGATTTTTTTTTTTTTTGGTTTGGCTTTTGTTGCTCTATGTTTGGTACGCAGAATGGTAATTCCATTTCCATGCTTTATTACATAGAATGAGCTTCCATTTCACTTAACTATATATATATATAATGGTGATTCCATTTCATGTCTCATTCCATAGATCTAGGAATCATCATTTCTTGAACGAGATTTAATTTATTTTTCCTAATATATACCTTGTTTAGTTTAGTGTAATGATAATCACATATTTTGTACATTAATAAGCCCTCATTTCTAGTTATTTACACTCCCCATGTACTTAATTAATTAATGCTTGGTCATGTTTTGTAAGTTTGGGCTCAAATTGGGCCTAATTAAATTTTTTCAGCATTATTGAGTTTTGACGCTGTTTCTTTATTTTGGCCATAACTTAAGTTCTAGATATCTGAAAATTATGCATTTTACCTTGTAGAAAAGATGAGAGGAAGCTCTACAACTTTGATGTAGAGATCAAAGTCTTAATCGGATGTTTAGTGGACCTAATTGGGCCTGGAAGTTTAGACTTAGGTTTGGGGAGCATATGGCATTAAAGTGAGCATATCTTGGTCAATTCAAATCCAATTCAGATGAGACTTAGGCCATTACATTCCTACAAGGACTAGTTGTGTATGGGAAGTGTGATGAGGCACTAGAGGCCAATTTAGGGGGCAATTTATAGATATAGAAACAGAGATCCGAGAATCAGTTTTTACTCTACACTTTTCTCACCTTTTCTCACCTTTTCTCTCTAGATCTAAATTTTTCTCTCTTCTCCCTTCTTCTTCCTCAAGCTGCTTCGTGGTGATGGCTATGGAGGGCTAAGCTTCGGTAATCAATTCGGAGACTCTTGAAGAAATTGTGGTTTGAATCCTTGAGATCTTTATTCTATTTTTGTATTTACATTGCAATTGGATTCATTTTCTTCTTCTTCTTCTTCTTCTTGATCTTGAATGCATGAATGGTGATTCTATTTATGTTTGATCTGATTGGATCTTAATTTAAGATTAAGAATTATGATGAATATAGGTTGATTGATCTGAATTAATCATAGAATTAAAGAGGTTAAGTTACTGATTTGTGCTTAGGTTAATTGAATTCGAAGATCAAATTAATATAGATCCTAACATGAATTATGCGATTGTGAATTTGTGTGCCAATTGTTAATTGAATTTTAGATGATTGTCTAGTATAAATTCTAGATTTGATGCAGATATTTCAGTTGAATCCAAATTAACCATTCAATTGCACTTCAAATGTTTGTTGAAATATCTATGATAGAATCAACCCAATTTCGGATAGGTTTCTGAATTGATTGTTCTTTTGATTGAATTTTTTCCACTTTAATTCTGTTGTTTTCATATTCTGAGTTCTCAAATACTTTTCCCCCAATCTCAGCTTAATTTGATAAAATTACATTTATAATCCTTGAAAGATGATCCTGTGTTGTTTCCTATGCTACAAGTCATAGGATAACTCAGTTACAATTTTGATAGAGTTCGACGCTTGTCAAAATTTTGGCGCCATTGTTGGGGATTGTTAGGTGCAATCTGATCATATTAAGTGACCATACTAACTCTTGTTCTCACTAACAATTAACTTTTTTTCAATTGCATTCTGTTGCATTGCATTATGTTTGCATTGGTTACTATTTTATTGGTTTTTGTTACTAGTGATCATTCTTTTGATGCCTTTATTGATAATTGCATTGCCAGATCTCACCCTCAGTGTCATTCAATCATTTTGGACGTGTTCTTAACTGCCTACCATTGTTTTAAACTCAGCTAACATTTTTCTCCTAGTTCTGATTTCTTCAGGTGCAGGGGTAGACCAATGTTAATTTGACTGTGGAGTTGAGTAGAGACTTGGTCGCCAAGGTTTAATCATCATTTTGAGCAAAGGGATCTCTTAGGGATCATTCACTCGAATTTTAGCCAAATTCCATCATCTGGTAGGAATTTTGAGAAAACTGGGGATATAATGATAATTTTTGCGATTGTTTTGATATCTCTGAATGCCCTGATTTTTGGTCAGTTGATAGGGAAAAATCTAAATCACTCAGCCAGGCAAGGGCAACCTTAGCTATGCTCCGTTTTCCCAAATTCCATCGTTTAAACCACTTTTTCAATTTTTGAAATATTTTCTTTGCATGATAATTTTCTAAATTAGTGTAGTTTTCATTCTGTGGTGGTCCCATGATTTTTAAAATTCATTTGATATGTTTTTTATTTTTTCTAGCTATTTCTATAGTGTAGATTTGCATATTTTTTTGTTTTTGGCATTCTGACACCAAAATAGCCCTGATTGGTGCATGAGGCCTAACCCTGAAAACTTGTTTGATTTTGATCCTGAGATTGATATAACATTGCATAGGTTGATTAGAGCTTGTAGGCTAACTGAAAAAATTGCTTCTGAATTTGATTTTCACATTGAATCTGTTAGTGCATTCAAGAGCTTAAGTGATTTTGAAACCATGGCTGACAACATGCATAATAGGACTCTTAAAGAACTTGCTGCTCCTAATGTAACTTACCAGTCTTTGTGCATTCAATATCATGATCTTGATGCTGACTTTGAGTTAAAATCTAGATTGATATACTTGTTGCCCAAGTTTCATGGTCTTGTAGGTGAGGACCCCCATAAGCACTTAAAGGAGTTCCATGTGGTTTGTTCAACCATGAAGCCGCATGGGATACTTGAGGAGTATATCAAGTTGAGGTCATTCCCTTTCTCTCTTGCTGATGCAGCCAAGGATTGGCTGTTCTACCTTTCACCAAGTTCTGTCATGAATTGGAATGACATGAAGAGGTGTTTCTTGGAGAGATTCTTTCCTGCCTCTAGAGCTGCTGTAATAAGGAAGGACATATGTGGCATCAGATAGATTTTAGGTGAGACTTTGCATGAGTATTGGGAGAGATTCAAGAAGCTGTGTTCGAGCTGTCCCTACCACCAAATCAGTGATTAGCTCTTGATTCAATATTTCTATGAGGGCTTACTACCAATGGACAGAAGTATGGTGGATGATGCCTCTAGAGGAGCTTTGGTGGATAAGACCCCTACTGCTGCTAGAGACTTAATTGCTAACATGGCTGCCAATTCATAGTAATTTGGGACACGAATGGCAACTCCAAGCAGAGGTGTAAATGATATCTATATGACTCAAGCAGACCATAAGAGGATGGAAAACAGGCTTGATGAGTTAACCTCACTGGTACGGCAGTTAGTAGTGGGACAACATGTACCTATTCCTATACAACAGCCTGCAAGGGTGTGTGGAATTTGCTCTTATCCATCTCATCCTACAGATGCTTGTCCAACACTTCAGGAAGATAATTCTACCACTCAAGCCTATCCTGTTGCTACAGTAGACATTTTTCCTGGTAGACCTCAATATCAGCAGTCCCAGCAGTAGCCAAGATATGATCTCTTTTCTACTACTTATAATCTTGGCTGGAAGGACCATCCCAACCTGAGATATGGGAATTCTGGTCAGCAACAACAACCCCAGCAGCAACAGCAATTTAGATACCAACCACCTGCATTCAGATAGCAATAACCTATGCAGTAGTCTATCCAGGCCACTCCAACCGAGCCATCATTAGAAGGTTTGATGAAATAGATAGTTGTAAACAACGTTTAGTTCCAGCAGAATGTCAATGCCACCATTCAAAATTTATAAACTCAGATTGGGCAGTTGGAAACCACTGTGAGTGAGCTGAAAAGTCAAGTGTCAAGCCAATTGCCTTTATAAACATTCAATAACCCAATAGGCAATGTGAGTGTCATTTCCTTGAGAAGTGGCAGAGAAGTTGATGGTCCTAGTCTACCACAACCAGTGCAGCAACCAGACATTGACCAGAAACAGCAAAGTTCACCCAAAATATATAGCTCAGTCCAAAAATTCGTGACACAGAAGAAATGTGTAGAGAATTCAGACCTGGCCATTCCACTATTTTTTCCAAATAGGGTCATGCAGTCTAAGCATATAGCTCAAGAAGAAATGGAAAAAGAAGTCATGGAGACATTCAAGAAAGTGGAAATCAATATCCCCCTCCTAGATGCAATCAAGCAGATTCCAAAGTATGCCAAATTCTTGAAGGAGCTGTGCACTCATAAGAAAAGGTTGAAAGGAAATAAGAAAATGAGCATGAGAAGAAATGTTTCTGCCTTGATCTAACCAAATATGCCCCTTAAATGCAAGGATCCTGGAACATTCACCATTCCTTGCATAATAGGCAACCAGTAATTTCCTCATGCAATGTTGGATTTGGGTACTTCGATCAATGTGATGCCACAATCAATTTTTGAATCTCTGCGGCTTAGAAAGTTGAAGCCAATCGGAGTAATAATTCAGCTAGCAAATAAGAGCACGACTCATCCTATAGGAGTGCTTAAGGATGTTTGGGTAAGGGTAAATGATTTCATATTTCCAACAGATTTTTATGTTCTGAACATGGATGAGGAATTTGTATCTAGTCAGTCATCATTGATTTTAGGTAGACCATTTTTCAAAACTGCAAAAATTAAGATTGATGTGCATGCTGGTAGCCTTTCCATGGAATTTGGGGATAACTTAGTTCAATTCGATATCTTTGATGCCATGAAACATCCTTTAGAAGAGCATTTTTTTTTCAATTAGATGTCATTGATTTTTTTATCAATGATATGCATGATGATATCCTAGCTGAATTTCTTAATATTGTGGGATTTTTGGATAGTGTTAATTTTCTTGGATGTTCTAGATGTGTTGTTTCTGATAGGACTAGTGTGTGTACTGCATGTTCTGAAATTCTTGCATGTATAGGAGATGATGTTGCATGTTTTGAATTTCCTTATTCGATGAGATATAATCATGCTACTGTGGAAGATTGTACACAGATTACAAGTGAAGCTACAGTAAAATCAGCAAAATTAATTTATTCATCCAGCTTGATACCTTCACTATAGCAACCACCTACCCTTGAGTTGAAAGCCATTGAAGAATTTTAAGAAAAGGGAGAAGAAAAGCACCGGATGGCGGTCATTACTGTGGTGGATTTTGTTTTTGAGTCACGGTCCAACATAAACAATGACAATGAAGTTGATAAAATCCACATATTGCTTTCTAGTGGTGTAGACACAGAAATTAAGGAAGGCCAATGGGACCCTGGTAGAAGCTCTCCTGCTTCAAGTCATGTTTCCAGTCATGTTTCAAGCTTAACTTGGTCTTGATCATTACACTTCAAGCAATGGGACCCTGGTGGAAGTATCTTCACTTGAGAAGGATGTTTCTTTTCTTTCCCTCTCCTTTATTTTCCTTATTCTTCATTATTTGATGATTTCGCTGGATGTTGTTTTTCTTTTAAGCTTTACATTGAGGACAATGTCAAATTTAAGTATGGGGGAGAAATTTTAGCATTATGTTTTTTATATTTCCAAACTCTTTTCTATTGTTTTGATGTTTCTGATATTATCTGCTGTTACTATTTTTGTTGATGTTTTTATTTCTATCGTTTATGTTTTTATTGTTTGTATCTATTAAATTTCATTGTTTTCTATTTTTGTTTTCTCGCTATTGCTAAATTTCGCTATTTCATTTGTTATTAATTGTTTTAGCATTCTATTTCTAATTTTTGCTATTTACTATTTTTTGATTCTGTTTTTCTATTTCTATTATTAATTTTTTACTATTTTTGTTTCTGTTCTATTGTTTATATTTCTGCTTCTGTTTTCTATTTTTAATTGTTTCCATTTTCTATTTTTAATTCTATTTGCTATTTTAAATTCTATTTTCCATTTTTAAACAAAAAAATTGTGTGTTTTTGATTGCTTTCCAATGATGTTTTGAGATTTGTGAAGTTTATGAGTTTGAAGCAATTAAAATTCAAGGTTTATAGCATGATTGAATAAATTTTTTCCTTCTTAAATTTGACATGCTTGGTTTTAGATGTTTGATTGGTGAATTGAGTTTGATAGATGCATACCTTGTGAGATTTTGAGCCTATTGGTGGATTTAACATGTGCACCATTATCCTATTTCTTGTGTGATTTTCACTCATGTTAATTGATCACTCTAGAACTTGCTTTGATTCTTTTTTAGGCTACATTTTCACTTGCATACATGAACATGATTGAGACCTTCTTTCTTTAATTAGCTACTTTAGCCAAATAGGTAACCTTGCATCATTTCCCTTTGATTAACCCCTCTTGAGCCTATTTGCCTATTCTTTATCTTAGCTCATTATATGCCTTTTGTGAAAAATCATATTTTTACCTTACCGTAAGGAATGGGAGAGCATTGATTCATTTTCATTAAAGGAACTCTTTTGCTTGTTGGTAATAATAGTTTAAGTGTGGGGGTTGTGCAAATTGATGTGCAATATGTAAAGTGTTTGGTAAAAAAAGAAAATAAAAGAAAATAAAATAGAAGATCCAAATGAAAAGAAAAAAAATAGAATGTAAAAAAAAAAAAATAAATGCAAGAAAGGTTGTAAAAGAAAAAATAATAAAAAATTAAATAAGAGAAGGAAATATGTAAAGAGAATGTGCATTATATGGATTTGGGGGGATAAAATTTCATGTTTGTCAATTGAGTTTTTTCCCAATGCTCTTTTATTCTCTTGGGTGTTTAACTTGTCATATCCATATTGTTTCCTTCCTTCCCTTACCTTAGTTTGTGTGTGCATGTGCTTGCGTAGTGGAGAAGTAGAAGATAAGCAAGCTTATGGTAGTGCTATTTTCATGAGTTGAATTGAGTGAAATACTTACCTTGTAAACACTTGAGGGATTGAAAGTGTATCTTGTGAGGATCTATCATTCTTAGTTCATGCTTTTCAAATTGAAGATACCTTGCTTATTTGCTTGAGATGTGAAGAAACTGTACCTCATGAATGCTTTGTTTCCTTCAATCTTTGATTGTTCTTCTTACTTGTACACTTTTGCATTCTTGAATGTCATTGGAATTTGAGTCTTTTAGAGTTTTTAGCTTTTGAGTTTTTGTTTTTTCTTGTTCCCTAGATTTGGTCTTATGTGATTTGCCTAGGAATGTAAAAAGCTAAGTGTGGGAGAATTTGATAATCACATATTTTATACATTAATAAGCCCTTATTTTTAGTCATTTACACTCCCCATGTACTTAATTAATTGATACTTGGTCATATTTTGTAAGTTTGGGCTCAAATTGGGCCTAAGTAAATTTTTTCAAAATTATTGAGTTTTGACGCTATTTTTGTATTTCGGCCATAACTTGAGTTTTAGATATCTAAAAATTATGTATTTTACCTTGTAGGAAAGTTGAGAGAAAACTCTACAACTTTCATGAAGAGCTCGAAGTCTCAATTGGATGTCTAGTAGACCTAATTGGGTCTGGAAGTTCAAACTCGGGTTTGGAGAGCATATGACATTAAAGTGAGCATATATTAGTCAATTCAAATTCAATTCAGATAAAAGTTATTCCATTACATTCCTACAAGGCCCAGTTGTGTTTGGGAAGTGTAATGAGGTACTAGAGGCCAATTTAAGGGCCAATTTATAGCTATAGAAATAGAGATCCAAGAATCAGTTTTTACTCCACACTTTTCTCACCTCTTCTCTCTAGATCTAGATTTTTCTCTCTTCTCCCTTCTTCTTCCTCAAGCTGCTTCGTGGTAATGGCCATGGAGGGCTAAACTTCTGTAATCAATTCGGAGACTCTTGAAGAAATTGTGGTTTGAATCCTTGAGATCTTTGTTCTGTTTTTGTATTTGCATTGTGTAATACCCCGAAAAGCTTCCATATTCATCATCTTCTTCAAGCTTCAAGTTTGAAGCTTTAGGATAAAGTTCTTAGTTCCTCACCCTCCCTTCTCCATTTTTGTTTTCAAGGTCATCTTTATGACCATTTATCTTCTCTTTTTCAAGCATTGGTGTTAGTTTGATGAAGTTGTATTTTCTAGGGTTTGCGATGGAGTGAATCCGAATTTCACTTAGAGCTTCAAGGGAGTTCCATTACTTGTCTTCTCCCCTAGGTAAGAGGAAGATTATCCCCCTCAACCTCTATTGGTAGTAGGAGACTTGTATTGCTTGTTGGTTATGAGAAACCCTTGTTAGGGTTACTCTTTGTAATGTGTGATTTTGATGACTATGTATTGATTTTGTCATGTATGATTTGTTTGATTTAAATGTAAGTATAAATTGATGATCTTGATTAGTTTGGATTGATTGGAAGCATGAAATGGAGGCAAGGGTTCCTTACCTCCTTCAATATGGTTCATGGCCATGACCCTAGATTAGGGTGTCCATGATTGAAATTTTGTATCAAGATGAAAAAATGATTAACCAATGTATGATAGGTAATGTGATGATGAAAAATTTGGGTACCAAATCCTATAGAGAGGCCACGACCTCTAGGACCATTTAGGACTTAATTATGTAACCTTAGGTAATCATGGAACTTAAATAACCAAGTGATTAATTTATTGATAATATAGTGGAAAGAACCAAGAATGAAATTTATCATAAGACTTAGGGAAATTTCAATTAAAGAAAAAACAAGAGAGTATGAGACTTTGAGACCCTTAGAATAATTTTCTAAGTGAGTGTGAATAAATTTACAATAGAGAACTTAATTTATCAAGAGAATTCCTCTAGAGATGAACTTTGTAAGAAATGCTACATTAAAGTGAGAATTCATAATAAACCTTGAAAGTGTATTATTTCATTTAGATTCCGATAATATGATATTGTGGGTCCATGTGAGGGACTAATGATGTGTTGATGCTTACTTTGGCCAATTGAGGCATATTGTGGAAAAGTATGTAATGATAAATATACATGAATATGCATTGAGTCGTCATGCATCGTGAAAGTCCGATGGACTGTCGTTAAGGCCAAGTTGCCTAAGAGATTGAATACACCTTAGTGTGGGTGCGAGTAGACTAGTGTAGGTCAGAATGTTGACCTTGGGGGCGTCGGGGTGTGGGTACCTCGCAATGGACAGTTGGTAGCTCTTCTGTCCGTGGGGCAAACCGATGCAAACGCACCGATGATCTGGACTGAGACACTGTCCTATATCGCGATCTAGTGTAGAATGTCAGTACAATGCCTTGATGTGCACGTGGATAAACTGATGAGTTATAGTACTTTGGCCGCGGCAGTCGAGTTGCAGATATGTCTCCTGATCTTTCTCTCTGACTGTTTGTGTCTAGCTCCATGGAGTAGGATTTTGATATCGTATGCATATGCATAGTGAATCGACATGTTTTCTGGCACGAAATTCTTATTATAATTGGAATTGTTACATTACTATTGTATAACTACCTGGAACTGGTTAATTGTTTATCGCTGTTATTTAATGTTTATTATCATTACTTTTGAAATGCTATGTGGGCTCTTCGCGCTATTTTGTTTCTTACTGCCATAATTAGTAATTATGGTAGGATGTCTTACCTATTTCCTGTATTTCTATTATTTTTGTCTATATTTGTATTCCATCGAAGATGTCGCCGAAGAGGGTGAAGTCCATGAGTTTTCGAGTTTCTGGCCTGACTACGACTAGTACTTGATGTTGATAATGACGGCCCACCCACAGGGATTTTTGGGATACGTGCGTATGGTATTCCTTAGAGGTCCGGACTGTTGGCATGGTAACTTCAGCTCGGATCGCTGTGTCTACATGAGAGACGTGTCTGTGTCATTGGCTTGGGGGCGTTATCCACTGATCTTCTCCTCCAGCATTCGTCTACATTTAGAATTTTACATGCCCATTAGGGACATGTGTGGTGAACCTCACTACACCCCATGGGAGGATTCATTCTTCTCCACTGCCTGAGCCCCGGCTCGTAACTCGGTAGCTCCGATGAGGGTCTCTACTGATGAGGAAGACCCTGAGGAGGACCCTGACACGGTTCCTTCTCTTTCTCCTTAGGGGCTGATATTGTAGATAGCTACTGATGGCTATCTGTGTTTATTTTGGGGCGTGATGATATTATTTTGGTGGGCTAGACATGTAAAATATTTTGGGCATGCATAGTTTTGTTTTGTATATCGGGCTTTGTAACTAAACAAGTTTAATATGATGAAATATTTATATTTATGTATATTGTTCGAATGTATATTTTACTTTTATCTTACTCTTTCTCGTGATTATGTTTTGTCACTATATTTTATTAATTATAACACACACAAAATAGTCACCATTTTATTAATACAACTATACTTAAACAAGTTTAAATATTAATATAATAAACTGGGTCTTAATTTATGCTTTTGTTTTCCGCATTGTAATTTAGAATGTGACGTTCCCTCCCAAAAAGGGGCATTACATTAAGTTGGTATCAGAGCCCCGGTTTATGTTTTCTTTGGGTCTTTGTGGTTAGGTCTGACTTGTGTGTGCTGTGTGATTCTCTGTGATTGGTATTCCAAAGGGATGCATCTAATTTTTCATTGTGTGTTTCAGTTAGTATTGCTTGAAAGAAATGATATGGCACGAGGCAGAGATATGGCAGCAGCGATAGAGGCGATGCAGCGAATGGCAGAAGTTATCACACAATAAACGGAGTGAGCTACTCAACAGCAAGAAATAGCTGCTCAGCAACTCGAAGCTACGGCTGATGTGCAAAATTTAGCAGAGTTTCGTCACCACAACCCTCCTCAATTCAAAGGAGAACTTGATCCGAAAAAGGCTAGTTTATGGATCAAGGAGCTGGAGAAAATCTTTCGAGGCATGAACTATGCCAACGACAAGAAAGTGACTTACACCGCTTTTATGCTGATTGGGGATGCCGAGGACTAGTGGAATAGAGCACAAAGAGTGCTTGAAGCTGAAGGTCGCGCAATCAATTGGGAGGTATTCAAGAATAAGTTCTTGGACAAATATTTTCTCGCAAGCGCCAGACATGCAAAGGAAATGGAGTTCCTCAGCTTGAGGCAAGGGAACTTGTCTGTCAGTGAATACGCCACAAAGTTCGAAAGCTTATCCAAGTTTTTAACGTATTTCCAGCACCAGCCAGACGAGGTGTGGAAATGTCGAAAGTTTGAAGAAGGACTGAGGCATGAGGTGAAGAGAGCAGTTATCACCTTGAAAATCAACCAATTCTCAGAACTGCTAGATACATGTTGCCAAGTGGAAGCTCTAGCTCAAGCTCGAGACACAAGAAACCGAAATTTTGGACCTACCAAGTTCCAAAGAGGAGGCGGCAACAACGCAAAATGTTTCCAAAAGAAGCCTTATTCCCGACCACCGGGAAATCAACAGCAGACGTCGGGTGGAGGTTCTAGTGGAGGTTTTGGTAGGAACCGAACTGGGCAGAATATGACATTTTCTTCAAAATACTTGAAGTGCGGGAAGGATCACACAACTAGAGACTGCACCATCAAGGGGATTATATGTTTCCAATGTGGGAAGCCTGGACATGTCTCCAGAGATTGTAACCAAGCTAAGGCTGAGCCTTCAGTCAACGTCGCACGAGCTATAAAGCCGTAAGCAGGAGGCAGAGTGTACACAATGAGCGAAGAAGAAGCCTCTAAATCCGAAGATCTAATACAGGGAGAAAGTGTCATAGGAGGTAATCTTTTAAATGTACTGTGTGACTCTGGGGCGACCCACTCTTTCATTTTATATGACTGTGTGTGACGACTTGGTTTACCTGTGTTATCCTTACCTTTTGACTTGACTGTTTCTACCCCCACTGATAAGCCTGTTGTTACTGCCAAAGTCTGTTTAAATTGTCCATTGATTGTTGAGGGTCGAATCTTTTTTGTTGATTTGATCTGTTTACCCTTTTCCCAATTAGATGTAATTTTAGGGATGGATTGGTTGTCTTTCAACCATATCCTTTTGGATTGCTCTAGTAAAACCATAGTTTTTCCCATAGATAAGGATTCTAGATTTTTTACGGCTAATCAAGTTCAAGCTTTCTTGAAAGAAGGAGCTCAGGGATACATGCTATTGTCTTCCTTGAAGGTCGAGAGCGAGGTTGATGTGAATGCAATTCCAGTGGTTAGTGAGTTCCCCGAAGTCTTTCCTGATGATGTACTTGGTTTACCGCCGAAGCAGGAAATAGAGTTTGCCATTGACCTTGTACCGGGATCTGGTCCCGTGTCTATAGCACCTTATAGAATGTCATCATCGGAATTGGCAGAGCTTAAGAAGCAGTTGGAAGAGCTTTTGGAAAAGCAGTTCATTAGACCCAGTGTGTCACCCTGGGGAGCGCCAGTGTTGCTAGTCCAAAAGAACGATGGTACCTCACGATTGTGTTTGGACTATCACCAACTGAATAAGTTCATAGTCAAGAATAAGTATCCACTTCTGAGGATAGCTGATTTAATGGATCAACTAAAAGGAGCAGCAATGTTCCCTAAGATCGATTTGCGATCAGGTTACCATCAGATTCGAGTGAAGGCAGAGGACATTCCCAAGACAGCTTTTCGTACCCGATACGGGCATTATGAATATCTTGTGATGCTGTTTGGTGTAATGAATGCACCTGCCATCTTCATGGACTATATGAACAGGATCTTTCATCCTTACTTGGACAAATTCATTGTTGTCTTCATTGATGACATCCTGGTCTACTCTCAAACTCAGGAGGATCATGTTGAACACCTCAGTATAGTTCTCCAGATTCTGAAGGAGAAGAAGTTGTATGCCAAATTGTCGAAATGTGAATTTTGGATGGACGAAGTCAAGTTTTTGGGCCATGTGATCTCGAAGGATGGGATTGCAGTGGATCCGTTGAAAGTAGAAGTGGTTCTACAATAGGAACGGCTGAAGACAGTGACAGAAATCTGAAACTTTGTGGGATTGGGTGGATACTATCGGATGTTCATTGAAGGATTCTCTAACATTGCAGGACCTCTCACTCAACTCATAAGAAAGAATCAAGCTTTTGAGTAGACCGATGCTTGCAAAGAAGGTTTCCAAGAATTAAAGAGACGGCTAACTACTTCACCAGTGTTAGTTCTACCTGATCCGGATGAACAGTTCAAAGTGTACTGCGATGCTTCATATCAAGGATTGGGAGCTGTACTTATGCAAAATGGGAAAGTAGTGGCTTATGCTTCGAGACAGTTGCGAGTGCATGAGAAGAACTATCCGACATATGACTTGGAGTTAGCAGCTGTAGTTTTTGCATTGAAGATATGGAGACGCTTCCTGTATGGAGCAACGTTCAACATCTTTAGTGATCACAAGAGCTTGAAATACTTATATAATCAAAAGGAGTTGAATATAAGATAGTGCAGGTGGTTGGAATTTCTGAAAGATTATGATTTTTGACTTCTGTATCACCCAGGAAAGGCAAACATCGTGGCAAACGCATTGAGTAGGAAAATACTCAATATATCAGCCATGATGATTAAGGAAAAAGATCTGGTAGAACAGTTCAGGGATGTATAGTCTTTCGTGGAATTAGAACCGGGAAAAATTCGCATGAACATGGTTACTATCTTTAGTGAATTAATGAAAGACATCCGTGAAAAGCAGAAAATTAATAAGTTCTTACAAGAGGAAAGAGAGCTGATGAGGCAGGGCAACGCGACAACATTCGAGGAAGGAACAGATGGAATTCTGAGGTTCTGAGGTAGGGTTTGTATACCCAAGGATCAAGAGTTAAGGAAGTATATACTTGAACACGCTCACACGAGCAAGTTGAATATGCATCTGGGGATAACTAAAATATACCAAGATCTGAAGAAGTTATTTTGGTGGCATGGAATGAAGAGTGATATTACCAGATGTGAGTCTTCTTGTCTGGTTTATCAAAAAGCGAAGGTTGAGCATCAAAGACTGTCAGGACTACTACAACCTCTATTTATTCCAGAATGGAAGTGGAATAGCATTGCGATGGATTTTGTGGTTGGATTACCGAAGACCCGAAAAGGGTATGACTCGATATAGGTAATCGTTGATCGACTCACAAAGTCAGCACACTTCTTACCGATTAACATAAGATACAACATGGAGAAGTTGACCCAACTGTACATCGGTGAGATTGTTAGGCTACATGGTGTGCCTACCAGTATTGTTTCAGATAGGGATCCAAGGTTTACTTCCAAGTTTTGGTAAAGTTTACAAGAATCATTGGGAACAAAGCTACGATTGAGTTTTGCTTACCATCTATAAACTGATGGGCAATCGGAAAGGACGATCCAATCGTTGGAGGATTTGCTCAAGGGTTGCGCTATAGAATAGACTGGAAGTTAGGATAAAGTTCTACTGTTGGTAGAGTTCACCTACAATAACAGTTTTCATTCAAGCATAGGGATGGCACCCTATGAAGCTCTGTATGGACGACGGTGCCGAACACCTCTGTGTTGGTACCAAGATGGCAAGCGCCTTACTGTTGGACCAGACGTTATACAGCAGACAACTGAAAAGGTCAAGATGATTCAGGAAAAGATGAGAACGGCTCAAAGTCAGCAAAAGAGCTATGCAGACAAGAGGAGAAAGTCTCTTGAGTTTGAGGAAGGCGAGCATGTGTTTTTGAAAGTCACGCCAACGACTGGGGTCGGCCGAGTTCTGAAATCTAGAAAACTCACTCCTAAATTCCTTGGACCTTACCAAATTCTTCGCCATATAGGTCCAGTAGCTTACCAGATAGCTTTACCCCTTTTTCTTTCAAACCTTCACAATGTTTTTCATGTGTCACAACTACGAAAATATATTCCTGACCCAAACCATATTGTAGCATCGGACACAGTACAATTCAAAGAGAACTTAACCTATGAGGCACCTCCTGTAAAGATTAAATTTAAGAGAGTAAAACAACTCAGAGGAAAGGAAATCTCATCGGTGAAAGTGATATGGAACGAAAAGACTAGAGATGAAATATGGGAATTAGAAGACAAGATGAAGGAGCAACACCCACAACTATTCTAAGGCATGAAAATTTCGAGGACGAAATTTCTTTTTAGAAGGAGAGAGTTGTAACACCCCAAAAATTATTTGTTTCATCATAGATAATCATTTTATAATATTTATGATTTTTGAGAATTTTTCTGGAATTTTTTAAAAATGTCAAATATTTTAATATATTTCTTGTTTTACGTACACACTGAGCAGAGTCAGTTTACCACCCCAGAAATTATTTATTACATGATAAATGGTCATTTTCTAATATTTGTGAATTTTGAGAATTTTTGTGAATTTTTCTAGAAATGTCAAATATTTTAGTATATTTCTCATTTTGCGTGCATGCAGAGCGGAACCGAGAAAATGCAATGTCTTCCCAGAGGCTGGTAAACTTTGAATTGTGAAAGCATCGACGGGGGATCTTACTAAATTCGAGGCCAGGCACAGTTTATGAGATTTATATTTTTTGAGATTTTATCTGATAAATAAAATCTCTGTACGTACTGTTAACTAAAATTTTGCGATACGCTCTATTATCCGTTGGATAATTAATACTGACTTTGTTCACTGTAACAATTATCCATTGGGTAATAATTTGTAGCAAAATCCTAATCACCTTATTATTTTAATACTTTATCACCTAATTATTTTATCTAAAGGTAATCTACTTTATGTCTAATCAAATCCCTCTTTATTGGAAAAGCTCCCAAGCTTATCAAAGAAGCTAAACTTTCTCTCTCTCTCCTCCCTCCCCACACAAAAGCAACCCCCTCTTTTGGAGCCAAGAATTGTGTTTCATTTAATTAACTAATTTATTCTAAGTTCAAAAACCCTAAAATCTCATTTCACTTTACTATCAACTTCTCTATCTACCTTCATCTTCCTCTCCTTTTTCTCCTCATTCTCTCAACACACCCAGCGGCCAGCCCCTCCTCTTTGTCTCCACCATCACAAAATTTACAACCAACCATATTTTCTTAATCTCCTCTTCATTCTAAACACTTCTCTAGTTGAAGGGTTCTTGAAAAGCTTCAATCTTCATCATCTTCTTCAAGCTTCAAGTTTGAAACTTTAGGGTAAAGTTCTTGGTTCCTCACCCTCCCTTCTCCATTTTCGTTTTTAAGGTCATCTTTATGACCATTTATCTTCTCTTTTTCAAGCATTGGTGTTGGTTTGATGAAGTTGTATTTTCTAGGGTTTGTGGTAGAGTGAATCCGAATTTCACTTGGAGCTTCAAGGGAGTTCCATTGCTTGTCTTCTCCCCTAGGTAAGAGGAAGATTATCCCCCTCAACCTCTATTGGTAGTAGGAGACTTGTATTGCTTGTTGGTTGTGAGAAACCCTTGTTAGGGTTACTCTTTGTAATGTGTGATTTTGATGACTATGTATTGATTTTGTCATGTATGATTTGTTTAATTTAAATGTATGTATAAATTGATGATCTTGATTAGTTTGGATTGATTGGGAGCATGAAATAGAGTCAAGAGTTCCTTACCCCCTTCAATATGGCTCACGACCATGACCCTAGATTAGGGTGTCCAAGATTGAAATTTTGTATCAATGATGAGCGATGTTGTACTCACCTCAAAATAGACTAGGATTTAAATGAAATATAGCATAGTGCATAACCTAGGTCATCTCCCAAGGATCAATTTGGATTTCTTAAGCATATTAGAAATTATCAATAGGTAGGGGGTTTTATTCATCAAGTAACAGAGTATAAATTCAACAGTAATTAGAAGTAAATTCAAAACTGGAAACACTAATCCAAGGTCTTCAATTCAAGTGGCAGAATTAATCATAGTTCAAAGAGAGTAGAATTCTATATGCATTTACCTCTGTTAATTCGAATTCAACTAGATAATTACCTAGAATTTGATCAACTAAAACAGAATCATAATCGCAATTCTTGATTAAGATTGAATTAAGCACAATTTTGAATTAACATAGATTACCAATCGATGATCTATTCTCCATTAGATTCAGATTAATCAATCCAAATCTATCTTCAATTTCAAAAACATAATCATAAATCAATTGAAGAAGGAGAAGAGGGAAGAACACAATCAGAAATCACAATTAAACAAAAGAACTCAAAACTCTAACCACAATCATTGAATTCCTTGGATTGGTTGGATCTTTAGCCTTTCATGGCCATCACCATTGGAAAGATACAGAACCTTCAGATAAAAGAGAAAACGAAAATAGAGAAGACGAAAAGAGAGAAAAGAACTCTTGATTCAATCTGTAAAACTGAAAAAGATTCAAAAGGTACTTTTCGTATTCTACCTTAACTTATTTGTAACTTAAAATTCTTCTACAATTCCTAATCTGCACCTAGCCCAAACTATAGACCTTTGAATAGGCTTTTTAGATACATATAATTTGCCTTATTTGGGCTTAAAATGAGAGAGTTAAGCCTAAATCAGTGAGGGAAGGTCCAAGCTTTATGACAGCAACAACATCCTAACTTTGAGGCTCAATTTCGCCCTGAATCCAGCTGAAATAGAAAAACTACATTAGATTCAAAATTGTGTATCTTCGTCTCAGCTTTCAGGAGACACTAAGATCATCCAAATGTGACATTTTTAGCCCAAGATATGGCTTGTACAAGACAGAAATGTCAAAATGAGCTAAATTCCAAAAATTAATGAAGCTTTTACAACTAAGCTCAATGAGGCCCAATCATCTAAAACTCACCCACAAACATAATATTGGATACAATTATCATCAATTAGGCTAAACATAAAGCAATAATGAATGCCTCAAAATTGATTGATCAATCAAGATGGAAAAATGATTAACCAATGTATGATAGGTAATGTGATGATAAAAAATTTGGGTACCTAATCCCATAGATAGGCCATGGCCTCTAGGACCATTTAGGACTTAATTATGTAACTTTAAGTAATCATGGAACTTAAATAACTAAGTGATTAATTTATTGATAATATAGTGGAAAGAACTAAGAATGAAATTTATCATAAGACTTAGGGAAATTTCAATTAAACAAAAAAATAAAAGAGTGTGAGACTTTGAGACCCTTAGAATAATTTTCTAAGTGAGTGTGAATAAATTTACAATAAAGAACTTAATTAATCAAGAGAATTTCTCTAGAGACGAACTTTGTAAGAAATGCGACATTAAAGTGAGAATTCATAATAAACCTTGAAAGTGTATTATTTCATTTAGATTCTGATAATATGATATTGTGGGTCCATGTGAGGGACCAATGATGTGTTGATGCTTACTTTGGCCAATTGAGGCATATTGTGAAAAAGTATGTAATGATAAATATATATGAATATGCATTGAGTCGTAATGCATTATGAAAGTTCGATGGACTGTCGTTAAGGCCAAGTTGCCTAGGAGATTGAACACACCTTAGTACGGGTCCGAGTAGACTAGTATAGGTCATACTGTTGACCTTGGGGGCGTCGGGGTGTGGGTACCTCGCAATGTATAGTTGGTAGCTCTTCTGTCCGTAGGGCAGACCGATGTAAATACACCGACGATCCGGACTGAGACACTGTCCTATATCGCGATCTAGTGTAGAATGTCTGTATAATGCCATGATGTGCACGTGGATAAACTGATGAGTTATAGCATTTTGGCCGCGACAGTCGAGTTGCAGACATGTCTCTTGATCTTTCTCTCCGATTGTTTGTGTCTAGCTCCATGGAGTAGGATTTTGATATTGTATGCATGTGCACAGTGAGTCGACATGTTTTTTGGCACAAAATTCTTATTATAATTGGAATTGTTGCATTACTGTTGTATAACTGCCTGGAACTGCTTAATTGTTTATCGCTATTATTTATGCTTATTATTATTACTTTTGAAATGCTATGTGGGCGCTTTGCGCCATTTTGTTTCTTACTGCCATAATTGGTAATGATGGTAGGATATCTTATCTCTTTCCTGTATTTCTATTATTTCTGTCTATATTTGTATTCCATCGAAGATGTCGGCGAATAGGGTGAAGTCCACGAGTTTTTGACCTGACTATGACTAGTACTTATTGTTGATCATGACGGCCCACCCACAGGGATTTTTGGGATATGTGCGTCTGGCATTCCTTGGAGGTCCGGACTGTTAGCATGTTTACTTCAGCTCAGATCGTTGTGTCTACATGGGAAACTTGTCCGTGTCATTGGCTTAGGGGCGTTATGATCCGCCGATCTTCTCTTGCAGCATTCGTCTACATTTAGAATTTTACATGCCCATTAGGGACATGTGGGGTGAACCTCACTACACCCCATGGGAGGATTCATTCCTCTCCACTGCCCGAGCCCCGGCCCGTAACTCGGTGGCTCTGATGAGGGCTCTACTGATGAGGAAGACCTTGAGGAGGACCCTGACACGGTTCTTTCTCTTTCTTCTTAGGGGCTGATACTGTAGATAGCTACTGATGACTATCTGTGTTTATTTTGGGGCCTGATGATATTATTTTGGTGGGCTATACATGTAAAATATTTTGGGCATGCATAGTTTTGTTTTGTATATCGAGCTTTGTAATTAAACAAGTTTAATATGATGAAATATTTATATTTATGTATGTTGTTCGAATGTATGTTTTACTTTTATTTTACTCTTTCTCGTGATTATGTTTTGTCACTATATTTTGTGATTACCATGCAACATTGATGATGAGTTTTGATGATAACAAATATGGAGATGATGAGATGATGAGAAGATCAAGTCCAAGTTGTTCAAATTTAGCTTTAGGACTTAGGATCTCTCTTGTACAGAGCTCTCATAGGATATCTCAGTGTTTAACTCAAAAGATCTAAGAACTTGTTTTTTTTCTACAAACCAAATTAAAGTTCTAATAAGCCTTTGATAATCAAAGAGATTATGGTTTTTCTAATCTTACATAATCTTGTTCATAGAAGCGTTTTTCATGTTTTTTAACAGAGGCATTCGAATACTTCAAAAGTCATTCGAATACAACCATTCTGAAAATGCTTCTACAAACGTGTTTTTAATAAAAGTATTCGAATACTCATTTGAGGCATTCGAATACAACGTGTTTTTAATAGAGGTATTCGAATACTCATTAGAGGCATTCGAATACAACCTTCTGAAAAAGGCTTTTACAAACGTATCTCAAACAGTGGCATTCGAATACCTTGGTATGGTATTCGAATAACGTGGGTCTGATCTGTTTTTTAAATGTTGATATCAGAGGTATTCGAATACCTCATAATGGTATTCGAATAACCCAAGCCTAAACTATTTTTTATATATTGATATCAGTGGTATTCGAATACCACAATAAAGTATTCGAATAACCCCCGAGTTTTCAGCTTCTGGTTTTTGAATTTGATACGCAAACGGATTTTGCATTTATTATGCATTCAATTTTCTCAGCGAAGTTTTCTGATCAAAGGCTCTATAAATAGAGACCTTCCCTCACGGCTGACAGACACCAATCCTTGAATTTATTTTCTGGCTGTGCTAAAATACTGCTTGCATAATTTCTCTCTTTTCTCTCTGTGCTCTTTTGATAAAATTCTGAGATATTGTTAGAGAGCTCTATAGTGCTTCAATTTGTATTACTTACTCGAGTGAGAGTTTCTCTTCATCTATTTTCTCGATATTTTGTATCGAGGGTGAGGTATCCCTCAAGGTTTGTATAAGGGTGAGGTATCCACTGCAGCCGAGACTTTAGCACAAGGGTAGAGTGTCCTTGTGTGTGAAAAGTGCTCTATTTTGTAATGGTAGCAAGCACTTATTGAAGCTTGTATACTTAGTGAAAAATCTCGGCTTTCGAGGATCTGGACGTAGACCACAAGTGGGTTAGTGGTCGAACCCGGGATAAATACGTGTCCGCTTCTCTTTTCCCTAATCTCTTTATTTTATGCAATTTATTTTATAGCATTTACTTTTCATTTGCCGTTTCTTTATTGTTTCTTTTCTTCTTCTCATTTCTTCTGTGCATTTATTTATTAAGCTTTTGATATTCGTTTTAATTAAAAGAGGTTTTGAAAAAAAAAAGTTTTATACTCAATTCACCCCCCCTCTTGAGTACTGGAAGCCACTTGGTAACAAGTGGTATCAGAGCTAGACTCTTGTATAAAGAGCTTAGCAGCTTCAAGAGAACATGGCTTCCTCAAATGATTTTTCAGAAGAATCTTCCATAAACCGACCACCCTTTTTCAATGGGGATGGTTATGCATATTGGAAGGAAAGAATGAAAATCTTCATCGAATCTATTGATCTAGATGTATGGGATGCTGTCGAAAATGGCGCTTTTATACCCACACATGAGGTTGATGGTGTAAGGACCGAAACACCACGAAATAAATGGTCTGATGAAGACAAAAGAAAAGTTCAATTTAATTTAAAAGCCATAAATATTATTACTACTGTTTTGGGATATGATGAGTTTTTTAGAATTTTAAATTGTAAAACTGCTAAAGAAATGTGGGATACTTTGCAAGTTACCCATGAGGGTACTAGTGAAGTTAAGAGGTCGAGAATAAATTCTCTAACTTGTGAATATAAATTATTCAGAATGAACTAAGGAGAAAGAATTCAGAAAATGCAAAAGAGGTTCACCCACATAGTTAATCATCTTGCATCTTTAGGCAAAAGTTTTTCTAACGAAGATTTGATTAACAAAGTTTTGAGATGTCTTAGCAGGATTTGGCAACCCAAAGTGACAGCAATATCAGAATCAAGAGATTTGTCCACAATGACTTTAGCTACCCTCTTTGGAAAACTTCATGAGCACGAATTGGAACTAAGCAGACTAAGCCAAAGTGAAGAGAATGATAAAGAGAAAAAGGGAATAACGCTCAAAGCCACTTCATCAACATTCGACAATGATGATGAAGAAAATAAAGAAAGTTCAGAGAACATCGAGGTAAGTGAAGAAAATCTAAGTTTACTAGTTAAAAAGTTTGGTAAATTTCTCAGGAAAAAGGGAACGCAAAGAAGACCTCCCTTCCCTCCTAAAAAGACACACTTCAAAGGCGAAGGAGCTTCATCGACTCCAACTTGCTATGAATGTGGCAAACCTGGTCACATGAAAATGGAGTGCCCAGTTTATCAAAAGAAGAAAGAGAAATTTGAAAAGAAGCCCTTCAAGGAAAGAAAAGGAAGAAAAGCCTACATAGCGTGGGATGAAAACAACATGGACTCAACTGACAGCTCAGATAGCGAAGAAGCTCAACTGTGTCTCATGGCAAAAGGAGATGAAGAAGAAAGTGAAAACGAGGTAAGTTCTAATACTACTTTATTGCCCTCTTACGATGAGTTACAAGATGCTTTTGAGGAACTATATGAAGAATCTTTAAAACTCACAAAAACTATTTCTTCATCTAAGAAAACAATTTCTTCTTTAGAAAATCAAATTCTTGTTTTAAACAAAGAAATAGAAGAATTGAAAATTGAAAACGAAACTTTAGGAATCATTGATGCATGCACAAATCATTCTTCATATGCGTCTACTTCTTCATCTTGTTCTTCATGTCATATACTTGAAAAAGAAAACGAAGACTTAAAGAACACTCTTTCTAAATTCACCTTTGGAAGGGATAACTTAAATATTTTATTAGGAAGACAAAGAGTGGTTTTTCAAAAAGCCGGGATAGGTTATAACCCGAAAAATCAACAAAAACTCTATAAAAATTTCTTTGTGCATTCTAGTATTTCAAGTAGTCCTTTTATTAAATACTTTTATTGTGGAAGAAAAGGACATAGTGCTTCAACATGTAATGCAAGGAAAAACATAAATACAAAAGTTGGAACAAAAATGGTTTGGGTTCCCAAGGGTACTATACCCAAAACTAACACACAAGGACCCAAGAAAGTTTAGGTACCAAAAGTTAAAAACTAAATTTGTGTTGTAGGTGTGCTTGAAAGCCAGGAGTTCAAATTGGTATCTTGATAGCGGCTGCTCCAAGCACATGACCGGGGACGACTCAAAATTCACCATGCTTATTCCCAAGAATCATGAACATGTCACTTATGGCGATAACAACAAGGGTAAAATTCTTGGAATCGGAAAAGTCGGTAAGAACCCTAACTCCTCTATTAAAAATGTGCTGCTTATTAAGGGTTTGAAACATAACTTGCTTAGTATTAGTCAATTATGTGATAAAGAAAATAAAGTTATATTTGATTCAAACTGTTGCATAATTGAAGATAAAAATGACAAGCATGTTAAATTCATTGGTCATAGAATAAACAACATCTATATGATTAGTCTTGATGATATATCTTCAAATGATGCGAAATGCCTTTTAAGTAAGAATGATGATTCATGGCTATGGCATAGGAGAATTGCACACATTCACATGGATCACTTAAAGAAGTTGGTCTCTAAAGAGCTAGTAATTGGACTACCCAAGCTTAATTTTATAAAAGATAAATTATGTGATGCATGTCAAAAGGGTAAACAAATAAAGGTCTCTTTTAAAGCAAAAAATATAGTTTCAACTTCTAGACCTTTACAACTTTTGCACATGGATTTGTTTGGACCTTCTAGAACTGTGAGCTTTGGTGGGAATTACTATGCTTTAGTAATTGTGGATGATTTTTCTAGGTTTACATGGACTTTATTTCTTACAAATAAAAATGATGCATTTCTAGCTTTTAAAAGACTTGCCAAAGTTATTTAAAATGAAAAAGGTTTTTGAATTTCTTCTATAAGAAGTGATCACGGTGGCGAATTTGAAAATAATATTTTTGAAAATTACTGTGATGAACATGGCATTAATCATAATTTCTCTGTCCCTAGAACTCTGCAACAAAATGGAGTTGTAGAAAGGAAAAATCGTTCTTTAGAAGAAATGGCGAGAACTATGCTTAATGAGGCTGCTCTTCCTAAATACTTTTGGGCGGATGCTGTAAATACAGCTTGTTATGTAATGAACCAGGCCCTTATAAGGCCTATTTTAAAGAAAACCCCATATGAGTTGTATAAGGGAAGAAAGCCAAATGTCTCACACTTTCATGTTTTTGGTTGCAAATGTTTTGTTTTAAACAATGGAAAAGATAATTTAGGCAAGTTTGATGCTAAGTCTGATGAAGGTATATTTCTTGGTTATTCAAATCATAGTAAAGCTTTTCGTATATATAATAAAAGAACTATGACTATTGAAGAATCTATACATGTTGCATTTGATGAAACTGACCCAAATGGATCGAGAAAGGATCTTGTTATTGATGATGTTGCAGAAGTCTTGGCGGAAACACATTTGGATAATAAAGAAAAAGAAATCAATGAGCAAGAGAATAAACAAAGACAAGAAGATTCGCAAGCTTTGGAACTTCCCAAAGAATGGCGAACTTCAAAATATCACTCCCTTGATCAGATTATCGGTGATGTATCTAAAGGTGTAAGTACTCGTAATTCTCTTAGAAACACTTGTAATCATTTAGCTTTTGTTTCTCAAATTGAACCTAAGGATTTAATTGAAGCTTTTGATGATGAACATTGGATCTTAGCAATGCATGAAGAATTAAATCAGTTTGAAAGAAATCAAGTTTGGGAATTAGTTGCTAGACCTAATAATCACCCCATAATTGGCACTAAGTGGGTTTTTAGAAACAAACTTGATGAAAATGGGTTAATAACTAGAAATAAAGCTAGATTGGTTGCTAAAGGATATAATCAAGAAGAAGGTATAGATTATGAAGAAACCTATGCACCTGTAGTTAGACTAGAAGCTATTAGAATGTTACTTGCTTATGCTTGCATCATTGATTTCAAATTATATCAAATGGATGTCAAGAGTGCTTTTTTGAATGGTTTTATTCAAGAGGAGGTATATGTTAAACAACCTCCAGGTTTTGAAAATCATGAACTGCCCAACCATGTTTTTAAACTTAAAAAGGCTTTATATAGTTTAAAGCAAGCTCCTAGAGCTTGGTATGAAAGGTTGAGTAAGTTTCTTTTGGAAAATGGTTTTTCAAGAGGAAAAGTCGATACTACTCTTTTTATTAAAAATAAAAAGCATGACATTCTTCTTGTGCAAGTATATGTGGATGATATTATCTTCGATGCTACTAATGAATCCCTTTGCAAAGATTTTGCTAAGTCAATGCAGAATGAATTTGAAATGTCAATGATGGGAGAATTAAATTTCTTCCTCGGACTTCAAATCAAACAAACTTCATAAGTCAAATAAAATACTACAAGGAATTGCTCAAGAGATTCGAAATGGAAAATGCTAAACACATGGCCACTCCGATGGGCACGTCTTGCTACTTGGACAAAGATGAAGGAGGTAAATCAGTAGAAATAACGAAATATAGAGGTATGATCGGATCTCTCCTTTATCTAACTGCTAGTAGGCCAGATATTATGTTTAGTGTATGCATGTGTGCTAGATATCAGGCAAACCCTAAGGAATCTCACTTAAGTGCTGTTAAATGGATAATGAAATACCTAGTAGGCACTTCACAAATGGGCTTGTGGTACCCTAAGGGTGCCTCTCGTAGCCTAATAGGCTATTCTGACTCTGATTTTGCTGGGTGCAAATTAGACAGAAAGAGTACTAGTGGGACATGCCACTTGCTTGGTAGTTCTTTAGTTTCTTGGCATAGTAAGAAACAAAACAGTGTGGTTTTGTCTACCACTGAGGCTGAATATGTTGCAGCCGGGAGTTGCTGTGCTCAAATCCTTTGGATGAAGCAACAACTCTTAGACCACGATCTTCAGCTTGATCACATCCCAATAAGATGTGATAACACTAGTGCAATAAATATCTCTAAGAATCCCATACTGTATTCTAGAACAAAGCATATAGAGATAAGACATCACTTTATCAGAGATCATGTACAAAAAGGGGATTGCATGCTTGAATTTGTTGAAACATCTAAGCAACTTGCAGATATCTTCACTAAACCCCTAGCAAAAGAAGCATTCTATTATATAAGAGGAGAATTGGGCATAATTGATCAGTCCAACATTTAAATACTTGTTATGTGCTTAAATTTATGTTTAATCCTTCTTAAACTATTACTGACTTGAGCGTCGGAGTTATCTCAAAATCTTTTTTGCAGGTACTTCATCAACAGGTATGCGTTTGTCTTTCAAAATTGCATTTTCTAGACTTTTATAAGTGCTTTTCTTGTTTAGTTATTCGAATACCTCCATATGGTATTCGAATACCCTTACTGTTATATGAGAAAACCTACGTTATTTTTGTTTAAGGCATTCGAATACCTTTAGGATTATTCGAATACCCAGAGGCCTTCTGTCTCAGTTTCTCTCACAGGTCTCTGGAGCATTCGAATGCCATCAGGGTTATTCGAATACCCAGATACTTCCTGTTTCTGTTTCTCTCTGGAGTATTTGAATACCATTATGTCGTATTTGAATACTTGCTCCCTTGGCCTTCTCCTCTGTCTCTGGAATATTTGAATACCATCAGTTTGTCTCTAGAGTATTCGAATACTTCATGAGCATTCGAATACCATTAAAAGCATTCGAATACCTTCGTTTGGCAGCCAAGCCCATTCTGGTAATCTATTCGAATACCTGGTGTGGTATTCGAATACCCTCTGTCTGGAGGCTGCGTCTTTTGAGCTTTCCTATTCGAATACCTCCCCTTTCCTTTAAATACCCCCCTTTTCCTGCGTATCCGTATACCCTTTCTCTTCTATCTCCACCTTTCAAAAACTCTTGGTTTTCCCTCCTCCAAAAACAAAAAAAAAAAAAACTTCCCTTTTCTCTCTGCCTCCACCCCTCCTCTTCTCCTCTCCTCCATGACCTCATCCTCCTCTCGCTCTAAGCGTCCTCGTACAAAGACGGCTCCATGCAACAACCCTTTGGACCTTCGCAGGCTTTCCTCCAATGAGTAACAACTCGGGCGCTTCGTTACACACTTTCGAGAGCGCAACTTGGTGCATCCTAAGTACCTTGACTTGGGGTTCTTTGAAAGAGAAGGTGGTTTTGACTTTCTAAACCGACTAAACCACCAAGGCGTACTTCACTTCTGCTCTTTCTCTGCTACTTTGTATCCCGACCTAGTCAAAATGTTCTATTGCAATCTGAAGGTTTAAGGTCAGGAGCTACACTCTAGTGTCTGCGATCAAAACATTGTGATCACACCCGGTGATTGGGTTCAGATGTTTGGCTTACCGTCCACTGGCCACTTTGCTGACGAAGATTCACTTCTCCAACTCTTCGACAAGAACAGAGCAATTGAAGATGTTCTTCGCCCTGGGTTGGCTTTACCTTCGACTCAAAAAGGAGTCAAAGGGGGCATGATGAAGAGCCAGGACAGGCTCCTCCACTATGCTTATGCCCACATCCTCGCTCCTAGAGGTGGGAACTACGCCTACATAAGTGAAGATGACGTGTTTATGCTATGGATTCTAAAGCAAGGCCATCAGATCAACTGGCCCGTCTTCATTATGATGCACATGATGAGGGCAAGAGGTAAAGAGCGGTGTAAACTTTCCTACGACGTAATCATCACTGCCTTCTTAGGCAAGTATCCATACATTCTGGAAACCGAGCGAGCGACCCCGCTAACCTATCATCATGTTTTTTGGGTCCTTTACCCTTAACAAAATGAAGATGATCAGGACCGATGAAGGCTGGGTGTTCCCAATGGAAGTTGATGATGAAGACAACGACCCTACTACCCCTGCTGCTGCTGATATTCCCGCTCCTGTCATGAATGAGCAAATCCTGGCTACCCTGTTGGATAACAGAACCTACATGGAGAACACATTCATTATTCTGTTTGAAAGAATCGCTGGTGTTGAGCGTGAACAGGCTGCCCTTCGAGCTCTGCTGTCTGGCAACGACCCTGACTCTCCTCCTCCACCACCTGATGCCTACTTCTAGAGCTTGCTTAGTCTTAGGATCAGTTGCTTATGTTCTATTTTTTAGCTATTTATTGTATTGATTGCCCTTTAATTACTTTTGTATATGCGCTTGACCACTTTCATTTAATGCAATGAGTATTTTCTTTAATCTATTGTCAATTACAATCATTTTTTTATTATCTCATCACTATGCTTTATTGGGTGAATGTATCCTTTTTGATCATGTCAAAAGGGGGAGAAAAACAGTAATCTTATTTGAGAAAAGAAAGGATTAACACTGGCGCTTGGATTCCAAAAGAAAGGGGGAGAATATGCTTGTTCTGTTATTACCTATATGAACTAATGCTTTTCTCAATGTTAGTTTGTCATCATCAAAAAGGGGGAGAATGTGATTACCATGCAACATTGATGATGAGTTTTGATGATAACAAATATGGAGATGATGAGATGATGAGAAGATCAAGTCCAAGTTGTTCAAATTTAGCTTTAGGACTTAGGATCTCTCTTGTACAGAGCTCTCATAGGATATCTCAGTGTTTAACTCAAAAGATCTAAGAACTTGTTTTTTTTCTACAAACCAAATTAAAGTTCTAATAAGCCTTTGATAATCAAAGAGATTGTGGTTTTCCTAATCTTACATAATCTTGTTCATAGAAGCGTTTTTCATGTTTTTTAACAGAGGCATTCGAATACTTCAAAAGTCATTCGAATACAACCATTCTGAAAATGCTTCTACAAACGTGTTTTTAATAAAAGTATTCGAATACTCATTTGAGGCATTCAAATACAACGTGTTTTTAATAGAGGTATTCGAATACTCATTAGAGGCATTCGAATACAACCTTCTAAAAAAGGCTTTTACAAACGTATCTCAAACAGTGGCATTCGAATACCTTGGTATGGTATTCGAATAACGTGGGTCTGATCTATTTTTTAAATGTTGATATCAGAGGTATTCGAATGCCTCATAATGGTATTCGAATAACCCAAGCCTAAACTATTTTTTTATATATTGATATCAGTGGTATTCGAATACCACAATAAAGTATTCGAATAACCCCCGAGTTTTCAACTTCTGGTTTTTGAATTTGATACGCAAACGAATTTTGCATTCATTATGCATTCAATTTTCTCAGCGAAGTTTTTTGATCAAAGGCTCTATAAATAGAGACCTTCCCTCACGGCTGGCAGACACCAATCCTTGAATTTATTTTCTGGCTGTGCTAAAATACTGCTTGCATAATTTCTCTCTTTTCTCTCTGTGCTCTTTTGATAAAATTCTGAGATATTGTTAGAGAGCTCTATAGTGCTTCAATTTGTATTACTTACTCTGAGTGAGAGTTTCTCTTCATCTATTTTCTGATATTTTGTATCGAGGGTGAGGTATCCCTCAAGGTTTGTATAAGGGTGAGGTATCCCTGCAGGCTGAGACTTTAGCACAAGGGTAGAGTGTCCTTGTATGTGAAAAGTGCTCTATTTTGTAACGGTAGCAAGCACCTATTGAAGCTTGTATACTTAGTGAAAAATCTCGACTTTCGAGGACTGGACGTAGACCACAAGTGGGTTAGTGGTCGAACCAGGATAAATACTGTGCCTGCTTCTCTTTTCCCTAATCTCTTTATTTTATGCAATTTATTTTACTGCGTATTTACTTTTCGCTATTCTTTATTGTTTCTTTTCTTCTTCTCATTCCTTCTGTGCATTTATTTATTAAGCTTTTGATATTCGTTTTAATTAAAAGAGGTTTTGAAAAAAAAGTTTTATACTCAATTCACCCCCCCTCTTGAGTACTAGAAGCCACTTGGTAACATATTTTATTAATTATAACACAAAAAAAAAATAGTCACCATTTTATTTATACAACTATACTTAAACAAGTTTAAATATTAATATAATGAACCAGGTCTTAATTTATACTTTTATTTTCTGCATTGTAATTTAGAATGTGACGTTCCCTTCCAAAAAGGGGCGTTACACATTGCAATTGGATTCCTCTTCTTCTTCTTCTTCTTCTTCTTCTTCTTCTTCTTCTTCTTCTTCTTCTTCTTCTTCTTCTTCTTCTTCTTCTTCTTCTTCTTCTTCTTCTTCTTCTTCTTCTTCTTCTTCTTCTTCTTCTTCTTCTTCTTTTTCTTGATCTTGAATGCATGAATGATGATTTTATTTATGTTTGATCTAATTGGATCTTGATTTAAGATTGAGAATTGTGATGAATTTAAGTTGATTGATCTGAATTAATCATGGAATTAAAGAGGTTAAGTTACTTATTTGTGCTTAGGTTAATTGAATTTGGAGATCAAATTAACATTGATCTTAACATGAATTATGCAATTACGAATTTGTGTGTCAATTGTTAATTGAATTTTAGATGATTGTCTAGTATGAATTCTGGATTTGATGTAGAGAGTTTGGTTGAATCCAAATTAACCATTCAATTGCATTTCAAATGTTTGTTGAAAGATCTATGATAGAATCAACCCAATTTCAGATAGGTTTCTAAATTGATTGTTCTTTTTATTCAATTTCTTCCACTCTAATTATGTTGATCTCATATTCTGAGTTCTCAAATACTTTTCCCCCAATCTCGGCTTGATTTGATTAAATTTCATTTACAATCCTTGAAAGACGATTCGGTATTATTTCCTATGCTACAAACCATAGGCATAACTTAGTTACAATTTTGATAGAGTTCGACGCTCGTCATGTAACACCCTAAGTATAATAACCTCTTTATTTTCGAGACCTATATTGAAGTAATCGACCCAGGCACGTCACATATTCCTCTAAACTAAACTGGACATGAACTTTTTTTTTATCATTACTCTTAAGTTATGACTAATAAGCCTTGTGAAGGATTGTTTTACTCATTTTGGAACAAGCAAGATTGGTTGCCTCTAAAATTAAAAGTCCACTTAATTAAAAATTACAAATCCACTTAATAGTTCTATTTTAAGTGCTTATGATTCCTCTTTAGAGATCTCTTGCAGATTTTTTTTCATAAAGCGAATTGTAAAGATATTGCTCTACCTAACAAGAAAGATAATACAGAAACTAAACATCATTTATGCATATATAAGGGGTAAAGTGCAAGCATCAGTACCTACGCATAGTCATCTGTTTGACCTCAGGCCATATCAACAAATGACTAATATCACTAAGGGCATCAGTACCCTGTACATCATAACTACATGAATCAAGATCAGTATCAATATCAGTTGTACAATAGTCTTGATAGGCATACATATATTTAGCATACATCCAGATACTGATGTGGTAAGCTATAATAACAAAAAACAACCACATTCTAATTATAGCCTATCACAAAAGAGATGCACACTACAAGAAAAATTACGATTTGCGAAGGATAAATCTGCCGCAAATCACCTAAAATCTGCCACAAATTTACAATTTGCGGTGAATTTGCGACGGATTTGTGACTGCCACAAAAATGATCATTGTAATTTTGTTTGCGGCAAAGCCACAAATTCGCCGCAAATCGCTCCGGCAACATGCTAGAATTGTTTCCTGAAATGGTCTTATATTTGCAAAGGATTTTTTCAGTGCTAATTTTAGTTGATTTTGCGGCGGATTTTGTGGTAAAATTTTTTGTTGCAAAATTTGAGGTGGATTTTTCTGCCATAAATTTGTGGCATATTTTTCTGCCACAAATTTGTGGCTGATTTTTTTGCCGCAAAATTGTGGCGGATTATGCGGCGCAAATTTGTGGCTGATTTTGAGGTAGATTTTTTCACGGTAAAATTTTTGGATTTTAAAAAATATTTAAAATAAATGTTCAAAATCCATAATTATATTATTGTCAATACATACAGCACTCATACATCAATTTCAATTTGTCAATGCATTTAAGACAACAACACTCAAACATCAATTTCAACTTGTTAATGCATTTAACTAATCCATAAAACAAACATAATAAATTATATTACTTAAACAAAGTTTCTTCAAATACAAAGTTTAAAAGAACTATCAGAATTCATACAGCACTCAAACATCAATTTCAATCCATATCATTATTATCATTGTCATCTTCATGATCATCTTCAGTATCCTCATTGTCTTCTTCTATTAGTGATTCTTGCTAGCTTGGCTGAGTGCCAGCGACTTGTAAATATAATTTCAACATATTACCAATCATTTGTTGTTGTTGACGTTGGTATCGTTCAAATCGTATTTTCCACCCTGTCTCACGTTGTTGGTCACGTTGTTGGCTCTGTTGCTTCATTTGTTGTTGAATCTCTTGAACTCGATCCAACATCTTTTGCTGCAACTGCTCCTAAACCTGATTAATATATGTAAATACAAATTCATCAATTCATTTCACAAAAAAATTAATTAACCAAAAATATGAAAAATGAAATAATTGACTACATCCATCAAAATACAAAAACCAATTAATAAAAAATGTTATGGCTATTACTTAACTTGATTAATAACGTGCTCAGGAACTTGACTCGATCCAGGCCTTGAGGAGGATGACTCTCCATGGTCATAGATAGATGCTTGAAAACCAAGGCCATAAACACGACCTTTTTTTTATCTCGCCAACAGTTTTAATCCAAAGCTCTCAACTGGTCATTTGTGTACCAAATGCCCCTTCTTCATTTGAGCACTGAGAAGATTGTTCAGATTCCTTTGCTTTGAATTCCTCCTAAAGATGGAAATAAAAAACCTCTAATGACTGCTGTTATAAGATGAGTTAATATTAAATTTTATAATTTCGAAAGAAATACTAACATATAAATCCTTAACTTTTGTAGAAACCCATGCAGTATGATCTTCTTTCCGTAGATGTACGTGACGAAAGGTCTCATCAACTGTGGGCTCTCTACCCAAAGCCTGAGCCTGTAATAATGAGAAAATAATTTAATAACAAAATCATAAAACATATTATTAAACAACTGACAATGATAGTTACCAATTTCTGCGCATGGGTGCCGGTAGAAATGCAACTACCAGTGTGCAAGCATCCACCAGTGTCAGAAGCACGATTCATCTTTGCTTGTTGACATTTCTCCTTATACACGCTACTAGCCCAGTGCCTGCATAAGTCTTCCCATATGCCTTCTCCAATTCAAAAAGGTCTTTCATTTAAGTTGTGTGTCTGCCCTAATAAACCTGATAGTCTCTTCGAACTACGACTATTATATGCATTCCGTATATGGTTATGATGCTGAGGCATCCACCAAACATAACCCTTCAAAAATATTATGTAAATAACATTAAAGTTTAAAAAATTGCACTAAAGACAAACAAACATAATTAAACAAATAAAAAATGACACATACTTGAAAATCTCGAAACCCTCGAAACCACATTTCTCTAGTATCCTTGGGTATTTCTCCCCAAGATGTCCAAGGTTGATTATACCTAGATCATATAATCTTTATTATGGCATCAGCAGCAGGTTTAGATGGCAGAAACCTATGATACAATTTAAAAAAAGAAATGTAAATATTATCACCAAAAAATTTGAATGCGCATAACTAAAAATGAAAAACAAATAGTTGAACACATACCCAAAATCACCATCGGGCTCAACAAACGTCTAGTTGCTTTGATTTGTTGTAGAAATAGGAATATTAGAATCACGAGTAGCCGGTGACTCACGGGTACCCGACGACTCATGGGTACTCGGTGATGGTCCAATAGTAAGTGACCCAGAATCATATGTTGTACCATGCAGTGAATGGAAAGTATGTGACGAACGTTGGGATCCAGGTGTGGGTATCATAACGTACTCAGAAGATGGTGGCTGAAGCAAACCTATAGTGGGTGATATTGTAATTGGGGGTGGAGATGACTCTGATGTTTGCCCCCTAGTTGGCCTCCCTATATTGATTCTAAGACGTCGAGGTTGTTGCTTCTCCTTCTCTTTCCTTTTCCCCTTATCTCCTCGTGACGATGACATCTAAACAAATAATAAAAATATAATGTAAATATAATTCTAAACACAACACAATAATGCATAACTAGTAACTACAACATATTAATATAATTCTATACTCACAATTATGAGGAAACATTGTCCTCATCACTATTTGTTTCATATTCATTATTAGAAGATGTTTCATCATTGTTGTCATTAAAACTTTGTTCTTCTTCATCATTTTCATCCTGTCTACTAGAACTAACATATTGAACTACATCAAAAACTTCATTAGTGTCTTGCAAGTGGTCAATGAGATCCATATCAACAATTGGATCCACAGGAGTCATAATATCATCTTGGAATGCTATTTCTTGGGCACTTTCAATTTCAACTTGACCTCTTGCCTTAGTCTTTATTACCACCCACCATTGGACCTTATCCTTTTTCTTTCTAGGAAAAGGAACGTAATACACTTATCTCGCAGAAGAAGCAAGGATAAAAGGATCAAACCTCTCGTATTGTCTTGTATGTCGAACCTCGATAATCTTATAATCTTTGTGAACTCTTGTACCTCTATTAATTATAGGATCAAACCATTCACATTTAAAAAGAATAACTTTTTTTTTGGTTCCCCATGATATTCTAACTTAACCACATCTTTTAGTATTCCATAATAATCATTTTCATATTCACCATTAGTTGAGCATTTAACATACACGCCACTATTGATTGTTTTCTTCCCATCTGACCAAGCATCTGTGTGAAATTTATATCCATTGACAAAATACATTGGCCAAGATGTCACACATCTACTAGGCCCCCATGTCAAATCATGCAAGTAAGAATTATTCACCATATTTTGTGGATTATAAACCTAAAAAAAATACAGTTAATGTTAATGATTTAAATCATATATAATGATTGGGAAAACCAATTTAGTAATGTTTAAATACTTACATAACTTTTGAACTACTCTATAAAATCTGCCTTAATTCTTTCATTTGAATGTTCCTCAGGAATGTTGAAATATTATAAAAAAAACACTAAAAAATTAAAAGTTTATGATTTGATTGTTAGTGGGCAATACATTTGAAATTTAAATTAAATTAATATTACTATTTACTTGAGGTATGGTTCAACTTCTTCACAATTTAGTAAGATGTGCAATGTCACAAATTTTATCTCAGCATCATTTAGCCACTGTATTTTTTATGTTCCATAACCTCGGTCAGGTTGATTAAAAATTGATAAAGTCGATCCCATTGATATATTTTCATCTGTATCATCATTTTGTCCAACTCTAGTTCTTATTGACTTAACATGAGGCTCAAAGTAAAATGAACAGAAATGAAATATCTCTTGAATCAAATAAGCTTCACAAATAGAACCTTTAACCCGAACTTTGTTCTTGACTATTTTCTTTATCTTGTTTAAATACCTCTTGAATGGAGACATCCATCTATACTGAACTAGCCTCCCTGCTCTTGCTTCATAAGGTAAATGGACTAGTAAATGTTCTATGGAATCAAAGAAACCCAGAGGAAATATCCTTTTCAATTTACAAAAAATCACTGGAATGTTTTGTTCCATTTGGAGCATGTCTTTTTTCGTCAAAGTTGTTGAGCACAAGTCTCTAAAAAATTGACTCAATTCAGTCAATGACTTCCAAATTTGATCTGGAAACAAAGAAAAAGAAATTGGAAGTAAACTCTCCATAAACACGTGACAATCATGACTCTTCATCCCAAACAATCGTAATTAATTCATATCCACACATCTAGCCAAGTTCGAAGCATAACCATCTAATATTTTTAAATGCTGCACCCATTTACAAACAATTTTCTTTTGCTCTTTAGTAAAAGTATAATTAGCCTTTGGTTTCATGATCTTACCATTTGGAAAATCAATAAACTCTAATTCTTATCATTGACAATATTCTTTTAAGTCCATTCTTACTTTCACATTATCCTTTGTTTTGCCCTTAACATCCATAACAGTGTTGAATATGTTATTAAAGACATTTTTCTCAATATGTATGACATCTAAATTATGCCTAATTAAATTATCCTTCCAGTATGGTAACTCCCAAAATATGCTTTGCTTAGTCCAATTATGATAAACACCATACCTATGGTGTTTGCATGAATGCATTTAAGTTATTTTACTAAAGGCACTAACAATCTCACTTAATTCATGTCCAGATAATCTTGGTGGAGGCAAATCAGTCACCACAGTTTTCTTCTTAAATGCATTTTTATTTCTTCTAAACATGTGATCCACATGCAAGAATTGACGATGGCAGTCAAACCATGAATTTTTTCCCCCATGCTTCAAAGTAAATGTCTTTGTTTGATCCATGCACTATGAACATGCTAATTTACCAGCAGTCATCCATCCAGACAATATTCCATATGTAGGAAAGTCATTTATTGTCCACCTCAATGCAGCCCTCATCATAAAATTTTGTTTTCTTGACACATCATAAGTTAAAACACTCGCCCATAAAATTTTTAGTTCATCGATTAATGGTTGTAAATAAACATTAATCTTGCTCTTGGGATTGTTAGGACTAGGAATAATGCAAGTTAGGAACATATATAGGGCAGTCAAACACATTTCTAGAAGCAAATTATATAGAGTGACTATCACAGGCCAATAAGAATAAGGAGAAGCAGATTAATTGTAGGGAGTGAAACCATCGACACACAAAACAAGCCTAACATTTCTAGGATCAATTGCAAATTCAGGAAATGTCCTATTAAAATGCTTCCATGTTTCACCATCGGATGGGTGAGATATCTCTCCCTCCTTCCTATTATTTTCAGCATGTTATCTCATGTGTGCAGATGAGCTCATAGAGGAATACAACCTCTTGAGCCTAGGAATAAGAGGTAAATAATGCATTCTTTTCACCGGAACTTCATGGTTATTTTCATTACTAATTTTACAAAGTTCGTATCTTTCAGCACCACAAAACCTACATTGTCTGGCATTATTATAGTGTAACATACAACTATTTACACAACAATCTATTTTTCTTGAAGTAAGCCTGAGTTTAGCAATCAATTTTTTTGTTCCATAGTAATTCAGAGGAATTCGTGATCCTGGTGGAGCAACCTCTCTTAATATCTCTATAAATGAATCAAAGCATGCATGCGTTATATTATAATTAGATTTGAGGCTTAACATTTGAACTGCCAAGGATAACTCAGAATGAGTTTTGCAGCTAGGTCATAATGGCTGACTTGAAGCATTTAATAGATCATAAAACTCTTCGGCCTCTGGATGTGGAAGCTCCTCAACAATGTTGAAAACGACTCCTAAAATCTCCAAAGTCTGTTCCAACGCATCACAAACCATATTTTGATATCTATCAACCACGTCTTCCTCCTCTAATATAGGACTATTAAGAATGTTCACATCAAAGTTTATATCTACACTAATTGGATCAGGCTCTTCCTCTCCATGATCTGTCCAATATCAATACCTTGGTTTGAATCCTTTTTTATACAAGTAAACTTTCACAATCTCAGGTTTCAACAATTTCCCACTATAACATATCAAATAGGGAAACCTAATTGTTCCTTCACTTAAGTAATGGGAAGATCGACATGCATAATTCACAAACTCTTCAACTCCATATACAAATTCTTGTGTAAGTCCTCTACGACCGGAATAAGTCCTATTATACATCCATCTATGATTTTCTGGAACTACCATTTTTTGCAATGATAATTTTACATTTAATTCAAAATACAAAAATGTAAAATGCACAACATATGTTGCATAATTAATATATTTTAAAATTATACTTGTATAAATATTTCAATCCAAATAACTATTATTTCCAAAATCATCATCTCTTTTAACATGGTATGACCTTATCCCATTCAAGAAAATACTTTTTCAGCACTTGATTGATAGTACTCACAAAAATCACACATCGTATACTTGACAAAATTTTGGCAGCATTTCCCATTGGTCTCTAAGTGCATGACTAGAAAGTGGTGACATCTACCACGATCAAGTGTGCACCCAGAGAACAAAAGAAAATGTTGCATAATAAAATTTCATCAAGTATATGGTATGATATTTAAGGAGTAACTATAATCAAGTAAAGGAAACATTTCTTCCCAAACTGTCTAACTTGGACAATTCAAGATTCAATACAATGAGCAGTACCTTCAAAAAGTATGTGTGGTCACTAATATTGAATCTCAAACGGAAAACTAAGGCTTCGCTCACCAATATGATTTACCACATGCATCAAATATATTACAAAAATAACAAGACCAGCAGAGTTATAGTACATAGCAATAATCAAATGAAAATTGATGATGGACAGATAAATTTTCTAAACCTGGTCGTGAGCATGTGATCAAACTCTACATCTACAATTCACAATGACCTTCACAATGACCCTCATATTCCCAAACTGCTTTATCATACCCCCTCATGAATTACCCCATCCATCTTCTCAGCAAACAAGTCATTGGTTCAAACACAAAACCAACATTAATAGATTACTACGGCATCAAGCATCTTATAATACATAAACAAAATGAAAGTGATGCATTATATAGATAGCAGTCAAATGACCTACAAGCATGCTCCAAATGAACATTGTTGGCAAATTAAAGCAAGCAATGAACAGAGCGTGGAGCAGTTGGTGCAGTGAACAGAGTAAGCAATGAACAGTGGGGTACCTAGTTAGTAGGTGGCGTCACATGGACTGGTGGAGGCGTGGAGCAGTGGCAGCCGGTCGGGTAGGTGGTGCAGGGTCGCAGGTCAATGGCACGGATCTCGGGTTCGGTGAGTCGTGCAGGTCGGGGTATGCGGCTCGAACTCGAGGTGCCACGAGTCGGGGTCGGGGTGGCGGTGCGCTGCTCGGGTGGTGATGCCGCAGGTTGTCGGGGTCAGGGTCACACGGGGGAGGGGTCGCGCAGCCGTAGGTCATCAAGGACGGGGTCACACGGGGGAGGGGTCGTGCAGCCGCAGGTCAGGGCGGCTCGGGATCGAGGTCGTGCTAGCCAGTCAGTGGTAGCGGGTCGGTGGCTATGGGTCGGTGGCGGTGGCTGTCACGGGTTGCAAGGGAGAGAGAGGAGAGGATGTTGAGAATGGAGAAAAGGGACAAATGAGAATGGCAGAAGGAAGATGATGTTTTAGATCTGGTTTTGCGGTGGATTTTTTTGCAGCAAATTTTTTTAACTTTTTATTTTTTTATTTTTTATTTTTCTCCAAATTTTTTTATTATATTTATTAATTTTGCGGCAGATAATTCCACCGCAAACCTTTTTTTGTTAGCCATGACAACCATATTACCCAAGAGGGAGGTGAATTGGGTGATGACAAGTTTTAATGCAACTTTAACAAATTACACATTTTAAATCACTCAATTAATAAATGCAGCGGAACATGCATAGCAAAGGCACAACTATTAAGGATTACTCAAATATAACTTGGGTTAAAGGATAAATCAAGCAAATAAACTAGATATCAAGATCAACTCAAGCATATATAGTTAAAGCACAAATATAAAGAGATAGAGTTGAGAAGAGCAAACATTGAGATTTATCCTGGTTCAGCCACCAACCACTTGTGGCCTACGTCCAGTCCCCAAGCTTAACTTGAGATTTTTTTCACTATCTCCTAGACTTCACGGGTGCTAGGAAAACCTTTGTACATGCAAGAGTACTCCTCACACCTTGGGATACCTCACCCTTGTGCTAGAGCCTCCAATTCTTCAAGCTTCACAGGTGCTTGATGACCTTTACAATGAAGAGCACTCACAATACCTTTGGGATACCTCACCCTTTGTATTTGAGTCTCACTATAAGGGATACCTTACCCTTTTCTCTCTTGAAGGATACCTCACCCTCTTACAATGATTTTAAGATGAAGAGAAAGAATAGAAACTCTTACAAGAGTGGATATACAACTTGAAGAACAAAGTATGGATAATAAGAAAACTCTCTCAAGAGTGGATAATACAAGTTGAAGCTCAATGGGTATAAAGGATTCACACTTTAAAGCTCAAAATATGATTTTTATGATTCAATGATCAATTCTAGTGTTCAAGAGGTGTATAAGCTTCATACAACACTTATTTCTAGAGCCCAAGTGATAAAATAGCCATTGGTAGTGTTTTATAATGATTTTCTATGAAAACTAGCCGTTTATAGTCGTTAGAAACGTTCCTGGGCACTTGGTAATCGATTACAAGCTTCATGTAATCAATTACAAGCTTTCTGGGTACTTTGTAATTGATTACACACTTCATGTAATCGATTACACGGCTTCTGTCAACGTTGTAATCGATTACATGACTTGTGTAATCGATTACACCATTTCTAGTTTTGAAAACTGACTTTAAAAGGCCATAACTTCTTCATTTCTCATCCGATTAAAGCGAATGACCACTCATTGGAAAGATCTTTGAGTTTATTTTCATATGAAAGAGGTTTCAGAACAAAACTCAAAGTATTTTGAAATATATGATCAAAATAGTAACCAAAGATTAGATTTTCAAAACTCAAACTTTAATTAGTCATAACTTTTTCGTTTCCTATCCGTTTAAAGCAAATGACCACCCATTGAAAAGATATTTGAGTCTATTTTCATAAGAAATAAGTTTCAAAACAAAACTCAAAGTAATTTGAAAGTTATGATCAAAAGAGTAACTAAATGTCAGTTTTACAAAACACAAACTTGACTAATTTTCACAGATTTGAAATACCACCAAGGCTAGCTTTCCAAAATCATTTTGTTGGGCATTTAAACATTTTAGAAACACTTATAAAGATGTTTAAAACTTGTTTGAGCTTAGTGTGATTCTTTTTTACCTTTACACAAGATCTAAGTCCTATAAGCTATTCTTGAAGAACCTTGGGACTTGATCTTTTGTCATCATCAATTCTTGATGTAATCCAAGCTTCCAAAAAAATCTTCTCTTCAAATCTTGAAAATTGCTTGGAACATCTTTATCATTCTCATTCTTCTTGAGTTGAGCATAATTGTGATCTTTTGCTTTCTTGTTGCAATGCTCATTCTTGGTACTTGGACTATCCTACAAAGTATTACTCACTTAAAACAAGCACATTTAGTCCAAATTCACAACTCAATATCTTCATATGTATGATTCATAAATGTATAACTATAGTTCGTCTAACATGCATATAAGACTTTCATAGACACATTCAAATAAGATATTTATCAATTACAAATAGATATGCCTATATAGGATGCAACAAAGAACACTTTACACATTTTCATCAAAATAGAATCAAATCAAATATTAATTCAATACAACTCATATAATGCATTATTGGATATATTATATGATGAATGTTACATATATCTCATTGCATGATTATTAAATAAAATATAATTTGATAAATTACATCATCATGCATGATACAATATATCTCATTAAGCACATCAATGTAATATGATCAATATTCTTTTGTGATGCATTTGACATCTATTAAGCACAACTATAAAGTATAAGCATCATTCTTTTTGTTTTGTATTTGTCATCATCAAAACCTAACATATTAAATCATTGGGGCAAACCTATTTCCACAATCTCCCCCTTTTTTATGATGACAAATCACCAAAGAAAAATATGTTTAGCAATATATAAGAATATATATTCATGTAAGCATATCAAATAATAAGCATAAGAACATATTTTTCTTTCTAATTTTCACTCTCCCTATTTGACATCAACAAAAAGGCTTAGGAAGGAAAGATAATAATTTTCCCTTTATAAATAAGGAGTAGGGTAGAAGGAAAGAGAATAAGAGATAATCTTCGTTGACATGTTGATAGAATTAACTATAAAACATTTCATGTCAGACAAGGATGTAAGCCAAGAGATATAAGCAATGAATTAAGAACTAGGATCCCCCTCAAAATATGCTTATTATCAAAATTTCAAACATAATAGTTGAACATAGTTATGCATATATTCTTAGTCAATAACTACATGGAAGAAAAATATGTAAGATAAGTAAGATAAGCTCCCTCTTATTGAAACACAAGATAGATAAAGGGAAATATGCATGCCAAGACCATATAAGCACATTACCATAAAGAAAAGCAAGGCATAGATACATATTCTTAATCCCTCAAACAAAACCATTTTAAAAACTTCTCTCCCTTTCAAAATTTTTTTTATAATAACACATTACATTTCCAAAAGTATTTTAGAAGGGTAGAAGGGTTTTATATTGAAATCACATATTCCTTGAGTATGATCAAATCCAGATCAAAAGAATATTTGAAAGTACATCTTCTCTTTTTCTTATTAAACAAGAGCCTTGAGAAAATAAAACACTTTAAAGAACAAGGCTTATCTTTTGAAGTATCAAGAAGAGCTCTATAGAACATTTCAAAAGATCTATTTGGAAACTTTCTTAAGCATTCTCTCAAGATTTAATAAAACATTTCAAAGCAAATGAAGAGAACACCACATTTATAACACAAATCAAGTGATTTCCAAAATTTTAAGACAATTAGGAGGTGAAAATTCTTTCAAGTTCTTAAGACAAGTTCAAAAGATTCTCAAAGATATGAAACTAGAAAAGCTTCTAAGAGATTTTGTTTAAAAAAAGAAAACTTTTTAGTCAAATCATAAACTCTTTTCAAAACAAGTGCATGATTCTCATAGGTGTTATACTACTAAGAAATCATATATTAAGAGAATCATAGATATCAAACATTCACCATGATGGAATATGCTATAGGGATCACAACATGTATAGAACTAATATCATTCACCCTATATGCAATGACAAAAATAGCAAGTTAATATCCAATTAAGCACTTTGTCAATGCTAAGCATACTTCTCATGTAAGGAAAGCATCTAATAATTTAAGATCAAATTATCAACAAGTATCATACAGCACATACCATAATAACTTAGGGATAGAGATACTTATTGAGAAAGTGATGCTTCGTTAGAATGTTCTTCGTTTATTGGATCTTTGAGTTTAGGCTTTCTTCCATTGAGTATTCCATTCCATTATTCTTAAAGAAAGTCTCCTCATGTTCCACTTCCTTCAACATTTCTCATTTATCCATATATGCTTGACATTTCAATATTTGATGACTATATTTCAAAAGTTCTCTAAAACATGGGTTAGCATCAAATATCATTTAAACTTATTTTCAAGCATAATTTAGGTTAATATACAATGTAAAACATGTACCACATTATCAACCATGCAATGTTAGCTCTTACAAGAATAAAGGAAGAACATATGCACTTGAATCCAAAAGCATAGTTTAAGCATTTTCAAAGCAAGAGTCAAGTTTGTCAAGAAGGACATGACCATCATCAAAACATATATAAGCATTTTTGGGGCAAAAATGATCATGTTAGGCATGTAATATCAAGTAAGAAATTTTAGTACGCACACATGCCAATCAAGAACAAAAAGTCCCTTATTGTAATGAAAGAATTGAAAAATCATGGAACTATAACTTTTAAGATCATTTATGATTCATTTTAAGATATACTTCATTAAAAAGAATATTGAAGTTCAAAGGCAAGTTCAAGACATAAAAATGAATCATTTACTTCTTATTTTCAAGATATGAATATATCAAGCAATTTTAAATAAGAAGACATATAACATTTTACTTTCCAATCTCCAAGTGAGTATATAAGACAATTAAGCATCAAAGAGAAATGATTAAAACTACTTACGAGCATGTGAACTTTCATATTTGAACAAAGAGAGATGGTCACAAGCTCAAGATAAGAAATATTATCATAAAACATGTCATTCCAAATAAGGTATGTACTTATCTAGCATGTTAGCATATGTAAAGATACTTTTAAAACATAATGCTAGAAAAGTACAACTTAAGGCATGTTAAGGCATAAAAACAAATCTTTACTTATCCAAATATCATATGATATTCAATTTAAAGCTTAAATAAGGATAAGAGAATGATGTCACTGAAAGTGTACTCTTTGAGTTTTTGTAGGTGACTCCAACTTCCATGCCTCAAGGCTCCTTGAGAATGTTATGGTTCTCCTGTCATCCTTTTATGTTTTCATTACTTTTGGAGAACTTAGACCATTTTAAGTTTTCGCAACCTCAAGTAGCATGGTTGTATTTCACTTCAAAGCATACTTGAGCTAATGGTCACTCTACAACACAATTTAAAGCATTTTCTTTGGTATCCACCAATTTTGGATCCATAGGGGTTAGTCATTAATTATTAACCCATTATGCTCTCATAAAAAAAAATCATAGTATATAAATTGAGCACAATAAATTAAACAATCAATTATCATTAAGCATATAACAAAAAGCAAGCTTACTTTCATGATATATAAATAATTCAAATCATAGCAAACATACCTAGGCATTGTAGAATCTCATGTACCAAGATATATAACAAATTAATGAGCTATGGTACAACAAGAATTAATATAATCATGTGCTAAACAAAATATTCATATTTTACCAAGTGCACATGATTCTATCATTTACCTAAGGCCTACAAGGAATATACCTCATATTCATTGTCTTTTTAAGTGAATGTGCATAAGAGGTAAAAACATTTGATACCTTGGCCTTGGTAATCAAGGGAACTCTTTTCTTTACCTATTGATTCTCTTTTGGTGTTTTGACCTTTGCAAGTTCCACATTTTGTACTTGAGAAGCTTTGGTTGAAGTCATCTTCCTTCTTTGATCCAAACTTCTACCAATGGGCTTTGGAAGCATTCCCCTTGATGATTCCTTTTTCACTTGACCATTTTGTCCATCCTTTTGAGAAGTTTTCTACATAATTAAAACACTAGGAGGACATTTTGGTACCCACTTCATCTTGGGTCCTTCAATGTTAGTAGTAGGGTATTTAAGGTCTTTAGGAACCCATACTATACTATTTCTCATATAAAGATTTCTTCTATAATTGCATAAATGAGAAATATGTCCTAGATGACCACAAAAATTGTAAACAATTGAATTTAATGATGGCTTGGTCTTTTGAAGATCATTTTTGGAAAACTTAAGCCTTTTGTTGTTTTTATATTCTAAACTATTTTTGTCATAAGCCTTGCTTGAACTTTTATGTGAAATAATATTAATTTTATTCTCATTAACAAGCATAGAATGTAAGCAATTAGAATTATTTGCTTTGGCAAGTTTGGAATATATGTCCTCAACTTGATTGTCTAAATCAATGCACTTTTCACAAGAAGTTGAGGTTTCACATTTCAAAGGCATTTCCTCATCAAGAAAAGCATAATCATTTTTCAAAATCTCAATTTCATTTTCAATGGAGGAAATGTTTTCTAAACAAGATAAATTTTTATTTTCTAAATTTAACAAACCATTATATAATTCATCATATGCACATTGTAGCTCATCATAGGAAGGACCATAATTAAGATAGGCATTATTTACCTCAAGGTTCTTTGGAGTCAAGTGGGAGATTGTCATAATTTCTTGCACTAATGACTCTTCAAGGGAATCACCATCTTCCTCATTGTTGTGCATCAAAGCTTCAAGAGTATATACCAATTGGTTTTGCTTTGCCACCTCTTCAAATTGAGCATCATTTTGAGGATATTTTTTACAACAAGATTCCTTCAATGGTTTTTGCTCTTCTTGCTCTCTATGTACAACTTTATACAAAAAAATCATTGTTAGCAAGATAGATATCATCAAGAGTATCCCATGTATCTTTAGCACTAGAGCAACTCTTAATTTTAGCATAAGCATCATCATTTAAACCACTTCTCAATATTTGCATTGCTCTAATGTTTAATGAAAAGCATTTCTTATCATAGTCATTCCAAGTTTGTTTTGATTTGCATGTAAATCTATCAAGCATAATATCCCACAAATCAATATCAATAGATTACATATAAATTTTCATTCTAGTTTTCCAATAAATGAAATTCACACCATCAAAGAATGGTGGTTTATTAATTTCAAAACCTTCCATTTTGAAAAGCTTGTAATGGTTGCCAAACAAACAAGGATATTTAACTCCAAGCTGTTAAGCTTTTACCAGAGCACAAAGCTCTGATACCACTTGTTAGCCATGACAACCATTACCCAAGAGGGGGGTGAATTGGGTGATAACAAGTTTTAATGCAACTTTAACAAATTACGCATTTTAAATCACTCAATTAATAAATACAGCGGAACATGCATAGCAAAGGCACAACTATTAAGGATTACTCAAATATAACTTGGGTTAAAGGATAAATCAAGCAAATAAACTAGATATCAAGATCAACTCAAGAATATATAGTTAAAGGACAAATATAAAGAGATAGAGTTGAGAAGAGCAAACACTGAGATTTATCCTAGTTTAGCCACCAACCACTTGTGACCTACGTCCAATCCCCAAACTTAACTTGAGATTTTTTTCACTATCTCCTAGACTTCACAGGTGCTAGGAAAACCTTTGTACATGCAAGAGCACTCCTCACGCCTTGGGATACCTCACCCTTGTGCTAGAGCCTCCAATTCTTCAAGCTTCACAGGTGCTTGATGACCTTTACAATGAAGAGCACTCACAACACCTTTGGGATACCTCACCCTTTGTGTTTGAGTCTCACTATAAGGGATACCTCACCCTTTTCTCTCTTAAGGGATACCTCACCCTCTTACAATGATTTTAAGATGAAGAGAAAGAATAGAAACTCTCACAAGAGTGGATATACAACTTGAAGAACAAAGTATGGATAATAAGAAAACTCTCTCAAGAGTGGATAATACAAGTTGAAGCTCAATGGGTATAAAGGATTCACACTTTAAAACTCAAAATATGATTTTTATGATTCAAGGATCAATTCTAGTATTCAAGAGGTATATAAGCTTCATACAACACTTATATATAGAGCCCAAGTGATAAAATAGCCATTGGTAGTGTTTTATAATGATTTTCTATGAAAACTAGCCATTTATAGCCATTAGAAATGTTCCTGGGCACTTGGTAATCGATTACAAGCTTCATGTAATCGATTGCAAGCTTTCTGGGTACTTTATAATCAATTACACACTTCATGTAATCAATTACACGGCTTCTGTCAACGTTGTAATCGATTACATGACTTGTGTAATCGATTACACTATTTCTGGTTTTGAAAACTGACTTTAAAAGGTCATAACTTCTTCATTTCTTATCTGATTAAAGCGAATGACCACTCATTGGAAAGATCTTTGAGTCTATTTTCATATGAAAGAAGTTTCAGAACAAAACTCAAAGTATTTTGAAAGATATGATCAAAATAGTAACCAAAAGTTAGATTTTCAAAACTCAAACTTTAATTAGTCATAACTTTTTCGTTTCCTATCCGTTTAAAGCAAATGACCACTCATTGGAAAGATACTTGAGTCTATTTTCATAAGAAATAAGTTTCAAAACAAAACTAAAAGTAATTTGAAAGTTATGATCAAAAGAGTAACTAAATGTCAGTTTTACAAAACACAAACTTGACTAATTTTCACAGATTTGAAATACCACCAAGGCTAGCTTTCTAAAATCATTTTGTTGGGCATTTAAACATTTTAGAAACACTTATGAAGATGTTTAAAACTTGTTTGAGTTTAGTGTGATTCCTTTTTACCTTTACACAAGATCTAAGTCCTATAAGCTATTCTTGAAGAACCTTGGGACTTGATCTTTTGCCATCATCAATTCTTGATGTAATCCAAGCTTCCAAAAAAATCTTCTCTTCAAATCTTGCAAATTGCTTGGAACATCTTTATCATTCTCATTCTTCTTAAGTTGAGTATAATTGTGATCTTTTGTTTTCTTGTTGCAATGCTCATTCTTAGTACTTGGACTATCCTACAAAGTATTACTCACTTAAAACAAGCATAGTTAGTCCAAATTCATAACTCAATATCTTCATATGTATGATTCATAAATGTATAACTATAGTTAGTCTAACATGCATATAAGACTTTCATAGACACATTCAAATAAGATATTTATCAATTACAAATAGATATGCCTATATAGGATGCAACAAAGAACACTTTACACATTTTCATCAAAATAGAATCAAATCAAATATTAATTCAATACAACTCATATAATACATTATTGGATATATTATATGATGAATGTTACATATATCTCATTGTATGATTATTAAATGAAATATAATTAGATAAATTACATCATCATGCATGATACAATATATCTCATTAAGTACATCTATGTAACATGATCAATATTCTTTTATGATACATTTGACATCTATTAAGCACAACTATAAAGCATAAGCATCATTCTTTTTGTTTTGTATTTGTTATCATCAAAACCTAACATATTAAACCATTGGGGCAAACCTATTTCCACATTTTTAACCAAAAAGAAAAAAAATTCACGATGAAAATGCTGCCAAAAAAAATTGGCGGGAGACAATCTGTCTCAAAAATCTATTGCAAATGGATCTGCTGCAAAATTAGTCCCAACTTGAGATGGATTTTAATTGGCCACAAATCCATTGTAAATTGCGGCGGATTCAAATCTGCCGCAAAAAAATCCACCATAAATTTGCTATTTTCTTGTAGTGGCAGTAATCCAACAACAACATCAAGCAGGAAGAAACAAGATGATGACCCCCGGTGAGTAGCTCATATATAGCCTTACGTTCATGTAGACTATGTATGAGTTGGTCACTGGGTCATACACCCATCAGCAATTAGAGGGCTCCCAATAGATCGATAGCAGAGGCATTATCAATCTATAGTGGCAAGGGCTAGAATACCATGAAAACATAAACAAAGTGAGAATTCTAAAAATTTCCAGTAATTCTAGCAAAACAGGTGTCATCATAATGATTCTAGTTGTTGTGGGGTTTTCGCATTTACAAATAACGAATAAAGTGATATAAGCCAAAACAGTTCATTATCTTCGAGGCAGAGGTTTATTTTAATATCAAGTCCATATAATTTAACTTACAGGTTCATTATCAAATAAATTATAATATCACAAATCAACAACAAGGAAAAATTCAAAGGCACAATCTCATTCACAAAATCTCATAGAGATAATCACCAAAAACATATAAGACTATTATTCATAATTAAAGTATCACAGATATTCACAGCAGTTAGTCAGAATAATATCACCAATGCATAATGATATGCCAATGCAAATCATGTTATCTTGAATAAATGCAATGCAATGTCATGACTGCTTTTATACCATATAGTGCTCATCTCATCAATTCGTTATTGGCTCATTCTTAGTGGATCCCAAATCCTCATAATCATAAGTATGGAGTCTCTCGCTCCACGTACACATATACACTTGGTGATAAGTTACTTATCATGCCTGAGCGCTCATCGTATACGTGACCGTACTTTGCCACACAACTTTATCCCTTAATACTAGGGCCTCATCCGTAGTTTAGGAATAACTCATAGGATTACCTCAATGCACAAGAGGATCATGTCCAACCTTTCTTTTCAATCTAAACACTTAAGGATTTTTATAGTACCATGCCATTTTTTATCTTTCTAGCTTGATTCGACAGTTTCAAAAAGCATTTCAATTCTTTTCCATGCATGCTCATCAATGATACAATTGTGCCATAGTGCCAATTAATCAAAATACCCAACCATCATGAGTAATGCATATATCACAAAAGATAACACAATTTTAATATAACAAATTTGGCCATATCATATCATGTGCCTCATTGTTGAATCTTTCATCAATAAGTATATCAAATCGCATATTTATATATGTATAAAGGGCATAAGTCAACTTATCGTACACATAAGCCATCTTATCTAAGTGTTCATTAGATAGCTTATCATACACATGAGTTATCTTATCTAGGTACCACAAGTCAACTTATCTTTTTCAGTAGTCATCTCATTACTATTAGTAGTCATCTAATCTAAGGGTTATGAGTCATCTTATCTCTTTTAGTAGCTATCTCATCTATGACTTTAAGCATCACCTAATTAGTGATTAGATCCTAAATCAACCTAGTTAAGCAACCTTGCATTAACCTGTTTTGATTCTAATTAATTATGTTATTATTAATTAAGGCTAATTAACTACTTTCCTTATAATTTTAGCTTATCCAATGTGCTTAACCAATACTCTAAGTTCACCATTAACCACCTAATAATCCAATTGGTTTCTGATCATTGTCATTAAGCTAAGGTAAATTCATTTGCCCAATTAAACTATAGGACGCTTCTCTTGATGCATTACCTATTGGTGTATGCCCTAGAGGCTTATACATTTTGTCTGTATTTACATACATTCTATTATGTTAATTTTAATATATGAGATATTTTATTTATTGTGTTCTTCTTAATAAACATAATAAAGTCCTTAGAATAGTAAGTTTGATGCCATAAGACATCAAGTGGTTGACTTGATCATGAGATCCTATTGGATAAAGTTAGAACACTATTCTTAAATGTCCCTAGTCAAGTATTATTGTTAATTAGGACAACTATAATGCATTGAGACTAGTATGTACGTAAACTGATGACCTCATCTCACGGGTCATGGATATTAGATATCAAGTCTTCACATGGGTACATATTAGACTAATGATGTACTGGACTGACCCACCATGAGAACGCTACATGGATTGTTACGTGAGTGTCATAAGCGATTCTCATAGTGACAATGGTGTCTGTGGTCCTTTGACCTGAAATCACTACGATTCCTACATAAGAAGTTGTGTGTTTTAATGTCATCAAACATCATCTGTAACAAGGTGATTATAAAGTCGATTATTGGACATACCGCAAATCATGCAGAAGGATGTGAGTGACCTAGATGAGATTTGTCACTCCTATATAATAGGAGCGATATCTTCAGGCCCCCTGATTGAGTGAGACTGTGAAATGCTTGGTCATGCTCAAATGAGTCAATATGATATATTGATTTCATTTGTTATTACAAAGTCTACTCGAGTATCAGGAAATGAAAAATTGGACTATACAAGGGTGATGCATTCCATGCCTTGTGTTCAATCTAGATATCTTGACAAAGGGACTAAACGACATGGAAACATTGGTCATAGAAAGGTTATGTCAAATCACTGACATTCTCATTACTTGGGTAGTAGCGATGTGTTGCTAGATAGTGCTCACTGTTTGTAATATTAAAATGAGATTTTAATATTACTACAAACATTATGAGAACCTGCAGGGTCACACACATAGAGCAGACTAAATTGGAGTAATATGTCCAAGTTGGACTCAGATTCAAATGTGGGCCGGACTCATAGTAGATGAGTCTAGGGTTACACAGCTTACCCTGCTACTGCTCACACTTACTTAAGACAGTCACTATTATAAATAGTACCGCTAAGGGGGCTGCTAAGGCACGAATTACAAACCCTAGTCGTACTTAACAGAAGTAGAGAGTGAGAGAGTGACAGGTTCTTCTTTTCTCTTCGTAGTTAGCACTGTGTGAGAGATGTGGGACTCCTATTTGTGGACGTTGGACGTTCGTGAGTTTGTTCGTGTGGATACCGTAGAGACATCGTCACTGTCACGGTGTTAGTGATTCACGTCACTTCCTTTTGATCATGCTACAAGAGGTAAACAATTTTAAAAACTCGGATTATGCCTTTTTTGCATGGATCCTTGGTGGGAATTCTGTTTTCCGCTGTGTGATGTATCTGTGATTCCCAACATTACCACCCTAAACCCGAGACCTCTACTCCCCAAGGCGTCCGAAATTTCAACTTGTTAATGGCTATTTATCACTTAATTAAGTTAATCCAAGCATAATTAAGGTCCAATTGTCCTAATTTGAAATCAAACTCAACATAGTACAATCTAATCTAGGGAACCCGAGGCCTCCATCAACACCATCTTCATCATACAATCAAATTCATCATTTTAAGTCATCCTTTTCAACAAACTCAAGCATAAATTCACCATATATTACAATCAAAAGCATCAATTTAGTGCAATTTCCCCCCTTGGACCCGAGGGCACGCATTCGGCCAACTTCATCAATCTAGGGAACCCGAGGCCTCCATCAACACCAACTTCATCATACAATCAAATTCATCATTTAAGCCATCCTTTTCAACAAACTCAAGCATGAATTCACCATATATTACAATCAAAACATTAATTTAGTGCAACTTTCCCTCTTGGACTTGAGGGCACACATTCGACCAAGGTGGAGAAATCAACCAAAACCTCCACATGCAACCTCAACTCCAAGCACACCACCATGCAAGTATTCACAATTCAAGCACAAAACAACAATCAACCAAGGAACCAATCCATGCACCCATAGAACCCGAGACAACCCCATGAACATCAACACCAAATTTTCAATCTAAACTAACATGTAAAGGCATTATTCAACTAAGAACAAGTAAAAGAGAAGCAAGATAAGAAAACACCCCTACTTGGATGCCTAGCTCGTAGCTTGAAGGTGAGGAGGAAGATATGGAAGTGCCAAAATCCACAATCCAATTAGTGCACTAGTTAGAGGAAGTGGTGAAGAGCATTTTTGTCTTCAAGCTCAGGTTAGGACGAGGTTAATAGAGGGCTCTTACAAAGCCTTGAAGAGAGGAATCCATGGCTGCCTTTTGGAGCTTGTGTGTGCGTGAGGGAGAGGAGAAATGAGGAGAAAAGAATAAATGGAGGGGCATTGGTCTTGACTAAATGGAGAGATAATGGCGCTGGTCACCATTACATGAATTTTTATTGGTCAAAGAGATAATGATTATTATACTTAATTTAATTTAAATAGGATTTTAATCCTATATAATTATCTTAATTTATTCTTATGTATTTTATTAAGTTCTAACTTAATTATAATGTCATTATTATCATTTAAATTTATTCCTTAATTTATAAAATTATTTTCATAATTTTATTCTATTTATTTTAATTTTTTATATTACTTTTAAGTTAATAAAATCACTATAATTCTCTAAAATTACGATTTCATTAATTTAATTCTTAAAAATTCATCATAATTATATTTATTTTTTTGAACCTTAATTATAATTTTTCATAAATTATATTTCAATTAATATGTTTAACTTAACTTACTGTTAACACGTAAATTATAAAAATTTACAAAACTAGACAATTAAATCAAACAAGCAAATATAAATTAATATAATTATTTTTTGAAATAAATTAAGAACGAGATGTTACCTATATAATAATTATTATTATCCTTTATTCAGTTTATCTTTTCTAAATTTTAATTTTATTTTCAACCTACCATTCATGTCATATTATTAATTTTAAATTGTTCATGTTAAATATTAAGGAATAATAATTATGCAAATATGTGAAAAATAATTAACAAAATAATTATGCAATCGAGGAGAACTTAGCCCCTTCGCAACCGAGTACCTCTTTTCTTCTCTGCATCTCCACAAAATATTCACTGCATTTGGGAGTAGCAGAAAAACCCAAGTGTACCATAAAATCATTAATCCATCAAAGAAAACCATACAGCATTGACTTTTAGAGGATATAAGGGAAGAAGAAGAAATGGGTGCTGAGAATCAAGAAGCCCCAGGTGGAGGACTTAACAATTCGCCTCCTTCAGCCTCATCCTCTCATGGCTTGAAAAATCGTATCTTTATCCCAACCCTCCTTGCAGGTATCTCTTGCTTTTTTTTTTTTGGGGGGGGGGGTTGGTTCTTTATATTCCCATAAACTTGTTTCCTCAGAAAAAAAAAAAAAAAAAACTAAGCTAAGTCTTCTATTGGGGTCTCATGCCCATGACGAATATTTACTCAATTATTTAAGATGAAGGGTAGTTTCCATTGGTTCCAATTCTGGGGGTGCAGTTTAAGGATTTTATTTTTTTTTTTTTTAAGTTTAGGTTTTTAGCAGAGAGAGGGTTAGAGAGTGGTGATACTGGTTTGTATGTAATTATGAGTCTTTGTGATTCTTTGTGAGCAGGGATTGCTGGTTCTGGAACTGGGTTAATGTCGAAGCATCGAAAAAGTCTTGGTCTTGCTAATGTTTCTGCCAGCTATGCTGCTAATTTTGCCATCGTCGTCGGTTGCTATTGCGGTAACTGTTGGGTTTTGTTTTGATCAGATCCTTGGCTGTTACAGCTTTGGGAATATGTTGTCCTATGCTGTATTTGATTATGTTGTTTGCGTAGATTAATGTGGTATATTTTGAATCCAATGACTGTATTGCTTTGCTACTGTTTTGTTTTGACTTGAATCCTTCTCATTTTCACATGACGGTATCATGTTATGAGAGAAAGACTGAAAATTTTCATTGCAGGGGACCTACCATTAGCTGTGCAGGAATCTACCAGACCCATACAGAAGTGATTTGTGTCTTTCTCTCTCATAACATAATGTCATATTTTTATGGAAAATGAGAGGATCCATTTCCATTATATATATATCTAATAAAAGCAAAGCATGGCCTCATTGTTGGGGATGGGATTTTCTATGTTACTAAACTGAACTTGCGCTGACTTTGAGTAGCTCAATTAGTAAGTTGGTTCCACTTGTCAAATATTGAAAGATGTTACATTGTCCATAGGGTGCTGCCTATATCAGCAAAAAAACCATCTTAAAAGAACTTGTACCTATTAATATACCCTTGTAAAGGATTTTGCTCTTTAATCGTGTTCCTGATGTGTTGGTGTTTGTTGAAGCATTTGAGGATGGAGAGCGACATTGTAGCCTAAGCCTTTTAGTTCATTGTTTCCTGTTACCTCATCTATATAAATTTGCCATTAGCCTTATGGAACGTTGTGATGAAGTAGATAGGTAGAACTGAAACTTGGGTCTATGTAGGATTGAAGGAAATAAAAGGAAATAATGAACAGAATAGCAAAACTTCCCAACTATTAGGCCAAATGTTCTTTAGTTATTCAGGGAATGAGAGAAGTGAACAACAAAAAGGAATTTGCTATTAGCTGAACGTTATATTACATTCAGATTTTGGGCAGAGATTCTTTATTTGAAATATCTTAAGAATTGCAAATTTAATTTCTCCTACTCGCGCAAAATCGTCACAGAAGGTAGTGAGACTGTAATCAATAATATGCAACGGATGTGGCTCCAGTCTGTGAGTTTGCTTCTGGAAGATTACTTTGATGCAAAGGAAGGCTAAGGTCTAAGAAATACTTGGTTACAGAGTATTATCTTATTAAATGTCTCTGGTTAAAAAAGAAAAACAATAACTTATTGTTTGGCATGTCCTGAGGCATTCTCCAAAGAGATTTAAACTGTAAACTCCATTATTTTGATTTTGGGGAAAGGAAGAAAGGAGAGATTGTGGCAATCAATGTTGACTGGCTTCTCTCAAAAAAAGAAAATTAACATGGAGTGACATGAAGAACAAACATGATAATCGGGTGTTTTACCTTTTTTCCCAATTATTAATTTTTGGTATTTGAGTTGAATTGTTAATCTCTATTTGCTTGAGAAGAGAAGAGACAAGAAATGTTAACAGAAGATAAAGGCTCTTTTATTTGTATATTTGCCGCCTTCTTGTAAGTTCTTTCAAAGTGCTGGGGTTCCACTACTTTTTATGCTAATGAGGGTACTAGTACTAGCCTTCCTTTTGTTGAATTAAGATTTTAGAGTATTCCATTTTTTATCTTTGGACTTCATTTGTCAATTGCGATGGCTCAAAATCAACACCTGACTGCAAAGGAATATCAGTAAAAGTAAAATGTTAAAACCATGAATTTATTGTTTCAGTTCCAGTTTTTCTGTCAAATACCAAAATGTCTTTTATGAAAGTGCTGATGGAGCAAACACAAATGAAATAACTCAAGTCATTATTTTGCATTGAACTGGAATGGTTTGTCTAAATTGTCAGGGGCACGTGAATTTGTGACTGCAACTAGGAAAACAGGACCTGATGATCTATGGAACTCTGCAGTAGCGGGATTTGGAACTGGTGCTCTTCTAGGGCGTCTGCAAGGTTCAGTTCTGCTATTCTCCCTCTCCCTCTCTTGCTGCATGCTTGTGAATTTTGTTTGTCGTAAAAGATGCTGAAGATTTACCTGTCTCCTATGATCTTTTATTAGATATATTAAAGAGAAATTTATTCTTGCAACTTACTCTTTTTTTTTCATTGTTTCCTTAACCTTTTTATAATGATTCTGTTAGGATCCAATTGCAAGGTATGGGACTTCAGTCCCACATCGAAAGTATGGGATTCCGGTGTGGGGTTTATATGGCCATGGGCTCTCCAACCACAATGGTTAGCTTTTGTGGTGTGGTTCGTATCAATTGGTATCAAAGCCTTTCACCATGCCTCTAAGTTGAAAAATGAGCGACGCGGGTGGTGACGCCGACATTGCAGTGTTCGCTTGGGACTAGTCAGAGAGCTAGTGCACAGCCAGCTCGCATGGGCGCCAGGGCTGTGGAGCGTGGTGGAATGTTAGGATTCAATTGCAAGGTATGGGACTTGAATCCCACATCGGAAGTATGGGATTCTGATGTGGGGTTTATATGGCCTTGGGCTCTCCAACCACGATGGCTAGCTTTTGTGGTGTGGTTATCTTAAGGTTCGTATCAATTTATTGATGGGCCTTTAACCCACGTTTATAAGAGGAGAGGTGGAAAGAAAGGGAATGAGCTGGGAATATATACATAACAGCCAAGAATAAATGCAAAAGCAATTGTCAGGAATAAATGAAGATTCACTACCAGTAGGTAAATGGAAAGGTTGATAACAGTCAAGAATAAACAAAGGAATAAATAAAGATTAGTGAAGGGGTTTCGTAACAGCCAGAAAGGGGTGGGACGTCTTTGTTTTCTGCAGGGCTCCCACTGTTATCTTTTATTTTCTGTTTCTACAAACTTTCTTCAAAAATTCTGTAATTACAGAGGCCTACCTCTGGGTGAAGGAGCCAGTCTCCAGTATATAAATCTACCTATAATTTTCAATCCTTATCAACTGGTATCAGAGCTCCTGGTCCTGGGAGCTTGAATGGTCTCTACGAGAATGGAGAACAGGTTAAAGTTGGTGGAACGACAGTTGGAGGGGCTCAGGCAGGAGTGGTAAGAGGCATTTAGGAGCCATATGGAGCAGATGATGGTAAATATGAGGGAGCAAATTGGAGAAGCTATGAGGCAGTATATGGGTCGCAGAGAGGAGGGGGATGGCAGCAATGGAAGTAGAGGAGGGCCCCATGAGAATGAAGAAGGAGGGAGGGGGGAAAGGATGAGAAGATTGGAGGTACCTTCACTGGTGAGGACCCCCATGGATGTATATACCAGGCTGAGCGTTATTTTGACATAAATCAAGTTCCAAAGGAGCAGAAGGTGGTGACAGCGATGGTGTGTTTGGAAGGGAGGGCATTGAATTGGTACCAGTGGCGGGAAGCAAGAATGGGACACGTTTCTTGGGCTGTTTTCAAACATGCTATCCAAAGCAGATTCCAAATTTCATCTTTTGAAAACCCATACGAGGTGTTGATGGGGTTGAGACAAGTGGGGAGTCTGGAAGAATACCGGGAGCAGTTCGAGCTTCTCTCGGCTCTGTTGAGATACGCAGAGGAGGAATTCATGAGGGGAGCCTTTATGAATGGGTTGAAGGACGAAGTGAAGGCTGAGGTGAGGTTGATGAGTTCGGGAGAGATGACGGTGGCTCAAAAGGTAAAGGACAAAAATAGGGTGTTGGGTCGAGTTACGGGATACCCATTTCGCAAGGTTGGGCCCAATTACAACAAGCCCGCTCTAACAAGTAAGTGGGCTGGTGCCCAAGAGCAGTCGGTGGGGGGTTTTTATAATGGGGAGCCTGCTGGTGGGACGGGGACAAGAAACATAGTTGCTACTTCCCAAGGCGCAGTAATGACGCACCAATCGAGTGTGACAGCAGCATCTGCTGCGACAAGAGCTGTGAGTTCGATGGGAGTGGGGAGTTAGGTCAATAATCAGAGAAGGGGGTTGGGGTTTTGGCGGCTGACTGATGCAGAGGAGCAGGACAAGCGTTGCCGTGGTGTGTGCTTCCACTGTGACGAGCGGTTTTTCCTTGGACATGTCTGCAAGAACAAGCAGTTGCATGTGATTTTACTTGGGGAGGAGGAGGATGAAGAGAGTAAGGAGCCTAGAGATAGAGAAGTGGAGGAAACGGAGGAGACAACGACTCTACAATTAAATATGAGCAGTGTGGTAGGGGTTACATCTAAGAAATCCATGAAATTGTGGGGCACTATGAGGGATAAAAGGGTGATTGTTTTGGTGGAATCAGGAGCTTCCCACAACTTCTTGTCTCATGATTTGGTGAGAGACTTGAAGTTGTAACCTGAGGTTACAGAGGGGTATATTGTGGAAGTTGGGAATATTTAACAAGTAAAGAGTTAAGGGGTCTGCAAACAAGTAGAATTGCAGCTACCCACTTTCAAGGTGATACAGGATTTCTTTTTGTTTGATTTGGGAGGGGTTGATGTTGTTTTGGGGTACGAGTGGTTAGCAAGCTTGGGCAAAATCAGTGCTAATTTCAGGGAGCACTTGATTGAGGCTATAATAGATGGGAAGACAGTGGAAATTAGAGGAGACCCAGGTCTGTCCAGAACAATGGCTTCGGTTAAAGCCATGATGAAGGAGCTACGAGGTGAAGCGGAGGCATATTATGTGGAGCTTGGCATGATGAGCATGGTGTTAACCGAGCAGCAACCTTGTGTGGAAGGGGTTTAGGAAATATTGGAAGAATACCAGGACTTATTCAAAGAGACCACAAATTTGCCCCCAAAAAGGTCCTGTGATCATGCTATAGTCTTAAAGGAAGGTTCCCAAATCCCTAACATTAGGCCTTACCGCCATCCACTACGTGACATGTTAGCTGCGGGAACGATACGGCCTAGCATCAGTCCTTATTCAAGCCCGTTGATATTGGTGAAATAGAAAGACAGAAGTTGGAGGTGTTGTGTGGATTACCAGGCCTTGAACAACATCACTGTTCCAAATAAGTTTCTAATTCTGGTAATAGAAGAACTTTTGGATAAGCTAGGTGGAGTTGCATTCTTTTCCAAATTGGACCTTAAATCGAGATACCACCAAATTCGGATGAAGGAAGGTGATATTCTGAACACATCTTTCCACACGCATGAGGGTCACTACGAACATTTGGTGATGCCTTTCGGACTCACAAATGCCCCGTCGACCTTCCAAGCTCTCATGAATGATATCTTTCGCCCATATCTTAGGAGGTTTGTGCTGGTATTTTTTGATGATATTCTCATTTACAACATTGATCCTCCTTCTCTTGTCTATCACTTGCGCGTGGTGTTTGAGGGGCTCAAGAGCCATGCACTTTGGGTGAATTACAAGAAATGTTGTTTTGGTGTTACTAGATTGGAGTATTTGGGGCATATCATTTCACCAGAGGGAATTTCTGCTGATCCTAATAAGGTGGCAGCCATGCAATAGTGGCCGGTTCCCAAGGATATAAGGAGCTTGAGGGATTTTTGGGGCTTACTGGATATTATAGGCAATTTTTGAAGGACTATGGAGTGATTGCTAGGCCATTGACTCAACTATTGAAGAAGAACAATTTCTAGTGGTCAAAAGAAGCTCAAGATGCATTTCAGAAGCTCAAGGATGTCATGGAGACACTGCCCACATTAGCCATGCCCAATTTTGACTTACCATTTGTGATAAAAGTGGATGCCTCTGGTTATGGAATTGGGGCAGTTCTTATGCAACAGGGCAGACCACTAGCATTTATTAGTCAAGCTTTATCCGAGAAGGCAAAGGTGAAATCAGTGTATGAGCGGGAGTTAATGGCAATAGTCCTTGCGGTACAAAAGTGGTGACAATATCTACTTGGCCATCATTTCATTATCCGTACAGATCAGCGGAGTCTGAAATTTTTGTTGGAGCAAAGGGTGCTGGTTGGGGAACAATTGAAGTGGACAACCAAGCTCCTGGGATTCGATTTTAAAATCCAATACAAACCAAGACTGGAAAACAGGGTGGCTGATGCCCTTTCACGGGTAATGGAATATAAAGCTGTCTCAATGAACACCAATCATGATTTGATGGAATTATCGGAGGAAATACTCAAAGATGATCATCAGCTGAGAGGAATTTTACATGTTTTGATGTGTAATCCAGCTGCCCATCCTCATTACTGAGTGTCTAAAGGGTGCTTATGGTATAAGGACTGCTTGGTTTTACCTCCTAAGTCAGTAAAGATCCCTTTTCTCTTGTGAGAATTCCATTCTTCCCCATGGGGTGGGCATTCTGGGGTAACTAGAACTTATAAAAGACTAGCAAATGTCTTTTATTGGCATAGTATGCGGAAAGATATTGAGCAGTTCGTGGCTGGGTGTGCTACTTGTCAGCAAAATAAATACCAAGCTCTTAATCCGGCCATGTTACTGCAACCATTACCAATCCCTGCTCATGTATGGGATGATGTCTCGATGGACTTATATGTGGATTACCCAGATCTAAGGGTGTTGATGTTATCCTAGTAGTGATGGATTGATTAAGTAAATAAGCTCATTTCATTCCTCAGTCATCCATATACCGCAAAAGAGGTGGCAGCTGTGTTTGTTAAGGAGATAGTCTGCTTACATGTGTTCCCCAGTTCCATAGTTTTGGATAGGTATCGCATCTTTATCAGCCAGTTTTGGCAGGAGCTGTGTCGGCTTTCTGGCACTAAGTTGAAATTTAGTTCGGCTTATCATCCTCAAACGGATGGCCAAACGGAAGTCACTAATCGAATCATTGAAACGTACTTGCGATGCTTTGTGAATGATCACCCAAATCAATGGGTGAAGTGGTTGGCATGGGCTGAATTTTGGTTTAACTCTTCTTATAATGCATCGATACAGATGAGTCCTTTCAAGGCCTTGTATGGAAGGGAACCACCTTCAATCATCAAGTACAGTCGTGAAAGTACAGTAGTAGTTGCAGTTGACAAGTTGCTAGAGGCCCGAGACAACAGCGGATGAAAATTCAAGCTGATAAGAACCGACGGGAAGTTGAATTTGAGGTTGGGGAGATGGTCTATTTGAAGGCTCAACCTTATCGATTAAGGTCTTTGGCTAAACGCGTCAATGAGAAATTGAGTCCTCATTTCTATGGTCCGTACAAAGTGGTGGAGAATGTAGCAGCGGTAGGCTACCGTTTAGCATTGTCCACAACTGCAAGAGTTCATCCCATTTTCCATGTGTCACAGCTTAAGAGGGCATTGCATAATGATTTCCCAAGCCAACAATTACCTAGTTTTTTGTCAGAAGATTGGGAATTGCAAACTGTTCCGGAGGAAGTAAAAGTTGTTCGAAGGCTTTTGAATGGCACAACTGAAGTTCTGATCAAGTGGGCTAATTTACCAGCCCATGAGAATACTTGGGAGGATTTTGAAGTAATTAACAGTGCATTTTCTGATTTTCACCTTGAGGACAACGTGAAATTGCTAGGGGAGGGTATTGATGGGGCCTTTAATCCACGTTTATAAGAGGAGAGGTGGAAAGAAGGGGAATGAGCTGGGAATAAATACATAACAGCTAGGAATAAATGCAGAAGCAGCTGTTAGGAATAAATGAAGATTCACCACCAGTAGGTAAATGGAAAGGTTGATAACAGTCAAGAATAAACAAAGGAATAAATAAAGATTAATGAAGGGGTTTCATAACAGCCAGAAATGAATGTAAATGATAGTGGTATACCACCAGAAGGTGGGTTATAAATGGGGAAGGAGCAGAGTAAAGGTTAGGCAGAAATTGAGTGGTTTTGGTGAGGAATTGGAAAGGGGTGGGACGTCTCTGTTTTCTGCAGGGCTCTCATTATTATCTTTTATTTTCTGTTTCTACAAACTTTCTTCTGAAATTCTGTAATTACAAAGGCCTACCTCTGGGTGAAGGAGCTAGTCTCCAATATATAAATCTACCTATAATTTTCAGTCCCTATGATACCAATTGATACGAACCTTAGGAGAACCACCTCACAAAAGCTAGCCATTGTGGTTGGAGAGCCCAAGGCCATATAAACCCCATATCGGAATCCCATACTTCCGATGTGGGACTCAAGTCCCATACCTTGCAATTGGATCCTAACATTTCACCACGCTCCGCAGTCTCGGCGCCCACGCGGGCTGGCTGTGCACTAGCCCTCTGACTAGTCCCGGGCAAACACTGCAATGCCTGCGTCACCACCCGCACCGCTCGTTTTGCAGTTGAGAGGCATGGTGGAAGGCTCTGATATCAATTGATACGAACCTTAGGAGAACCACACCACAAAAGCTAGTCATTGTGGTTGGAGAGTCTAAGGTCATATAAACCTCACACTGGAGTCCCATACTTCCGATGTGGGACTGAAGTCTCATGCCTTGCAATTGGATCCTAACAGATTCCAACATTGTTATATAGTTTGGCATTAGTATCTAGTTTAAAAGACATTTCAATTGGGGAAGTTAAGGTCTGCTTGTGAGAATAGAAGTTTTCTGAGGTGTAACTTATAAGGAAGAAGTGAATGCCTCATGGCTATTTCACGTACAATATTGCTCACTGTCTTAAATTACCATATATTTTTCAACATTTAGGCATCTGGCTTAGGGTAATGTTCTTCCAGATTACATTTAAACTAGTGAGTGTCCCTACCTTGCACGGGTTTTTTGGATTCAGCTGTAATTTGGGATAGCATATATTATAAAAGAGAATATTTTTTAAACTGGAGAGGATATGGATAGTTAGATTGAAAGAGATTTTAAAATTTAAGAAAAAATAGAACTTAAGAATAACATGTATCTTTCTTTGAGGGAAAGTAGAATAAAAAATTTAGCCACTCTCAAGGAAAAGGACTCAAATTTAATAGATAGGGGTGGATTTAGAAAAATGCATTGCTTGGTGGTGAAATGCCTGTAAATATAGTCGTTGCTTAAAATTGATGTTTAATAAGCTAAAAGGGTTACAGTTCTATAGTTGTTTTCCATTTCTGGAATTTTTTAGGTGGTCCACTTGGTGCAGCCCGGTACTCTGTCATCTTTGCTGTTGTGGGGACAACGACAGATTTTGCTATTTTTAATTTGAAACATGTTTTGAGGGATCGCACTAAAACAATATACCAGATTAATGAGAATTCACAGAAGAATGGAAATTGGTTTAGATTGCCAGAATGGTTCCCGATCCAAGTAGTTGATGAGGAAGCCCTTGCTGCAAAACGAGCTCAGGAAAAGCAGTTCCTTGCACAAAGGGCAAGGATTCGCAGCCTAAGGGAAGAAGAATCTTGAAAACTGTTACATTTTTGTGGATGTAAGGCTTATGCATGTCCTAACCTTGGAATGGGGCAAACTTCCCTCCTCCTAAACTTTTTCGTATGCCCAAATTTTTTGTTGTTGAATTAGTTTGTAATAATGTATTTTCAGCTTGCTTCCCAAGCTGATGATGGGCAATGGCTTCAGCAGAGATTTTGGTAGTGTTCAGATTTAAGTTCCAGACTCCTTTTGGATTGTCTGATGGTTTTTCCCTTCCCTGTCTGGACATTGTACTCGTAAGTAAACAGGGGAAATCTTTAGTAGTTGAAATGATTATGTTGTGTATTTTGAAGTTTGCAATCTTCACAAAATTGCTTCATAAGGCACTGTTTTCTTAATCATTTGGTCAACCAATGTCTTTTCGTTTGCTTTTGATGTTACACGTTTAGTGAAGCAACTTTTCAATTCTAAGTTAATGTTAACATCTATTATTTCTGTGGTTTTGACTGCTTGTAGTCGTAATCTTGGTTGTTGTCAGTTCCTCTTTATCGAAACAGCAGTGCTACTTGCACAAAACCTTACAGTTGGGTCTTTCTTTAATACTTTTGGGACCATCTCTGTTCTCTCTCTTTTTTGGATAGTTGGTCTTAGTCATTTCTGTTTCTGCTTTTTTTTTTTTTTGTAAAAAGTATATTTTCCGTTCATATTTCCACCATCTTTGTATTTGGTTCCTACTTTCTCTTTCTTTATAAATAATTTTTTTAATACTACGAAGTATCCTTACAAGCATTTATAAAGAAAACACTTACTCTCTAATCCTGAGACTAACAGGTTTGTAAATTGTAACCCCCTTTTGAGTTAAGGGGTTCACCATGATGCGTCATCACCAAAAAAACGCATGGGACGTCATTTTACAGCAATTTTAAAGAAATTTACAATTCTTTTAAATAAAGTTACAAAATTTTAAAGAAAGTTACAAATATTATGAAGTTAAAAATGTTAAAAATACTTTAAAATTACATTAATTTTGACTTTAGGTAACTTATGACAAAACTTGTATAATTATATTCAGAAGAGTTGTAACTTTATTCAAAATTATTGTAAAATAATGTATGGTGTGTCATTTTTGCAATGGCGCACAATCCCCTTGAATTAAATGTAGGTTGATCAAAATGGTAGTTAGATGTTATACAAATACACATTTTACAATACATCAAATATGAACTCTTATACAAAATCTTGCGGCTAAACAAACCCATAATCGGTGTATATAGTAAACACACACACACACGTGTGTGTGTATGTGTGTGTGTGTTTGTGTTATGAACTCTGACTTTGTGTTGAACTCCTTAGGTGTATGAGATCTTTCACCAATAACTCCTTTGAGTGTTGGAACAGGGAAGTTGGATACCTACAAAGACATTTTAATGCTTAAGTAAAATAGAGCTATAGTGGTAAGGTAACAAGGAGAAGATTCTTACCATGAAGCTATAGTGTCGTATTTATATGAGGAGTGTAACATCTTAATTCGATTTATTATAGTACATTTGAAAATATACCTATATAATTTTGATTAGGCCGTTACTATTAAAATTTTAAAATATAAATCATTTGTAATGTATTTCGAAGTTATACGTGTAATCAAAATTAGAGCTTCGAAAAAGTAATTGAAATAAAGTACTCGAAATCTATACATAAACACATTTGAAAATTGAATTTATTGGAATATCGAATTTACATAATTGTACAGAAGTAATTTATTTGAGTACAAATTGAAGAAAACTACTCTAGTCGAAACTACTACTGCTACTTCATTTCCTTCCTTTGGAATGGTCTTGATTTCGATTTGTAAATAAGCACCCACAGACAATGGGGTGAGAATTCAAAAATTCTCAGTAGCATACTATCTAACAAAATCATTCATTATACAATTCTATAATAAATACACAAGATAACATTTCAAATAAAATTATGTATGGATGCTCATCGAAATGATAAATGTTAATGATGATGAAATGGTTTATGATGAGACCTATGCAATGTCATGTATCTCGCAAAAGGTTTTTCTTACTCCTTTGACTTGGTTGAGAGTTTTTCTTACTCCTCTGATCTAGTCGAGGGTTTTTCTTACTCCTCTACCGATCTTGCAAACGATTTTTCTTACTCTTTTGACCTGACTGATTGTTGATCACTCAATAGCCATACAATAATGTTTATGATATGTTAATGCAAATTCTGAACTCATTTATTCGAGTAGTATCTCTAGCCTTTTTGAACGACACTAAAAACACTACTTTGGGTTTTACTGTTAAAATATCTCAGTCTCTTTTTGATCATAATCGAAAATATGCTTTACTTTGCATATTCGATCAGAATCGAATACATGCTAGTCGAATAACTCTCAAGTCTGTTCGATTATTCTCGAAATTACTCTTGTAGAATATCTGTCTATTCTTGATATCTTTCGAACATAACCGAAAGCTTGCTAGTCGAATAACTACTGTAGTATGTTTGATTAGCCTTTCTCTTGCCAATCGAATAGCTTTCTTAGTCTATTCGGTTAGCCTAACTTACCATTCTGAAATGGTATATTCGAATAGCTCACAGTCTATTCAATCACTATCGAAAGTATGTCATTTTAAATTGCTGCTCGAAAAGCTAACATAATATTTCGATTAATATCTAAATCACACTTAATCGAATAGTGTAATCTAACTGATTAACATTAGTGATGTCTTTCTGAATTGTGCCGATCGAATAACTCTCTTGGTCTATTTTGATTAGCCTTAGAATCATACCATTCGAATTGCTCACTTAAACAACTTGGTTTATCATTGAAATCATGCAAATTCAAACAACTAATGTAAAAAATCTAAAAAAACTATAATATTCTATTCGAATTGCTACTTTGGCCTTATTTGAAAAGAATACTGCAGAAAAACATTCTATTCGAATAGCCCCTTGGCTTATTCGAGTAGAACACTGCAAAAAGACAATATGAAAACCTCAGAATAACAACTTTCTTGTTCACTTCACTACTATACCAAATCCTTTACTCTAAAAGTATCTAATGATACCATAACTCACGTAGAAAAATATTGGAAAATCATAAACAACCAGCTCTGGTAGTTGTTCTCATATAAATACATATCTATACAAATATATGCTCAGGTATCATAAGAAAACTCTTATTACACGCAATTCTAATTTTTCTTCGATTATCATGAAGAACTCGGTTCTGTTCACTCTTTGTCTAATTTCACAAAAAAAGAATGGTAAACTTAGAAAATAAACACAACAACCCCTACCTCAGTTTATTATGGATTAAAGTTTGATTTTGTTGCGTATTCTGCACTTAGTTCTTCTTCCTCTAATATAGCTTTCTCTTTTCTGTTTCCTTTCTTTCTTCTTTGTTTTCTCTTTCTGTTTCTATTTCTTACTTTCCTTCTTGTTTCTGCTGATAACAACCGTGTGAAAAGAGAGAAAAGAAAGATATACATGCACAAGTCAAAGACGGTGGAAAAAGAAAAGGAGAATCAAATAATATCTCTTTGACTTTGAGGTAACTTTGAAAATATAATATCTCTTAAGATATTTTAGTACTTTACACTAACCAAAACTATTATCTATCATTCCACTATTTTAATTCATATTATAACAATTCTATAACCAAATTAAAACTGTAGGTTAGGGAGGATGTTACAAGGAGGAGGTACATAGGCACCATTAGATTGAGAGGAGTAAGGAGGTCATTTTAGCTAAGGGGAGGAAACTTCCTAGCACCTTCCTATCCAATAGTTGACTCTTCCTAATGTCCCTAAGCAGGAGACATTTCTTTTGTCCCTTGTGGAAGGACATCATCACCACTACAAGTGGGCTTAGCCCATTAAGGCCTAAATCCTAGTATGGAACATTGCCTCCAAGTCAGTGCTTTGGTGGGCCTCAAAGTGTTGAGCTCTAAACTCATGGGTTTTGGGTTTGAGGTTATTACTGTCTTTGTTCTACGTGATGCCCCCATGCCTAGGCAAGTTATGCGTGACCATGGGGGATGAGAGTTTGGTATTGTGTCCTCTCAGAACTAGGAAACTAGGCTCTTGGCTGTGAAAAAGAGAAGCGAAATGGGGAATTGAAGTTCTCTCATTAAGGCCCAAGGTCTTGATTGCTATGATTCGCCATGATTTTTATTCGAGGTTTGTTGTGCAATTATGCCCGTAGGGGGTGTCGTTTGGTTTGGCTTGGTATGTTCCATTTTATGGGCAGTTGTCCTCTTGCTTGCATTATCGCAACTTTTTCGCCATGTGGCGCTCCAGAAGTGGCGAGCGTGTAACAGGCGTTCTGTTTTCATGCTTCATCATTATTTCAAATTCAAGATGCTCTTCCCAAAATGCTCTTAGGTTTAGGTGGCGGTTACACTTGGGTTTTTTTTTCCTATAAATAGGGAGTAAGAGGGAGTAGTTTCCACTTTTCTACCCCCCATTATTCCCAAATTTTTAAAATCAAAACCGTTTCATTCCTTCCTTCTCCCTGGTGGGTTCTGCTGTGCTTGTTGCCCCCTTGCAGTGGTGTTCTTGCGTCCAAAGATCACTTTCGACAATTTTCTCTCCTGTATCTCCCAGGCCTATTTCAGTATGTTATAGGCTCAAAGGACCATTTTATTAAGTTTTAGGTTAAGAGGCCTATGTCATATAGTTTCAGGCTCGTGGGTTCATTTCATTCAGTTTTAGACTCATAAGCTCATTTCACTTAGTTTTAGGCTCATACGCCCATTTTGTTTAATATCAGGCTTGTAAGCCCATTTCATGTAGTCGTTGGCTCATACGCCTATTTCATTTAGTTATTAGCTTGTAGGCCTATTTCATTCATTTCTTGACTCATAGGCCCATTTCGCTTAATCTCTAGCTCATAGGACCGTTTCACCTAGTTTTAGGCTCAGAGGCTCGTTTTACTTTGTTTACAGGCTCATAGGTCCACTTCATTCAATTATAAGCCCGTTTCTTTTAATTTTAGGCTAGATAAACTTAAGGTCCATTTTATTTAGTGTTAGGCTCAGAAGACCATGTCATTCAATTTTAGGCTAACAAACATATTTTATTCAGTTTTAGACTCGTAGGCATATCAATTATATGCTCATAGACCCATTTTATTAAATTTCAGGCACATAAGCCCATTTCATTTATACTTTGGCTCATAGGCCCATTTCATTTAGTTATTGGCTCGTTGTCCCATTTCTTTCACTTCCACACTCATAGGCTCATTTCTCTTAATCTCAGGCTCATAAGCCCAGTTTACATATTTTCAAGTTCATTGGCTTAATTTAATTTATATTCAGGCTCATACGCCCATTTCATTAAGTTTTAGGTTCATAGGTTTATTTTATTTAGTAACATGTTGATTTTCCCATTTCATTTAGTTTTAGACTCAGTGACAAATTTCATTTAATTTTAGGCTCAGAGGCCCAATTCAATCAGTTCACAGGGTCATAGGCTCATTTCAGTTAGTTATGGGCTCAAAGGTCCATTTCATTGAGTTTCATTCTCAAAGGCTCATTGCACTTTGCCTTTGGATCAAATGTCCCTTTTGCTTAATTACAGGCTCGTAGACCCATATCTTCTTGTATTAGGTTCGTATGCCAATTTCATTCAATTTAAAGCCCAAAGGCCCATTGCATTTAATTTCAGGCTCAAAGTCCCATATCGATTAGTGAAAGCTTAGAGGTCCATTTCATTTAGTTTTATGCTCAGGGGCCCATTTTATTTAGTTTTAGGTTCAGAGACCCAATTCATTTAATTATAGGATCATAGGCCCATTGTTTCATTTTGTTTGAGGCTTAGAGGACCATTTTACTTAGTTAACAAGCTTATAGGCCTAGTTATAGGCCTAGTTCAGTATGTTATAGGCTCAAAGGACCTTTTTATAAAGTTTTAGGTTGAGAGGCACATGTCATACAGTTTCAGTCTCGCGACCAATTTCATTCAATTTTATGCTCATAGGCTCAATTTGTTTAATTTCAATCTCGTAAGCCCATTTCATTTGGTCGTTGACTCATTCGCTTATTTCATTTAGTTATTAGCTTGTGGACCCATTTCGTTCATTTCTTGGCTCATAGGCCTATTTCGCTTAATCTTTGGCTCATAGGCCCGTTTTATTTAGTTTTAGGCTCAGAGACCTGTTTTACTTTGTTTACAGGATCATAGGCCCACTTCACTCAATTATAGGCCCATAGGCTCGTTTCTTTTAATTTTAGGCTTAGATGTGCATTTCATTTAGTTTTATGCTCATTGGTCCATTTCATTTAGTTTTTGGCTTATAGGACGATTATACTTATTTTCATGTTCATAGGTCTATTTCGATATGGGATAGGCTCATAACCCCATTTCGTTTGGTTTTGGCGCATATGCCCATTTTATTTAATTTTAGGCTCAGACAACCTTGTCATTCAGTTTCAGGCTAATAGACCTATTTCACTCAGTTTTAGACTCGTAAGCCCATTTCTATCAGTTTTATGCTCATAGATCGATTTTATTTAATTTTAAGCTCATAAGCCCATTTCATTTAGTCTTTGGCTCATAGGCCCATTTCATTCAATTATTGACTCGTAATCCCATTTCCTTCACTTCAACACTCATAGGCCCATTTTGCTTAGTCTCAGGCTCATAGGCCCAATTTACTTATTTTTACTTTCATTGGCCTAATTAAATTTATATTCAGACTCATACGCCTATTTAGCTTGTAGACCCTTTTCGTTCATTTCTTGGTTCATAGGCTCATTTTGCTTAATCTATGGCTATTAGGCCCGTTTCATTTAGTTTTAAGCTCATAGGCCCGTTTTACTTTGTTTACAAGCTTATAGGCGCACTTCACTCAATTATAGGCCCATAGGCCCGTTTCTTTTAATTTTAGGCTCATATATGCACTTCATTTAATGTTATGCTCATAGACCGTTTTCATTTAGTTTTCGACTCAGAGGACGATTCTACTTAGTTTTAGGTTCATAGGTCCATTTTGATATGTGTTAAGCTCATAGGCCTATTTCATTTGGTTTTAGTTGCATAGACCCATGTCACATAGTTTTAGGCTAAAACGACCTTGTCATTCAGTTTCAATCTAATAAGCCTATTTTATTCAGTTTTAGACTCGTAGGCCCATTTCTATTATTTCATAGGGTCATAGATCCATTTCATTAAGTTTTATTCTCAAAGGTTCATTGCACTTTGCCTTTGGATCAAATGTCCATTTCGCTTAGTTACAAGGTCATAGACCCATATTTTTTCTATCAGGTTCGTATGCCAATTTCATTCGGTTTAAAGCCCAAAGGCCCGTTGCATTTAATTTTAGGCTCAAAGTCCCATATGGATTAGTGACAACTCAGATGCCCATTTCATTTAGTTTTATGCTCAAGGACCCATTTCATTTAGTTTGAGGCTCAGAGGCCTAATTCATTTAATTATAGGATTATAGACTCATTTCATTTAGTTTTAGGTTTAGAGGACCGTTTTACTTAGTTTACAAGCTTATAGGCCCATTTCAGTATGTTATAGACTCAAAGGACCATTTTTTAAGTTTTAGATTCAAAGGCCCGTGTCATACAATTTCATGCTCGCAAGTCTATTTCTTTCAATTTTAGACTCATTGGTCCATTTCATTCAGGTTTAGGCTCACAGATCGATTTTGATTAATTTCAGGCTCATAAGACCATTACAATTAGTGTTTGGCTCATACGCTTATTTCATTTAGTTATTAGTTGTTGTCCATTTCATTTATTTCTTGGCTCATAGGCCTATTTCGCTTAATCTCTATCTTATAGACTTGTGTCATCTAGTTTTGACCTCAAAGGCCCGTTTTACTTTGTTTACAAGCACATAGGCCCACTTCATTCAATTATAGGTCTATAGGCCCGTTTCTTTTAATTTTAGGCACAGATGTGCATTTCATTTAGTGTTATGCTCGTTGGTCCATTTCATTTAATTTTTGGCTCAGAGGACTATTCTACTTATTTTCAGGTTCATAGGTCCATTTCGCTATGTGACAGGCTCATAAGCCCATTCCGTTTGGTTTTAGGTGCATAGGCCCATTTCATTTCGTTTAAACTCAAACGACTATGTCATTCAGTTTCAGACTAACAAGCCTATTTCATTCAATTGTAGACTCGTAGGCCCATTTCTATCAGTTTTATGTTCATAGACTCATTTTATTTATTTCTAGGTTAATAAGCCCATTTCATTTAGTCTTTGTCTCATAGACCCATTTCATTCAGTTATTGGCTTATAGTCCCATTTCCTTCACTTCCACACTCATAGGCCCATTTCTCTTAGTCTCAGGTTCATGGGCCCAATTTACTTATTTTCAAGTTCATTGGCTTAATTAAATTTATATTCAAGCTCATACGCCCAGTTCATTTAGTTTCAAGTTCAAAGGTCCACTTTATTTAGTAACATGTTAATTTCCTCATTTCATTTAGTTTTAGACCCAGTGACCAATTTCATTTAGTTTTAAGCTCAGAGGCCTAATTTAATTAGTTTATAAGGTCATAGGTCCATTTCATTTAGTTATGGGTTCAGAGGTCCATTTCATTAAGTTTCATTCTCAAAGGCTCATTGCACTTTGCCTTTGAATCAAATGTCCATTTCGCTTAGTTACAGGCTCATAGACCCATATACTTTTGTATCAGGTTCGTACGCCATTTTTAATCGGTTTAAAGCCCAAAGGTGTTAGTCATGGCAACCATTACCCAAGAGGGGAGGTGAATTGGGTATTAAAATTTTTGGCAAAACCTCTTTTAATTAAAATACAAATATTAAAACTAATTAAATAAAAGCACAGAAGGAATGAGATAAAAGAAAAGCTTTAACAACAGCAAATGAATAAGTGTGCAATAATATAAAATTACGTAAAATAAAGATTGCATAAAATAAAGAGAAGAAGAGCAGACACGATATTTATCCTAGTTCGACCACCAACCACTTGTGGTCTACGTCCAGTCCCCGAAACACAGTTCGAGATTTTCCACTATATGTATAAGCTTCAATAGGTGCTTGCAACCGTTACATAAAAGAGCACTTTTCACACACAGGGAAACTTTACCCTTGTGCTAAAGTCTCAGCCTGCAGGGATACCTCACCCTTATACAAACCTTAGAGGGATACATCACCCCCTTTACAGACCTTGAAGGATACCTCACCCTCAATATAGAAGAATAGAAATATAGATGAAGAGAAACTCTGACTCAAATTATACAAATTGAAGCTCTATGAAGCTCTCTAAGGATATCTCAAATTTTGGCGAAAAAGAGCGCAGAAATTTGGTAAAATATGTTTCACAAAATAAAGCAAGAAATAGTTGTTTCAGATAATTGGGTTGTGTTAAAAGATGTCCCAAAAACATGTATTTATAGTGTTCTAAGAAAAAGAGCCGTTGGGTATAAATTAATATCACATTAAAAGCCTTTGAAAATAGTCGTTGCGTGATTTTGGGCGTGTGTATTCGAATACCCCTTAAGTTATTCGAATACTCCTTTAAAAAGTTACGTTCCTTAACGTTTCTATTCGAATACCAAGTTTGGTATTCAAATAAACCTTCAAAAACATGTTTTGGAACGTTTTCTAAGTCATGGTATTCGAATGCCACATCCTGTATTCGAATACCCCTTTAAAAAACTCGTTCAGGAACGTTTTCTGGGCTGTGGTATTCGAATACCACATGCTGTATTCGAATACACCTTCCTGATTTCAACAACTGACTTTAAAAGGTCATAACTTCTTCATTTCTTATTCGTTTAAAGCAAATAACCAGTCATTGGAAAGCTCTTTGAGTCTATTTTCAAATGAAAGAAGTTTCAAAACAAAACTCAAAGTATTTAGAAAGATATGATCAAAAGAGTAACCAAAGGTCAGTTTTGCAAAACTCAAACTTTGCTATTTTTCAAGGATTTGAACTATTACCATAACTAGCTTTTCAAAACTTATTTGTTGGACATTTTAACATGTGAAAACCATTTGTAAAGATTTGAAAAACATATTTGAGATATCCATAAGGCTTCTTACATAAAGACCCTAAGTCCTAAAAACTATACCATTTAATCTTCCTTTGGACTTGGTCTTTGATGTTATCAATACCTTCATGAGATAGGCATTCACATTCTCCTTGTGTTGAGCTTAATATATATCTTTTGCTTTCTTGTTTGCAAGCTCATTCTTAGTACTTGGACTATCCTACAAAAAGTATTGCTCACTTAAACAAGTATAGTTAGTCCAAATTCACAATTCAATATCTTCATATGCATGATTTATAAAAGTATAACTCTAGTTAGTTTAACATGCATATAAAACTTTCATATACACATCCAAAAAAGATATTTATCAATTACTAATGGGTATGCTCTATATAGGATGCAACAAGGAACATAAGCAAAGTATTCTTTTTGTCTTGTATTTGTCATCATCAAAACTTAACATATAAAACCATTTGGGGCAAACTTATATCCACAAAAGGCTCGTTGCATTTAATTTTTGGCTCAAAGTCCCATGTTGATTAGTGAAAACTTAGAGGTCCATTTCATTTACTTTTATGTTCAGGGGCTCATTTCATTTAGTTTTAGGCTCATAGGCCTAATTCATTTAATTATAGGATCATAGGCCCATTGTTTCATTTTTTTTTAGGCTTAGAGGACCATTTTACTTAGCTTACATGCTTATAGGCCCACTTTAGTATGTTATAGGCTTAAAGGACCATTTTATAAAGTTTAAGGTTGAGAGGCCCATGTCATACAATTTCAGGCTCGCTGGTCTATTTCATTTAGTTTTAGACTCATAGACTCATTTATTCAATTTTACGCTCATAGGCCCATTTATTTAATTTCAGGCTCATAAGCCATTTTCATTTAGTCTATAACTCATTCACCTATTTGATTTAGTTATTAGCTTGTGGGTCCATTTTGTTCATTTCTTGGCTCTTAGGCCCATTTCGCTTAATCTCTGACTCAAAGGCCCGTTTTATTTAGTTTTAGACTCAAAGCCCCGTTTTACTTTGTTTACAGGCTCTTAGGCCCACTTCACTCAATTATAGGCCCATAGACCCGTTTCTTTTAATTTTGGGCTAGAGTGTGCATTTCATTTAGTGTTATGCTCATTGGCCTATTTTATTTCATTTTTGGCTCAGAGGACTAATCTACTTATTTTTAGGTTCATAGGTCCATTTCAATATGTGATAGGCTCATAGGCCCATTTTGTTTGGTTTTAGGCACATAGGCCCATTTCATTTAGTTTTAGGCTCAGACGACAATGTCATTCAATTTCAGGCTAACAAGCCTATTTCATTCAGTGCTAGACTCGTAGGCCCATTTCTATCAGTTTTATGCCCATAGACCCATTTTATTTAATTTCAGGATCATAAGCCCATTTCATTCAATTATTGGCTTGTAGTCCAATTTCCTTCACTTCCACACTCATAGGCCTATTTCGCTTTGTCTTAGGCTCGTAGGCCCAGTTTACTTATTTTTAGGTTCATTGGCCTAATTAAATTTATATTTAGGCTTATACGCCTATTTCTTTTAGTTATTAGCTTGTAGGCTCATTTCATTCATGTCTTGGCTTATAGACCCATTTAACTTAATCTCTGGCTTTTAGGCCTGTTTCATTTAGTTTTAGGCTCAGAAGCCCGTTTTACTTTGTTTACTAGCTCATAGGCCCGCTTCACTCAATTATAGGCCCATAGGCCCGTTTCTTTTAATTTTAGGCTTCATTTAGTGTTATGCTTATAGAGGCCTATTTCATTTAGTTTTCGACTTAGAGGACTATTCTACCTATTTTCAGGTTCATATGTCCATTTCGATTTGTGTTAGGCTCATAAGCTCATTTCGTTTGATTTTAGGCGTATAGGCCCATTTCATATAGTTTTAGACTCAAACTACCATGTCATTCAGTTTCAGACAAACAAGCCTATTTCATTCAATTTTAAACTCGTACACCCATTTATATCAGTTTTGTGCTCTGAGACCCATTTTATTTAATTTCAAGCTCATAAACCCAATTCAAATTAGTCTTTGGCTCATAGACCCTTTTCATTCAATTATTGGCTCATAGTCCTATTTCCTTCACTTCCACACTCAAAGGCCCATTTCTCTTAGTGTCATGCTCATAGGCCCAATTTACTTATTTTTAGGTTCATTGGCCTAATTCATTTTAAAATCAGGCTCATACCCATTTCATTTAGTTTTAGGTTCATAGGTCTATTTTATTTAGTAACATGTTGATTTCCACATTTCATTTAGTTTTAGACTATGTAGTCAATTTCATTTAGTTTTAGGCTCAGAAGCCCAATTCAATTAGTTCATAGAGTCATAGGTCTATTTCATTTAATTATAGTCTTAGAGGTCCATTTCATTAAATTTAATTCTCAAAGACTCATTGCACTTAGCCTTTGGATCAAATGTCCATTTCACTTTATTTACAGGCTCATATACCCATATTTTTTGTATGGGTTCGTATGCCAATTTGATTCGATTTAAAGCCCATAGACTCATTGCATTTAATTTCAGACTCAAAATCTCATTTCGATTATTGAAGGCTTAGAGGCCCATTTCATTTAGTTATAGGCACAAAGTTCCAATTTATTAAGTTCCATTCTCAAAGGATCATTGCACTTGGCCTTTGGATCAAATGTCCATTTTGCTTAGTTACAGGCTCATAGACCTATATCTTTTTGTATCTGGTACGTATGCCAATTTCATTCGATTTATAGCTCAAAGGCTCGTTGCATTAAAATTTAGGCTCAAAGTCCCATTTTGATTAGTGAAGGCTCAGCAACCCAATTCATCTAGTTTTATGCTCAAGTGCTCATTTCATTTAGTTTGAGGCTCAGAGGCCCAATTCATTTAATTATAGGATCATAGACCCATTATTTCATTTAGTTTGAGGCTTAGAGGACCATTTTTCTTAGTTTACTGGCTTATAGGCACATTTCAGTATATTATAGGCTCATAGGACCATTTTATTAAGTTTTAGGTTCAGAGGCCCATTTCATACAATTTCAATCTTGCAGGTCCATTTCATACAATTTTAGACTCATAGACTCATTTCATTCAGTTTTAGGCTCAAAGGTCCATTTTGTTAAATTTCAAGCTCGTAAGCCCATTTCATTTGGTCTTTGACTCATTTGCCTCTTTCATTTAATTATTAGCTTGTAGGCCCATTTCGTTCAATTTTTGGCTCATAGGCCAATTTCACTTAATCTATGACTCAGAGGCCTGTTTCATTTAGTTTTAGGCTCAGAGGCCCATTTTAGTTTGTTTATAGGCTCATAGGCCAATTTCATTCAATTATAAGCTCATAGGCCCATTTCTTTTAATTTTAGGCTCTGATGTGCATTTCATTTGGTGTTATGCTTGTAGGCTATTTCATTTAGTTTTTGGATCATAGGACTATTCTACTTATTTTCAACTTTATAGGTCCATTTTGATATGTGATGGGCTCATAGGCCCATTTCGTTTGGTGATAGGCACATAGGCCCATTTCATTTAGTTTCAGGCTCAGACAACCATATCATTTAGTTTCAAGATAATAGGCTTATTTCGTTCAATTTTAGACTCGTAGGCCCATTTCTATCAGTTTTATGCTCATTGACCCATTTTTTTTTAAATTTCAAGCTCTTAAGCCTTTATCATTTAGTCTTTAGTTGATAGGTCCATTTTATTTAGTTAATGGCTCGTAGTCCCATATCTTTCACTTTCACACTCATAGGCCCATTTTGCTTAGTCTCGCGCTCATAGGCCCAATTTATTTATCTTTAAGTTCATTGGCCTAAATGAATTTAAATTCAGGCTCATTCGCCTATTTCATTTAGTTTAAAGGTTCATAGGTTCATTTTATTGAGTAACATGTTGATTTCCCCTTTTCATTTAGTTTTAGACTCAGTGGTCAATTTCATTTAGTTTTAGGCTTAGAGGCCCAATTCAATCAGTTCATAGAGTCATAGGTCCATTTAATTTAGTTATAGGCTTGAAGGTCCATTTTGTTAAATTTAATTCTCATAGGCTCATTATACTTAGCCTTTGGATCAAATGTCCATTTCACTTCATTAAAGGCTCATAGACCCATATCTTTTTGTATTAGGTTCATACGCCAAATTGATTCAGTTTAAAGCCCATAGGCTCGTTGCATTTAATTTCAAGCTCAAAGTCCCATTTCGGTTAGTGAAGGCTTAGCGGCCCATTTCATATATTTATAGGCACAGAGTTCCATTTTATTAAGTTCCATTCTCAAAGGCTCATTGCACTTAGCCTTTGGATCAAATGTCCATTTCACTTAGTTACAGGCTTATAGACCTATATCTTTTTATATCGGATACATACGCCAATTTCATTCAGTTTATAGGCCATAGGATCGTTGCATTAAATTTCTGGCTCAAAGTCCCATTTCGATTAGTGAAGGCTCAGCGGCCAATTTCATTTATTTTTATGCTCAAGAGCCCATTTCATTAAGTTTGAGGCTCAGAGGACTAATTCATTTAATTATAAGATCATAGGCCCATTATTTCATTTAGTTTGAGGCTTAGATGACCATTTTGCTTAGTTTACTGGCTTATAGGGCCATTTTAGTATGTTACAGGCACAGAGGACCATTTGATTAAGTTTTAGGTTCAGAGGCCCATTTCATACAATTTTAGGCTTATAGGTCCATTTCATACTGTTTTAGAATCATATGCCCATTTCATTCAATTTTAGGCTCATAGGTCCATTTTGTTAAATTTCAGGCTCGTAAGCCCATTTCATTTAGTCTTTGACTCATTCGCCCCTTTCATTTAGTTATTAGCTTGTAGGCCCATTTCGTTCACTTCTTGGCTCATAGGCCCATTTCACTTAATCTCTGACTCAGAGGCCCGTTTAATTTAGTTTTAGGCTCAGAGACCCGTTTTACTTTGTTTACATGCTCATAGGCCCACTTCATTCAATTATAGGCCCATAGGCCCGTTTCTTTTAATTTTAGGCTCTGATGTGCACTTCATTTAGTGTTATGCTTGTAGGCCCATTTCATTTAGTTTTTCACTCAGAGGACTATTCTAATATTTTTCAAGTTCATAGGTCCATTTCGATATGTGATGGGCTCTTAGGCCCAGTTTGTTTGGTTTTAGGCACATACGCCCATTTCATTTAGTTTTAGGCTCAGATGACCATGTCATTCAGTTTTAGGCTAATAAGTTTATTTCATTCAGTTTTAGACTCATAGGCCCATTTCTATCAGTCTTATGCTCATAAACCTTTCTTTTTTAATTTCAAGCTCTTAAGCCTTTATCATTTAGTGTTTCGCTGATAGGCCCATTTCATTCAGTTAATGGCTCATACTCCCATTTCCTTCACTTCCACACTCATAGGCCCATTTTGCTTAGTCTCAGGCTCATGGGCCTAGTTTACTTATTTTCAGGTTGGTTGGCCTAATTGAATTTAAATTCAGGCCCATACGCCCATTTCATTTAGTTTGAAGTTTATAGGTCCATTTTATTTATTAACATGTTGATTTCTCCATGTCATTTAGTTTTAGACTTTGTAGCCAATTTCATTTAGTTTTAGGCTCAGAGGCTCAATTCAATTAGTTCATAGGGTCATAGGCCCATTTCATTTAGTTATAGGCTCGGAGGTCCATTTCATTAAGTTTCATTCTCAAAGGCTTATTGCACTTAGCCTTTGGGTCAAATGTCCATTTCACTTAATTACTTACTCATAGACCCATATCTTTTTTGTATCGAGTTCGTACGCCAATTTCATTCTGTTTAAATCCCATTGGCCCATTGCATTTAATATCAGGCTCATGTTACCAAGTTGCCTCAATACTCAAGAGGGGGGTGAATTGAGTATGTAAAACAAGTTCGCAAATCGTTTGATAGACAATTTTCATTGAAGCTATTTGATGATTAGAGATGATTGGATATATAAGATAAATACTTTTACTTATAAATGCAATAGCCAAAGGAAACAATATTCAAGCAATTTAATAAAACAGTGCACAAAGTAAAGAGAAGGGTTTAGAGAAAATAAACACAATGATTTATCCTGGTTCGATCACCAATCCACTTGTGATCTACGTCTAGTCCCCAAGCAACAACTTGAGATTTTCCACTATATCTTCAAGTTTCAATGGGTGCTTGACAACCACTACAACCTTGAGCACTCAACACTTTGGGATACCTCATCCTTATGCTTGAGCCTCTTTTTCTAAGGGATACGTCACCCTTTTACAGTTTGGAGGGATGCCTCACCCTCTCTAGAGATTATACAAAGATTGAATAGGTAGAAGCTCTCTTCAAAGAGCAGATAATACAAATGGAAATTCAATGGGTATTTGATTCACAGTTTACGCTCAGAAAACAGAGTATTAATGGAGGAAAAGATGAAAACTCATTTTTAATGCTCAACTAAGGTTTTTCAGATTGATTGTCTAACATTCATAAGTGCCCAACAACTTCTATTTATAAGTCATTGAAGTTTAGAGCCGTTGGGAGGTGGTTGGAGCATTAAATATTTCGTAACTATCTGTTAATTTCTGTTTCTAGAAAGCTCTCTTATTTGAATAAGAGAATCCTTATTCGAATAAGACTTTAAATAGCATAAGCGTGTTTTCCTCTGTAATGTGTTATTCGAATAACATCTTTGTTATTCGAATAACCATTTAAATATATGGCTTCTGGGAAAACATGTTATTCGAATAACATTCATGTTATTCGAATAACTCATTCGAATATTTGATTTCCTGGGATCTTGTTATTCGAATAACAACATTGTTATTCGAATAACCATTTAAATATGGTTTTGCTGAAAGGCTTGTTATTCGAATAATGAATCTATTATTCGAATAACATTTAAATAGAATGATTTCCTGGAGATGTGTTATTCGAATAACACTTTGTTATTCGAATAACTCATTCGTGTCAAAACAATTTTTGAACCTCTTATTCGAATAGCACAGGGCTTATTCGAATAAATATTTACCTGAAAGATTATTTGGAATCTCTGACTTGTGTTATTCGAATAAGGAACCCCTTATTCGAATAATACATGTGAAAAACATGTTTTATGCCTTTTTAAATGTTGCTCTTGATTCCATATGATCTTGCAAGCTTATGGACACGAGATGGTTGATTCTTTGGAAATTAAAAATCATATTGAAGCCTTGAAAACTTGTGTGCTATTTTGAAATATAAGATTGAGTAATTGTGAATCTTTATATATACCTTTACAAATTGATTGAAGTCCTAAAAGCTATACTTGATGGTCTTGAGGGTCTTGGACTTGATCTTGCGACATCTTTAAGTTTGTTATCATCAAAACACATTCTTCATGAGATACTAGCCAATTACAGCTCAAAGTCCATTTTTGATTAATGAAGACTCAAAGGCCTATTTCATTTAGTTTTATGTTCAGGGACCCATTTAATTTAGTTTGAGGCTCAAAGGCCCAATACATTTAGGTATAGGATCATATGGCTATTATTTTATTTAGTTTGAGGCTTAGAGGACCATTTTACTTTGTTTAAAAGGCTTATAGGCCTATTTTAGTATATTATAGGCTCAAAGGACCATTTTATTAAGTTTTACATTTAGAGGCCCATGTCATACAATTTCAGGCTCATAGGTCTATTTTATTCAGTTTTAGACTCATAGGCCTATTTCATTCAGTTTTAAGCTCATATGCCCATTTTGTTTAATTTTAGGCTCGTAAGCCCATTTCATTTAATCTTTGGCTCGTACGCCTATTTCATTTAGTTTTTAGCTTGTATGCCCATTTCGTTCATTTCTTGGCGCATCGGCCCATTTCGCTTAATCTCTGGCGCAATGGCCCATTTTGTTTAATTTCAAGCTCTTAAGCCCATTTCATTTAATGTTTGGCTTATAAGCCTATTTCATGTAGTCCCATTTCCTTCATTTCCACACTCATAGGTGATAGGCCCATTTCGCTTAGTATCATCCTTATAGGCCCAGTTTACTTATTTTCAGGTTCATTGGCCTAATTAAATTCATATTCAGGCTCATATGCTCATTTCATTTAGTATTAGGTTCATAGTTCCATTTTATTTTGTAACATGTTGATTTCCCCATTTCATTTAGTTTTAGACTCAGTGACCAATTTCTTTTAGTTTTAGGCTCAGAGGCCAAATTCCATCAGTTAATAGGGTTATAGACCCATTTCATTTTGTTATAGGTTCAAACGTCCATTTCATTACGTTTCATTCTCAAAGGCTCATTGCACTTAACCTTTGGATCAAATGTCCATTTCGGTTAGTTATAGGCTCATAGACTTATATCTTTCTATAATGGGTTCGTACGTCAATTTCATTCGGTTTAAAGCCCAAAGGCCTGTTGCATTTAACTTTAGGATCAAAGTCCCATTTCGATTAGTGAAGGCTCAGAGGCCCATTTCATTTACTTTTATGTTGAGGGGCCCATTATTTCATGTACTTAGAGGCTTAGAGGGCCATTTTACTTAGTTTACAGGCTTATTGGCCCATTTTTGTATGCTTTAGGATCAAAGGATCATTTTATTAAGTTTTTGGTTCAGAGGCCCATTTTCATACAGTTTCAGGCTCGTAGGTCCATTTCATACAGTTTTAGACTCAGGCACTTATCATTTAGTTTTAAGCTTATAGGCCTATTTTGTTTAATTTTAGGCTCGTAAGCCCATTTCATTTAGGCTTTGGCTCATACGCCTATTTCATTTTGTCTTTAGCTTGTAGGCCCATTTTGTTAATTTCTTGGAGCATTGGTTCATTTCACTTAATCTTTGGCTCATACGCTTATTTTGTTTAATTTCACGCTCATAAGCCCATTTCATTTAATCTTTGGCTCATAGGCCCATTTCATTCAGTTATTAGCTAGTAGTCCCATTTCCTTCACTTCCACACTCATAGGCCCATTTCAACTAGTCTCGGCCTCATAGGCCCAACTTACTTATTTTTAGGTTCATTGGCCTAATTAAATTTATATTCAGGCACATATGTCCTTTAGTATCAGGTTCATAGGTCTATTTTATTTTGTAACATGTTGATTTTGCCTTTTCATTTAGTTTTAGACTTAGTGGCCAATTTCTTTTAGTTTTAGGCTCAAAGGCCCAATTCAATTCGTTCATAGGGTCATAGGGCCATTTCATTTAGTTATAGGCTAGAGGACCTTTTTTTTATATTTTAGGTTCAGAGGCCCATTTCATACAGTTTCAGGCTTGCGGGTCCATTTCATATAGTTTTAGACTCATAAATCCATTTCATTCAGTTTTAGGCTAATAAGCCCATTAAATTTTAGGCTCATAATCCCATTTCATTTAGTTTTTGACTCATTCTCCCATTTCATTTTGTAGGCCCATTTCATTCAATACTTGGTTCACAGGCCATTTCACTTAATCTCCAACTCAGACTCCCGTTTTATTTAGTTTTAGGCTCAGAGGCCCACTTCATTCAATTATTGGCTCTTAGTCCTGTTTTTTTTAATTTTAGGCTCTGATGTGCATGTCTTTTAGTGTTATGATCGTTGACTTATTTCATTTAGTTTTTCGCTCAAAGGACTACTCTACTTATTTTCAGGTTCATAGGTCAATTTCAATACGTGATGGGCTCATAGGCCCATTTCATTTAGTTTTAGGCTCAAATGACCATGTCATTCAGTTTCAGTGTAACACCCCAGTTTTTCTTTTCTTCCCTGTTATGTAAGTTTTTTCTAATTTTTGTGATTTTTGTGAATTATTTGAGTTATTTTGATTATTTTATTATTATTTTTTACTTTTGTGTGTTTGAAAACGGTGCCAGAAATATTTTGACTATTCATGCGGGGCCGGGGGAGCTTACTAAACCCAAAATCGAGAACAGATTTCGAAGTTTTTCTTTTTCTGAGATTTTATTTGACTGATAAAATTTAGGTACGTTCTATTATCCATTAGACAATAACCATTGGTTTTCTAGCACTAGCTTTTGTCCATTGGATAATAGCTACTGAAAAATATCTTGATGGCTAATCAAGTTTGATGGTTATGACAACTTTTTGGTGAACCAATGAGAAGGAAGCTTACTTGAGAAGTTTGATGGAGTCAACAATAATGGCTTGGACTTTGTGTGTTGCACCAATGGATGACAAGCTTGGAGGAGAAGTTTTGATCTCCACCCTTGATGTAGTCCACACGATTTTGAGGAGATTCTAGGAGAAGCTTAAGTGATCAATTTGATCACTCCTTTCTCTTACTCTATCTTGTCGAGTTTCATGAAGCAAAATCCATCACAAACTATCACAAAACTCTCTCTTTTCTCTCCTTAAAGCTCACGGCCATCACCCCAAAATTCACTCTCAAATTTTGTTAATTCCAAACAACCACTTATCTTGAATCCAAACACCATTTCAAGACACTTTCTAGTTGTAGGTTTCATCAAAATCATCCATCTTCAACCTTTTTCTTCAAGCGTCACGTTTGAAGATTCATAGGTGAAGTTTTGATCTTCACTCCTAAATTTTATTTTAAAGTCCTAGGCCATAATCTTGATCTATGGTCATCTTGTTTCAAGCTTTTGATTTTAATGAATTTATGTTTGATTTGTTTTAAGGGTTTTCTTGGTGGTAGAACTTGTTACAAGAGGACATCAAAGGGGCTTTGATCATCACCTTAAGGTAAGAGGGAGATTAACCTCATCAATTGTGTTTTGTTGGTAAAAAATCCATGTAAGGATTTATTCACTTGTTTGTGTGATTTTTAATAGTTTATGCTTGCTTGATTATATATGTTTATATGGTTGTTATAGTATGCATGAGATTGTTATAGTAGAAATTGATGATTGGTATGCTTTGTATGCTTTGAATCATGTATGAAAAACAAAATTTTTGGTCCCAATGATCATTTGAGGCTCGCGGCCTTTTGGCCTAGAAATGAGCATCGATGAGAAAATTATTTTGTTATTAGATAACTTAGATGATTAGGGGACTAAATTAGAATTAAAGGATTTACACGTTAAAAAGAAGATGAACACAATTTTATAATTTAAGAAGCAATGATTCTCGGCTATGTTAATAAAAATAATTTTTAAGGATGGTTTGGAATTGAAAATATTTCATTCAAGAAAGTTTTTTTATTTAGAGTAATGAACAAAGATTTTTGAGATATCTTGATTTAATTAAAATAATATTAGTTTTTTTGTGAAAAACATTAAGAAATATTAATTAGAGGAGATTTAGTGAGAAAATGTTGGAATTAAAGTCTAAATTTTATATTAAATGAGAAAAGTATAAAAATAAGCTTAGAATATTAATAAAACGTTTTACGCAATTAAAAATATATGGAAAAAAACCTTTACGCGATTTATAAATGATGATTTTTAGCTACACGATTAAGAAATTATTTTAAAAGTCTTACGTGATTGGAAAATGATGTAAAAATGTTACGCGATTTGGAAACATAACCAAAAGTGTTACGCGTTTGTGAAAATGCAGAAAAAGTACTTCGCATTTGAGAAAAATAATATTTTACTGTCGGGCCGAAGTACTAGACCCGGTGATCTCAGTTGATGATTTTAGCCAGTGGTGGCTTGGTTTTACATGTAAGTCACATAGTTGTTAAATTATTGATCTTATGAAGTCTTTTGATCATGCATTGTGAAAGTAATTGAGACTTTGTTTGTTAAGGCTGTATGCCTAAGGAGATGAATTACACCTTTGTGCAGGTGAGAATTGCGTAAGTTCGTCTATGAATGACCTTGGAGGCGTCGGGGTGCGGGTATCTCATAAGTGGCAGTTAGTTGCACTACTGTGTCGTGGTGATAGATGCAAACGCACTGATGTTCTCGACAAGACATTACTCCTTTCCTGATCTGGTGAAGACTGTCTTGTATAAGCCCTGATGCGTACGCTGATATATTTCGAAGCACTTGACTTGAGGCTAACGATATACAGACATGTCTCCCTAATCATTCTCTCCGATGTTTGGTTTTAGCTCCATGGAGTAAGGGTCGATTCATTGTGCATATGCATAGTCAGTGGACATGTTGCTGTGGTATATATTTATATTATTGAATTATTTGTTGATAAATATTATGACTGTCATTGTTAAATCTACACTGTATGACTTTATTGTTATTATTGTTTCTCTGCTGCCATGCTGATATATGATGTAGGGGATTTCACCTCTTTATGTTATTGTTTTGTTTGTTTCTGTTTTATGTATATGTTTAAGAAGACTGTGATGGCAGCATGGCAAGATCTTCTGGATTTCGTTTGAGTACAATCCCTTAGAGGCACTAATGTCTGGCGTGTCCTTTGGGATACGAAGCACATAGAGTATATCGGGGATATTACTCTATCGATGAGTAGGACCCGACATGGGATTACTACTTTTCCCTTTAAGTGTATAAGCTTGGGCTTGTTTAGGTTTTGTCATGTTGCTTGTATTTATGTCTTTTGGTATGTAAGTTTTATGTTTCTAATAAACTATGTATATATATGTAAAGTGTAATATTCAGTTCTCTATGTTTCATATTCTTTATATTCTATTAAATTTATGTTGTCCGCGAAAAGAATTTTGAAACCCGTATTTTATAATATTAAATCTTTTATAGCTTGGGTAAAGTTTTACAAGTGTTGGTCTGAAATGTAATGCCCTTCGAAAGGTGTTACATTCAGTCTAACAGACCTATTTCATTCAATTTTATACTCGTAGGCCCATTTCTATCAGTTTTATGCTCATGGACCCATTTTTTTTAATTTCAAGCTCTTAAGCCTTTATCATTTAGTCTTTGGCCGATAGACTCATTCATTCAATTAATGGCTTGTTGTCTCATTTCCTTCACTTCCACACTCATAGGCACATTTTGATTAGTGTCAAGCTCAGAGGCCAAGTTTACTTATTTTCTGGTTTATTGGCCTAATTGAATTTAAATTCAGGCTCATACGCCCATTTCGTTTAGTTTCAGGTTTATAGGTCTATTTTATTTAGTAACCACTTCATTTACTTTTAGACTCTATGTCCAATTTCATTTAGTTTTAGACTCAGAGGCTCAATTCAGTCAGTTCATAGGGTCATAGGCCCATTTCATTTAGTTATAGGCTCAGAGGTCCATTTCATTAGTTTCATTCTCAAAGGCACATTGTACTTAGCCTTTGGATCAAATGTCCATTTCGATTAGTTACTTGCTCATAGACCTATATCTTTTTGTATCAGTTTGTACGCCAATTTGATTCGGTTTAAAGTCCATAGGCTCGTTGCATTTAATTTCAGACTCGAAGTTCAATTTTGATTAGTGAATGTTCAAAGGCCCATTTCATTTAGTATTATGTTCAAATACCCATTTCATTTAGTTTGAGGCTCAAAGGCCCATTACATTTAATGTAGGATCATAGTCCCATTATTTTATTTAGTTTGAGGCTTAGAGGACCATTTTACTTCGTTTAAAAGGCTTATAGGCTCATTTCAATATATTATAGGCTCAAAGGACCACTTTATTAAGTTTTAGATTCAAAGGCCCGTGTCATACAGTTTCAGGCTCGCAGGTCCATTTCATTTAGTCTTTGTCTCATATGCCTATTTCATCTAGTTATTAGCTTGTTGGCCCATTTCGTTTATTTCTTGGCTCATAGGCCCATTTCGCTTAATCTCTGGCTCATAGGACCGTTTCTTTTAGTTTAAGACTCAGAGGCCCGTTTTAGTTTGTTTATAGGCTCTTCTTTCAATAATAGGCCTAATGGCCCATTTCTTTTAATTTTAGGCTCGGATATGCATTTCATTTAGTGTTATGCTCATAGGCCTATTTCGATTAGTTTTTGGCTCAAAAGACAAACTTAGTTTACTGGCTTATAGGTCCAATTCGATATGTGATAGGCTCATTGACCCAATTCGTTTGGTTTTAGGCACATGGGTCCATTTCATTTAGTTTTAGGCTTAGACGACCATGTAATTTAGTTTCAGGAAAATAGGCCTATTTCATTCAGTTTTAGACTCTTAGGCCCATTTCTATTAGTTTTATGCTCATAGACCCATTTTATTTAATTTTAGGCTCATAGGCCCTTTCATTTAGTCTTTGGTTCATAGGCCCATTTCATTCATTTATTGGCTCATAGTCCTATTTCCTTCACTTCCACACTCATAGGCCTATTTCGATTTGTCTCTGGCTCATAGGTCCAATTTACTTATTTTCAAGTTCATTATCCTAATTAAATTTGTATTCGGGCTCATATGCCCATCTCAATTTGTTTTAGGTTCATAGGTCCATTTCATTTAGTAACATGTTGATTTCATCATTTCATTTAATTTTAGACTATATGGCCAATTTCATTTAATTTTAGGCTCAGAGGCCCAATTTAATCAATTTATAGGGTCATAAGCCCATTTCATTTAGTTATAGACTCAGAGTTCATTTCATTATATTTCCTTCTCAAAGGCTCATTCCACTTAGCCTTTGGATCAAATGTCCATTTCGCTTAGGTACGATCTCATAGACCCATGTCATTTTGTATCAGGTTCGTACACCGATTTCATTTGGTTTAAAGCCCAAAGGCCCGTTGAATTTAATTTCAGGCCCAAAGTCCTATTTCAATTAGTGAAGGCTCTGAGGCAATTTTATTTAATTTTATGCTTAGGGGCCAATTTCATTTAGTTTAAGGCTCAGAGGACCATTTTTCTTAGTTTACCAACTTATAGGCCCATTTCAGTATGTTATAGGCTCAAAGGACCATTTTATTAAGTTTTAGGTTCAGAGGCCCATGTCATACATTTTTAGGCTTGCGAGTGCTTTTTGTTCAATTTTAGACTCATAGTCTCATTTCATTCAGTTTTAGGCCCATTTCATTTAGTTTTTGGTTTAGAGGACTATTCTACATAGTTTGTAGGCTTATAGGTTCATTTCGATTTATGATAGGCTCACTGGCCCATTTAGTTTTGTTTTAGGAACATAGGTCCATTTCATTTAGTTTTAGGCTCAGACTACCATATAATTTAGTTTCAGACAAATAGGCCTTTTTCATTCAATTTTAGACTCGTAGACTTATTTCTATCAATTTTATACCCATAGACCTATTTTTTTTTAATTTCAGGCTCATAAGCCCTTTTTCATTTAATCTTTGGCTCGTAGACCCATTTCATTCAATTATTGGCTTATAGTCCTATTTCCTTCACTTCTACACTTATAGGCCTATTTCGATTTGTCTCAGGCTCATAGGCCCGATTTACTTATTTTCAAGTTCGTTAGCCTAATTAAATTTATATTTTGGTGCATACGCCCATTTCAATTTATTTCATGTTCATAGGTCCATTTCATTTAATAACATGTTGGTTTCCCCATTTCATTTAACATTAGACTATGTGGCCAATTTCATTTAGTTTTAGGCTTAGAGGCCCAATTCAATCAATTCATAGAGTCATATAGGGCCATTTCATTTAGTTATAGGCTGAGAGGTCTATTTCATTATGTTTCCTTCTCAAAGGCATGCACTTAGCTTTTGGATCAAATGTCCATTTCGCTTAGGTACGATCTCATAGACCCTTGTCATTTTGTATCAGGTTCATACACCAATTTCATTCTGTTTAAAGCCCAAAGGCCGGTTGCATTTAAATTCAGGCTCACAATCCCATTTCGATTAGTGAAGGCTCAGAGGCCCATTTCATTTAGTTTGAGGCTCTGAGACCCAATTCATTTAATTATAGGATCATAGGCCCATTTCTTATAGTTTGAGGCTTGAAGGTCCATTTTATTTACTTTACAAGCTTATAGGCCCATTTCAGTATGTTATAGGGTCAAAGGACTATTTTATTAAGTTTTAGGTTTAGAGCCCTATGTGATATAATTTCAGGCTCGCGGGTCCATTTCATTCTGTTTTAGACTCAAGCCCATTGGCCTATTCATATCTTGTCTCATTGGCCCATTTCGCTTAATCTCTAGCTCAAAGGCTTATTTTATTTGGTTTTAGGTTTAGAGGCCCATTTTACTTTGTTTACAGGTTGATAGGCCTACTTCATTCAATTATAGGCCTATAGGCTCGTTTCTTTTAATTTAAGGCTCAGATGCGCATTTCATTTAGTTTTATGCTCACAGGATCATTTCATTTAGTTTTTAGCTCAGAGGACTAATCTACAAAGTTTATAGGCTTATAGGTCTATTTCGATAAGTGATAGGCTCATAGGCACTTTTCGTTTAGTTTTAGGTGCATAGGCCAATTTCATATAGTTTTAAGCTTAGACGACCATGTCATTCAGCTTCAGGAAAACAAACCTATTTCTTTTAGTTTTAGACTCGTAGGACCATTTGTATCAGTTTATGCTCATAGACCCATTTTATTTAATTTTCGGATCATAAGCCTAATTCATTTAGTCTTTGGCCCATAGGCCTATTTCATTATTAGCTCGTAGTCCCATTTCCTTCACTTCCACTCTCAAGCACCTATTTCGCTTCGTCTCAGGCTTATAGGCCCGATTTACTTCTTTTCAGGTTCATTTGCCTAATTAAATTTATATTTGGGCTCGTATGCCCATTTCATTTAGTTTCAGGTTTATAGGTCTATTTCACTTTGTAACATGTTGACTTCCCCATTTCATTTAGTTTTAAACTCAGTGTCCAACCCAATTCAATCAGTTCATAAGGTCATAGGCCCATTTCATTTAGTTATAGGCTCATATATCCATTTTATTAAGTTTCATTCTCAAAGGCTGATTGCACTTAGCATTTGGATCAAATGTCCATTTCGCTTACTTATAGGCTCATAGACACATATCTTTTTGTATTAGGTTTGTACGCCAATTTCTTTCAGTTTAAAACCCAAAGGCTCATTGCATTTAATTTCAGGCTGCAATTCCCATTTCGATAAGTGAAGGCTCAGAGGCCTATTTCATTTAGTTTTATGCATAGGGGCCCATTTCATTTAGTTTGAGGCTTAGAGTACCATTTTACTTAGTTTATAGGCTTATAGACCTATTTCAATATATTATAGGCTCAAAGGACCATCTTATTAAGTTTTAGGTTCAGAGGCCCATGTCAAACAGTTTCAGGCTCGCAAGTCCATTTCATTCAGTTTTAGACTTAAGACCCATTTTATTCAGTTTTAGGCTCCTAGGCCTGTTTTGTTAAATTTCAAGCTCTTAAGCCCATTTCATTTAGTCTTTGGCTTGTATGCCTATTTCATTTAGTTATTAGCTTGTTGACCCATTTCGCTTAATTCTTGGCTCATAGGTTTGTTTCATTTAGTTTTAGACTCAGAGACCCGTTTTACTTTGTTTATTGGTTCTTCTTTCAATTATAGGCCTAAAGGCCCGTTTCTTTTAATTTTAGGCTCAGATGTGCATTTCAATTAGTGTTATGCTCATAGGCCCATTACAATTAGTTTTTGGCTCAAAGGACTATTTTACGTAGTTTACTGGCTTATAGGTCCATTTAGATATATGATAGGCTCATAGGTCCATTTCGTTTGATTTTAGGCGCATAGGTCCATTTCATTTAATTTTAGGCTCAAATGACCTTGTCATTCAGTTTAAAGTAAACAGGCTCATTTCTTTCAAGTTTTAAACTCATAGGACCATTTCTATTGGTTTTCTGCTCATAGATCCATTTTTTTTTAATTTCTGGCTCATAAGCGCATTTCATTTAGTCTTTGGCCATAGGTCTAGTTCATTTTGTTATTGGCTCGTTGTCCCATTTCCTTCACTTCCACACTTAGGGGCCTATTTTGCTTCGTCTCAAGCTCATAAGCCCAGTTTACTTATTTTCTGGATCATCGGCCTAATTAAATTTTTATTCGGGATCATACACCAATTCGTTTAGTTTCAAGTTCATAAGTCTATTGATTTAGTAATATGTTGATATCCCCATTTCTTTTAGTTTTAGACTCTGTGGCCAATTTGATTTAGTTTTAGGATCAGAAGCCCAATTCAATCAGTTTATACGGTCAAAGGCCCATTTCTTTTAGTTATAGGCTCAGATGTCCATTTCATTAAGTTTCATTCTCAAAGGCTCATTGCACTAAGCATTTAGATCAAATGTCCATTTCACTTAGTGATAAGCCTATATTTTATAGTCTCAAACAAGATAAATTGTGGTGATTTGCTTATATTTATTGATAAATTTTAGATGAATCCTTATCATTGTCTTCATTTTTGTAGATTGAATGAGATTTATCACATTTAGAGTGAAAGCAGGTGAAGACACCGCGTTTTCAGGGTAAAAGATGATCATTTTAGCTTAGATAGAACCATATGTCAACTCAGACACAATTGAGGAGTTAGACACAGCCCCGTCTAACTTGGAAAACGTCTCTAGAATGGAGACACGACCGTGTCTATGGGTCATATGGCTGTGTCTCCCTTTACGTTGAAGTTATGCTGATTTTTAAGTTCACACGGCTATGTTGAGCTTAGACACGGCAGTGTGAGGTTTTCTGTGCATAAAAATGGTAGTTTTCTCCTCACCATTATAAATAAAAGTGAATCCCTAAATCTAAAAACAGCTTTTGCGATGGTAGACTTTGGAGAGATAATTCAGAAAAGGAGATTGCCATAAATCTTTAGAAGACAGCTATGAAGAGAGGACGAAATTCTTGAAGGCTTAAAAATCACAATCATCGTAAAAGGGGTTTTGATTTCTCTTTCCTCTAGTTTTTCCATTTTCTTTAAGTTTTTCTTTCCATTGATTTATGTTGTGATTTGAGATTATTTGTATTGAACATGAGTAACTAATTCCTTAGTTAGGGCTATGGGGGATCTTGTTTTCTTAAATAATTGATTTTCAATTCGAATTTGATTAATGTAATTTCAATTGGGTTTATTGTATTATTTGAATTCTTGTCAAGACTTGATCAATTTTGGCATATTTTAATTCATTGTTTGACCAGTGACCATCCGCAATCAATGAGTGGACCTGTATAATAAACTTAGGATTAGATTGGTGAATGATCGAACATCAATTTATTCTACCAATGGAATTGACGATTATGTTAGTTCACCTCTTGAATTGGAACTTAATGCATTCATAGTTAATTTATCTAAATGACCCACTAGGTGAATAATTTAGGAACATAATATTGTTTATCCAAGATCATTAGGACTCAATAACAAATCAGAGAATATTGGCAAAAAAATTACTTTACATCATAAATGAATGAAAATCTAGTTAATTGGATTCAAGTAAACTTTGCACCCTATTTTCCCTCTAATTGATTTATCTCTACACTGTTTAAGCTTTCATCTTTCTTTATTTGTTTTTTGATTTTATTTTGAGTTTCTCTTTACATATACAATTGTTTAAATAACCAAGAGTTTAGCGAATCTAGTAATTACCCCTTATTCCTCTTGGGATCAACAATTGAGACTTAAGTCTTATATTACTATACGATAGAGTACACTTGCTCTTAGTGTATTTTATGTGTATCAAGTTTTTGGTGTCGTTGCCGGAGAATAAGTTTGGTAATATTAGAGGCGAAAAGTTCTAGTTAATTAAATGCACTTTTATTTTATTTCTTCTTTTATTTTTATTTTTATTTTGTTTGTCACTTCATCTCCTTGCTTATATTTATTATTTATGCTTACTCATTCTCAATATCCTAATCTAACATTTAATCCAAAAATTGAGAAAACAGCTCACAGGTTAAGGAAGCAATCTAATATTGAAGCTGTGACTAAAGAAGATATATAGAGGATGGAGAGACCAATAGTTGAGGGAACTCGTGAAGAACGCATTACCCCAGCAGAGCGGACTATGCTTGAATATTCCATGCCCACGATTGGAGGATACGAAGGGAGCATTACAAGACCAGCCGTGGTTGCCAACAACAATTCATCTGCAATCATGAAGTCAGAAGGCATTGATTTCCATGATTCAGACTTCTGTTCAGTTTGGTGGATTGTTTTCGAATGATCCAAATCAACATCTGGCTATGTTATTACAGTTGTGTGACACTATAAAGTATAATGGGGTGATAGATTATGCAATTCGATTGTGACTCTTTCCTTTCTCTCTTAGGGATAGGAGTTAATGGTTAATGTCACTACCAAGGGGTTCTATCACTACATGAGATCAGTTGACATAACAATTTTTGGCTAAGTAATTTTCTCTTTCTAAATATGCTAAGTTAAGGAATGACATTTCTACTTTTGTGCAGCTTGATATGGATACTCTCTATGAAGCTTGAGAACGTTTTCAAGAGTTGATAAGGAGATGTCCACATCACGGATTGCTCGTATGGCAACAGGTACAGATTTTTTACAATGGTTTGTCTCTTGGCAACTGTTCACTCATTGATGCCGTTGCGGGAGGTACAATTTGGAGGAAAACACCGATTGAAAGCCATGCACTGATTGAAGAAATGACGCATAACAGTTAACAATGGCAAAATGAGCGTCAGGTACCTAAGAAAAAAGTCGGTGTGCATGTTGTTCACTCCTTTATTGCCATTTTAAGTCAATTGGAAGCATTGACGAAGAAGGTTGAGACTCTAATGGTGGCAAATAGTGCAGCCCCACCAATCATATGTAAAACATGTGGTGGACAGGGACATAAAAGATCAAATTGTCAAGTTGGTAGTCCCTTTATCCCCGATCCCAAAGGCGTAAATTTTGTTGGTAATTTCAACTGACAGCAGTACAATCCATATTTAAATACGTGCAATCCCAGTTAGAGGGAACATCCCAATTGCAAGTGGGCAAATCAATAGGGAAATCAACAGAGCCATCAACGATCTCCGCAACAACCTTTAGGTTTCCAAGCACCCGAAGAGAAGCAAAGTTTTGAAAACTTTGTAATGAAATACATGCAGAATTCAGAAGCACAAATGAAGAGCATGGATACTTAGATTAGCTAGTTGGCTACTTTTATATCAGAAAGGACACCAGGGGCATTGCTTGGAACTACCGAGCCTCATCTGAAGGAACAAGTCAATGCAATTACCCTGAGAAGTGGTAGAGAACTTGGGGAGCTTCCCTAGAAAAAGGAGAAGGAAATGCAAGAGCATAAAGATACTCTTGATGAGACAGTTACAATGGAGAACAGGAAGGCAAGTGAAGCACCCTCCGCGGTAAATGTAAGTGAACCATAGAAGCCCTCGATTCCATTCCCTAAGAGGCTCGAAAGCACTAAGCTAGACAAGCAATTTGCTAAATTCTTGGAGATGTTCAAGAAATTACAAATTAACATTCTGTTTGTTGAAACCATCTCTCAAATGCCCAAGTATGCAAAGTTCTTGAAAGAAATACTTATAAATAAACACAAGCTTGAGGAATTTGAGACAATGTATCTAAATGAGGAGTGCTTTGCCATTTTCTTGAAGAAATTACCATCGTAATTAAAAGATCTAGGGAGTTTCACTATTCCTTGCTCTATTGGTAATTCTTATTTTGAGAAAGCATTATGTGATTTAGGTGCTAGTATAAATTTGATGTCTTTATTTGTTTTTAAGAAATTGAAAGTGCAGGAACCCAAGCCTACTAACATTTCACTACAGCTGGTCGATAGATCTTACACTTACCCTTGTGGTGTATTGGAGGATGTTTTAGTGAAGGTGAACAAATTTATTTTTCCAGCTGATTTCATTGTGTTGGACATGGAGGAGGACGACGAGATCCCAATCATACTTGGGCGTCCATTTCTCGCCACTAGAAGGACCATGATTGATGTCCATCAAGGAAAGTTGACCTTTCGATTAAATGATGAGGAAGGGGTTTTTAATGTTTTAATTCTATAAAAAATCCTAGTTCCTTTGATTCATGTAATTGCATAGATGTTACTAATATTGTGGGTAGTACTATGTTTCCATATTTTGTAGGAAGTTGCTATTGATGATGTGCACAACAAGCAGCGTGAGTTTAATATTGGGGATAAAATTCTTGTCTGTAACTCACGTATATATCTTTGTCCCGGTAAGTTGTGGTCAAAGTGGTATGGACCATATGAGGTTATTCGAGTCTTGCTATCCAGTGTGCTTGAGGTAAAGAAAGATGTCCAACAACCATTTAAGATAAATGGCCAGAAAGTGAAACATTATGAAGAAAGAGTGGGGATTGAGCACCACTCCATCGGGATCACCAAAGCATAGTACTAGCCCATAGTCAAGCTAATGACTATAACTTCACGCTTCATAGGAGGAAACTTGTGTTTTTTATCCTTTCTCTTAGTCTTTGCATTTGGTTTTTTAGTTTTAGCTTTGTTTTTCCTATAATAATAAAAAAAATGTTTTGACACTTTTTGTTTTCCTTGTGCCATTTTCGACAACATGTCGTCACTTAGTTAGACTAGATGTTCGAGCTCATGGCTACATGTAACACCCTAACTCTGATACCAACTAATGTAACACCTAGCTAGGGCATCACATTTCTGATTCCCGACTCATAATCTGAAAATAAGTTCGCACAAAGTTTGAGTTATAAAATATGGGTTTCAAAATTTCTTCTTTACTGAAACGTAAATTTACTAAAAATATTAGGTAATATTAAAAATCATATTTCAACTATTCATTATGCAATATTGACACAAATTAATATCACAATTTAAAGAGAAATATAAAATTAACAGACTTATTTTTTTTTTACAGTAGCAAACCCCATGACGGGTCCTACTTAATAGCACGGTACAACACTAACGAGAAACTTTAACATACTTATTCCTTTTTTCTGTCCATTTTGATGCATCAGACATCTGTTCCTTTGTCAACACTGCACACCTTCGAGTCCTAAATGTCCACTCCTTATTGTTATCACCAATCTCAGAGTATCCATCGCCTGTTATGTCTAAGACAACTCGATCCTTCTATTATTTGATTTTAACAGTACAAACACAGCAAAACAACATAACAAAGAGGTGAGATCACCTACATCAATACCAATATGGCAACACAGAGATAACACACAGCTAACAATATCATACAGATAGATCATACCATAATCATGTTATCAGCATTATCATCATCATCATCCAAGTATTCATAACAATCGTTATATCCAATATTCCTCAATTAATATATCACACAGATATAAATGTTCAGATTATGCATATGCACAAAGACTCAGTTTATCAAAAACGACTCCATGGAGGTTTTCACAATTTCGAGAAGAATGCTCTGGTTAATTGTCAGCCTTAGCCCAAAGACAATCTCCCAGTTGTTGAAAAGAATCATGTTCTTGTCGGGTATCGTCAATGCGTTGCAACGGACTGCATCGCCAAGTGGCACAAGGTACTCGCCAACTGTCCACTGGTCGACCACCGTGCCTCGACGCCCCCAAGATCCATCATAGACCTTACTATCAATTCTCATTCCCTCTTCAACCACAAGGGCCATAATAGCTATTAGCTATATTTTATACAATGCACGAATATATCAGTGCAAGTCCAACCCCAAAGGGCCAAATCTTTTCAATTTCATTTGTTCAATTTAAATCATATGCCTCAACGCATATTTTTTTAATGCATGTATAATGCACCAAATCCAATCACAAGCATCTCTTTCCAATGCATATAAAATGCACCAAATACCAATCATAGGCAAAACACGTCATTTTCTCATACAATGTCCATACACTGGTTCAATAGTAATTATACTGTATTTTCAACACAAAATCATATAGTTATAAAACACTTTCGCAGTGTTTTCACAAAATTGCGCAACATTTCCATTATGTTTTCACAATTCCAGAATGTTTCTGTTATGTTTTCAAAATATCGTAACACTTCTGTTACGTTCTTAAAATTCTGCAACTCTTCTGTTGCACTTTTAAATCACGTGCTAATTTTTCAACATTTTTCTTAATCGCGTAAAAATATACGTTTCTCAAATCGCATATTATTTTTCCGCTGTTTTAAAATTGCGTATCTTAAAAATCATTCTTTTAAGTTACGTAAATCATTTTCTATCATTCTCAAAATATTTAAAATACTTACCAAATCTCATAACAATTTTTCACCATTTTTCAATCACGTAAAATATTTCTCAATATTCCAAACATTATTTTGGACTTTCAAATAAGTCAATATCATTTTCAACACATTTTTAAGATACGTAAATAATTTTCACCACAATTCTATTACGAAAAATATTTCTCAACCTTCAAAAATTTCATTTCATCTTTTCTTAAAATATTATGACTTTGTATTTCATTTTTCACATTTTCTTACTCAATAAAATCTTTTTCCACGTTTCTTTACTCAAGAAATTCTTTTTCAAATATAATCCACAAAATTACTTTTTCATTGATATAAATCAATATTTCAAATCTTAAAATTTCCAAACGTACTTCAAAACTTGAAAATAAGTTATACTTGAGTAAATTCTCAAAATACCATTATATTCTCCATTTTTCCCCAAATCATTTCCAAATTAACCTACTTCAAAATAAATTGAAGTTTGAAAACATTTTCATTTACAAAACTTAATTTTTCAAGTAAGTAAAATACTCTGATTCCCTTTTCAAATTTCTTGTATTAAATCAATTATATTTCCACTTGGAAAATTAATTTGTTTCATCAAAATCTAGGCATTATTATTGAAAAATTATCAAAACATTTTTCCTTTTAAATTGATATGGTTTTACACAAACAAAACCATTAAAGTTTTATTTTCAAAACCAAAGTACCGATTGGTCATAACACAAACCCATTTGTTCAAATTCATTTTCACTTTCTTTGCAAATCCTTTTTCATTCTTAGTCAAAAATCTTTTCCTTAATATATATTTTCTCAAAATCACTTTTTATTAATCTAGTCCTACAAAATCATATTGAGTTGATTTAATTATTGTTTCTTAACTTTAAATTTCCTAACATTTTCCAAAACCCAATAAATAAATTCTCTGTTAGGAATTTTAAGTTACAAACGTTTTCCTTTATATTTCTAAATCACTTCTAAAAATTGATTAATTTGAAGTTCAATACTTTTAATCTTCTTTTTCTTTTATTTATGAAAATTCCATTTCACTTAATTTATAACATTTAATTCCCTTTTCGAAAATCCTTATTTGAAAATTCTTGTATTTCATAGCATCAAAACATTTTTTTTTTAAATTATCAAAAACCTTATAGATGGCCATTGGAACCATGAAATATTTTTCTTCTAACTTAAATAAATTCCATTCTTGTTTCTACACAAAATAAATCAATAAAATTTCACTCTAAAATTTGTGTTCACGTTTTCTTAAAAAAAAAAACCTTTAGTTCATTTTTCATACTCCTCAAATCAATCCAATTTTATTCTTTCATAAACATATTAATTTGTAAACACCTATTTTGAGGTGTCTTGGCCGAAATTCTCATTGCTCTAGGGATTAAAATTTAATTTCTTTGTTCTTGAAAAATTTCAACATTGACCCAAATCAAGGGCATCAAAACCGTAGTTCTTCCTTGGCCATTGGAACCAAGATCAATTTTCTTTCCATCCACACATCATGGCATACATATATATATTTCATCATAAATATCACAAACATGCCATATACTCATCATGCATATTATAAGTATACTATCAAAGTCATAAAATCATGCAAAGCATATTAAGCATAGACAAAAATAATCAAAGCACAAGAAAATAAAGCAAAGCTCATAAACACACAATTAATTATTATATGACCATGGATTGGAATTCTCACATGAATTCACAATCCATCAAATATAAGACCATCTCCCACCACCATAATTGGTTGGTGAGATGGATCTCCCTCTTACCTTTTGAAGGTCCTCAAAGCTTCTTGATTTTGCTTCTCTTTCCAAGTCCTTCACCACCAAGGGCTTCTTAAATTCAAAACAAAATACATAGAAATTAGTATACTAAGCTTGATTAAGAGGAACCATGGATCAAACATGGTTTAGATCATGAAAAAGAGATAAGAATTGAAGTCTTCTTACACTTCACCTTAAAAACTCAATAACTTGGCTCTTGAAGAAAGTCCATGAAGATGAATGATTTTGAGAAAGCCTCCAACATGAAAGTTGCTTAGAATATCATGTAGATTCAAGATCTATGGTTGGATGAAATTAAAAGTGATGGGTGGTGCTTTTGGTGGTCATGGCCGAACCATTTGGTGAGAAAATGAAGGAAAATAGTTGTTTTGTGTTCTTGGCTTGGTTGAGTGATGAAGATGAATGATTTAGAGAAAGTCTCCAACATGAAAGTGTTTTGAATTGATGAGAGGATTCAAGATATGTAGCTAGATAAAATTATGGAAGATTGGAAGTGGTTCCATGGGTGGTGACCGAATGCTCAAGGAAGGAAAGAAAATGGTGTTGTTCTTTGTGTTCTTGACAAATTGGAAGAGAGAGAAGAGAGAGAATGAGTTAAGTGTTATAAAATGTGATACAAATGAAATCAAATGGCTGAATTGAAGTGGGCAGCCGTAGCATTGCATGGAGAGAAAGAAAAAAAATAATTTTGCTTTTAGGAAAATGACCAATAATTGGTCAAGACATCTAATTAATATCTTCAAGCTTTTTCTTTGGCCTAAAAATGCTACTCCAATATGTCTCAACATGTCTCTTCTTCTTTCTTGCTTCTCCAACCGTCCCCCCTTCATCATGCAATCCAAAGGAAGCAAACAAAACAATAATGGTCATATTGACCATGACAAACAATAATGGTCATTAATTTAGTTTGCATGACTATTATTGGTGGTTCAAGAACCATGTAAAAGTCTCCCCAAGCTGCATGAAAACCGTGTGGCTCCTTGAGTATTTTAGGGAATTAATTGTTCTCAATTTTCACCTAATTGCATGCTAATTAATTAGATAATTAGTTAGGTTAAATTTCCTAACCAATCTTAACTAACATTCTAACTATATAACTAATTAATTAACATATTATTTCATATATTATAATCTCTGATTAAAATTAGGATATCTAATTAAGAATTTGATTATAACAATTTAACATTTAATTTAGTTTACTTAACTTGTTAATTAGGCCATTAGATTAATCAAATTAGGCTTAATTAGTTACTAATCAAATCATTGTTGACTTCATCTTTTCTTTAGCCTAAAAAGGCTACTAAAAAAAATTGTCTCCTCCTTGTCCAAGCACTCCAAAACCGTCCCCCCTTCCATAATGCATGAAGTTGTCATCTTTTTTTTTTATACAATTATTTGAAGCATTCCTAGCCATTGATTAATTCAATGGTTAGGATTTAAGTAGACTTTTAATTTAGAAGACTTAATCTAAGCCATTTGATCCTTCTCCTTTAAATTCTAGCCATTAGATGTGTCTCCAAAATAGAGGGTCAAGATTACTTCTTCTTACTTTTAATCCAAGGGCCATAATTAGTCTTTGCTACTTTTTAAGACCAAATCTCCACCCTTGATCAACTCTAAATCCAATGGTTGTAAATGGTCACTTTATATAATTAATTTTACACCGTTGATTAAATCTACGGTTGATATTGAAGCTTGCCTAACTAAGTTTATTTTCACATCATTGATTAAATCAATGATGATTATCTTGTGTTTCTTTATTAAATTTATTTCTTAACCGTTAATTGAATCAATAGTGGATATCCAAACCACCAATGTTGACTTAAGCAATATAATTTCTATTTTTATCTACTAAAAATCTCACGAAAGAATATATTTACTGTATTTTTATCTTTCGATAAATAAATACAGTACAAAATAAATTTTCTAAAACTATTTCCGGATTCAAGTTTAGTAAGATCCCCTGTCTCCGACTAAACAGTACAAATTTTTCTATGCGTAGAAAATTTTTTCACTTTGCGGGACCCACCTGGGTCCACGTAAGGTCACCTGAGCCCACCTTGGACCACCGAGGCCCACATACAGTCAAAAAAATTCATAATCATCCACAAAAATCATAAATATTAGAAAATGTATGAAAATCAAGTCAGATTATTAAAAATAATTAATAGTTAAGAGAAATAAATACAGAAAGATTTTCTCCGGCCCGAAAATTATTATTTTCCTGACACAGAGTAAATCACTCAAAATGATCAAATACGCTAACGGAATAAACAAAATAATTTTACAGTATCTAGAAATTACTAAATAGTAAAATTTTGTTAACTGTCAAAATTACTGTTTAAGAGATACGAAATTTGGGGTGTTACAATACTCCCCCTCTTTATAGAAATTTCGTCCTCGAAATTTCATGACCATGATTTCACACCCTCGGAAAAAAATACGGATATGGTGCTTTCATCTTATTTTTCAATTCTGATGAAGCTTCCTCTCTTACGTCTTGCTATACTATTCTAATCCCACAAAATCTCTTTGCTAATGTTCAACTTCTCCTGATCAAACAGATATCTCAGACTCCTATCATAAAGATTTTGTTGGTTATTACTGAAGATGTTGAATGTTACTCCAGAAAGAAAGAATTTCCGTATCTCTGATATCAACATAACAACAACCAATCTTCATTCATGCCTAGAATAGTTTTTCTCAGATAACTTCCAACTAATGTAATGTAATGTTCAGCTAATGTAATGTATTACTTAAAATTTCCTTATCCTCGTATCACTACATATTCTAGATTTTTGCTTTTAACAGGAAATGTCTCATTAACTGAGTTCTTCTTTCCACAGCACTATACCGGATACTTCTGCAAATTTTTTTCTACGGTTTTCCATTACCGTCTTAAGTTTTCCCATAGAAGAATTGTTCCAATCTTTTGAAAAATTCACCACGCTTCTGCTGCATTACTCAGATACGTTAACATGGATACAAATATAGAAATATCCTTTCTTGCTAGATATTCCTTCAGTTGCAGGAGATGAAAGAAAACATAATGGAAGATAACAAAAAGAATCGAACCTGTTATCGAACATATCCAGCAAAGAATTGGATGTAACTCAATTTTCAAAAATGATTTTTCTCTAGATTACTCACACTCTGTTGAAATAATCTCATTGGATATGGTTGAAAAATAACCAATCCATTTTCAAAGACCACATCTGTTTATGAAACAGATCAAACTAACACAAAAATTTTGAACAACAGATCAAACTAACACAAAGTTTTGATCTATAACAATAATTTGAATAACTTGAATTGCTCAATTAGCTAAGAATAGAAACAGAAGTAAACAAATCAGATGATAACGAATAACTCTAACATATAATTGATCTACTTAATCATATGTCATAAGGAATAGGTGACTCACAGAAATATTCAGCATGGTTTATAGGATTAGCTCCAATGACACAATCTCCATTAATTAAATCTTCCGCTCAGAACACTCCCGTTCCATTCAGAGTAACAACTTCCCTTACTATCTAAAATTTTTACTAATAGAAAACTCTATTTTCAAAGAATACATCAGAGATTATACTCTTTGAAAATGTGTCCAACTTTTCCATAAATTGTTTTCTTGACGTACATTCCTTCATTTAAGTACTTTCTTTCACATCCTTTACTGTTTTTGGTTTCCTCAATGGTTGTAAATTCATCTTCCGTCGAAATCAATTACTTTCTCAATATCCTAAAAAAAAAAATACCAGGTTTCAAAATTACGAAATCTTATATTCCAAGACTGATTCTCTTCCATCAGATCCTAAACTTCAACTTCCAGTTTTCACTGAACAGCGGTCCTTTGTTCGTGCAGTCGTCTTTTCACATTGCTCCCGTAGCTGCAACTGCATTACTAGTAACATGTTTCACTTCCACACAAGTATAACTATCCTGAGCCATTCCTTTTTTTTTCTCGAGGCGTGCGGATCGAAATATAATGGATCTAATATTCATTATAAATAACATTATTTTCTTTCGGAAAACAAACACAGAGAACACAACACAAGCAAAATAGACCTAATCACAAACCCCAAAAGACTCAAACCGTGCTCTGATACCAACTAATGTAACACCCTAGCTCTGATACCAACTAATGTAACACCCTAGCTAGGGCATCACATTTCTGACTCCCGACTCATAATCTGAAAATAAGTTCGCACAAAGTTTGAGTTATAAAAGATGGGTTTCAAAATTTTTTCTTTACTGAAACGTAAATTTACTGAAAATATTAGGTAATATTGAAAATCATATTTCAACTATTCATTATGCAATATTGACACCAATTAATATCACAATTTAAAGAGAAATATAAAATTAACAGACTTATTTTTTTTTTTTGACAGTAGCAAACCCCATGACGGGTCCTACTTAATAGTACGGTACAACACTAACGAGAAACTTTAACATACTTATTCCTTTTTCTGTCCATCTTGATGCATCAGACATCTGTTCCTTTGTCAACATTGCACACCTTCGAGTCCTGAATGTCCACTCCTTATTGTTATCACCAATCTCAGAGTATCCATCGCCCGTTATGTCTAAGACAACTCGATCCTTCTATTATTTGATTTTAACAGTACAAAAATAGCAAAACAACATAACAAAGAGGTGAGATCACCTACACCAATACCAATATGACAGCACAGAGATAACACACAGCCAACAATATCATACAGATAGATCATACCATAATCATGTTATCAGCATTATCATCATCATCATCCAAGTATTCATAACAATCGTTATATCCAATATTCCTCAATTAATATATCACACAGATATAAATGTTCAGATTATGCATATGCACAAAGACTCAGTTTATCAAAAACGATTCCATGGAGGTTTTCACAATTTCGAGAAGAATGCTCTGGTTAATTATCAGCCTTAGCCCAAAGACAATCTCCCAGTTGTTGAAAAGAATCATGTTCTTGTCGGGTATCGTCAATGCGTTGCAACGGACTGCATCGCCAAGTGGCACAAGGTACTCGCCAACTGTCCACTGGTCGACCGCCGCGCCTCGACGCCCCCAAGATCCATCATAGACCTTACTATCAATTCTCATTCCCTCTTCAACCACAAGGACCATAATAGCTATTAGCTATATTTTATACAATGCACGAATATATCAGTGCAAGTCCAACCCCAAAGGGCCAAATCTTTTCAATTTCATTTGTTCAATTTAAATCATATGCCTCAACGCATATTTTTTTAATGCATGTATAATGCACCAAATCCAATCACAGGCATCTCTTTCCAATGCATATAAAATGCACCAAATACCAATCATAGGCAAAACACGTCATTTTCTCATACAGTGTCCATACATTGGTTCAATAGTAATTATACTATATTTTCAACACAAAATCATATAGTTATAAAACACTTTCGCCGTGTTTTCACAAAATTGCGCAACATTTTCATTATGTTTTCACAATTCCAAAATGTTTCTGTTATGTTTTCAAAATATCGTAACACTTCTGTTACGTTTTTAAAATTCTGTAACTCTTTTGTTGCACTTTTAAATCACGTGCTAATTTTTTAACATTTTTCTTAATCGCGTAAAAATATACGTTTCTCAAATCGCATATTATTTTTTCACTGTTTCAAAATTGCGTATCTTAAAAATCATTCTTTTAAGTTACGTAAATCATTTTCTATCATTCTCAAAATATTTAAAATACTTTCCAAATCTCATAACAATTTTCCACCATTTTTCAATCACGTAAAATATTTCTCAATATTCCAAACATTATTTTGGACTTTCAAATAAGTCAATATCATTTTCAACACATTTTTAAGATATGTAAATAATTTTTCACGACAATTCTATTATGAAAAATATTTCTCAACCTTCAAAAATTTCATTTCATCTTTTCTTAAAATATTATGACTTTGTATTTCATTTTTCACATTTTCTTACTCAATAAAATCTTTTTCCACGTTTCTTTACTCAAGAAATTCTTTTTCAAATATAATCAACAAAATTACTTTTCCATTGATATAAATCAATATTTCAAATCTTAAAATTTTCAAACGTACTTCAAAACTTGAAAATAAGTTATACTTGAGTAAATTCTCAAAATATCATTATATTCTCCATTTTTCCCCAAATCATTTCCAAATTAACCTACTTCAAAATAAATTGAAGTTTGAAAACATTTTCGTTTACAAAACTTAATTTTTCAAGTGAGTAAAATATTCTGATTTCCTTTTCAAATTTCTTGTATTACATCAATTATATTTCTACTTGAAAAATTACTTTGTTTCATCAAAATCTAGGCATTACTATTGAAAAATTATCAAAACATTTTTCCTTTTAAATTGATGGGGTTTTACACAAACAAAACCATTAAAGTTTTATTTTCAAAACCAAAGTACTGATTGGTCATAACACAAACCCATTTGTTCAAATTCATTTTCACTTTCTTTGCAAATCCTTTTTCATTCTTAGTCAAAAATCTTTTCCTTAATATATATTTTCTCAAAATCACTTTTTATTAATCTAGTCCTACAAAATCATATTGAGTTGATTTAATTATTGTTTCTTAACTTTAAATTTCCTAACATTTTCCAAAACCCAATAAATAAATTCTCTGTTAGGAATTTTAAGTTACAAACGTTTTTCTTTATATTTCTAAATCACTTCTAAAAATTGATTAATTTGAAGTTCAATACTTTCAATATTCTTTTTCTTTTATTTATGAAAATTCCACTTCACTTAATTTATAACACTTAATTCTCTTTTCAAAAATCCTTATTTGAAAATTCTTGTATTTCATAGCATCAAAACATTTTTTTTTTAAATTATCAAAAACCTTATAGATGGTCATTGGAACCATGAAATATTTTTCTTCTAACTTAAATAAATTCCATTATTGTTTCTACACAAAATAAATCAATAAAATTTCACTCTAAAATTTGTGTTAGTGTTTTCTTAAAAAAAAACAAACCTTTAGTTCATTTTCCATACTCCTCAAATCAATTCAATTTTATTCTTCCATAAACATATTAATTTGTAAACACCTATTTTGAGGTGTCTTGGCCGAAATTCTCATTGTTCTAGGGATCAAAATTTAATTTCCTTGTTCTTGAAAAATTTCAACATTGACCCAAATCAAGGGCATCAAAATCGTAGTTCTTCCTTGGCCATTGGAACCAAGATCAATTTTCTTTCCATCCACACATCATGGCATACATATATATATTTCATCATAAATATCACAAACATGCCATATACTCATCATGCATATTATAAGTATACTATCAAAGCCATAAAATCATGCAAAGTATATTAAGCATAGACAAAAATAATCAAAGCACAAGAAAATAAAACAAAGTTCATAAACACACAATTAATTATTATATGACCATGGATTGAAATTCTCACATGAATTCACAATCCATCAAATATAAGACCATCTCCCACCACCATAATTGGTTGGTGAGATGGATCTCCCTCTTACCTTTTGAAGGTCCTCAAAGCTTCTTGATTTTGCTTCTCTTTCCAAGTCCTTCACCACCAAGGGTTTCTCAAATTCAAAACAAAATACATAGAAATTAGTATACTAAGCTTGATTAAGAGGAACCATGGATCAAACATGGTTTAGATCATGAAAAAGAGATAAGAATTGAAGTCTTCTTACACTTCACCTTAAAAACTCAATAACTTGGCTCTTGAAGAAAGTCCATGAAGATGAATGATTTTGAGAAAGTCTCCAACATGAAAGTTGCTTAGAATATCATGTAGATTCAAGATCTATGGTTGGATGAAATTAAAAGTGATGGGTGGTGCTTTTGGTGGTCATGGCCGAACCATTTGGTGAGAAAATGAAGGAAAATGGTTGTTTTGTGTTCTTGGCTTGGTTGAGTGATGAAGATGAATGATTTAGAGAAAGTCTCCAACATGAAAGTGTTTTGAATTGATGAGAGGATTCAAGATATGTAGCTAGATAAAATTATGGAAGATTGGAAGTGGTTCCATGGGTGGTGACCGAATGCTCAAGGAAGGAAAAAAAATGGTGTTGTTCTTAGTGTTCTTGACAAATTGGAAGAGAGAGAAGAGAGAGAATGAGTTAAGTGTTATAAAATGTGATACAAATGAAATCAAATGGCTAAATTGAAGTGGGCAGCCGTAGCATTGCATGGAGAGAAAGAAAAAAATAATTTTGCATTTAGGGAAATGACCAATAATTGGTCAAGACATCTAATTAATGTCGTCAAGCTTTTTCTTTGGCCTAAAAAGGCTACTCCAACATGTCTCAACATGTCTCAACATGTCTCTTCTTCTTTCTTGCTTCTCTAACCGTCCCCCCTTCATCATGCAATCCAAAGGAAGCAAACAAAACAATAATGGTCATATTGACCATGACAAACAATAATGGTCATTAATTTAGTTTGCATGGCTATTATTGGTGGTTCAAGAACCATGTAAAAGTCTCCCCAAGCTGCATGAAAATCGTGTGGCTCCTTGAGTATTTTAGGGAATTAATTGTTCTCAATTTTCACCTAATTGCATGCTAATTAATTAGGTAATTAGTTAGGTTAAATTTCCTAACCAATCTTAACTAACATTCTAACTATATAACTAATTAATTAACATATTATTTCATATATTATAATCTCTAATTAAAATTAAGATATCTAATTAAGAATTAGATTATAACAATTTAACATTTAATTTAGTTTATTTAACTTGTTAAGTAGGCCATTAGATTAATCAAATTAGGCTTAATTAGTTACTAATCAAATCATTGTTGACTTCATTTTTTCTTTAACCTAAAAAGGCTACTAAAAAAAATTGTCTCCTCCTTGTCCAAGCACTCCAAAACCGTCCCCCCTTCCATAATGCATGAAGTTGTCATCTTTTTTTTTTATACAATTATTTGAAGCATTCTTAGCCATTGATTAATTCAATGGTTAGGATTTAGGTAGACTTTTAATTTAGAAGACTTAATCTAAGCCATTGGATCCTTCTCCTTTAAATTCTAGCCATTAGATGTGTCTCCAAAATAAAGGGTCAAGATTACTTCTTCTTACTTTTAATCCAAGGGTCATAATTAGTCTTTGCTACTTTTTAAGACCAAATCTCCACCCCGATCAACTCTAAATCCAATGGTTGTAAATGGTCACTTTATATAATTAATTTTACACCATTGGTTAAATCTACGGTTGATATTGAAGCTTGCCTAACTAAGTTTATTTTCACACCATTGATTAAATCAATGATGATTATCTTATGTTTCTTTATTAAATTTATTTCTTAACCGTTAATTGAATCAATAGTGGATATCCAAACCACCAATGTTGACTTAAGCAATATAATTTCTATTTTTATTTACTAAAAATCCCACGAAAGAATATATTTACTGTATTTTTATCTTCCGATAAATAAATACAGTACAAAACAAATTTTCTAAAACTGTTTTTGGATTCAGGTTTAGTAAGATCCCCTGTCTCCGTCTAAACAGTACAAATTTTTCTATGCGTAGAAAAATTTTCCACTTTGCGGGACCCACCTGGGCCCACGTAAGGTCACCTGGGCCCACCTAGGACCACCTGGGCCCACATACAGTCAAAAAAATTCATAATCATCCACAAAAATCACAAATATTAGAAAACGTATGAAAATCAAGTCAGATTATTAAAAATAATTAACAGTTAAGAGAAATAAATACAGAAAGATTTTCTCCGGCCCGAAAATTTTTATTTTCCTGACACGGAGTAAATCACTCAAAATGATCAAATACGCTGATGGAATAAACAAAATAATTTTACAGTATCCAGAAATTACTAAACAGTAAAATTCTGTTAACTGTCAGAATTACTGTTTAAGAGATACGAAATTTGGGGTGTTACACTACACGCCTCCCTCAGGCTTCACCTTTCCCACCACCTTTGTGATCTTATGTTTAATTTTCAAGGAAGTTGCATTATCCTTTGTTTTGTTATTTTTTATTATTTTTTCACATTGAGGACAATGTTGTTCATCTTACGTGTGTGTGTGGGGGGTCCACTTAAATTTTTGTGCACTTAAATGTTAATTTTGCTTACATTGAATTGATGAACACTTGAGTATTGCTAGTAATCAAGCAGAAATTGTGTGTTAATTGTTTGAATTAATACTGAGCTGATAAAGATATCTTTGAGAGGGAAATCTATTACCCATGAACTGATTTTGTGCGAAATAATCTTTTTCAATTAAGTAAAGATAAATTTAGCATCTTACTTGAAAATTAGTCATGTCTGCTTGCACTTGTTCTCTCTATTAACTTGGCCAGAAAGTGAGTTTTGAGTTTTAATAATTAGATTTTTCATTAAAAAAATCATATTTTTCTTTTGGAATGAGTTTTTTCTTGATTTATGTGCGCTAAAACTTGCTTTGATATCTTGTTGAGGTTTTAATGATTCACATACAGATTTGAACATGATTAAGACAATTAGGCTTAATTCTTTCTTGACTTTCAGAGTTGTATTAAGAAAATAATTCCTTAGTTGCCTCATTTGAGCCTGAAATTAATTTCTTTGGATATCTTATTGAATAATCAGGTTGGATTCATTGATTCTTTTTGAATAACAGAACAACTGATGTGTTAATTGAAAAGTCTTTAAGGGTCGCTTTGTCTTCAAGGGTTATTGAATTTTTTTTTAAATGAAGAAAAAAATGGAAAAGAAAAAAGAAAGAAAAAGATTGTTGGTGAAGAATAATGAGAAGATTGAGTTGAAAGTGAGAATCTGATATACCCTTGTGCATTTTGTTCTATTTATTATATTTTCAACCTAATTCTGTTTTGTATCGATTTATTCATGAGTATTCTTTACCTTTATTTATCTTTTTCCTACCTTTCATTGTTTCCCCTTGGCCATATTACAACCAAAGGAAGCCCTTTTGATTCTTGTGTTGTATGTGAACTTACAAGTGGAGATGAGATTGATAACCAAGCCTATGGTAATGCATTTTTAAAGAGAAACTAGAGTGATCTCTTTGTCCTTAAACACTTGAGCGATGAAAAGATGAGTAATCTCAATTGGTTGGTAAAGAGAAAAGATGCAAGCTAGACCCAAGCATCTAATTGTTTTAAGTACTAAATGATCTTGTTGGATTGAATTTGATTATTAAACTTGATTGAATTCTTTAATTGTGAAATTTTTCTTGATTCATGTTTTCTGGATGTTGAGTTTAATCTTGTTTTTTATGTCTATTCTTCGCTTGAGGATAAGCAAAGCTCAAGTGTGGGGGTGTTGATAACCCTATATTTTATAGTCTCAAACTAGATAAATTGTGGTGATTTTCTTATATTTATTGATGAATTTTAGATGGATCCTTATCATTGGCTTTATTTTTGCAGATTAAATGAGATTTATCACATTTGGAGTGAAAGCAGGCAAAGACACCGCGTTTTCAGAGTAGAAGAAGATCATTTTGGCTTAGACAGGGCCCTGTGTTAACTCAGAAGCAATTGAGGAGTTAGACACGACCCTGTCTAACTTGGAAAATGTCTTTGGAATGGCGACACGGCCGTGTTTCTGGGCCACATGGTCGTGTCTCCCTTTACATTGAAGTTACGCTGATTTTTAAGCTCACACGGTCGTGTCAAGCTTAGACACACGCATGTGAGGCTTACTGTGCGTAAAAAAGACAAACGTTTCCCTCACTATTATAAATAGAAGCGAATCCCTAAACCTAAAAATAATATTTATGACGGTAGAGTTTGGAGAGATAATTCAGAAGAGGAAATTGCCATAAATCTCTAGATGACAGCTACAAATTGAGGACAAAATTCTTGAAGGCTTGAAAATCACAATTATCGTAAAAGGGGTTTTGATTTCTCTTCCCTCTAGTTTTTCCCCTTTCTTTAGGCTTTTCTTTCCATGGATTTGTGTTGTGATTTAGGATTATTTGTATTAAACATGAATAGTTAATCCTATAGCTAAGGCTATGGGAGATCTTACTTTCTTAATTAATTAATTTTTAATTCGAATTTGATTAAGGTAATTTCAATTGAGTTTATTGTATTGTTTGAATTCTTGTCAAAACTTAATTAATTTTGGCATGTTTTAATTCATTGTTTGACTGATGACTATCTGCAATCAATTATTGGACCTATATAATAAACTTATGATTAGATTGGTGAATGACCAAATATCAATTTATTCTACCAATTGAACTGACGATTATTTTAATTCATCTATTGAATTGAGGTTTAATGCATTCCTAGTTAATTCATCTAAATGACCAAATAGGTGAATAATTTAAGAATAGAATATTGTTTATCCATGACCATTGAGACTCAATAGCAAATGAGAGAATATTGGTAAGAGAATTACCTTACATCCTAAAAGAATAAAAATTTAGTTAATTAGATTTAAGTGAACATTGCGCCCTAGTTTCTCTCTAATTGATTTTTCTCTACATTGTTTAAGCTTCCATCTTTCTTTATTTGTTTTTAGATTTTATTTTGAATTTCTATTTGCATATACGATTGTTTAAATAACCAAGAGTTTAGCGAATCTAATAATTACCCCTTATTCCTCGTGGGATTGACAACTGGGACTTACGTCTTATATTACTATACGATATAGTGCACTTACTCTTAGTGTATTTTACCCGTATCACTTAGTTACAAGCTCATAGACCCATATCTTTTTGTATCAGGTTCATACGCCAATTTCATTTAGTTTAAAGCCCAAAGGCTCGTTGCATTTAATTTCAGGCTCAAATTCCCATTTCGATAAGTGAAGGATCAAAGGCATATTTCATTTAATTTTATGCTTAGGGGCCTATTTCATTAAGTTTGAAGCTCAGTGGCCCAATTCATTTAATTATAGGATCATTGGCCCATTTCATTTTGTTTGAGGCTTAGAGAACCATTTTACTTAGTTTATAGGCTTATAGGCCCATTTCAGTATGTTATAGGCTCCAAGGACTTTCTTATTAAGTTTTAGGTTAAGAGGCCCATGTCAAGTAGTTTCAGGATCAGGGGTCCATTTCATTCAGTTTTAAACTCATTGGTCCATTTCGTTCAGTTTTAAGCTCCTAGGACCGTTTTGTTTACTTTTTGGCTCTTAAGCCCATTTCATTTAGTTATTATCTTGTTGGCCCATTTCGTTCATTTCTTGGCTTATGGGCCCATTTCACTTAATCACTGGCTCATAGGCCAATTTCTTTCAGTTTTAAACTCAGAGGCCCGTTTTACTTTGTTTATAGGCTATTCTTTCAATTATAGGCCCAAAGGCCTATTTCTTTTAATTTTAGGCTCGGATGCGCATTTTAATTAGTGTTATTCTCATAGGCCCATCTCGATTAGTTTTTGGCTCAAAAGACAAACTTAAGTTTACTAGCTTATAGGTCCAATTTGATATGTGATAGACTCATTGACCCATTTCGTTTGGTTTTAGGCGCATAGGGCCATTTCATTTTGTTTTAGGCTCAGACTACCATGTAATTTAGTTTCAGGCAAATAGGCCTATTTCATTCAGTTTTAGACTCGTAAGCCTATTTCTATCTTTTTAATGCCCATAGACCCATTTTATTTAATTTCAAGCTCATAGGCTTATTTCATTTAGTCTTTGGCTCATAGGTCCATTTCATTAAGTTATTGGCTCATAGTCCTATTTCCATCACTTCCACACTCATAAGCCCATTTCGATTTGTCTCTCGCTCATAGGTCCAATTTACTTATTTTCAAGTTCATTAGCCTAATTAAATTTATATTCGGGCTCATACGCCTAACTCAATTTGTTTCAAGTTCATAGGTCCATTTCATTTAGAAACATATTGACTTCCCCATTTCATTTATTTTAGATTATGTGGCCAATTTTATTTAATTTTAGGCTCAGAGGCCCACTTCAATCAGTTCATAGGGTCATAGGCCCATTTCATTTAGTTATTGGCTCAGAGGTCCATTTCAATATGTTTCCTTCTCAAAGGCTCATTGCACTTAGCCTTTCAATCAAATGTCCATTTCGCTTAGGTACTATCTCATAGACCTATGTCATTTTGTATCAAGTTCGTACGTCAATTTCATCTGGTTTAAAGCCCAAAGGCCATTTGCATTTAATTTCAAGCTCACAGTCCCATTTTGATTAATGAAGGCTCAATGACCCATTTCATTTAGTTTGAGGCTCTGAGACCCAATTCATTTAATTATAGGTTCATAAGCCCATTTCTTCTAGTTTGAGACTCGAAGGACCATTTCACTATATTATAGGTTGAAAGGACCATTTTATTAAGTTTTAGGTTTAGAGGCCAATGTGATAAAGTTTCAAAATCGTGGGTCCATTTTATTCTGTTATAGACTCAGGGCCATTGGCCCATTTCGTTCATATCTTAGCTTATAGGACCATTTCGCTTAATCTCTGATTATAGGCTCGTTTCATTTATGTTACCCAAGTGGCTTTTATATACTTAAGAGGGAGTGAATTGAGTAATTAAAAAAATATTCAAAAAACTTTTCACAAACACTTTAAAGATAATTTCCATTGAAGTTATTTATAAAATGAAATGAATGAGCAGAGAAGATAGAAAAAATTCTCACAAATTTAATAAGCCAAAAATGATTTAATCAAATATATATGAAATTAAAGTGCAAATATAGAGAGAAGAGTTCAGAAAAGCAAACACTGAGATTTATCCTGATTCAGCCACTAACCACTTGTGACCTACATCCAGTCCTCGAGCATCCACTCGAGAATTTATTCACTATCAATGCAAGCGTTCAATAGGTGCTTGCTACCGTTACAAACCTGAGCACTCCTCACACCTTAGGATACCTCACCCTTGTGCTCGAGCCTCGCAGCAGGAATACCTCACCCTTAAAAATTTTCTGATGGATACACTACAAAAAAAGCGGTGTCTAGCCACGGTTTTAACCGTGGCTAATATATTAAAAAAACTGTGGCTAACTACATTTACCCATGGTTATAACAACTGTGGCTAAATAAGGCATGACCAATATATTAGCCATGATTTTTAGGACATTAACCACGATTTTTAAAACCGTGGCAACATTTTGTTACCAACGATTTATAACTGTGGTTAATTAAGAAAATACTGTGGCCAATTTTAATCAAAATATATTCCATAAAATACTTTTGCTACGGTTTAATCGTGGCTAATTTAATTATTAGCTACGGTATAACCATGGCTAATGTGACGAGTGTTTTATATTCATAAACTTGGTTTGCCAAGGTTTAACCATGGCTAAATATTTAAAAAAGAAAACATTAGTTTCTTCCCAATCATATCATAAAAGGAGACTTATTCAATCACATGATATCAAGTCTCAATCAAGTAGAACATTCAAATCACTAGTTAAAGATATAGCAAGAACAATCAGAGGTTTATTAGCCTACATGAATCCATAGAAAAGACAAAAGCTTCCATACTAAGATGATTGTAACTTTTACCATGTTAGTGACTACAATATTTCTCACGAATTAGTTTCTAGTTTCTACCATATCATATAGATCTAGATGATTGTAAATCCATCATCTTAGTAATAATGAAATTTTGCTAACAGCTTTATCTGGTCAAATCTAGCAGAATATACATTTAGGTGTGAGAACTTGTTAGATGCTCTCGAGGTAATATTAATTAATAAAAGAGTAGATATAGATTAAGTATTAGAACTAAGATTGCAAAATTTACCTAAGTTCAATATCACACAATAGTATTTGATGTAATTATCTTGGCCACATGACAAAACTACAGAGCTAGATTACTAGGATAGAAGAGTATGACAAAGATGAAGCTGAGCTTGTGCATAGTCTTGGATTGCTTTGCTCTCATCCCCATCCTGACTACAGGCCTAATATGAGAAGGATTGTCCAGTTCCTTCTGGGAGATGATGCCTTTCCTCCATTTCCTCTTGACATTCACTGTGAAGCTCCTACACCAATAATGGAATACCCGTACAACTTTCCAGATGATTCAGACCCTTCAAGTTCTAGAGTGTCCTCATCAAAATATTGTATTCTTACAAGCTTTGACGAGGTGGTCTCTGCTATTAAAGTCACAAGGTTCACTTTATAGATATTGTTGTAAACAAGAAAGCATATTAAAGAACCACTATGAGAGGGCTAAAGATATTTCTAATCTTATCAAGGAAAGCAACCTAGAATCATGCCAATTCCATGATAAATACAGAGATACACTCTCCCCTATATACCATGTTCTATTCATTTTTGAGGTGGGAAAAATATATATGGTCTGTCTAAATATTTGACAACCTAGTTTAGGCCTGGAATTCTGAGTCGATAGCATACATGCCATGATTATTCATTCAACTAAATATATGCTGATCCAGTATTATTTGCTTCTGCTAACTTATAGACATATCATTAAAAATTATTCTTGAAACTCTTAACAGCCCAATATTTATATTTGCAACTTGCAAGAATAAACAACAATGTTCAAACACACGATGTGTTTTAGTTCTGCATAGGAACAGATTCAAAACTTAGTTGAGGAAAAAAAAAAGATGATTCTCAGTTAACTGCAGTAAATAGTCATCATAATGAGCATCTATTCACCCTTCTTCTATGATAAACCACCAGATAAGCATTAAAATAGGAAGAGATGAAAAATCATTAATCTCATAAATCTTAAAATCACATGCCTATTTCATTTGAAATAAAATGATACTCAGTAGTTCCACCAGTGGCTTGACATAATCATGTATTCACATTGCTTGATGCAGAATTAGCTGCTCATGTATCATTCTGAATTTCTCTGAGCCTCTTGATCTGCAAAACCACCAAAAAGTTGGATATTATAAAGAACAACAGAAAGTTGCCATCTCTGAAAATTGCTCGTTAGCAAACCCAAACAATCAACCCTTCATTTCTATGCTCACTCTGGCATACTCTCACTTCAAGCAGGAAAAGAGGAAATTCACAGACCAAACAATTGAAAGATGCATATATGAACAAGCTGGAAACATCACAAACCTTTAATTCTGTGGAAACCAAGAAATATTCTCTTATGCCATGAAATATCTGTTGTACCAAACCATAAACAATCTTTTCAGATGAAGGTGCAAGCCTCCGATTCCAAAGTGTGCTATCCAGAAGGTCAGCAAGCTTTGTTTCTGTTGTCTTTGTTATGTTAAGGAAATTTCTATGAACATTCTTCAGAATGAAAATATTTCCCAGTTCTGAAGCTATGTTTTACATTGTTTGGAAGAGATGCTACATAACACTGATAAATGGAAAATTCTTGAATAGCTGTTGGCGGCAAACTCTAACAGGTAACAAGCACCAGTCAACCATGTAGCTGAGGGGCCTAAAAATAGCAAAGTTTTAACAGCATATCGAGGTAACAATGTCAATCAGTACTATCATTGTAGTTGTAAATGAGAGGTGTAAACAACAAATTCCTAAACACATGTAGAAACTTGTTAAGCATGGGATGTGCCTACAAATCTATCCCCAATCCACAAAGGGAAGCTGGGGATATCCACCCTCAGGCGGAGGCTGCAGCGATGGGCGTAGATTGCTCCATGACACTCCCATACTATCTCGTACCACACTCCCTGCACATCAACAATACCGCAAAAATTTAATAATTCACTGCCCCAATTTCTTGCTCATATACTGTAACATTCGTGGTTAATACTAACACCAATACAAGTACAAGTGGTTTTATTTGATTACTACAGCTGTAAGTAAATTATATGAGCTGATGAATTGAACATTGAGATAGAGATATTTAACAAAGATGCACGCAAAATCCATACGGCACATAAATTCAACACCATAAAGAAACAAGATAGCTGATAAGTTTTATTTGATTACTACAGCTGTAAGTAAATTATATTAGCTGATGAATTGAACATTGAGATAGAGATATTTAACAAAGATGCACGCAAAATCCATACGGCACATAAATTCAACACCATAAAGAAACAAGATAGCTGATAAATAATTAGTAAATCAAGCTCACCTGGTGTGGTGAATGTGCTTATTATTGCGGGCTGCTGCGTATTGTTGGCATTGGGGTCAGTATATTTGCAAGAATCTCCGTAACGGCAAAATCCCTAAAATTGAAAGAAGCGTAGAAAACACAACATTAATTCATAATTACACTTCTGTAGTGAAACATTAGCAAATAAGAAGTTGGAATTTGATTGATACCGTGTTGGTGAAGTGAAAGCAGAGGAAAAAATTATGAGAAATGAAATGCACCTCTACTGAGACTACTGAGAAAATGCACCCTAATACCGAAAAAGCACAAGTCCACAACCATGAAGAAATGAAGAGAAAAACGCAAAATTATGATGTAATGTAAGAATAATACATATTACATCAGTAATTAAAAGGGAAAGAAACAAAGGAGAATCGGTGAGCACCTCGCTGGCGGTGGCAGAACGAGAATGGCGACGGAGACCTGCGTCTGGTGGGCGTCGCGCTCGGAGGTGGTGCGCTCCTGGTTCGGTGCTACGCGATTGGCGGAGGTGAAAGGCTCGGGTGGAGCTTGATAGGCGCGTAGGTGACTCGATAGAGGTTGGTGGTTCGCGCGAGGGGAGGCCGAGCTCCAGTCTGAGGTGGTTGCAAGTGGCGGATCTGGGTGGTTGTCTCGGGTGGAGCTCGATTTGCGCGCAGGTGGAGGATTTGGGTGGTTTTCTGGTGGTTTGGGTTTCGGGTGAGGGGAGAGGACGTGTTGGCTCGTGGGTGGCGCGGTTGCTGAGTGCAGTTTCCGGCGGGGAATTCCGGCAGTGGCGCAACAACTCTTGTATGGTCAGATAACGGTGGGATGGCGGTTGATGGGACGAGAGAGAGGTAGCAGGGGGAGAGAGAGAGAAGGGATGCTGAAGGGAAAAAAATCGAGGGGGATGAGAAAAGGTAAGGCGCAAGTGCCGAAGGCTTTGGCGCTTCGCTTTTTTAATGGTTTAGCCACGGTTGTTGAAATAGTAGCAAAAAAATCATGGCTAAATACTATTTTTTTATAGTGATACTTTATCCTTGTTACAATAAAAAAAATAATAAAAGAAGAAATTCTCTCAAAAAATGTGTATTACAACTTGAAGTACTTATGAAACTTTTTAAAAAATATCTCAAAAATTTTAAAACAGAGCAAAATATGGGAAAAATGTGAAACTCGAATTAAGAGCAATAGAAGGATGTTTTTTAGTTATTGTTGTCGTTGTCAATAGATGACCTAAAAACACCTATTTATAGTGTTCTCAAGAAAAAAGACCCGTTGGGGCAATTTATGGTCATAATAAAAGCCCAAAAACTGATCGTTGCGCATTTTCAGCCATGATGTAATCAATTGCATTGTTCTTGAAATTAGTTCTGGGTTTTTTAGGCTTAGTGTAATCGATTACATACCTCATGTAATCGATTACTAAGCATCTGGAAGCAATGCAATCGATTATAAACCTCATATAATCAATTACCAAGCCTCTAGAGGCAATGTAATCGATTACAAAGCATTTGACTTTTGAGAAATGGTTTCCCGCGTGTTTGTAATTGATTACCAGGACTTTGTAATCGATTACAAGCTCCCAAAGAGTTGTAAACTGATTATTAAGCCTAAGGATAAACTTACAAACATCCTTGAACCCATTCCTGAGCCTAATTTAACTTTGTAAACATTGAGATTTCAGAAAACTTGGATTGTTAAAGAAATAAGCTTGTTTTTCATAAATCAAAGCTTTAGAAAACCAATTAAAAAGAACTCTTTTTAGAAAAAACATTGAGATAATTAAGAGAGCTTCTTACATTAACATTCTAAGTTCTAAAAACTATACCAATTTTGCTGCCTTTAAACTTGGTCTTCGACCTGGCTTTGTTATCATCAAAATTCGCACGATCTTCACGACATAAGCATTCACATTCTTCCCTTTTTTGATGATGACAAACCAACAAACAAAAACAAGAGTGCAATATGTGTATATATATGAGTCAGAAACTAAGATATCGCTCTCCCCTTGAGTTTATGCAGAAATATCAAAGGGATTTGAAAATAATTGTCAAAAGAAACATTGTCATGCACTCCCCCTTACTCATACAATCATGCAGTATCTTGGCATTATCAAAAAGCTATCAAAACAATAAATGACATAAGCATAAAAGAAAACAGGCAGAGTTTCAGTAGTAGGATAGCATAACCAGGATTACTAGCTAGGAAATCAGATCATCAAAACAACAGATACTATATGATCAACGGTCCAAGCAAGATGTCCAATAGATAGTCAAATAATATACTAGTCATTAGTTCAGCCTAGATAGTAATCAGAGGATCAGAGTGTGTGAATAGCATAGTCATAATAAGTAGAAACATATACAAAATAGTATAAAATTACTAATGAATTAGACAAGAATATATCATAATAAAATGTAAACATCATGACTAAGTTGCCCCGTCATCACTATGTAGCCTTGTTGTCATTGATATCCTCAACATTAAGATCCTCAACTAGAAGTGTCCCATCATCATCACCAGCATTAAGAGTAGGATCACCAACACCAACATCAGCTGGAGATGAAGGAGGTGGAGCATAGGAGGTGGTAGCTTGCCCATCCTGATGACTCGGATCACCCTTGAGCATAGTGCGTATGTAAGCAATATCCTGATCTGAATAAATAACACGTTTCTCAAGGCGATGAATAAAGGTGCGTAGTTCACGAAACTAATCGTTGACATGTGTGCGAAGACTACGGATCTCCTAAAGCAAAAGCTACATGAGAGGCTCAACTAGACTAACCTGTGGAGGTTCATCTTCAACATCCTCGTTACCTCCCTAGGGTATGTTTCCAGCAGCCTCATGATACAAATAGTACCATGTGTCATCATATTTCTTCAGTTGGAGCTTCTTTAGAGTGTATAGGCTGATGGACTTTGGTCTTTCAGAGCTCTCATCCTTAGTCTCTCTAGACAAAGGAATATGGAAATACTCCAAGATCATAGTAATGAGCATGGCATAGGGCAGAGGATGATGATCCTTCTTTTCGTGCAACATTTGTTGAATGACATAGAAGGCCCAGTTAATGGAGCGGTCTATGTTCATTTCCCATAGAGTGAGAACATCATCATGTAGAACTTGTGAGTAATTGCCTCCTGTAGCAATCAAGGTCCTAGCTAGAATGTAGTGCAGGACTCTATTTTCCATTGTAAGCCTTGTAGCCTTCACCCTTTGATCGGGTCTGTAATCTATTTGCACCAAGGAGTTTAAGGCATACTTATACTCATACTCATCTCCCCGTTTATTAGTGCCAGATAAGTTGGTACCATCAGAGCTTAAGCCAATTAATTGATACCACAGACTAGGATTAATGATAATTTTTTGCTTCTTTACTTTAGAGATCAGATATTCATTCTTATATTTTAAATCTGCACAGAATACTCTAACTAGATCAGGGTAAATGTTTTTCTTAATGCTAAGAAAAGAGGTCAAGTCTAGGCACTCATTCAACCTAAAACATTGTAAAGGTTCGCTAGTACAGCATTCTGTAGTGATGTACCTGGGCTGGATAATTTTTTACAAATGAAACACCTTGCGAAAGGTTTCTGCTTGTTTGGAAGTCCTGAAGTGCGCAGACAGATCAAGTCCTAGAATGGTGAGAGAAGGAGCCTGTGAAGATGAAGCACTAGCCACCCCTGTTTGTGGCTTTTTAGTTTTCCATGAGGATTCTGCCATTGGGTTGAAATGGGGTGAAATGGATGGAAGGAAGGTGAGGGGAATGGTGTTCAGGAGTGTGTGGGTTAAGAAAGTGGTGGAAAAAGTGAAGAAAATGGAGGTTTGGTTCGTGGGTCTTGGAGCGGGAAGAACATGAACAGTTAAGAGAGATATGTGGGTGATGGAGCTGTTTTTGGTGAGAAATTGGTGATAGGTTTTGTGGAGAAGCGATTTTCGAGTGATTTGGAGGTTAAATGTTGTGATTTGGCGGAGAAAACATGAAGAAATTGAAAGATTTGAGATTTGGGTGCCGCGGGTAAAGAGAGAAAGGAGAGAAGCTTTGCGGTTATGACTGCTCATGCGTCAAAGGGCCCTTTAAAACCTCCTTGTAATCGATTACAAGGGGGTTGTAATCGATAACATTTCTGGGAAATTGTGTAATCGATTACAATATGTATGTAATCGATTACATCCATTTTGTTTCTATATTTTATGTAACATCCCAATATTTGCTATCCAGATATATAGTCATATAAAAGAATACCACAAAATTGGCCATGCTACTTCCAAAACTATGCAATTTCCAATATAACAAAGCCATGTATATATAAAAAATATGAGCCTCGAATGAATATATCTATTACTCAATGACAGTATTTCTCATAAATCCAAAACGTACATCATTTCAAAAGAAACTACTCAGCTACACTAAGCTAAGCACTCCAAACTCCTGCTTGTCTTCACTTTCCATCAGACTTCCTTCCTGGAATCATCACACAAGGGGTGAGAACCATGTATTCTCAGTAGATAAAAACCATAAATCATGTCATCACAATCATTCTAGCCATTCGGTCAAAACACGTTTGTAAACTCAAATCTTTTACATAGCAAGCTAGAAAGGTAGCAAAAGCCAAAATCAAGTCCTTTCTCTTCCCGAAATAGACTCCCACTTTATAAATTTGTATAAAAAACTCATTTACTACAAACAATCTTCTAGAAAATTTCCACGCTTACGAAAACATCATCTCTATCCCAGAGACACCAAAGCATCGTCTCCATTACAGAGATACAACAACAATATCTCTATCTTAGAGATATAAACACAACATCTCTATCTCAAAGATACAAACACAACATCTCCATCTCAGAGACACAAACACAACATCTCCATCTCAGAGACACGCAACTACCCATATAATTGCTATGCATGAAATAATGTTATGATAGCAACTGCCCATACAATCGCCATGCTATGCCAATTTATGTCTAGTGTGCATGCCTATGCAATTACCTAAATATGAAATGCATAATGTATGAAACCTTTTACAAGAACCCAAATCTATGGAAAAGTCATGAATGCATGAACCTTGATCAAAACAAAGGAACCTGGTTCCATAAGCTTTGAACAAGCACTGGAAACCCAGTTCTAGTTAAACCATGGGCTATGAGGGAAAGACCATCCTCAACTCAGCACTATGATCTGGAAGGAATGTTACCTCTTCACTTACAATCATGTATGATCACCCTCTCCGGTAGTGAAGTCTCATCAACTACATGGTCTTCAACAACAATTACTATGATAGGAAGGATTGGTTACCTACTCATTCAAAATCATATTTGATCAGAACAATGATCTCTGTGATGTGAAGGATTGGTTACCTACTCATTCAAAATCACATTAGATCATCCACAATAATCATCGTGATAGGAATGATTGATTACCTTTTGTAACATCCTGGGACTGCCTGCAGGATTGACGAGTGTCTCCACAAACTAACACGGGTCTTTTCAATATGCTTTGTCCTCACTCACACGCATCTTAGGAAACTTCCCAGGAGGTCACCCATCCCACAATTGCTCCAAGTTAAGCATGCTTAACCATGGAGTTCTTATGTTCTAGGCTCCCGAAAAGAAGTTGTAACTTGTTGATATGGCTACGCCAAATCAATTCCTTTAAGCCATCCTCAACTATGCAGTCCCATACCTGCACAGTCTCTAAATCCCTCTCATTTTGGTGCGTATTCAGTTCATTCATGCGACCCTTCGCCTAGAAGCCTGCCAGAAGCCGCTCCATGTTCGTGCTTCATTATACCGGCGATCACTCCTCGCCCTTATCGGCCCCGGGACACACATGCCCACCAATTTCCTCTTGGTTCATCCCTGAATCACACTATACTGGGAGAGATCCCGTCTCTAATACCATCTGATGTGACATCCTGAGACTGCCTGCAAGATTGACGAGTGTCTCCACAAACCAACACGGGTCTTTTCAGCGTGCTTTGTCCTCACTCACACATATCCTAGGAAACTTCCCAAGAGGTCACCCATCCCACAATTACTCCAGGTTAAGCTTAACCATGGCATTCTTATGTTCTAGGCTCCCGAAAAGAAGTTGTCACTTGTTGATATGGCTACGCCAAATCAATTCCTTTAAGTCATCCTCAACTATGCAGTCCCATACTTGCATAGTCTTTGAATCCCTTTCATTTCGGTGCGTATTCAATTCATTCTTGCGACCCTTCGCCTAGAAGCCTGCCAGAAGCCACTCTTTATCCATACTTCATTGCACCGGCGATCACTCCCCGCCCTCGTCGGCCCCGGGACACACATGGTTGTAACACCCCAAAATTTATTATTTTACAATAATGTCTGAATTGTACTATTTTGTATTTTTTGTGAGTTGTAAATTTATTTTGACTGTTTTTGTGAATGTTTTTGATTGTTGTGTGAGATTTGCTTCAAGTTAGAAAAATAATAATTTTTGGGCTGGGGAAAATCTTTATTGATTTGTTCGGAGCCGGAGGATCTTACTAAACCCGAATCTGAGAGACACGATATTCAATTTTTTAATTTTTAGAATTTATCTGTGAAATAAAAATATTTCATGTTTTAATTATTTATCGGATAATATCTGCTGTTTTGGAAATAGTAGTTTCTGCTCATTGAGTAATAGACCTGGTATATTTTTATCTGTTGAAAAATTAACTGGAAAAGTCTTTCTAACTTATTTTAGTGAACCAATAAAAATTGGTCAATGTTGGTGGTTGGACTTTTCTTAACCAATAAGAAGTAGTCAATAAAAATGGTTGGACTAGTTACTAAGTAACTAGATAAACTAACTAAGTTACCCTAATAGCCTAACTAGTAACTAGATGGAACTAACTTAGTTACTAAATATTTAGAAACCCTAACTACACAAAAAGATCTAGAATCATCTAGAAGGAACGACTAATGCATGACCTATGCAATGACTTAATCATGTAACTAGATAGTTAGTTATGAAACTAAATAACCAAACTTAGTTAGCTTAAGTGAACTAACTACCTAATTTAGGTGTAACTAGAAACTAGTTGAAATCAAACTTAGTTAGCCTCTCCTATGAGTTACACGGCCACTTGGTGTGTTGGTGTATGCCCTAGAGGCTGATACATTTGTCTGTATTTACATACATTATATTATACTATTTTAATATATGAGGCATTTTATTTTTTGTGTTCTTTTTAATAAACATAATAAAGTCCTTAGAATAGTAAGTTTGATATCATAGGACATCAAGTGGTTGACTTGATCGTGAGATCCTATTAGATAAAATTAGAACACTATTCTTAAATGTCCCTAATCAAGTATTATTGTTAATTAGGACAACAATAATGCATTGAGACTAACGTGTGCATAGACTGATGACCACATCTCACGGGTCATGGATATGAGATATCAAGTCTTCACATGAGTACATATTAGAGTAATGATGTACTACACTGACCCGCCATGAGAACGCTACATGGATCGTTACGTGAGTGTCATAAGTGATTCTCATAGTGACAATGGTGTCTGTGGTCCTTTGACTTGAAATCACTTTGATTCCTACATGAGGAGTTGTGTGTTTTAATGCCATCAAACGTCATCTGTAACAAGGTAATTATAAAGTTAGTTATTGGACATACCACGAATCATAAAGAGGGATGTGAGTGACCTAGATGGGATTTGTCACTCCTACATAACAGGAGCGATATCTTCGGCCCCCTGATTGAGTGAGACTGCGAAATGCATGGCCATGCTCAAATGAGTCAATATGAGATATTGATTTCATTTGTTGTTACAAAGTCTACTCGAGTGTTAGGAAATGAAGGATTGGACTATACAAGGGTGACGCATTCTATGCCTTGTGTTCAATCTAGATATCTTGACACATAGACTAAATGACACGGAAACATTAGTCATAGAAAGTTTATGTCAAATCACTGACATTCTCATTACTTGGGTAACAGTGATGTGTTGCTAGATACCGCTCACTGCTTGTAATATAAAATGATATTTTAATATTACTGCCAACGTAATGAGAACCTGTAGGGTTATACACATAGAGCAGACTAAAATTAGAGCAGTAGATCCAAGTTGGACTCAGATTCAAATATAGGCCAGACTCATAATAGATGAGTCTAGGGTTATACAGCTTACCTTGTTACTGCTCACACTCACTTAAGGCAGTCACTATTATAAATAGTATTGCTAAGGGGGCTGCTAAGGCACATATTATAGAACCCTAGCCGCACCTACAGAAAAGTGAGTGAGTGAGCGACAAGTTTCTTCTCTTCTCTTTGCAACTAGCACTGTGTGAGAGACGTGATACTCCCTTTTGCGAATGTTGGACGTTTGTGAGTTTGTTCGTGTGGATACCACAAAGACATCATCGTTGTTACGGTGTTGGTGATTCACGTCACTTCCTTTGATCACGCTTCAACAGGTAAACAATTTTAAAACTCAGAGTATGGCTTTTTTGCATGGATCCTCAGTGGGAGTCCTATTTTTTCATTGCGTGATGTATCCACAATTCCCAACAGTGGTATCAAAGAGTCTTGCAAAACCATGATTCTGTTTTCTATTTTCGTTTTGCATGAGATAACATGTTTGCTGTTCTTATTTTTTGATAAAAGATATGATCTTTAATATGTTATTTCAGAAAAATGAATGAAACCCCTTTGCGAAAACATATTCTGTTTTATGTGATGTTGTTTTCAAAAACCCATGAAGATGTTCATATATTCTGTGAAAATCATTTTGTTTTGAGATGTATATTTTTGGGAAGCTTTCTAGTATGTATGTGATACGTACAACGTTTTGGAATATTTATTCTCAATGCGTGGCGTAAGGATTTAGGAAACCTTGTTATTGGTTTGCGGCAGCAAGGTTATGGAATCCTTGTTTCTGCATAAGCGATGCAGCGTAAGGAGTTTTGGAAACCCTATTCCGATTTTGCGGTAGTAGCATCAAGTGTTGATGTCAAGCCATCAATAGGGCACAAGGGTTCAAGTGTTGAGCAGCGACACAAGGGTTCCTCATGGCGCATGAAGAATTCATGTGTTTTCGGGTTTTAGGGTACAAGCCGTCAAGGGAGGCATAAGTGATTTAGCTCTTGTTTTCGGTTCAATTTTTTGGGTGCGGGGTAAGGACCCCCGTGCTACCTCTGCGTAGTGTGTTATTCGAAAGTGCATTTTTTTCTATCCTTTTTATGATTCACGAAAATAATAATGTATTATTGTTTTGAGTTTATATGTTCTTTGTGATGCATGGTGCATGGTTATGGCCTTAGTCCTCTTTTTTATGCTATTTTGGTTTTTATAAATACGATCTGCGTGTCGTGCCTTTTTCTCTACATTTTGATTGTACATTCTCTTCTCACCTAACTCCTCTCGAATGTAAAAGATGTTTCTATATAATGTAATCTTGATGTGGAGGACGTTGGTGGGAGACGCTTGGTGAAGCTGGCTTAGTTAATGTTACTATCTTAGGAGGCCATAACCATGTCACTTTTATTATATGCTTTATATGTATGAGATGCATGGATAATGTTTATGGTATGATAAATAATTTAATAAATGGTGAGATCTAATAATAATAAAAAATTCCCTCAAAGCAAATATTAAGTCATTATGTGATGCCTTCCAATGTGTGGCACTCGTCAAGACTAGTATCGATCAAGTGCAGGTCTGCCAAACCAGGATGCCTTTGTCTATATTAGTAAGACGCGATAGGATAAGAGTAATATCCAACTTCCAACCATTGGGTCTGACTTAACTAGGTCATTTCAATAGGATTGAAGGCTTAATGACATGGAGTTGGGCTTTGGTGCATTAGATGGATTAGAATAAGTATTATTCACCTAACTATCCAAGAGTTACATGTGATGTAATTGGAAAGTATTTCCTACCTAAATAACTGAATTTTAGGTGATAAGCCAAAGCTGACTCAAAATTAGGTGAAATATGGATCTTAGTCCACTAGGAAATCTTACGATGGGATTTTCTGAGTCAATGCTGAGGGTCATTGACTTGAATAAAATAGTGGGAGGCATATTTAATTAAAAGACCTCATTAAATATATTTATGGCATGATACTTATATTTTGTATATTTCTACTGATAGATTACCATGGCAACAAACACATCAAGTAACTTATCACTGCGATACATCCTTGAGAAGGATAAGTTGTCTAGAACGAATTTTCTAGACTAGTACATGAATTTGAGGATTGTCCTCAAGCAAGAAAAAAAGTTGTATGTTCTAGAACAGCCTATTCCTGAGCCACCTGCTACTAATGCCCCTAGAATTGAAAATGATGCTTATAAGAAGCATCAAGATGATGCCTTGGACATCAGATGTCTAATGCTGGCCACCATGAACTCTGAGCTCCAAAAGCAGCACGAGAACATGGATGCCTACGATATGATCATACACCTTAAGAAGCTCTATCAAGAGCAGGCCAGGCATGAGAGATACGGGGTCTCTAAAACACTGTTTCAGTGTAAGCTAGTAGAAGGAAGCCCTGTTGGTGCTCATATACTCAAGATGATTGGGTACATTGAAAGCCTAGAGAGACTTGGTTTTCCTTTGGGCCAAGAGTTGGCCACTAACTTAGTCCTGCAATCGTTGTCGAAAAGTTTTAGTCAATTTGTCATGGACTACAACATGAATGAAATTGACAAATCACTACCAGAGTTGCTAGGCATATTGAGAACTGCTGAGCAAAACATAAACAAAGGCAAAGGAAATGCCATAATGATGGTCCAAAAGAATAAGGGCAACAAATAGCAGAAAAAGCCCAAGGACAAGTGGAAAGGCAAGGGCAAGGATAAGTCCAAGCCCAACACTTCTGGCTTGAAACCAGTGGGTGGAGTGGCTAAGGAAGGTACATGCTTCTACTATGGTCAGACCGGACATTGGAAGAGGAACTGTGCTAAGTACTAGGAGGAGCTCAAGAAGAAAAAGGGAAGTGAGACTTCTACTTCAAGTATTTTTGTTATAGAAGTCAATTTATCTACTTCTGCATCATGGGTGTTAGATACTGTATGTGGATCTCACATTTGTGTAAATGTGTAGGATCTAAAGAGTAGTAGACCATTGATGAAGGGCGAAATCGACCTACGAGTGGGAAATGGAGCAAAGGTTACTGCATTAACTGTAGGGACTTACTTGTAATCTTTGCCCAGTGGGCTTGTAATAGAGTTAGAAAATTGCTATTTTGTGCCTGCTATTAGCAGGAATATCATTTCTATTTCTTGTTTGGACAAAAAAGACTTTTCTTTTATTATAAATGACAAATGTTGTTCCATTTATATGAATGATATTTTTTATGGTAGTGCACAATTGAGTAATGGACTTTATGTCCTTGATCTTGAAATGCCCATCTATAATATAAATACAAAGAGGTTTAAATCAAATGATCTAAACCCAACTTTTCTCTAGCATTGTCATTTGGGCCACATAAATGAGAAACGTATCTCCAAACTCCATAAAGATGGACTCTTGGACTCGTTTGATTTTGAATCATATGAGATATGTGAATCTTGTTTATTGGGGAAGATTACAAAGGCCCATTCACTGGACAAGGTGAAAGGGCTAGTGATCTTTTAGGCCTTATACATAGTGATGTATGTGGGCCACTAAACACTCGCTAGAGGTAATTTTCAATACTTCATTACATTTACTGATGATTTCAGTAGATATGGATTTGTATATCTTATGAAGCACAAATCATAATCCTTTGAAAAGTTCAAAGAGTTCAAGAATGAAGTATAAAACCAACTTGGCAAGAGTATTAAAATCCTTTGATCAGATCGAGGAGGTAAATACTTAAGCCAACAGTTTGTTGATCATCTGAAAGAGTGTGGGATAATATCTTAACTCACTCTACCAAGAACACCACAATGAAATGGTGTCTCTAAAAGGAGGAAGCGGACCTTGTTGGACATGGTCCGATCCATGATGAGTCATGCAGACCTTCCAGGCTCCTTCTGGGGATATGCTCTGTTAACAGTAGCTTTCACACTTAACCGTGTTCTATCTAAAATGGTTCAAAAGACATCATATGAGATATGGATTGGGAGACGGTCCAGTATGTCTTTCATGAAGATTTGAGGCTGCGAAACTTATGTGAAACATCAAGTTTCTGATAAGCTTGGATCCAAATCAGATAAATGCTTCTTTGTGGGTTATCACAAGGAAACCAAGGGATGCTATTTCTATAATCCTACCGAGGGTAAAGTGTTTATCGCACAGACTATTATGTTTCTAGAAAGGGAGTTTATCTCCAAAGGAACCAATGGGAGGAAAGTAAAACTTGAAGAAGTTCAAGGTTCATAGAGTAGTAACGAACCGATGATAGAAATAAAGCATCCTCCATAAAAAGTTGTTGAACAACAACCTACTCTAGTAGCACAAGACCTGCGTAGGTCTAACAGGATACGTCATCAACCACAGAGATATGGATTTCTCATGACCCAACAAGGTGACGTATTGCTCATGGATCAAGATGAGCCTGTGACTTACCAGGAAGCCATTATTGGCCCAGAATCTGAGAAATGACTTGAGGTCATGAGATCTGAAATGGATTCCATGTATGCCAACCAGGTATGGACCTTGGTTGACCCACCTGAAGGGGTAAAACCCATTGGGTGCAAGTGGGTTTTCAAGAAGAAAACTGGCATGGATGGTAATGTGCATACCTTTAAGGCGCGATTGGTGGCTAAAAGTTTCAAACAAATTTATGGTGCAGACTATGATGAGACTTTTTCCCCAGTTACGATGCTTAAATCCGTTCGGATCTTGCTTGCTATTGCAGCATACCATGATTATGAAATTTGGCAAATGGATGTCAAAACTACTTTCCTTAATGAAAATCTTCTCGAGGATGTGTACATGACACAACCTGAGGGTTTTACCACTCCAGAGTATGCTGGAAAGGTGTTCAAGTTGCAACGATCTATTTATGGATTGAAGCAAGCTTCCAGAAGCTGGAATCTTCGTTTTGATGATACAATAAAACAATTTAGTTTCATCAAGAATGAAGAAGAATCTTGTGTCTACAAGAAGGTTAGTGGGAACACTATTGTCTTTCTGGTATTGTATGTAGATGACATACTACTTATCGGAAATGACATCCTTACCCTACAGTCCATAAAGACTTGGTTAGGGAACTACTTCTCTATGAAGGACTTGGGTGAAGCCACCTACATGTTAGGTATCAGGATCTATAGAGATAGATCACTGAGACTGCTTGGCTTAATTTAAAGTACATACATAGACAAAGTGTTAAGACGATTTAACATGCATGAATCCAAGAAAGGACTCTTGCCTATGTCACATGGTGTAAGCCTATCTAAGGCTCAATCCCCTTCCACCCAGGACGAGAGGGATCGCATGAGCAAGATTCCATATGTATCTGCAATTGGATCTATCATGTATGCTATGTTATGTACTCGACCAGGCATCTCGTATGCTTTGAGCATGACGAGCAGGTATCAGTCTGATCCCGGTGAGAGTCACTAGACTGCTGTCAAGAACATCCTTGAGTACTTGAGAATGACTAAGGATTCATTCTTGGTATATGGAGGCGAGGAAGAGCTAATTGTAAAGGGTTACACTAATGCTAGCTTCCAAACCGATAAGGACGACTCCAGATCGCAATCGGGTTATGTTTTTTGCCTAAATGGTGGGGCTGTGAGCTGGAAGAGTTCAAAGTAGGAGACAGTCACCGATTCTACCACAGAGGCTGAGTATATTGCTGCCTCCAATACAGCAAAGGAGGCCATTTGGATCAGGAAGTTCATTACTGAACTTGGCGCCATTCTTAGCATTGTGGGCCCAATGGACATCTACTGTGATAATAATGGAGCCATTGTACAAGCTAAGGAGCCTAGATCTCACTAACGATCTAAACATATACTTAGGCGCTTCCATCTCATTCTAGAGATCATTGATAGAGGAGATGTGAAGATATGCAGAGTACTAATAGATGATAACATTATTGATCCACTGACGAAACCTCTTGCACAACAAAAGCATGAGGGTCACACTAGGTCTTTAGGCATTAGACATATGCCTGATTGGCTCTAGTGCAAGTGAGAGATTGTTGGTATATACCCTAGAGGCTGATACATTTGTCTATATTTACATACACTCTATTATGCTATTTTCATGTATGAGGCATTTCATTTATTGTGTTCTTTTTAATAAACATAATAAAGTCCTTAGAATAGTAAGTTTGATGTCATAGGACATCAAGTGGTTGACTTGATCAAGAGATCCTATTGGATAAAATTAGAACATTATTCTTAAATGTCCCTAGTCAAGTATTATTGTTAATTAGGACAACAATAATGCATTGAGACTAACATGTGCATAGACTGATGACCATATATCACGGGTCATGGATATGAGATATCAAGTCTTCACATGGGTACATATTAGAGTAATGATGTACTGGACTAACCCGCCATGAGAACGCTACATGGATCGTTACGTGAGTGTGATAAGCGATTCTTATAGTAACAATGATGTCTGTGGTCCTTTGACCTGAAATCACTATGATTCCTACATGAGAAGTTGTGTGTTTTAATGCCATCAAAAGTCATCTGTAACAAGGTGATTATAAAGTTGGTTATTGAACATACCGCAAATCATGCAGAGGGATATGAGTGACCTAGATGAGATTTGTCACTTCTACATAACAGGAGCGATATCTTCGGGCTCCTTGATTGAGTGAGACTGCGAAATGCATGGTCATGCTCAAATGAGTCAATATGATATATTGATTTCATTTGTTGTTACAAAGTCTACTCAAGTGTCAGGAAATGAAGGATTGGACTATACAAGGGTGACGCATTCCATGCCTTGTATTCGATCTAGATATCTTGACAAAGGGACTAAATGACACGCAAACATTAGTCACGAAAAGGTTATGTCAAATCACTGACATTCTCATTACTTGGGAAGTAGTAATGTGTTGCTAGATACTGCTCACTGCTTGTAATATAAAATAGGATTTTAATATTACTGCCAACGTAATGAGAACCTACAGGGTCACACACATAGAGTAGACTAAAATTGGAGCAATAGATCCAAGTTGGACTCGGATTCAAATATGGGCCAGACTCATAACAGATGAGTCTAGGGTTACACAGATTACCTTGCTGCTGCTCACACTCACTTAAGGTAGTCACTATTATAAATAGTATTGTTAAGGGGGCTGCTAAGACACACATTACAGACCCTAGCCGCACCTATAGAAAAGTGAGTGAGAGAGCGACAGGTTTCTTCTCTTCTCTTCGTAGCTAGCACTGTGTGAGAGACGTGAGACTTTTTTTTTTCAAACGTTGGACGTTCATGAGTCTGTTCGTGTGGATACTGCAGAGACATCATCGCTGTTACAGTGTTGGTGATTGACGTCACTTCCTTTGATCGCGCTTCAACAGGTAAACAATTTTAAAACTCAGATTATGGCTTTTTCGCATGGATCCTCAGTGGGAATCCTATTTTTCCACTGCATGATGTATCCGTAATTCCCAACATGGTGCGCTAGGAGGTTCTTGAATGGTCTATTATGACCACTTGATGACCATTAGATTACATAGGCCATGTGATAGTTTTATCTTGCTAAACAAGTCTAATCTCCCACTCACTCAACTACACGGCCATGCATGTGTAGTATTGGATATTTTCATTTCATTTTACACTTTGGACACAAAATCTCCTTCATCTTTTTCTCTCACTTCAAGAACACCAAGAACACTCAAACTCTATTTCTTTTCTTTTCTTTTTGGAGCTAAGGGCCTCCACCCTTAAACCATACCTCCACACTTCAATAATTTTATTCAATCCTACTTTCCAAACCTAGATATGATTCTAAACATTTTTCCTTTTGTGAGTTTTGTCTAAATAATCTTCTAAGTGCTTCAAAAATCAAGTTTTGATTTTTCACTCCTAAGGTAACTTCTTGATTTCTTGATCCTAAGTTGGATTCTTGAATTTCTAGACCATGATTGATTAATGGTTTATTGTTTTCAAGCTTGGTTTATGACTTTAAGATTTGTTTAAGATTTTTAGGGTTTTTCTTTGGTGCTTCACGAAACCAAAAGGAGAAGGAACTTGAAGTTTGTTGTCTTCCTTGAGGTAAGAGGGAGGTTAACCTCATCAACCAAGTGTTGGTGGTGAGGGGAGGACTTGCTTATGGTGAAAAATCCATAAGGATTTATTCACTTGATTGTTTAAGCTTCCTTTGTCTATGATTGATTGTGGTTGGCATGTTTTATAGCTTTGATAGTATGTTTACATATGTGATTTGGAAAGTATATTAATTCTTGTGTAACTTAGGATGTGATTCACATGATGAAAAAATTGTATGATGGTTCCAAAGAACCTAGAGGCTCACGACCTCAACACCATAAAGGGAACCAAGGGTTCTAAATTATTTTTCAAATTAAGGATTAAATTATTTAATGATAAGAAATTAAATTAAGTGTTTTTGCAAGGAATAAAGTGATAGAAAATAATTAATATGATTTACAAAGTGTAATGTGAAATTCGGCCAACATGCTATTTTTGATATCCTAGATCCAAAATTATTTTGCCAAGTGTAGACTTAGGTGTTTAAATGATAAGAAATTAATTTAGTAAGTTTTGACCTAAAATGAAAGTAATCTACTTTTTAGAATTAAAATTGGCATAATTAAGTTATGAAGTAAAATAAAAGTTGATACTTGAAATTTACTAACATATAGCTCACCCTATGGGTTTTGAAGTGCGTTAGGAAATTTTGAGTTGTAATATCTCAATTTTATTGAAGAAATGTAGTTTTCTGGGAAACAAATGGAAATACTGATTTTAACAAGAAAATATAGGAAATATTATTTAAAGAGAGATTGTTATGGAAATAATGAAATTAAAGTCAAATTTTGATATTAAATGAGAAAAATCTTATTTTGAGCTTAAAACATGTTAGAAATATTTTACGCAATTGAAAATATGCAGAAAAACTTTTACGCGACTTAAAAATAGTAATTTTTGGCTACGCGATTAAGAAAATGCAATTAAATATTTATGTGATTTGAAAATGTAAGAAAAATGTTCCGCGATTGTGAAAACGCAATAATATCACTACGCGATTGAACGTAATAGCAATTTGCTATCAAGCTATTGTGGTGGGCCCGGTATGTTGAATAAGGATACTGCCAAGAGAAGGCGAGAGTATGTGAAACATTTTAATAATAATGATTGTATGTGTGTTTAGATCATACATCATGCATTGAAAAACATGCCAACGTATTTGGTTAAGGCTGTATGCCTAGGAAATGAATCACACCTATGTGCAGGTGCGAGTAGACAAGTGTAGGTCACTTGTTGACCTTGGGGGTGTCGGGGTGTGGGTACCTTACAATGGACAGTTGGTAGCTCCTCTGTCCGTGAGGCAGACCGATGCAAACGCATCGATGATCCGGACCGAGACACTGTCCTATATCACGATCTGACGTAGAATGTCTCATACAATGCCTTGATGTGCACGTTGATAAATTGATAAATTATAGCACTTTTGGCCACGGCAGCCGAGTTTACAGACATGTCTTCTAGATCTTTCTCTCCTAAATTGTGTTTAGCTCCATAGAGTAGGAATTGGTTGTCGTGCATATGCATAGTTGGTTAGCATATTGATATGATAATTATATTTATCTGATTTATTTTATCTGATATGTGATAATATGATTTACTGTCTTGATGTTATATTCTGTTTATTTGCTGTCGTTTTATCTATTGTCATACTCGTATTGATGTAGGGGATTTCACCTCCTTGTTGTATTATATTTGTTTTACTGTGTATGTCTGATGAAGACCAGGAAGACAGAGGAGTTGATAACTCTTTTTACTATCAGTGATATTACTCTTTGTTTGTTGAGATGGCGGCAAGGTGCCAAGTTTTGGCTTTTGTCCAAGTAAATTTTCATGGTGGGATTGATGCTTTGAGGGTTGATTTTAATAATGAACGCTTTGTATATACTGGGGACTTGACTCTGAGTCTGAGTAGAACCCGCGATGGGATTCCTGTTTTGACGCAGCATGCGTCTATGCGCCTAGAGTTCACGATGCCTATCCGAGAACTCTGGGACAACACTGTCTATACACCACAGGAGGACTCGATGGTGTCTTCTGCCAGAACCCTCGTTAGGCGAGTGATGTATCCGCCTAGGTTCTTTGATGATACAGAGGAGGAGGATCCTTCTGAGGGCCTAAATCCTTAAGTCTGTTTTTAGAGTTTCTGTTTAATATTTATGTCTGTATTTTACTTTTGGAGTGTATTTGTATTTATGTAAATTATTTGGGATAAGGTTTGTAATATCAATACATATATTTTGGTGTGTTTATTTTTAATGACAAGTTATACTTGTGAAGTTTTACTCAGTTTACTTATTTAAATTTATTCCGCAAATGAAATTTTAAAATTCACATTTTTATAAGATTAATTCTTTTACAACTTGGGTAAGTTATATTAGGATTAGTCTTAAATGTGATGCCCTATGGTGGGTGTTACACCTTCTCATTCAAAATCACATTATGATCATTAACAATGAGGGCTCAACCTCATCAACATAGTTAAGGAAAAACAATAATGACAATTACTACAATAACTAGCATGTCAATTGATTTACATTCCTAACTACCAACATAAAATACAATGATGTTAAATACCACAATAAATAATATATCAATTGATTTACATTCACCACATATCCCCTTCTTTTAATACTCCTATTAGAGTCTTCACACACTTTAGGGAACATATGTCAATGATCCCATTAAGCCAAGAACTTGAAAAATATCAAAAATGACATTTTGAAAGGTTCTGGCCCCAGACACGGCCCGTGTCAAATGACACGGCCCACCCCGTGTCTTACATTGTGAACACTGTTCACAGAATCTCCTGGCAAAGAGGAACACGGCCCACCTCGTGTCCTCAGACATAGGCTGTGTCTCCTAACCAGAAGCCCTGCAGAACGTGGTACTGTTCCATTGGTCATTTTCTTAGATTTTGGCAATTCCAATCCAGTTTTTCAGTGATTCTAAGAACCCAATGAGTTCTCAAATACATAGGAAATCATTAATCACAACCTTAAATTTCTTAAACCACTTTAATTTCACACAAAACCAAAGATCAAGGATAAACATCCATTTCAGAACCTAAAACCCCATTTCTCCACTGAAATGGAATTTGAGGCATACAAGGGTTGGAAATCCATTTCCATATACCCAACAACTCAAAAACAATCCATCATCAAGTTCTATAACAAGATTCAAGCCCAAACAACCAAAATCACACTCAAAAACCTAACTTTCCTATTATGCCAACACTTATGAACAAGATAAGGAAAATAGGAAGATGAGTCAAAAACAAGGTTTTCCCCCAACCTCAAGGTCTTGAAGATGAAGCCAACATCCACATGATTCCTTTTCCTTGATGGTTGATCCTCCTCTTTGGTCTTCTTCCTTTTCTTTTCTTCCCCTCCTTGGTTCTCTTTCTCTTTTTCTTTTTTCTTTCTTTGGTTTTCTATTTTTCCCTTTCCCTTTTCCTGCTAACGTGGGATATTTAAAGAAGAGAAGTCATATTTGGCTTCTCTCAGATAAATACTAAAGCCCCGATCTGCTAAGAACACTCAGATTCCACCAAATCCAGTTTCCTAGCTTCCAACATATTCAAAATAAATCCTAAGATTCATTACAAATCCTGTCTCACCATTTCCACATTTTTCCATATCTGCTAGTAGTTAATCCGATATTAAAATACACAACCAGTATACTTAAAAATGCCAAACTAACTCCGATTAACCTCAAACTTTAACTGTAGCACAGTTCCCATATTTGTGACCTAGAAACAAACTTTTCACATTTATTTCCATTAACTAAGTAGTTTAAGTCACTTCCGGAGTAAATAACAACTATATTTCACACATAGTGTTATAGCAAAGTGCCCAAATGTGCTCAGACAGTCACACAACCACATATACACGTTAAGTAAGTATTAGGCTACCTTTGTAACCATATACAAGCCTAACATGCTTTCTAGGGTGTGACATTTTGCGCCTTCTAGAAGCTTTGTAATCGATTACAGGGTGTTTATAATCAATTACAAGCCTTCTGAGCTTGTATCTTATACTTCAAACTAGGCAAAACTGATCCCAAACTCTTTAAAGTATATCCAAACCTTTCTCAACTTGATTCCAGATCATCTAGCAACCAGAATTTTGTCTAAAGTCAGTTCAACTCTTGCTCTTGTCAAAACTAAACTTGTACCAAGGATCAAATCATTATAAATGAATATCTCCAATCTTCAAAAATAAGACTTTAGCATAGAGCAGAGAATATCTTTAGCAGGTGGAGAACTTAGTCATGATGGGGTACCTACAAAATAAACTTAAGGGAGCCTCCGACACTCAAGTCAGTATCGGATTTAAGAATAAATATAAAGCAATAAAGTTGTGCAAAAAAAAATAGATTATGCAGCAAAAATTAAAGACAAGATTGATCTAAAATGGCAAGTTCTCTTCTTATATGAAAGAAATTATCTTTAGGTAGTGGTTTTGTGAAAATGTCAGTAAGTTGATTATTTGTTTCAACAAATTCTAAAACACAATCACCCTTTTGTACATGATCCCTTATAAAATGATGTCTTATCTCAATGTGTTTAGTTCTAGAGTGCAGAATGGGATTTTTAGTCAAATTGATTGCACTAGTATTGTAACATCTTATAGAGATGTGATCAAGCTGAAAGCCAAAGTCCAGAAGTTGTTGCTTCATCCATAGGATTTGAGCACAATAACTTTTGACTGCAATATATTCAGCCTCAGCAGTAGACAATGTCACACTATTTTGTTTCTTGCTATGCTAAGAAACTAAAGAGCTTCCAAGCAAATGGCATGTCACACTAGTTCTTTTCCTGTCTAATTTGCATCCAGCAAAATCGGAATCGAAATAACCAATAAGACTACAAGTGGCACCTCTGGGGTACCACAAGCCCACTTGTGAAATGCCAACAAGATATTTCATGATACGTTTTACTACACTTAAATGCGACTCTGTAGGATTTGTTTGGTATCTAGCACATATGCATACACTAAATATAATATCCAGTCTACTAGCAGTGAGATAAAGAAGGGATCCGATCATACTTCTGTACTTATTGATTTCTACAGAATTGCCTACCTCATCCTTGTCCAAGTAATAGGAGGTGCTCATAAGTTTGTCCATATGCTTTGAGTTGTCCATTCTGAATTTCTTGAGGAGCTCTTTGCAATACTTAGATTGGCTAATGAAGGTTCCATTTCTTGTTTGCTTGATTTGAAGCCCAAGAAAGAAATTGAGCTTTCCCATCATGGACATCTCAAATTTACTTTGCATAAGATTTGTAAACTCTTTACAAAGAGATTTGTCAATAGCACCAAAAATTATATCATCTACATAAATTTGTACAAGTAAATCATGCTTTTTGTTCTTCATAAAAAAGGGTTATGTCAACCTTTCCTCTTGTAAAACCTTTTTCTAAAATAAATTTGCTCAACCTTTCATACTATGCTCTAGGAGCTTGTTTCAAGTCATAAATGCCTTTTTCAATTTAAAAACATGGTTGGGAAAATCGTAATTTTCAAAACTGGGAGGTTGTTCAACATACACCTCTTCTTGAATAAAGCCATTTAAAAAAGAACTTTTAACATCCATTTGATATAATTTGAAATCCATGATACATGCATATGCAAGTAACATTCTAATGGCCTTTAACCTAGCTACAAGTGCATATGTTTCTTCATAGTCTATGCCTTCTTCTTGATTATATCCTTTAGCTACAAGCCTATCTTTATTTCTAATTATTAAGCTTGCTTCATCAAGCTTGTTCCTAAAAACCCATCTGGTGCCTATCATTGGATGATCATTGGGCCTTGGAACTAATTCCAAAACTTAATTTCTTTCAAATTGGTTTAGCTCCTCTTGCATGGCCAAGATCCAATTTTCATCATTAAAGGCCTCATTTATGTCATTAGGCTCAATTTATGAAATGAAAGCTATGTGGTTACAAACATTTCTAATTGAGTTTCGAGTACTTATAACTTTGGATACATTACCTATTACTTGGTCAAGCAGATGGTATCTTGAGGTTCGCCACTCCTTGGGTAGGTCCATGACTTGTGAATTTGCTTTTTTTGAGGAGTCCTCTTGGCCTTCTTCTTGCTTCCTCTCTTCTTTCTCCTTGTTGTCCAAGTGTGTTTTTGCCAAAATCTTTGCAACATCATCAACAACCAAATCCTTTCTTGGTCCATTTGGATTAGTTTCATCAAATGCAACATGAATAGACTCTTCAATAATCATAGTTATTTTATTATAACTTCTAAAAGTCTTACTATGATTTGAATAGCTGAGAAATATACCTTTATCAGACTTAGCATCAAACTTCCCCAAGTTATTCTTTCCATTATTTAAAACAAAATATTTACATCCAAAAATATGAAAATGTGAAACATTTGACTTTCTTCTTTTGTATAGTTCATAGGGGATTTTCTTTAAAATTGGCCTAATTAGGGCCCTGTTCATTACGTAACAAGCAGTACTTACCGCATCCGCCAAAATATACTTAGGAAGAGTAGCCTCATTGAGCATAGTTCTCACCATTTCTTCCAAAGATCAATTTTTCCTTTCTACAAATCCATTTTGTTGTGGAGTTCTATGGGCAAAAAAAATATGCACAATGACATGTTCATCACAAAAGGTTTTGAAATCATGATTTTCAAACTCACCACCATGAACACTTCTTATGGATGTAATATTAAAACATTTTTATTTTGGATAACTTTGGTAAGTTTCTTAAAGGCTAAAAATACGTCATTTTTTTGAGTTAGGAATAAGGTCTATATAAACCTAGAAAAATCATTCACAATCACTAATGCATAGTAATTCCCACCAAAGCTTATTGTTCTAGAGGGACCAAAAAGATCCATGTGCAAGTTGTAAAGGTCTAGAAGTTGAAGCTCTTGGCTTTCAAGTACACTTACAACACAAATTCAGATTTTAACTTTTGGTATCCAAATTTTCTTAGGTCCTTGTGTGTGAGCTTGTGACATTGTGTCTTTGGGAACCCAAACCAGTTTAGTTCCCACTTTAGTGTTAATATTCTTTCTCACATTGCATGTTAATGCATTATGTCTTTTCTTTTCACAATGAAAACATTTAATGAAAGGGCTACTTGAAGTGCTTATAGGAACAAAGAAAGTTTTGAAAAATTTTTGTTTATTTTTGGGGTTATATTCTAAACCCACTTTTTGAAAGAAACACATTTGTTTTCCAAGCAAGACATTTAAATTGTCTCTACCAAAAGTAAATCTTGCAAGAGTACTTTTTAAATCTTCAATTTATTTTTCAAGAGTTTGACATGATAAACAAGAAGTAGATGTTGATGCATGTAAGGAGCATGTTATGCAAGAAGAGTTAGCATCAATTAGTCCTAATGTTTTATTCTCAATTTTTAATTCTTCAATTTCTTTGTTTAAGATACTAATTTTATTTTCTAAAGAAGAATTGTTTTCTTAGATGAAGAAATTAACTTTGTGAGGCTCAGAGATTCATCATGCATTTCTTCAAAAGCATCTTACAGTTCATTATAAGAAGGAGATAAATCAAGGTTAGAAGATACTTCCATATCGCTTTCATCATCTTCTTCTCCTCTAGCCATAAGACATATTTTAGCTTCTTCATTATCCAAGCTATCCGTGGTATCTTTATCATTGTCATCCTATGCTATGTAGGCTCTTCTTCTTTTTTTTTTCCTTGGAAGGTCTTTTTTCAAATCTCTCAATCTTCTTTTGATGCACGGGGCATTCCATCTTCATGTGTCCCGATTTTCCGCATTCGTAGTATGTGAGTGTGGATAAGGTGTCCTCCCCTTTGTGATGAGTCTTCTTTGGCGAGAAAGTCGATCTTCTTTGATTTTCTTTTTCTTTTGAGAAAATTTTTGAATTTCTTTACTAGGAGACTAAGGTTTTCTTCATTCAACTCGAAGTTCTCCATGTCATCTCCTTCATCTTCATTATCATCGTCAATAATTGAGGAGGTGGCTTTAAGTGCAATCCCCTTCTTTTTCTTATCATATTACTCACTTTACTATGCATGCCACGATGGCCATGGACATTACACAGAGGACTGCAATAACCTCCAAGATGTCATTGAGCCACTGATCCGACATGGCTATCTTGGCCGATATATGTGCTAGCCAAGGAATAGCCACAAGGGAGGAAAAAACTATAAGAAGAGGAGTTACAATCCACGGAGAAGTCCATCTCCGCCTTGCTAAAGTAGACGCTCTCCAACCAGGAATGACAATCCCGACATAGGAGCATGTCGGAATGCCCAAAACCAAGATAGGGCATAACCTTGAGATGATAATCATGAAGACAACCATCGTCACACTGAAGTAACCCGGATAATAAACACCATCTCAAGGGCTTCACAGGCAGTGGTGATTCTGGAAACGTCAAGAAGAAGGCCCTCTAGGATGTGCTAAGCGTAGCATCCCTCGCATAAACTAAGTTAGGCAAAGGATCAAGAAAAACCCCACTGATCTCATTCTTTGAAGAGGATTATGGAAATACCATCCCGGATCATGATGACCCCTTGGTCATTAATAGGATAACAGAAACGCCAAGGTCCACAAAATGTTTGTGGATCAGGGGAGCTCGACTGACATTATGTTCCTAAACTAGTTCAACAAGCTAGGATTATCAAAAGAAGAACTAATCTCGTACACCGACGAATTGATCAAATTCACAAGAGATAAGATCACCTCGGTTAGGTATATTGAGACCTACTTGACTTTGGGGAAAGACTCCCTTTTCAAAACTGTCAAGGTTAGGTTCTTAGTGGTTAATTATCCTGTGGCCTATAACATCATATTAGGTCATTCATCACTCAATGCCTTTGGGGATGTGATCTCCACACCTTACTTGGCCATGAAATTTCCATACCAGCAAGATAGAGTAGTGACAGTCCAGGGAGATCAAACCAAGGTGAAGAAATGCTACAACGAGAGCCTAAGAATCGCTAAGAAACCTCAGGCTGTGGACTGATGCAATGATTCGGCTTTAGTCACTATGGACACCATCAATATCCTCTTGATTGAGTTAGACATACACGAAGAGATCTGCGATACACACCTCCAACCTGATAGAGAGCTCTAGCCTCTTTCAACTTGGTGTTAAGCTAGACCAGATAACCCATATTGGAGGATAACTCAATTAGGAGGAAAGATCTCAATTGATCGAGTTCCTGCAAAAAAACAAGGATCTGTTTGCTTGGTGTAACATCCCAATATTAGTACTAATAGTGTATTTGAAATCACACATTAAAAATTATGATTAGGCAAGTTACTTCTATACTAAAACAATATTTGTAAAAACATTTAATGTATATATAGAAATATGAGCTTGAAGAGAGAATTATAATATACATATAACTAAAAGTGATTAATATACAAAGTTAAACTTCATAGTACATTAAATACATGATATTCCTTTAAGGCACAATTTCTTACAAGTAATATACAAATTCTTATGCAAAAGTAGAATAATTATTCTAATTCTTCAACTCAGCTGGCTGCAAAATCCTTCCCAGGAATTATCAAATATATGGGGTGAGAATCTTAAATTTCTTAGTAGATCAAATATATAAATTGTGTCATCATAATAATTCTAGTTATTTTGAAAAAATCAAATAATTCACAATCATTAATTAAAGAAAGGTGGCTAAAGCTAAAAGGATTTTCTTTCTCTTCTCAAAGCAGAAATCTTAATTTTAAATCATTTACTAAAAATCATTTTCATATACAATCTGTATCTCATTATCATATGAATAAGTCAAAGGATGATAAGCTCAAACTTATGTAAAGGCAATTATTCAAACATCAATCTTCATTTATCATATCTCAAATATCAAATAGGTAAAGAGGGAATATCCATCCTCGTACTACCTTGATAATGAAGGAATGCCCATCCTTAATCTAGAGATTCAAGTAGAGAATGAATTATCCTTCCTCATACTACTAATCATGTAGGGGCCATTTCAAGTAACGAGTGAATGTTTGTCCTCAACTACTTTGATAGGGAGGGAATCATCCTTCCTCATACTACCAATCATCTAGGAACACCCCAAGTAGAGAGGGAATGTCCATCCTCAACTACCAAATATCTAGGATAAGCTTAGGTAAAGAGGGAGGGAATGTCCTTCCTCAACCTCAATTACTCTAGTAGGGAAAGAATATCCATCCTCACACTACTATTGTCTAAGATTAACCCTAAGTATGAGGATCATCTCCTATATCAATCTTCAACCAAATAAATTAATAGGTTACCCTTTCAAAAAAGGGAAAAGCATCTCAATATATTTCATCATATTCCTCATGCATACTTTGGTTACTCTACTTCTCAAGTAACTAAGTGTATTGAAAAGACTAATCCTCAACTTAATGAATACACATTGTCAATATTCATCATGAACTAAATGCAAGTCATTCTTATTTCATAGGCACAATGAATACATAATGATATCAATCCTTCATAAGTATGCATATATGTGTCCACATCTTAGCATACCTTTATATATGCTTTACTTCACATCATACAACATGGAATAAGACTACATTAAGCCAAGGTCTCTTTTTTCACACAATAAAATCACATGGAAGCCTATGCCTTTGGGCGATTAGTCACCCAAGCAGAGCTCTTTTCTGCCACTGACCGATTAATCGGCCAACTACTGGGAGCTTAGTCTTCTAGTGGCAGAATATCCAATTTCCTTTCCTTTGTGTTCATCACCAATCCTTACCTCTCATACTCTACTCCTAATTGATTTCTACACCAAAACATGGTTCCAAACCTTATAAAACTCATGTTTTATACTTCACAACTCATCAAAACCCATTTTTGAAAACCAATAAGTACATGAATCTCTTTGAGTACACATGAGTCCATAATTCAAAGTCATGCACATAATAACTCTTGTACATAAAATCCTCAACTTCTAACTAGGTTTACCACACAAATTTCAAAGAAAATAATATAAAAGTTTGAGGACACCAAACACATGTCTATGGAATCTCAAAGCAATTCGTGAGTTCAAAACCATAAGCATGTTCATACACATGTTTCATAGCTTCAACCATCAGTTCCTTCATGTCAACTTCTTCCATACAACTTATAGAAATAAAAAGGAAAAAGATGAGGAGAAGAAACAAGACAACAACAACCCCTACCTCAATTTCTAACTTGTTGATGCTTGCTTCTTTATCTTTCCTTTCTTTCCTTGTTCCTTTTGCCGCTTCTCCCTTTCTTTCCTTAGTTTTTCTTCTCTTTTCTCTCCTCTTGCTGCTGCTGGAACCGTGTAGAACGGAAGGTGAAAATGAGAAAAGAAAAGTCAAAGAAAATATAAAGATGAAGAGAGGAGAGGCGATGGAATAGAGTGATAAGGATAGAAATTCAACTAAAATTGTTGTATCTCTTAGGAATACTTTAATCTTCCATATCAAAGTTTTTCTAATTTTCATAAGTGTTATAGAAAATTTTAAGACTTCTTTTAGTCCTTATACTCATCATACCATATTTTTCTATACGCTGTTAATTATCACTTAAGCTCTATTACTTTTCCTTAAGTTAAATTAAACTTAAGAAATTAAGCTATTAGGCTCACTGATATTTATCTTAACTTGTATTCCTTTCCAAAATATTCTCCATCCTCGACTTGATATCTTCACAAAATCTCATGATTTTCTGAGCTACTTAACTGTTTAATTTGACCTTTAAACACTTATCCTGTATTATAAAAAATGTCAAACTAGTTCAGATAATTCTCCAAAAATTATTACAACTCATTCCAACCATTTATGACTTAGACATAAATTTTTTATATTTATTTCTATCATTTCATTAGTTTAAAAGTTAATAGGTTAGAGATGACGTTACACCTAGACTACCGTAGACATGTTGGGCTTAAACCCAGACTTTATCTACCACCTACTTTCTATTATGAAGATTGTAAAACTGGTGGCCCAACGTAAAAGGAAGGTTGGTCCTAAAAGGTATGAGGTGATCTAGAAACAAGTGAAGGAACTCCTAGATGCCGAATTCATCAGAAAGGTCTCCTACACCACGTGGCTTTTTGACGTGGTTTTAGTCAAGAAGGCCGATGGGAAGTGACGTATTTGTGCTGACTACACTGATTTAAACAAGGCATATCCAAAAGACCCCTACCCACTTCCCAACATTGACAAGCTAGTGGATAAGTCATATAGTTTTAGGCTACATTTTTTCATGGATGCCTATTCTGGGTACAACCAAATCCCCATGAATCCAACAGATGAAGACAAGACTGCTTTGATAACCGAGATGGGGAGTTACTATTACCATGTCATATCATTCTAATTGAAGAATGTAAGGGCAACTTACCAATGAATGATGAACAACGTCTTCGAGGGTCAAATTAGTAAAATACTGGAAGTATACATTGACAATATGATAGTCAAGACAGCAAACACCAGTGACCATATCAAAGACTTAGAGGAAGTATTCAATGAGATTCAGAAGCACAACATGCGACTAAATCCAGAGAAGCGCACCTTTGGAGTACCGGCTAGCAAGTTTCTATGGTTTCTATTGACAAACCATGGTATTAAGGGTAACCTAGCGAAATGCCAAGTCATGCTCGACATGCGCAGTCTATAGTCTGTTAAAAAAGTGCAGCAGCTAACAGACCGGATTATAGCCCTTGCATGCATCGTGGCCAAGGCTACTCAAGAGTCTCTTCCCTTTTTCAAAACTTTGAAAAAGGGAAAAAAACTTTGAGTGGACCTTGGAATGTGAAACTGCTTTCCAAGAACTGAAGAAAATGTTGCCCACACCCCTAACTCTAACAAGACCGAATCCCTGTGAAACACTTTATGCGTACCTCTAGGTCAACAACGAGGCAATTAACCCAATTCTGATAAGAGAAATGCAAAAAAGCTTAGGGGCTGATTTATTTTGTCAGCAAAGTCTTACAAGGTCCCGAGATCTGTTATCTAAAAGATTGAGAAGTTGGCCCTAACATTGTTAGTCACTGCAAGATGGCTGAGACAATACTTCCAATGCCACCCAATAATAGTGAGAACAGACTAGCTAATTAGACAAATACTGCACAAGCCAAATTTTGTGAGGAGAATGATCACTTAGTCAATAGAGCTCTTCAAGTTAGGAATCACCTACGAGACAAGACCAACTATAAAGGCTCAAGTATTATTTGATTTCTTGGTTAAGCTCACACCATACTCTAGCCATCCTAGAGCGCATTCTTAGACCATCTATATAGATGGATCCTCGAATCCCAAAGGGAGCAGTGTGGGGGTCATGTTAGAAAATGAAGTTGTTCTCATAATAGAACATTCTTTGAGGTTTGAGTTTCCTACGTCGAACAACCAAGCTGAGTACGAAGCATGCATTGCGGGCATCAACATGGCAAAAGAGATGGGAGCCATAAACATAGTCCTATGTAGTAACTTATAATTGGCGACATCCCAAATCCGAGGTGAATATCAAGCTAAGAAGCCCCTATTACAAAAGTACTTAACCAAAGGTAAAAAGTTGATTGAGGGCTTTGACAGCGTTAATATGGAGCATATTCCAAGGGATCAGAACTCTAGAGCCGACATCTTGTCAAAACTTGCTAGCACTAAGAGCTCAGGCAATAACAGGTCTATGATCCAAGACACCATACTCACTCCTAATATCATGAACAACGAAGTCCTCCTACTAGAAGAAGATGAAACCTGGATGACACCTATACTTGCCTACCTCTATAGTGGATCATTACTCAAGGATAAAAAAAGGCTCAGAAGATAATACAGACAATATCCTGGTACACTATTTTTGACAACTAGTTGTATCACTGCGGATTCTCTTCTCCCATCCTTAAGTGCCTTGGTCCCAAGGAGGCAGAATATGTCTTGGCCGAGATTAATGAAAGAAGCTCTGACCATCATCATAGTGGAAAGTCTTTAGCAAGGAAAGCGCTGAGGGTTGGATATTATTGGCCCTCCATGGAAGATGACAGTAAGGAGCATATATAAAGATGTGACCAATGCTAGTGCCATTCAGACATTTATGCAGCACCCCCTAAAAAGTTATCTACGATGTTTGCCCCATGGCTATTCTACTAGTAGGGGATGGATCTCCTAGGCCCCTTTCCCAAGGCTCCAGGGTAGGTCAAATGTAACACCCCAAAAATTATTTATTTTATGATATATATCCATTTTATAATATTTATGATTTTTGAGAATTTTTCTAGAATTATTTGAATTATTTGATTATTTTAATATTTTTCTCAATTTACGTGTGCGCTAAGTGGGGTCGAAAAAATAAAATATTTTCCCCGAGGCCGGAAAACTTTAGACTGTAGAAACATTGATGGGGGATCTTACTAAACCCGAGGCCAGCCACTGATTACAAAGTTTTCATTTTTTGATATTTTATCTAATAAGCAAAATCGCAATATATTTTATTATCAGTGGAACAATAAATATTATTTCTGTTAACTGTAATATTTGTCTGCTGGATAATAGCTCTAGTAGAGTGTTAGTCATTTTTTCTAGAGAGCACTTTAATGACATCACCAAGATGACATCATCCTTTACTTTATCAAAAATTGTGTGAAGCTTCTCAAGGAAGCTTCACCTTTCCTCTCTCCTCTTTTGGCTCCACGGTTGGGAGGGAAAAGATGACCAAAGTCATCATCTTTTCACTATTCCTACCATCTTTTCATTTCAAACACTTCTTTTCTCTCTCTACCTTTCTCTCTTCTCTCCCTCACGTTCTCTCTTCTCTTTTTCCTCTTCACCCACATGGTTTCACTACACCATTTTTGGCCACTCAAGTTTGTTTGCTTCAACCAACCTTGGTTCTTGACTCCCCTCATCATCTTAAAGCTCTTCTCTTTGGTGAGCATCTATTGGTTCCTTCATCTTCATCATTTTCTACCAAGCCCTAAAGCTTGAAACTTTGAGGTAAAGTTCTTGACTTTCCTCCTTTTTCTTCTGATTTTCATGGCCCTTGGTCACCCTTGTGATCAAGGACTCCTCTTTTTAAGCTTTGGCTATTGATTGGGTGAGTTTGACCATCCTAGGGTTTTCTTGTTGATGGTGGATGAAATCTTGCAAGGAGCTTTCTTCCTTTGGTTGTCTCTTGAGGTAAAAGGGAGATTTCTCTTGTCTACCTTCTATGGTAGTGAGGGACATTTGGGGGTGTTGGGAGTGAAGAATCCATGTAAGGATTCTTCACTTGATTTGTGTTTGATTCTTGGTATTTGGTTGTATCTTGCTGATATGATTTGTATGACTTGATGGATTAAATGTTTGAAAGTCTATTTTAGGGTTTTGGAGCAAAATACACGAGCTGTGTGAGTTTACACGGCCCAAGCCATGTAACTCACTGGAAAACACAACTCACACTTCATAAGTCAGAGGAGAACATGGCCCAAGCCGTGTTAGGGGACACGGCCGTGTAATGTGAGTGGTTCAGATTAGATCATGTTTTGTCCTTGTAGAGGAGAACACGGCTGTGTTATCCAGGCCGTGTAATGGGACACAGCCATATCAGCCAGGCCGTGTAAAGTTACACGGCCGTGTAAAAGTGATGATGGAAAATTTAAAGCTCTAGTGTTCTAGGAAGCTTCCGAACATGATAAAATGATATGTACTGAGTTAGGATGTAAGAGTTTGAATAAAGAAGGAAGTAAATTAACGAGTTGTAATAATAAGGGAGTGGTAATATAATCTAGTCTCTTAGTGAGAGAGAGATTGTGGTCTAGAGAAGGAAAAAATAGAATAGGGAGATAATTCATAATAAATTAGAGTATCTTTAGGACTCTTGGAAATTTACGTACTTGAGATGCCTTATGATTTTAAACATAATGATTGGTTTGCTATTGAACAAATGAATGGGACCCTAAGTGGTCAATGATTGGTTTAGGCCTGTTGTGGCTCCTATTGATGAAATTAATATTGATAAAGCATATTATGCATCTATGTCATGTGATCATGCGTTGTGAAAGTCGGAATGACTTGTTGTTAAGGTGGAATGCCTATGTTCATTGTCATATGATCATGCATTGTGTAAGTTGGAATGACTTGTTGATAAGGCGGAATGCCTAGGAGATGAATTACACCTTTGTGCAAGTGCGAATTACGTAGTGTCGTTCACTTGTTGAACTTGGAAGTGCTGGGGTGCGGGTATCCCACAAGTGGACAGTTGGTAGCTCCACTGGGCTATGGTGACTGTGCAACACACCGACGATCTCGTCCAGGCACTATCCTATTCACGGTCCAGTTGAAAGTGTCTTGTATAGCCATGTTGCGCATACTGATTATATTGAAAAACACATTTGAGGCTAACGATATACAGACAGTGGTTCTCCTGATCATTCTCTCCGATGTTGGTTTTAGCTCCATGGAGTAGGGCCTGTCCATTGTGCATACACATATCATTTAATATTTTATTATGATAAATCCATATGGTGAATTTATCTATTATTATATTGTGGACTTACCTGTGACATGTATAGATGAGATATCTGTTGGAAGGCTTAATTGACTGTAAATTGCTATGATTGTATTCTGTAATTTATTGATGTTGATATCTCTTACTGCCGTGCTGGTAATGATATAAAGAGTTTCACCTCTTTGTATTGTTGTTCTGCCTACTTCTATTTTATGTGTTCCTGTGAATAAAGATTAAGAGGAAAGGTTGTTATTTGCTGTTGTATTTTGGGATGGTTGCTAGAAGGGATCTTTTTGGTTACGTCCGAGTTAAGTTTCATGATGGGGCGAGTGCCTGGCATATTGATTGGGAAAATGAACATGTTAGATATATTGGAGATGTAACTTTAACCATCCGTAGGACTCGTTCTGATGTTCCTTTCTTTTCTCTTACTATTACCATATATTTAGAGTTGTTCATGTCGATTAGGGAGCTGTAGGGTGATCTACATTATACCCCTAGGGAGGATCCGGACCCAGTGGTGTCTACTGCCAGAATATCAGTTCGTGAGTTGTGGTCTCATGTGGGAAATTTTGTTGATTTGGGGTCTGAGGAGGAGGAGGATCCAATGGAGGACTCTAGGGAAGACTCTGCTCCTTAGGCAATCCAGACTTGGGCCGATATATATTTTGTTGTCAGTGGTTGTTATATTTTTTTGAGTACAAACTTTATTATATTTTGGGTGAACCATGATCCACGCCACTGATGTATATCATTTTTTTGAGATGTAATTATGTAATGACTATATCTCGTATATGCTCATGCTTTATTCGGGTTTATGCCTTTTAAAAAGAAAATTTAAAAAAAAATCCATATTTTATTATATTATACTTTCCGTACTTTTATCAATCATTGGTTAAAAAGGGATTTTTTAAGGAATTGGTCTTAAAATATGACATCCAAAGGAGGGTGTTACATTAGTTAGTGTTAGAGCCCAAGTTTGAGTATTTTGGGTTTGTGGGTAGGTTGTTTTGTTTATGCTGTGTGTTTTCTCTAGGACTGAACACAAAGATGTGTTGTTTGGTTTTCGAAAGGAAACAGAATTGGTTGAAATGACCTTATCTGACTTTTATTGTGTGTTGTTTAGTGTAACTTCAGAGGAGCAAAATGGCACGAGACGAAGCTGCACGTGTGAAACCGTGGCTGCAGCAGCAGAGACAATACAGTGGATGGCAGAAGCTATAATGCAACAAACTCAAAGAGCTACCCAGCAACAAAAAGCTACTGCTGAGACTCAAAATTTATCAGAGTTTCGTCACAACAATCCACCGTAATTTAGAGGAGAGTTCGACTCGGAGAAGGTGAGTCTTTGGATTCAAGAGTTAGAGAAGATATTTGAAGGAATGGGATGCACTGATGCTCAAAAGGTAACCTATGCTACCTTTATGCTCATGGGAGATGCCGAAGACTGGTGGAAGGGAGCCCGACGATTGATGATAGCAGAGGGAACCATAATCACTTGGGAAGTCTTTAAGGACAAGTTCCTATAGAAGTACTTTCTAGCTAGTGCTAGACACGCTAAAGAGATGGAGTTCCTAGGCTTGAACAAGGGAACATGTCAGTAAATGAGTATGCTGGTAAATTTGAGAGCTTGTCAAATTCTCGCAGTATCTTCAAATCCAACCTGATGAAGCATGGAAATGCCGTAAGTTCGAAGAGGGCCTTAGAGTTGAATTGAAGAAGGGAATGCTGCCGATGAGAATGAATAAGTTCTCAGCCCTGATGGACATGTGTTGCAGACTCGAAGAGTTGGAACCATCTCTGGACACAAGAAATTGTAACTTTGGACCCTCTTGGTTCCAAAATTGGAGGAGTAGCGGTGGCAGTCATTTCCAGCAAAAGCCATATTCGAGACCAGCGGGAAATCAAGCCTAGCAGTAACCCCATGGAGAAGGTTCTAGTGGCTGCAAATTTGGTGCAGCTGGTGTGAATGCTTATATCCCTAAAGCATGTCAAATAGTTTTTGATGATAACAAAGGCAAAAGTGAAGATCAAGTGCAAAAGTGAAGATCAAGCGCAAAAGGAAAGATCAAGATCAAAGAAAGAAGTAAAGAGGTTTATTTAGTTATAAGACTTAGAACATTAATGTTAAATGCTCTCAAGATTTCTCAAATGGTTTTTCAATATATCATTTCAAAATAAATGGGAGATTCAAAGCTAAATATGTTTTCCAAGAAACTTGAGTTTCTATCTTAAATCTAACACTCTTAAAAAGATTTATGTTTAATTAATTGTTTTGAGGTGTTAGAAATGACTTACAAGCTTTATTGGACTTGAAAAATGTGTTCAAAGGCCAGTGTAATCGATTACATGATATTTGTAATCGATTACACAGCAAACAGAGGCCTTGTAATCGATTACATAAGCAATGTAATCGATTACAAGCAAGTCAGAGGCCATGTAATCAATTACACAATTAATGTAATCAATTACAATAAGCCCAGAAAGGCAAGAACACGTTCAAAGAGTCATGTAATCGATTACATGGATATTGTAAACGATTACACAGCAAGTCAGAAGTCATGTAATCGATTACATGGATATTGTAATCGATTACAAGCAAGTCAGAAGCCATGTAATCGATTACACCAATAATGTAGTTGATTACACAGAGCCCAGAAAGCCAAGAACACGTTGGAACAACAATGTAATCGATTACATTTGTTGTGTAATCGATTACACGTACCCTGACACCTGACAACGTCCAACAACTATATTAAATGCATTTAATGCTTGGCTAAAACCCTCCAACGGCTCCATTTATTGCAAAACTTATAAATACCAATGTTGGGTCTTCATTAGAGGTTGACCTTGAACCAAAAACTGATTACCAATACTTTCAAACGTGATTCAATCCTCAAATCCATTCTTGCTCTGTTTTTTGTAAAAACGTGGGATAATCTTTGAGAGCATATTAGAGCTTCAATTTGTAATCATCTACTCTAGTGAGAGCTTCATTCAATCAATCTATATTGCTTTGTAAAGAGGGTGAGGCATCCCTCCAAAAGTGTAAAGGGTGAGGTATCCCTTAGTTGAAGAGACTCAAGCTCCAAGGGTGAGGTATCCCAAAGTGTTGAGTACTCAAGGTTATAAAGGTTATCAAGCACTTATTGAAGCTTGAAGAAATAGTGGAAAATCTCTAGCGGTTGCTTGAGGACTAGACGTAGATCACAAGTGGATTGGTAATCGAACCAGGATAAATCATTGTATTTGTTTTCTCTAAACCCTTCTCCTTACATTGAGTACTGTTTTATTGAATTGCTTGAATATTGGTCCCTTTGGCTATTGCATTTATAAGTGAAAGTGTTTATCTCTTATATTTAATCATCTCTAATCATCAATTAGCTTCAACAAAAATTGTTTATCAAACGATTTGTGAAAGATTTGCGAACTTGGTTTTCATACTCAATTCACCCCCTCTTGAGTATTGAGGCCACTTGGTAATAGCTGGGGCATCTATGCCAAGATGTCTAAAGTGTGGAAGGGACCACTGGACGAGGGACTGCACAATTAAAGGAATCATTTGCTTCAAATGTGGGAGACCCAGACATATTTCCAAAGATTATAATTAACCCAAGGTGGAACCCACTGTGAGTAATGTGCGAGCTGCAAGACCCCAGGCGAAAGGAAGAGTATATACCATGAGTGGAGAGGAAGCCTCTCAATCTGAAGATTTGATACAAGGAAACTATGAAACAAGAGGTAATCTTTTAACTGTACTATACGACTCAGGGGTAACTCATTCTTTTATTGCCTATGATTGTATGTACCGATTAGGATTGCTTGTGTCTTCCCTACCTTTTGATTTGAGTATTTCTACTCCCACTGCTAAACCAGTTGTTACTACCCAAGTTTGTCTGAACTGTCCTATTTTCGTAAAAGGTCGAGTCTTTTTGGTCAATTTGATTTGTTTACCCCTTTCTAGATAGATGTTATTCTAGGAATGGATTGGTTTCTTCTAACCATGTTCTGTTAGATTGTGCTAGTAAAACCTTAATATTTCCTGATTCTAAGATTTCTGGATTTATAACTGCCAACTAAGCCAGAATTTTCTTAAGGGAAGGAGCTCAAGGATACATGCTTTTGTCTTCCTTAGAAATCAAGGGTGAGACCAATGTGGATGCTATTCCTGTGGTGAATAAATTTCCTAAAGTCTTTTCTGATGATATACTTAGATTACTGCCGAAGGGGGAGATAGAATTCTCTATCGATCTTGTACCAGGATCGGGTCCTATATCCATGGCACCATATCGAATGTCGCCATCAGAATTAGCTAAACTGAAGAAACAGTTGGAGGATCTGTTAGAAAAGAAGTTTGTGAGACCTAGTGTTTCATCGTGGGGAGCTCCAGTGTTACTGGTTAAGAAGAAGGATGAAACTTCTCGATTATGTGTCGACTATTGCCAGCTGAACAAGGTTACGATCAAGAACAAGTACCCACTTCCAAGAATAGATGACCTAATGCATCAGCTGAAGGGAGCTGCCATTTTTTCCAAAATTGATCTACGTTCTGGCTACCATCAGATTCGCGTGAAGGTAGAAGACGTTCCTAATACGGCCTTGCGGACCTGTTATGGGCATTATGAATACCTTGTAATGCCGTTCAAAGTCACCACTGCTCCTGCAATATTCATGGACTTCATGAACAGGATCTTTCGTCCCTATCTGGATAGATTTGCTGTTGTCTTTATTGATGACATTTTGGTCTACTCTCGAAGTTAGGAGGAATATGCTGAACATCTCAGAGTGGTTTTTCAGATTTTGAGGGAAAACAAGTTATATTCAAAATTGTCCAAGTATGAATTCTAGTTGAGTGAAGTTCAATTCTTGGGACATGTAATTTCAGAAGAAGGAATTGAAGTTGATGTGTCAAAAATTAAAGCAGTTCTTCAGTGGGAAAGACCAAAGATGGTAACGGAGATCCGTAGTTTTCTCGCATTGGCCGATTGCTATCGAAGGTTTATTGAAGGGTTCTCCAAGATAGTAGGACCTCTCACTCAGCTTACAAGGAAGAATCAACCTTTTGTATGGATAGACGTGTGTGAAGAAAGCTTTCAAGAATTGAAGAGACGTCTGACCAATTCGTCATGCTAATCCTACCAGATCCCAATGAGCCTTTTGAGTTGTATTGTGATGCTTTATGTCAAGGGTTAGGGTGCATTCTCATGCAGAATAGAAGAGTGGTGGCATATGCTTCAAGGTAATTAAGAATCCGCAAGAAGAATTATCCTACACACAACTTGGAGATAGCCACAGTTGTGTTTGCATTGAAAATCTGAAGGCATTTTCTGTATGGGGCAACATTCAACGTTTACAGTGATCATAAAAGCTTGAAATACTTGTTTGACCAGAAAGAGCTAAATATGAGATAGAGACGGTGGCTAGAGTTCCTAAAAGACTACGATTTTCAACTCCAGTATCATCCTGGGAAGGCGAACGTCGTAGTGGATGCTTTAAGTAGAAAGACACTTAGTGTTTCTGCTATGATGCTCAAAGAAAGGGAGTTGATAGAACAATTTAGAGATATGCAGTTGTCAGTGGAACTGACTCAAGGAAGGATGTGTTTGAGTATGATCACCATTTCCAGTGAATTGATGGAAGAGATTAAAGAGAAACAAGGAAGTGACCTATATTTACAAGAGGAGAAAGAATTAGTGAAGCAAGGCGCTCTGTCTGGATTCGTGGAAGGACCGGATGGAATCCTAAGATTTGAAAGCAGAGTTTGTGTACCTGATGATCCCGAACTTAAGAAGGTGATTCTTGAGGAAGCCCACAAGAGTAAGCTAAGTATGCACTCGGAACTACCAAAATGTACTAAGATCTAAAATGACTATATTGGTGGCAGGGGATAAAGAGGGATGTTGCCAAGTATGTCTCATTGTGCTTGGTTTGCTAAAAAGCTAAAGTAGAACACCAAAGACCTTCTGGAATGCTACAACACTTAGCTATTCTCGAATGGAAATGGGATAACATTGCGATAGATTATGTGAGTGGATTACCAAAAACTAAGAAAGGGTATGATTCGATATGGGTAATTGTTGATAGACTTACGAAGTCAATGCACTTCTTGATAATCAACATGAAGTATTCCATGGAGAGGTTGACTCAAGTGTACATTGGTGAGATTGTAAGACTACATGGTGTGCCTTCGAGTATTATTTCTGATAGAGATCCAAGGTTCACATCGAGATTTTGGCAGAGTCTGTAAGAAGCCCTGGGAACGAAGCTTCATCTGAGTTCTGCATATCACCCACAGATGGACGATCAGTCCGAGAGGATAATCCAATCATTGGAGGATTTGTTAAGGGCTTGTGTTTTGGAGTAGACTAGGAGTTGGGATGAATTCTTACCTTTGATGGAGTTCACCTATAACAATAGTTTCTACGCAAGTATCGGAATGGCACCATATGAAGCATTATATGGGTGACAATGTAGAACACCATTGTGTTGGTACCAAGATGGTGGAAGTTTTGCAGTAGAACTTGAACTTGTACAACAAACAACTGAAAAGGTAAAGATGATTCAGGAAAGAATGAGAGCAACTCAAAGCCAAAAGAAGAGCTATGTTGACAAGAGATGGTGATCTCTTGAATTCGAGGAAGGTGAGCATGTGTTTTTGGGAGTCACGCCTATGACTGGTGAATTTATCTGTTATTATATTATGGACTTACCTGTGACATGTATAGATGAGATATCTATTGGAAGGCTTAGTTGATTGTAAATTGCTATGATTGTATTCTGTAATTTATTGATGTTGCTGTCTCTTACTGCCATGTTGGTAATGATATAGAGAGTCTCACTTCTTATTCTACTTGCTTCTATTTTATGTGTTCTTGTGGATAAAGATTAAGAGGAAAGGTTGCTGTTTGCTGTTGTATTTTGGGATGGCTGTTAGAAGGGATCTTTTTGGTTACGTCCGAGTTTAGTTTCATGATGGGGCGAGTGCCTGACATATTGATTCGGAAAATGAACATATTAGATATGTTGGAGATGTAACTTTAACCATTCACAGGACTCGTTCTGATGTTCCTTTCTTTTCTCTTACTATTGCCATATATTTAGAGTTGTTCATGCTGATTAGGGAGCTGTGGGGTGATCTACATTATACCCATAGGGAGGATCTGGACCCAGTGGTGTCTACTGCTAGAATATCAGTTCGTAAGTTATGGTCCCATGTGGGAAATTTTGTTGATTTGGGGTCTGAGGAGGAGGAGGATCCTGAGGAGGATCCAATGGAGGACTCTGGGGAAGACCCTGCTCCCTAGGCAATCCAGACTTGGGCCGGTGTATATTTTGTTATCAGTGGTTGTTATATTTTTTTGAGTATAAACTTTATTATATTTTGGGTGGACCATGATCCACCCCACTGATATAAATCATTTTTTTGAGATGTAATTATGTAATGACTATAACTCGCATATGTTCATGCTTTATTAGGGTTTATGCCTTTTAAAAAGAAAATTTTTAAAAAAAATCCATATTTTATTATATTATACTTTCTGCACTTTTATCAATCATTGGTTAAAAAAGGATTCTTTAAGGAATTGGTCGTAAAATGTGACAACCAAAGAAGGGTGTTATATCAAATACTTGGTGGTGGTTGTTAATTATTTCACTAAGTGGATTGAAGCAGAATTGTTGTCCACAATCACCTTGAACAAGTCCAAAAGTTCACTTACAAAAATATCATCAGCAGATTTGAAATCTTGTAGTCAATTGTCATAGACAACGGAACCTAGATTAGAAATTAGAAGTTCAAGGATCTCCTAGCCGAGCTCAAGATCAAATAACACTTCACCTCGGTGGAGCATCCAAAACCCAATGGGTAAGCCAAAGTCGCCAATCAGGTTATATTTAGAGGGATAAAAAAATAGACTAAATGATGCCAAGAGGAATTGGATGGGACAACTCGATCATGTCCCATAGGCATATCGGACCATACCACATTCCTCCACTGGAGAAAACCCTTTTAAGTTGACCTACGGTTGCGAGGCTATGATCTCGGTGGAAATAGGAGAGCCGAGTTAGAGAAAATAGAACTTTTCTGAGGATACTAATACGGATCTCATCCACTATGAAGTATACTTTCTAGAAGAACAACGCCGCATTGCCCATGTCTAGGAAGCCGCACTTAAACAGAGAATTGTTGCACGGTATAACTCCAAAGTGATTCCACTACAGTTTAACCTCGATGATCTCGTGTTACATAGGGCAGATATCAGTGGGAAAAATGTTAAAGATGGGAAGTTAGCTCCTAACTAGAAAGGATAATACAAAATTACGTTCACAACTAATATGGGAGCCTACACCCTAGAAACCCTCTTTGGAAAGACAATCAAGAATTTTTGGAATGCAAATAAATTGAGAAAGTACTATAGTTGAATATTTTTAAATTGTTACTTTTACTATGTAAAAGACATCATTTGATATTAATGAATTAGAAATTTATTCAACATTTGCTTGCTCTATTTATCTGACTACTATAACCTACTAGGTTATAACACCTCGAAAGAGGTCCATGGAATACCAGATCAGAAAAGGATCCCACATTCCCCTATCCATACATGATGGCCAGACAGGGGAATGCACTTTACCATTATACGAGGTCAAGGAGTGCATTCAAGGGTTTTTACCCATACTCTTATAACCTGACTTTAACCCATAAACCAATTAGGTTTACAGTAGTTAAGCGTGGCCAACCGTAACTTGAGATAATGGATTCTACATCAAGAGGCTTCCAAGTCATTGTTACAATTTCAAATTAACCTATAAACCTAAAGGTTTAGTGCGGTTACAACACTATGCTTAACCTACAAACTGAATAAAAGGTTTAACACAATTATGCACTTTAGACTGTTGCCCGGGATAGTGAACATCACTATGAGAGGCTTTCGTGTCACTTACACCTAAAGTTTGACTGTCAGCTATCCTAAATGAACCCAACCACTGAGATCGAGCTTTGGACTCATCTCAATCAGGTAAAACGAGCGTTCATCAAATTAAGAAATAGCTACCGAGATGGAACGTTAGACCCATCTCGAGAAACTGCATGAGCAAATTTCTAAATGTAAAATAAATATCAAGATCAAATGTTGGACCTATCTCGGCATTGTAAAGTCAAATACAAAAAGTATAAAACAAAATCACCAAGATTAGGTATTGGAATCATCCTGGTGAACTAGGCAGACAACAAAAGAATGAAGAAAAATGTTAAGAACAATTAAATGAAAGATACCTGAAGTCAGGATTTGTCTATACATAACAATTAAGACCCCACACAGGGGGCAATGCAATGAAAAAAAAGAAGAAAAAGATTAACCTTCATCCTTTAGAGTCACCACGACTACCTCGGTCTCCGCCACCCTGGTCACTGTTGTCCTAACCTCTTCTTAGCCTTCTTCCAGTGTTGCTTCTACATTAACCCCGCTATCCATCCTTTGATTCACTTGTTCATTTAAAGTAGTTACAATAACAATAACATTAATGATTTGGCTATCTCGGATAATCCTTAATGCACTAATCCTTTCTTCATTTAGGCTAGGGTTAAGTAGGCGAAGTTGGGTAAGAGCATTTTTGAATGACTCCTCCACGGACCTCGACCAGTCACCTTCCATTTTTATAATTTCTTGGTTTAGCTTAGTCTCGATCTATCGAAGAAGTTTACATTCAGCCTGGACATCGGTAAGGATAGACTCAAAAGAAGCTAAGTTCTCTCTCATTGCATTCTCCTGAGTTATTGCTTCACCAAGATGGACTTGGAGCGCATTGACCTCAGTGGTCTTAGCTCGGAGTGTAGCCATCTTAGCAACTTAAGCCTGGAGGGAAATAACCTCTTTAGCATTTGTAGTAAGAAAGGTGACCTTAACTCAGAGCCTACTAATCTCGATTTCGTGCAACTCAAGCTCTTAGTTGCTTAAGCCAACTACTTATCCTTTTGGGCAACAACCAGTTCAAGACTTTGCTTCTCAACCGAAAGCCTCTCGAACAGACTCCCAAGCCTTCTCCATAAACTGGAGGAAAGAGGCGCAGCGCAGACTCCAGAGTTGGGCTTCATGAAGGAGATCCCCCATATCATGCTCAATTCATGCATCGGTATCAACAGGACTTAATAGGGTGTTATCAATGATAGTGGTAGGATCAGCCCCATGAGTCCATACTGATCTAAATGGGAAGCAGAGTGGAGAACCCTCTGGGATAGTAGATCCTGGACCGGATGGGATCTCAGACACCTCGACATCCTCTGAGATGATCCCAACGATTGGCCTCTTCCCCCTTTGATCCCTTGTGTTTTTGACCCTCCTCTTCTGGGATCGCAAGGGCTTAGTGGTGGAATGATTTTTTGCATCTTAGAGATTGGTTAAAGGTGGAGGGACTACCTCAGTTGAAGGCGGAGAAACTGTACTGCTTGATGGCGAAGGAACTGAAACGGTCACCCTTGGAGCAGCCACTGAGGCCCAAGATCTGGATGCCCCCGCCCTTCTACCAACCAATCTTTGAGCAAGATATTGCAAACCATCTTGAGGTGCTATGCTCTCTATAAAAAGAGAAAAAAGTGTTACAACACTTAGAAAATCTTAAATATAAGAGAAAGAAATATGTGCAAGATAAATACCTAATAAAGCCATTACTGAGTCAGTGGGCTTATCCTAGATATCTTTACAGTAAATGAACCATTTCTTGTTAACCCACTCTATAAGGAAATGCAGGAACTCTACCTTGGAATTAAAGAGTTCATAAATCGAAGTGTCTATTTCTTCACTCCCCTGCTCCTAATCGGCCTGGGGCTAGTACAGATAGAGGCATTGTTGACCTTCTAGTGTAACAGAAAAAGGAGTTGACCTTGAAGCCATTTTTTTATCCTAAAAAAGCCCTTTCTGAAATTTTTAAATGACTCTTGGTATGGTTTGAATACTCTGCACCCATTTTGCGCTTGCAGAGTGACCCACCCCTTGGGATGGTTATTCCTAGTGGGTGAGAACCGAGTAAAAAGGAAGAACAAAAAGTTGACCGAGTAAGGCCACTTAAAGACACGACATACAAGTTCAAATGCTTGGACAAACCATTATGCGTTTGGATAGAGTTGAGTAGGTGCCACATATAGGTAGTTTAAGACGCCAATCTCAAAGTCAGTAAAATGCAGCCACACTCTAATCCTCGTAAAGAGTGCTTCATACATATACACACAATGCTAGCCTTCTATGAGTATAAAACATACCCTTTCGTCTTCAAGGGGATGTCAGATGGCATACTTTCAACCCTATAGCCCGTCTAGGGTTAGTTGGAGGTATTCTTGCTTCATGTGGGCATCTTTAGCAGTTTTCACATGAGAAGGGGTACCTAGAACTTCTCGGCTGACCCATTAGTACAAATTTATATCTCGAGGGAAAATGAAATCCCTTTGATCAGCAGGTGCTGCCCTTCAAGTTTGCGCCATCTCGTTACCTATAGAGGACCGTATTAGATCCTGAAGAATCACTTAAGTCTCCTAATGCTATCATAAGCTCGAAGAGCAGACGGGCTGGCCTTTGTCTTGCCTGCTCTCTGGCTTGGTTCACTCTCTGATATACCTCAAAGATCCTCATCCTAGTAAAGGAACTTGGTCCTTCATCAGAGTCTCCACCATGGGCTTGAAGCCTCCATCGTGGCTGAGGCAGTGGGGACAATAGAGAACTCAGAACCTCCACTGATAGGCCACTATTCTGCATTGTCTCCTCACTCTATGAAATTTTCCCCCCACTAGATGGTGTTTACAGAAAGAAAAATGATGAAAATGAAGAGTACCTTGAGGATTGGACAATGAAAAGAACTTCAAATGGCAAAAAGGGCTTGGAAAGATTGAAACCATCAACAAACGCCACAAAAGCTCATCAGAAAACCTCTCTAGTTCGTCTGATAAGAAAATTTGGAAAGTATGGGAATGTAAAAAGTGGAAAGGGTTAAATCTCTCTCTTATTTATAAGCGAGGAAACAGCTCCCCAACCGCTGTCATTTATGGGGCAAATATGTCTCTTCGTTAATTTTGAAACTTTAAAGCTGCTAATCATGACACCTTTGTTTAGAAATTTGAAAATGAATAATCATGACATTACGAATCCCAAACGATGGCTTTTACTATTCGTCAACCAACTGTTTTTGAACAAAAACAACCGAAAGGAAAATGCTCAGAACATTTGAAATTGAAATGATGTGTGACATTTCAAGAGAACACCTAAGCCGTATCATAGGCTTTCAACAAGATACCATGGTAAAACTACAACACAAATCTCGGTCTAAACACTGAATCACATTTAGATGGGCCCCATGAACTCCACATAAGGGCAACCTACTAACTATCCCAGATAATGGTATAATGACTTAAGTAGTGTGTTCTACTCTGGATCTCGGCCTTACTCATTAACCCCAGGAGCATACTATGATACATCACGGATCTTGGCCCTTTGGAAAAAAAACATTGTGAGATCCAGCATTATTACTATGACATGGATCCCTTTGTCCACTGTGTGCCATGTGCTCCTACTAAGCTTAGATATCTTGACATTTAACTGTTTCACCTAAGCGTCAAGCTGAGGGCAACTGTTTTAGACTAGGTTATGGGTCCATGGATCTAGAGCGATCCGACCCACCAAAATGATATCCAGATATTATTGCGCACTTGAATCTGCCTATTTGCGAGGCATAAATCACTCAGAATCCCTTAAGAGATATGATTGCTAATAATATCCCACATAAATAGGGGATTAATTATAGGAAATAACGGTTTCTCATATTTTAGTCTATAGTATTCAATCAAGATTGAATGTTACGATTCTCAACACCCTAAAATGCTCCTACATATACCTTGCAAGGTCTCAAAGGTATGCATCTAAGATCCAATACTATACACCACCTTCATCTTGTACGGTCTAACTTGAGCGTCAAAGTGCCTTTTGTAGGTACCCACCCCCTCACACCATCACTACTGCTACTGTGCCACAAAGGATACCTTCAACCACCTACTCTGGTAACCCTCTAAATCCAGTTCAAAATAGAATCAATTACTTTGAAGCCGAAAGTAATGTATACTTGAGAATGTGGAAGCTCCCGGAAGTGTTTTTGTTATAATTACATACTGAAATTTTTTGTATTGCAAAGTGCAAAGACAAATCTAAATGCGGAGGAATTTTTTTTCTTGATTGCAAGAGATATAAAACAAAGGCTTGATGACACTGACTCCAAGGCAGAGGCATTTGAACTTCCTCTCCCTTGAATTCATAGACAAGTTTATTGTGTTAATAAGCTCTCTCTAATAAAAGCAACATTATTAATAATGGTCTATGCCTATTGCTATCTTCACATCATGGCAGTAGGTTGTCCTTAAGTCTTATATTAAGTGTCCTCATAGGTGAGAGTCTATTTAGCCTTTAAGATAGTCGAAAGCCAACTCTTAACAATGTGTTTTTCATTTTTTTTTCTTGCTTCCTATGTTGTGCGTTCTACAAAAGGGGTAATATCATTCCTTTCTTCTTTTTATCAGTCGGTTCATTCAACACAAAGAATGGAGAAAACCAGTTATGTTGACTTTAAGATTGCAAGGAAGAATAGGAAAAGCTTGCTTAGAGATAAAATTGGAAGAAGGAACAAAGATATTTTAGGCAAGTGTAGCAACTTGAAATGTACAACTTCTATCTTTCTTCTTCCATTGAATTTCAAACATGCTATAGGTATGGGGTTGGATACCTTTCCTACTGATGTGGAGAACTTCAATAATAGTATATCTTCTTCGTATAGCTTTCTTGACATCAATAGATAATGGTTAGGGCTTATTCGTTTTTTTATTTATTCAGTTTCGTTAGTAGATGTAAACTGATTAATTCAACTAACTTATTTTTATTTAAGTTGCAAGAGAAAGAGATGCTATCAATGCAAGAAAATGATTATTTAAGTTGTGATTAATTCTTCTTCTATGGGATATGTCTATCTAACTCGAAGCTCAAGCAAATTGTCTAATGGTTGGTCAATTACAATAACAAGAAACAATTTTTTTTCCTTTTTTCTTGACTTTTTTCCCCTAATTTAGTGAACTTCTTCATTTTGCCATTTCTCCTCATGATTGACCGTTGTTTGACATTGTGGGTAAATGCATTTTTTGGGATCTTAGAAAAATGGAGAAGGAGTTAAAGATTTCGAAGTCAAAGCCAAACCCACAATATCAGTTAAGAGATTGGCAGTGCCAAATTCATGTAATTCTCTTACTCTGTTTTCAAATTTATTCTTTTATTTTATATATGGTTATGGATTATTTATGTTTATAGGTTTCAATTAGATATATAAAGAGAAGAAGAAAATATACAGAAGGTGATAAGAGAAGCTGCGTAGAGAAACAAATAGGGTTGCAAAGGTGAAAAGATAAATATGAGGGTATTTCACTTATATTTTACAAATAAGTAGTGATCATAGTTGTCAAATCGTGAATCGTATTGAGAATCATTTGCTCAATTTTTGAATCGTGAATCATATTGAATTCTACGATTCAAAAACACATCAATAAAAAACTTAAATATACATTTATACACCTAAAACATAAAGATAACACTTAAAAAGTCTCAAATAAATACTTAAATAATACCATCATAAGCCATAAGTCATAAGTAATGTGTAAGTCATAACTTAAATATAGATAAGTCATTCCAAATTGATGCAAAAAGATTAAAAAAAAGGACAGGAGCCACCTTAGAAGCCATACAAAGTGAGTGAGTGACATTGTCACTGACAAACAGAATAAGACGGACATGATACAAAAACATAGTAATGTGATACAAAAACAGAGACGAAAACAGAGGACAAGAAGTAGACGGACGTGGTGAAGAATAAATGCAAAGTGAGACATCATGAACAGAAGAGTGAACGAACGTGAAGAATGAATGCAGATTGCAGAGTTTGATTGGCATTGTAGAGTGCGACAAATAATGAATGCAGAGTCACGTTTAGTGGTTCTGGTCGCATGAAGAATGACGTGGAACATGGGTGAATGTGAAGAATTAAAAGACCATTAACCTTTTTTTAATTATTTAAACATAGTCCAACCCTTTCAGATTCGCAACAGAATATGTGAAAAACTTCAACACCGTCCATGTTCATGATTCACAGAATCATGTGATTCATGTTTCTGGTTCTGAATCGCACCGATTCAGATGATTCAGCTCTGATTTTGATCAATTTTTGATTCAAAGCCATTTTCTGTATCACCGTGAAGTTGAACCGGATCAAATCATACGATTCTAACAACTATGATAGTGATCATTTTTGCTAAAGTTGTGATTGTAGTTGTTTGTTAAAATATACTGCTAGCATGACATTTTACAATGTTTCTAGTGTATCTTTTGTAACCCAAGAGAATGTAAGGAGCGATTAATTCAAAAAAAATTTAAACGATAGTTGGTTTATTTTAGTGGTGTTAATGTACAATCAAATTTGGTTAGTTTAAACTTCAATATGGGAATTGCACATAGCGTTATGAATACCACCTCAAGAGCCAATTATATTATAGAAATGTCAATAAATTTTTAAGTTTTTTTATATACGAGAATCTTTTTGTTCCTTTGATCTTGAGACTTCGTTATATTTTTATTGTGCATATTCTTCATTTTTCCTTTCTTACTTTATTCTTCATTTTTATTTATTTAAGTGTTTGTGCTTTTATATACTTTTCCTTCTTAGAATCTGAAATAACAATTACCTTAACTATTGCACCCATTAAATGTTGCTAGGATGGATTTGCTTGAAAGTCAATTTGATGTATTGTTATTTTTATAATGGCCAAGCCTTGAAAGTCTTTGATATGACTTCGATTATTGACAAGAGCACAAAACTGCTCTGTCATATATAATTAGACAAGAGCATAAGAGCATAAGGAACTAAAATTGTCATTATTCAATTTTGTGAGTAAATCACTATCAATGTATAACTTTTCACATGCAAGTAAAGTTGCCTATTATATTAATTATTTTGACAAGTTGAGCATTTATGCTATGTACTTTGCAATTTGATTTATCTGATCTACAAAGGTTCTGAATTTAATAAGGTCCCTGTCATATTAGCTTGCTGAGTTTTATCTCTAATCTTCTATTATATTCCAGTAGCATCTCATGTCCAGAGGTGCTATGTTATACATTTCCCTTTGGATTTTACTGTGACTTTTGGTTGCTTGACTTTGAGCAAATAACCTATGTGTGAAAGCAATATGATATTATATGCTTTTCGGTGGATGTATTTGATTCATACTTTTAATGCCTTATATTGAAAGGCTTATGATTTTCATTAAGATCTTAGTAAATGTAATCCTTCCACTTATATTTAGGTATAGAAACTATACTTTACATTATGTAATGTGAGGATTAGCTGCTAAATTATCCATACACTTTTGGATAAGGAATTTAAATAAGGACAAAACTTAAATAAAGTTTTTTAGATGCTTGTGGTGCTTTTTCCCAATAAAAACATAATATGTATAATTTTTTTACAGCTCATCAATGAAAACTTTAAAAAAGATGATGAAGTGGCTAAAAAATAAGACACATTATATTTTTATTAGAGAATAACAACATAAGCACCTAAAGAACTTTACCTAAGTTTTGTCCTTTAAATAAATGCTTGTTGCTGTTATGAGTTCCCTTCTTGCCTAAGCAAGTTAATCTACTATGGTGATATATGTAATTTAGCTTATCATTGTATACTTCTTTGGACATTACTAGGTAATTAAGTATTCTTATCATTATATACTTATTATGATATGGTCAAATTCTTTGGAAGGTTTTGTGATAGATTTTCTTAAAGGTTATGACGATTGATCATTATTGTTCTGGACCGAGTTTTGGGTTAGCGATTTACGAGTAAACTAATCCACTAGAGTTGGATCCCAAATATTTATGAGCATCACTGGATAAGTAAATATGCCCATTTATAAAGAGTAAATCTCTAATAGAATCCCTTATAAATAGAGGAGTTAGTTATAAAAGATAACAATTTTATTAGATTCTTATCCTAATCAATAATATTTAATGCAAATTTAAACATAATTCTTATCTACCAAGATGCTCTTCTAAATATCACACAATGTAGCAAAGGTATGCATTTAATTCTAAACACTACCCACCTTGTGCACAGTCTAACTTGAGCATCGAAGTACCTTTCGTAGGTACCCACCCCTCACACCACTGTCACAACTACTGTGCATCGGAGGAAACCACCTTCATTAACTTCATTTAGGTAATCATTTGAATCTAGTTCAGAACATTGGCGCCATCTATGGGAATGATAAACTTTGATTCCCATCACTACCATTATGGTCACTACCAGGTGATATCACGCTTTTGCCACATAAAATCAACCCTCCTCTAGCCGTCGTCCGACCTCCGTTTGAATACAAGATCTAGTTATTTCCCAATCGAAACCCAGGTAAGATAGAGAAGAGACTTCGTATACTAGCAAAAACCTCTCCCCTCAACCGCGGTGTGTTTTAGTGACACAACGACCTGGTCCACGTGGAACCCCCAAAGGAGAGGCCAGATAGTAGGTATTAACGTTGTAGCATTTAGGAATGCAGGAGATGGAGTTCGGTCTAAGCAAGATGAATCATGTCTTCCTAAGATATCTCAAAAAGAACATATGTCTCTTATCAGATTCCAAGATGAGCATATTCATAACCTAGAAAGAGCTACTAACCAAGAAAAGGAGGACAAAAACTGGGTTATCCACAGGAATCATGACAATAAGAAGGAACTAGCCTATAAAAGGGCTTGTAATCTGGAAAATTCCAAGATAACGCAACCCAGACAAAGAGTTGAAAACCCAGTACATGAAAATAGAGAGCATAAACCTAGAGTTGTCAATATAGGCTATAACCCACACTATAACCCACTAAACCCCATTTTTAACCTACTTTTTTGAGCCCATTATGTGATAGGGCTTTTTTTAACCCTACCCCATTAAACCCACTAATTTAGTGGGTCAAGAAGGGGCTGACCCACTAAACGCCCTAACCCAGTTTCATTCTATCAAAAAAATTTCATCCTAAATTAAAAAACCCTAATCCCACCTAAACCCAATCCACCTTCAGTCTATAGACTTTTCTTCGTTTCTTTCATGGGAAACAAACACAACAAAGAAAAAATTTTCAAATCTAGATTCAGCCAAAAAACTAAAAACACCTCTTGCTTCTTCTCTGAACTGGTAATGCTCCAAATCTCAATCCTTCTTCGCTCATTTCTTTTTTTTCTTTCCTTCTCCGATCTTAATAAAAACCTTGTTCTTCAATCTTCTTAACTGATTGGTTTGAGAACCATTGTTGCAGTGTTGATTTCTGCTCTGATAGGTTTCAATTTTTAGTTTCATTTTTGAAATTCAAACACAAAAATCGTATTGATTTTTTTCGACACATTCAATGCTCTATCTGCATATCCGCATTTTGATTTTCTGAGAATCAAATAGTGTTTGTGCTTCAGTCATTTTGCTGCATCAAATTGTTTTTGGATGATTCAGATTCAGTAGGTAGACTCTGACAAATCGACACTAGCTAGTCAAACACTGCTGAAACCTTTAACTTTGCATTAATTTCTCTCCATGATTTGTTTCTCTTTTTGTACTTCTCTTATTTAATTCTTTGCTACATTAAGAACTTGATAGTTTCACACTTTCACCCCCTCCCAAAAAAATCTTCCTCATTCATGGTTTATTCTTTGGTGCTTCTACTTTTTACTTTGTTTGTACGAATGGTCATTTTTCTTTTTTGCTCTGATTATTTTGTGACTTTTTTTTATATCAAAGTTCATGTGTTAACGTAATCATTGATGCTCTGTTCTTTAATTTTATTACGAATGGTCTACATTGTATTTGCTTCGATCTGATTTTTCATTTATTAAGTATTATGCTATACCCAGAATGTGTATGCCATAAATGAATCAGGCTTTAAAATTATTTTATTCATTTTTTCACTATTATTTGTTTTTGTAACACCCCAGATTTTGGATATTTTACAGTAATGACTAAATTGCACTGTTTTGTGTTTCCTATGTGATATAAAATTATTTTGACTGTTCTGAGACTATTTTTGATCATTGTGTGAGATTTGCTCCGGGTCAGGAAAATAATAATTTTTGGGCCGGAGAAAATCTTATTTGATTTATTCAGAGATGGGGGATCTTACTAAATCTGAATCTGAGAGACACAAAATGAAATCTTTTAATTTTTAAAATTTATCTGTGAAATAAAAATATTTCACAAAAAAATATCTACTATTTTATTTACAGCAGCTTTTGTGATGTATGTGAACTTGGAAATGGAGACAAGATTGATAATCAAGCTTATGGTAATACATTTTTCAAGAGAAATTTGAGTGATCTCTTTGTCCTTAAACACTTGAGCAATGGAAAGATGAGTGATCTCAGATGGTTGGTGAAGGTAAAAGATGCAAGTTAGACTCAAGCCTCTAATTGTATTAAGTGCTAAACTATCTTGCTTGATTGGGTTTGATTACCAAGCTTAATTGAATTTTAAAATTGTCGAATTTTCCTTGATTCATTATTCTTGATTTTGAGTTTAATCTTATTTTTAATGCTTATTCTTTACATGAGAACAAGCAAAGCTCAAGTGTGGGGGGATTTGATATGCCTATATTTTATAGTTTTATACAGGATAAATTGAAGTGATTTGCTTATATTTATTAGTAAATTTTAGATGGATCCTTATCATTGTCTTTGTTTTTACAGATTTAGAGAGATTTAACACATTTAGAGTGAAAGCAAATGAAGACACTGCGATTTCAGAGTAAAAGATGACCATTTTGGCTTAGACAAGGAGGCATTGTGAGCAATTGAGGAGTTAGACACAGCCGTGTCTAACTTAGGAAATGTTTTTGTCAAGTTCACACAACCATGTCTAACTTGAAGAACACTTCTGTGTGACTATTTTTGAGAGATATGGCCGTGTCTCTTAGTCACATGGTCGTGTCTCACTTACGGTGCGAGTTACGCAAGTCAAGCTCACACGATCGTGTCGAGCTTAGACACAACCGTGTGAAGTCTCCTGTGACCAAAAACAACAGTTTTTCACCATAAACATTATAAATAGAGGTGAATCCCTAATCCTAAAGCAGACTTTTGCGACGACAGAAAACCAAAGATTGCAGGCTAGGGTTTTGAAGACAAGTACAAGAGCAATTGAAGTTCAACCATTGAAGACATCTTCTCCTTCTTCATCTTCTCCATCTTCTCTTTTTATTTTCTTTTTCCTATTTTCTTGAGATAGAATCATGGTTGTTTCTTTAACTTTTGTTCTTGTTTATGCTACATTGGCCATGAGTGGCTAAATTCCTTTTTCTAGGATTAGGATGCAACTCTCTACTTTTTATGTTAAATTGTTAATTTGATTCTTTGTTAATGGAAAATTATTGTTCTTGATTCATTCTTGGCATGCTTAATGCTTGTGGTATGTTGCCGACCATATTTACATGATCTTAGGCTTTAGGTGAAGGATTAAAAGATGAAATCTAATTGCTAGATAATCTAAGAATTGAACTTAAGAATTGCGACCTAGATATAGGCTTAAATCCTTCGAGAAGCAAACGATTATCATAAAACTTAATGAGTTAGAACTTAGATTAATTGCCATGAGAATGAGATTAATAGAGTTTTAGCACGTTTTTAGTGCTAAGAAATTGGGTTTTAAATAATTTAGGACAAATCGTCTTCAAGAACATAATTGAACATTAGCAAAGATATGATTACAATTTATCATAGGGGGTAGTGTAGTGAATTCCTAGTCCTAGACCTTTAAATCTCGGTTGAATCTTGACTTTTCTAGATCTATTTACTTACTTTATTGCTTTGCTTTTCGTTTTGATTTTGATTGAGTTTCACTGTTGATTTTCATCGCTTAAATAATCAAAGTCACTATAAGAGTTAGTAATCAATCGATTCTCGTGGGAACGATCTTTATTTTACTACTTGTACAATCCATGCGCTTGCAGAAAATTCACAACATTGAGCGCCCATAAGCCACCGCTTGAGTACTTAGCAAGCGCTTGAGCACCCAGAAGCCTATGCCTGAGCCAACGCCTGAGCACCCATTTCCAACACCTAAGTGTGCGAATGTAGCAGCGAATTTTTATGTTATGGGCGCCTGAGCGCCCAGAACCCAGCTCTTAGGCGCTGTGCGCATAGATAGACACGTTTTTGTGTCTATAAATAGAAAAGTTACGCTATTTGACACAGAATTCAGCAACCGTTAGAGAGAGAAGTAGCGACACAAATCTTAATTTAGTGTGGGCGCATCCAGGCTTACAGATTAGGGATTTTCTTCAACCTTCTCACCTTTCTTCTATGGAGTTTGTTGAATTCATCTCTTTGTTTTCTTCTTTCCCCATGTGTAACTAAACTTTTCTAATTAGAGTGATGATGGATCTTGTTCTTTAATGATGTAAACTTGATTTTGTGTTTAATTTAAGTTTCTATTTCATGATTTATGTGTTTATCTTTTCTCTTAATGCTTTTCTAAACCTGATTAGTTTGGGAATGACTTTTAGGGTTTATGTATGATTTGGAGAAATTGTGCATGAACCTAGAATATGTGATAAACACCGCAATTTCTACAATCTCTAGGAATAGACGTTGTGGATTGTGTGGTCTAGCTTTTGATTTCCTCATTTTTTATAAAGTCTTCTCTATTTAGGGTTATATTAAGGGATTAGCTAACTTTAAATAGTGTGAAGAGGATTAATATACTAAGGGAATTGATATTGATTAATTTTGAGAATCTGACCATGAATAATTAAAATAGAACTTGATTAAACTAATCTTTGAATTTACATAAAAAGAGTTCAAGTGAAATCTGAACCCTAACACTTTATGATCATTGTCTTTCACCATTACTTCTATTCTTGTTATTTTTAATTATTTTCTTGTTAGTATTTTCTCTTATTTATATTTTTACTAACTCTCTTTTTCGATAGTTAAATAGTTTCAATTTAACAACTTTAGTAATTGTCAACATAATCATCGTGGGAACGATATCTTAATCATTCTTTATTACTTTTACGATTTGGTGCACTTGCCAATATCACAAGTTTTTAGCATCATTGTTGGGGATTATTGTTTGTTAATATTAAATAGTAGTTGAAAAGACACTAATTTGGGCAGTTATTTTTCTTGTTTAAGTTTATTTTTCTTTATTTTTTTAATTTATTTTTTTACTTCACTCTTTTTGGCTTGTTTGTTTACGCAAAGTATTGTGAATTTGGAAGAAATAATTTTTGATTCAGAAATTGATAGAATAGAAAGAGCAAACAGGAAAGCAGTAAGAGAAAGAAGGAGACTAGAAGAAAAGAAGATTGTTGAAACTAATGAAGAATGTAGACACACTTTGGCAAATTATGCTACTCCGTCTGCTAAAAGGGTTGCAACTAGTATAATGCGACCTAAAATACAGGCCAACAATTTTGATATTAAAGCAGCTCTTCTACAACTGATGCAACAGGATCAGTTTGGGGGTTATCAGTCAGAAGACCCTAATTTGCACATTAACAATTTCTTATAGCTCTACGATACCATCAAATACAATGGAGCAAGTGGTGATGCTATCGGGCCAAGGCTTTTCCCATTCTCTCTAAGGGATAAAGCTAAAAGTTGGCTACAAGCCCAACCTCAAGGAAGCATCACCACATGGGATGATTTGGTGAGCAAATTCCTTACCCGATATTTTCCTCTATCTATGTTCGTCAAGATGAGGAGTGAGATTGCTTGTTTCACTCAAAATCAGAGGAATCTCTACATGAAGCCTGGGAGAGATTCAAGGAGCTGCTGAGAAGATGTCTTCACTATGCATTTGAGATTTGGCAGCAAGTCCAAATCTTTTTATAATGGTCTGAATCACTCTACTAGGGCTATGGTTGATGCATTTGCATGTAGGTCTCTAAACACTAAAACTGCTAAAAAGGCTCAAGAATTATTTGAAACCATGGCTACTAATGAATATCAGATGCCTAGTGGAAGGTTTGTGGTTAAATAGGGAGTTATGGAGCTTAGCAGCCTTGATGCTTTACTTGCGCAAAATAAAAATATTTCGCAGCGAATCGCCAACTTCACTAAGTAACTTTGTAATATGCTGGTAAGCACTGTAAACCATCAAGTTTTAAATTACGATTTCTGTAAAGGTAATCATGCTAATGGTGAGTACGAGGCAAGTAACTCAGGTGTTATTTCTCAAGAGCAAGTCAATTTCATATGTAATCCTTCATGATCCCAAGGTAACCTATATTCAAACACATATAATCTGGGGTAGAGGAATCATCCAAACTTTTCCTGGACCAATCAGAATATACTAAGACTACCACCACCTCCATATCAATAATCCTTTTCAAAACCTCAACAAGGGAAGCCATACAATCTGAAAAGTATTATTGAGAAACTTGCTCTTAGCACTAGCAATTTCATGCATGAATCAAGGGCCAATTTCAAGAACCAAGAGGCAACCATCCGAAGTCTAGAAAATCAAGTGGGTCAAATATCAAGACAGCTTGCAGAGAGACCTCTAGGTAGCTTACCTAGTGATACTGTGGTCAATCCAAAGGAGCATTGTAACATAATCACTTTGAGAAGTGGTAAAACTTTCGAAGGACAAGTGATAGAAGCATCTAGCTCATCAGGAGCTGAAAAAAAGAAAAATGATATTCCTATTATAGATTCCTCAATTCAAGATGACAATAACGAAGGAGAGGTTAAAAAACAATAATCAAAGTGGCAGAGATAGAAGAAGGATCGTGAGCAGAGCACAGTATATGAACCATCATCATATATCGAGATCCCTTTCCCACAGAGATTGAAGAAGGAGACTCAAAAGAGACAATTCTTGAAGTTCCTAGATGTCTTCAAGAAATTACAAATCAACATCCTTTTTGCTGAAACACTTGAGCAAATGCCCTCTTATGCAAAGTTCATGAAAAAGTTGTTATCAAAGAAGAGGAAACTCAAGGAAGATGAGACTGTGATACTTATTGATGAGTGCAGTACTATAATTCAGAGAAAATTGCCACCTAAATTGAAAGATCTAGGTAGTTTCACCATTCCTTGCATTATTGAGAAAGCTCTTTGTGATCTTGGGGTGAGTATAAATCTCATGCCCATATCTATGATGCATAAAATAGGAATTGAAAAGGTAAAGTCAACAATGATCTCCCTTCAACTAGCATATCGATCTATCAAGCACTCTTACGGTATAGTCAAAGACGTGTTAGTTAAGGTAGACAAATTTATTTTCCTAATTGATTTTGCGGTGTTGGATATGGATGAGGATGTTGACAATCCTCTCATTCTTGGAAGACCGTTTTTGGCAACTTCAGGAGTTGTGATTGATGTACTTAGGGGTGAACTCATATTGAGAGTGGATGAAGACCATGTGATAATTAATGTCTTCGTGGATGCTAAATCTTCCCCAATGTCAAATCTCTATGCCCTATCAATATCATTCAAGCAAAGAAGCATGAAATCTTGTCTATCAAAGATCCCCCATCATTATACACTATTGATGTTGATCCTCCTAAGACTCAAGTTGTTGAAACAGAGTAAGGTCCTCCCATAATCCATGGTTCATTACAAACCTGTCCATTATTTGTTGATCAATTGAAACCACCTTACCCCAGTGGAATCTATCATGCCAAGGCGCATTTGAGACAACCAGTCCCAAATCGAGTTCAGGATGCCTTTGGAGGCATCTCCAAAATCATTGACCAAGGATGGAAGCACTGCTTGGAAAAAGGGAAGGCATCATTGTAACGCCCCTTTTTGGAAGGGAACGTCACATCATTAAATACAATGCGGAAAATGAAAGTATAATTTAAGACCCAATTCATTAAATTATAATTAGACTTGTTTGATAGTTGTATAAATAAAATGGTGAATATTTTTTTTCTTCTTTTTATTGTATTTATATATATATATATATATATATATATATATTTATGTTTAATATATATTTATGTTTAATCGAAAAAACATAAAGATTAATCCATACGTCCATGCAAAAGACACATCATATATATATATATATTGTTTAAGTACAGACTGTAACTCACTAATTACATCAAGGCTCATCAAAAAGAAGCCCAAGCTTTACAATCCCCCAAAAATGATATACAGACCCCCAAAATGAATATCAAGCCCCAAAAAGACGAATAGCCATCAGTGACTATCGACAGTATAAGCCCCTATTGAGAAAGAGAAGGAACCGTGTCAAGATCCTCCTCAGGGTTTTCCTCGTTAGAGGAAACCCTCATCGGAGCCGTCGAATTACAGGCCGGGGCTCGGGCAGTGGAGAGGAATGAATCCTCCTGCGGGGTGTAATAACGATCACCCCACATGTCCCTAATAGGCATGTAAAATTCTAAATGTAATCTAACACTGCAGGTGAAGATGGGCAGATCATAACGCCCCTAGGCCAACGATACCATCACGTCCCCCATGTAGACACAGCGATCCGAACTGAAGTTAATGTGCTAGCAGTTTGGACCTCCAAGAAAGGCCAACTGCACATAACCCAAAAATCCTCGTGGACATGCCGCCATGATCCAAAAGCAGGTGCTGGTCGAAGTCGAGCCAAAAATCGAGGAACTTGTGAACTTCACCCCATTCGCTGACGCCTTTGATGGAACATAAATATAGACAGAATAGCAGAAAATACAGAAAAGAGGTAAGACATTCTACATTCATACCTATTATGGCAGTAAAGAAACAAAACGGCATATGACGCCCACGTAACATTTCAGAAATGGTAACTAACATTAAGAACAGATAATAAACAGCTTAGCATTTACAGGCAGTTATAGTAGTAATGAGACAACAGATTAAATTTTCATATGAATAAGTAAATGTCAACTGATATGGCGACTCACTATGCACATGCACATGATATCAAAAATCCTACTCCATGGAGCTAGACACAAACATCGAAGAGAATGATCAGGAGAAATGTCTGTATCGCAGCTGCCGAGGCCTTCAAGTGCTAAAATTCTCAATTTATCAACGTGCACATCATGGCATTGTACAAGACACTCTACACAGATCTTGATATAGGACAGTGTCTCGGTTCGGATCGTCGGTGTGTTTGCATCAGTCTGCCCCACGAACAGAAGAGCTACCAACTGTCCATTGCGAGGTACCCGCACCCCGATGCCCCCAAGGTCAACAAGTGACCTATAGTTGTCTATTCGCACCCGCACATAGGTGTGATTCAACTCCTAGGAAACTTGGCCTTAACAATAGTCCAATGGACTTTTCAATGCATGTTTCAATCATGCTCATAATGACAAACTATATCAATCATGCTTCAAATGCATATGGATTCGATGCATACATACGTATTCATATATAGATTCACAATCGTATTATATCATGTCTAAAATCACATGTCATATTGTTTACGAACAATCATTGATCCCATTCATAGACCCACATCAAGTCAATATCAAACCTTAAGGGTGAACACAACACCATTCATAGTTATCATAATAATTAAACCTCGATTTCATTATGTTTCTCACAACCTCACCCATACTCATGTTCTTTCTTTATTCTAAAATTATTCTAAACTATAAGATAAACTTTCATCCTTGGTTCTTCCCATTTTATGAATCCCTAATTAACTTCTAATCATTCAATTAATTAGGTTTTACAAGTTTATCTTAGTGCTAAAGCCTTGTGTCAAGTGTCCAAGGAGATCATGAGCCTCCAAGGGGCTAGGAAAGCCTACAATTTTTCACCACCAAGTTACATGGCCGTGAGGAGTTACATGGCCTCGATTACACGGCCGTGTACTCCTCTGAGTTCAGCAAACACGACCTGACTAGCTTGGATTACACGGCCATGTAATCCTCTGTAAATGCAGAAAATCACCCAAAACTCAAACCATCCTTCATATAATCCAAGATCCATCAACATACCTCAAAATTATACCATTCAAACAATCAATATACAACCAAAATCACTCAAATAAATGGGTATCCCACAAATGGGTTTCACCCCATCAACACAAAAATAAGTTTCTCACCACCAAAATGGATTGAAGAGAATAATCTTCCTCATACCTAAGAGAAGAACAAAGAAAGCAAACTCCTTTTCCCCTTGGAAATTCGTCATTCTCCACCTCAAAATCCTAGAGTGTTCAAATCCATAAAAATCAAAATCAAAGAATGGAAATGGTATCCATAGTCACCAAAGTGACCATGGACCATGAAAATGAGATGGAAGAATGAGAAAGCTTTGATCTTTTACCTTAAAGTCTCAAGCTTCGAGCTTCAATGGTGGAAGGAGATGAAGATGGAGGGAATGGGTGAGCTTCTTGAAGATGATTCCAACGAAATGAAGCCTTCCAAGTAAAAGGTGGATTTCAAACAAAAGGGAAGCTTGAAAATCAAACCAATATGGTGGGTGGAAGGAGGTGGCTGCCGTGGAGTTAGAGAGAGGGAGGAGAAATGTGAAGAGAAATGATGAAGAGAGAGAAGTTGATAGTAGAAATGAAATAAGTGAAAAGTGAATATTTGGTCTCCCAATTTGGCCATGCAGTCGTGTGGTGAGAGGGAAGGAGAGAGAAGATGTAGCTTCCTTGAGAAGCTTGGGAGGAAGCTTCTTTGAAGCTTCCTTGAGATGCTTTGCATGCTTCTCGATAAAGTGAAAAGTGATATGGTTACACAAAGTGAACATTCTAAAACAGATGATTAACACTCTGCTAGAGCAATTATTCAGTGAACAAAAGTCACAGTTAGCAGAAATAATATTTTGTTGTCTCTCAGATAATAAATATTCTATGATTTTATTTATCAGATAAAATCTCGTAAAACGTAAACCTCGTAAATTATGCTTGGCTTCGGGTTTAGTAAGATCCTCTATCGACGTTTCCACAATTCAAAGTTTACCAGCCTCAGGAAAAATATTTCATTTTTTCGGTTCCGCTCAATGCGTACTCAAAACGAGGAATATATTAAAATATTTGACATTTTCAGAAAATTCCACAAAAATTTTTAAAAATCATTAATATTATAAAATGATTATTTATGATGAAACAAATAATTTTCAGGGTGTTACAACTCTCCCCTTCTAAAAAGAAATTTCATCCTCGAAATTTTCATACCTTAGAACTGTTGTGGGTGTTGCTCTCTCATCTTATCTTCCAGTTCAATGTCGCATCTCCGGTCGTTTCGTTCCAGATCACTTTCACCAATGAGATTTCATTTCCTCTGAGTTGCTTTATTCTCCTATCTTCAATCCTTACAGGAGGTGCCTCATAGGTTAAGTTCTCTTTCAATTGTATTGTGTTCGGTGCTATGACATAGTTCGGGTCAGGAATATATTTCCGTAGTTATGACACGTGAAAGACATTGTGAAGATTTGAAAGAAAAGGTGGTAAGGCTATCTGGTAAGCTACTGGACCTATCTGGTGAAGAATTTGGTAAGGCCTAAGGAATTTAGTAGTGGGTTTTCTAGATTTCAGAACTCGGCTTACCCTAGTCGTTGGCGTGACTTTCAAAAGCATATGCTCGCCTTCCTCAAACTCAAGAGGCTTTCGTCTCTTGTCTGCATAGCTTTTCTGCTAACTTTGAGTTGTCCTCATCTTTTCCTGAATCATCTTGACCTTTTCAGTTGTCTGCTGTATAATATCAGGTTCAACAGTAAGGCGCTCGCCATCTTGGTACCAACACAGAGGTGTTCAACACCGTCATCCATACAGAGCTTCAAAGGGTGCCATCCCTATGTTTGAATGAAAACTGTTATTGTATGTGAACTCTACCAACGGTAAAACTTCATCCCGACCTCCAGTCTGTTCTAAAGCGCAAGCCCTGAGCAAATCTTCCAACGATTGGATCGTTCTTTCCAATTTCCTATTAGTTTATGGATGGTAAGCAGAACTCAATCGTAGCTTTGTTCCCAATGCTTCTTGCAAACTTTGCCAAAACTTGGAAGTGAACCCTGGATCCCTATCTGAAACAATACTGGTAGGCACACCATGTAGTCTAACAATCTCACCGATGTACAGTTGGGTCAGCTTCTCCATGTTGTGTCTTATGTTGATTCACAAGAAGTGTGCTGACTTTGTCAGTCGATCAACGATTACCCATATTGAGTCATAACCTTTTCTGGTCTTCGGTAATCCAACCACGAAATCCATCGCAATGCTATCCCACTTTCATTTGGGAATAGATAGAGGTTGCAATAATCTTGACGGTCTTTGATGCTTAACCTTTGCTTTCTAGCAAACTAGACAAGAAGACACACATCTGGTAATATCGCTCTTCATTCTATGCCACCAAAATAACTTCTTTAGGTCTTGGTACATTTTAGTTATCCTCGAGTGCATACTTAACTTGCTGGTTTGAGCGTGTTCAAGTATATACTTCCTTAGCTCTTGATCCCTGGGTATTCTAACCCTACCTCGGAACCTCAGAATTCCATCTATTCCTTCCTCGAATGTTGTCACGTTGCCCTGCCTCATCAGCTCTCTTTCCTCTTGTAAGAACTTATCAATTTTCTGCTTTTCTCGGATGTCTTCCATTAATTCACTTGAGATAGTAACCATGTTCATGTGAATTTTTCCCAGTTCTAATTCCACGAAAGACCATACATCCCTGAACTGCTCTATCAGATCTTTTTCCTTAATCCTCATGACTGATATATTGAGCATCTTCCTACTCAATGCGTCTGCCACGACGTTTGCCTTTCCAAGGTGATATAGAAGTCAGAAATCATAATCCTTCAGGAATTCCAACCACCTTTGCTGTCTCATATTCAACTTCTTTTGATCATATAAGTACTTCAAGCTCTTGTGGTCACTGAAAATGTTGAACGTCGCCCCATACAAGAAGTGCCTTCATATCTTCAAGGTAAAAACTACAGCTACTAACTTTAAGTCATGCGTTGGATAGTTCTTCTCATGCACTCCCAACTCTCTCGAAGCATAAGCCACCACTTTTTCATTTTGCATAAGTACAACTCCCAATCCTTGATATGAAGCATCGTAGTACACTTTGAATGGTTCATTTGGATCGGGTAGGACAAACACTGGTGAAGTAGTTAGTCGTCTCTTCAATTCTTGGAAACCTTCTTCGCAAGCATCAGTCCATTCAAAGGCTTAGCTCTTCCTTGTGAGTTGAGTGAGAGGTCCTACAATTTTAGAGAATCTTTCAATGAACCTCCGGTAGTATCCAGCCAAACCCACAAAGCTTCTAATTTCTGTCATTATCTTCGGTCGTTCCCATTGTAGAATTGCTTCCACCTTTGATGGATCCACTGCAATCCCTTCCTTCGAGATCACATGGCCTAAAAACTTGACTTCGTCCAGCCAGAATTCACACTTTGACAACTTAGCATACAGCTTCTTCTCCTTCAGAATCTGGAGAACTATACTGAGGTGGTCAGCATGATCCTCCTGATTTTAAGAGTAGATTAGGATGTCATCAATGAAGACAACAACGAATCTGTCTAAGTAAGGATGAAAGATTCAGTTCATGTAGTCCATGAAGATGGCAGGTGCATTCGTTACACCAAACGACATCATAAGATATTCGTAATAACCGTATCGGGTACGAAAAGCTGTCTTGGGAATGTCCTCCGCCTTTACTCGAATTGATGGTAACCCGATCGCAGATCGATCTTAAAGAACACTGCTGCTCCTTCTAATTGATCCATTAAATCGTCTATTCTCGGAAGAGGATACTTGTTCTTAATCGTGACCTTATTCAGCTGGCGATAGTCCACCCACAATCGAGAAGTACCATCTTTCTTTCGGACTAGCAACACTAGTGCTCCCCAAGGTGACACACTGGGTCTAACAAACTGCTTTTCCAAGAGCTTTTCCAACTGCTTCTTAAGCTCTTCTAACTCCAATGGTGATATTCTATAAGGCGCTATAGATACAGGACTAGATCCAGGTACAAGATCAATAGCGAACTCTATCTCCCGCTCCGGGGGTAGACCAGGTACATCATTAGGAAAGACTTCGGGAAACTCATTGATCGCTAGAATTACGTTCACATCAGCCTCGCTCTCGACTTTCAAGGAAGATAATAGCATATATCCCTAAGCTCCTTCTTTCAAGAAAGCTTAACCTTGATTGGCCGTCAAATATCTAGAATCCTCATCCATGGGAAAAACTATAGTTTTACTAGAGCAATCCAACAGGATATGGTTGGAAGACATCTAATCCATCCCTAAAATTACATCTAACTGAGAAAGGGGTAAATAGATCAAATCAACAGAAAAGATTCAACCCTTAACAATCAACGAAAAATTCAAACAGACTTTGGTAGTAACAACAGGTTTATTAGTGGGAGTAGAAACAATCAAGTCAAAAGGTAAGGAAGACATAGGTAAACCAAGTCGTCGCACACAGTCATAAGAAATGAAAGAGTGGGTTGCCCCAGAGTCATACGGTATAGTCAAAAGATTACCTCCTATAGTGCCCTCTCCTTGTATAAGATCTTCAGATTCGGAGGCTTCAGTTTCGCTCATGGTGTAGACTCGAAACCCTGCCTGCGGCTTTGTAGCTCACGCGGCGTTGACTGAAGACTCAGTCTTAGCTTGATTGCAATCTCTGGAGACATGTCTAGATTTTCCACATCGATAGCAGATAATTCCCTTGATGGAACAATCCCTTGTTAGGTGATCCTTACCGCACTTCATATACCTTGGCGAAGATGCCACATTCGGTTTGGTTCCTACCAGAACCTCCACTAGAACCTCCACCTAATGTCTGTTGCTGATTTCCCAATGGTCGGGAATAAGGCTTCTTCTGAAAGCGATTCGCATTGTTGTCGCCTCCTCTTTGGAACCTAGTAGGTCCAAAGTTTCAGTTTATTGTGCCTTGAGCTTGATCTAGAGCTTCCACCTGGCAACACATATCTAATAACTCCCAAAATTGGTTGATCTTTAAGGTGATATTGGCTCTCTTCACCTCATGCCTCAGTCCTTCCTCAAATTTTTGACATTTCTACACCTCGTCTGGTTGGTGCTGGAAATACGTCAAAAACTTGGATAAGCTTTCGAACTTTGCGGCATATTCACTGACAGATAAGTTTCCTTGTCTCAAACTGAGGAACTCTATTTCTTTTGCATGTCTGGTGCTTGCGGGGAAATATTTGTCTAAGAACTTATTCTTGAATACCTCCTAATTGATTGCACAACCTTCAGCTTCTAACATTCTCTGTGCTCTGTTCCACCAGTCTTCAGCATCCCCAATTAGCATAAAAGCGGCGTAAGTCACTTTCTTGTCATTGACACAGTTCATGCCTCTGAAGATTTTCTCCAGCTCCTTGATCCATAAACTAGCTTTCTCTAGATCAAATTCTCCTTTGAATTGAGGAGGGTTATAGCGACGGAACTCCGCCAAATTTTGAGCGTCAGTCGTAGCTTTGAGTTGTTGAGCAGCTTTTTCTTGCTGTTGAGTAGCCCTTTCAGTTTGTTGTGTGATAACCTCAGCCATTCGCTACATCGCTTCAATCGCTACTGCCATATCTTCGCCTTGTGCCATGTTCTTTCAAGTAATACTATCTAAAACCCACAATGAAGAATTAGATGTATCCTCTCGGAATACCAATCACAAAGAATCACACAGCACACACAAGTCAGACCTAACCACAAAGACCCAAAGAAAACATAAATCGAGGCTCTGATACCAACTCAATGTAACGCCTCTTTTTGGGAGGGAACGTCACATCATTAAATACAATGCGAAAAATGAAAGTATAATTTAAGACCCAGTTCATTAAATTATAATTAGACTTGTTTGATTATAGTTATATAAATAAAATGGTGAATATTTTTTTTTCTTCCTTTTTTATTATATATATATATATATATATATATATATATATATATATATATATATATATTTGTATTCAATAACTGTTCATCAATGAAATATTCAAATGTACTAACATTTATAAGAGATACACAAGTATGTTTTGTTTAATTAGAAGCAAAAAAAACATAAAGATTAATCCATATGTCTATGCAAAAGACACATCATCTATATATATATATATATTGTTTAAGTATAGACTGTAAGTCACTAATTACATCAAGGCTCATCAAAAAGAAGCCTAAGCTTTATAAGCCCCTAAAAGTGATATACAGACCCCCAAAATAAATATCAAGCCCCCAAAAGATGGATAGCCATCAGTGACTATCGATAGTATCAGCCCCTACTGAGAAAAAGAATGAACCGTGTCAGGATCCTCCTCAGGGTCTTCTTCGTCAGAGGAAATCCTCATCGAAGCCACCGAATTACGGGCCGGGGCTTGGGCAGTGGAGAGGAATGAATCCTCTTGCAGGGTGTAATAACGATCACCCCATATATCCCTAATGGGCATGTAAAATTATAAATATAATCTAACACTGCAGGTGACGATGGACGAATCATAACGCCCCCAGGCCAGCGATACCGTCACGTCCCCCACGTAGACACAGCAATCTGAACTGAAGTTAATGTGCCAACAGTCTGGACCTCCGAGGAAGGCTAACCGCACATAACCCAAAAATCCTCGTGGACGTGCCGCCATGATCCAAAAGAAGGTGCTAGTCGAAGTCGGGCCAAAAATCGGGGAACTCATGAACTTCACCCATTTCACCAATGTCTTCAATGGAACATAAATATAGACAGAATAACAAAAAATACATAAAAGAGGTAAGACATTCTACAATCATTATCTATTATGACAGTAAAGAAACAAAATGACGCATGACGCCCACGTAACATTTTAGAAATGGAAACCAGCATTAAGAACAAATAATAAACAACTTAGAATTTACAGGCAGTTATAGTAGTAATAAGACAACAGATTAAATTTTCATATGAATAAGTAAATGTCAACTGATATGGCGACTCACTATGCATATGCACATGATACCAAAAATCCTACTCTATGGAGCTAGACATAAACATCGGAGAGAATGATCAGGAGAAATGTCTGTAACGCCGCTGCCGAGGCCTTCAAATGCTAAAATTCTCAATTTATCAACGTGCACATCATGGCATTGTACAATACACTCTACACAGATCTCGATATAGGATAGTGTCTCGGTATGGATCGTCGGTGCATTTGCATTGGTCTACCACATGGACAAAAGAGCTACTAACTGTCCATTGCGAGGTACCCGCACCCCGACACCCCCAAGGTCAACAAGTGACCTACACTTGTCTATTCGCACCTGCACATAGGTGTGATTCAACTCCTATGCAACTTGGCCTTAACAATAGTCTAATGAAATTTTCAATGTATGTTTCAATCATGCTCATCACGATAAACTATATCGATCATGCTTCAAATGCACATGGATTCGATGCACACATACGTATTCATATATGGATTCATAATCATATTATATCATGTCAAAAATCACATGTCAAATTATTTACCAACAATCATTGATCCCATTCACGGACCCACATCAAGTTAATATCAAACCTTAAGGGTGAACACAACACCATTCATAGTTATCCTAACAATTAAACCTCAATTTCATTATGTTTCTCACAACCTCACCCATACTCATGTTCTTTCTTTATTCCAAAGTTATTTTAAACTATAAGACAAACTTTCATCCTTGGTTCTTCCCATTTTATGAATCCCTAATCAACTTTTAATCATTTAATTAATTAGGTTTTACAAGTTTATCTTAGTGCTAAAGCCTTGTGTCAAGTGTCCAAGGAGATCAAGAGCCTCCAAGGGGCTAGGAAAGCCTATAATTTTTCACCACCAAGTTACATGGCCGTGAGGAGTTACATGGCCTCGACTACACGGCCGTGTACTCCTCTGAGTTCAGCAAACACGATCTAACCAGCTTGGATTACACAGCCGTGTGCCCTCACACGACCTAGGCCGTGTAATCCTCTGTAAATGCAGAAAATCACCTAAAATTCAAACCATCCTTCATACAATCCAAGATCCATCAACATACCTCAAAATCATACCATTCAAATAATCAATACACAACCAAAATCACAAAAACAAATGGGTATCCCACAAATGGGTTTCACCCCATCAACACAACAACAAGTTTCTCACCACCAAAATGGGTTGAAGAGAATAATCTTCCTCTTACCTAAGAGAAGAACAAAGAAAGCAAACTCTTTTTCCCCTTGGAAATTCATCCTTCACCGCCTCAAAATCCTAGAGTGTTCAAATCTATAAAAATCAAAATCAAAGAGTGGAAATGGTATCCATAGACACCAAAGTGACCATGGACCACGAAAATGAGATGGAAGAATGAGAAAGCTTTGATCTTTTACCTTAAAGTCTCAAGCTTCGAGCTTCAATGATGGAAGGAGATGAAGATGGAGGGAATGGGTGAGTTTCTTGAAGATGATTCCAACGAAATGAAGCCTTCCAAGTAAAGAGGTGGATTTCAAACAAAAGGGAAGCTTGAAAATCAAACCAATATGGTGGGTGGAAGAAGGTGGCTGCCATGGAGTTAGAGAGAGGGAGGAGAAATGTGAAGAGAAAGGATGAAGAGAGAGAAGTTGATAGTAGAAATGAAATAAGTGAAAAGTGAATATTTGGTCTCCCAATTTGGCCATGCAGCGGTGTGGTGAGAGAGGAGGAGAGAGAAGATGTGTTGCTTCCTTGAGAAGCTTCACACGCTTCTCAATAAAGTGAAAAATGATGTGGTTACACAAAGTGAACATTTTAGAACAGATGATTAACACTCTGCTAGAGCTATTATGTAGTGAACAAAAGTCACAGTTAGCAAAAATAATATTTTGTTGTCTCTCAGATAATAAATATTTTGTGATTTTATTTATCAGATAAAATCTCGTAAAACATAAATCTCGTAAACTGTGCTCAGCCTCGGGTTAGTAAGATACCCCGTCGACGTTTCCACAATTCAAAGTTTACTAGTCTTAGGAAAAATAGTTTATTTTTCCAGCTCCGCTCAGCGTGCATGCAAAATGAGGAATATATTAAATTATTGACGTTTCCAGAAATTTTCACAAAATTTTTCAAAAATCATAAATATTATAAAATAATTATTTATAATGAAACAAATAATTTTTGGGGTGTTATAATCATCCCATTGCTCTTGCTTTAAGCTAGCATCAACAAAAGGCAATGTCGAGCTAATAATGTTAAACAAGCACTTTTTGGGAGGCAACTCAAGTGTTCTTTCTTTCTCTTTACTCTTTTATCCTTTCGATTTTGGTTAGTTATTTGTTTTTGCTTTTAATTTGTTATTCCTTATTTTATTAACTAACATTTTTCTATTTTTGTTTTAAAGTTCACTAATGTTGAGTCGGCTTAGGTGCCTCCCCGATTTCAAAGCCTTTGTAGAGAGGGATGTATATAGCTGTTGGCTATCAAAAAGATTTTCTATTCTCTTTCCTTTAGCATCTTATTCCAATATTTATTTATTTGTTCTTATTGATTTTATTTTGTCATCAGCACCCAATTTCTTCCTTCTGCTAGTATTGTATTTTGAGTCATAGTGTTGAAACTGTGCATACTGGTGTGTTGAATTGAATATCTGATGACTGCATAAATTGTGAATTGACCTCTTTTCTTGGGATACTGCATAAGAATTCAGGAGTTATGTTAATCTCTATTGCAACAATTATGTATGAATGTATTTCCCATCCTTATGTTTATTGAACATTGGAATATGATTGCATGTCAAGCTTAGAGAAAGTTTATGGGAATGCATGTGTGTGTATCACTTGCATTTAGAAGTTGTTAGATTCTCTCTTAAGGCAAAATCCTAGACAATGCATGATTAAGGAAATGGTAAGGGTCTTCTTTGGACTGTTTGAGCTTTTCAAGCCAACCTTTAAAAAATATTATATCCTTAGATCTCATTTTGCAGCCTTGTTTATGTTTAGCCTTTATTTCTTTTCTTTACCCACATTTTCCTTTCCCACACCCAAAAAAAAAAATCCCTCTAGCACACCCTTTGTTGGGTATATATCTTGTATTATTTTATTATTCAAGCTTTAGTTATTTTTTGTGCATGAAGTATTCAAGGAGCTATAAAAAAATAGAAAAGAACAAAAAAGAAAGTCCACCCATTTTGTTGCAAAGAAATAAGTTTGGGGGTAGTCATAAAAAATATATAAAAAAAGAATAAAAGTGTTGATTCTTAAGCTCCATTTTATACTTGTTCAATATTTTTGTGGCTTAGATTTTGAAATTTGCATGGTTTCGTATCTCAATTTTTGTTTTCTTTATCCTACACTTTCTTTCTTAATCCTCACATTTGGCCTTACATTACATGCTTTAAAAGACCCTTTTGATCCTTAGTTATGTGTTGTTCACATTCGTAGAGAAAGACATGAAAAACCACCCTATGTGTAACACCCCGATTTTTCATTTTCCTTGAAAATAAATAAGTTTTATAATATTTATGATTTTTTATGAATTTTTGAAAATTTTAATTATTTTGAATATTTTAATATTATATTTGAAATATATGTCTGAACTTCATTTTTTTGAAAATATATGAGTTTTATAATTTTTATGATTTTTGAGAATTTTTGTGAATTTTCTGAGCCTGTGATTATTTTAATATTATTTTAAGTTGTATGTATGCTTGAGACAGGCCTAGAAAAATAAAAATTTTCTTGGACCAGAAAGTTTCGGACTATCAAGGCGGGATCGGGGGATCTTACTAAACTCGAAACCCGGGAACAGTTGACAGAGATTTTTTGTATTTGAGTTTTGTATTATCCATTGTGTAATAATAGTAGTAGCGATTGTCCATTGGGTAATATCTGTTAGAAAATATCTTGATGGTGATGAGTCAAAGCGATGGACCAATGGTAAGTAGGAAGAAGGCAAATTGGATAATCAACTTGAAGAAGAGAAATTCAACTTGACTACTCAAGCTAGAAGACAAATTCAATTTGACTACTTACTCTTTCAAGATATTTTAAGCTTGTCTTGTCATTGTTTTTCTAGAAGCGATGACTCACCATATTCTAAAAGGTAGTAGAGTTCTGACTCAGCTGTTCTAGAAAATTCTATGATGACTTACCTAGCAAATATCTAAGGATAATATTTAACGAGAAAATATCTCAGTAAAATATCTTAGACAAATATCTGAATACAGATATCTAAATGAAAATATCTACGCTAAATATCTTAAGTGTAATCATGGACCATCATTACTTAGTTTTTTGACTAACCAATAGGAACTGGTCAAACATAGTGGCTTGGACTTTGCTATGAACCATTGGATGAAAAACTTGATGAAAAAGCCTTAGATCATCACCATTGATCTAATCAATAGTGTGAGAGCAATCTTGATAAAGAAACTTATAATATCCACCTTAGATTTAATCAATGGCTAGGAGATGGAGTTAATTTTTAATGGTTAGATTTGTTAGCTAAGTAACTAGATAAACTAACTAAGTTACCCTAATAGCTTAATTAGTAACTAAATGAACAAACTTAGTTACTATGTACTTAGAAGCTAGTTACTAAATAAATATCTAAGTTATCTAGAAACATGACTTAAGCATGACAAATACAATGACATAATAATGTAACTAAATGTCCTAACTAAGTTAGCCTAAGTGAACTAACTATCTAATTAAGGAGTAACTGGAATCTAGTTGAAATCAAACTTCATTAGTTTTTCTCTTTGAACCACACGGCTACTAAGCCTTCCACCATGATCTTGAATGATCTAATATGACCTATTGATGACTCCAAAATGACATATGCCATGTGAATGCACGTGATATTTTTAATATTGTTAAACAAGTCAAAATTCTCCTACACACTTAACTCGACGGCAATCACTTAATGGAATAGCATTTTTCACTTCATTTCCTATCATCTTTAAGACTTAAAACTTTTCTATCTATTCTCTCTCATCCAAAGAAAACCAAAGAACTCCATTCTCTTTCTCTTGTAAAGCTCACGGCCCTATGCCCAATACCATCACCCATTCTTCTATAATTTCATCTAATCATACTTTCTAAACCTAAACATCATTCTAAACACTTTTTCTTTAGTGAGTTTTGTCTAAATCTCTCTCTAAGTGCTTGAAAAATCAAGCTTTGATTTGTTACATCAAAGATAATTTCTTGAATACTTGATTCTAAGTTGGGTTTTTAATTTTCTAGACCATGATTGATCCATGGTTTATTGGTTTTAAGATTTGTTTATGACTTTAGAAATTGTTTAAGATTTTTAGGGATTTGTTTGGGTGCTTCACGAATTCAAGAGGAAGGAGGAACTTGAAGTTTGTTGTCTTCCTTAAGGTAAGAGGGAGATTAACCTCATCAACCAAGTGTTGGTGGTGAGGGGATGGCTTGTTTATATGAAAAATCCATAAGGATTTATTCATTTGATTGTTTAAGTTCTTTTTGTTTGTGTTTGATATGCTTATGGTTTTGAAAATATGCTTGCATGTATGTTTAGTATACCTATAGCTTTGATAGTATAATTTCTTATGTGAATTCGAAAGCATGATGATACTTGTGTAATTTAGGATGTGAATAACATGATGAAAAAATTTGTATGAAGGCTCCAAAGAGCCTGGAGGCACACGGCCTCATCACTACAAAGAGGACTAAGGATTCTAAATTATTTTCAAAATTGAGGATTAAATGATTTTATGACAAGAAATTTAATTAAGTAATTTTATAAGAAGTTAAAATGTTAGGAAATGATTTATATATATATTTTGAAGCAATATGTGAATTCGGCCAACATGCCATTTTTGATGTTCAAGATCCAAAATTATTTTACTAAGTGTAGACTTAGGTGTTTTAATAGTAAGAACTCAATTTGGTAAATTTATGAATTTAAAATGATATTTTAGAATTAAAATTGGCTTAATTATGCTATGTAGTAAAATAAAAGTCAATACTTGAAATTTACTGACGTATAGCTCACCCTATGGGTTTTGAAGCACGTTAGGAAATTTTGAGTTGTAATACCCTAAGTAAAATTAAGAAATACAGTCTTCTGGGAAATAGTAAAAAATATAAATTTTAATGGGACTATATTGTAAATATTATTTAAAGAATGACTGTTTTGAAAATATTATTTAAAGAGGAACTGTTATGTAAATATTATTTTATAGAAGGACTATTATATAAATAACAAAAATAAAGTTAATTTTTGGTATTAAATGAGAAAAATCTTATTTTGGACTTAAAATATGTTAGAAATATTTTACACGATTGAAATACGCCGAAAAATCTTTGTGCGACTCAAAAATAGTAATTTTAGGCTACGCGATTGAGAAAACGCAATAAAATGTTTACGCAATTAGAAAACTTTGGAAAATCCTTACTTAATTTTAAAAAGTAAGTAAAATGCTCCGCGATTGTGAAAACGTGATAATATCGCTACGCGATTGAGCGTAAACAGTAGTTTGTTGTTGGACTGTTGTGGTGGGCCCGATAATGGTAAATAATGATACTACCAAGTGATAGTGTGTGAATATAAAATACTGTGTGATTAATGACAGTATATTTAGATCATACATCATGCATAGAAAAGCGTGTTCGCTTATTGATTAAGGCTATGTGCCTAGGAGATTGATTTACACCAAAAGTGCGGGTGCGATGGACGTAGTGTAGGTCAAGTGTAGACCTTGGGGGCGTCGGGGTATGGGTTTTCCACAATGGCCAGTTGTTAGCGCCCTTGGGTCATGGATCAGACCGATACAAACACACTGACGATCCGAACCGAGACATTATCGCTAATCACGATCTAGTATAGAATGTCTTGTCCAATGCCTGATGTACACTTTGATAAATTGATAAATTATAGCACTTTTGGCCACGGTAACCGAGTGACAGACATATCTTCTGGAACTTCTTTCTGAAATTGTGTATTAGCTCCATAGAGTAAGACTGAGTCTCTATACATATGCATTATTGGTAGCATCTTAAAATGACGATTATGTTTATCTGATATTTTATATGTGGTATGATAATATGGTACATAATGTTAATTATTACACATGTATATCTGCTGTCATTTTCTATACTGCCAGACTGGTATTGATGTAGGAGATCTCACCTCTTTGCTGTATTATTTGTCTATTATGTTTTATGGTGTTGTTTGGTAAAGACAGTAAGAAGGATGAGATTAGATCGCCTAGGTTTGAGTTGGACTGGTTTTATTTGATCATTTTGCAATGGTTGTAATGAGGGATTTCTCCGATTATATGCAAACGCAGTTCCACGATGGCATTGATGCCTGGCACGTCGACTCAGATACTCAACGTTTTAGTTATATAGGAGAGGTGACTCTGTCCCAGAATGATACCTACCATAGTTATGTAGGAGAGGTGACTCTATCCCAGAGTGATACCTACCATGGATACCCTACTATTACATATAATGCTGCTTGTGTACATGTAGAGTTTTTCATGCCTATTGTAGAACTATGGGATATTGCTCACCGTTTGCTTAGTGAAGACTCTATGGAGTCAACTGCTCGGACTCCTATTCAAAGAGGCACGTCCCGACTAGAGAATGTGCTTTTAGGGGATCTGGGAGAGTATCAGGTTCAGAACCTTACTCTCCAAGTGTTTTGGCATAGGCCAGGTCGAGTTTTTATGTGGTAAATAAATATTGCTTAGAATATATAAGTTTTATGTAGTAAAGACGTTACGAATCTATGTTATATGCGAAAGATGTATTTTATTCAATTCTTATATTTTGTGCTTTTCTAATTTAGTAAAGTTTCTATTTTCTGCGAAAAAGTAATTTTGAAACTCGCATTAAAATAATAAATATTTTATAACTTAGGAAATTAATTAATTATAAGGAGTTGGTTTGAAATGTGATACCCTTGGGATGGGGTGTTACATTAGTTGGTATCAAAGCCCAAGTTAGAGTCTTTTGGATTTGTGGGTATGTTTGTCTTGTTTGTGCTGTGTGATTCTCTGACACTGAACACAGAGATATATTATTTGGTTTAGACAATGTTGTTTGAAATGTTTACGTTTAGTTTCTTTGTGTTTTGATTTGTTTGTCTTTGAATAAAGACAATGACTCGCGGTAGACGTAAGCATGTGAACGCGAGACGTGGCAATAATCGTATGGTCGCAGCAAGGAGTATAATGCAAAGGATGACTGATATAGCGATACAACAGTGTCAAAAGGTCGTTCAACAGCTAAAACTAATAATCGAACTTCAGAACTTGTTAGGGTTGAATTAATCTCAGGATGCAAGAAGCTGTAATTTTGGACCAACTAGGTTCCAAAAGGGAAGGAAGCAAAAGGTCAATCAATTTCAACAAAAGTTGTATACACGATCACCGAGGGAGCAACAACGAACAAGAGGAGGAAGTTCTGGTAACTACAAGTTTGGTCAGACTGTGGCATCGTCCCCAAAATGCTTCAAGTGTGGAAAGGACCACTTAACGAAGGCGTGTATGATCAGAGGGATTATTTGTTTTAGATATGGGAAGCCCGGACACATTTTTAAAGACTGTACACAATCGGAAACGGAGCCTTCTATTAGTAATGCACCTATTTCAAAATTTCAAGCTGAAGGAAGAGTCGACATAGAGAGCGGAAGGGAAGCGTTCAAATACAAAGACTTAAGGAATAAGGAAGCTGTACCATAGAGAGTGATCCTAAAATTGTACTGTATAACTTGCAAGGTAACCCATTCTTTTGTTGTCTATGACTGTGTGAACTATCTGGGTTATCTATGTTTTTGTTTCCTTTTGACTTCGCTACTTCAACTTCTAAACTTGTTATCATCACTTAGTCTGTTTAAAACTATCCTATTACTATTTTCAATGGAAACTTTTCTGTTGGTTTGGTTTGTCTATTTCTTTCACAAATAGACTGAGTAAATCAATTTGAGTTATCTGTGTCCTTGTTATCTTTTGGTATGAGTATTTCTACTTTTCTTATCAAACTTGTTGTTTATACTCGAGTTTTCTAACTCTACCCTATATCTATTAAAGATCAAATATTTTCTGTTGATTTGAAATCATGTCTATTTGAGAGCTTAACTTTATAAATGGATTAGTTATCTTCCAACCATATCCTACTATATTATTTCAATGAAACTTTAGTGTTTCCTTGGACTGAGATTTTTGGATTTGAATCCAAAAAGTTTGATTCTAAATTTATTAGACTATCTTTAACTCCTTGTTGGATGAATATGGTAATTTACCAAATAGCCTTATCATTTTTCTTTCTAACCTTTAAAGTGTCTTCCATGAATCTTAATTGAGAAAATATATTCTTAATTCTGACCATGTTATAGTACCAGATACAGTACGATTATAGAGAGAACTTGATCTATGAGACGTTTTCTGATAATACTAAGTATAGGCGAATGAAACAACTTATCTTGGTGAAGAAAATATGAAATGATGTGGCGAGAGATGCAACATGGGAACTAGAAGACCAAATGAAGGAAATCGCTGTTTGCTCCTAGATCGATTTGCATTCTGATTATCCTCAATTTCGCGTGAAGGTAGAAAGATATTCCACGACAGTTTTTCAGACGCGTTATAATTATTACGAGTATTTACTAATACCATTCTGAGTGACAAGTGTTTTTGTGAAATACACGAATTACATGAATATGATCTTTCTTTCCCATCTAGGCAAATTTGTCATTATCCTTATTGGTGACATTCTGATCTATTCTTGAAATCCGAAGGAGCATGCTGAACATCTCAATACGGTTCTTCAAATTCCAAAGAAGAAGAAAAGTTTATACGCGAAGCTGGTTAAGTGTGAATTTTGATTTAAGGAATGATAATAACGTATACTTCAAGGTAGTGGAACATGCATAAAAAGAATTATCCGATTCACGTTTAGAATTATGCGATAGTTGTATTTGTATTAAAAATCTGGAGACGTTTTCTTTATGAATCAACCTGCAATGTCTACGGTGATCACAGGAGCTTGGAATACCTGTTCGATCAAGAGGAGTTTGATACGAGGAAGAGATGACAGTTAGAATTTTCAAAGGACTACAATATTCAACTTCAATATCATTCCGAAAGGCGAATGTCGTGGCGAATGCCTTAAGTAGAACACGAATTTAGTATATTTGCTATGATGATTAAGGAGAATCTGTTTGACTACGATTATTATTCGAATAATCTGATGGAGGAAATCCAAGAAAAGTAGGAGGATTATCTGAAACGACATAACTGGAGATGCTACGTAGAAGTTGAAGACAAAATAAAGGAGTGATATCCTCTTTGTTTTTATATGTAAGAGAAATTTCGAGGACGAAATTCTTCTTAGAGGGGAGAGTTGTAACACGCCGATTTTTTCGTTTTCCTTGAAAATAAATAAGTTTTATAATATTTATGTGTTTTTATGAATTTTTGGGAATTTTTAATTATTTTAAATATTTTAATATTATTTTTGAAATATATGTCCGAACTTCATTTTTTTTAAATATATGAGTTTTACAATTTTTATGATTTTTAAGAATTTTTGTGAAATTTTCTGAGTCTGTGATTATTTTAATATTATTCTAAGCTGTATGTGTACTTGAGGCAGGCCTGGAAAAATAAAAATTTTTCCTGGACCAGAAAGTTTCAGACTGTCAAGGCGGGATCGGGGGATCTTACTAAACCCGAAATCGGGAACAATTGATAGAGATTTTCTGTATCTGAGTTTTCTATTATCCATTGTGTAATAATAACAGTAGCTATTGTCCATTGGGTAATATCTGTTAGAAAATATTTTGATGGTGATGAGTCAAAGCGATGGACCAATGGTAAGCAAGAAGAAGGCAAATTGGATACTCAACTTGAAGAGAAGAAATTCAATTTGACTACTTACTCTTTCAAGATATTTTAAGCTTGTCTTGTCATTCTTTTTCTAGAAGCAATGACTCGTCATATTCTAGAAGGTAGTAGAATGCTGACTCAGCTGTTCTAGAAAATTCTATGATGACTTACCTAGTAAATATCTAAGGATAATATTTAACGAGAAAATATCTCAGTAAAATATCTTAGACAAATATCTGAATACAGATATCTAAATGAAAATATCTAAGCTAAATATCTTAAGTGTAATCATGAACCATCATTACTTAGCTTTTTGACTAACCAATAGGAACTGGTCAAACATAGTAGCTTGGACTTTGCTATGAACATTGGATGGAAAACTTGATGAAAAAGTCTTAGATCATCACCATTGATCTAATCAATGGTGCGAGAGCAATCTTGATAAAGAAGCTTATAATATCCACCTTAGATTTAATCAATGGCTAGGAAATGGAGTTAATTTTTAATGGTTAGATTTGTTAGCTAAGTAACTAGATAAACTAACTAAGTTACCCTAATAGCTTAATTAGTAACTAAATGAACAAACTTAGTTACTATGTACTTAGAAGCTAGTTACTAAATAAATATCTAAGTTATCTAGAAACATGACTTAAGCATGACATATACAATGACATAATAATGTAACTAAATAGTTAGAATGTAACTAAATGTCCTAACTAAGTTAGCCTAAGTGAACTAACTATCTAATTAAGGAGTAATTAGAATCTAGTTGAAATCCAACTTCATTAGTTTTTCTCTTTGAACCACATGGCCACTAAGCCTTCCACCATGATCTTGAATGATCTAATATGACCAATTGATGACTCCAAAATGACATATGCCATGTGAATGCACGTGATATTTTTAATATTGTTAAACAAATCAAAATTCTCCTACACACTTAACTCCATGGCAATCACTTGATCGAATAGCATTTTTCACTTCATTTCCTATCATCTTTGAGACTTAAAACTTTTCTATCTATTCTCTTTCATCCAAAGAAAACCAAAGAACTCCATTCTCATTCTCTAGTAAAGATCACGGCCCTATGCCCAATACCATCACCCACTATTCTATAATTTCATCTAATCATACTTTCTAAACCTAAACATTATTCTAAACACTTTTCCTTTAGTGAGTTTTGTCTAAATCTCTCTCTAAATGCTTGAAAAATCAAGCTTTGATTTGTTACATGAAAGGTAATTTGTTGAATCCTTGATTCTAAGTTAGATTTTTAATTTTCTAGACCATGATTGATCCATGGTTTATTTGTTTTAAGGTTTGTTTATGACTTTAGAAATTGTTTAAGATTTTTAGGGATTTGTTTGGGTGCTTCACAAATTCAAGAGGAAGGAGGAACTTGAAGTTTGTTGTCTTCCTTGAGGTAAGAGGGAGATTAAGCTCATCAACCAACTGTTGGTGGTGAGGGGATGACTTGTTTGTGATGAAAAATCCATAAGGATTTATTCACTTGATTGTTTAAGTTCTTTTTGTTTGTGTTTGATATGCTTATGGTTTTGAAAATATGCTTGCATGTATGTTTGATATGCCTATAGCTTTGATAATATAATTTCCTATGTAAATTCGGAAGCATGATGATACTTGTGTAATTTAGGATGTGAATAACTTGATTGGAAAATTTGTATGAAGGCTCCAAAGAGCCTAGAGGCACATGGCCTCATCACTACAAAGAGGACTACGGATTCTAAATTATTTTCTAAATTGAGGATTAAATGATTTTACGACAAGAAATTTAATTAAGTAATTTTGTAAGAAGTTAAAGTGTTAGGAAATGATTTATATATATATTTTGAAGCAATATGTGAATTCGACCAACATGCCATTTTTGATGTTCAAGATCCAAAATTATTTGTAGACATAAGTGTTTTAATAGTAAGAACTCAATTTGGTAAATTTATGAATTTAAAATGATATTTTAGAATTAAAATTGGCTTAATTATGCTATGTAGTAAAATAAAAGTCAATACTTGAAATCTACCGACGTATAGCTCACCTTATGGGTTTTGAAGCGCGTTAGGAAATTTTGAGTTGTAATACCCTAAGTAAAATTAAGAAATATAGTCTTCTGAGAAATAGTAGAAAATACTAATTTTAAGGGGACTATATTACAAATATTATTTAAAGAAGGACTATTTTGAAAATATTATTTAAAGAGGGACTGTTATGTAAATATTATTTTATAGAAGGGCTATTATGAAAATAATAAAAATAAAGTTAATTTTTGGTATTAAATGAGAAAAATATTATTTTAGGCTTAAAATATGTTATAAATATTTTACATGATTGAAAATACGTTGAAAAATCTTTATGTGACTCAAAAATAGTAATTTAAGGCTACGCGATTGAGAAAATGCAATAAAATATTTACGCGATTAGAAAACGTTGGAAAATGCTTACTTAATTTAAAAACATAAAAAAAATGTTCTGCGATTGTGAAAATGCGATAATATTACTACGCGATTGAGCGTAAATAGCAGTTTGCTGTCGGGCTGTTGTGGTGGGCCCGATAATGGTAAATAATGATACCGCCAAGTGACAGTGTGTGAATATGAAATACTGTGTGATTAATGATAGTATATTTGGATCATACATCATACATAAAAAAGCGTGTTCGCTTATTGATTAAGGCTAGGTGCCTAAGAGATTGATTTACACCTAAAGTGCGGGTGCGATGGTCGTAGTGTAGGTCAAGTGTAGACCTTGGGGGCGTCGGGGTGTAGGTTTTCCACAATGGCCAGTTGTTAGCGCCCCTAGCCCGTGGATCAGACTGATGCAAACACACCGACGATCCAGATCGAGACACTATCGCTAATCACGATCTAGTATAGAATGTCTTGTCCAATGCTTGATGTACACTTTGATAAATTGATAAATTATAGCACTTTTGGCCACGATAACCGAGTGACAGACATATCTTCTGGATCTTCTCTCCGAAATTGTGTATTAGCTCCATAGAGTAGGACTGAGTCTCTGTGCATATGCATTATTGGTCAGCATCTTAAAATGACGATTATGTTTATCTGATATTTTATATGTGGTATGATAATTATTCGTGAAATGCCAGTATGATTTACTGTAAAATGATAATATGGTAGATAATGTTAATTATTATACCTGTATGTCTGCCATCATTTTCTATACTGCCAGACTGGTATTAATGTAGGGTATCTCACATCTTTGCTGTATTATTTGTCTGTTATGTTTTATGGTTATGTTTGGTAAAGACAGTAAGAAGGACGAGATTGGATCGCCTAGGTTTGAGTTGGACTGGTTTTATTTGATCATTTTGCAATGGCTACAAGGATGGATCTCTCCGATTATAGGCAAGCGCAGTTCCACGATGGAATTGATGTCTGGCATATCGACTCAGATACTTAATGTTTTAGTTATATAGGAGAGGTGACTCTATCCCAGAGTGATACCTACCATAGTTATATAGAAGAGGTGACTCTATCCCAGAGTGATACCTACCATGGAAACCCTACTATTACATATAATGCTGCTTGTGTACATGTAGAGTTTTCTATGCCTATTGTAGAACTATGGGATATTGCTCACCGTTTGCCTAGTGAAGACTCTACGGAGTCAACTACTCGGACTCCTGTTCAAAGAGACACGTCCCGACCAGAGAATGTGCTTTTAGAGGATCCGGGAGAGGATCAGGTTCAGAACCTTACTCTCCAAGTGTTTTGGCTTGGGCCAGGTCGAGTTTTATGTGGTAATTAAATATTGCTTAGAATATATAAGTTTTATGTAGTAAAGACGTTATGAATCTATGTTATATGCGAAAGATGTATTTTATTCAGTTCTTATATTTTGTGTTTTTCTAATTTAGTAAAGTTTCTGTTTTCTGTGAAAAAGTAATTTTGAAACCTGCATTAAAATAATAAATATTTTATAACTTGGAAAATTAATTAATTATAAGGAGTTGGTTTGAAATGTGATACCCTTCGGAGGGGGTGTTACACTATGGATGTGGGTTTAATGTGCATTTGTATTTTTATAAACCTATCCGAGCTTGTACTTTATTAGTAGGAATTGATCTTACATACATGTTTATGGGAAGTCATTTATGTATGAAAGTTGCATGTGAGAGTCGATGTAATAATTGGATTGTACATGTGTCACACCTTGAAATGAGGTTGTGAAGCAGTTTCTGAGGATATGAATGATTTTCACTACCCAATATTATCATGTTTAAGTCTGCATGTTTTGAGTTTTTAGTTGTTTATTCTTTTTGTTATGTTTTTATTTTTTTTTCTTTTTGCTTGAAGACAAGCAAAATCTTAAGTTTGGGAGGAGTGATGAACATTCAAAAACTCATGTTTTTACGGTTTAAGATCTTTGTTTTTATCCTCTTCTGATCCTTTTGATTGAATTTTGTTCTCAAATTTTATCATATTTTTATTGTCTTAAACTTTGTTCTTATTACGTGTTTCAATTATTTTTTATAGGTAATTAACACATGGAAACAAACTGGACGCTTGAACAAGGAAGAAAATATGAAAATAGCTTTCTGGTGGTCCAAAGCCTGAGCACCCAGAATCCAGCGCCTAAGTGCTCAGCCAGTGCCTAAATGCCCAGAAGCCAGAGCATGAGCGCCCAAAAGCCAGTGCTTGAGCGCCCAGAAGCTAGTGCTTGAGCGCCTATTTCCAGCACTTGAGTGCGCGAATGCAGCAGTGAAGACCAATTTTTACATTTTAGGCGCTCAACCCAACGCCTAGGCACTGGGCATGTAGACAGACACGTTTTGGTGTCTATAAATAGCAAAGTTATGCTCTTTGACACAGAATTCAACAGCTGTCAAAGAGAGAAGTAACGACATAAATCTTAATTTGGTGTGGGCGCATCCAGGCTTGAAGTTTAGGAATTTTCTTCAACCTTCCCACCTATCTTCTATGGAGTTTTTCAAAATCTTCTCTTTGTTTTCTTCTTTCTCCATGTGTAACTAAACTTTTCTAGTTAAGGTGATAATGGATCTTGTTCTTTAATGATGTAAACTTGATTTTGTGTTTACTTTAAGTTTCTATTTCATGATTTATGTGTTTATTTCTTCTCTTAATGATTTTCTAAACCTAATTAATTTAGGAATGATTTTTAGGGTTTATGTACGATTTAGGAAAATTGTGCATGAACCTAGAACATGTGATAAATACCACAATTTTTGCAATTGTTAGGAATAGATGTTGTGGGTTATGTGGTCTTGCTTTTAATTCTCTCATTTTTTATAAAGCATTCTCAATTTTGTGTTATACTAAGGGATTGGTTAACCTTAAATAGTGTGAAGAGGATTAATATACCAAGGGATTAGATATTTGCTTAATTTTGAGAATTTGATCATGAATCATTGAAATAGAACTTGATTAAACTAATCTTTTAATTTGCAGCAAAAGAGTTCAAGTGAAATCTAAACCCTAACACTTTATTATCATTGTCTTTCACCATTACTTCTATTTTTGATATTTTTAATTATTTTCTTATTAGTATTTTCTCTTATTTATATTTTTACTAACTCTCTTTTTGATAGCTTAAATAGTGTCAATTTAACAACTTTAGTAATTGTCAACATAATCCTCAAAGGAAAAATATCTTACTTATTCTTTATTACTTTTGCAATTTGGTAGACTTACCAATATCACAATAGCTTCGAACACAACACTGAGGACTATATCAACCTCCAGGATGCCATCAAATCCCTAATCCGAGATAGCCGTTTAGGCCGATATATTTGTCAATCCGAAAATAACAATCAGAGAAAAGGAAGGAATTATAGGAAGAGGAGCTATAATCCTCAGAGAAGTTCATCTCCATATCAAAAGAAGACGCTCAACCCCAAGGAACGAAAATCTTGGAACAGGGTCCTTCCTAGGATAATGCCCAGAATCAAGAAAGGGCACAACCTTGGGATAATCCTACTCAGGACAACGAATGTCATCACACAGAAGTAACCTGGATAATCAATACCATTTTGGGGGACTTTGTAGGTGGTGGTGAATCAGGGAATGGAAGAAAGAAAGCTCTCCGGGTTGTGTTAAGCCCAAGAAGACCTCATTAATCTCTTTTTTAGATGAAGATTATTGCAGCACTATCCTAGACCACAATGATCCTATGGTGATCTCTAACATAATAACCAACGCCGAATTCCGGCGTATATTTGTTGACTAAGGGAGCTCGTGTAACACCTTGGTATAACATGTTAGGCTCGTATATGGATACAGAGGTAGCCTAATAGTTGCTTAACATGTCTGTTGAATTTTATGGCTTTCTGAGTATGTTTAGTCACTTTGTTGTAACATTATGTGTGAGAAATAGTTGTTATTAGCCCCATAAATAACTTAAACTGTTCAGTTAATGGAAATAGAAGTGGAGAATTTATTTCTAGGTCACAAATGTGTGAACTATGTTACAGTTAAAATCTGAAGATAATCAGAGCTAGTTTGATATTTTTAAGTATACTGGTAGTGTGTTTTAATACCAGTTTAACTAGCAGCCGATATGAAAAATGATGGTTTTGGTGCAACAAGATTTTTAATGAATCTCAGGATTTATTTTGAATTTGTTGGAATTTAGGAACCTTGATTTAGTGAAATCTAAGTGTTCTTAATAGACCGAGAGTTACAACTTGGTCACTTAAGTGACCAAGTCACTCACAAGTTTCTCTTTTTAAAAGGCAGCAATTGCTTATGCTAACTAAAAGAAAAGAAAACAAAAACAAAAAACTAAAGAGAAACCAAAGGAGAGGAGGAGGAAGGAAGAGCCAAGAACCAAGATCAAAGCTCAAGCTTGTGGATCACCATCCATACAAGAGGTAGGGGTTCTTGCTCTCATATCCCAACTCCCACCTTTGCTCTTATCTTGTCATGCTTGAGGTATGCTTGAAATGGGTGTTAAGGTGTTTTATGAGTTTCTTGAGGGTTGAGTTGGTTGAACACTTTTAGGAAACTTGAATTAGAACTTGTAATTAGTTAGATTAAGCATGGTGGCTGAATTGATCCCTAAAAATATCTATGTCATACTTTGTGGTGGAAAGTGAGAAATAGGTATTTGGGAGAGAGGTTTTGACTCTTGATGCTTAATTGAGGTTTGAAAGGTCAAAATGAAAATTTAAGGTGTTGTGAGTGATTTTCTTGCTTGGATGTGTTTTAAGGGTTATTTATGACTTGTTCATGAGATGAGTTTGAGTTAGAAACTTGGAACTCTTCATTTGCACCTTTGATGCACAAAGTGAGAAAATTGGGGTTTGGATAAGTTATTTAGTTCATGGATCCAAATTTGAAGGTTTGAATTGGTGCTTAATGTTTCCTTCATGTTAGGGACTTAAATTCACCTAGAAACCAAATTGAAGTGATTGAATTTTGTATTTGGCACTAACGGAACGGTGCCACAAATCTGCAAAATTCTGTAGATTTGCAGTTGGGCAATAGGCGCTTAAGCGCTTAGCGCTTGTGCGCTCAAGTGCCCAACGCCCAACATAACAGGGCAAGCATTTGGCCTAAGCATACTTTAGCGCCAGAGATACACACGTTCAAGCGTGCATCGACCAGAGAGTCGTGCCCTGATACTAGCAGTGCGCTCAACCGCTTGGGCTTGAAGCACTAGAGCGCCGAGATAGGGCAGAGGCTATTTTTAGCATGTGTTGCTAATTGAATTCCCTACTTGATGGGATTATTTGTTCAAGTCTTTTAGGGTGTAATGAGACACTTTTGAGGGTATTTCTTGGAGAGAATTATCAACTTGCATATGTGAAAAGTTTGGGAATTTTTAAACATTTAAAGTGTGATAGAATGCCTATGTTAGTGTTTACAACATTGTTCAACATGAGATTGACATTGGAATCACTTGTGAAGTGATGGTGTAGGGTTCTAGACACTAGAGTGTTAGTGTTGAGGCATAACTAGTGGTACTTCTTGGAGAGAATAACCACTTACCTTATGAGAAGAGCTTGGAGAAGTAAGGATAAAGTGTTCTAGAAACAACTAGTTTGGGTTGGTTTGGTATAGTATGCCTAACTATATGCATAGATTGCTCCTTTAGAGTTAAAGTTGAGTTTAAGATGCATATTTGGTGTGTGCTCCCTTGCTTATCAAGGTTAATCTTTGAGTTTTCCTAGAGGCATGAGTTAGTTCTTTTATATGATATAGTTGAGCCTAGAGTGCATGTTTTCTAGTTATAGTTCTTTCACTTAGTTAGGGTGAACCTTGTGATATGATTTGAGTAACCTTAGGCATCCTCTGAGATGTAGAATGCCATAGGTAATTACCTAGAACCTTGAGCAAGATGAGGTTGCATTGAGATTCACTTGTGAAGTGACGAGGTAAGGTACTAGGTGTTGTAAGCTAAGTGTGCTTAGCTAGTTGTATTTGTTATCATGCATAGGTTACTTTTTTGTGTGGAAAGTAGAGCCGGAGATGCATGGATGGCATTTACTCCTTTTTGAGACGAGGTTGAGATATAGTAAGTACTAGAAACGTGACTTTGCCCCTTATTCGATAAGTGAGCTTGGTTAGAAAGTTTACTAGTTTTCCTTGGTCACCTGGTTAAGAAGGACCTAGTGAAGATTGTAAGTATTTGTGAAATACTTCACATGTTTCTCTTTTCAAACTTGTTGTTTGTTGTTTCCTATGTATTGTAACCTTATGTGGTGTGTACAACCATTTGACTAGAGAACAAGGTGTTGGATATAGATTCTCGTAGCAGGTAATGCTATTATGGTCAGGGTTACAAGTATAGGGGTGGAAGTAGTACTCTTACATTTGTGAGGGGAAGGTATTCACCTATTACTAAGTAGTGTATAGGCTATTAAGCCTATTCTGCTTAGTATATACAAGGGAACATGGTTCTTGGGAAATAAGTAAGTAGCATATGTTTTCAAAACCAAAACCTGCATAAACATTGCGTAATCATATTATTAGGATATTGTGTGAGCATAACCATACATCATACCATGAAGCATTGCATTTGTTGGCAGCTGTATGGGCGGTTACCTTGTTGGTTTCTTACTCTATGATATCTCACGATTGTCTGGGCGGTTGTTTGATATCATTGATTATCATATATGTGTGGGATAGGATTATACCTTGCCCTGTGAATATACATAGAGTAGTATGTATATTCTGATAGTGCTGAGTAATGGCTCATTTATCTGTTGCAGGCATAACCTCATGTTTATAGTGTTTTTTATTTGTTGCGAATGTTTAAACACTGTTTTTGGAATGCTTATACTAAGAAATTATGATTTCTCATCCTGTTTATTTTCCATGTAAATCTAGGTCTAGGCAAAGATAGGTAGAAGAAGCAAAAGAACTAGTGTAATTTATTTTGTTTCTTGTAATAAATATGTTGTATATTTATTTTTTGCAACTTGAGATTGTACAAAGTATGTTTTACAGTACACCTTTGTGAGGCTATGATGTATTTATATAACTTTTTATTATTCAGTCTCTCTATATTTATTTATGTGAATGAATGATATGAGTTTAGTTTGTTGTTTTAGGTTAGGAGTAGCATTGCTAGTATTGTGCACCTTGTATATGGCAGATATATCAGGTTCTCAGTATTGGGATGTTACAGCTTGACTGATATTATGTTCCTAGATCTCTTCAAGAAGTTAAGGCTCTCAAAGAAAGATTTAATCCCATACACTAGAGAGATGATTGGATTCACAGAGGGCAAGATCACCCCGGTAGGATACATTGAGACCTATTTGACTTTAGGGAAGGATCCTTTGTTTAAAACACTTAGGCTCAAATTGCTTGTTGTGGATTGCCCTTCTGCCTATAACGCATCTCGAGTCACCCCTCACTCAATGCTTTTGGTGTTATGATCTCCACACCCCATTTGGCTATAAAATTCCTTGACCAGCATGACAAGGTCATCATAGTTAAAGGAGACCAAGTGATGACTCAAAAATGCTACAATAAGATCCTAAAGATTGCCAAGAAACCCCATACCACGGACCAATGTAACAATTCAACCTCAATAACTACAAACCTCGTCAACGTCCTCTTGACTGAACTCAATGTTCATGAGGAGATCTGTGATACGCGTCCCTAACCTGAAGGAGAACTTCAACCTCTTCAACTTGGCACCAAGCCAGATCAAGCAAACAACATTAGAGGAAAGTTGAATCGGGAAGAAAGATCTCGACTAATCAAGTTTCTTGGGAAGAACAAGGATCTTTTCGCTTGGACATCTGCCGACATGCCAATGCTGGATCCCAAGTTTATTTATCACCAACTTTCCATTAAAAAAGACGCAAAGCTGATGGCATAAAGAAAAAGAAAAGTTAAACAAGAAAGAACGAAGGTAATACAAAAGCAAGTGAAAGAACTTCTAGACGCCTAGTTCATCAAAGAAGGTTTCTTATACCACTTGGTTGTCCAACGTGGTCCTATTAAAGAAGGTAAATGGGGAGTGGCGTATGTGCGTTGACTATACGGACCGAAATATGGCATGTCCAAAGGATCCTTTCCCGCTCTCCAATATAGATAAGCTTATGGATAGCTATTCCAGATTCTGACTTCTCTCATTTATGGACGCCTATTCCAAATATAATCAAATTCCCATGAACCCGGATGACGAAGACAAGATTGCATTTATAACTGAGATAAAAAGTTATTATTGTGATATTGGCAAGTGCACCAAATCACAAAAGTAATAAAGAGTGAGATGAGTATCACTCCCACAAGGATTAAGTTGACAATTACTAAATTCGCCAAATTGACAGTATTCGAGCTATCAAAAAGAGAGTTAGTAAAAAAAAAAAAAAAAATAAATAAATAATAAGATTAAAATTTAATTAATTGGGTAAAGTTGGAAAACAATGATATGAAAGTGTTAGGAGTAAGATTTCACTTGAACTCTTTAAATGCAAAATCAAATATTAGGTTAATCAAGTTTTATTCCAATGATTCATGATTAATTCCCAAGATTAATCAATATCCCATTCCTTGGTATATTAATCCTCTTACACTGTTTAGAATTAACTAATCCCTTAGTCTAACCCCAAATAGAAAGGCATTATCAAGAATGAGGGAATTAAGAGAAAGACCACACAACCTACAATGTCTATTCTTAGCGATTGTAGAAATTATAGTGTCTATCATAAGTTCTAGGTTCATGCAAAATTTTTCATATCATACATCAACCCAAAAATCATTCCCAAATTGGCCAAATTTAGAAAAGCATTAACAAAAGATATAAACACATAAATCATGAAATAGAAACATTGATTAAACTCATAAAAGAATTTACATCATCTAAGTATTAAGATCCATCATCACCCTAACAAAAGAGGTTTACTTACACATAGAAAAAGAAGAACACAAAGGGAAGAATATGACAAACTCCATTGTAGAAAGGTGGAAAGGTTAAATAGAATTCCTTATCTTCAAGCCTAATTGCGCCCACACCACTTTAGGGTTTTTCCTCTTGACGGCTACTGCGTTCAGTCCAAGTGTGTTTTCAATTTGGCTAAACTTCTCTATTTATAAAGAATTCACATTGTTGTTTATGCAACCAACGCTCAAGCGCTGAGCGTTGGGACACTTAAAGCAAAATTCTTCAGTGCACATTGTGCGCTCAAGTAGCGGAAGTCCAGCGCTTAAGCGCTGGATGCTGGATGAAAATTCTTCTTTTTCTTGCTTGCTCATTCATCCAATCTTCTCCATGTGCAATTACCTATAAAACACATAAAAACGAGTAATAAGAACACAATTTAAAATAATAAAAACATAAACTTGAGAACAAAACTCAATTAGAGAGATTAAAAGAGGATGAAAACCCAAGATTTTGAATTGTAAAAATATGAATTTTTGCAGGTTCATCACTCCCCAAACTTAAGATTTTGTTTATCCTCAAGCAAAAGAAAAACAAAAAGACCAAAAAAAAAAAAAGACTAAACAAATAAAAACTCAAAACACATAGACTTAAACATGGCAATACCGGGTAATGAAAATCATTCATATCCTCAGAAACTACTTCACAATCTAATTTCAAAGTGTCACACATGCATAGTCCATTTATCACATCATCTCTCACATGAAATTCATATGCAAAAATGACTTCTCAAAAATATGAATGAAAGACACAATCTCCTCATAAAGTATAAGCCCAAATAAATTTATAAAATTACAAATGCACATCAGACCTACATCCATAGAGTTATTCTTCATCTCTCTCTCCACTAATGTAAACTGCACATAACCAAGGATCAAAAGGGTCTTTACAAAGCTTGTAATGTAAGGTCAAGGATGAGGGTTAAGAAAGAAAGGGTAGGATAATGAAAACAAAAGTTAAGATACAAAATCATGTAAATTTCACAATCCAAGCCTCAAAATATTGAACAGATGCAAAAAGGAGCATATGAAACAACACATCATTTTTTTTAACAACCTCCACCCCTAAACTTATTTCTTTGCAATACTTTGGGTGGGCTTTCTCTTTTTGAATTTCTTTTTGAATTTTTTTTTCATAGCTCTTGAAGTACTTCATGCACAAAAATAATGAAGGCTTGAATAATACTAGATATGCACTCAACAAAGGTTATATAAGAGAAGAAATTTTTTTATATGGGTATCGGAAAGGAAAATATGGGTAAAAGAAAAGAAATAGAGGTCAAACAATAACAAGGTTGCAAAAGGGACCTAAGGATATACTGTGTATACAGGTTGGCTTGAAAGGCTCAAACAGTCCAAAAAAGGCCCTTATCATTTCCTTAATCATGCACTGCCTAGGATTTCACCTTAAGAGGGATTATAACAACTTCTAGATGCAAGTCATCTACACACATGCATTCTCATAAACTTTCTCTAAGCTTGACATGCATTTAAATTTCAAGGTCTATCAATCATAAAGATGGGAAATTCATTCATTCATAATTGAAACAATAGATATAAACATAACTCATGAATTCTCATATGATATCCCAGGAAAATAGATCAATCCACAATTCAAACAATTATTGAATATTTAATTCAACACACCGACATGCACAATGTCAACAAAATAACTCAAAACACAATAGGTTGATGATAACAAAATAAACTAAAAAACAAATAACTAACTGAAGAAAAATAAACAAATAACAAAAGAAAGAGTGAAGGAAAAGAAAGAAAATTTGGGTTGCCTCCCAAAAAGCGCTTGTTTAATGTCATTAGCTCAAAGTTACCGTTTTGTTTATGGTGGCTTGAAGTAGGAGAAATAGGATGACGCCTTTCTTCTTGCAGATTTTTATCTCTATACTCGGTCACTGGCCTTGGAATCCCCTCCAAAGGCGTTTTGAACTTGATTTGAACCTGGTTGTTCTGAATACACCTTAGCATGTGAGATTTCATTAGGCCATGGAGGTCTCAATTTTTCAACAAGTAAAATGTCAGATTTTAACTTATCAGAACATTTCAGATCAGCTTGTAATAAATTTTGAGAATTGGGAGGACCTTTTTCCACTTTAACCATATTGGAGGTACAAGAATTAATATTGGGATGAACATTTCAGATCAGCTTGTAATAAAGTTCTTACTAACCAGCTCCTTTTGAACTTTACATTGAATGCAATTAATAAGGGCATGAAGATCTAATGTTGGGATAAACTTATCAAAAACATTTACGGCCACTTAATCTCCATCCACCGTCAAAATAAGCTCACCTCTAGGTACATCAATTAGTGCTCCCGAAGTTACTAAGAATGGTCTTCTAAGAATTAACAGGCTATCAGCATCCTCGTCCATATCTAAGACCGCAAAATCAACTAGGAAAATAAATTTGTCTACCTTCACTAGCAAATCTTCAACAATACCGTATAGACATCTAATTAATCAATTTGCTAATTGAAGGGAGACCATAGTAGGCTTGACTTTCTCAATTCCCAACTTGTGCAAGATTGATAATGGCATTAAATTAATACTTGTGCCCAAGTCACATAAAGCCTTATTAACATTCAACTTTCCAATGGTGCACGGGATGCTAAGACTTCCTGGATCCCTTAACATCGGTGGTAGCTTCCGTTGAAGTATAGCGCTACACTATTCAGTAAGTGCTACAGTTTCATCTACTTCCAACTTCCTCTTCTTAGACAGCAAATCCTTCATGAATCTAGCATAGGAGGGCATTTGTTCAAGTGCCTCAACAAAAGAAATGTTTATCTGCAATTGCTTGAAAATATTAAAGAACTTAGAGAGCTACCTCTCTTGTTTCTCCTGATTTTCCTTCTTCAATCTCCGAAGAAATGGAAGCCTAGCGTATAGTGAGGGGTCCAATGGTTTACCCAAAACTGAGATCTTCTTCTTTTTTTCTTTCTCTCGATTGTTCCTCTTTCTTTGTGTCCTTTTCAACCTCTTCTTCTTTATTGCTATCTTGCTCTTGGACTTGTCTTGGAATATCAATTCCTTCCTTAGAAACATTTTCTTTCAGTTGATGGCTAACAACTTTTTCACTTCTTAAAGAAATTGCCAGACACTGCTCCTTTGAATTATCCACTGTGCCACCTGGTAAGGTGCCTAAAGGTCTCTCAAAGAGCTATTTTTCTATTTGATTAACTTGATTATCTAAACTTTGAATAGCTGCTCCTTGATTCTGAAAAGTAGCCATTATTTCCTCCATAAAAGTGGAGGTCTGTTGCATAAAAGAAGAAGTCTGCTGTATAAACTTTTCAAGTGTACTCTCAAGAGAAGACTTCTTCTCTGGTTAAGGATTCAATGGCACCATTTGATTGCTCCAGGAGAAATTAAGGTGATTCTTCCACCCAGGATATGTATTTGACAATGGAGTACCTTGGGGTTTTGAAGGATTTCCCATATAATTGACCTATTATGGAGAAATGAAACCAGAGTTGCTTATCTCACATCCACCATTGGCATAATTACTCCACAAAAATTACAAATCAACACTTGGTGGTTCATTGAATTCAGCTGCATATTCCTAACTTGCTTGGTGAGGTTGGCTAATTGTTGTGAAATAATACTCTTATTTTGAGCAAGTAAGGCATCAAGAGTGCCAAGCTCCATAACTCCTTGTTTGACTACTGCTCTTCCACTAGGCATCTGATATTCATTGGTAGCCACAGTCTCAAATAATTCTTGCCCCTCTTCAGGAGTTTTAGTGTTTAAAGACCTACCTATAGATGTATCCACCATAAGTCTTATGGAATGATTCAAACCATTATAAAAGATCTGCACCTACTGTCAAACTTCAAAAGCATGATGAGGACATTTCTAAGTAGCTCCTTAAATCTTTCCCATGCTTTATAGAGAGATTCTCCTTGATTTCGAGTAAAGCAAGTAATCTCACTCCTTATCTTCACAAACATTGATAGAGGAAAATACTGAGTAAGGAACTTACTAACTAGATCATCCCAAGTGGAGATGCTTCCTTGAGGCTGAGCTTATAGCCAGCTCTTGGCTTTATCTCTCAAAGAAAATGAAAAAAGTCTTAATCTGATGGCATAATCACTAGCTCCATTATATTTGATAGTATCGCAGAGCTGCAAGAAATTAGCAATGTGTAAGTTTGAATCTTATGCTTGACCTCCCCCATACTGATTCTGTTGCACCAGCTGTAGAAGAGTTTATTTAATTTCAAAATTATTTGCTTGGATAGCATGTCACACAAAATTGGTTGAGACATTTTCAAAAGATTGAATAGCATAATCAGCTAAAGTGCATCTTCTCTATTGAGTAGTGTTTTTAGCCATCTTTTCTTCTAGGCTCTTTCTTTCTCTGATTATTTTCTTGTTTGATTTTTCTGTTCTTGTTATCTTTGGATCAAAAAGTAATTTTTCTGAATCCACAATACCTTGCATAAACAAACAAACAAACCAGAGTAAAGTAAAGAAAAGAAATTAAAAAAAAATAAATGACTAATAAAAATAAACAAAGAAAAAAAGTGAATAAAAAGAAACAAATTAAAAAGAAAATTAAATAAAGAAAATAAAATTAAATAAGAAAAATAAGTGCCTAAATTAGTGTCTCTTCAACTACTATTTAATATTGAAAACAATAATTGCCAAACAACGGCGCCAAAAACTTGTGATATTGGTAAGTGCATCAAATCACAAAAGTAATAAAGATTGAGATGAGTATCATTCCCACGAGAATTATGTTGACAATTACTAAATTTGCCAAATTGACACTTGTTCAGGCTATCGAAAAAAAAAAGTTAGTAAAAATAATAAAATAAATAAATAAAAATAAAAATAAAAATAAAAATTTAATTAATTGGGTAAAGTTAGAAAATAATGATATAAAAGTATTGAAGGTCAGATTTCACTTGAACTATTTAAATGTAAGATTAAATATTAGTTTAATCAAGTTTTATTCCAATGATTCATGGTCAATTCCCAAAATTAATCATTATCCAATTCCTTGACATATTAATCATTTTAGATTATTTATAATTAACTAATCCCTTAGTCTAACCCCAAATAGAAAGGCATTGTCAAGAACGAGGGAACTAAGAGAAAGATCACATAACCCACAATGTCTATTCCTAGCGATTACAGAAATTATAGTGTTTATCACAAGTTCCAGGTTCATGCAAATTTTTAAAAATCATACATCAGTCCAAAAATCATTCCTAAATTGGCCAAATTTAGAAAAGTATTAAGAAAAAAGATAAATACATAAATCATGAAATAGAAACATTGATTAAACCCATAAAAAAAATTTAAATTATTCAAGTATCAAGATTCATCATCACCCTAAAAAAGAGGTTTACTTATATATAGAAAAAGAAGAACACAAAGGGAAGAATATGACAAACTCTATTGTAGAAAGGTTGAAAGGTTGAAAAGAATTCCTCATCTTCAAGCCTAATTGCACCCACACCACTTTAAGGTTTGTGCCTCTTTACAACTGTTGCGTTCTGTCCAAGTGTGTTTTCAATTTGGCTAAACTTCTCTTTTTATAAAGAATTCACACTGTTGTTTACGCAACCAGTGCTCAATGACATGATTGTCAAGACAATGAAGTCTGAGAACTATGTGGAAGACTTGCAAGAATTGTTCACCCAAACACAAAAGCATAATATGAGATTGAATCATGAAAATGTGCTTTCAGGGTATAGGATGGTAAGTTTTTAGGGTTTTTAATTACAAATCGCGACATTGAAGCCAACCCGGAGAAATGTCAAGCCGTTCTCAATATGCGTAGTCTGCAATCTGTGAAGGAGGTGCAACAATTAATAAGATGGATAGTGGCCCTCACTCATTTCCTAGCCAAAGCTGTTGAAAAATCTCTTCCTTTTTCCAATACTCTAAAAAAAGGGGAAAGATTTTGAGTAAAACCTAGAGTGCAAGGCTGCATTCTAGGAGTTGAAGAAGATATTGGGAACACCCTTAATCCTGATGAGGCCAGATCCCAGAGAAACTTTATATGCCTACTTCTTAGTTAGTAACGAAGCGATTAGTTTAATCTTGATAAAAGAAAACCAATGAAGGCCAAAAATCGATTTATTTTATGAGTAAGGTCCTATAAGGCCCTAAGCTTCGATATCAGAAGATCGAGAAAAATGACCCTAGCATTGCTAACTAGTTCCAGAAGATTATGATAATACTTTCAATGCCACCCTGTGATCATGAAGATGGATCAACCAATTTGTTAGGTGTTACATAAGTCAGATTTTGCTAGAAGAATGATTGCTTGGTTGATGGAGCTGTCTGAATTCGATATCACTTACGGGCCAAGACAAGCTATAAAGGCCCAAGTGATATCCGACTTTTTAGTGGAGCTTACATTGGATTCCGGCCATCCTAGGGCAAATTCATAGACCATCTTTATTGAAGGATCCTCGAATCCCAAAGGGAATGGAGCCGAGGTCATACTAGAAAATGGAGTCAAGCTCATGCTAGAACATTCTTTAAGGGTCGAGTTTCTGACTTCAAATAACTAGGTGGAGTACGAAGCATATATTGCGGGCATCACCTTGGCAAAGGAAATGGAGGCCATATATATAATCCTATGTAGTGATTCATAGCTGATGATACCCCAAATCCAGGGAAATTATCAACCTAAAGAACCCTTATTGTAAAAATACCTAGCCAAGGAAAAGAAGCTATTGGAACAATTTTAATAATGTTAAAGTGGAACACATCCCCAAAGAACAGAACTCAAGATCCGACATTTTGTCAAAGCTCGCTATTACCAAAAGCCCTTGAAATAATAGGTCCGTAATCTAGGAGACACTGCTTGCACCCATTATTATGGACTTTGAAGTCCTCCTACTAGAAAATGATGAAACCTAGATCACACACGTAGTTACCTATCTCTGTAATGGCACTTTGCTTGTAGACCAGAAGGAAGCCTAGAAATTAGTACATATAGTGACATGGCATACTATCGTAGATAATCAACTGAACTGTCATAGGTTTTCTTTTCCTTTCCTCAAATACCTCAGCCCAAAAGAAGTAGAATACATCTTGGCCGAAATCCATGAAGGAAGTTATAGCCACCACCTTGGTGGAAAGTCATTAGCACGAAAAGCATTAAGGGTCAAGTACGATTGGCTTAGTATGGAAGTTGACAGTATGGAACATGTCAAAAAATGTGACAAATGTCAATGATTCTCAAACATCTATGCAACCACACCAGAAAAGCTATCTACGATGTCCATTCCCTAGCCTTTCTATCAGTGAGGGATGGATATCCTAGGTCCTTTCCCCTAAGCCCAAGGACAGGTTAAGTACTTAGTGGTAGTTGTAGACTACTTCATTAAGTGGATTAAGGCAGAATTGTTATCCACCATCACCTCTGTGTAGATACTAAAGTTCATTTATAAGAACATTATCAGTAGATTTAGTGTTTTGGAATCCATTGTTACGAATAACAGAACATAATTTTTTGACCAAAAGTTCAGGGATCTCCTAGCCAAACTCAAGATTAAACAACATTTTACCTCAATGGAGCACTCAAAGACTAATGGACAAGCTGAGGCCACCAACCAGGAAATACTTCATGCAATCAAAAAGAGACTTGATGAAGCTAAAGTGAATTGGGTGGAACAACTCGACCATATCTTATAGGCATACTAGACCATACCCCACTCCTCAACAGGGGAGACTCCCTTTAAATTAACCTACAGTTGTGAGGCTATGATCCCAGTAGAGGTAGGAGAATTGAGTTAGAGGAGATAGAATTTCTCTAAAAAGGCTAACCTAAACCTCATCCGCCATAACTTAGATTTGTTGGAAGAATATAACATCCTAATACAATTATCGTAAAATAAACAAAATATTTCAAGATAAATTGCATTAAGCATGTCATTTCTAAAAATGCATAAAATAAAAATCCATAATAACATGTAATGTCATTATATAGAGCCACGAATTATAAGAAGATCATATATACATACATCACTAACTTACAAGCCACACTGTATACATAAACTTTTACAAACAACCAGAAGAGTACAAATATACAATCTGATCCAAAAAGAAATAAAGCAACTAAACTAAGTCTTCTGCTTCTTCTTTTTCTTGCCTTTTCCCTTTGGAGGGTTTTCATTTGGATTTACATGGAATACACAGAGGTGAGAAATCACAATTTCTCAGTATAAGCATAGCAAGACTAGCAGTTAATCATTTACAACAAATAAATCAATTGTAAACATACATACACATGATGTAACCAATTATTCGATAATCAACAATATCAAAGAATACTATCCTAAGATATTATCGAACAAATAACCAAGCAACTAATCCATCAAGCAAGATAACTACTCATACAATTGTTAACGATGCAATGCTCTATGTGATGAGGTATGATTATGCTCAAATAATGTCTTAATATTATGATTGTGCAATACCAATACAAGTTTTATTTTATTTTTTTAAAACACAAGCTACTTACTTATTTCTCAAAAAACCTCTGTTTCTTGTATATACAAAGCAGGATAAGCCTAAAAGCCTAAACCCACTTGGTAATTGGTAGACACTTTTTCCTCACCAACGTAAGAGTACTATTACCATTCTCATATGGTAACCTTGACCATGCAAGCATAAATGTAGGGAGAATTTAGATCCAACACCTCATTATCAGGTTATATGGTTGAGCACACCATCTAAGGTCACAATACATAGGAAACTAGCAAATACCAAGTTTGAAAACCAAAGATTCAAGCCACATTTTTAACACTAGCACATAGGAATCTTAGCTTCACCTATCCAACAAGGTAGCTGATGTGAATTATAAGTTGCAAACCCAAGTGCAAGTTGTTTCAAGTAATAAATTCTCGAGAGTCCGAGGTCGATCCACAGGGAATTGATGAAAAAAAAAATTCTTCGAGGTAAGGAACAGATTTGTCACAACAATAAATGTGATAAAAGTTGTTCACAAATGAAAAAAAGATTTGCTTGGGATAGAAGATCCATTCTTGGTAATAAATTAAAGAAAAGATTATTTCTTTTTATAACTCAATTGAAATTCACACATAACAGAGGTTCCAATCTGAAAATACAACATTCAAAGTTCAATTAAGATTATATATGTAATTATATTATGGTTCCTTTAATTATTCATTAACGCCAATACTTATAAATGGACTCAAGCATTCATTATGCCAACCTCTTGCCTACAATGAATCAAGATCTCCACTTTACAAGGAGGATTTCTAAATTGATTGGAAACAAAATATAACACATATAATGACCACTTGATAATACATCATTTAAGCACAAGAAAGAAATTAATCTAACCTTAATTTATTACCAAAATTTTCACCTTTTCACCCAAGCAAAATGAAAATTAGTTACTTATGAATAAAACGAAAGAAAGAGAGAAGAAGAAAGAGATGAACATAACTTCTATCTAGAAAAAAAGAAAACTACCACAAAAGAAACAAATAGCACAATAGCATGATCTTGATCTCTAAGCCAAGATGCCAAAAATGAGCAGCCAATGCTCCCTTTTATAGAGCTTAAGGAAAACAAAACGGCAATGGAGTTGTTTAATAATGAGTGAAAAATTCCAAGGGAATTGTTTGATAATTGTGAATGAGTGAAAAATTATTGAGACCTAAATGATTCGGTGCTTAACTCATAGCTGCCATTAGAATTTGGACAAGTGGTCTTTATAAAAGTTGGAGGCTTTTGTCTTACCTTTCTAATGCAGTTGGTTTCAGCCCAATATCAAGATATCACCCAATCTTTTCACACTATTTAGGCCCTATTACAACTCCTCTATTTTGACTTCTAGGCCCAATATGACCTATTATACATCCGATCTGACTTTTGTGCTCTTCATGAAAGTTGTAGATTTGGGTCTTAACTTTTCAATACCAATAGTTTGGTGTCAATTGAACTCCTGTAGCTCAAGAAATGGGCTGATGAGTGCATAATGGTCAAGTTGTCAGGATCGACACTCTAGTTTTTGCTTCAACTCCAATTTAAATTATCCAAACGTGTGACTTATCTCTTGAGATCTTCATGAAAGTTGTATAGAATTGTCTTAGCTTTCCTATAAGACCAGAATCACATTAACCAGATATTTGCAACTCAAATTATAGCCAGTTTACTGAACACTACCAAATAGACAAATTAAAGCGAATTCAAGCAATAATTCATTCAATGATCCAATTAAGCTCAATATAATAAAATATAACAAAACTAACATAATTAAGCCTAATTGAACCTTAAAAAGCTTAGTGAAAGGATTATAAAATGAATAAAATATATTGCTATCAATAGCAAGATTCATATCTCTAGCTAAACAATATCTAAAACATTACACAATCACTCACAAGTGATTTAGAAATTAATCTCATGTTGACCAAAGTTCTATACACTAACCTAGGCATTCTATCATATTTTGAATGTCTAAGAATTTTCCAAACTTTTCATATATGCATCATGATAATTCTCTCCAAGAAATATCCCCAAAAGTGTCTCTTTACACTCTGAAAAGGCTTGCACAAATGATCCCATCAAGAAGGAAATTAAATTAGCATCACAATGCTAAAATTCTATTTCTGCCCTGTCCTGGTGCTTGAGCGCGTAATGACTGCGCACTCTATTAGCGTGTTCTTCTAGGCGACAGGCACTTGAGCACATAATGCTTGAGCACTAAACGACTAGAGGCAAATCTGCAGAATTCTACAGATGTGTGATACTATTCCATTAGTGCCATTCACGAAATTTGATCACTTCAAATTGGTTTCTAGGAGATTTTAAGTCCCAAACAAGTTCACAAACATGAAGGAAACATAAAACACTAATTGATTTCATCAAAAATGAATCCAAAAATCAAATCACTCATCCAAACCTCAAAAATCAACACTTTGAGCATTTTAGGTCCAAATGGAGAGTTTTCTGTTTTTAATCCAAACTCTTAGGATGAACAATTCATAAACAACATTTAAAACTTATCCAAGCAAGAAAATTACTTAAAACACCTCAAGATCTCATTTTGGCATATTAAACCTCAAACAAGCTAAACATGAAAAATGAAAAGAAATGAAGTTTCAAGCTCAGGAACCCTTACCTTCAAGCTGACTTGATGCTGCAGATCGATCCTCAATCTTTAACCTTGGATTTTCCCTTCTTCTTGTGCCTCTTGCTTCCTTTTTCACTACTCAAAACTTCCCCTTTCCCTACTATTTTTGTGCGGCTATGAAGAGAAGAGAGAAAATTGAGTAAAAATGAGTGACAAAGCAACCAATAAGAGTCAAGGAAATAGGCTAGAACTATGGTTAGTTATAAGCCTTATGTTATAATACTGATACTTCCCGATCTCCTAAAAACACTCAGATTTAGCTAAATCAAGTTTTCCAAGTTCCAACAACTTTAAAATAAATACTAAGATTCATTAAAAAAGTTGTTTCACCAGTATCATAATTTTTCATATCTGTGACTAGTCAATCCGACATTAAAACACACAACCAGTATACCTAAAAATACCAAATAGACTTCGATTATTCTCAAACTTTAACCACATCATAGAATACACATTTGTGACTTAGAAATAGATTATCCACATTTATTTCCATTAGTTAAGCCATTTATGCTAATATCTGGGTCATTTTAAGCTACTTTTCACATTTTAGGCTGCAACAAAGTGTCTAAACTAACTCAGATTGTCACAAAAATAAATAAGCATGTTAAGCAAGTATTAAGCTACCTCTATAACTATTTATAAGTCTAACTTGTTGAAGAGAATGTTACAAAGAATAATGTCATATTCCCACATTCATGAAGCTACTGTCAAACAGAGGATTACAACCCAGTATAATTCCAAAGTGATACCACATAGGTTTGTTCCTGACAATCTCATTCTGTGCAGAGCAAATATTGGAGGCAAAAATGTGAATGAGGGAAAAATAGCTCCTAAATGGGAAGGACTATACTGGATCACTTCCAAAACAAACACTAGAGCCTATACCCTAGAAACCCTCACTGGAAAAAGTATTAAGAATTTCTTGAATGCTGATAAACTCAGAAAATATTATAGCTAATTATCTTTAGTATTATGTTTTTTTCATGTAAGTGACGAGTTTTGACATGAATAAATTGGTGATTATATTCCCATTACTTGGTTATTTTACACATTTACAACTATGCAACCCACAAGGTTATCAGACCTTGGAGAGGTCTGAGGAATACAAGGTCCACCCTAGATAAGATATTCTGATGTATAAATAAAGGTAAAAAATGCAACCCACTTGATCGTGCTCCATGGTCAAGAAGCAAGTTCAAGGGTTTTAACCCATGCCCTAATGAGTCTGGCCTTAACCTATAAACTTGAAGCATGTTTAAAGAGGTTAAGAGTATCTGACCGATGCCCAGGATAAGGCAATAGCATTTACTGGTGTTTGAAAAAGGATACCACCCCAAGAGGCTTCTACGTCAAAATCACGCTTAGAAATTTCAAACTATGAAATTAAGCTAAGTGTCAAAAGACTCTAAAGAAGAGTAAGAGCCGGAATATGATATATAACAAAGGCTAAACCCAAGAGACGGGCTGCTATACGATCAACCAGATAAAATATTCTACCGAGATAGAGGCTTGGATCCATCTTGGTTAGAAGAAACAAAGGCAGTAAGAAGAATATGTAAGTGAAAGCATAAAATATTCTAAGTTATTAAAATTTATGCCCAAAATCTGGGACTTATTCATACATGTTTAAAAATTAACCCCATGCAAGGGGCAAACAAAAATAAAATAAAATCAGGCATCCGAGTTGGGCTCTCCTTGGTCATCCTCCTCTACCTCAGCTTCTTCTTCTTGGCCACATTCCCTACTCTCCTCGTCCTCCTCCTCTCTGCCATCTACAATAGGAACCTGGCTCACCAAAGTGGCTTTAGAGATAGCATCCATGATGCAAGCATTTCAGACCACCTTTTGGAACCAGTCCCTTGGGTAACGAGGTTCGCGTTCAAAAGGCAAAGTTAGGCAAGCACTTTGGCAAAGGAGCCATCCACTGAAATAGCCCACTTATCTTCAAGATACAGGTTGTCATTTTTTAGCTTCACCTCGGAATGCCTAAGGATCTCATTTTTAGCACGGAGCACGGTCAGGGTAGACTCAGTTGAAGATATTTGATCCTTTATAGTCTTCTCCTAAGCTTCGCATTCCTCGACCTTCTTTTGTAGCCCAGTAATTTAAGCCTTGTGCAGACTAAGCTCCTTGCTTATTTGGGCCAGGTGCCAGTCTTTCTAAGCCACCTCCATCTCTAGCTCTTTTTTCTCACCCTGGAGGGCATCTAGCTCTTTCTCTAAACAATGAGTCTGAAGAATAGACTCGAAAGCAGATTCCAAGAACCGAAGGATAGAGGCATTGTAAAGAGATCAGACTTGCATGTCCCGGATAATCTCAATTAAGTTCTACTCAATCAGGACATCTTGATCAATTTGAATTAGGAAGGCATTATCAAATATCTACCCTGGGTCAATGCCTTACCCCAAATGGACCTGGTAGCAAACTAGAGAAGGCCCCCTTCCAAGACTTTAGATTCCCGTCCAATAGTAAGATCAATTGATGCCACCTCAGTCACTAGTCTTTTCCTTTCGATTCCCACTGTCCTTCTCCCTTCCTCTTACGTGGGCGGAGTGGTTGGGCAGGAGACCCAGGATCCGCCTCCTACACTGCGGTATGGGGTTGAGATTAGGGAGGAGGAATTGCTACCATTGGCTGGGATCCAAAACTCAGTGCCCCAGCCTTTCGTTGCGCCAAGTGTAGAGCCAGAGCTTCAATCCTATCAGGAGGTGCCATACTCTCTGCAAAAAGGAAGCAAACAATTTTACTTAGAAAAATAGTGTGTGACAAATATATCAATACACTCAAAGCGGCATACCTAAGAATTATCTTAAAGAATCTGATGGCTCATCTAGAATATTTATATGGTAGATGATCTCATTCTTGTCAGCCCATTCAACTAAAAAATTGAGGACGTTGGCCTCACCTTCAGTCAGCAAGGACAATAGAGTCTCAATTTTTTCTTGACTCTGGTCCCAAGCTGCTTGCATACAGTATAAATAGAGTTTTGGTTCACCCTCCGGGTAACATAAAAAGATGTAAACCCTAGAGCTCCTTATACATGGAAAAAATCTTTCTTGAAGTTCTTGAAAGACTCTTGATATAGTTTAAACACTTTGCACCCCGCTTGAGAGCGCAGAGTGACCCATTCCTTCTGAAAGCTATTTTCGAATGGCAAAAACCAGGTGAAGAGGAAAAAGAAAGATGCCACGTAGTATGACCTTCGAAAGGTTCTATAGATGAGTTCAAATATCCTAATGAATCCTCATGCATTTGGATAAAGTTAAGTCAAAGCCACCCGTAGCTAGTTTAGGACTCCAATCTCGAAGTCAGAGAATGGAAGGTGGATTCTAATGCAGACGAATAGCGCAACATACATGTAGACAAAGTGGTCACCCTCCATCTTGGTAGAGCAAACCTTTTCTTGATCTAACAGGGGTCAGATTACATATCTGTCATCCCGCAACCGATCTTTAGAGAAATGTAGGTATTCATGTTTAACCCAGGCATCCTTTGTGGTCTAGACACTGGATGAAGTGCGTAGAACTTCATGGTCAACACATTAATATAGACCGATGTCCCTTGGAAAGATATATTCCTTTGGTTCTAATGTAGCCGCTCTTTGTCGTCCCATCTTCGAGTTAATAGCGTTACCTACAGAGGTCATACTCATGTCAGAATAAGAAAAGGTTTCATTATAACTCTCTAACTCCCCCATGAGTATGGAGAGTGGACGTGATGGCCCTTGCCTTGCTAACTCTCTAGCTCTATCCGCCTTCCATATCATTTCCAGGATATCCACCCCGAATAGTCACCTTTGCCCCCTGCTAGTACCTCAACTACAATGAGATTATCTCTATACTCTTGAGGTGGAGGCGACAACTGAGCACTCAAAATATCTAAAGAGCTACTCTCTCCATTACTACTGTTCAGTGTTCTCACTCTCACCATGATATTTACAAAAGAAAAATAGAAGTGGGAGAAGGGAATACCTTAAAAATGTGGGAAGAAAAAGCTTGGAGGAAGAAAAAACCACTAAGAACTACCACTGAGACTCACTATAAATCGCCTAGAACACCAGAAAAATCAAAGAAGAAATGCAGCAAAAGGTGAAAATTAGGGAGGAAACCCCCCACTCTTATTTATAGGTGTGGGGTAACTTCCAATAACCACCATGCATGGGGGAAAATAGTCCTTCTACATTTAATTTGAAAATGACAATCATTGTGGCACAAAGATTAAATGACAACTTTCACTAACTTTTCGCCACGTGGCAATACGAACTTGACGCAGCAACTAAAAGGACTGCGGTCAAAATTGAAGCATCGTATGACAGGACAAGATGATAGTTATGTCAGACTTTAGACTAATACCATGATGTTGCTGTAAATTCTTAATATGGATTATGGCTTCATCTTCAAAAGGTTCACAATCAACAATAGGCCCCACTGCCTAAATCGGTATGGGGGCAACTTAGTATGAATACCGAACAACGGTGTAGCGACTTTAAGATAGAGTAATCTATATCGAATCCCGACCAAATTAATCAATACTGAGTGCATCCCAGTTTTTATTTTTCATAATGGACTCTGGCCCTTCATTGGAGACATCGCAAGATCTAGCATCTATATCATGACTTTGATCCCTTTGTCTGTCATTTGCTCCTGATAATCTCGAATATCTTGACACTCAACTATCACTTTTGAGTTCCAAGCTGGGGGCAACTGCTCTGGACCAAGTTCCGTTAGTGGTTTAGGAGCAACCCGGCCCGCTAGAGTTAGATCCTGGATATTTATGAGCGTTATTGAATAAGTAAATATGCCTATTTATGATGAGTAAATTTTTAATAGAATCTCTTATAAATGAAGGAGTTAGTTATAAGAGATAACAATATTATTAGATGCTTATCATAATTAATAGCATTTAATGCAGATTTAAACATAATTCTTATCTACCAAGACACTCCTATAAATATCACACAAGGTAGCAAAGGTATGCATCTAATTCTAAACACTACGTACCTTGTGCAAGGTCTAACTTGAGCGTTAGAGGGCTTTTTGTAAGTACCCATCCCTCGCACCACTGCCACAACCACCATGCATAAAAGGAAATCACCTTCATCAACTTCATTTAGGTAATCATCTAAATTTGGTTCAAAACAACTATAATAGTTATTGCTTGAAATTTTATTTGATTGAGCATGTTTGCATTCTAAAATTTACTGGTTAAAATGATATTGGACATAGGTTGTGGCTTTGGTGCGCACCTCTTTCATAGTTAGCTTTTAACTATGTTCATTGCAAACTATAAGCCTTCAAGAACTTGAGTTATTTTCACATCAAAGTTCTTGAATTCTATTATATTATGAAGATGTCAATTTTATTATATGACACGACTTCTAATTATTTTGCGTGCAGATAAGGCTGAGAGGGTTCTGGTTGGAGCAAGTAGCTATCGAGTCCAATTGGTTGTGTATATAGAGACATTTGTTGTTGGCTACCCGTGTGCTTCCAATTTAGGAATGATTAAAGTTGCTGAGTAGAGCCCGTTTAAAGGTGTTGCAAAATGGGCTATTAAACTACATGATCTCCATTTTATTGCTTTTCAAAGGTTATTTTGTCAATGTGAAAATGTTATTTTCACTGATTTAATATGTTATGCAATCATATATTGATTTGTATATTAATCTTGAGTTTATATTTGTCAGGGATTTGGTTGTAGGAATAAATTTTGTTATGTTATATTTAAATATTTTTACACTTCCATCGCTGAAAACTTTATATCAAAAGATATTAATATCTATATTTAATTACGAGGACACAACTTTGAAAAAAAAAAAACTTAATAACGTTAATTGAAATGAATGATACTGAGTAACAAGGGGTCAATTCCAAGTTTCTAAGATGAAGATGAGGATTAATGAACAATTTTCCTATCTATACCTAAGATTTTAGTATGATAACTATAACAAATATATGTCATTTTAATGCTGTAGGTTCTGTTTATGGGCTGTATTTCATATTTTACTTTCCTTTTATCTTATAAGGTTCAACTTTTATTAGTATTTACTACATTAATGAATTTATGAAGTTGAGTATTGTCATTTTGAACTATTAATTTAATAGTAATATATTATTAGAATTTGAAAATGATCAAAGAATTTAAAAAATTTAAAAATAATTAATTTACCGGAGTTAAATTTCTATATTGAAACATTAAGTTCAATTGATATATGATATATATTACTAATGAATTTGTTCTGGATAGTGATCCGAAATCATGTCCCATGGGTCAACCCGACACGTAGTATTCTGGAGTTTGTCGTTGACACCCTCAGCAAGATTCACTTATGGCATGTAGATGAGATATAGGCTCTATGCATATCGGACCGCGACATTAGGTAGCAGGGACATTACAGCGAGATCTGTGCAATGGATAAATCTTAAAATATCTGCTATTGCCAATCATAATCTTCCATAATAATAGCACCCATAATCGTCTTTAGTTGCTCATGTTTGCAGTATTAACATTCCAATCTTATAGGGATCCTCTGTAACAATCAAGGGAACGTATCTTCCTTTGCAACTATTATGGGAATGTATCTCTTCATCCAACCTCTATAAATGCTAGGCTTATTCACCAACACAGGTAACTTACCACTCTTAACATAAACCCTAATTGTACACAGCTTGACTTGAGCATTGGAGTGCCTTTACAGGTACCAACCCCCCTGTTTCAACATGCTCTACTGTTGTTGCGCAAGGAGAAAACCATCGTGATGTGCCTATCTCAGATACCCCTCAGTATCCACTACTAAACATTGTCGCCGTCTATGGGGACCATAAGCCTATATTCCCACTCAACCATGGTGAACACGAGACAGAACTCGAGGAGAGGAGTCGCTGCACAAACCTCTGCAGACCAAAGGCGAGGACTAGCTAGTAATATAGCGTCCTCCTCACCCTGATCCATCACTAGTTGCTAAAACCTCTATTGTTAGAAACCAGGTACCTAAAGCAAAGCCCCCACGCGATGGGCATGAAATCTTGCTTTCTAACGACAGCCTTCACACATTGCATAGGGTTCCTATGAGGGAAAGACTTGAAATCCACATGCAAGGAATCAATTCTGACGTTCATGGATCCAGAATCCCAGTGCACCAGCGCTTAGGACCCACGAACTTTGAAGCTGATGATCATGTATCTCATCCTGAACACATAATTTGATCCCATACATCCATAAACCAATTCTAGGATACGGTGCAATAACATATGGGGATGTTGGAAGAGCAATACCACTAATTGGAGGATCTAGGACGGTCTACGCATAAAGGTCAGCCCATAATGCAGCATCAAAATGGAAGGTGAAACAGAAATAATAACCAGAGGGGACCGCATACTGATGCCAGAATGTCCAATGTTGTTGATAATAACCTGGACCTCGGTGATCAGGAGCAACCCTTCTCTACACAATCATAGAGTATAGAGTCCCAAGAAATTTCAAATTCCCAGTCAATGTGGAGCTCTATGACTAGACTACGGACCTCCAGGAACACATAGACGTTTATGTCCAATCTATGTGCTTTCATGGGGCATCCCCACAGTTACTATGTCATCACCGACTGGTCAGACCTTAGACAGTGTTTCTTGCTCCAGTACACTACTAGCAAGGAACAACCCAAGTCTATTGAATCTTTATCCAAAATTCGCCAAGGGCATGACAAGCCCCTTCACGAGTATGTTAAAAGGTTCAACATGACTTAGATTAACGTGGAGAACTTTGATAACAGAATTGCCCTCTATTATGCTAGAAGTGGCCTGTAGTCCAGTTCTGAGTTTTTTTGTGTCTTTGGCAAAGAAGAAACTGGAGACCATGGAAGAATTTCGACAATGGTCCCAAAAGTATAAAAACCTTGAGGAGAAAACTGAGGCCCAGAGGAGCTTCGAAAAGGGTGAATCCTCTCACCGGAAAGCCAACCATAACTCCTCACAGTCCTAGAACTCCTTTAAGGATAATCCACCCGGGGGGCAAATACTCCAATTATACTCCTCTGAACACCCCTCGTGAAAAAATCTTGAGAGAGGTGTTGCAAGCTGAGTTTTAAGGTATCAAGAGGCCACCCCCTTTGAAGAAACACATTTAGAAGGATTGCTCCAAACATTGTACATGGCACAAAAGCTATTACCATGACACTAAGACCGTTACCAACTCTACGATGCTATTGAATCCCTGATCAGGGCTGGATAGCTGGAACAATACATCAGCTATATCTAAAATGATGGACGATGTAGAAGATGAAGAGAGAGGAGACACAGCCGCCAATGAAGCTAGTCTCCACGCTAAAGAAGAAGGACCTAGAGCCCCAGGAGAAGATCCTGGAGTCCACCTCACTGTGATAATGACAATTGGTAGGACAGGAACAGGGATGCTCTACCTAAAGATAACAATAACCACCATGCCCAACCTAACAGAACCATCAACACTATTGCTGGAGGGTTCGCGGGTGGTGGCTCGTGTAACATCCTAAGATTTTTAATACCTTAATGTGTGATTTAAAGATCTTAAGAATTCTTAGACTAGCTTATTCAAAGAATTAGGTTTAAATCAAGACTTAGTGGCTAGCAAGCCAAGATTAAATTGAGATGAATTAAGGAGTTTTAATTTAATTAGGGTTCCCTAAATAACCCCTAAGGTCACAACAATGACCTAGAGGGTAGACCCTTAATTTCATAATCTCAAGATATATTGTCAAGCATTGGAAAGGGATCTCATCAAGTTGTGGCTGCTTCGCAATAAATTGAAGGAAAACATGCATGTAAGAGAACGTGTGGCAACATGCATCCATAAGACTAAGTATTTATTCTTTAGTAAAGGATAATTTAAGAAAGTAATCATAATTTAGTAAAGAAGATTAGAGCAACCAAAAAATTAGCACATAAAGTAAGGTAATTAGTGAAATAAGCAAGCATTAGGAATAAAAATAAGGTGATATCCCCATCTAATGGTACACGGCTGCAAAAGAAAGGAAGCAAGAATGACACATGGATTTCATGCACAGAAAGCAACACACTTGTCAATAAAAGAGAATATATTCCCTCAATTTCCAAGAGGAAGCCACGACAAAGGGCACTTGTAGGGTTACATGTTCATTTCCAAGCCAAGTGTGCAAGCAGGCACGCTCCTCTTCATGTATAGTGCCATGGCCAAAACCACTTGTTGCAGCTCCAAGAAGTGAAAAATGACATTCACATGCCCAAGGACAAGTGGGTTGCAGCATGTGCTCCAAAGTATGCAAGATGACACCTTTCCAAAGCTTTATTGAATACCAAGACAAGTGTGCAAGCATGCACATTCTCATCCATGTAAGGTGCCATGACCCAAGACACTTGTGCAGCTTCAAGGTGAGTAATTTGACATCTCACACATAGCTAAGACACTTATGATGTTGCATGCTTCCAACCTATGCAAAGTGACACTCAAGCCTAGATGAAATCATTCCTATTCTACCATGGAGGGGGGTTGTTGAGCTGCTTCTTTCACTTCACCTCACATCCTTCTTTTCATTTCATGATTTGAGAGACATTGTGATGTCTCCATAACTGTCCCTTCAAGTCAGCATCCAAGAACACCCATCTCATTTCTTCAATGGCCACATCAAACCTGAAGCCTACCCTAGCCCCTTGGTAATGATGATAGCCATGGTTCTACCTAAAAGAAGGAAGATCATAGTGGGGGATGTGATATTAAAGAGCTTGAGGCTTCTCAAGCAACTCTTTGGCAGCATATGCGTTGAGCTTGAACTATTCTCAAACTGCAAGACACCTAGAAATCCCCCTGCCTTTCCTTTTCCTCTACCTCTCATTCTCTCATTCTTCTTTATTCGTGATCCATTGAAGGTTAAAAATTAACGCTCTCTCAGCTTGGAAGGATAACCAAGGTAGGAAAAATGGGTCCAACCTTCTCTACATCTTTTCCACTTTCTTTCTATCTCTACTTCTCCTTTTTTTCTTTTAAGTCAACTACTGTTTTTAGTTTATTAACTTAATAATGCTATGTATCACTAACTGTGTTGTGTTTCTGTTCTAGAATGAATTAGAAATAATGGTATAAACTTATTTTCATGTATAGGTAAGCAATTTAAAAGAAATACTATGCTGTCCTACTTTGATTTCACACTAATTTAATTAATTTATACCTTCAAGTTAAACGATTTTGAAATTGAAATAAATAAATATCTTTAACCCATACACAAAGACTAAGATATGGATAATGTTACTCATTGAATTTGGAATTCCTTAGACTTAGTCACCTATGCTTGATTGTGGAGTTATTGAGCTTGTTTACCTATGCCTTATTTGGAATTGCTTGAACTTAGTTACTTATGCTTTGCTTGGAATTCCTTGGACTTAGTCACCTATGCATGATTTTGGAGTTTTGAACTTATTCAACTATGCTTGATTTAGAGTCCTTGAAGTTGATCACTTATGTCTTTGGATTAAACATGAGAACCATTGGACATGATAATGGAAGAGGTCGTGAGCCTTATGGACTTTTGGACTATTTGACATGATCCTTTGATGATGGTCGTGGGCCTTGAAACATGTTGGAATCCTTGGTAATGTTTAATCCTAAGATTAAAACTTTAAATAAATAGTTCCTTAGGATAAGCCGACATGAGGATAGGTGAGGAGTAGAATGGGAGGGTGCTGGAACCCTATGGGAGTAACATGCCATTGTGACTTCACGGGTCCAGGTAGGACTTGGAATGGTTTTCTAGCCGTGGAGATCACTTCCAAAATGGCGTTACATCCAACAGACCCTTTTTCTCTAGGGCGATTTGGAGAGCAAGCAAGAGGGAGCATGTGTACTCTCGTCCACCTGCTTTCCTAGTGGAGCACTCCATGGAGTAATGAGTAGAAGACATCTAAACTTTATACTTATTTCTCTTGTTTATGCATATCCTTGTTATCTTGGTTTCCATTTGATATATATTGAGTTTATCAAGTTTGCATTACTAGGAGTTGCATTATAATGCCTGTGACATACATATAATCTTTGATGTTCATACATGTGCATTTAATTAATCGTGGTTCCTTTTTATTCACTAACCTTTGTTATATCTTGTAAAGAAGGAGTTTTTGAAAGGTAAAAAGGAAAATGTTTTGGGAATCAGAATTTTTCAAAGGCAGAATTATTTTCTCATTAACAAAAATCATTTCTCTTTAAAAACCAATTCTCCTAAAATGCCATTAGTTTTGTTTTTACTATTTTTTCTACTGAGAAATTAGTTTCTTACCCCCTTTCGATGTATTCGTGGTATTCCAGACCCATAGTAATAAGTTCCATTATAATTTGGCTCAGTGAAGGATGACAACACTACGACTAGGAAGTCCAACTCTTTTCCTTCGAGGGGTAGATCACCATTCAAATACAAGTTTCTACCCACCCGGAGTATGGGACAGTGACAATAATAGGCCACTTCACCCTCCATCTAGTTATGCCTCCGTAGTGATCGCATGATGCGCATCTTCCTGACATATCTGTTCCCTTTAGTTCCTCGTTTGGATTCCTCCCCCTTGTACTACTTGAAGGGAGGAACTATTTTATGATAGTAGTTTTTTATGACGATTTTAAGTGATTGGTGTAGATGACCTTGAGGGGTCAAATTTTTGGAAGACTGTAATCTCTAATCATGATTAATGAACTATTAATGCATCCAATATAAGTTTTATTTTAATGATATTTTTTTCTTCTTCTAAATATTTGTCTATTTTAATCATGATCGACTAACTGTTAAAAAGTTTTAAATCTTATGAGCATTTAACAATTACGGCAAAGAAAAGGAAACAGTGTCAGAAGAAAATATGGCAACAAGGACATTGCGTATTATAGTTGAGTTTGTTTAGGACATTACAACTCATCTAATGGTGCTCAACAGAAAGCTCTAAGGATGGCAGTACTAAGATTCTCTTACTCCACACCCAAGTTATATGCTAGAGATCAGAAGGCACCCTCCATCACCTTTACAAACGAAGATTACGAAGGGATCATCCTAGATCATGACAACCCATTAGTCATTTTGAGGATAATCTCTAATGCTGAGGTCCAACGCATCTTCATTGACTAAGGAAGTTCAACTGACATCATGTTCATAAACTTGTATATGAAGATATAACTTCCACATACGGAGCTAACCCTATGATAGGGAGCTTATAGGGTTCACTGGTGATAAGATCACCCCAATAGGATACTTTAAGACCCACTTGACCATGGGATCCCCTAAACTCTTTAGAACTATCAAGGTCAGGTTTATGGTCATGGACTGCCCCTCAACCTACAATATCATCTTAGGCCGCCCTGCCTTAAATGCACTTGGCGCCATGGTCTCCACTACCCATCTAGCCATGAAGTTTCTCAGCAAGAATGACAAGGTAATTATGGCTCGAAAATGCTATAACAAGAGCCTTAGAATTTGCAGTGTGCCCAAGAAAGCAAAAGTTGGCACATCTAGCCCAGCTATAGATCAAGTCAACATCCTTATGACCGAGCTAGATGTGTGAGGAGAGATCCGGGGTACTAGACTCTAGTTGGAGGGTAAACTGCAGCCTCTCCAACTTGGTGCCAAGCCAGATTAGGTCATCAAGATTGGAGTGAACCTAGAAGGAGAAGAGACACGTCAGTTGATTGAGCTCTTGCATAAAAACAAAGACCTTTTTGCCTCGACGTCCTTCAATATGCTTGGGCTTGACCCCGCCTTCATCTGCCATTATATGTCTATATGGGAGGATGCAAGGCCGGTCTCCCAGAAGAAAAGAAAAGTTAGTCTAGAAAGACAGCAGGTTATTGAAGAATAGGTTAAGAAGCTACTCGATGCTGGCTTTATTAGGGAAATATCTTATACCACATGGGTCTCTAATGTGGTCCTGGCAAAGAAGTCAAATGGGAAGTGAACAATGTGCGTAGACTATCTAAACTTAAACAAAGTATGCCCAAAAGATCTGTACTTGTTTCCTAATATAGATAAATTGGTTGACAGGTCCTCAGGCTTCCGTTTGCTATCATTCATGGACGCATACTTCGGGTACAATCAGATCCTTATGTACCCCAAGGACAAGGATAAAACTGCCTTCATCACTGATAGGGCGAGCTACTGCTACAGGGTTATGTCCTTTGGTTTGAAAAATGCAGAAGTCGCCTACTAGAGGACGATGAACAAGGTCTTTGAAAACTAAGTGGGGATGATGCTTGAGGTTTACATTGATGACATGATAGTGAAAATCGCACAAGGCGGGTCACACATTATGGACCTCAGAGAGGTGTTTGCGCAACATCAGAAGCACAACATGAGGCTTAATCCAGAAAAGTGTGCCTTCGGGGTCCAAACAGGCAAGATCTTGGGCTTCATGTTGACTCACTGTAGAATTAAAGCTAATCCAGATAAATGTCAGGCAGTGCTCAACATGCGTAGACCTCAGAGTACCAAAGAAGTGCAGCATCTGACTGGTCGGATTGCGAGCCTCACATGTTTCCTTGCTAAAGCTGCTCACAAATCTCTTCCCTTATTTAGACTGCCCAAAAAGGGTAAGGATTTTGAGTGGACTCAGAAGTGCGAGGATGCCTTCTCCTCTCTGAAGAATCTTATGTCCACTCCCCCCATACTGACAAGACTAAAGCCTAGTGAGACATTGTACTTGTACCTTTTAGTTCACGAAGAGGCTATAAGCTCAGTGCTAATCCAAGAGAAGGTGGAGGGACAAAAGCAGGCCTACTTCATAAGCAATATTTTGCAAGGCCTAGGCTCCGCTATGAAAAGATTGAAAAGGTAGCCTTTGCACTTATCACCACGGCCAAAAGACTCAGGCAATACTTTCAGTGTCATACCATTGTGGTGAGGACAGACTAACCCATCTGCCAAGTGCTACATAAGCTAAATCTAGAAGGAATAATGATTTCTTAGTCCATCAAACTTTCTGAGTTTGGAATCGCATAAAAGCCTCGGCTTGCAATAAATGCTCAGGCACTCTCTAACTTTTAGGCAGAACTCACGTCAAACCTCGATAACCTTGAAAGGAGCAACTAAGATTACATTTTGCAGTGACTCACAACTTGTGACCTCCCAAAACTGGGGTGATTATCAAGCCAAGGATCCCTCCTTCAAAGATACCTAGCCAAGGTACATGAGCTCCTCAAAGGCTTCCAGGATGCCAATATAGAGCACATACCCAATGAGCAGAACTCTAGGGTGAACCTCCTATCCAAACTGGCCAACACTATAAGCCCAAGCAATAACCGTTCCATGATCTAAGAGACCATCTCACAACCCTCCATCACGGATGTAGCCATTTTCTAGGTGGAAGGAGGAGAACGTACCTGGATCACCGTAATCATGGAGTATCTACAGTCTGGATCCAAGCCCTCTAATCCGAAGGAAGCCTCCAAGATAATCAAGACTGTAGTCAAATACACTATCTACGATGGGCAGTTATACCGACATGGGTTTTCCACACCTCTCCTTAAATGCCTTGCGCTGAAAAAAGTAGAAAATGTACTGGCTGAGGTTCACGAGGGGAGCTGCAGACACAACTTATGAGGCAAAGCCTTAGCTTTAAAGGCACCCAAGGCCAGATACTATTGGCTAACAATGGAAGCTGACTCCCTCACACATGTCTAGGTCAGTGATAAATGTCAGTACCACTGGAACCACTATCAGGCTCCCCCAGAGGAACTATCCATGATATCTGTACCATGGCCATTCTTCAGATGTGGTATTGATATCATGGGTCCGTTCCCTCAAGCACCTAGATAATTGAAGCACTTGGTTGTGGTCATAGACTACTTCAAAAAATGGATTGAGGCAAAACCCTTAGTCACGATCACCTCTTCCTGAGTCCAAAAGTTCACTTGGTGCAACATCATCACCAGGTTCGGGGTTCCGAAGTCCAGTGTGACGAATAATGGAACCTAATTCAAAGATAAGGAGCTCAAAGAGCTACTTGTCGGGTTAAAGATCAAGCATCATTACAGTTCCATCGAGAACCCAAAGACAAATGGACAAGCTAAAGCCGCCAACTGAGTCATTGTTCGTGGAATTAAAAGAAGGTTGAATAAAGCTAAGGGAAACTAGGCTGAATAACTACACCATGTCCTTTAGGTCGACTGATAAACATGATTTTCATACATTAGTTAACCCTCATATTTAGTCTCTTGGACCTCTTATATGTTTAATTGATTAATTTTGGCCACATTTTACAAGTTTGGGCTTAAATTGGGCTTTATTGATTTTTTCAGCATTATTAGGATTTTACACTATTTTTGTATTTCGATCATATCTTGAGTTCTACATATCTAAACATGATATATCTTACCTTTTAGGAAAGATAAGAAAGATCTCTACAACTTTTATGAAGAGCTTTAGAGCTGAACGGGATATCTAGTTAACCGAATTAGGCATGGAAGTCAGAACTCAGGTTCTATTGTGTAACCCAAGTAGTGTGCACTAATTGGTCCATAATTTGGGCTGTAACTGTTATATGGACCAAAAATCGGTGATATCCGAAAGCTACAACACAGGCCTTCAATTCTTATGAAGACCACGAATTGGAACTTCACTCTTGTGAATTCAGATGACGAGATCAGAGACTTGTTAATAGTGAATTGGGCATAATTTTCTCATCTTAAGCCCAATTAAAGTGAATTCGATCACCATCTAAGAAGCCAAAAATTAACTTTAACCTAGGGGAAAATTAGGAATCTTTATTTTTAAGTCAGTTATTTTGTTATAAAAAGGGGATCCAAGATAGATAGAAAACTAAGTCATTTTTACTTGATTCTTCTAACTAGAGTTTTCTCTTTTCTTTTTGAAAATTATGTGTGGTATGTTACCAAGTGGCCTCAATACTTAAGAGGAAGAGTGAATTAAGTTTGTGAAATATTTTTGTAAATCTTTCGTAAAACACTTTATTACTAATTTTCGTTAAAGCAATTGATTGATTGAAGTAAATAGATAAATGAGATTGAATTACTCACTCACAAATAAATAAGACAAAATAGAAAGTATTCAAGCAAGCATATAAGATTAAAGCACAAATATAAAGAGATAGAGTTAAGAAGATCAAACACAAGATTTATCTTTATTCAGCCACTAATCCACTTATGGCCTACGTCCAGTCCTCAAGAAATCACTTGAGATTTTCACTTTATCTTCAAGCTTCAACAGGTGCTTGCAACCTTTACACAATAGAGCACTCACCACACCTTGGGATATCTCACCCTTTGTGCTTGAGCCTTAACTTCAAGGGATACCTCACCCTCTTTACCAACAAAGGATACCTCACCCTTTACAATTTGGAATGTACACAAGATGAAACTCTCACAAGAGTAGTTGATACAAATTAAAGTCCTAGAATGCTCTTCAAGAATATCTCAAGTGATTTGCAAAAATAGAGTAATAAGGGTTTGAAAGATTGATTCTCGGATTAAAGTGATAGAAATATGTTTTAAGTTGTTGGTTAGCCATTAATGATGACCCAAGACATGTATTTTTAATGTTTTTTATCAAATGAGCCTTTGGGTGCATTAATGAGAAACATTAAATGCCGATAAAATAGTCATTAGCCAATGTCAAACCTATTGTAATCGATTACACGCTCTATGTAATCGATCACATGGCAGTTTGAATGTGTTCTTGGCTTTCTGGGTAGGATGTAATCGATTACAACCTTGATGTAATCGATTATGTGGCCTCTGCCTGACTTGTAATCGATTACAACCTCAATGTAATCGATTACAAGGCTTCTGGCATGCTTGTAATCGATTACAACATCAATGTAATCGATTACAAGGCCTTTGTTTAGCTTGTAATCGATTACAAGCACTATGTAATCGATTACAATGGCCCTTAAACACATTTTTCAAGTTCAATGAATCTTGATGGCCATTTCTAACTTAGAAAACCTTGGATTTGTTTAATATGTGAACTTGATTTACAAACACCAAGATTAAAATCAACATTTGTTTAAAACATGAGCTTTGAACATTAAGTTGATTTATAAAAGATCTTTCAAAAACCATTTGGAGATAGTTGAGATATATTGAGAGCATTTTACATTAATATTCTAAAACCTATAACCTATACCAAATTATACCTCTTTTGATCTTGGTCTTCATCTTGACTTTGTTATCATCAAAAACTTCATTGATATGCTTCAAGACATAAGCATTCATATTCTCCCCCTTTTTGATGATGACAAAATAACATAGGAAAAAGAGAGTAACATATGCATTTATATCAGAGATTTAGGCGCAACTCTCCCCCGTAGTTTATGCATGAAATAAGATGAATAATTTGCATGTGAAAACTCCCCCGTAATCATGCAAAGTATGATACTCATGCAAGGTCTAATCTTTCTAATCTCTCCCCTGTTGGCATTATCGAAAAGACATAAGCATTCAATTTTTCAATAATACCAATAAAATCTTAGTAGCATTTCAGCAACATTTAGCAAGGTTAGCCCATAAAACCAGTCATTCCATCAACTAGAAAATAACAATATACAATCATTGTATCCCATTTTGATCAATATCAGAGTATAATCAACAAACTACTAGAAAATGCATCAATTGATCAGATTTTATAAACATAAAGATTAAAAATCATCCAGAGTCATATACAAAATTATAAAAGTAAAGATAGCTAATGGTTAGGCAATGAAAGGATAGATTATGACACCCCGAGACTGCCTGTAGGATTGACAAGTGTCTCCACAAACCAACACAAGTCTTTTCAGCGTGCTTTGTCCTCACTCACACGCATCCTAGGAAACTTCCTAGGAGGTCACCCATCTCACAATTGTTCCAAGTCAAGCACGCTTAACCATGGAGTTCTTATGTTCCAAGCTTCCGAAAAGAAGTTGCAACTTGTTGATATGGCTACGCCAAATCAATTCCTTTAATCCATCCTCAATTATGCAGTCCCATACCTGCACAGTCTCTGAATTCCTCTCATTCCGGTGCGTATTCAGTTCATTCATGCGACCCTTCACCTAGAAGCCTGCCAGAAGCCGCTCATTGTCCGTGTTTCATTGCACCGGCGATCACTCCCCGCCTTCGTCGGCCCAGGGACACATATGCCCACCAACTTCCGCTTGGTTCGTCCCCGAACCACACCGTACTGGGAAAGGTCCTGTCTCTGATACCATCTGATGTGACACCCTGAGACTGCCTGTAGGATTGACGAATGTCTCCACAAACCAACACGGGTCTTTTTAGCGTGCTTTGTCTTCACTCACACGCATCTTAGGAAACTTCCCAAGAGGTCACCCATCTCACAATTGCTCCAAGTCAAGCCCGCTTAACCATGGAGTTCTTATGTTCTAGGCTCCCGAAAAGAAGTTGCAACTTATTGATATGGCTACACTAAATTAATTCCTTTAAGCCATCCTCAACTATGCAGTCCCATACCCGCACAGTCTCTGAATCCCTCTCATTCCGGTGCGTATTCAGTTCATTCATATGACTCTTCGCCTAGAAGCCTGCCAGAAGCTGCTCCTTGTCCATGCTTTATTGCACCGGTGATCACTCCCCGCCCTCGTCAGTCTGTAACGTCCTGGGACTGCCTACAGGATTGACGAGTGTCTTCACAAACCAACATGGGTCTTTTCAGCGTGCTTTGTCCTCACTCACACGCATCCTAGAAAACTTCCCAAGAGGTCACCCATCTCACAATTGCTCCAGGTTAAGCACGCTTAACCATGGAATTCTTATGTTCTAGGCTCCCGAAAAGAAGTTGCAACTTGTTGATATGGCTATGCCAAATCAATTCCTTTAAGTCATCCTTAACTATGTAGTCCCATACCAGCACAGTCTTTGAATCCCTCTCATTCCAGTACGTATTCAGTTCATTCATACAACCTTTTGCCTAGAAGCCTGCCAGAAGCTGCTCCTTGTCCGCGCTTCATTGCACCGGCGATCACTCCCCGCCCTTGTCGGTCCCGGGACACACATGCTCACCAACTTCTGCTTGGTTCGTCCTCGAACGACACCATACTGGGAGAGGTCTCATCTCTGACCCAAGGATAGCCATTAATGATGACCCAAGACATGTATTTTTAATGTTTTTTATCAAAGGAGCCTTTGGGTGCATTAATGAGAAACATTAAATGCCGATAAAATAGTCATTAGCCAATGTCAAACCTATTGTAATCGATTACACGCTCTATGTAATCGATCACATGGCAGTTTGAATGTGTTCTTGGCTTTCTGGGTAGGATGTAATTGATTACAACCTTGATGTAATCGATTATGTGGCCTCTGCCTGACTTGTAATCGATTACAACCTTAATGTAATCGATTACAAGGCTTCTGGCATGCTTGTAATCGATTACAACATCAATGTAATCGATTACAAGGCCTTTGTTTAGCTTGTAATCGATTACAAGCACTATGTAATCGATTACAATGGCCCTTAAACACATTTTTCAAGTCCAATGAAGCATGATAGCCATTTCTAACTTAGAAAATCTTGGATTTGTTTAATATGTGAACTTGAGTTACAAACACCAAGATTAAAATCAACATTTCTTTAAAACATGAGCTTTGAACATTAAGTTGATTTATAAAAGATCTTTCAAAAACCATTTGGAGATAGTTGAGATATGTTGAGAGCATTTTACATTGATATTCTAAGACCTATAACCTATACCAAATTATACCTCTTTTGATCTTGGTCTTCATCTTGACTTTATTATCATCAAAAACTTCATTGATATGCTTCAAGATATAAGCATTCACATGGTAGCCATGGAGAGCTAATTATCTGATATTAATCCAAGGATCTTAAGGAAATTTTGGTTTTGCTTTGAGATTTTGTTCCTATTTTCGATCTTATAGTGCATTAATTATCTTCTTCTTCTCTTGATTTAGATTTCGAATTACATGATTAGAGATTTTTATTGTGTGATGTGATTTGATTGAATCCTTAATCCTAATTAAGATTTATGATTAAATTATAATTGATTAATTATGATTTAGTCACATGAATTAAAGAAGGTTAGGTTGATAGATTTTTTAATCTAGGTTAATTAAATTCTAGTTGTTAAACTAACATAGGTTGCATGATTCTAACGATTGCAGATTTATGAATTGTTTTCTAGTTAAATTCTAGGTGATTATCTAGTGTTGAATTCTATGTCTTTGATGCAAAGATTTCGATCAATCATAGATTAACTATTAATTCAATCTAGATGCATGTTTAGTGATCGATGGCAAGCCAACTAGATTTCTGACGGTTTCTTGGATTGGTTGCTTTGCAATTTGATTTTCTTTCTTATATTTAATTATTACATTTACATTAGCATACACAATCCCCCCCTGTGTGATCTTGATTTGGTTTGATTGGTATCTTGATCCATAAGTGACGACTCGGTTTGCTGCCTTGTACTATAAGTTATCGATAGAACTAGAAATTTATTATTTGGTTGAGCTTGACACTCGAATCACCTACCGGACTACGCCTCACTCTACAATAGGTGAAACTCCTTTTAAACTCTCTTATGGGTGTGAGGCTATGATTCTAGTGGAAATAGGGGAACCAAGCTGGTGTTTATAATAGTTTTCACCTTACAGTACCTCAAATTAATTAGAGAAGACTTGCATCTTCTGGAAGAAAGAATGCGCGTTGCTCATATATACAACACTGCCATCAAACAAAAGATGGCGGCTCGTTATAATTTGAAGGTTGTCCTAAGGAAATTCCAACTAGGGGACTTAGTAATTCAGAGAGCAGACATTAAAGGTAGGAACGGCTCCCAGGGAAAGTTATCCCCTAATTGGGAAGGCCCCTACCACATTGTGATCAGTATTGGCAAAGGAGCTTACACATTGGAGACATTAATAGGAAAACTGATCAAGAACTATTAGAATGCAAACAAACTAAGAAAGTATTATAGCTAAGTGCTTTTTAAGGCCTAGTCTCTTAGTTTACTTTGCTTGATCTGCCATAATTTTAGTGAGCTTATACTTTGTACGGACTTCAATCCTTCGATCTATCAATAAAATGGAGTTATTCATACATCTTGCAATATCTAAAGTCTCAAAGGACCCTCAAGTCAGACTCCGCCTTGAGAATGTCCACTAAGCTCGTTCATTATGGGATATGCATTTCAACTTAAGACCCTCAAGCCGAAAAATGAGTTGAGAATGTCTTGAATTAGTTCCCTATGGGTTCTGAGGTCTCTCAGAGTCCAAGTTAGGAGGAATAACCCACAAAACCCGCTTGAGCGTTTTGGCCGTGAGTTATGGGTCCATGCCCAATCCTCAACACTAAGCCATCACTATTTTGTGGTTGTGAAATTATTGGCAATACGACATCCGTCCTCCACCAATAGGTACCTACCGTGAATGTCTTATGTTAAACTGGTTCTGAAGTAAAAAATTCCTAAGTGTTAGGGAATTTTTTGCACTAGACCATAAACACTAAAGACTCTGGGTAAGGATCACCTTAAAATTTTGCCTAAGTCCTAAGCAGAATTTTGAGCACTCATGTATTTTGGACATTTGACCCCGAACCATGGCTTTAATTAAAATAAAAAATTCTCCTAAGTCCCTTAACAATTACCAAGTACACATTTATAATGGGCGTTGAACCTAGTATGGACCATGGATAAGGAACGCATACGGCGAGAAGCGATGAAAGCAAGAGGAATGAATGAAATGTACCCTGACAACTAAGGCAATTGTCTTTACAAAAAATAAAATGCCACATGCAAGGGGCAAAGGAATGTGATAATAGAGGAAAATAAGGGAAGTCAGGCTTCAACTTCATTTTTTCCTCGGTCTTCATCGGATGCCCCGTCATCATCCTCCGTCTGATTAAGCACACCGGATGAAGGTCCACCAGAGGGAACCATGGCTATAGGAACCTCGTTAACAACTTGACTTGCCTCCATCGCCACCACTAGGAAATCATCCAAGACTATCATTTCCAGATTCAGTCCTTCCAAGTCTAGGTTGACATTTAGATTGAAATGTTGAACATGGGTAATAGCATTTTGGAACTGCTTCCTATTGATGTTTGTACAAATGGCCTCTAATTCCTCATTGTCCTTTTACAGTTGTGCTATCTCAGCCAAAAGACCTTGAATATGAACTTGGTAGTCAGTGTTGGTCTTTTCAGAGGTACCACTTTCTCTCTTAAGCTTGGACTTAGAATCGCCAAGCTTCTTTCTCAAGTCCTAGGCATTTGCTTCAGCATCTTCCTTCCCCTTGAAAGTTAATTCAAGTTTCCAGGCTCCCTCTGCCTCGACTGTCCCAAGTTTCCTAGCTGGCTTCTCCTTAAAATTCTTTAAGGTCCTCTCAAGATAGCGGGCTTCTTGCGTAGGTTTAGAGCTGCGACAAAGTTTCTGGTAAATCCCTCTAGGTAATATACTTTATCACCTCATCGCTCAAGAGCTGCTTGTCAATAAGTCGGCCTCTGCCACTATCCTCTTCCCTCGACCATCTACACTAGTGCCTTCAGCCACTTTTCTCTTCCTCCTCTGAAGAGGTTGCGAAGGAGAATCTAGTTGATCAGGTGCCACTTTAACCACAGGATCCCAGATAGAGGAAGCCAGAGCAACGGGCGTGGGAGCATTGGAAGGACTAGGCCCCTTTTTCTAGCCTTAAAGGTTTGGAGAGTTCCAGATTATAACACCCTCGTGGGAATGTCACATTTTTAATGCAATAAAATAAAATCTTACCCAAGTTGTAAAATGTTTGGTACATAAATAATATTAGTGGTAAAATTTTTTTCCTTTTATACTTATAACGTTAAATAAAATAACATGGAACAAAAAATAAAAACAAAACATAATCACACACTATAATATACATATGATTTTGTCTTAAGTATACAAATAATTTACAACTACAAATATTTAACAAAAACAGTAAAGAAAAAAAAGTCAACATGATACTAAAACATAAAATTGCCCAAGTGCACCTCAAAGATTACTAACCCTCCGATGGATCATCTTCAGAGAGATCATCGAATAACAGAAATCCTGGAGGTCCCACAGCTCTACGGATATGAGTCCGTGCTGTCGACTCACTACTAAGCTCACTAGGCACATGGAAAATCCCTCCCCAATAACGCCTAAGAGTCAAAGGCAACTCAAGATGTAGATACAGAGTAGTAGTAAATATGATCTCCCCATCAAACTCTCTACATAGGGACACAGTCAAACTTCCCATGTAGATTACCGATCCTCTATCCTCATGCATTCGCTAGGCTTCCGAGCCTCCATGAAAATCTAGTTTCACAAACCCAAAGAATCCAGGCAACGTCATGATCTCAAGATCAATCCTGATGGTAGGGGTGATCTAACGGCTCGCCGTCCTCGCACTGCTCACTCGACTAGCGCTTGTCCGAATACTGAATCTCAAGAGGCTGTTCCTCTTCCTCTTCCTCTTCCTTAAACTCTTTACAGAAGATAATAATAATATAGAGAAAAGCATATAGAGAGGTGAGACAATCTATATCATTACCAGCATAGCAATAAAGAAAACGACAATACAAACAAATATCACAATAATACATACCATCATATCATATACAGTACATCAAATTAATACATCATACATTCTATCACAGATTATAGTAAACAATTAAAATGCAGATAATGAATGATAACACACACTGACTCGTTTCTACTCCATGGAGCTAAACACAGATATCTGAGAGAATGATCCGAAAAGAATTATCAGTACCTCAGGCTGCCCAACCAAACTATTACACTGTCCAATGTCGTGTCTATAGCCCACAGTCCAAAACATCGTGTAGCAGTACACAATCCAATACATCGTGCACTACATGCATTGTACATAATAGTCTTCACAAGACCTCAATTAAGAATAGTGCTTGTCGAGATCATTAGTGTGTTGCCCGTTACCACGGCCTAAAGGAGCTGCCCACTGTCCACATATGGAATCATCCGCAAACTAGTGCCTCCAAGTTCAATAAATGAACCACATTACGCTTATCACACCCACAACACGGTGTAATTCATCTCGTCAATCAATCGCCAATTTTCAACTAAATTGACAACACTCTAAATGCAAGATTAAGAATTATAATTACAAAAATACCCGTAGATTCAATATATTACCATATTTATGAAAATACCCTTAGTCACAATATTCTAAAATATAGTATATCTCCACTTGACAGTGCTATCTCTCAACATGTCCGGGTCCACTACTTTGGCCTGACAGCAAAACTCACTATTCCATTTAGTCGCGTAGAAATTTTATCTCATTTTCACAATCACGTCACTTTTACAAACATTTTTAAATCGCGTAAATATATTTTGACGTTTTTGACATTGCGTACTGTTTTTAAATCATTTTCTCAATCACATAAGATTTTTAAATCATTTTCTTAACCATATAGCTTAAAAATCATTATTTCAAATATGTGTAAGCTATTTCAAGTACTTTTAAACTACGTAGAATATTTTCCTTACATTATTAACATACTATGGAACCTTTTCATTTTATTTATCTGATTTTAGTAAATTTTGGTAGCATTTTGCCTAGAAAATCAGTATATGGTATTTTTAACATTTTTCTCTAAATACTGTTCATTTTAACCTTACCCATTATTTACATCTTGAAACTTGCTAACGTACTTCAAAACTTAAAGAGTGAGCTCTACGTTAGTATTTTTCAAGTGTTCGTTTTAATTCTTACTTATAATAAATCCTTCTAACCTAGAATTCTAAAACTAACTTCATTCATTTTATTTTATTTTTCAAAGATTCATTGGAATCAAATTCTTTTGTAGATTAGTTACTTAACCTACCTTATAAAATAACTGTGGAATTCAGATGTACATTAAAATGGCATTTTGGCCAATTCTCATTATTTTACCTAGATTCATTAATCATTGTTTTAGAAAATAGTTGAGAACATTTTGGTTCTCTTTTTCTTGGAGAAGCCGTGAGCTTCCTTGTGTTCTTTGGAACACTCATGCAATCCTTACATGTTATTCACATCCTACATTAATAATTATACATTTATGAACACATGCAATATATTTTAAAACTATAGACATGCTTGCAAATAAAATCAATCACAAATAGGAAAGCAATAAACAACCACACAAATGAATCCTTATGGATTCTTCACACACATACAATCCATTTTCTTATTACCACACAAGGTTGATGAGATTAAATCTCCCTCTTACCTCTTGAAGACAAGGATCTCCTAGTCTCCTCCTCTCTTTTGATTTTTGTATAGACTCCAAAATAAATCCCTAAAATTCTTAAATAATAAGTAAAATCACAAACAAGGCTCAATATTGAAGAACCACGGAACAAACATGGTTTAGAAAATCACAAACTAAATTTTAAACTATAAAATCAAAAGCTTACCCTTAGGGAAGTGAACAAAAGCTTGGATTTTGAAGTAGAAGGAGTAGGTTTTTGACAAAACCTTCTAAATAAAAAGTGTTTAGGATGTTGTTTAGGTTTGGGAAAAGCTAAGAAGAAAATTTATAGAAGATAGGTGGTGGTGTTTGGGTGAGAGGCTGAAACTTAGAGAGAAAAATGGAAAGAAAAGATGCTTGGTGTTCTTGGGAATTTGAGAGAAAATGAAGTTAAGTCTTTAGGTAAATGAAAAAGTGAATAACAAGAGTGAAATGGGAGGGGGCTGCCGTGAGTGAGTTTGTAGGAGAGATTGAGAGATAAGTTTGGATAGTAAATATCCTAATGTGTTCACACTTGCATGGCACATGGCCTATGTCACCAACTTGTCATGCAATAGTCACTTGGATGGCTTAAGAACAATTGAGAACATGGTGAATTGCCCTCCTTGGCCATGGGGTGTCTAGGGGAATTAGGGCTTAATTTGATTTCACTTAAAGCCTAATTGCATACTAATTAAATAGTTAATTAATTAGGTTAAGTTTCCTAATTACACTTAATTAACATTCTAATTACATAACTAATTAATCAAGTATATAATTACATATACTATAGCTTCTAAATAAAATTAGGATATCTAATTAGTAATTAGATTATAACTAATCAATAACTAGGTTAGCTTACTTAGTTCCCTAATTAGGTAATTAGATTAACCAAATTAGGTTTAATTAGCTACTAAGTGAAAGTCAAGCTATTATATTTGACTCAATCCTAGCCTTTGAATTTAACTTTGTTTCCTATCCATTGATCTAATCTAAGGTGGATATCACTTCGTGATTTTATTAGGATTGTTCTCACACCATTGATTTGATCAACGGTTATGATCAAAAGCATCTTAATCTAACTTTTCATCCAATGGTCCTTAATGAAGTCCATGCTTCTTTGTTTGACCAATTCTTATTGGTTTAGAATTTTCAAGCCACTTTCGTTGACTGATTCCTATTAGTTCAAAATTTAGTCCAGTCAGAATCGTTGACTGCTTTTCTAAACGTGGGTCCCACAGACTTTTCAGGGTCCATGGTCATTTTGGAGCAGATTTCTACTATTTTTGAGACAGTAGGTACTGTCAAATAAAATAATATTATAATAATATAAAATTATTTTATTACACAGTTAAATCCTAAAAATTAAAAGATTAATATATATATCAATTGGAATTGGGTTTAGTAAGATACTAAGATCCCCTAGGTCCGAATAATTAAAATAAGATTTTTTCGGCTAGAAAATTATTATTTTCTTGACTTGGAGTAAATCACACACAACAATCAAATACACTCACGAAACAATCAAATTCAATTTACTACTCACAGAAATTACAAAACAGTACATTTTAGGACCATATTATAATTAATCCAAAAGTTAGGGTGTTACACAGATACCATGCTTTCTACAACAAAACATGAAAAACAAACAAGTGTGAAACAACTTAAAAGAAAATGTTGAAAGTGAAAAGTAAAAATGGACTACGTACTACGACCTGACCTACCCAGTATAACCCCAACAATTTCATTATCGAGGATTTCCAGAAGTTCCCTACACAGAATTAACCCAATGTCCTAAGCGTATAGGTTCATGAACTTAATGCACTTTGTGTCATCCTAATCAAGATCATGCATCTCCTTTTCAATCAACCCAATGGGGGTGCTCTATGCTTGGGTGTCTAGTACAAGTGTAATACCGACTCCCCTTCAGCATCTAGAAAGAATGAACAGGTGTTTGACATCGCCATCAACGTAAAGAGCTTGTGTTTGAAGTCCTTATAGCTATCCTGGAAGACCTCGAACACTTTCCATCCGGACCGTGATCGGATCATGAGGCAGTTCTTTTGGTGGGCCCCTTCTCCCTAAGGGCACCACCTGGTGAACAAATAGAAGAACGCCTTCTCAGAGTATCTTAGCTCGACTACTCGGCAGAATCTCTCAAAGGCAAGAATGTATCCCAACTGTTGGGGTGAAGCGGGGCCACATTGAGGGTATAGGGAACCGCTATTTGGAATTTAGTGAAGGGAATCTAAAGTCCCTATCGAATGAAGAAATCCTTGTATAGAGACATGAACTGTGCGCTTGCCTCTCGACGTGAACACACTATCTCATTTTTCTCCAATGCCAGGATTTGGTATTCGTGGTCCTCCAGGCCATCATTTATCAACCTCAAATAATCCTTGAGCTCATCAAGTTTCTCCATAGCCTAGAATATGGACTCTTTGTTCCATACGACGTCCCTTACCCAAGGGTATACAGTCCTCACGGGGGCAAGCACTAAAAGTCCCTTAATAATTGGCCTCATCTGTGCCACTGCTCTTCTCCTTGCTATAGAACTGCTAGAAACACCCATAGAGGCCTGTAAATATTATCAGAATCAAGAAAATCAGTCTACAAATTCAGACATAGAGACGCAAACTACGAAGAGAGACAATGGTAGTCCACATCCAAAGCTACCCTACCTCTCCAAAACTATGGCCTCCACGCCCTCAAAAGCCAAAGCCTCAGTTGTACACCTCTACCGCTTACGGCGCAGCAAAAAGGGTACTCCATAGAGCAAAACCACAGAATGAACTTTAAAATACAGGTATCCCTACCCACTTCACTAGGAAATAAAGGGGAATACCCCAAGGTAGGAACCCTCCATCTTAAAGATGCTAAAACAATAAGAATAGAGAGCAGAAAGCAATGTACCTTGGGAAAACAAAGGGATTAGGTGACGAAAGGAAGTGAAAATTGTTGAAAACTACTGGAAATCGCTCTCAACCGTTCGAAATAGCACTTCTCCACCAAGGAAAACCACGGGAAATCACTTTAAGTCACCGAAATTTGGAAAGGAACAGTAAAATAGAGGAAAAGGCATTTTAACCCCTATTTAAATAGGCTAGACGGTTAGGGGGCAATTCTGTCCTAACTCCTCAGATTTCAAAAACCACTCATCATGGCACGCAAAACCCTATCCACGTCTCTCCAATTAGCACATGTCACGTGGCCCTCACAGTTGTCAAAACAGTTGAAAGGAGAGTTGCATAGAAAACCAAAACGTCATGTAAGCCCTACAGTTGAGTTCAGATTTTTTCAACGGACCCCAGATTTTTTCTACGGACTCTAGTTACAGCCGGAATGTCCACTTATGGTCAACTAATGCATGGACTCTATCTAGACTACGACGCTTCTACAAATGTCAAATGACTTAGTCGTAAATGTCCCCAGATTAGAGCTCTTAACCCCATGGGGTAACACAGACCATGGCTTCAAGGAAAGCACAGATACTGTCACCCAAGGGCATTGAGACTTTATCTTGCCACTTTGCTATATTAGCTAAGCACCAAGCTAGGGGCAACATGACATTATTACAGGATGAGTGTTGGACTCACCCCGGAGAAAAACAAAAAGCAGGAAGTGGAAAATAGAATATACGAGTCACAAGATTGCGAAAAAGAATTTTATTATTATTATTCGCATTCCATACATTGTCAGCTCTAAAAAAAAGAGTACACAAACTACTAAGTCAAGAATGCCTACTAGAGAGAGCCAAAAAGGAAGCCAGACAAAGACAGTGATGATGACAATGGCCACTGACCACGACCACCTCCAAGGTTCTTCCAGACAGTAGCACCCATCTCTTCCTTGCTAGCCAGCAGAAGAATACTCTACTCCAAAATATTGTTCCACCTCAACAGAATGTTTCACAATCACTCCAAGTTGCTCAAAGAGGTTTTTTAACCTTAGAGCTTTCCTGCATATCCAACTGCACTTAGGAAAAGAAACTATTCAAGTACTTGGCTAAGTGCCTCCACAACAATCGGGAAAGGAGAAGGACGGAGTGTAGAGCACCTCCATGCATCACAAGAATTACATAGAAGCAGCGAATCCCTCCAATGCACATAGAAAGGTTGCACACTCCTGCATACGCTAGGAGAGAAAGGCTTCTGCTGTCTAGATGCATGTTGTCCAGCCCACATAGGGTAGTTACTTGGTCCTCACCAAGCCATTATATCGAGAAAGAAAGGCCTCCACTAGGGGAATTAGCAGTAACAAAGGGAACACCTTTAAAGATTTCGTGAAGAATAGGAAGATGGTTTCTGATGGAGTAATGGGGGCAAAAGCTCTCCACATGTGTACAAAAAATGGAAGATAAATCATTTTTGGGAAAGAGATCATTCTCAAACAGAATGAGAGAAAAAAAATGAAAGAATCAATACAAACATTCCCTATTTATAGAGGGAACGAAGCATGCTGATTGGCCCCTGAGAAAATAAACTGCTTGCACGTTCGAAGCTACATTTTAATGCTCTCTCTCTTTGATTGGTCACTAGAGTAGTGGGCAGTTGGAAAGCAACATGAAACTACTATCTTCTTTTAAAGGATTTTTAATTCCCAATGAAGTCAAAGCGATGATTCCCCAGATAAGCTCAGATTGCCACAAACTACAGAACAAAGGCTACATGGAAGGACAAGAACAAAGACCCCCTATGAACTACACATGGAGGCAACAAAAGATATACCTCGGATGGTGGAATGACAATGTAAGAAGAGCGATCCACCCTGGATCCTGGCCTTACATTTCAGCCCTGGAGGAATACTATGATGTATAATGGACCTCGGCCATTTGGAAAACATCGTCAGATCTAGTGTTGACTGACTTGGATCCATTTGTCCATTGTGCATCGTGTGCTCCTATCAAACTTGGTACCTTGACACTTAATTGTCTCATCTAAGCATCAAGCTGGGGGCAACTATTCTAGACCGTGATCCGGGATCATGTCTCATGGGTCGCCTGACACGCAGTATGCTAGAGTCTGTCATTGACACACTCAGCAAGATTCACTTACGGCACATAGATGAGATCCCGACTCTATGCATGTCGGACCACGACATTGGGTAGCAGTGACATTACCGTGAGATCTGCGCAATAGATAAATCCTGAGAATATCGGTTATTGCTAATTATGATATTGCGTAATAATAACACCCATAATCGCCTTTAGCTACTCATGATTGCAGTATCAACATTCAGATCTTATAGGGATCCTCTATAACAATCAAGGGAATTCCTGCAACTATTATGAGAATGTATCTCTCTATCCAACCTCTATAAATGCCAAGCTTATTCACCAACATAGATAATCTATCACTCTTAGCATAAATCCTAATTATGCATAACCTGACTTGAGCATTGGAGTGTCTTTGCATGTACTAACCCCCCTATTTCAACACACTCTACTGCTGCTACGCAAGGAGGAAATCACCATGACGTGCCTATCTCAGGTACCTCTCAATATCTACTACTAAACAGAATTTATTTTTTATTTATTTATTAGTAATTATTTTTAGGATAAGTTGTATTTTAGTGTTAATTTTAGACAAATATTATTAGTTTAATTAAAATTAATATACTTCTTTCAACAAAATATTTAAAATTATGAACTTCGCTAAATGGATTTTTATCATGGAAGATGATAATTTGCAAACAAATAATGTTTGGGTTTTACAACACATACATATTTTTGGTATTAATTTAAAAATAAAAATGAATTAAAAATAATTACTTTAATTATTTATTCCTAATAATGATTAATTAATAATTAATATAATAATTGAATAAAAAATAAAATAGTTCAAAAATACTTAGGGTAGTACAACTTTTTTAAAAAATTTAAATTTATTACAAGAATATTTTAACTTGATAGTGTACAAGCTGTACGTAGCACGGGTAAAGTAGCTAGTAATCATAAAAACCTTCGCAATAATCAAATTAGGCTGGGCTACAAAAATTTGAATGCTGCACTGGATAAACATATAAATTTAATAAAAACGTAATTAATAGAAATCTTGGTAAGGTAATTTTACTAAAATAAAAATACCAAATCAATAAGCAATACCAAATTATTTCTAAATCAATTCTCATATTCAAATTGTCATATTATTGAATATTAACTAGTAATAATTTTGTGCACCAAAACAAATAATAATTTTCTATTTTGAAAGGAATAGAAGCGTTCATGAAATTAAGTAAGAAATTTGCATGAAATTTTATTATAAGTGTTCTGGACCGTTATTCGAGATCATATCTTATGGATTGACCCGACACGTTGTGCATCGTGGTCCATCGTGAATGCCCTAAGCATGAGTTCGCTTAAGACATGTGGATGGGATCTCGAATATGTGCAAGTCAGACTACGGCATTGGGTAGCAACAGTTTTACCGTAAGATTTGTGCAATGGATAAATTTTAAGGATATCTGTTATTGCCAATCATGATCTTATAGAATAATAACACTCATAATTGCCTCTAACTGCCCCTAGTCAGAATATCTATATTCCGATAATATAGAGATCCTCTGCAACTAAATAAGAAATATATCTCTTCCTGCTACTATTACAGGAACATATCTCTTTAATAAGGGAACGTATCTATCCAACCTCTATAAATACCAGGTTTAACCACCTCCTCAGGTAACTTATCACTCACTGCATAAACCCTACTTGTGCACAGCCTGACTTAAGTGTTGGAGTCCCTTTGCAGGTACCAACCCCCTCCCATAAGGAGAAAACCACTGTGATGTGCCTATTTCAAGTACACCTCTGAATCTACTTCAAAACATTAGCATCATCTATGGGAAAGTTAAATTTTTATTCCTACTCAATCATGGTGAACACAAGACAAAACTCGAAGAGAGACCTGCACAAACCTCGGTTGATCAAAGGCAAGGACCAGTAGCGCAACATCCTCCCCACCTGGTTCCACCACCAGTTCCTGAAGCCTTCGTTACGAAAAACCAAGCACTCAACGCATAACACCTACGCAATGCACATGAAACCTCACTTTTTGACGAAAGCCCCCACCTATCGTGCAGGGTTTCTATGAGGGATAAACTTGGAATCTCCATGCAAGGTGCCAACCCTGACATACACGGGTCCAAAATTCTGGTGCATCAACGTCTAGGACCCACGAACGATGAAGCTGATGATCGTGTGTCTTGCCTAGAACACACGAATCAATCCCATATATCTAAACACCAATTCCAAGATATGGTGCAATAACATATGGCAATGTTAGAAGAATAATACCGTAGATTGGAGAATCTGGGAAGGGTCGCACGAGGTAACCCCAAATCACAACATTAGAACAAAAGGTGGAATGCGGATAATAATAGAAGGGAATTGCACCCTGACGCCACCATGTCCAATGTTTTCAATAACAACCTAGACCATGGTGTTCAAGAATAAGCCTTCTCTGCTCAACTCTTGGAGTATCGAGTCCCAAGAAATTTCAAATTCCCAGTCAATGTAGAACTTTATGATGGGACCACCGACCCCCAGGAACACATAAATGCTTATGTATAATCTATATGGTTCCATGGGGGACCCATATAGTTACTATGTTGTGCCTTCCCCCTTTACCTAGAGAAGGGAGCCCTCAGGTGGTTTGTTACCTTGCCACAAGGTTCCATCACTGTGACTATTTAGACCTCAGATAACGTTTCTTGCTCTAATACACCACTAGCAAAGAACAACCCAGGCCCATTGAATCCTTATCTAAGATTCACCAAGGGTGTGACAAACCCCTCTATGACTACGTTAGAAAGTTCACCGTGACATGTACTAATGTGGAGAACTTCGATGATAGAATTACCCTCCATTATGCCATAAGTGGTCTCCGTGTCACAAGACCCTCAAGCTAGAAAATGCCTTAAGATGGTATAAAACATGTTCCCTGTGGATATGAGGCATCTTAAGAAGTCTTGATTAAGAGGAATAACCCAGTGAGCTTGCGTAAGCATTCTGGACGTGAGTTATAAGTCAATACCCGATCCTCAATACTTGGCCATAACCATTTTATGTTTAAGAAATAAAGTGGCAATCCAGATTATGACGTCTATGGTCCACCATCAGGTGTCCACTAAAAAATTCTTATGATAAATAGGTTTTGAAGTCCAAAATTCCTAAGTGTTAGACATTTTTTCACTATACACCGTAGACATTAAAGACCCCGATTACAGATCACCTTGATACCAAAGTCAAGTGGGATTCAAAGTGCCAAAAATAATTTGGGTGTTGGACCTCGGACCAAGGTTTTGATTTTAAATTTTGCCTAAGTCAAGTGGGATTCAAAGTGCCAAAAATATTTTAGGTGTTAGACCCCGAACCAAGGTTTTCATTTTAAACTTTGCCCGAGTCTAGTAGAAGTCTAAATGCTTAATGTTTTGGGCATTGGACCCTAGACTAAGGTTTTAGTTCAATTAAATAAAAATCCTAAGTCCTTTAAAGAGGTTACAAAGCATAACGGACATTGGACCCAGTAGGGACCATGGATGAGAAGCGAGTAAAGGAAATAAATTAAAACACCTCAACAACCGGGGTAATTGTCTTAACAAAGGCAAAATGCCCCACACAGGGGAAAAAATAAGAGGCAGCCTATGCTACATTTCTCAAGTCCTCAATAACATCCGGTTCATGAATGGCGGCAATTGGGGCCTCAACGACACTTTGATCACTCAGAGCAAGGTTTGGAAGCACCAAACGGCCGTCTCGAATCACCCTCCTAGGGTCTAATGCATCCAATACCAAGGCCTTCCTGGGATTGAAGAGATGGACTTGGTTGACCATATTTTGGAATTACTCCCCACTGATATTCATGCAGATTGTGATCAACTGTTGAATATCACCTTTCGGAGTCACCACCCCAGTTTGGAGGTCTTGATTCTCAGCATAGAGGTTCTCACCCTCAACTCGGAGTACAATGATCTCCCTCTGAACTCTTACCAAACTGGCCTCCTTCTGCTTTAAATTGTCCTTCAAGGCCGCCCATTCCTTTTCTAGCTCCTGGGTCTAGGCTTCTGCATCATTCTTGGCCTTCAGAGCCTCTTCTTTTGCCTTGAGGGCTCAATTTTCACCTTGCTTAACTGCCACCACCTTCCTCACCATTTGATCATTATAAAAGTCATAGCACCTCTCCAGAAAATGGGATTCAGTGACATGTCAGAGGATGTAAGCCTAAAATGTCAACAGAATCTCCTTCATGCCATACTAAGCAACATGATTCACCACTTGATCATCGAGGATATTGAAGTCAATGAAATCCTCAGGATTCGAGTTGTCTCCATACAAATTAATCAGGCTGACCTCCCTCGCCTCGACGGCTGCCCTCATACCTCGGTTGTCTGACCTGTCGTCTTCAATAGCCCTTCTCTTCTGCCTCTCGAGCGGCTGAGGAGGAGAATCCTCCAATTGAATCGGTTCCCCCCTCCCCCGCGATCATCAGAGCCTCAACTAGCAAGGGTGGAGGGGTCGAAGTAGTGACCATGGGGGAGTGGAGGGACCAGCTGCATTATTAGCTTTTAGGGCTTCAAGGGTTACTAAAGCATTCTCGGATGCCATCATAGCTAGATTTACTACAAAATAAGCAAAGAGTCAAATAGCAAGAAATATAATGAGAGTTAAAGTATCATGTCACAAGGGATTAATAACTAGAAAGGCACTAAAACCTAACCAATTTCCACAAAGATCTTATTCAAGCAGTCGAAATATGAGAGTGGTTTTTAATGAAAAATAACAACTTGCAATAAACAAAATAAGATGCACTAAAAACCAAGTTCGCAAGAGAGAGATAAGTATGAATAAAGTCTAGGGGTCCCTATTTGCTTGCTACTTCAATGAATATGTGCAATTTAAGAGCAACCACTAAAGAATTGATTTTGCTAGCAGAAACTGATTATAGATGAAAGCCTATGTCTAGGTCAATTACCCATATGAAACTTTCCCAACCTACTATGTGTCCATGTGAATTAGCATAAGAATCGCTCATTAAGACTAAGTTTCAAACACTTGCTATGCATGCCAAAGGGTATGTGTCCATCCCATTAGCTAGTCAACACATCCAATTAACTTGAATGTAATTGAACAAACATCAATCATACTATGTCCATATTCCCAATTCCCTATGTCTAGTTCAATTGAGAATACTATAATCATGCAATTGATGGCCAATCAAGAACAAGCATTAAGCATAAGTATGGAAGAACAAAACTAAATTCATTAATAGAAACCTAAAGGAATTTTAAAATATTCACATTCATAGCAAAATCCTAGAAAGCCCCTAGATTAGAATTTAGTTACACATCATAAGAGAAGGAAAAGCAAATACAATCATAGAATCCATCAAATTACAAAACAAGAGAGAAAAGGGAAAGGGTGAACAAATTGGAGAGGATCCAAGCTTGATCTTCCTCCCTTGATCTTAATTCTTCACTTGATTCTTCTCCTTTCCAAGCAGAAATCTCCTCCTTTCTTTTCCTCTCACGAACTCTGTTCTTAGAAAAACCTAAAGTCCCTCTAATGCTCTCCAAAATTAGATAAAAAGGCTAATTTCATGGACCTGGACTTTTCCCATGCCTAGGTATAACTTTTCCATGCCTAGGCGTGGGTTTTTCTTTTTGATTTTCCTGAAAATAGGCATGGCTTTTTCATTCCTAAGCTTGAGTTGTCAAGTCTTCTTCCCTTCATGCTTTCTTCCAAATTTAAGCCTCTCTTCACTTTCCTCATCTCTTCCAAGATCTTCTCATCTTGAATACCTGCATCAAAATAATGTTAAAGTTTGTCAAACTAGGATCCATCCAAATTTCTTAAATAAAATCATTAAATATTCAATTATTAATCATTTGAGACAGGAAGCTTTAATCATCAAAATCTAGCATGAATTGAACCTTTGGACTTAACAACTTAAGAATATCGTGCATATAAACATTCCAATTCAAGAGAAATAACTTCATTCCCTAGAGTTATCATACCCCCAAACCTACAATTTTACTAGTCTCGAGCAAAACAAAACAAGATTTCCTTAACTTCTCAGTCTCAGCATCAGCATTTATATATTCACATGCAAATCCCAACAATTCTGATTCCCAAAATGCTCATGATAATGTGGCATCATGTTAAATCTCATATTCAATGGTTCAAAGTTGATTCAATGTCAAGCATACATGTCATCTAATCTTCAGCTCATGTTGTCATGCTTTAATTTTTATGCAAAAGATTTCCTAAAAGATGAATAAAGAACCCTTTCATAACGCTAGCATGCACATCCAAGAGAACTCATGATGATACCCAAGCAATTCCAACTCATATTCTCTTAAAAATATCATTCATCTCTAACTCCACTAATGTAGAACCAAGCATATTTAATAATCAATAGGGTCTTTTAGACTTGTAATGTAAAGCTAGGGTAATGGGTTAAGAAATGAAGGGAAGGATAAAATAAACATTGGAACACATAATATTGCAAAATACCTAAATAAGCCAAACAACAATTAGCACAAAGTGCATCTTCTAGCATATGAACCCCCAAAACTTATTTCTTTTTCTCTTTTTTTTTTATCTTTTCATCATTTTCTTCATTTTAAATCACAATTCTATTAGGTTCTAAAGCATGCCTGTAGTAGTGCACCCTTGTTTCTTCATACTCAAATAAGCATTTTACAAGATATGTTCCCAACACAGACAATGGTGGATAAACTATAATTAAGGGCTAAAAGGTAAGAAGGATGTGGGTAAAGAACAAAACATAAAGGCCAACACATTTACAAGACTCAAAATAAGTACTAAGGATATTCATGCATACATAGGTAGGCTTAAAAGGCTCAACCAATCCAAAGAATGCCCTAATCATTTTATCAAACATGTTTAGCCTAGAATTTTGCCTCGAGAGAAAATTAAACACTCTTTTAGAAATTAAGTCTTCATCACAACAAAGCAAATCACAGCCTTCATAAGATGTACACAACTATTGTCATTCCAGGATTCACAATCATGTAGGGGGAAATGCATTTACATAACAAAGAAACACTAGAGCTCAATCAAATTTCAAATGGCATGCATCATTTCCCAGAATCAACAATTAATCCAAAGGTATATATATCACAAATCCAATTAGCCACATAAGCAATCATCATTTATTGCACAACTTTACATTACACATTTTTTTCCGATGCAAAGCCAAAAAGATAATTAAAAAATCAAAAGAAAACAAGAAAACAACAACTCAACAGAATCAAAAAGAAGATAAATAACTACACTATGAATGTAAAAGCATCAATAAAGCAAAACAAAGACAAGGTAAAGAACTTGGGTTACCTCCCAAGAAGTGCCACGTTTATAGTCCTAGGCTGGACTTTCTTTGTAATGATATCCGGAAGATGTAGCTTTGTCACCAAGATTGACATAGCACAAATGAGATGGTAACAGACTTGAGCTCTCTCAATTCCTTATCTTCCCTTTCACATATAGAAAGCAAAGAAGCTTCAAGAGGGTCACATGGGACACTTGCACCAAATCTTTTGGTTCATGTCTTATCAAGCACATTCACATACGAGTATTCTTCAAGATCTTGAGGCAATTTTATTGCTTTGAAAATATTAAAAGTTACTTCTTGATCTTGCATTCTCATGGTAAGCTCCCCTTTTTGAACATCAATGAGAGTTCCACCAGTTGCAAGGAATGGTCTTCCAAGGATGAGAGATACATTTCTATCTTTCTCTATATCCAAGATGATAAAATCAGCTGGGAAAATTAACTTGTCTACCTTGACTAAGACATCCTCTACGACTTCTTTAGGATAAGTGAGAGAAAGGTCAGCTAATTGTAAAGTAACTGAAGTTGGCTTCACCTCCCCCAAACCTAGTGTAACACCCTAACTTTTGGGATAATTACAATATAGTCCCGAAATGTACTGTTTTGTGAATTCTGTTAGCAGTAAATTTAATTTGACTGTTTCGTGAGTGTACTTAACTGTTGTATGTGATTTGCTCCGACCTAGGGAAATAAAATTTTTTGGCCGGATAAATCTTATTTTAATTAATTGGAGTGAGGATCTTACTAAACCCAATTCGATTGATATATATATTAATCTCATAATTTTTGGATTTAAGCGTGTAATAAAATAATTTTATATTTTTATAATATTATTTTATATTACAAGCATTACCCTCTTGTCTCAAAAATAGTAAAAATCGCTTCGATTTGACCACAGATCTTTAAAAGTGCTGTGGGACCCGCGTTTAGGAAAAATAGTCAACTATGCTGACTGGACAATTTTTAACCAATGAGAGCAAGTCAACAAAAGTAGGCTTGACTTTCTAAACCAATAGGAATTAGACAACTAAGGAAGCATAGGTTTTCATTTGGACCATTGGATGAAGACTTAATGATGAAGCCTTTAAATCTAAGCCATTGATCTAATCAATGGTGAGATTAGAATGATAGATTTATGACCAAGTGATATCTACCTTGGATCTAATCTAGGGCTAAGGATTAAAGATGAACCAAGGGTTAGGATTAAGTCAACAATTGTAGGCTTGAAAATGGTTAGTAACCTAATTAAGCTTAATTCAACTAATCTAATTACTTAATTAGCATACTAAGTGAACTAGCTTAGTTATAAATTAATTATAATCTAAATACTAATTAGATATCCCAATATTAATTAAAGGTTATAATATATGTTAATATATACTAAATTAATTAGTTATGTTGTTAGTATGTTAATTAAGATTGGTTAGAATAATTAACCTAACAAATTACCTAATTAACTAGCATGTAATTAGGTGTAATTGGAGGACAATTAAGACACTAAAAAGATGAAGGAGCTGCACGATTTTTGGGCTGCCAAGGAGGAGGCAAGGTGGCTTGGTTCTACATGGTTCTTGAAGGATCCAATGACCTAAGCCATGTGCCTAACAAGTGTGAACACTTTGTGATATTTTGCATGCAAAATCAAACACTCAAGCTCCCTAAACACTCAACCTCACGGCTGCTGCTCTATCTATTCACTCTTCACTTTCTGTTTCACACTTATCACATTTTAACTATCCATTTCTCTTTCTAAAAACACAAGGAAACTCAAGCATATTTCTCTCTCACTTTCTCTCTCTAATTCGGCCAACACCCATCCACCCACACCAAGACCTTCATAATTTTATCCCATCACATTTCTAAAACCCAAATACCATTCTAAGCATCTTTCATTCACAAAGTTTTCCCAAATTCCTACTCTATCTTGCCTAAAATTCCATTTCTTGCTTACTTACTTTAGGGTAAGTTTGGTTTCTATGGTTCAATATTTGATTTTTAATTTTTCTAACCATGATTGTTCCATGGTTTTTCTATTTTGTACCTTGTATATGTTTTTACTAATTGTTTAAGAATTTTTAGGAATTGTTTTGGAGCTTGTACGAAATTTAGAGGAAAGGAGGAGAACAAACCGATTAATTTGTCTACAAGAGGTAAGAGGGAGATTTAATCTCATCAACCCTAAGTGGTGATGGGAAAATGGATTTGTTTGTGTATCGAATCCATAAGGATTCATTTGTGTGAATGTTTTATTGTTTTCATTATTTGTGTGATTGTTTATGGCTTTTATTATTTTTGTAATTGTTTAGATGCTTTCCTATTTGTGATTTATTTTGCTATGCATGATTATAGCTTTCATTATTTTTGCTATGCATGTTTATGGTTTTAAATAAATTATATGTATTTTGTATGTGATTATATAATTGCATGTGTTTATAATTATATAATTATTAAAGTAGGATGTGAATAACATGTATGGTTTGCATGAGTGTTCCAAAGAACACATTATGAGGCTCACTGACCTTACATCAAAATAGAGAACCAAAATGTTCTCAAGACAATATTCTAAATCAACGATTTAAAGAATCTAGGTAAAATAATTAATTTAAGGATGATTTAAATTAATTATGGCCAACATGCCATTTAGAGTATAATTGAATATCATTTTATTTTTGATTTGGCCAACATGCCATTTTATTTTCTAAAATAGGTTAGGTAATTGATTTGCAACACAAATTGATTCCATTGAATCATTAAGAAAAATAAAAGGAATAAATTCAGTCCTAGAATTTTAACTTAGCAGAATTTAGTCTAAGTAAGAAATAAATTAGACGCTTGAAAAATACTAACGTAGAGCTCATTCCATAAATTTTGAAGCGCGTTAGTAAGTTTCAAAGTGAAATTATTGGGTAAAAATAAAATAAACTATATTTAGAGAAAAACGTTAAGAATACCTTATACTGATTTTATAGGCAAAATGCTGCCAAAATTTATTAAAATCAGATGCATAAAATGAAAAGATTTCATACTATATTTAGAACACAAGAAAAATACTCTGCGTATTTTAAATATACTAGATATAGTTTTACACATATTGAAAATAATAATTATAAGCTATTTGGTTAAGAAAATGAATTAAAAATCCTACGCGATTGAGAAAATGATTTTGCGATGTTTAAAAATGTCAAAATATATTTACGCGATTTAAAAATGTTTGTGAAAACAATGAGATTGTGAAAACGCGATAAAATTCCTACGCGATTGAAAGATATTGTGAGTTTTGCTGTCGGGCCAAAGTGGTGGACCCGGACCTGTTGTGGTGTAGTACTGTCAGGTGGGACGTACTATACTTTGATATTTTGTGACTAAGGGCATTTTGGTAATTTTTTGTAATTATGGTAAAATTTGGATAATAATGATATTTTTGTCATTTTAGATTATACTTAGAGTGTTGTGCCAATTTGGGTTATAATTGGTGATTGATTGACGAGGCGAATTACACCATGTTTGGTGTGATAAGCATAGTGTGGTTCATTTATGAACTTGGAGGCATTAGTGTGTGGAGGATCCCATATGTGGACAGTGGTAGCACCTCTGGGCCGTGATAACGGGCAACACACTAATGATCTTGACAAGCACTATTCTTAATCGAGATCTTGAGGGGACTACTAAGTACTATGCCTGTGGTACACGACGTTGGACTGTGTACTGCTACACGATGTTTTGGATTGTGGGCTATAGACACAAAGATTGGACAGTGCAATAGTTTGGTTGGGCAGCCATAAAGTATTATTAGTTTCTATTCGGATCATTCCCTCAGATATTCGTGTTTAGCTCCATGGAGTAGGAACGAGTCAGTGTGTGTTCATGCATTACCTGCATTTTACTATTCATGCATCATCTGCACTTTACTGCTTACCATATTCTGTGATAAAATATATGATGTACTGTTTTAATATATTGTGTATGATATGTGTTATTTTAATATTTATTGCTTTAATATATTATGCATAATAATATAATGGTATGTGTTATTTTAATATGTATTACTTTGTTGTATTATGCATGAAATGTTGGTATGTGCTGTTGGAATACTTGTTTGTATTGTCATTTTCTTTATTGCCATGCGGGTAATGGTGTAGATTGTCTCACCTCTCTATATGTTTTCTCGATATTATTATATTATTTCCGTAAAGAGTTTGAGGAAGAGGGAGAGGAACAGCCTCTTGAGATATAGTATCCGGACGAGCGACAGTCGGGCGAGCTATACGAGGAAGAGGAGCCGGTACATCACACTGAACATCAAGACTGATCTTGAGATCATGGCGTCACCAGGATTCCTCAGGTTTGTGAGACTGGAGTTTCACGGGGGTTCTGAAGCCTGGCGTCTGCGAGTAGATAGAGGCACAGTTGTATACGTGGGACGTTTGACTGTGTCCCTATGTAGAGAGTATGACGGAGATGTCATATTCACTACTATGTTGTATTTATATTTAGAGTTACCTCTGACTCTTAGGCGTTACTGGCAAGGAATACTCCATGCGCCTAGTGAGCTCAGTAGCAAGTCAACCGCTCGGACTCGTGTCCGTAGTACTATGGGACCTAGAACTATGGGACCTCCGAGAGCTCTGAATTACGAGGATCTTTCGAGGATGATCCATCGGAGGATTAGAGAGCTCGAGGTGCACTTGGGCAATATTATGTCTTAGTTTTATGTTGTCTTTTACTGTTTTATCAAATGCTTGTAGATGTAAATTATGCGTGTACTAAAGAAAAATCACATGTATATTATGGTGAGTTTATGTTTTTTTTTTATATTTTGTGTTCCGTGTTATTTTATTTAATGTTATAATTATAAAAGGAAAAAATATATATATATACCACAAATATTATTTAAGTATCAAAATGTTTTTACAACTTGGGTAAGGATTTTATTTATTTTTATTTTTCTGTATCATAAATGTGACATCCCCAGAAAGGGTGTTACACCTAGTCTTTGGTATATTGAAAAAGACATGAAATTTATACTGGCCCCCAAATCACATAATGCCCGACCAGAGAATTTCTCACCAATGATGCAAGGGATGGTGAAGCTTCCGGGCTCTTTGAACTTGGGAGGAAGTTCATTTTGCAAGATAGCGCTACATTCCTCCGTGAAAGCAATAGTTTCAAACTCACCAAGATTCCTCTTCCTTGATAGGATATTTTTCATGAATTTCACATAGCTTGGCATTTGCTCCAAAGCTTTAGCAAATGGTATGTTGATATGTAGTTTCTTGAAAACTTCCAAGAACTTTTTGAATTGTTAATCAAGATTTTGCTTTGCAAGCCGGTTAGGGAAAAGTTGAGGTGGTGTATATGGTTTGTCCTCCTTCTTCTTTGTAGTTTCCTCATTTTTCTCCACCTTATGACTCATACCCTCCTTATTTTTTATCACCTTGACATCTTCTTTAAGTAATTGAGTCTTGGGATTTCCTTCTATTTCCTTCTCATTCTTCAATGATATGGCCTTGCAATGCTCAAAAGGGGCACCATTTGGATTATTAATGGTGTCGCTTAGAAAAGTCCCTAGGGGCCTATTGTTTAGAACTTGGGCTAGTTAGCCAACTTGAGTCTCAAGATTCCTTAAGGAAGCTGCTTGACTCTGCATCAAATTGTCGTGGGAGGCTAGCCTTGTATTAATTTTAGTCATTTAGTCTTGATGGCTAGTCATAAATTGGGCAAACATCTTATCCAAGTTAGAAGTTGAAGTTGAACTTTGGGCTTGAGGGGAGCTTTATTGTTGGAAACCTGGAGGGACACGGGGTGCTTCTCTGGGCTGATAGGAAGAAGAAAGACCTTAAGAATTTTCACCCCAAGAAAGATTAGGATGGTTCCGCCAACTAGAGTTATAAGTAATACCAAAAGCATTGTTGTGATTAGGTTGGTGAAATGACTGGCATATCGCACACTCTCTATGCTAATTATGCAATTCGCAATAGAGTGACAGTTTGCACAATGATCACAAATCTCAACTGAGATATTAGCTCCGCTTGCCACTGGATTGACTTCCATGGTGTCAAACTTCTTGGAGAGTGCTGCCCCTTGAGCTGAAAGTGATGTCAGGGCATCAACTTCATGTATACCGGCTGCCATTCTCCTAGGATTAACCCTCTCTACTGGCCACTGATAGTTATTAGTGGCCATTTCCTCCAAAAGGTCGTATGCCACATCTACAATCTTGCTCATGAAGGCCCCTCCTGCTGCTGCATCAATTATAGATTGAATGGATGTTGTCAAGTTATTATAGAAAGTATGTACTAACATCCATTTTGCTATACCATGATGGGGGCACTTCCTTAGCAACTCTTTAAATCACTCCCATGCCTCATATAAATTCTCTCCCTCAAACTACCTGAAGGACAAGATGTCATTCCTGTACTTCATTGATTTCATGGAAGGGAAAAATCAGTCCAAAAACTTCTGCACCAGTTCCTCTCAAGTAGTGATGGAATGCTCAGGTAAGGATTGAAGCCATGCCTTGGCCCTATCCCTCAAAGAAAAAGAGAAGAGCCTCAAGTGAGTGACATCATTAGTCATCCCCTAGAGCTTGAAGGTATCACATCTCCAGAAAATTGGCTAGATGAGCATCGGGATCTTCATAGGGTAGATTCACAAATTGTAAAGTATTCTGAACCATTTGGATAATGGTGGGCTAGATCTCAAAAGTTTGTGATTGTATAGCTGACCTTCTAATGCTAGATTGGATATCTTGAGCATTTGGAGTGGCATACTCCCTCAAGAATCTTTCAGCATTCGCTTCTTCTGCTATCTCAGATTTGCTGTCAAAATTTAATGCTTACCCTTGTACTTGTGGTTCTCTTAGCAAACTATGAAAGGTCCTCTTGATCTTAGGATCATAAGGAAATCGAGATACACTTTAAGTCATTCGCATACAAAAGCCAAGTACCTAAAATAATAAAAACAAACAAATAAAACTTGAAATAAGAGTTGTGAATCGATATAAGAAATAACACCAAATCTAAACTCAATCCCCCGCAATGGCACCAAAAACTTGTTTGGGATCCGTAAGTGCACGAGTCGACAAGTAATATAATGGTATTTAAAGTATTGTGTTCCAATAGACTGATAATTAGAAATGTGCTAAAACCTAACTTATTTCCACAAAGACCTTATTCAAGCAGTAGAAAAATAAGAGTGGTTTTTAATGAAAAATAACAATTTACATAAATAGAATAAGATGCACTAACAACTAAATTTGCAAGAGAGAGATAAGTATGAATAAAGTCTAGGGGTCCCTATTCACTTGCTACTTCAACAAATATGTGCAATTCAAGAGCAACTACCAAAGAATTGATTTGCTAGCAGAAACTGATTATAGATGAAAGCCAATGTCTAGGTCAATTACCCATATGAAACTTACCCAACCCACTATGTGTCCATGTAGATTAGCATAAGAATCACTCATTAAGACCAAGTGTCAAGCACTTGCTATGCATAGCTAAAGGGTATGTGTCCATCCCATTAGTTAATTAACACACCCAATTAACTTCAATGTAATTGAACATATATTAACCATACCATGTCCATATTTCCAATTCCCTATGTCTAATTCAATTGAGAATACTATAATCATGCAATTGATGGCCAATCAAGAACAAGCATTAAGCATAATTATGGAAGAACAAAACCAAATTCATTAATAGAAACCCAAAGGAAGTACAAAATATTCACAATAGCAAGATCCTAGAGAGTCCCTAGATTAGAATTTAGTTACACATCATAAGAGAAGGAAAAGCAAATACAATCATAGAATCCATCAGATTACAAAACAAGAGAGAAAAGGGAAAGAGTGAACAAATTGGAGATAATCCAAGCTTGATCTTCCTCCCTTGATCTTGATTCTTCAGTTGATTCTTCTCCTTTCTAAGCAGAAATCTCCTCATTTCTTTTCCTCTCACAAACTTTGTTCTTAGAAAAACCAAAAGTCCCTCAAATGCTCTCCAAAATCAGATAAAAATGCTAATTTCATGGACCTGGGCTTTTCCCATGCCTAGGCACAACTTTTTCATGCCTAGGCATGGCAGCCAAACACGTACTGTCAGCGTGCTACCCACGCCTAGGCGTAATCTTTCCATGCCTAGATTTTCCCAAGCCTAAACATGGGTTTCTCTGTCTGATTTTCCTAAAAATCTGAGAGTGCCATGCCTAGGCGCGACTTTTTCATGCCTAGGAGTGGGTTGTCAAGTCTTCTTCCCTTCACGTTTTCTTCCAAATTTAAGCCTCTCTTCACTTTCCTCATCTCTTCTAAGACCTTCTCATCTTGAATACCTGCATCAAAATAATGTTAAAGTTTATCAAACTGGGATCCATCCAAATTTCTTAAATAAAATCATTAAATATTCAATTATTAATCATTTGAGACAGGAAGCTTTAATCATCAAAATCATGTATGAATTGAACATTTAGACTTAACAATTTAAGAATATTGTGCACATAAACATTCCAATTCAAGTGAAATAACTCTATTCCCTAGAGTTATCAATATGTAAAGAAACTACCACACACACAAAATATAATGCGAACTACGGACTATGGATTACGCTACCTAGAATGGCCAAAAGAATTGCGTCATCAGGGGCATCCAGCATGTCCTTAGATGAAATAAGGCCTACCTGCTAAACCCACATAGTAAAGAAGTTGACATACTTAATCTCATCCTGGTCTAGGTGGTGTCTCTCTTTTTCAATTAATTGAAGAGGGGTATTCTATGCCCTCTCGGTCCAATATAGGCTAAACATCGGCTCCCCATCATTGTCTAGCCAGAAGGACAAGTCCCAAGGACCGCCATTAATTTGAAGAACTTTTCCTTGAAGTCCTTATCTCTCTTGGAAAATCTTAAAGATCTTTTGACCAAGCCTTGACTGAATTGTGAGCCAAGTCTTTCGAGCAGCACCACTACCCTGAAGACTCCATCGGGTGTGGAAATAAAAGAATGTCCTCTCTGAATGCCACAATCCAACCAAATGGCAAATTCTCTCGAAGGCGAGGATATTTGCCCAACTTGTGGGGTGAATCTAGGTTGGAGCAGCGTTGAGAGTATGGAGGATAGCAAACTGGAAGTTGTTGAAGGGGATCTGTAGTCCAAGCCGGGTGAAGAAATCCTCATATAGGAATATACAATGCGCACTTGCCTCCTGTGAGGAGCACACCCTTTTGTTCTCTAGGGACAGGACCTGGATCTCATGATCCCTTCTACCTTCCTCTGTAAGCATCAAGTAACCTTGAAGTCTTTCAAGCTCTTCACCAGGTTGGAAGACAGACACTCAATCATAAACGTCATCACTAACCCACAGATACACTAACCCTAGACTACAGAAAATCACTATGGGGTCTTCAGCAATTGGCACCCGAACTTCTGGAGCCGATACTTTGGGTCTAGCTACTCTTTTTCTGGCCATTAAGTTCCTGGAAACACCCACAAAGGCCAGTGAGTAATTTTTAGAATCAATTAACTTAAAGATTCATACATAGAAGAGGGGTAGACCAAAATGAAATAGTTCACGCCCACATACCGACCTCCGCGCCCACCAAGGTTTAAGCTTCAAAGGGACACCACTGCATATGGCACGACAGAGAAAGTGCTCCATAGAGTGATGCCATTGAAGGGACCTAGAAGCTATGACACCTCAACTCCTTTTATTAAAAAAGAAAAAAAGAATGCACACTAAAAAGGGGTGCAAAACCACTCTGTGATGCTAAAAATAACAAAAACATATGAGGGAAAGGAGAAATACCTTAAAGAAATGAAGGAAAACTAATAACTAAAAGGTTGAACTATTGGAAACTGCACTCCTCCTCCGAGATAAACCACCAGAAATCATCTTAGGCCATCAGATTTCAGAAAGGAATAGTAAAAGTGAAAGAGAGGAGCTTTAACCCCATTTATAGAGGCCAGACGATTAAGGGACATTTTCATCTTAATAGTTCATATTTCAAATGATGCCCATCATAGCACGCAAAGCACTAAGCATGACTACCCAACCAAGGTGTGCCACGTGGCTCTCACAGCTGTCGTAGTAGTTGAAATGATGATTACACAGTAGACCAAGCGTCGCGCAACCTCTGCAAGATTGAGTCCAAAAATTTTCCATGGACCATATATTTTATCTACGGACCCCAACTACACCTGAAGTGTCCATTTAAGGTATGACAGAAGGTTAATCCAAACCACGGCTCCCCCAGAAAGATCAAACGGCTTGATTATAAATGGGCAAGTTAAAACTCTTAACCCCAAATGGAATATGGATACCGCCTCCCGGGGGCATAGAGATATAATCTTGCCACTTCACTATACCAACCATGTACCAAGATGGGGGCAACATAGCATCATTATAGGGTGGCCATTGGACTCACCTCAGAGGAAAAAAGAAAAGGCAGAGAATGGAAAGAGAAAATAGAAGATACATGATTTAGAAAAAGAAATTTTATTATCATTCACATTCCATACATCATCAGCTCTAAGCATTCTCAAGCTATCATGATCGTTGAACTCCTCGAACTAAACTCCTCATGAGTTATATCTTCATAACTGTAAGGAAAACACCACTATGGCAATTTCCAAATCATACCTAGGGTAGTCCTTCTTGTGCAGGTTTAACTACCTCGATTCACAGGCATCTACTTACCTCTTGTGCATCTGAACACACCCCAGTCCCATCTTCGAAGTATAACTGACTACCTCAAAGTTCTCTCAGGAATTTGGAATTACCAACACTAATGTAGTAATCTACCTCCTCATCAACTCTTGGAAACCATACTGACTCTCCAAAGTCCACTGCTGAGTACTATCTTTCTTAGCTAGCCTAATCTAGGTAGCACTAACTGAGAAAGTCTACTTATAAACTTTCTACCCTTAGTTACAATGGTTGCTCTTCCTATTATACCTTTTGTTAAACTCTGCTAGGGTTCTCTGTAGTTTCCTCTATTGAGAAATTACATGACCCTTAAACTGTACCACTCGTAACGCAAATCTGACTTTGGGCTTACTTGGCACTTAACCACTTCTCTTCCAAAAGTTTCCAAAACTACCTTTAACATACTCTACATGTCCTTTCGTAATCCTAGAAAATTCTTTGAGATCTGCTCTTCTTAACTATACTTCTATGACAACTAGGTCTTAGATCATCTCATGAGAAAATACAAAGCTTCTCTCAACTAATCTACCCGATCATCCTTTTTAAACAAAGACATTTAGTCTCAATAGTCTCTTTGTTCGACTACCTATCATTAAGCACAGTTTTACATTTAAACTAAACAAGAACATAACATCATTTGTCTCATTTAGCAACTAAATCGTACCAACTAGGTAAGCAAACTAGATTCACAAAGTAAACCAACATAATTTACAAAGTAAATCCATACTCTCTTTATACACATCTTAAAATATTTCTCTTTATATATGGTCTTTCCTCATACTAAGTTGAAAGATTTCGTCGCTTCCACTGCGCACTCTGATCTATATCCTGCTTGCACATCTTGGTACCTTAGAGTCTGATTTACCTATTTCCTTTAAGGTTACTCATCTTAAAAGCACCTTTCTCATACTTATCATTCCCTAAACTACCACTTGAACCTGTGTTCCTTTGCCTGATAAAAATTGAGACCAAGAGGAACCCTCATTGATCTCAGCATCTAATCTTTTCCCCTTTGGGGAACCTTCTAACTCTTGTTCCATTGAGGCTCTAAGATTATCTGCTGCTTTACCTCTGCACTCACTGACTAGAGCGAAGAAGTCCTTAACCTCTTTTTACTTCGCAACTCTTCTAATGCCCTCTTCAAGTTCTACTTCAAATTTTACTCACTTCTAGTCTTCATCTGGATTGGAAGTAAAATAAGAAAATAACTCCTAACATACCTTGAATTACTCCACATACTGATCCTTAGTAATATCCCCTTACTCAGACCTTAGAAATTTCTAAATTTCTCTTGCCTTCCATAACTCAAGGGAATAATACTTGTCTAGGAATGTAGCTTTAAACACCTACTAGGTGATTCAAGTACTAACCTCTTCTAGTAACCTCTTTGCTTCATCTCAATAGTTTTCGGCTCTTCCTACTAACCCTTATGAAGCAAGGTCACCTTCTATCCATCAGTGCCTGCTGTGACCTCAAAGATCTCTTCCATCACAAGAAGCCATTTTTCGGTTCTAACTGAACTAAACTCTCCCTTGAAAAATAAAGGAGTAACTCTTCTGAACTCTAAGAAATACTAATCTCTCATAAGTTCCTTCTCGTTCCGCAACTTACTAAGCGAGTCCTATTCTATCGCTTCTGATAGATTTCTAAAAATGGTAGCCTCCTCTCTCAAAATTGCAGCCATTTCTCTAAGAGCTCTGGTCATCTCCTCCTTTACCAGTCTCCTAGTCTCATAGGTTTGCCCGGTAGTTGTCATAGTTACCTGTACACACAAAATATTACATATTGAGTTAGCTAGGCTCAATATCATGTAACTGTGCGACAGTAGCCAATAGCATCTATACCTAAGGCTCGTCATGTAATTCCATTTGCATATCTCAAAAAGAGATAAAAGAATGCATAACTTTCTACTAAACTACTACTTATGCCTAAGCATAATCAGTCCATACCCCGGCTCAACAAGATAAACTGCTCTGATACCATAATGTAACATCCTAATATAGATATCTAGATATATCCTAGATATACAGAGATATATAAAGATAACCAGTACTAGCGACATCACTTCTACATACTAACTAATATATATTCATAATCGCAACTGAGTAATTATAGAAAGCCTTAAGAGAATGCGAGAAAAAACTAAACTCATATATATATATATATATATATATATATATATATATATATATATATATATATATATACAACACTTACCACAAAAGAGCATATTGTATTACATACTACTTAAAATATACAAAGCAAATATAAACTTATACATAAGCTTTGTCTACTATAGCATATAAAAACTATACTAGTCTTCATGCTTTACCTTCTTTCCCTTAGCAGGGTCTGTACCTTTGTACCTGGATTTATATGGAAGAACAACAAGGGTGAGAATTATAATTCTCAATTAAAGCAATTCCAATACTAGCTAGTCATAACATAGTATAAACAAATATAACAATTGCTATAACTACAAACATAGGAGTTTCCTCCTCTAATTCTCATAACTGAACACTACTAAGTTGTGTGGTCTAAACCGATAGCCTACATACTGATTGATATAAACAACTGCCCATACAATTGTAAATACTAATAACAACAGAGAATGCCCATACAACTGTCCGTAAATGCAATGAGAATGATATACAAAATGATTATGCTCAAGAAAGATCCTAAAGATATGCTCGTGCAATGCTTTGTTTTGAAATACATGCAGGGGATTATTTTGAAAACCAAGAAAATCATTAGGAACTGGTTTAGTATATTATCTCATGGTGAATAAAGGTATCTCCTCACATCACACATATCCTGACACGCTGAGAAGTTCGGTCTAAATGCTAATTCTGAAGAACCTTATGGACCCTTACTTATCTCCTTTAGCCTTGGCACTAACAAAATATTAGGGTTATGTCCTTCCTCAATTGAGTCTATTAAACACCCTTTAATCTCTTTTGGCCTTCATGAATGACATCAAAGGATAATCACTAAGATCAATACTACTAGACCATTTCCTTTTGCATACATACATGCTTATATCTATACATCACCTTATCACTCATAACTCTTAAGTGAATCCTATGCAACACTATGTTATTGAAATGTTAGATACTCACCTATGGCAAACCATTACTCTTGGTTGCACTAAGGTTTTCATAACTTTCACATACAAGATAGATTAACTAACTAGTGTGTAAAAATCTATGTTTACCTCTTACATAAACACCACCTTAACATTCCTATAGACTCAACTCATTCTAGTGAAAGAGTCTATCATAGCTAATGCCCCATTCAACCTTGCTTAAGGAAATAAATGAGCACTTCTCTAGAACTTTGCATACTTAATGAATGTGACAATCTTACAAGTCAACATTCACCCTATTGTGTATTCTACATTGCAAAGGTCCCATTTAACTAGAGACTTAGTACATAAACATTCCCTCTTCGAAACTAAATACACAACCTTATCTCCACTTAAGTAAATCTAACACAAGAGTGGTTCTTACTTGTAACTCTTTGTTGCTTAAGGTTCTAGGTACCTTTCAAAGGTAATCCACTACTCTTGCTATGTCCTTACCTAGGACAATCCTTCACTTTTGGATGCTTAAAGCTTAAGCTTTCTCATTCATTCTAGGTGATAATTTCCATCTTGAAAATATCTCCACTTGTGACTTAACACACTTTAGGAAAATCTACTAATGATCCCATCAAGTCCATAGCTTCAAAACATCAAAAATGACATTTTTAAATATTCTGGCCTCAAACACAGGCTATGTCTGAAAACACAGACCATGTCTGAAAACACGTCCCCCTGTGTTTTGTTCTGTGAGCACTGTTTCACGAATTAGGTCAGGCATAAAAGGACATGACCCCCCATGTGTTTCAGGACATAGGTCGTGTCTCTAAACTAGACACTTTGTAGCTCACTCTACAGAATCGTGGCACTGTTCCACGATTCAAATCTTACGTCCAATCATCTAAAAATTAGTTTCTTGGTGATTTCTATCACTCTTCCATGCTTCCAAACTTGTAACTCAATTATAACCTATGGATTCTCTTAGTCAAAGATTTAGGTTCAAATCACATAACTCCAACCATTGTCCAATTCTTAAATCTATAGATCCTAATGACTGATCTTGAGCCATAAATGGTCATCTTAGGTTTACTAAGCTTAAACTATCCTAACCTAGTCCTTAGATTCAAGAACCAAGCCAAGAACGTGGATTTGACTATCCAAACCCCTATTTCTACTCAAAAATCCCAAACTTCATTTAATGAGAATCAAGAGGAGAAAGATAAATAGAAAACCCCTTACCTTTTGAAGAAGATGAAGATCTTATAGGTTAATCCTCTTGCTCTTGCTCTTCCTTTCCTTCTTCTCCTTCTTGCTCTTGTTCTTCCTCTCCTTATTCTCCTTCTTCCTCTTCCTTTCTTCCCTTTTCTCTCTTCTCTTCCTTCATTTCTTTTTCTCTATTTTTCTTTTCTTTCTTTTGTAACTTATGTTGCTTATATGTGAGAGAGAGAAATAAGAGAATGATCATCATGTCCCTTAGGATATTTTGCTGGAACTTCCTTATTTGCTAAGAACACTCGAATTATGCTAATTCAAGTTTTTCAGCTTCCAACAAATTTAGAATAAATCATAAGGTTCATCTAAATTATTGTTTCATCATTTTCATGATTTTTCATATATGTTGGTAGTCAATCCAGTATTAAATGCATAACCAGTATACCTAAAAATACCAAACTAACTAAAATTCTCTTGAAACTTTAACTGCATCTTACTTAGCTCGTTTATGACCTAGGAACAAACTCTCTATGTTTATTTCCCTCAACTTAACCTCATAAGCCATTATTTGAGTCATTTTAAGCTACTTTTCAACTTCTGTGTTACAAATAAGTGCCTAAACGAACTCAGTTTGTCATAAAACTTCATTGGTATGTTAAGCAAGTCATATGCTACTTTTTGTAACCATATACAAGTCTAACATGTTAATAAGTGTATTACAATCCTTACCAAGCCATTACACTAAAAAATAAAGGCCTCCACCAGAGGGACTAGATCCAAAAAAGTAAACACCTTTAAAGACTTGGGAAAGAACAAGAAAATGGTCTTAGCAGGGGGCAAAACGCTCCACATAGGTACAAAAAATGGAAGAAAGGGTGAACTGATTGGCCTCAATGCAAACATTCCCTATTTATAAAGGGAATGAAGCATTTTGATTGGCCTCAGAAAAGGTGAACTGATTACACATTGGAAGCCGCGCTTTAATGATCCTCCTCTTTGATTGGTCACGGGAGTAGCGGGTAGTTGGGAAACAGCATGAAACTGCTATGCTCTTTTAAAGGATCTTTAATTCCTAATAAAGCCAAAGTAATAATTTTCCAAGAAAGCTCAGACTATTATGAGTTGTAGAGTAAAGCTGCAAGAAAGAACAAAGACCCCGTGAACCATGGAAATACTTCAGATGGTGGAATGGAAATGTAAGCAGTGATCCACCACGGATTCTGGCCTTATACATTAACCCCACAAGTATTCTACAATATATGGCAGACCTCGGCCCTTTGGATTCTTTTGTTCATTGCATGTCGTGTGCTCCTTTCAAACTTGGTACCTTGAAACTTAATTGTTCCACTTAAGCACCAACCTGGGGGCAGCTGTTCTGGACTGTGATCCGTGATCACGTCCCATGGATAGACCCAACAAGCTGTGTGCCGTGGTCTATCGTAAATGCCCTCAGCATGAGTTTTCTTAAGACATGCGGATGGAATCTCGAATGTTTACATGTCGGACTATAGCATTGGGTAACAATAGCTTTATTATAATATCTGCACAATGGATAAATCCTAAGGATATCTGTTATTGCCAATCATGATTTTATGGAATAATAGTATCTATAATTGCCTCTAACTGCCCCTAGTCACAATATCTATATTTCGATAATATAAAGATTCTCTGCAGCTAAATAAGGAATATATTTGTTTTTCTACTATTATAGGAACGTATCTCTCTAATAAGGGAGTGTATCTATCCAACCTCTATAAATACTAAGCTTAACCACCTCCTCAGGTAACTTATCACTTACTCCATAAAACCTACTTGTGCACAGTCTGACTTGAGCGTTAGAGTCCCTTTGTAGATACCAACCCCCCTTCAGTTTTAACATGCTCTATTGGTACTACGCAAGGAGGAAACCATCATGACATGTCTATCTCAGGTACACCTCTGAATCCACTTCAGAACAACATGCTTGTTTGAGTGAAAATGAAAATGTGTGAAAGTTTTGGAAGGAGTACTATTTTAAATATTAAATGAATAGAAATAATTGAAGGTATTTGTGGAAAGTGAGAAAAAATTGAAATTTATTAGACACTTATATTGACTTTTTTATTTTTTAATAAAATTTCAAAAGTAAGAGAAATAGTTGAGAATTAATAGGAACTCATAAGTATCCTTGTGCATTGCACGAGTTTTTTAAATCCAAATAGACATAAATAAATATAGATTAAGGGAGAAAAAATATTTAAAACTATAAAAAAATTCATAATTAATTTATTCAGATAAATAAAAAATATAGATTAAAAAAAGAGAAAATTTAAAATTATAAAAAAGATATGCATAAATAATTAAAAAGATAATTTGAAATTTCAATTTACAAAAAGAAAAATCACGAATGACATATGTCATTGTTAGAAAGAGAATAACTTAAAAGATTTAGTTATTCTCGAGTGAGTGTACTCTAATTTGTTATATAAAAGTTGATGTGAGAATTGAGAGAAATATAGATTTACTAAGAACATAATTACAAAGTGAGAGAATAAGTCAGCATTTTATTAACTAGCTTGATTAATGTCTAATTTTTAATATAAGCTATAATTAATATGTTTTTATAAAATTATGGGGCTACGGGATAATAAGGGCCCAAAAGTAAAGGTTTGGTGGCCTTACCTTTAAGCCACCTCTTAGATGTTAGTAAAAAAGAAAGAAAGAGAGAGTGAAGTATAATTTATGGGAAAGTTTATTTTGTTGCCATTTTGAAAATATTATACTCTAGTTTACTCTCTAAGTAGCTGTTTAACCCAGGCATTGTATGGGTATGTGCAAGCTTCTTTTTTTTTTTTGACGTAAAATTCAACAAATACATTAAGAATGAAAAACAACAAGTACATCAAAGTAAGCACAATGTCTAGCTTAAGGTGGTGCATCTTCTACCCCAACCCGATTTTCTTATTACACTTTTTTCTTACATCACTTTTTATACTACTCTTCATACCATTGAAATTAACATTCATATGTCAACATTTTGTCTCACTTAATCACAACCAACCTAAACCCTAAACCTTAAACCCTAACATTCATATATCAACACTTTCTCTCACTTAATCACAACCATTAAAAAATGATATAAAAAGTGGTGTGAGAGAAAAAGTGATGTGAGATCATCATTTTCCCTTCTATCCAGTATATTTCCCCAAGATGAGAGAACCTAGATGCTAAAACATGAGCAACTTGGTTCCAACCAGAAATTACAAGACCAAGTACGTTGTGTGAGATTCCAACCTAAAACTAATTGGCATTAAGTAGAATAACCCAACAGATATATAAATCACACTCGATAGATTGAGGCAGACGATGTGAGTCTCTTAACACGTTGGATGGGAAATAGGGGTGTTAATCACCCGTGACGGCCATAACGAAATGGAGTAGTGGCCACAATGGATGAGACGTAACAGCGTTTCAGCCACTACACTCCTCCGTTCACATTTTTCTCACTTCGAACATCGTTCCATTCGATTTTTCTCAGTATAAAAAGCCAAAATCCCAAAAATATACTCCAAAATCAAACATAAAGGAAGCCTAACCTCTTGAGAGACTTAGAGATCTGTTGAAGGAGCTCTTGCCACCACATCTCTAGGTCGATTCATACTCTGTTCACCTCTATTTCGTGATCTCTGGTTCAGGTTGGTCTTGATCCGTCGTGGAGGTTTCAAGATCTGTTCTTCTTTGATCTGAAGTTGTAATATCTTAGCCCTCAAGTAACCCATCCAATCCATGGCTGATCTTAGAGATGATTTGTGTTTGAGGTGGGTATTGTTGTGGGTGTGTGGGTGTTGCTGTGGGTGAGTGGGTGTTGAGGTGCTGTGAGCTTGTGACTATGAGGAACATTGTTAGATAGTGAAGAGCTAAGGCTAAGGGCAGTGAGGGTGTGTGCTGGGCTAGATCTGCCATGCTGTAGTGAGATGGTGAGTGATGAGTGGGTGTTGTGCTGCCGTGATGGTGAGTGGGTGGCTAGGTGTTATGCTGTGCTACCGTGAATTCGTGATGGTGAGTGGTGATTGGGTGTCATGGAGAAAAGTGGTGACTAGTGAGTGATGAGTGGGTATCGTGGAGAAGAGATAGTGAGGGTGTGTGTGTGTGAAAAGGGTTTGTGACCATGAGTGGCATGGAGAATTGAAGTGAGGGAGGAGAGGAAAAAAAATAAGTAAAGTGGTGAGTGGTAAGGTGAGGAACAGAGAAGTCGGGAAGAAAAATTAGGGGGCAAAGGGGAAAATGTGAGGGAAAGGGGAAGTGTCATGGAGAAGTGAAGTGAGGGAGGAAAAATAATAGTAAAGCGATGAGGTGAGGAACAGAGAAGCGAGGAAGAAAAATTAGAAGGAAAAAGGAAAAATAAGAGAGGAAAGGAGAAATTTAGATTGATTAGGTAGAGGGAAATTTTGGGAGGGTAAAAAGGAAAAAAATTAAGTGGTTTGAATGGAGAAAATAAATTATATAAGTGAAAATGTGAAATTGAGAGAAGAAAATTAGAGATTCAAAATAGAAAATTGAGGATGAGAGAAAAATTGTGTTGTAAAATTTTAGAGAAACTTAGAAATTTTTCAGAATTAAATTAAAATTTATTTTCAACTAATTTATTAGTTAACAAATTTTAGAAATTAGCTTGAAGCATAATGTTATAATATTTAAGTTTTAATTATATAATTTATCATTGATCTTTAAAAAAAATTACAAATACATATCTATTAATATGTAGGTTGGTTAAACAATGCCACCAAGAGAAGAATTTCCAACAAGTAAAGCAGAACGTACTCCAAGTGAAGATATTGGTTGGCACTTTGGAAGACTTGTACCTAATAAAACTAGAAATAATGTACGATGCAAATTCTATGGTAGAGCATTAGCGGGTGGAAATACTTGGTTGAAAGAACATCTTGCACACATGCAAAGAGAAGTCAAGGGTTGTGCTAGGGTCTCAACTTTTGTCAGAGAAAATATGAAGCTTTTGTTGGATAGTAAAGCAAAGAAAATAGACTTTAGAAAGAGAAAAGAAGAACTAGTGGCACGTTTAAAATGAGATGAAGATGATGATATTTAATGAACCATCAACATGTCATATTTTTACGATTCAATTCCTTGGTTTTTCATGTTCTTTTTTTTTATTGAACTTTATGTGTAAGTTTTTGTTATATTTTTAGTGTTTTTTAATTGTGTTTTTATTATGTGTTTTAAGTGTTTTTGTTATGTAATTGCATATGGAGAAGACTGGTCGTTCAAAGAAGGAAAAAACAAATCTTTCAATAGCGTCCAGCGCTTGAGCGCTGGAGTGGAGCGCTTGAGCTCCCAAAGCATATGCAATAGCGATGATTTAGTGACCCAGTGCTTGAGCACTAGGGAGGAGCGCCTGAGCGCGTAACAGCGTTCGTCCTGGTTTAAGTGAACCAACACCCAAAAAGCTAGCATCTAGGCGTTGGTTGCATAACAGTAGAAATGAATTTCAATAAATAGAAGAAGTTACGCCAAATTCAACACATTGAGCACACAACACAGGAAATTCCTAATCTTGAGAGAGTAGTTTTGCGACAGCAGACTTTGGAGGATGACTTCGAAGGGAGGATTTGATTCTTGAAGGCTTGAAGATCATAATCTCCATTAAAGGAGTTTTGATTCTTCTTTTTTTCAAGTTTTTCCCTTTCTTTGGGTTTTCTTTCCATGGGTTTGTATTATGATATGAGTTTGTTTGTATTGAACATGAGTACCTAAACCTATAGCTTGGACTATGGGGGATCTTGTTTTCCTAATTATTTGGGTTTGATTTCTAATTTGATTAAGGTAATTTCTTTTAGGGTCTATCTTATTGCTTGCATCCTTGTCATAACTTGATCACTTTTTGTACATTTTAATTCATTGTTTGACTAGTGACCATCCCCATTCAATGAGTGGTTCTATATGGTAAGCCTAGGATTAGATTAGTGAATGACCAAATATCAATTTTTCCTACTAATGAAATTGACAGGTATGTTAATTTATCTCTCGAATTGAAGCTTAATGCATTCCTAATTAATTCAACTAAATGACTAAATAGATTATTTAATTTAAGAATAGAATATTATTTCATCCATGACCATTGGAATTCAATAGCAGATAAGAGAATATTGGCAAAAGAATTACCTTACATCATAAATGAAAGAAAATCTGAATAATTAGAATCAAGTGAACATTGCGCCCTAGTCTCACTCTCTCATTGATTATCTATTCTCTGTTTGATTGTTCATTATTTTTCTTTATTTATTTTCTACTTTTAATTTGAATTTCTTCATACACTTTCGATTGTCTGAATAATAAAGAGCTTTGCGAATCTAGTAATTAACATTATTCCTCGTGGGATCGATAACTGGGACTCAAGTCTTATATTACTTGGCAATAGAGTACACTTGCTCTTAGTGTATTGTTCGCGCACCAAGTTTTTGGCGTCATTGCTAGGGAATAAGTTTGATAATATTAGAAGTGAAAAGTTCTAGTTAATTTAGACGTCCTTTTATTTTATTCCTTATTTTATTTTATTTTATTTTATTTTTTATTTTATTTTATTTTTAATTAATTTGTGACTTCATATTTTTTGTTTATGTTTACTCGATCTCAATTTTCTGATTTGACATTCAATCTAGAAATTGAGAAAATAGCTCGTAGGTTAAGGAAGCAATCTTTTATTACAGTTGTGACAAAAGATATAAACAGGATGGAGAGACAAGCAGTAGTTGAGGAGAATCGTGAAGAAAGAGCTACCCCAATAGAGCGAACCATCTTGAGTACTCCATGCCCACTACTGAAGGGTATAGAAGGAGTATTATAAGATCAGCTGTGGCGGCTAATAATTTGGAGATCAAACCAACATTGATCTCCATGATTCAGAATTTTGTTCAGTTTGGTGGATTGCCTTCGGATGATCCTAATTAGCATTTGGCCAGGTTCTTGTAGTTGTGTGATACTATCAAGTACAATAGAGTGACAGATGATGCAATCCGCTTACGACTCTTTCCTTTCTCTCTTAGGGACAGAGCGAGTCAATGGTTAATGTCACTACCAAAGGGTTCCATCACTACATGTGATCAGTTGACACAACAATTTTTGGCTAAGTATTTTCCTCTTTCTAAATTTGCTAAGTTATGGAATAACATATCTTCTTTTGTGCAGTTTGACATTGACACTCTTCATGAAGCTTGGGAACATTTTCAAGAGTTGTTATGGAGATGTCCACATCATGGATTTCCCATATGGTAGCAAGTACAGACTTTTTACAATGGTTTGTCACCTGCTAACCGTTCACTTATTGATATCGCTACGAGAGGGACAATTTGGAAGAAAACACCTACTTAGAGCCAAGCATTAATTGAAAAAATAGTGCTAAACATTTATCAATGGCAAAATGAGCGCCAAGTTCCAAAGAAACAAGCAGGTGTGCATGTTGTTGATTCCTCTGCTGCTATTTTGAGTCAATTGGAAGCATTGACAAAGAAGGTGGAGACTCTAATGATAACAAATAGTGCGGCCCCACTAATTATTTGTAAGGTATGTGGAGAACAGGGTCATACAAGTACAAACTATCAAGTTGGTAGTCTATTTGCCACCGAGCTTGAAGCAACAAATTTTGTTGGTAATTCCAACCAGTAATAGTACAATCATTATACCAATACGTACAATCCTAGTTGGAGGGACCACCCTAATTTCAAATGAAGAATAAGGCTATCAGCAGAATTAGTAGAGAGCTCCACAACCACCTCCAGGTTTCCAAGCACCTACAGAGAAGCCAAGCTCTGAAGATTTGGTAATGAAGTATATGCAGAATTCAGATGTTAAAATGAAGAACATGGAGACTCAGATCAGTCAGTTAGCTACATTGATGACAGCAAGGGCACTCGGGACATTGCCTAGCACTGCTGAGACTAATCCAAAAGAACAGATCCATGCAATTACATTGAGAAGTGGTAAAGAACTTGGGAAGCCCTCCCATAAGAAGGAAATGCTAGAGTTCAAAGATGCTTTTGATGAGTTAGATAATGTGAAAGATGAGAAGGCAACTGAAGCACCTAGCTCCCCAAGAATTGAGACAAAGAAAAATGATATTCTTACTGAAGATGTCTCAATTCAAGATGTCAATAAAGAATGAGAGGTTAAGAAGAAAGAACCAAAGTGGCAGAAAGCGAAGAAGGATCGTGAGCAGTGCGTAGTATATGAACCATCACCATATGCCAAGATCCCATTCCCTCAGAAGCTCAAGAATAATCAGCCAAACCAGTAATTTGTAAAATTCTTGGAGATGTTCAAGAAATTACATATCAACATTCCGTTTGTTAAAGTCATCTCTCAAATGCCCAAGTATGCAAAGATTTTAAAGGAAATACTTATAAAATAATGCAAGCTTGAGGAATTTGAGACAGTATGTCTTAATGAGGAATGTTCTGCCATCCTTTTGAAGAAATTACCCCTAAAATTGAAAGATCTAGGTAGTTTTACTATTCCTTACTCTATTGGTAACTCTTATTTTGAGAAAGCATTATATGATTTGAGTGATAGTATTAATTTGATGCATTTCTCTGTGTTTAAGAAATTAGATATGTAGGAACCCAAGCCTACTAATATTTCTTTGCAGCTGGCTGATAGATCCATCACTTGCCCTCATGGTGTATTGGAAGATGTTTTGGTAAAGGTGGATAAATTTATTTTCTAGCTGACTTCATTGAGTTGGATATGGAGGACAATAAGATCTCAATCATACCTGGGTGTCTATTCCTCGCAAATAGAAAAGCACTGATTAATGTCCATGAAGGGAAATTGACTTTGCGATTGAATGATGAGGAAGTAGTGTTTAATATTTTTAATTCTATTAAAAATCATAATTCCTTTGATTCATGTAATCGTATAGATGCTACTGATGTTGTGGGTAGTATTATGTCTTCATATATGCAAGAATCTATGACTATTGTTATGCTAGAGAAGACTTTGCCCAAGACTATCATTGACTTTGAGAATGCCAAGCTCTGTAAGAAGAGACCAAAGAAACAGCATGACATGTATATCAAGCAGCAGTTTAAGATTGGGAATAAAATTCTTATTGATAACCCATGTCTTTGCCATCTTCCTGGTAAGTTTTGGTCAAAAGGTTGTAGACCATATGAGGTTGTTTGTGTCTTATCGTACGGTGCGCTAGAGATGAAGAAAGATGGCCCACAGATATTCTTGATAGATGGTCAGAGTGCAAGGCACTGCTTTGAAAAGGAGAAGGGGTCATCCTATTTTTGGCACTTTAAGCCATCTTGATTTACCTTTATAAAAGGCAACGTCAAGCTAATGATGTTAAACAAGCACTTCACATGAGGCAACCTATGTTTCTTCTTTATTTATCTTATTTTTGTTATTTTTGTTATTTTCCCTTTCTTTTAAATGCTATTCATATGTTTTGAGATTTTTCAAATTCTGTTGCGGCGTTGACTCTTGTGCTTATTCCATGCCTGACATTGTATCACTTGTTATCGGGTTGTATTATTCTTTTCTTTACCCCTTTATTTCTTTTTCTTCCACATTGAGGGCAATATTTATCTTAAGTGTGGGGGGTACTTTCAAAATTTTTGTAAAAAAAAATCTGATAAGCACTTGAGTATTACTGGTAATTAAACAGGAATTGTGTGTTAATTTCTTGATTTATTCTGAGTTGATAGAGATATGTTTTTAAGGGAATTCCATTACTCATGAGCTGATAATGTGTGAAGCAATCTTTTTTAATAAAGCAAAGTGAAAGTTAGCATCTTAGTTGTAAATTACCATGTCTGCTTGCTTTTGTTCTCTTTATTAACTCTAGCCAGAAAGTGAGTCTTGAGCTTTAATAATTGAATTTTTCATAAATGAAATCCTATTTTTCTTCTAGAGTGAGTTTTCTCTTAATTGATGTGCGCTAGAACTTGCTTTGATATCTTGTTGAAACTTTAATGATTCATATATAGACTTGAATATAATTAAGGCAATTAGGCTTTATGCTTTCTTGACTTTCAGAGTTGTATTGATAAAATAACCCCTTAGTTGTTCTATTTGAGCCTGAAATTGATTTCTTTGAATACCCAAGTGAATAATCAGGTTGAAATCTTTGGAGCATCTGATGTATTGATTGAAAAGTCTTGAAAGGTTGCTTTTGTCTTCAAGGGTTGAAAAGAAAAAAAACTTTAAAAAAAAAAGAAAAACAGAAAAAAGAAGTTTGTTGGTGAAGAATAATGAGAATATTGGGTTAAAAGTGAAAATTTGTTATATCTTTGTGCATTATGCTCTATTTATCATCTTTTCAACTTGATTCTGTTTTGTATCGATTTATTCATGAGCATTCTTTACTCTTATTTATCTTTTTCTTACCTTTCATCATACCCTTGGCCCCATTACAACCAAAGAAAGTCCTTTTGATTCTTATGTTGTATGTGAACTTGGAAGTGGAGATGAGATTGATAAGCCAACTTATGGTATTGTATTTTTCAAGAGAAATTTGAGTGATCTCTTTATCCTTAAAACATTTGAGCAATGGAAAGATGAGTGATCTCAGATGTTTGGTGAAGAGAACAGTTGCAAGCTAGACTCAAACCTCTAATTGTTTTAAGTGCTAAATGATCTTGCTTGATTGAATTTGATTGCTGATCTTGAATTTTCAAATATGGAATTTTCCTTGATTCATGTTTCTTAATGTTGAATTTGATCTTGTTGATTTCTGTTCTTTGCTTGAGGACAAGCAACCTCAAGTGTGAGGGAGTTGATGAACCGTCAACATGTCATATTTTTCAATTCCTTGGTTTTTAATGTTCTTTTTATTTTTTTATTGAACTTTGTGTATAAGTTTTGTTATATTTTTAGTGTTGTTTAATTGTGTTTTTATTATGTGTTTTGTGTGTTTTTGTTAGGTAATTGCACATGGAGAATACTGGTCATTCAAAGAAGGAAAAAAGGAATTTTTCATCAGCGTCTAGCGCTTGAGCGCTGGAGTGGAGCGCTTGAGCACCCAAAGCATATGCAGCAGCAGTGATTTAGTGACCCAATGCCTAAGTACACAACGCTAACAACATGCATCCTGGTTTAAGTGAATCGGCGCCCATGCGCCTAAAAAGGCGCTGGTTGCATAATAGCAAACGTGAATTTCAATAATAAAAGAAGTTATGCCAAATTCAACACATTGAGCACACAACACCGAAAATTCCTAATCTTGAGAGACTAGTTTCATGGCAACAAACTTTGGAGGACGACATCGAAGGGAGGATTTGATTCTTGAAGGCTTTAAGATCATAATCTCCATTAAAGGGGTATTGATTCTCTTTCTTTCTTGTTTTCCCCTTTTTTTGGGTTTTCTTTCCATGGGTTTTATATTATGATATGAGTTTGTTTGCATTGAACATGAGTAGCTAAACCCATAGATAGGGCTATGGGAGATCTTGTTTTCCTAATTATTTGGGTTTAATTTCTAATTTAATTAAGGTATTTTCTTTTATGGTTTATCATATTGCTTGTATTCTTATCATAATTTAGTCACTTTTGACATGTTTTAATTCATTGTTTGACCAGTGACCATCCGCATTCAATGAATGGATCTATATGGTAAGCCTAGGATTACATTGGTGAATGGTCAAACATTAATTTTTCCTACTAATGGAATTGATAGGAATATTAATTCATCTCTTGAATTGAAACTTAATGCATTCCTAATTAATTCAACTAAATGACCAAATAGGTGATTTCATTTAGAAATAAAATAATATTTCATCTATGACCATTGGGATTCAATAACAGGTAAAAGAATATTGCCAAAAGAATTACCTTACATCATAAATAAAAGAAAATCTGAATAATTGGAATAAAGTGAACCTTGTGCCCTAGTCGCTCTCTCTCATTGATTATATATTCTCTGTTTGATTGTTCATTATTTTTCTTTATTTATTTTCAGCTTTTAATTTGAATTTCTTCATACACTTTTAATTGTCTGGATAACAAAGAGCTTTGCGAATATAGTAATTACCATTATTCCTTGTGAGATCGATAACTGGGACTCAAGTCCTATATTACTTGGTGATAGAGTGCACTTGCTCGTAGTGTATTTTACGCACACCAATCTTGAAGGTTTTCTTGATGAAGATAGGGTTATAATGCAAGCTACTGAAGAAAGCATTGTATCACATAGATAATGGGAAGACAGGAAAAGATTTAGATAACAAACTGAAAGATTGGATTCTATATATGAAGGTGGAGGCAGCTCTCATGCCGGCAGCAGTAGCAGAGCTTCTCATCAACATCAACCAAGCGATATTGAATGCAGATTGAGGTCAATGGATGTTGATTTGGCTAGAAGTAAAAGTATGAAATAGACCAAAATTACTACAAATATGATGAAAAAGCTAATAAATAAGTTAGCAGAAGTGGTCTCTAAATTGATAATATATGAGTGTGTTCCTATGAACTTATGCAATTCTCCATGGTTACACATTTTACTCATTGAAGCTGTAGAGTTGGGACTAGTAGTTAAATTCTCTACTTCTTTTGAGATTTTCAGAGGTTTACTTGGAAAAAAAATATCAGTCTATGAGAAAGTATATAGATGATGAACTTAAACCAACATGGAAGGAAAGGGGAGTGGCTTTAATGTGTGATTACTAGACAAATAGCATAAATCACATGCACATTATGAATTTCCTAGTGTATTGCAGCAATGGAATAGTGTTATTAAAATCTATTGATGCTTCTAATGTTCCCAGTAGAAACACTAATTATTACTTTAAGTTTCTTGATAAAGTTGTGGAAGAATTCGGAGAAGATAATGTTGTCCAAGTGGTCACTGATAATGAAAAGGCACTATAAGCTACTGGCTTAAAATTGATGAAGAAAAGACCGCATCTTTATTGGTCTGCATGTGCAGCTCATTGCTTGGATTTATACTTGAAAGATATTGGAAAAAAATCTAATGTCCAAAAAATACTAGATGATGCAAAGAAAGTGACTTTGTTTATCTACAACCACATTTGGACAGTAAATCTTATGAAGCAGTATACAAGTGGCAGGAAAATTATTTGTCCAGCAATCACTCGTTTCGCAACACAGTTTTTGCATGTTGAATCAATTGTGAAGCAAAAACATGTTTTGAGAAATATGTTTGAGTCTGAGGAATTCATAAAATCTAAGTGGGGAAAGGAGAAATCAAGACCTGCATATGAAACTAAAAAAATTGTTTTGAGCAAAGATTTTTAGAGTAAAGCCAGTGATATTATAAAGGTATTTGAGCCAATTATCAAGGTTTTGAGATTGGTGGATGATGATGACAAACTAACAATGAGCTTTGTTTATGAAGCAATTGATAGAGCAAAGTAATCCATTCAAAAAAGTTGTTGTTACCACACTCAATATAATGAGATCATTGACAAAAGATGGTTCTTCATGCATTCTGACTTACATGTTGCAAGTATATCAATATATTTAATTTAATTTTTTTTAAAGGCTTATATTTGATTTTGATATGCTAATTATTATTTTTTATTCATAAGGTTATTTTCTTAATCCACAATTTCAATTTGGAGTTGAACACGGAAGAGATGTAGCAAAGGAAACATTGGATGGAACTATAAAAGTAATAAGCAAATTGGAGGCAAACATTGATAATCAAATCAAAGCTATCAATTAGGTGAAATAATTTGCATTTAAGATTTTAGAATATATCATGATTGGTCATCTAAGAACCAAATTGTGATATGTTAATGTTTAGAAACTTATAGTTTTTGAAGACTTATATGGATCATTGGTGCTTGTAGTTATTACTTTTTTGAGATAAGAAAGAGACATTTGGTACAACACAAGCTCAAAAAGCTTGGTCACAAATAAATCCTGGTAAGATTTTTGTAGTTTTTGGTATTTGATGTGTAAGTGCAAGATGTTTTTTACCTTTTATTTTTTATTAGTATACATAATAATGAACAATCGTTTATTTAATCAGCTAAATGGTGGATGATATATAGATCTTGTACTCCTAAACTTCAACGTATAGCTATAAAAGTTCTTAGCCAAACAACTTCAGCTTCTAATTGTGAGAAAAATTGGAGTACATTTAGCTATATTCATACAGGGACGAGAAATAGATTGAAGTTCCAAAAATTACAGAAATTTGTCTTTACATTTTATAACATGAAGCTGAGAAAGAGAGACTTTATGAGGATAAGTCAAGAAGAGATTGATTGCTAGCTTTAATCCTATTAATCTTGATTATATATTTCAGGAAGAAGATCCTTTATCTCTATGGCTTGGGGAGAGAGTAATCATTATTGGATGGGATCCAAAACTTAGAATGTCTCCCTATTGATTCTGATGATGATGGTAACGTAATAGCTAGTGGGGATGATTCAGATTCAAGTGAAACACCTAGTCAAGGTCATGATAGTGGATTAAGTCCACCAAGTAATACACTAGTAGCGGTGGTAATATAGAACAAAGTCAAGGAGGATGTGAAGGGTTGTATCATTCTTTTCAGGAAGAGCCATACTTCAAGTGTGATCAAAATCTCATGATTGACATGACAAATTATAGGATGGAGATGGATGTAGATCCTTCTAATGATGTAATCAGTGGTAGTAGTAGAGATAGTTCCCAACCTAGGAAAAACAATAGGCGTGAAAATGTTATGCTGGATAATTCTTCCTCATCTAGTGTATCACAATCCTTTGGTGATTTTGGTATTAGTGCATCATCTGAAGGTAGCCAAGGCAGCTATCCACCATATTATCAGCATCCTTCTTACATGTCTCATGGCTACTATCCACCTATGTCAGCCCCACCATATTAACAACCTTCCATGAATTACCAAGAGCCTTATCAGTATCCATCATCAAATGTTTCCTATGATCGACAACAACTAGTGGAACTACCAAGAAATTTAGGATTTTTTTATTATGTCTTTGGCGGAGCAGGATATAATGATAACCAAAGTGAAAGTAGAGGTTATGATCCAGGACATCATTCTACCATGTGGTGAAGTAATCACTCATGTATGAACTTTGTTTAATATATTAGTAGCTAATGATTTGTTTATGTTGAGGTTGGAGTAATCACTCATGTATGAACTATGTTAAATATATGTGTAGCTATTAGTTTATTTATGTTGAAGTAATTATTTATATATAAACTTTGTTAAATATATGAGTAGCTACTAATTTATTTATGTTTTAATATTAGTTAATTAATTTATTACTTTTGGACATCTCTTATTAATGAAAAAAATTATAAATTATTAGTTATAATACATTGTACAATAAAATAAATAATTTAATTTAATTTATGTCAAGTTGTGAAGAATTCACGTCGCAGTGACCGCAATCCACATTGCAGCACTCGCAACACCCACAATCGCAAAAACCACAACACGACTATGACCTCGAGCGCGACCGCAATTTAAAATCTTGGTTCCATAAGCATGAACAGAAGCGTTTGTGTTGAGCTTGAAACAACCTGGTGATGGGAGATGCCAGCGACCTCTGGAGCTGATATACTTTGACTTTGTACAGCCTGAATTTGATGCTTGTGGTGCCCATTTGCATTAACAAAATCTTGTAGAACTTTACAAGCACGAGAAATGACCAACTGCTGCTCCTGCTGAACTTCCTCAAAACATAGCTCGTTTCAGGAAAGTCATATTCCATGCAACAACAGCAACACCATTTGGACAACAGTCTCCTCCCAATGAAGAATAATATCCTCCAACTACACTGAGATTGATAGATTCACTGCATCCACAAACCGCAATCCACTGGTTGACTGAAACAGTAGTTGTACGACCCATGGGCAGTCTCGCATGGCATGCTCCATGGTTTTAGGCTCTAACGCACACCTTGAGCACAGCATAGAGCATGGGATACCTCGTTTCACTAGATTGGCTCGTGTGGGGAGCCCATTTTGGAGCACTCTCTAGATGAATAACTTGGTACACACTGGAACATGGAATTTCCATAGATTAGATCAGGAAGCAATAGATTGATTAGGAATGCCACTTGTTGATGGGGTTCCTTGATCAAGGGCTCTAGCTAGGAAGTAACCTGTTTTTACCATGTATTGTCCATCACATCTTGCACTTCACACCAACTGATGTTGTTGGGGAAACAAAGGCAAAGGAATATTATTTATTTGCTCAGCTTGAACGGCATAAAATTGAATAAATTAATTGCCTGTTCCAATGCAAAGTCCCTAGAATGAATAAATCAGAAACCAAAGCCTCTTCATGCAATATTGAGACGGGACCAGACTGTATGTCTGTTTTTTAAAGGAAGCCATCCATCTTTCCAAGCCCAATTTTTTTCCCCGTTCCCGACTCGCCAATATGCCCCATTTTCCAATACCACGTTTGCACTCCAAATACTGCTCCACGTAAAACTTGGATTTTGTAGAAGTTTTGAAAGCATGTCACTGGAGGAACGGAAGTATTTAGCTCCAGGGTCCTGGCCATAAGAGAATCTAGATTATGGTAAATTCTCCAAATTTGCTTTGCTAATAGAGAAAGTTTGAAAGCTCTAAAACTTCTAAAACCATGCCACCCTCCTTTTTCTCCTTACAGTGACCCATTTGACCCAAGGTACTTTTGTTCACCTTCCTTACTGCCCCACCAAAATTTCTTTATCATGGTTTCAATTTGTTCACACACTGATAAAGGTAGTAAGAAAGAGCCCATAATATAGTTTGGGATAGCATGCATCACTTACTTAATGAGAACTTCTCTGCCCGCTTGAAACAAGTATTTTTCCTTCCATCCCTTGAGCTTTTTCGAGATTCGGTCTTGCATAAATTGGAATACTTGCTGCTTGGAATGCCCCACCACAGTAGAGAGGCGAAGATACTTGGAATATCTTTCCAACCTAATCCCTATTGGATCGTATTTCTCTTTCCCTTTGGCACATTTCAACTAAAAGAAAATTCAGACTTGCTCAAATTATCCATTGATTCGATGCCTGCGGATAAACATCAAGGATGGAATTAATCTAGTTTATTTCAGGCACAAAATCTCTAAGAAACACAATACTATCATCTACAAAGAACAAATGGGAGATCTCAAGTGCATGTCTGGTTAATCTAATGCCTTGTAAACCACCAGATAATTGATGCTTCAAATTAATCCAAATAAGACCACTATACACAAGATAAAAAGATATGGAGAAAGATGTTTCCCTTATATAATTCCCCACTCCAGAATAAATTTCTGTTTGGGGTTACTATTAATCAGTAGAGATAGAGATACTGATGTAACACACCTCATAATAATATTTACAAAATACATAGAGAAGCCCATTGGCACAAAACAAACTCCAAAAAACTCCATTCCAGCTTGTCATAAGTCTTTGCCATATCTTACGGGCAAGCTTCTGGTCAAATCTTGAGTTTTGACAAGTGTAAGTTCTATGCTACTAATCTTTCTCCCACCAAAATGCTCTCTATCTCCAATTCTCTTAGTTTCTCGGCAGGGCAGTTACCTTTTAATTATCTTGGAGTGCCCCTCTTCAAAGGGAAGCCAAAGAAGGTATTCTTACAGCCTATTGCAGATAAAATTATAGCCAAATTGGCTTCTTGGAAGGGCTCCCTCTTATCCATAATGGGAAGGGTTCAGCTTGTCAAATCCATTATCCATGGTATGATGCTTTACAGTTTTCAAGTGTACGCTTGGCCTATTGAACTGCTGAAAATGTTGGATCAATATATCAGAAAATTTATTTGGTCTAGAGATATTTTGGTTAGGAAAGTGGTTACTGTGGCTTGGAGTGTTGTTTGTTCTCCCATTAATGAGGGTGGTCTTGGCTTGAGATCCCTTAGGTCCCTTAATGATGCTGCTATGCTAAAGTTATCCTGGGAATTGATTTCTTCTAACAAGCAGTGGGCTGGTCTGATTAGAGCCAAATTTCTTAAACACAAGGTTCTAATTTCTTACTATGTAAAGTCATCTATCTGGCCTGCTTTAAAATCCCATCTCCATTCTGTTTCTTCTAACAGTATTTGGCAAATTGGAGATGGCAAATCAATTAATTTTTGGACTGATAATTGGCTTGAGCGACCTATTGTTGACAGTTGCAAATTCCTGCTCATATGCATCATTCTTTGCAAGCTTCTGTTAATGATTTCCTTCAAGGTAGCAGTTGGTTCATTCCTCCAGTTCTTAATTCTAAATATCCTGACTTAGTTTCAGACATTCTTCAGGTTCCAATCCCTGCTTTTGCTGATGTAGATCATCTTCTTTAGGCGGGCACTGATTCTGGTTCATTAACCTTTAAAGATGCCTACCTCCATCTGCACCCTCCCTCAACTGCAGTTCACTAGAGCAATCTAATCTGGAGTGGCTCTATTCCTCCTTCCAGGTCCTTTCTTGTTTGGAGGCTTTTAAGAAACAATATGCCAACTGATGAAAATTTAAGAAAAAGGGGGTGTATCATTGTTTCTATTTGTAGCCAGTGTGGTTTGACCAATGAATCTTCCTTTCATCTTTTTCTGGATTGCTGTTTTGCTCGGGCTCTCTGGAATTGGTTTAGCTCTATTATTAACCATTCTATTGATTTATCCTCTTTTAGCTCTATTCACTCAGTTTGTAACAGTAATTGCAGTTCTCAATTGAAAGATGTTATCATTGCTGGGATTATCAACATCACCTGGATAATTTGGTTCTGCAGAAATAAAACCAGATTTGATAACTGCTGCATTCCTTTAAAGACTGCTATTAATATGGTGATTGCTTCTATTTCTTTGTCTGGGAATCTCTCGAAGGGCCATATGTCTTCCTCCATTGCTGAATCCACCATCCTTAAGCTTCTTAAAATCACAGGGCATCCTCCAAAAGCTCCTTCTATTAAGCAAGTGACTTGGCTTCCTCCACTTTGTGGTTGGATCAAATGCAACACAAATGGCTCGGCTAGAGGTTCTCCTGGTCTTGCTGCTGCTGGTGGCATCTATAGAGATTGCAATGCTGCTATCCTTGGCTATTTTGCTTCTTTTATTGGATCCTCTTTCTCCCTTCATGCTGAGCTCACAACTGTCATGATTGCCATTGAAGTTGCTCATCAAAAAGGATGGCATAAGATTTGGTTAGAATGTGATTCTAATTTAGTGGTTCTGGCTTTTCTTCCTTTAAGTTGGTGCCTTGGAAGCTTAGAACTAGATTGAAGAATTGTATGTTTCTTACTAGGAGTATGCACTTTGTTGTGTCACATATTTATAGGGAGGGGAATACTTGTGATGATAAGTTAGCTTCTTTTGGGGTTAATTCTCTTTCTTTCTCTTGGTGGGATTCTATCCCTGCTTTTATTAGCGAAGACTTTTACCACAATAGGTATGGTCTTCCTAATTATAAGTTTAGATAACCTTTATTTCCTTGCATGGATTTTGGCTTTTGTCCCCCCATGTTTCTGCTTTTGTATTTTTCATTTTTTTCTCTTCTTTTTTAATATATTTTGGTATGCTGCATATGATTGATAGGGTTTGAGGTGTCAATCTAGTTGGGATTTTCTTCTCTATAGTGATGCCTTTGCATGCCTCTTATTTAAAAAAAAAAGTCTTTGCCATATCTAATTTGAGCCCAATAAAACCTTTCCAACTTTTCTTTTCTTTTCCTCGTAAAATAAAAATAGAAAATGTTACTCTAATACCCCTTTTTAGGTTATATTACTATTCACACACTTTTTAAGGATTGTGATTAAGTGAGAGAAAGTGATAAGAAAAAAGTATGCATGATTAATGGCATGAAGAGAGGTGTAAATAGTGATGTGAGAGAAAAAATAATAAAAAAATCAAAGTTGAATAAAAAATATCAAATGCAGTTTACACATTTTCAATTATCAACCGACCAGGCCTTTGAAACTCTCCAACAATATCAGATAAAATTATTTTCAATCTATTAGCAATGGTTTTGGTGATAATTTTAAATATAACATTACAAAAAGATATGGGCCAAAAATCTCGTGTACTTAGACTGTTTCACTTTTGGGATTAAACATATAAAAGTATAAAAGTATGATTAAGCTCAGTGGGATCACTTTCGTTATTTAGAATGTGTAAAGCAAATGTTATTACCACTACAAGAAATTCGATGATTAGCAGTAGATTTTTCCAGTATAATCCTTGCCGCCGGTAATCTTAGAAATTTTAGGTGAAAATATCTATTGAAAAACCAAACGTCGAGAAAAAAATATTAAATAAAAGAAAATTACTTTTTAGCTGATTAATCTGCTGAAAAGGTAAACCACCACAGATTTTTTTTTTACAGTTCCAACATATTATCTGCCAATAAATTTAAGATTTCATTTTTTGAGATTTTTTAACAGATTAATTCTACCAAAAAATTCCTCCAACCTTCGAGGAGGGGCACCGGCCAATTTCTGATGGATGATCCACCGAAAATTTCATACAGGGTTACTCAGGTAACGAAGTAGTTACGTTTTTCAAGAATTTCAGAGGATTAGCCATAAAAAATTTGAAAATATTGACCAGAAACTTTTTTTAAGAGTCAAGTGAGGCTCATTTCTCTTCCAATTGTGCGACTTTCTTTCCTCCTTCCTCTCCCTTTTCTCCATCCTCTCTCCTCGTTCCTATCCCTATTCTTCGTCCTCTCTCCCATTTCCTCCCTCTTCTCCATGCTCTCTCCCCCTCCACCGCTAAGCTCCATCTTATGAGTGCCTCCAACAAAAATGCTAATCCCTGATATAACACCTATAGCGCTGCTCTTTCCGGCGTTGATAGTTGTTGCCCTTGAAGAATACGAGGGCCTAAGCTCCGACAAACCATCGGGATTGATGGCCTATGCAACCCAAATGTAGTGCATGAGATCGGACGTGGCTAGAGTATTGCTTCTCACCGTATATAACTTTTTTAATTTTTTAGTTTGAATGTTATATTTTTTTTAATTTTGTGTGTGTGTGTGTGTGTGTGTGTGTGTATGATATATTATTATTTATTATTTATTGATGTTTGTATGTTGTTGAGATAGATAATTCTCTATTATGTTGTTATAGGATTTGATTCATAACTTTATATTATATAAGATTAATACTATAATTTATATTAAATGACAATGGCAAAATGAGAAACTTAGAATTGTGACCAAAATAGGGAGAATTCCCTTTATCAATAGTATAGATTATAACCTAATATGTTAATTTGAAAATTAAAAAAATTGTGATAAAATAGTAATAAGAAATATTAAATATTAAAATTTTAAGTGAAGAGATTGATTAATTATTAATTATTTAATTTAATTAATTTAATAACTTATATTAAATTAAAATAACTATTAATTATTAATTAGTATTAATTTTAATTTTAATAAATTAATAACATATAATATAATGTAATAAAATATAAAATAAAAGAAATTAAGAAAGTGAACTATATATATAATTAATAATTAATTACATTAATAATAATTTATTGATATCGTTAAAAAATTCAAATAAAGAGTACTTATTAAAATTTAGAATAATTTACAATTAAGTTAGTTTCAAATTGTAACACAAAATATGACTTCAATTCTCCAAAATTATCATAGAAAAACCCTAATAAAGCCATTTTAAACAATTTTACATTAACAAAGATTTTAACTTAATTGCATATAAGATAGTGTTTCTTTATTTTGCTTATTTTACTGATCCAAATTTAGTTTAACTTAATATGTTGTTGTGTTTGAATTGTTGAAATAATTAATGCTTTCCTAAATTAGGAAGCTTTAAACCTTAAGTTAGACAATATTAGTTTTACATGATAGATTAAGCGGCTCTGAGTAGTCCAGAATTTGATTGCTCAAGTAACTTATCTTTTGTCATCCACTAGTAGTGAGAATGATGACTTTAATGATAAGATTATCATATGGTAAATGTCATAGAAAGTTTGAGTGGTGACATGAGTCTACCTCTTATGATGATAAGGAGAAGACTAGGTAGTGTGATATAAGAAAAAGAAGAAGAAAAGCATTGTGAATTAAAAAAATAAATTTGCATATTTTTATGAAGTATATTTTCTAACGAACAGAAGTGTGAATGGCAATAGTCTTGGTTTTGATGATTAACAAACAAGAAGGATTAATTATGCAAAGATCAAGTTCCAAGTTTTGTCAAGATTAGCTCATAGATCTTAGGGCTTACGTGCAAAGGTAAAAAGGAAACACACGAAGCTCAAATAAGTTTTAAACTTCCTTAAATGTGTTTCTTGATTGACAAAATACCCAAACAAATGGTTTTTGAATAACAAGTCTTGGTGGTAGCCTTTTTGGATGAAAATTTGTTAAGTATACATTTTGTAAAATTGACATTTAGTCATTCATTTGTCCTTTACTTTGAAATTTTTTTTAGTCTTGATCTGAAACTTATTTTATTTTAAAGTAGACTCAATGATCTTTCCAATGAGCAGTCATTTGTTTTAGACGGATAAGTAACAAAGGAGTTATGGTCTTTCAAAGGTCTATTGATCAAAATTGAAGGTGTCAAAACTGGTTAGGACATTTCCATAACCAATTATTTACCAAGTCAGAGGCTTTAGCCTCTATTTTTAAAAGACCATAACCAGTTATGAGATTTTATAAGAATCTCATAACCAATTATTTGAAAAGTCAGAAGCATAGGCTTCTGTTTATAAAAGACCATAACTAGTTATGCCTTTTGCATAACCGGCTATTGGTATGTTTTAAAAAGCTCTTGGTTAAGTCATAACCAGTTATGAAATAGTAATAACCAGTTATCTAGGCAACTAGAAACAGATTTTCAATGGCTATAATTTGGCATTTAATGCCCCCAACCACCACCAATGGCTCTTAAATGTTTTGAGTTATAAATGAAAGTGTTTGTGCATTGATTATAAGTTAGAAAACATTCTGAAAATCATCCTTGAACATTAAATACGAGTTTTATCATCTTTTCAATCAATACTCTGTTTTGAGCTTCAAAGTGTGAATCCTTGATACCCGTTATTCTTCAATTTGTATTATCCACTCTAGAGAGAGTTTCTTATCTTCTTTACTTTGTATAATTTGTAAAAGAGAGGGTGAGGTATCACTCAAATCTGTAAGGGTGAGGTATCCCTTGAAAGTAAAGGCTCAAGTACAAAGGGTAAGGCATCCCACGGTGTTGAGTGCTCAAGTTTGTAAAGGTTGTCAAGCACCTATTTGAAGCTTGAAGATATAGTGAAAATCTTGGGTGATTACTTGAGGACTGGACGTAAGCCACAAATGGATTGGTGGCTAAACCAGGATAAAGCTTTGTGTTTGTTTTCCTAAATTCAACTCTCTTACTTTGTGTACTGTTTTATTGAATTACTTGAATACTATCTCTCTTGGTTGATTCATTTATAAGTGAATGCTCTCTATCTTCTCTATCCATTCATCTCTAACAAACAATAGCTTCAACGAAAATTGATAATCAAGTGATTTGATAAAGAATTGAGAAAATATTTCATAAACTCAATTCACCCCCCTCTTGAGTATTGAGGCCACTTGGTAACAAGTGGTATCAGAGCTAGACTCTTGTGTAAAAAGCTTAGCAGCTTCAAGAGAAGTGATGGTTTCAAATGGTTTTTCTAACGAAGGTTCTTCTATAAAAATACCTCCTTATTTCAATGGGGATGGTTATCCCTATTGGAAAGAAAGGATAAAATTTTTTATTGAAGCTATTGATCTTAATGTGTGGGATGCCATTGAAAATGGTGTCTTTGTTCCCACACGTATAGTTGATGGTGTAAGAACTAATATACCAAGAAATGAATGGACCAATAAAGACAAGAAAAAGGTCCAATACAATTTGAGAGTCAAGATATCATTACCACTTCATTGGAGTATGATAAATTCTTTAGAGTGTCAAATTATAAGATCGCTCAAGAAATATGGGATACCTTACAAGTAACCCATGAGGGCACAAGTGAAAAAAAGTGATCAAGAATAAACACTCTTACTCTTGAATATAAATTATTTAGAATGAACCAAGGAGAGAGCATTCAAGAAATGTAAAAGAGGTTTACTCATATTATAAATCATCTTGCTTCATTGGGAAAGACTTTTCCTAATCAAGACCTTATTAACAAAGTCTTGAGATGTTTGAGTAGGAATTGGCAACCTAAGGTGACAGCTATTGTGGAATCAAGGAATCTATTAACAATGACATTAGCCACCTTATTTGGGAAGCTTCAAGAGTATGAATTAGAGCTAAATAAGCTCAATCAAAATAAGGACCATAACAAAAAGAAAAACAAAATTGCTCTCAAAGCTACCTCCTCTACAATTGAAGATGATGATAAAGATTATGGAGATAGTATAGAAAATCTAGAGCTAAGTGAGGAGAATCTTAGTTTCCTTGTGAGGAAGTTTGAAAAATTCCTAAAGAAGACGGGATTCCAAAGAAGACCACATTTCCCTCCAAACTAGACATATCACAAAGGGGAAGGAATCTCATCTACTCCTACATGTTATGAATGTGAAAAACCAAGGCATATGAAGATGGAATGTCCTGTGTAGCTTAAGTAGACTGAGAAGTTTGAGAAGAGACCTTCCAAAGAAAAGAAAGGATGAAGAGCATACATTGTATGGGAAGACAATGACATGGACTCTTCCGATAGCTCGGAGAATGAAGAAGCTCATCTATGTCTCATGGCTAAAGGAGAAGAAGAAGAAGAGAGTAACACTGAGGTAATTTCTTCTAACCTAGATCCTTCACCTTTCTATAGTGAATTGTAAGATGCTTTTCAAGAATTGCATGATGAATCCTTGAGACTCACAAAAATGGTCTTATCTTTAAATAAAACAAATTTCTTATTGATAAACAAAGTCTCTATTTTGAATAAGGAAATTAATGAACTAAAAATTGAGAATGAAACCTAGGACTTATTGATGCTAATTCATCATACATGATTTGTTCTCCACATGATAATGCACCTACACACTCATCTTGCTCATCATGTAAAGCATTTGAAATTGAAATTGAGGACTTGAAAAACACATTCGCAAAATTTACTTTTAAAAGAGATAACTTGAATATGTTGCTAGGGAAACAAAGATGTGTTTTCCAAAAAGTCAGTTTAGAGTATAATCCCAACTGTTAGCCATGACAACTATTACCCAAGAGGGGGGTGAATTGGGTGATGACAAGTTTTAATGTAACTTTGACAAATTACGCATTGTAAATCACTCAATTAATAAATGCAGCGGAACATGCATAGCAAAGGCACAACTACTAAGGATTACTCAAATACAACTTGAGGTTAAGGATAAATCAAGCAAATAAACTAGATATTAAGATCAACTCAAGCATATATAGTTAAAGCACAAATATAAAGAGATAGAGTTGAGAAGAGCAAACACTGAGATTTATCCTAGTTCAGCCACCAACCACTTGTGGCCTACGTCCAGTCCCCAAGCTTAACTTGAGATTTTCTTCACTATCTCCTAGACTTCACGGGTGCTAGGAAAACCTTTGTACATGCAAGAGCACTCCTCACACCTTGGGATACCTCACCCTTGTGCTAGAGCCTCCAATTTTTCAAGCTTCACAGGTGCTTGATGACCTTTACAATCAAGAGCACTCACAACACCTTTGGGATACCTCACCCTTTGTGTTTGAGTCTCACTACAAGGGATACCTCACCCTTTTTCTCTCTTGAGGGATGCCTCACCCTCTTACAATGATTTCAAGATGAAAAGAAAAAATAGAAACTCTCACAAGAGTAGATATACAACTTGAAGAACAAAGTGTGGATAATAAGAAAACTCTCTCAAGAGTGGATAATACAAGTTGAAGCTCAATGGGTATAAAAGATTCACACTTTAAAGCTCAAAATATGATTTTGATGATTCAAGGATCAAACCAAGTGTTCAAGAGTTTCTCTAAGTGTAAATACTTCAATCTACACTTATTTATAGAGCCCAAATGATAAAATAGTCATTGGTAGTGTTTAATAATGATTTTTTTTATGAAAATTAGCCTTTTATAGCCGTTAGAAACGTTTCTGGGCACTTGGTAATCAATTACACACTTCTGGTAATCGATTACATGGCTTCTGCCAAAGTAGTAATCGATTACAAGACTTGTGTAATCGATTACAACATTTCTGGTTTTCAAAACTGACTTAAAAAGGTCATAACTTCTTCATTTCTTATCCGATTAAAGCGAATGACCACTCATTGGAAAGATCTTTGAGTCTATTTTCATATGAAAGAAGTATCAGAACTAAACTCAAAGTAATTTTAAAGATATAATCAAATTAGTAACTAAAGATCAGTTTTGCAAAACTCAAACTTGACTGTTTTTGAAAAATGACTTTAAATTGTCATAACTTCTTCATTTCTTTTCCATTTAAAACAAATGACTATTCATCAGAAAGATCTTTGAGTCTATTTTCATATGAAATTTCACAACAAAACTCAGTAGTTTAAATGTTATGATCAAAAGAGTAACTAAATATCAGTTTTACAAAACACAAACTTGACTAATTTTCACAGATTTGAAATACCACCAAGGCTAGCTTTCCAAAAACATTTTGTTGGGCATTTAAGCATTTTAGAAACACTTGTAAAGATGTTTGAGCTTAGTGTGATTCTCATTTACCTTTACACAAGATCTAAGTCCTATAAGCTATTCTTGAAGATGTTGGACTTGATCTTTTGCTACCATCAATTCTTGATGTAATCCAAGCTTCCAAAGAAAATCTTCTCTTCAAAACTTGCAAATGCTTAGAACACCTTTTCATTCTCATCCTTCTTGAGTTGAGCATAGTTGTGATGTTTTTACTTTTTTGTTGCAATGCTCGTTCTTGGTACTTGGATTATCATACAAAGTATTACTCACTTAAACAAACATAGTTAGTCCAAATTCATAACTCAGTATCTTCATATGCATGATTCATAAATGTATAACTCTATTTAGTCTAACATGCATGTAAGACTTTTATAGACACATCCAAATAAGATATTTATCAATTATTAATGGATATCTCTATATAGGATGTAACAAAGAATACTTTTCACATTTTTAATTAAATAGAGTCAAATCCAATATTAATTCTGTAACACCCACCATAGGGTATCACATTTATATTACTACTTACCAAATTACCCCTTCATTATAAAATATGCTTAGTAATGTAAATACGAGTTGTAAAACTTCTCAATAACAATAAGATAAACTTAGCAAAAAATAAAAATAATACAACATCATCACAAATAATTTACATCATATATACACAAGTCTTAGTACTATCATACTTAAATATTTACGGACCTTGTTCTTAAAGTATTTGAACATTATTTAAAACTAACATACTACCCAAGTATTACTAAACAACAGAACCCTCAGACGGGTCCTCATCAGATTCTTCGGCAGGTCAGAATCCGACTTGACGCAAAGTCCTACAGACAGGTGTCCACGCAGACGACACGATATTAATCTCACTAGGAATACGGTAGTAAGTTCCCCAGTACTGCCTAATGGACAATGGAAACTCTAAGTGTACATTGATATTTATACTGAAATAAGGGTTCCCTTGATAAAACCTACTTAAAATAACGTTCAAGTCTCCTATATAGTAAATACACGCTCTGTCCAGATCAACATGTCACGCTTCCGGTCCTCCATGAAACTGCAACCTTATATATCCTAGGAAACTGGGCATCGCCATCTTCTTAGAATTCAGCTTCCTCCACAAGAATCTGCTCCTCTTCACCTTCTTGTTCAATTCCTTGCTCAACATATTTACAAATATAAATACAATGCAAAGTAGGCATATAAAGAGGTGAGATCACCTTCGACAATACCAACATGGTAGCATGGAGATAACGCATGTAATATATCATACAGATACATCATACCATAATTACAATTATGTCATTAACATTATTTACCATCACAATAGATGTAATAAACAATAATTACAATCATGCCCTCAACAATATCCAAATATTCAATAATTCAATTATCACAAACAATAATTACGATAATGCCCTCAATATTTTCCAATTATTCAACAATTCAAATATCACACCGATATCAATACTCAATAATTATGCATGTGCACATAGACTCAATTTCCTACTCCATGGAGCTAAAACTCAAGTCGGAGAGAGTGATCGAAAAGATCTATCTATATCAACATGCCTCAGACCACATGCTATAATTCCCATATGTATTTGCACATCTAGCATATACACGACAGTCTTTATCAGATCTTGATTAAGAATAGTGTCTCAGTCAAGCTCATCAGTGGGTTGCATCGGTCAAACCCACGGTACAAAAGAGCTACCAACTGCCCATTGTAGACAACCCGCACCCTAATGCCATCAAGGTCAACAAGTGACTTACACTACGCATATCGCACCCACTCAAGAGGTGTATTCTCTCCTAGGCAATTAGCCTCATACAATCCATCGGACCTTTCCAATGCATGGATAATGCACCATTCTCAATTTAAATTCATCATCTCATATTCAGGGTTCATACATTTGCCCAACAGTATCTTTACTGTATTTTCATCACATAATCATATATTCACATTTTCTCAATCACGTAACATTTCTGTCATATTTTCAAATCATATATTGATTTTTCAACCTTCCAAAAATTCCATTTCAACCTTATTTTCATTATTTGCATATTAGTCCTTCCATAAAATAATATTTACATAATAACCTCTCTTCATAGAATAAAATATTTACATAATGGCCCCTTTTCAAATAATATTTCTAAAATAGTCATTCATTAAATAATATTTCTAAAATAGTCCTTCATTAAACAATATTTACAATAAAGTCCATTTTTAAAGAATATTTTCAATATAGTCCCTCTAGAAATCAGTATTTCTACTATTTTCTAAAAAAATTTAAATATTTTCAATATAGTCCCTCTAAAAATCAGTATTTCTACTATTTCTCAGAAAATTATATTTCTTACAGTTACTTGAGATATTACAGCTCAAAATTTCCTAACGCGCTTCAAAACGCAGAAGGTGAGCTATACGTTAGTAAATTTCAAGTTATTAACGTATTCATCTTAATTCTCAACTCTTTAAAATAAATTGAGGTTCAAACACTTTCAACCTCTCTTTTCCATTCATGTTTCTCAAGTGATAAAACACTTTGTTTCCATTTCTTTAATCCTTGTACTTAATCAATTGTATTTCCCATTTTGAAATCACTTTGTTTCACAAAACCAAGGCAATTACAAGCCTTCAAAACCCATGGTACATGGCCATTGAAACCATCATACATTTTTCCTTCCAAATCAACTAAGTTCCATTCATATTTTTACACAAACACCACCATTAAAATGCCTCCAAAACTGTGAACCATTGGTCTTTGAAACCAATCCATTTTTCTTTTCCTTTCCTTTCTAATAATTCAATTTTACCATTCATGAAAATTTTAGTTTGGAAACACCTATTTTGAGGTGTTATGACCGAAACCCTCATGGTCATTGGAACCAAAAATTTATTTTCCTTTCATCATCAATTCATGGCATACATGTATATATTCATCATACATATAATCAAGCATACCTTAAAGCAATAAATATCACATAAAGCATGCAAACACAAATAAATAATTTAAAACATATAAACAACCACACATAATTACACAACCAAGGATATGAATCCTCACATGGATTCACCATCCATCAAATACAAAATTCATCTCCCACCACCATACTTGGTTGGTGAGATGGATCTCCCTCTTACCTCTTGAAGAACCTCCCAAGCTCCGTGGTTTGCTTCTTGAGTAAGTGATTCACCATCAAAAGCTTCTCAAACACAAAATAAAACACAAGTTTATTAGCATATTAAGCTTGAACAAGGAGAACCATGGATCAAACATGGCTTAGAACATGAAAATATGACAAGTAGTGAAGTTTCCTTACACTTCACCTCAAAAACCTAGAGCTTGATCTTGAAGAAAGTCCTTGAAGATGAAAGATTTAGAGCATGGGCTTAACTACAAAGGTTCTCAGATTGATGTAAGGATGCAAGATATGTGGTTGGTTAAAATTATAGAGTGATGGAAGGGGTTGTGGCTGCTATGGCCGAATACAAGCTTGAAGGGAGAGGAGAGAAAATTTTGTAAGTGCTTTAGGTTTTTGGAGAAGATGAAGTGGTCTTGAAAATTCCCTATAGCCTTAAGCCTTCAAAATCGTCCCCCCCTCTTGTACACTCAATGAGTGCAGCCATCATTTTGGGCATTGTTAACCATTGATTAGATCAATGGTTTACATTAGTGTAGCTTCTAAGTATAGGTTCTATATTAATAAGACCAAATCTAGACCATTGGATCTTTCTCCTTGAAATCCTAGCCATTAGATGTATCTTCAAAATGAAGTGTCAAGATCTCCTCTTCATACTTTACATCTAATGGTCACAAATGGTCATAACCACTTTGTAAGACCAAATCTACATCCTTGATTAAATCAATGGTCACTATTAGAAATTTTGGATTCAGAGATGGAAAAATTCCATCTCTAAAAGTGAAAAATTCCGTCTCTAAATATTTAGAGACAGAAATTGATCCGTCTCTAAAAGTGGCATCGCTGATTGTTAGAGACGGAAAAGTTATTTTCATCTCCAATTTAGAGACAAAAATGTCCATCTCTAAATAAAAAAATTCTGTCTCTAATTAGAGACGGATAATGTCAATTTTTTTAAGAAAATATAATAATGAATAAATTAGAGACGAGCATTTTTCATCTCTAATTCCATCTCTAAATTTAGAGATGGCACTATTCCATCTCTAATTCTAAAATTTTAACAAACTTTTTCTGCCTCTGTTTTCGTCTCTAAATTTAAAGACGTCACTATTCTGTCTCTAATTCAAAAAAATTTAAAACGCATTCCGTCTCTAATTCTGTCTCTAAATTTAGAGAGGACACTATTCCGTCTCTAATCCGTCTATAATTTTAAAAATTTAACCAATTTTTTTCGTCTCTAAATTTAGAGACAGCATTATTCCATCTCTAATTAAAAAAATTAAAAAAATAAATGCAAATTTTGTCTCTAAAATTTTCAGAATTATCTTTTTAATATACTTTTAATTTTATAACTAACTCTGATGCAATTAACCATCACAATAAGTCATATAGCATAAGAAATCACAATTAATTAACATCACAAATATTTGTACCAAAATGCAAAGTAATAATCAATTATCATTACAAATATTTAAATTATCAATGAAAATATTAAAATAAAACTAATCACAGATTTAGGCTATCATTAACATCGTCACCCATCTCCTCATTATGATGGTCATCCTCTTCTCTAGGTGCATGATGGGAAGGTTCAGGCTGTGAAGCTGCAAGTGATGATGTTCCAAATTGACTACCTAAAAGAAGAATCCTAAACTTTTCCTCCCATTGTTCCATCTTCTGCTTCATCATGTCTTGTTCAAGATTCTTTCGATGAAGCTCATCTGTTAAAGCCTGAATTTTTGACTGCATTGCAGTAATCTCTGTTGGTGATACTCCATCAATGAAAGAGGAGGGAGGAGTGGAAGAAGATCTAATGACATTAGTTGCTTGTGAACCTAATCCGTATATGCGCCCTTTCTTGTTTAGGCCTCCAACAACTTCTAAGTAGATACTATTAGCAGAGGCTTGACTGCTGCTACTTTCACCATGCTGGGATTGCCACTCAGTCATCCGCCTTTCATACTCTTCCTAAAAAGTAGTTATAAGACATTTGTACTTGAAAATTAATGTAACTTAAATGCTAGCTTATGTTTACCGCAATCTGTGCTGCTTCCAAAGTGTTATACTCTTCTGGATTCTCCTTGGCTCTATGAAGCCACTTGTAGATGTCAAAAAAGCTTGGCTCCCTGGACATCTGATTTGCCTGAAAAGACAAAAAGTAAGTATTAGTAGCCTTAAAAATTTATATTACCAGAAAGCAAAGCCAACCTGATTGGCTTGACAAATTTATATTGCTAGGGATAATAAGATAGGTATGCCCAAAACACAGACTCGAACTTAAAAAGATTATGATGTCATCATAACAATATAATTGACTGCTACCTAATATTTTGAATTGAAAGTGCAATAGAACTTTGGCCTTTCTATAGTCTGTTTATAAGATACGATTACCGTGTCTAATAACTTAAACTGAAAAACACAATGACCAGTTATATATGGATAGTTTGAGGTTACAAATCATAATGCGTTGAATAACCTACAAAATTTCTACTATAAGTTCAACACTCTTCTCTTAGAATTCTATGAAAGTAATAAACTTACAATGAAGGCTCATTGAAAGGCCCAAAAAATAAGATGGTAGAAGCCACATATTTCCCTCCAATTTCTCTACATTGCCAAATTTACTTATAGAATTTACTCCTTTCCTATTATTGTAGTTTGTGTTTACTATAGCTTCAACTAATGAGCTAATCCACAGGATCACAACAATGCTACAAATATAACCAATACATGATTTGCAAACAAGAACATGTTGTAAACCATCCACAAGTGATGATGGATAAATTGCAACGAAGCTGATCAGTCCCCTAGGCCTCTAAGCCAACATCAACTTGCACTTCTAACAGTAGGCATTTTATATGCAGAAATGCGCACAAGTTGAATATAAGAGAAACAGATAGCAAAACCCACTGCAGAAATGCGCATGAAGTGATTGTGCTAATAGATAACACTAATAACAATTAACAAAATCAGTGTAGTTATTCATCTAATTTTTGAAGGTGTTTATTTTTTTAACTCTTTCACAAATTAATGAGGTGACTGAATGCTATGAATGCCAAACAGACAATCAAGGAAAAGCAAAACACTTCAGTTGCTGACTTGATTGAAGCAAGTGCATTTGTAGCCTTCCTTTCAATACATCTGCACAGCATGTAGAAACAAGTTACATGGATATTTCGAATGACTTGTTTTTGGTTTATCCAAAACCCAAATAATATAGTTTCTTCTCAACATATTAAAGGGCTCAATCTCATGTAACCTTCACCAATTTAAGGACAACATCTTTACTATAGCTATAGACTGCATTTGTACTTCAAAAAAATTCCAATGTTGGATTGCCACTTTCGAAGTATGGCCACCCAAAAGAATAGAGTAAACAACCATTTTAGTCCTGCAAAGACATACGTGACATTGCATTGGTCCTTCATTTATAAATACATCAAAATAGTCCTCCAAAGATATAAAGGTGCAGAGACTCAGTCAAACACCAAAAGATAACACTTATCCAGTTTAGCTTAAGTTTAGTTTACTTTATCAATATTATCTGTACATTCTGTTGTAACACTTGTAACATACTGATGTTATCCTCTCCTTTAGTTTAGGATCAATAACCTCTATATATAGTGTAACTTTCTGATCATACATTATCTTCAGGTAACCACTTGTATTTTGCCTACATTGATGAAATTATTAATTAATCAAATATAATATTTTTAAATTAATAATAGATTAATAACATGACTTAAAAGGATATTACCCTAAAATCTCTAAACCACATATCACGCACAGTGCCAGTCACATCTGTCTAACTTGTCCAAGGCTCTTCATACTTTCTTTTGAAGATGGTTGTTATATCACGCGTCGTTCCGAAATCGGGATAAAACCTGTAAGTTAAAATATGTATTAATATATTTATATATATTATATATATACATAGCCATTCTTTTTGAATTAAATTGCATAATTAGAATAACTTACTGATCTTTGCTAGCTGGCTTGATCCAAGTACGTCCATCTACATCCTTTCTCCCCCACCTGATGTTTTGTGCTGTAGACGATGCTGTCTCAGGGTGTAGATATGCAAATGAACTAGCTGAAGGGTCACCTGATAGATGTAAAGTTGGAGCGAAGGAGGGTGTAGGCCTAGTTTGAGAATGAGGAAATAGGGTATGTGAAGATGGAATGGGTGCAACTGCGATCTGGGATTGGGGAGATGGGATAGAGGTAGGTCCAGTTTGGGAATGGGGAAATGGGATAGAGGTATGTCCAGTCTCAGAATAGGGAGATGGGATAGAGGTAGGTCCAATCTGAGAATGGGGAGATAGGTTAAATGTAGGTCCAATCTGAGAATGTGGAGATGGGGTAGAGGTAGGTCTAATCTGAGAATGGGGAGATGGGTTAAATGTAGGTCCAATCTGAGAATATGGAGATGGGTTATGTGTAGGCCCAGGATGAAAGGTACTGCTCTCTCTCCCTCTTCCTCTCCCTCTCCCTCTCCTTACCATCTATACGCAAAAAGTAATGATAAAATTCAATTAGGTACAATTAAATTAACATAGAAAATTAGCACAAAACTATTAAAGTAAACACATTAAAGAAATCCACAATCACGTAAGCATAATTTAATTAAGAGGTTATGAATACATAACACATGATTTCATTAATAATTTCATTAAAAAAACAAGACAAAATCTAGTCAGAATATGTTGCTTCTTCTTCTTCTTCTTCTTCTTCTTCTTCTTCTTCTCTACTACTACTACGCTTCTTGCTTCTTCTTCTTCTTCTTCTTCTTCCTCCTCCTCCTCCTCCTCTCCGCCTTGCTCTTCTTCTTCTTCTACTTCAACATCTTCATCTATTTCTTCCAAATCAAATTGGTTCAAGGTTGAATCGTGTACTTCCTCTACTAGACTAGCTATATCAACAAGACTTTGTTCAATATCATCGTTTGCAACTATCATAGGCATTTGTAGGACTGACTCATCTTGGTATGGATTATCTATTGTAGGCTTTTTTGTTTCTGAAGTTTGAATTGTGCTCCGTGCCTTAGTTTTAATCACAACCAACCACCCTTGCTGCCCTTCAGGATACTGTGTGTAGTACACTTACTCTGCTTGTTGTGCAAGAATAAATGGATCATAATTCTTATATCTTTTAAATGCTCTAACTTCAACAATTCCATAATTATCTATCCTTGTCCCTTGATTAGGGGTGGGATCAAACCAATCACATTTGAATAGAACTAGCATCTTTAAATGCCACCTAATATACTGCATTTCAATAATATCAGTTAAAACCCCGTAGTAATCATTCTCCATTGTCTCATTCTTGCCACCTCGAACACAAACACCACAATTTGTTGTACCCATCCCTTGACCATGATCTTTTGTACTGAATTTGTAACCATTTATTGAATATGTCTACCACATGTTTACTTTGTTTGAGGGCCCCCATGCCAAACTCCTCATAAGTTCATCTTCAATGTTGTTACTAAACACCTATATCACAAATGGGTAAGTTAATTGATTTAACCTAAACAAGTAATGAGGGAACTAATAGGAAAATTAGGTAGATGGTATTTAGCATACATGTTCTTTAAACCATATGGGAAATATTGTGGAGATTTGTTTGTCCACTTGCAAGTCATTTAGACCAAGTTCTCGTAGCAAATCTGCATATATGCTAAATTAAAATCACAGATTAAATCACTTCATAGATTTAATCATGATATGTGAAATTAAAACAACAACATAGAAGCTTACTTCAAAAAAGGCTCAACCTCAGGACAATTTAGAAGAACATACAAGTATGCAGCATTCATTTCCCTTTCTTGCAAGATGCAAGATTTGCGTTTTTCGATAGGACGACCGGGAAAATTGAAAATAGAGAATGGCGGATTGATAGAACAACCTTCACCTCCATCGTTATAATATGAAACTATTGTCCTTCTAGATGGAACAGTGGATGGATAGTAGTAAGATGCAAACGTAGAGGTCTCCTCCACTAAATAAGCTTTACAAATGGAGCCTTCAACTTTAGCTGAGTTTGTGACCTTATCTTTTAAGGTACGTATAAACTTATTAATTGATAACATCAGTGTAACAAATACCTTATGAGGATTTAAATGAAAAAAAATAAAGATAGATAGATGACTCAACCTTTCGAAGCGATACATCCACCGATATTGCACAGGACCACCAACCCTTGCTTCGTAGGGCAAATGAATTAGAATGTGCTCCATTGAATCAAAGAAACTCGGAGGAAATATTTGCTCTAATTTACATAAAATGATTGGAATGTTTTGTTCCATCTCATATAATTTATCCTTTCTCAGCAACGGCAAAGTTAATTCCCTGAAGAATTGACTGAACTCAATAAGTGTATTCCAAATAGGCTTCGGTAATGTCTTGAATGCAATTGGGAGCAAACGTTGCATGAACACGTGACAATCATGACTCTTCATACCAAACAACTTTGCTTCCCTCATGTCAACGCATCTAGCCAAATTGGAGGCATACTCATCTGGTAGCTTCAATTGTTTAACCCATTCGCATACGGCTAATCTTTGTTTCTTAGTTAATGTGTATTGCGCTTTGGGTTTTTATAGCTTTCCACCTCCACCATCCTGCAGCTCTAGATCCTTTTGTCTATAATATTCTGCCAAGTCCAGTCTAGCATTAAAATTGTCTTTCGTCTTGCCCTTAATATTCATAACTGTGTATAAGATATTAAGAAACACATTTCTCTTAATATGCATGACATCCAGATTATGAGGGAGAAGGTTTGTTTTCCAATAAGGCAGTTCCCAAAAGATGCTTCGTTTTGTCCAGTTATGATGAATACCATACCTGGTGGATTTTCTCCTACTGATTCAGTTATATTAGGTATATGTCTTACCCTATCCCACACTTCTTCACTAGTCAACCTTCATAAGGGTAATGAAGTTTCATCAAGTCTCTTTCTAAAAGCATTTTTGTTCCTTCTATAGCAATGATCATGTGGCAAGAATTAACGGTGACAATGAAAAAATGATGTCTTTCGGCTATGTTTAAGTGTGAGTGCTTTTGATTGCTCCATACAAATTAGACAAGCAAGTTTTCCCATTGTCATCCAACCTGATAACATCCCATATGCGGGGAAATCATTAATTGTCCACATCAAACAAGCCTTCATGACAAAGTTTTGTTGTCGTGACACATCATAGGTTATGACACCGGTACTCCACAGAAGTTTCAGTTCATCTATAAGCGGCTGCAAGTACACATCAATTTTACTTTTTGGATTGGAAGGGCCTGGAATTATGATAGTTAAGAACATGAACTCTCTTCTCATGCACATCCACGGAGGTAGATTGTATGGAGTAACGTTTATTGGCCAACATGAATAAGTTCTACCTGTTTTGTCAAATGGAGCGAATCCATCAGCACATAACCCTAGCCTCACATATCGTGGGTCTTCTGCAAATTCAGGATATGTTTCATCAAAATATTTCCAAGCTTCTCCATCAGATGGGTGAGACAAAGACCCTATCTCCCTCTCATTTTCATGATGCCATTTGAGATATCGTTTGCATTGAAGAATAAAGTCGTTGTAGCCTTGGGGTAAGTGGGAAATACCACATTTTTTTCTGAGGAGATTCTTTGACCTTATCATTTCTAGTCATGCTTCTATAACAGTTCTCACCACAAAATCTACAACTACGAAGATTTTCATAAGGAGGACGATAAAGCATGCATCCATTTGGACAGCAAGAAATCTTTTTGCAACCCAGCCCTAGTCGTTCCACTGCTTTCTTTGCATGATAGAAATTTCTAGGCATTCGATTATCCTTTGGCAATGTATTTCCTATAAAATCCATCCACTGATTAAAACAAGTCTCAGAGATATTGAAATCAGATTTGATACTTAGAGCTTCACATGCAGCTGACAATTCAGAGTAATTGTCACAGCCATCATACAAGGGAGCTTGTGCAGCTGACGGCATTTTAAAAAATCTTTTGGCTTCTGGGTTAGGATCTTCCCTTATTTGTTCTGTATAACCAAATCCTTATTACTCAATGTAATTGTCAATAGAGGGTCCAGCAGCATCCATTACCATCTGCTCATACCTATTGAAGTCTTCCCTTGCCCCACTACTTCCATAGTATGAGTTGTCTGCAACCATTGGGGGAATGGGAGGCCTTGGTTCGTTATGGTTAGTCTAGTAATAGTAATCCCTCGTAAACCCCTTCATATACAGGTGTGCCTTGACTTCATCAACAAAGTGATACGCCTTACATTTGTATTTTTTATATGGACACCTCAACTTTCCTATTGTTTTAAATTGATTTTGTGCACAAACAAACTCAACAAACTCGTTAACCCCCCCCCATGAACTCATTTGTAACTCTTCTCTTATCAGGACACACCCTTTTATCCATCCACTTTTGATGCTCAGGAACTTCTATTATGTTTCTAATTTAAAAATAGACAAGAGGGATGTCAAACACCAACCAACTATTTAAATGAAATGTAAATAGTTAGATCGAAATTAAACTACCTACTTCAAAGATAAAGAGTGCTTTTACTATAACGACATTCAAACTAAATTCATGAAAAAATTATCATGACCTCCCTTTATATGACCTATATAGACAGAATAAAACATTAATCCACCTACATTATGCAGATCAAACACCTAATTTCAACTCCCATTATGTCACCAAAAACTTTCACCGCTTCAAACAAGTTTGATACAAACTAACAACCAAAAAATAGCATTATCAAGATTTCCAAAACAGCATTCTATAGCCAAGAATTTAAAAAAAATGAGTTTATAGACATGAGTAAGAGGACAACATGATGACCTGGCAACCAAAAGGTTAACAAGAAATGATAAGATCAAGTTAAAAACAAGGATGTGTTTACAAATGGAACCATGTGAAAAGAAAGAACCAACACTTAACAGAAGGATAAAATCGAACACACACAACCAAAACTAATTTTGTATTCTCTAATTAAACATGCCCTATTACTATTTGATTGCTGAAAACATTTTTTTCACATAAAGCTTGACATCCAAATCAACAGTTAACCTCATTTACAAGACACCAACTGAGAACACATCCCCTTTATTTACTTAATGTCAAATAAATCCAGTGATTCAAGTTTTAAGCTACAACATGACCTATTGATTGAACAATCATCACAATACAAAAACATAAACTAAACATTTCCTAAACCCATTGTCTGAACCAAACCACTAACAATTTATAATAAGGGCATGCTAGAATGGAGACTTCAAAATGAAAACTGAAGAAGACCTCTAAAGAAGATCTTTCTTACCTTATCCTTCAATTCACGACAATAGAAAAGCGACTGAAAATGAGACAGTTGTTGCTGAGAGGAGGAAGCAACCTGCAATTGAGTAGCAAGTAGTTGTTCAACATTGCCTTTCTACTTTTATGCCTTTCAATTTCAAGGAGAATTACAAATCAACTTGCTATTCTAGTTATTAACCCACTAGTACTCAAAGTTAAAACACCCATAAGTCAAAACCCCCATTTCAAAAGTTATTAACCAACATTGTCTTGGTTCATATGTGTCTATAAATATTCAATTAACTGTTTGAATTTAATGAAAGCACTTGGCTCTGAAGCAACTCAAGATGCTACTCGGATTGAAAAGGAAATACGTAGTGCAGCTGTGATTTATGAATTATGAAAGCTCAATAAGCCTAATTTCTACCTTGTGGGATCAAAAGAGTAGACAAATCAGTAGAAACCCATTGAAAAGACCACAATATACAAACATAACTTAGAGAAGTAAAATTTATGCACACCCCCCTCAATGGAACAGTGCATGCATCATAACGAATTACTATTATAATGAATTCAACTTTGTCCACTGAACTATCATTCAGAAGCAAGTAGCAAAATTGCCTACCATCTCTTGAATTTAGTCAAACGAAGCACTGATTTTGGATATACTATATAAACTATACAGAGCATTCGAGTTAAAGGGGCACCAAAAGATTAAAGAAAAAATCACATCATCAAATGGAGAAATTGATAAATATTATTATTATAATATAGCAAAGGGGAGTGACAACTAACAAGAATAATAGTGGCTCAACTCATACAACCTTTCTCTTAACACTAGTGGGCCCATTTACAGAACCAACAACCAACAAGCTTACCCTCTTTATGATGTAATACACATTCATGATTATTCCCTTATCACTATCTGGCAATGATTATAATTTATCATCAGACTCAAACCTAAAAGAGATCCATTATAGTTTGAGAGCTAGTTAGCTAAGCTTTTTGTGATAAACACTGCTAACGAAGAGCTCTCTAGTGTTCCATCCCTTACCCGCAAAATCGATCTGTTTTGCTACTGCCTTTCAAGCTTCCAGTAAAAAAGCTGATTTTAAGAGTCAACTACACAAATACTAATATTATTTTTTATTTATTTCTTAAAAATATTTCAGTTAAATTACTTCCTTACCCTTTTTTTATGTATTTCATATAGACATTTTTTTTACTGGCATATAGACATTGTTTCTGAGACTTATAGCCCATATAATTGCATGTTAAACCACATTGAGATTTAAAAATGTATTAAGTTCATGAAAATATTCAATGATTTTATTTTGATAAGAAAAGGAACCATTAGATGACACGCTTACCCCTATTATGAGGATTGCAATCTTTGATTATAGAGAATGTCCTTAATATGATCACATAACAGGACAAAGTAAGAGAAAAATAATAATACTAAAGAATATCAATACCATAATCACTTTTCTTTTTCCTAAAGTTAATCATATTTCTTTTGAAAAGAATATCTAACCTCCTAGATTGTTAATCATAAGCATGCTAAAGAAGGAACAGAAAGCTCAGCTTTCTGGTTTGCAGTTGGAGGAAAACAAAGTTACACCAGCAAAAAAGTCACTAATGACATTGTTAGAGACCCACATTTGTTCACTTTTTTCATTTAATAGAGATAGGATTTCTTGTAACAGTAGTACAATATATCTCCATATAAAATGTTGTTATGAGATAGCATAATTATTTATTGATATTTGAATGTTCTGACCATTATTGATTTTATATATTTCGTTTGCACTGTGGATGTACCAGGAAAGTTACAGGTGAGTTTGTGACTACAACTTCATTATGCCAACTTTCACACTATTGCTAGGAAACTTGTCAACTGTGAGTCAGTAATTTTGGGGTTCTTTATGTCTTCTAAATCTTTTTTATATCTTAACAACTTAAAATTTATGAATAAATTCTGACGAGCAAAGGTAAGCATTCCAGAGTAAGAGAATGCAACTTAGGGAACAATATCTTGTCTATTTCTTTATCAACCTCTGGTGTTTGCTCTGCTACGACCTCTGTCACCAATTTGCACTTAGAAATTTTTATCTCAAGAAGTTGAGGAAGGTCTCTAACGAGGGAATACGCCATCAGATTCTTTAACTTATCACAACCTTCAACTTCAATAACTCTAAGTTTGGTAAAGCATTGTGTTGGAATTGGGAAATGGCATATTTCTTCCAAATTAACCAGATGATGAAGAGCTAATATCTCTAATTTGGGGAAGGCAGAATAGGGATGAAGCCACCCCCGTGAGTTAATAATGTACTTCAATTCAACACTATTTTGGATGTGCAGATGTTTTAATTATGGAAAACCTTCCTCATTCAATTCTTTAAGGACATTTCTAACATACTGTAAATTCGATAAGTATAAGTCCTTAAAAGTACTCAACAACAATTTAAGCCCATTATCCAAATGAATGCTTGTACTCTTACTTTGCTGGAGCTTAAGTGTTCTGGAAGTTTCACGAGCACCCCCAGACCAAAGTACAAACCATTTCCATATATTACCAATAAATATGTTGTATCTTTCCAACTTTGCAAAGACTTTCAAGTTTCTTGGCAAAACCGAAGCATCTTGGATCAATATGTCCAAAGTTGTTAGCTGATGCAAAAACCTTAGCTCACCTAGACTTGCATTGTTGCTTTGGTTTTTGCTTCCCTCAACCTCCCATTAGATAAAGCAATTCCCCATGTATAGTTCTTCCAAGCATGTAAAGCTTGATATCAGATTTTTAGGAATGAATCTTAGGCCAGAGCAGCTAGTCAAATCCAGCATTTTTGGATGAGCTAGTTGTCCTAGTTTTGGGGAGAGCTCTTTAATCTCAGATCTTTGAAGGCTAAGAATATTTAAACTTATAAGTTCTGTAACTATAAGAATCTCTAGTTTTGGTCATAAAATCTTTTTTGTTCATAAATTCTCTTACATTTGGGTCATTTTCAAAATTCAATTTAATCTTACTTAATCTCTTCATCTTGAAGTTGAAGGGGTCAGGCAGATAGTGATAGCAGTATCAGAAAAAAGGGCAAAACTTAGAACAAAATGTAATATAATTCATTTCATGCATAGTTGTTATGTACTATCATATGCAAGTGCATGCACATATAATATAATGTTAAATTGATGAACTTTATAAAAGAAATGTACTAGATAGGACCCCGTGGAGGAGGGATGTCTAAAGCAATAAACCCACTAAGGCAAACTTCTGCAATCCCTTCTCCAGTTTTCAAAATATACTGAAAGTACAAAGCAGTTTCAGAACCAAAACAAAAAATTCAAGAGTTAGCCTAAGGATATAGATAATAGATAACAGATAATATCATAATTTGTAGTTCAATCTGCTCTCCAATTTAATTATGTGCTCGCATCTTTTGGAAAGTTATTACTATTAGTTCTTCTTTTAACTTTAATTCCATATTTCTACCCAAAAGACAAAATATTCACAAATTTATGTCGTAGAAACTTCCCGACACCAATGTACTTTTGACATTGTAATTTAATTTATAAAAATTTCAAAATCGAACCTGCTCTGGACTGAGGATGAAAGGCTTATCTCCAATAGTAAACGTGACGTTTGGCAATTGAGAAATGCTATCACAGTTTACTACCGACTCTCCATTTGGACTTGGCAAGCTCTCGCACAGCTGCAATAATCAAAAGAAATACTCACTACACCATATAATATATAAAGCTAAACCACAACTTAGGTTTCTGGACAGGATGATTAAAACGGATTACCTGATTTACGTAGTGGAATACTCCAGGCAATGTTTCTAACAACTGTATCATGACAGAAATGTATGATAGTTGAACAAAAATGCTATGTCGAGAACGAGAAATGAGAAATCAAGTTGGGACAATGAGACGTACCTGTGTGGTGTCGGTGCTGCTGAGACGTTGAGACCTTGCTGCTGCTGGTGGTACGTTAAGACGTTAGGGCAAAACAAAATAAGGAGAAATGGTGAAATGTTAGGGCAGATCTGAATGACAGGGAAGGGAAAAATAGGAGAGAATGAAGTTTTAGAAACGAAGATGATGAACGGAGATGGAGACGAGGGAATCTCAGAGATGGAGATAAGGAACAAGTACGGAGATGGGATATTGAGAGACTGAGGGAATTGATCGAGAAAATGAGGGAATTGAGTCAGAATGTAGCAAAATTAGAGACGGATACAACACTCTGTCTCTAATTAATAAAAAAATATTAAATAAATAACATAATTTAGAGACAGAACACACATCCGTCTCTAATATATTTTTATTTTTTAAAAAACTTATTTAACGAAATAGAGACGGAGTTAGAGATGAAACATTTAGAGACGGATAAATTTCATCTCTAAATTCCATCTCTAAACATATTTGACTTTTTAAAACATTATATTGACCAAATAGAGATGGCATCAGAGACGGAACTTTCTGAGACGAATAAATTTTATCTCTAAATTCCATCTCTAAGCATATTTGACTTTGAATTGACCAAATAGAGACGGAATTAGAGATGAAAAATTTTGAGATGGATAAATTTCATCTCTAAATTCTGTCTCTAAGTTTTAAATTTTATTTTCCCTCTCTAGTTCATCAAATCCGTCTCTGTTGCCATCTCTATTAGAGATGAAATTTGTTCTGTCTCTGATTTCTATCTCTAAATCAGAAATTTCTAGTAGTGGGTGGATATCCAAAGGCTTCAACATTAAGCTTGCTTCCTATTGGTCCGTCATAAAGTCATCATAACCACTAATGTTGACTAAGCAGTACAATATTTATTTTTATCTGCTATTACCCTATGAACATAATTAACTGTAGTTTTTATTACCCGATAATTAACTATAGTATAAAATATAGTAAAATAAAATTTTCAAAACTATTTTCAGTTTCGAGTTTAGTAAGATCCCCTGTTCCTGTCTTAACAGTACAGAATTTTCTAGTTCTGAAAAATTTTTCACTTTTTTGGCCTCGCTTAGGCCCACAATAGCCCAAGAATAATATTAAAATAATCAAAAAAACATAAAAATCTCATATTAATCTACAAAATCAAAAAAATTATAAAACTTATGAAAATCAAATCAGATTAACAAAAAGAATTAAGAATCAACAGTAATAAATAAATTATTGTAAATTTTTTCTGACCCAAAAATTATTATTTTTCTGACACGAAGTAAATCACACAAAACGATTAAATGTATTCACGGAATATTCAAAATAATTTTACAGTACACAGAAATCACTAAATAGTATAATTCTGTTATTACTGTCAATAGTTAGAAATTTAGGGGTGTTACAACTCTCCCCCTCTAAAAAAAAGTTTCGTCCTTGAAACTTGATTTCACACCCTCAAAATAAATATGGATATTACTCTTTTATCTTATCTTCTAACTCCCATGTAGCTTCACCGCTTACATCATTCCAAATTACTTTAACCAATGCAATTTCCTTACCTCGAAGTTGCTTTGTCCTTCGATCTTCAATCTTGACTGGAAACGTTTCATAGGTTAAATTTTCCTTTAGTTGTACGGTGTCTGGTTCGATAACATGTGTAGGATTAGAAATATATTTTCGTAATTGTGATACGTGAAATACATTGTGAAGATTTGATAGTAAAGGTGGTAATGAAATCTGATAAGCTACCGAACCTACCCGATGAAGTATCTGATATGGCCTGATAAACTTTGGAGTGAGTTTCCTTGACTTAATCACTCGTCCAACTCTAGTTATAGGTGTCACGCGTAGAAACACATGGTCACCTTCTTCAAACTCAAGCGGTCTTCGCCTTTTATCATTATAACTCTTTTGTCGAGGCTGAGTTGTCTTTATCTTGTCTTCAATCATCTTCACTTTCTCAGTTGTCTGTTGTACAAATTCTGGCCCTACAATAGCACTTTCACCATCATGATACTAACATAATGGCGTTCTATATCGTCTCCCATACAATGCCTCATAGGGTGCCATCCCTATGCTCGAATGAAAACTGTTGTTGTATGTAAACTCTATCAATGGCAAAAATTCATCCCAATAACCAGTTTATTCTAGAACACAAGCTCTCAACAAGTCCTCTAATGACTGAATCATCCTTTCTAACTGACCATCTGTTTGTGGATGGTAAGTAGAACTTAGACGTAGCTTTGTTCCCATCGCTTCTTGCAAACTATTCCAAAACCTCGATGTAAATCGCGGATCTCGATCAGAAATAATACTGGATGGTATACCATGAAGTCTAACAATTTCATTGATGTACACTTGGGCCAACTTTTCCATTGAGTACTTAATATTAATCGATAAAAAGTGTGCCGACTTTGTAAGCCGATCAATAATTACCTAAATAGAATCGTGACCTTTCCGAGTCTTTGGTAGTCCTATTACGAAATCCATTGCTATGTCATCCCATTTCTATTCAGGAGTAGGCAAAGGTTGCAATATTCCCGATGGTTTTTGATGTTCCACCTTAGCCTTCTGACAAATTAAACAAGATGATACATATTCAACGACATCCCTCTTCATTCCTTGCCACCAATATAACTGTTTCAAGTCTTGATACATCTTTGTGGCTCTTGGATGCATACTCAACTTACTCCTATGGGCTTCATCCAAAATCAATTTCCTAAGTTTTAGATCGTTTGGCACACAAACTCTTCCTTTAAACTTCATAATTCCATCAACCATCGCTAAATTCCAATACTGCTCCTTGGTTCTTTGCTTCCTTTGCTTCTTGTAAATACTGATCACTATTTTGTCCTACTCGTATTCTATCCATTAAATCATTTGAAATGGTGATCATGTTTAAACACATCTTCCCCGATGTTAATTTCATAGACAAACGCATATCCCAAAATTTTTGTACCAGTTCCTTCTCCTTAATCATCATAACAGAAGCACTAAGCATTTTCCTACTTAAAGCATCCGCTACAACATTCGCCTTTCTGGGATGATGCTGTAACTGAAAGTCATAGTCCTTCAGAAACTCTAGCCAAAGCCTTTGTCTCATGTTCAACTCTTTTTGGTTAAACAGAAACTTCAAACTTTTATGATCACTAAAGACAGTGAACATTGCCTCATAAAGAAAATGTCTCCATACTTTCAACGCAAACACTACAGCTGCCAACTCCAAATCATGAGTCGGATAATTCCTCTCATGCACTTTCAACTGCCTCGACGCATATGCTACAACCTTACGGCTCTGCATGAGTACACAACACAATCCTTGGTAAGAAGCATCACAATATACTTCAAAAGGTTCATTCAGATTAGGTAGAATCAAAATCGGTGAAGTAGTTAGTCGTCTTTTTAACTCCTGAAAACTTTCTTCACATGCATCAGTTCATACAAACAGTTGATTCTTTCGTGTAAGTTGGGTAAGAGGTTCTGCTATCTTCGAAAACCCCTCAATAAACCATCGATAGTAACCAGCTAATCCGATAAAACTACAGATCTCCGATATAGTCTTCGGCCTTTCCCATTCAATAATTGTTTCCACTTTTGAAGCATCAACTTCAATTCCTTCCTCCGATATAACATGTTCTAAAAATTGAACTTCACTTAACCAAAATTCACATTTGAACAACTTGGCATACAACTTATTCTCCTTCAGAATCTGGAGAACCACTTTGAGATGCTCAACATCTTCCTCTTGACTTCGAGAATAAATCAAAATGTCATCAATAAAGACAACAACAAACTTATCCAAGTACAAATGGAAAATCCTATTCATAAAGTCCATGAATATGGCAGGTGCATTAGTCACACCAAACGGAATCACTTGATATTCATAATGCCCATAACGTGTTCGAAATGCAGTTTTAGGAATATCCTCCGCTTTCACACGTATCTAGTGATAACTAGAACGTAAATCAATCTTGGAAAATATTACGGCTCCTCGCAATTGATCCATTAGATCATCGATTCTTGGAAGTGGATATTTATTCTTAATCGTAATCTTGTTCAACTGTCAGTAGTCTACACATAAACAAGAAGTCTCATTCTTCTTCTTTACCACTGGAGCTCCCCATGGTGATACACTTGGTCTCATAAATTACTTTTCCAATAAATCCTCTAGCTGCTTCTTAAACTCTACCAACTCTACTGGTGACATCCTGTAAGGCGCCATAGATATTGGTCTAGCTCTAGGTACTAAATCAATAGAGAACTCAATTTCTCTTTCCGGCGGTAGTCCAGGTATATCTTTGGGAAATATCTCAGGAAATTCATTAACTACAAAAATATCCTTCAAGACATCTTCACACTAAACCTCTAAAGAAGATATCAATAAGTACCCCTGATCTCCTTCCTTCAAACAAGTTTCTACTTGAGTAGCCATTAGGAATCTAGAATCCTTAACCTCAGGAAAAACTAACGTCTTACTGGAACAATCTATCAGGATATGATTAGAGGATAACCAATCCATTCCTAAGATTACATTAATCTTGGAAAGAGGCAAACAAATCAAGTCCACATAAAAGATTCTACCCCTAACACATACAGGGCAATTCAAACATACTTTTGTAGTTATCACAGGTTTATCAGTAGGAGTAACAACACTCAAATCATAAGGCAATATAGTCACAGTTAATCCCAAACGCTCCACACAATCAAATGTAATGAAAGAATGTGTTGCTCCCGAATCATATAACCGTGTTAAAGGATTACCTTCGATGGCACACTCCTCCATAATCAAGTCCTCAGATTTCGCGACTTCTTCTCCACTCATGATATACACACGACCACCCGCCTGTGGCCTCGCAGTACGAACACTCCTCACCGATGGTTCCGCCTTCAACTGATCATATTCTCTGGAGAAATGTCCAAGCTTTCCATATCTATAACAGATAACTCTTTTATGTTGACAACCTTTGGTGAGATGATCTTTCCCACACTTGAAACATTTAAGTGTAGAGGTTCCAGCTTGACTCGCCTTATTGCCTCCAGAACTTTCTCCAAAAGATTACTGTCGATTCTGACCTCCTGCCAGTTTAGTATACGGTTTCTGCTGATAACGGTTACCACCGCTACCTTTTCCTCTTTGGAACCGTGTAGGTCCAAAGTTCCTATTTCTTGCCTCATGTTGACGATCAATTTCTTCAACCTTTCGACACTTATCCAATAATACTAGAAACTGATCAATGTCCAATGTTGTTACAGTTTGCTTAATGTCAAATCTCAACCCCTCTTCAAACTTTCTACACTTCCATTCCTCATTCGAGTGCATCTGAAAATACCTCGAAAACTTAGACAAGCTTTTGAATTTTGCAACATATTCACTTATGGACATCACCCTTTGCCTCAAACTAAGGAATTTCATCTCTTTAGCATGACGAACAGTAGCTGGAAAATACTTTCCCAGAAATTTCTGCTTAAAGAGCTGCCACGTCACAACTCTTCCCTCAGCTTGAATCAATCTTCGAGCTCTTGCCCACCAAGCTTCTCCATCTCCTACTAACACGAAAGTTGTAAAAGTAAGCTTCCGCTCATCGGTACAACTCATACCTTCAAATATCTTTTTTAATTCTTTAGTCCACAGATCAGCTTTCTCTGGGTCAAATTCTCCATGAAACTTTGGTGGATTGTTTCTACGAAATTCTGACAAACTTTGAGCATCCTCAGTTGCTCTTAGGTTTTGCTGCACAACAACATCAGTCATTCGTTGCATTGCTGCTACAGCTGCAGCCATGTTTTGGTTATTATCGCCAATATTTCCAAATCCCGCTCTAGTATTCACGCGTCTTCTTCCACGTCCAGCCATTACATTTTCTCAAATCAGACTAAACAACACAAAGAAAAGTGAAAGTCAATCTTCAAACAATATTGTTTTCTGTCAAAGAATCACATAACTTAAACAAGACAGACCTAACCACAAACCCAAAAAGACTCTAACTTGGGCTCTAATACCAACTAATGTAACATCCACCGTAGGGTATCACATTTATGTTACTAATTACCAAATTACCCCTTCATTATAAAACATGCTTAGTAATGTAAATACGAGTTATAAAATTTCTCAATAACAATAAGATAAACTTAGCGAAAAATAAAAATAATACAACATCATCACAAATAATTTACATCATATATACACAAGTCTTAGTACTGTCATACTTAAATATTTATAGACCTTGTTCTCAAAGTATTTAAACATTATTTAAAACTAACATACTGCCCAAGTATTACTATACAGTAGAACCCTCAGACGGGTCCTTATCAAATTCTTTAGCAGGTCGGAAACTGACTTGATGCAAAGTCCTACGGACAGGTGTCCGCGCAGATGACACGATACTAATCTCGCTAGGAGTATGGTAGTAAGTTCCCCAGTACTGCCTAATGGACAATGGAGACTCTAAGTGTACATTGATATTTACACTGAAATAAGGGTTCCCTTGATAAAGCCTACTTAAAATAACGTTCAAGTCTCCTATATAGTAAATACACGCTCTGTCCAAATCAACATGCCACACTTCTGGTCCTCCACGAAACTGTAACCTCATATATCCTAGGAAACTGGGCATCGCTATCTTCTCAGAATTCAGCTTCCTCCATAGGAATCTGCTCCTCTTCACCTTCTTGTTTAATTCCTTGCTCAACGTCTTTACAAATATAAATACAATACAAAGTAGGCATACAAAGAGGTGAGATCACCTTCGTCAATACCAACATGGTAGCATGGAGATAACACATGCAATATATCATACAGATACATCATACCATAATTACAATTATGTCATTAACATTATTTATCATCACAATAGATGTAATAAACAATAATTACAATCATGCGCTCAACAATATCCAAATATTCAACAATTCAATTATCATAAACAATAATTATGATAATGCCCCCAATATTTTCTAATTATTCAACAGTTTAAATATCACACCGATATCAATACTCAATAATTATGCATGTGCACATAAACTCAATTTCCTACTCCATTGAGCTAAAACTTAGGTCGGAGAGAGTGATCGAAAAGATCTGTCTGTATCAACATACCTCAGACCACATGCTATAATTTCTATATGTATTTGCACATCTAGCATATATACACGACAGTCTTTATCAAATCTTGATTAAGAATAGTGTCTCGGTCAGGATCATCGGTGTGTTGCATCGGTCAAACCCATGGTACAGAAGAGCTACCAACTGCCCACTGTAGGCAACCTGCACCCCAATGCCCTCAAGGTCAACAAGTGACTTACACTACGCATATCGCACCCACTCAAGAGGTGTATTCTCTCCTAGGCAATTAGCCTCATACAGTCCATCGGACCTTTGCAATGCATGGATAATGCACCATTCTCAATTTAAATTCATCATCTCATATTCAGGGTTCATACATTTGCCCAACAATATCTTTACTGCATTTTCATCACATAATCATATATTTGCGTTTTCTCAATCATGTAACATTTCTGTCACATTTTTAAATCACATATTAATTTTTCAACCTTCCAAAAATTCCATTTCAACCTTATTTTCATTATTTGCATATTAGTCCTTCCATAAAATAATATTTACATAATAACTCCTTTTCATAGAATAATATTTACATAATGGCCCCTTTTCAAATAATATTTCTAAAATAGTCCTTCATTAAATAATATTTCTAAAATAGTCCTTCATTAAATAATATTTTCAATATAGTCCCTCTAAAAATCAGTATTTCTACTGTTTCTCAGAAAATTTTAAATATTTTCAATATAGTCCCTTTAAAAATTAGTATTTTTACTGTTTCCTAGAAAATTGTATTTCTTACAGTTACTTGAGAAATTACAGCTCAAAATTTCCTAACGCGCTTCAAAACCCAGAGGGTGAGCTATACGTCAGTAAATTTCAAGTTATTAACGTATTCATCTTAATTCTCAACTCTTTAAAATAAATTGAGGTTCAAACACTTTCAACCTCTCTTTTCCATTCATGTTTTTCAAGTGATAAAACACTTTGTTTCCATTTCTTTAATCCTTGTACTTAATCAATTATATTTCCCATTTTGAAATCACTTTGTTTCACAAAACCAAGGTAATTACAAGCCTTCAAAACCCATGGTACATGGCCATTGAAACCATCATACATTTTTCCTTCTAAATCAACTAAGTTCCATTCATATTTTTACACAAACACCACCATTAAAATCCCTCCAAAACTGTGAACCATTGTTCTTTGAAACCAATCCATTTTTCTTTTTCCTTTCCTTTCTAATAATTCAATTTTACCATTCATGAAAATTTTAGTTTGGAAACACCTATTTTGAGGTGTTATGGCCGAAACCCTCATGGTCATTGGAACTAAAAAATTATTTTCCTTTCATCATCAATTCATAGCATACATGTATATATTCATCATACATATAATCAAACATACCTTAAAGCAATAAATATCACATAAAGTACGCAAACACAAATAAATAATTTAAAACACATAAACAACCACACATAATTACACAACCAAGGATATGAATTCTCACATGGATTCACCATCCATCAAATACAAAATTCATCTCCCACCACCATACTTGGTTGGTGAGATGGATCTCCCTCTTACCTCTTGAAGAACCTCCCAAGCTCCTTGGTTTGCTTCTTGAGTAAGTGATTCACCACCAAAAGCTTCTCAAACACAAAATAAAACACAAGTTTATTAGCATATTAAGCTTGAACAAGGAGAACCATGGATCAAACATGGCTTAGAACATGAAAATATGACAAGTAGTGAAGTTTCCTTACACTTCACCTCAAAAACCTAGAACTTGATCTTGAAGAAAGTCCTTGAAGATGAAAGATTTAGAGCTTGGGCTTAACTACAAAGGTTCTTGGATTGATGTAAGGATGCAAGATATGTGGTTGGTTAAAATTATAGAGTGATGGAAGGGGTTGTGGCTGCTATAGCAGAATACAAGCTTGAAGGGAGAGGAGAGAAAATTTTGTAAGTGCTTTAGGTTTTTGGAGAAGATGAAGTGGTCTTGAAAATTCCCTATGGCCTTAAACCTTCAAAACCGTCCCCCCCTCTTGTGTACTCAATGAGTGCAGCCACCATTTTGGGCATTGTTAACCATTGATTAGATCAATGGTTTACATTAGTGTAGCTTCTAAGTATAGGTTCTATATTGATAAGACCAAATCTAGACCATTGGATCTTTCTCCTTGAAATCCTAGCCATTAGATGTATCTCCAAAATGAAGGATCAAGATCTCCTCTTCATACTTTACATCTAATGGTCACAAATGGTCATAACCACTTTGTAAGACCAAATCTCCATCCTTGATTAAATCAATGGTGGATATCCAAAGGCTTCAACATTAAGCTTGCTTCCTATTGGTCCGTCATAAAGTCGTCATAACCACTAATGTTGACTAAGCAGTACAATATTTATTTTTATCTGCTATTACCCTATGAACACAATTAATTGTAGTTTTTATTACCCGATAATTGACTACAGTACAAAACACAGTAAAATAAAATTTTCAAAACTGTTTCTGATTTTGAGTTTAGTAAGATCCCCTGTCCCCATCTTAACAGTATAAAATTTTCTGGTTTTGAAAAAAATTTTACTTTTTCGGCCTCGCCTGGGCCCACAACAACCCAAGAATAATATTAAAATAATCAAAAAAACATAAAAAATCTCATAATAATCCACAAAATCACAAAAATTATAAAACTTATGAAAATCAAATCAGATTAGCAAAAAGAATTAAGAATCAACAGTAATAAATAAATTACTGTAAATTTTCCCCGGCCCAAAATTTATTATTTTCCTGACACGGAGTAAATCACACAAAACGATCAAATGTATTCACGGAATATTCAAAATAATTTTACAGTATACAGAAATCACTAAACAGTATAATTCTATTGTTACTGTCAATAGTTAGAAAATTTGGGATGTTACAAATTCATTATAACTCATATAAAGTATTATTGGGTATATTATATGATGAATGTTACATATATCTCATTGCATGATTATTATGTGAAATATAACTAGATAAAGTACATAATCATACATGCTACAATATATCTCATTAAGTATATCTATGCAACATGATCAATATTCTTTTGTAATGCATTTGTCATCTATTAAGCATAACTATAAAGCATAAGCATCATTCTTTTTGTCTTGTATTTGTCATCATCAAAACTTAACATATTAAATCATTGGGGCAAACCTATTTCCACAATCTCCCCCTTTTTGATGATGACAAATCACCAAAGAAAAATATGTTGAGCAATATAGAAGAATAGATATTCATGTAAGCATATCAAACAATAAGCACAAGGAACATATTTTTCTTTCCAATTCTCTCTCCCCCTATTTGACATCAACAAAAAGGCTTAAAAAGGAAAGGTGATATTTTTCTCTCTCCCTATAGATAAAATTCATGTTGTCAAAAAGAGTAGGATCATCAAAACTCATAAACTTCTTTATTCAAATCACGATTATCTCCCCTTTATTTAATTCTACACATGATTCAAGAAAAGATAGATGAAACAAGCATGCTTTCAATATATAAGAGATTATTCATGCAAAACTTGTCATATTTTGGTACATCAACATTTAGCACATGATAGAAACAAGCTTAAGAAATTATGTCTAGTTCATAATATCTTGCATACCACATGATAAATAAGTACCACTTGATATCACTTGTTAGAAGTTACAACGTGTAAGATCATGGAATTAAGGTTTTAAAATGGAAGATCATACAACTTGCCACATATCAAGCATTTCTTAATGAAAGAATCGAAAGATATGAAGTTTAAGAATGTTTACCTTCTTTCATTGATAGAGGGAAAGAGAATAAGAGAGGATCTTTGTTGACATGTTAATAGTATTAACAATAAAACATTGCATGTCAAATAAGAATGTAAGCCAAGAGATATAACCAACAGTTTAAGAGTTAGGCTCCCTCTCAAAATATGCATATTATCAAAATATAAAATATGATAGTTTAACATAGTCATGCATATATTTTAAGTCAACAAGGGCATGAAAGAAAGATATGTAAGATAAGTAAGATAAGCTCCCCCTTATTGAAGCAGAAGATAGATAAAAAGAAATATGCATGCCAAGACCATGTAAGTACATTACAATGAAGAAAAGCATGACATAGATATATATTCTTAATCCCTCAATCAAAAACCATTTCAAAAACTTCTCCCCCTTTCAAAAAGAATTTTATAATAACACATTACATTTCCAAAAGTATTTTAGAATGGTAGAAGAGTTTTATATTAAAATCACATTGATGTCTGTGAAATAACATCATGTTTTGTTCTTGTTTTGCATGCATTCTTGAGCATTTAGGCATTTTAGTTTCCCTTTTTGGTATATTTTTCCCTTAGTTTGGATAACTGCGGTGTTTTTGGTGTTCTTGTGCAGGATTAATGTTGAATTGGCCTTGGATTGAATGGAATGCTTGCATGTTTGAAGTTGGAGCTTAATGGATAGCAAAAAGGTACAAAAAGGCCATTCTAGAGGGATCCACGGCCTGCCCGTGGATTAAACCACGGCCATGGATCGAGCAGCAACTTGAAGGAGGAAAAGAGAGATTCCAGGGAGTTCTACGGCCTGGCTGTGGAATGATCCATGGCCATGGAATTCTGACAGCAAGATCCACGGCCAGCCCGTGAAATGATTCACGGCCGTGGATCGCAGTACGCATCAGTTTTTAAGTTTTATTTTTTATTTCTTTTGGGGGCTTTTTAGCCAATTCAAAACCTAGGTTATAAATAGATGTTCTAAATACAATTAGGGAGTTCTAATTTGGTTTCGGGAGGAGGCACATTAGAGGCTTTGGCTCTTGATCTTCATCTTTCTTCCCTCTTCTCTCTTGGATTACGGGTTTGGTTTGGATGTTTAAGAACATGTTTTTTGATTTCTTCTTCTCTATTTCTGAGTAGTTTCTTTTGTTTCTAGGATTGGGCAATGCCCTTTGATACATTGATAATGATTAATAGACGTTGTTTCCCCTTTTATTAATCTTGAATATTCTTTGATTCAATCCTTATTGCTTTTATTCATATGAATTTGCTGGCCACTTATTTGCATCTCATAGGCATTTAGGGACGTACTGAGAGGTGAACCTAAGTGTTGGAACCATAAGAATTAAACTTAAGGTCTAAATCACGAGAGTAGTTTTAGCCTTTCGAGGATTCAATGAATTACCACAAAGCGTAATGGGTTCAATTTAAATTCAATTACCACGAGAGTAGGAATTGGTTTAATTGGGCACGAATATTGTATCTTGAGAAAGAACATTAACTAATTTAGGGTAATTCACCTTCAATTGAATTTCATATTTAATAAAAGGGTTATCAATTAGGATTTATCTTGTATCATTGTGGTATCCCAATCTTGGAAGCTTTCTTCAATCTGAATACCTTTCTTGATAACTTGCTATTTTTGTTCTAAATTCTGCACTTTGATTTTTATTTAATTGCTTTGTTTCTACGTTCTTCTTAATCAACAATCACATTCCCTTTTGTTTAATTTAATTGAATTAATTAATTAATTGGTATTCATAGACACAGTCCCTGTGGATTCGATCTTTATTACTTACTTGACGAAACCGTACACTTGCGGATCTCACGCATCAAGTTTTTGGCGCCTAGTTACGGGATTTGTGTTTTTCTTGAATATTAATTTAATTTTTAATTTAATTATTTTAAACCTTTTTCTTTTATTTGGTTATTACGTTCTTGTTTTCTCTTTGACTCTCTGCAGGTAATTTCTCTGGTTTATGCAAAGTACTAGACATTCCGGGACTCTTATTGAAGCGGATCCTGAAATTGAAAGGACTTTACGTAGAAGGAGAAGACAACAAAGGCAAAGAGTAAGGAAAATATCTGAACCAACACTTGTCATGGCAGCAACTAAAGATAATAAACCTTTAAAGGAGTATGCAGCCCCTAATGCTTGGGGTTTGCGATCTGGAATTGCTCGGCCAGACATTGAAGCCAGGCACTTCACCATACCTCCTACCTTACTGTCTATGATAAGGCAGAACCAGTTTGGAGGATTGCCGTCAGAGGATCCTAATGATCATGTGGATATGTTCTTGGAGTTCTGTGAGACCCTCAAGATCGAAGGCGCCTCTGTTGATGCTATTCGTCTCCGCCTGTTTCCTCTATCGTTGAGAGATCGAGCTAGAGCTTGGTTGAAGTCCGTTCCGGCTGAGACGATAACTACTTGGGACCAATTGGAGCAAGCCTTTTTGGACAAATTCTTTCCACCTTCCAAGACTGCTCACCTAAGGACCCAAATCACAAGCTTTGTTCAAAAAGATGGCAAGTCATTGTCAGAAGCTTGGGATAGATATAAGGCTTTATTGGAAGCCTGCCCACACCACGAGTTAGAGAAGTGGTTGATCGTCCACACCTTCTACAATGGTTTAGAATATTATTCGAAGGTGTCTCTTGACTCCGCAGCTGGTGGAGCTCTGATGAATAGGAGGCTCATAGAGGCTTATGAGATAATTGAGAGTGTAGCTTCAAATCATCACCAATGGGCTAATAAAAGAGGGCACAACCCGAGAAAGCTCTCGGGAGGTAAGTTTGAGGTAGATGGTGTTGATTTATTTATGTCAAAGTTTGATTCTTTGAATAAACGTTTTGACATGCTTGAGAAAGCTCATGTTAATGTCATAGGTGCCTCTAACAATTTTTGTGAGATTTATGGAGCACAGGGACATATTGGTGCTGAATGCCAAGTTGGAATGGGTTCCTCACATGGTGCACCGTTGGAGCAAGTGGAATTATGCCATAATTTCCATGACTTCAACCAAAAGGGGAGGAATGATCCGTATTCTCAAACTTACAACCCTGGTTGGAGGTCACATCCTAACTTCTCTTACCAGAATAATCAGTACCAAGCTGGGCAAGGTATTGCTAAACCATCTTCTGGAGTTCCACAGGTACAGAATTCTAGACTTGAGTCTCTTCTAGAGAATTTTGTTGAGAGCCAGTCTAAGCAGAATGAGGAGTTTAGGCACTATGGGCAAGTTGTGACTGAGGCAATTAAAGAGTTGTCAGCTAAGGTTGACAATTTAGCCATTCATAATAAGATGTTGGAAACCTAGATTGCCCAACAAGCAAGCACTTCTCTTAGGCAGCAAGGTAAGTTTCCTGGTCAACCTGAAGTCAACCCAAGCAATGAACATTGTAAAGCTGTGAGTTTGAGGAGTGGAAAGAAGTTAGAGGATCTTAAGGGTAATGGGGAGAGTAACGGAGATGAGGGGAATAAGAAAAAAGAGACTAAGACACAACCCTTAGAAGAGGAGGAAACCACTGAGAAGGTGTCTAAGTATGTACCCCCTGAACCTTACAAACCCCCAGTTCCTTTTCCTTAAAGATTGGCTAAGGCGAAGTTAGATAAGCAGTTTGGGAGGTTCCTAGAGGTCCTAAAGAAATTGTACATTAATGTACCCTTCACTGAGGCATTGAAACAAATGCCTACCTATGCTAAGTTTCTTAAGGACATTTTGTCTAATAAGAGGAAACTTGAGGAATTTGAGACAGTAGCTTTAACTGAGGAGTGTAGTGCCTTAAGTCAAAATAAATTGCCTCCTAAGTTAAAGGATCCAAGTAGCTTCTCTATTCCCTGTTTGATTGGCAACACGAATTTTGATAAAGTTCTGTGTGATTTGGGAGCCAGTGTTAGTCTTATGCCCCTTTCTGTGTATAAGAAGTTGGAGGTGGGTGAATTAAAACCCACAACTATCTCACTTCAATTAGCGGATCGGTCTGTCAAGTACCCCATAGGCATCTTGGAGGATGTTCCTATTAAGGTTGGTAAGTTTTACATGTTGGTGGATTTTGTTGTGCTTGACATGGAAGCTGATGCTACAATGCCGATCATACTTGGGCGTCCATTCCTTGCCATTGGAAGGGCGATCATTGATGTCCATGAAGGAAAATTGACTTTGCGATTGAATGATGAGGAAATAGTTTTTGATGTTTTTAAATCTGAAAATAATTCTAATTCCTTAAATTCATGTAATCGCATAGATGCTACTAATGTTGTGGATAGTGTTGTGCTTTCAGGTGTGCAGGAATCAGTGGCTGATGCTATGCTAGAAAAGACCTTGCCCAAGGGTACCACAAAATCTGAGAAGTCTAAGCCCACCAAGAAAGGACCTGAGAAGCAGAATGACAAGTGTGTCGAGAAGCGTGAATTTAAACTCAAGGATAAAGTTCTTGTCAATAACTCGCTTCTATGTTTTTGTCCTAGTAAGTTATGGTCGAAATGGTCTGGACCATATGAGATTGTTTGAGTTTTATCCTACAGTGTGCTTGAGGTGCAGAAAGAAGGTCATAAGCCTTTCATGATAAATAGCCAGAGAGTGAAACACTTTGAAAGAGTGGGGACTGAGCACTACTCCATTGACATCACCTGAGCACAAAAACTAGACCAGAGTCGAGCTGATGACTTTAAACAAGCGCTTCTTGGGAGGCAACCCAAGTTTCTTTGTTTTGGTTTTTCCTTTTATTTTCTTCTCTCTCTTTTTATTTTGTGTGTTGAATTGTTGGTTTGATCTTTATCTCATGGATTTTGTTTAGGTTTGACCCTTTTTGAAGCTAAATTTAGAAGAAAAGTGAAGTCAGAAGGTTCCACACTCAGCCCATGAAAAATTCTATGGCCATGGATTGAACACCAGAAGTTTTTCCACCACCGTAGTGAGTTCTTTTCTTTTATCCCTTCTCTTGTTTTAGATTTTTACATTGGGGACAATGTAAGTTCTAAGCTTGGGGGGTATTTTTGTATTTTCATATTTTCATTTTCATTAGTTTCATGCATTTTCATGTCTTGTTTTGCATTGCATTTTCATATCATCATATCTCTCGGCTTTTTGGTTGAAATTGTGCCCCTCTCTTTTGAGAATTTTGAGATGGTATTGATTTGGAACCCAATTTGTTGATTCTTGTGGTAGGCAACAGGCATTATTTTAATTGATAGTAGAGGTGATCTTTTGATAGTTAATAATTAGCATATGGGAATGATCCACGGCCAGCCGGTGGAATGATCCACGGCCGTGTATCGCAGTACGTATCAGTTTTTAAGTTTTATTTTTTATTTCTTTTAGGGGCTTTTTAGCCAATTAAAATCCTAGATTATAAATAGATATTCTGAATACAATTAGGGAGTTCTAATTTGGTTTTGGGAGGAGGCACATTGGAGGCTTTGGCTCTTGATCTTCATCTTTCTTCCCTCTTCTCTCTTGGATTACGGGTTTGGTTTGGATGTTTAAGAACATATTTTCTGATTTCTTCTTCTCCATGTCTGAGTAGTTTCTTTTGTTTAGAGGATTGGGCAATGCCCTTTGATACATTAATAATGATTAATTGACGTTGTTTCCCCTTTTATTAATCTTGAATGTTCTTTGATTCAATCTTTATTACTTTTATTCATGTGAATTTGCTGGCCACTTATTTGCATCTCATAGGCATTTAGGGACGTACTGAGAGGTGAATCTAAGTGTTAGAACCATAAGAATTGAACTTGAGGTCTAAATCACGAGAGTAGTTTTAGCCTTTCGAGGATTCAATGAATTACCACAAAGCGTAATGGGTTCAATTTAAATTCAATTACCACGAGAGTATGAATTGGTTTAATTGGGCACGGATCTTGTATCTTGAGAAAGAACATTAACTAATTTAGGGTAATTCACCTTCAATTAAATTTCAGATTTAATAAAAGGGTTGTCAATTAGGATTTATCTTGTATCATTGTGGTATCCCAATCTTGGAAGCTTTCTTCAATCTGAATACCTTTCTTGATAACTTACTATTTTTGTTCTAAATTCTGTACTTTGATTTTTATTTAATTGCTTTATTACTACGTTCTTCTTAATCAACAATCATATTCCCTTTTGTTTAATTTAATTGAATTAATTAATTAATTGGTATTCATAGACACAGTCCTTGTGGATTCGATCTTTTCATTACTTGACGACGAAACCGTACACTTGCGGATCTCACGCATCACACATATTCCTTGAAAATGATCAAACCTAAGTCAAAAGAGCATTTGAAAGTTCATCTCCTCTTTTTCTCATTAAACAAGAGCCTTGAAAAGATAAAATACTTTTAAAGAACAAGGCTTATCTTTTGAAGTATCAAGATGGGCTCTATAGAACGTTTCAAATGATCTATTTGGAAACTTAAGCATTCTCTCAAGATTTAATAAGACTTTTCAAAGCAAAAGAAGAGAATACTACATTTATAACACATATCCAAAGATTTCCAAATTTTCAAAATAAATAGGAGGTGAAAATACTTTCAAGTTCTTAAGACAAGTTCAAAAAATTCTCAAGGATATAGAACTTGAAAAGTTTGTTTCAAATATGATAAGAGATTTTGCTTTAAAAATTTTTAATCAAACCAAAAATTCTTTAAAAAAAAAGAGCATGATTCTCATAAGAGTTATATCACTAAGAAACCATAGATCAAGAGAATAATAGATATCAAGCATTCATCATGATGAAATATGCTATAGGGATCAAAGCATGTATAGAACTAATATCGACCCTATATGCAATGACATAATTAGCAAGTTAATATTCAATTAGGCACTTTGTCAAAGATAAACATATTTCTCATGTAAGGAAAGCATCTAATCATTTAAGATCAATTTATCAATAAGTATCATATAATCCATAGCATATAAAACACCACAATAGCTTAGGGATAGAGATACTTATTTGGAGAGTGATGCTTCTTTAGAATGTTCTTCATTTATTGGTCCTTTGAGTTTGGGCTTTCTTCCATTGAGTAATCCATTCCTTTGCACTTGAAGAAAGTCTCCTCATGTCCCTTTTCATTCAACTCTTGTCATTTATCTACATATGCTTGACCCTTTGATATTTGATGGCTATACTTGAAGCGCATAGAGACACTTGCAAGGCTAACTTTAAAAGTTCTCTAAAGCATGGGTTAGTATCAAATATCATTTAAGCTCATTTACAAGTATAATTTAGATTGATATGTAATGTAAAACATGTATCACATTATCAACCATGCAATGTTAGCTCTAACAAGAATAAAGGAAGAACATATGCACTTGAATCCAAAAATATGATTTAAGCATTTTAAGGCATGATTCAAGTTTATCAAGAAACACATGATCAACATCAAAACTTATATAAGCATTTTGGGGCAAACAATGATCATGTAAGGCATGTAATATCAAGTAAGGAATTCTAGTATGCACACATGCCAATCAAGAACAAAAAGTCCCTTATTATAATGAAAGAATTGAAAAACCATGGAATTATAAATTTTAAAACCATTTATGATCCATTTCAACATATATTTCAATGTAAGAATAATTAGAATTTAAAGGCAAGTTCAAGGCACAAATGATGTTGAGTGAGTGGGTGCTTGATATGTGAAGGAGGTCATGGCAGGGAGTCTTTTTTGATGACCAATAACCGATTAGTGAAGTGTGGTAACCGATTATGATGTAGAAAATAAAAAATGGGCAGCCACAGATTGAGTGAATAACCTGTTAGTTGTTTTAGTTAACTGGTTAGGATATGGGTATAATCGATTATGAGCAAGGATCAAGAAATTCCAAGCCTCTGTTTGAAGAGAATAATCGGTTAGGAGTGGATGACTAACCGATTAGGATGTATTCGTAAGAAATGTTGGGCTCTCTTACTTATGGGACTAACCGATTAGGATATGTGGTTAATCGGTTAGCTGCTTGAATTTCAAAACAAAATAGAGCCTTTTGTTTCCTTCATAACTGATTAGGTCAGATCGCTAATCGATTAGCTTGATATTCCCGGAAGAATTTTGGCCACTGCCTTGTATGCTAACCAGTTAAGGAACGCTTCTAACTGATTATTTCCCTCTTCTAACAGATTATTGGACTTCCAATATTAGAGAATCTCCAAGAAAATAATCCTTAAAGTTTTAGTTTATTCCATCTTATCTTGGTTTCCTTTTCATCAATACTAATCACCTTAAGGGCATCTTTAAGCACAGAATTCTTCTTATGTTTTCATCACTTTTGGAGAACTTGGACCATTTTAAGTTTTCCCAAACTCAAGTAGCATGGTTGTATTTCACTTCAATGCATGCTTGAGCTAATGGTCACCTTATAACATAATTCAAAGCATTTTCTTTGGTATCCATCAATTTTGGATCCATAGGGGTTAGTCATTGATCATTAATCCATTATGCTTTCATAAATGTCAATTTTTTCATAGTATATAAATTAAGCACAACAAATTTAAATGATCAATTACCATTAAGCACATAACCAAAAGCAAGCTTACTTTCATGATATATAGACAATTCAAATCATAGCAAGCATACCTAGGCATTGTAGAATCTCATGTATCAAGATATATAACAAATTAATGAGTTATGGTACAACAAGAATTAATATAATCATGTGCTAAACAAAATATTCAAGTTTTACCAAGTGCACATGATTTTACCATTTACCTAAGGCCTATAAGGAATATACCTCATATTCATTGTCTTTTTAAGTAAATGCTCATAATAGGTAAAAATATTTGATACCTTGGCCTTGGTAATCAAGGAAACTCTTTTCTTTACCCATTACTTCTCTTTTGGTGTTTTGAACTTTACAAGTTTCACATTTCGTACTTGAGAAGCTTTGGTTGAAGTCATCTTCCTTCTTTGATCAAAACTTCTACTAATGGGCTTTGGAAGCATTCCCCTTGATTTCTTTTTCGCTTGACCAATTTGTCCATCTTTTTGAAATTTTTTTTGCATAATTTAAACATTAGAAGGACATTTTGGTACCCACTTTATCTTGGGTACTTCAATGTTAGTACTAGGTGTAACACCCCAATTTTTGGGTAAAAGACCGATGTATCCTTATTTTACTGTTTCTTGTTTTTCTGTATGAAATACAGACATATAATACTATCTGTTATTTTATTTGACCGTTTTGAGTGTTTTGCTTCGTGATGGGGAAAAATGGAAAAATGACCATTTCATCCCGAATGTACTTGTTTTTTATTTTTCTACATGATACGGTGTTTGATATTCTTTCTGTGATTTTATTTGGACTTTTTGTGAGATTTGCTCGAGACGGAAAATAATAATTTTTTCGGTCGGAAAAATATTATTTTAATTAATTAGAGTTGGGGGATCTTACTAAACCCAATTGATTGATATATAAATTAGTTTCAGTAATTTTTAGAATTTAAGCTAATGCGATAAAATAATTTTTAGTATTATTTTATTACTCAATTATAAATTTTGCATGATGGACCCGACATCTTGTGTGTGGGACCCACGTATAAATAAAGTAACCAATAGAAACAAGAAACTTGGACCAATAGAAATAAGACACATGGAAGTCAAAGTAATAAAGACAAAGTCAACAAAAGTGGCTTGACCATTTTGGACCATTAGATGCAATCTTGATGACCATAGATTATGAATGGCTAGGATTGAATCTTGGTGGATAAGCTTGAATGATGACCATAGATTTGATAAATGGTTAGGATTGAATCTTGATGGATAAGCTTGGATGATGACCATGGATTTGATCAATGGATAGGATTTAAAGAAGAATCAATGGCTAGGATTAAGTCAAAAATTTGTAGACTTGACTTTAGGATTAGTAAATTAATTAAGCTTAGTTTGACTAGATTAATTACTTAATTAGCAAACTAATTAAATTAGTTTAGTTATAAAATAATTACAAACTAAATATTAATTAGAGGTGCTAATATTATTTAGAGATTATAAATTATGTAATTATTTGTTTAATTAACTAGTTATGTAATTAGATAAACAATTAAGTAGACTAGTTTAATTCTTAATTAATTATAATCTAAAATATTAATTGAAAGTTCTAAAATTAATTAAAGGTTATGATATATGTTAGTATATGTTAGATATATTAGTCATAGGATTAAAATGCTAATTAGGATTTAATTAGGATATTTGACCAAATAAATTTTCCTAATTGACTAACATGTAATTAAAACAAATTAAATACTTAAAATGGACTTGGAAATACGGTTGGGCAGCAGCCTTTAGGGGCTTATTGGACAAGTTTTACAAGCTTCTTAAGCACTACAATAAAGACCTCATCTCAACCATTGAAGGAATGGAGGGTTAGGATAGTTTGCATGTGATTAAATCACTTAAACTCACCCAAATTTTCCACACGGTAGCAGCACATGGGCAGCTGCAATATTGGAGGCAAAATGGAATATTCAAGAACATGTGACAAGGCTTGGAGTAGCCAATAGGAAACAAGCTTGGTGATCAAGTTTTAATCTTGACCCTTGGTGAATTCTAAGGCTTAGATGGAGTCTTGGAGAGTCAAAATTGGTGGCCTTTTTGCATGTGCTTCCACGGCCATGCATTTGGAGGAAACAAAATCAAACATAATTCATTCTTTCTCTCAAAGTGATTCACGGCCATGCATTTGGAGGAGACTTATTTCATTTAATCAAAGTCTTCATCTATTCTCCAAAGCTATCAAGCAAAGCTCTCAAATATTCTTTCTCTTTTTCTTCTCCAACCCCACGGCAGCTCTCTCTCTATCACTCTTCACTTTTATTTCACACATATCTTAGAAAAATTATCCATTTTCTCTCTCTAAAACACCAAGAACCAAGAACATTTCTCTTCCATTTTCTCTCTCACTCTATTTCGCCTATACACTACCCACAACACCAAGCATCTATAATTTTATCTAACCATATTTCCTAAACCCAAATCCTATTCTAAACACTTTCTCTTCACAAAGTTTTTCCAAAATCCTACTCTATCTTGTCCAAAATTCAAGTTTTTGCTTACTTACTTAAGGGTAAGTCTTGATTTTATGGTTTAAAATTAGATTTCTAATTTTTCTAACCATGATTGTTCCATGGTTTTTCCATATTAAACCTTGTATGAGTTTTTACTAATTGTTTTAAATTGTTAGGATTTTGTTTGGAGGCTACCCGAAATTTCAAGGAGAAGGAGGAGACTAACTAGGTTATTTTGCTTCAAGAGGTAAGAGGAGATTACCCTCATCAACCATGTGTTGGTGGTGAGGAATGTTTTTGTCTGTGTATGAAGAATCCATGAGGATTCGGTTTGTGTAATTGTGGTGGTTTGAATTGTTGTGGCTTGTGTTAATTATTTGATTATTTAAGTATTTTTCGGTTGGTGATTTATATGCATGATTATAGCTTTAGAATATTTTGCATGCCTATAGTGTTGAAATATGTGGCATATGTATTGTATGTGTTATTATAATGTTAGAAATGCATGAGCATTCCAAAGAATGCAAAACCCTAGGTTCGGTCATACCATTGAATGGAAGGAATTAAGGTGATTTACAATGTTTTTAATGAATATCAAGTGAATTCAAGTGAATTAGAACAAAGAAATGAATTTTTGGAATTTTATTTATACTATGAGATTTCGGCCAACATGCCAAAAAGTGAGAAAAATTGAATTCTAAATAATCTAAGGTAAGTAAGTATGTTAAAGGAAATTTTATCAAAATGTTTTGATTATTAAAAATGAAATGGTCGAATTGAATTTTAGAAACTAATTTAAGTATTGTTAGTATTTACAAAGATTATACATTAATTTGAAATATTTTACAGTAGCTTGAAAAATATTTTAAATGGTTTTAAATTGCTTAATAATTTTGTTTATTAGTCAAAAACTGTTTATTTGAGGAAAACGGAAAAGAAAATGATTTAAAAAGTTTATGCGATTTAGAAAATGATATAAAATTATTACGCGATTGAGGAAACAGCAAATTATATTTACGCGATTGGAAATGTGATATATATTGTGAAAACGACAAGATTTTGAAAATAAAATAAAATTTCTACGCGATTGACAAAAACAGACAAATTTTACTATTGGGCCAATGTGGTGAACCCAGATATATGAGAAGTTATGTTGCGCCAAGTGGGTGCGTATTGTGATTTGGTTTTATGAAAGTTTTGGTGCGCCAAGTGGGAGCGTACTGTATTTTGAGATCTGTACACTCGAGGGCATTTACATACTTATTTTTGCCATTGAGGGCATTTTTGTAAATATTTGAAGTTTGAGGGCATGTTTTTGTAAATATTTGAAGTTTAAGGGCATTTTCATAAATAATGAGGGTTTGATGACATTTTTGTAAATAATTGAGAATTGATGACATTCCTGTAATTATTTGAGACTTGAGGACGTTTTGGTAATTATTGCTTTGTTCATGCACTGAGTCGTGCCAATTTACGAATTGGTAATTTGATTGACAAGATGAATAACATCGTGTTGTCGATGTGATAGGCATAGTGTGTTCAGTTCCTGATATGGACTTGGAGTTCATAGTGTGCACTATTCCATATGTGGATAGGAGGTAGTTCCTTCTAGGCCGTGGTACATGATAACACACTTATGTTCTCGACGAGCACTATCCTTAATCAAGTTTTGAGAGGACTATTGGACTGCCTGTAGTATACAATTATTTGACTGTGTGTCTGGGTTGTATGCTATGCCATTGTTTTTATTATGATTATTTTTCGTGGGCTATAGACACAAAGTTTTGACAGTGCAATAGCAATCACAACGGTCAGCTATAGACACAAAGTTTTGACAGTGCAATAGCTGGTCGGGGTAGCCAAAGCTATAGACACAAAGTTTTGACAGTGCAATAGCTGGATTGGCTGGGCAGTACTAATAGAAGTCTCAACTCATTCTCTCTGATATCGTTGTGTGTATTGTAGCTCCATGGAGTAGGATTGTGTCACATTGTATATGTTTATATGTGGTACATTATTATCTTTTATCTGTGATCGTTTACCTATGATCTTTTATTTGGGATATTATATGTTGATATTGCATTTAATCTTTATTCTATATTATTATGATTTATTGTTATGGCATTTTATATAGTGTGAATTGTTATATCTATCCTGGTAATGTTATTGTGGTTTATTCGATTACAATATATGCTTATTAGAATTAATTGTAAATCGATAATATGATTAAATTCATGTATTATCTGTGTGTATGGAATGACCTAGTCATTCGTATCATTCTTTGCTATCAGATCTTGGTAAAGGTGAAAGGGGATCTCACCTCTTTATTGTATTGTTTTGTTTGGTTTGTATTATTTAAATTCGTGTAGTAGGCAAAGCGTATTTTGAGGCTTATTGGAGACAATATTCGAAGATGGTGACAAGCGTCAAGAAGTAATCTTCCAAGTTTCAATAGGATGCGAGTTGGTGAAGAAGCGGGACATGTTAGGTTGGGTTTTTCTCGTTAGTGTTATTACTAGTGCTATTAGTAGTAACTTTCTTTGAGTTTACTTTTGTTTCTCGAGTCTGTAATTTTCATGTTTTAATTTATTGTTGATTATTTTGTGATGTATATGGCATATGTATGTTAATCAGTTCAATCTAATTTCATTGTTACTCTTAATTTTTGGTAAGTTTATATTTCTGCGAAAAAGAAATTTTAAAAATTGTATTTTGAAACTCAAGCTTTTATAAAATAATTATAATTGATTTAAGTTTTTATTTTAAAATGTGACGCCCTAGGGAGGGTGTTACATTAGTTGGTATCAGAGCACGGTTAGAGTCTTTTTGGGGTTTGTGGTTAGGTCTGTCTTGTTTTTGTCATGTAACTCTCTGTGTTTGGACTCCGAGAGGAGACAACGTTGTTTGAGATGGTTACTTTGGTTTTCATTGTATTATGATTCATTTGTCTTTGAAGAAAGGCGATGATTTGTAGTAAACGTACACGTAAGGAAGCAGGATGTGTTTCGATATCTCAAGTGGAATGGAACAACGATTCATCAAGTGGAGCAAAAGTGTTTTAGACTGAGGATCTAAATAAAGAAGTGTGTATCATAAAAAGGTGATCTTTTAATTATACTGTATAATTCGAGAGTAACCTATTTCTTTATGGCATATAATTGTGTGGGTCAATTAGAGTTTTCTCGTGTCTTTATTATCTTTTGACCTGGTTGTTTCTATTTACGGTTCTAAAACATGTGGTTGAGTACTTGAGTTGCTTAAACCATCCTAAGTCTGTTAAATAATTGAATCTTTTTCGTGGATTTAATGGGTATTTTTCTAACCACTCATGCTCTGTTGGACAGTTGGTCAAATTGTTCAAGTTAAAAAGTTTACTTCTAAATTCAACGGACCATATCAATTTCTTTATTGGATAGGTTCGGTGGTATGGATGATTCTATCATCTCTTGTTTCTATGTCTTTATGATATCTTTCATATGACGCATTTGCGAAATGTACTTTGGTTTAACCCATTCTTTTATGACTAATTGACTATTTGGGTTAATTAGAATTACTGGTATCTTTGTTACCTTTTAACTTATCTATTTCTACTTTTGTTATCAAATCCGTTATTACTATCTAGTTCCTTAAATAATCTTTTCGGTTAATCTAAATTGTCTACCTCTTTCATAGGATAGATGTGATCTTATATATGGATTGGTTATTTTAATCATATCCTGTCAATTGTTTCAGTAGAATTTTAGTGTCTCAGAAAACTCATTCTTAAAATCGGGTAATGTCAAATTCTTTGTTGGACATGTCTGGTAACAATTCAGATAGTTTCTCTACCTTTTCTTTCTAAATCTTTATAATATCTTTTCGTATATTGAAATTGCAAAAGAAAGGATATTCAGAGTTAAAATCGTGTCATAGTATCGATCGATCTGATTGTTAAAAAGAGAACTTGTATTGTGAGACACTTCCTGTTAAAAGCAAAGGCAAGAGAGTGAAGCTGTATAAAGGCATGGAAATTTCAAGTGATACTGATCAGAGTGGCGTAGCGGAAGCGTGGTGGATAGTATCTTTCATCCTTCTCTAGACAGAATTGTCATTATTTTTATTGACGATATTCTGATCTATTCTTGAAATTATGAGGAACCATACTAAAATAGTTCTCCATGTTTTACGCGACGCAAGGAGTTTTCGTTGGTCGAGGTAATCTGGAATGACGGAGGTGACGTAAACGGTGATGCAAGAGTAGTATCCTAGACTATTCTCAAATCAGCTACAATTTGGGGCGAAATTCTTTTTAGGAGGGGAGAGTTGTAACACCCGATTTTTGGGTAAAAACCAGATGTATCCTTATTTTTCTTGTTTCTTGTTTTTCTCGTATGAAATACGACATATAATACTATCTGTTATTTTATTTGACCGTTTTGAGTGTTTTGCTTCGTGATGGGGAAAAATGGAAAAATGACCATTTCATCCCGAATGTCTTGTTTTTGATTTTTCTACATGATACTGAGTGTTTGATATTCTTGTCTGTGATTTTATTTGGACTTTTTGTGAGATTTGCTCGAGACAGGAAAATAATAATTTTTAACGGTCGGAAAAATATTATTTTAATTAATTAGAGTTGGGGGATCTTACTAAACCCAATTGATTGATATATAAATTAGTTTCAGTAATTTTTAGAATTTAAGCGTGCGATAAAATAATTTTTAGTATTATTTTATTACTCAAGATAAATTTTGACAATGGATGGACATCTTTGTGTGTGGGACCCACGTATAAATAAAGTAACCAATAGAAACAAGAAACTTGGACCAATAGAAATAAGACACATGGAAGTCAAAGTAATAAAGACAAAGTCAACAAAAGTGGCTTGACCATTTTGGACCATTAGATGCAATCTTGATGACCATAGATTTGATGAATGGCTAGGATTGAATCTTGGTGGATAAGCTTGAATGATGACCATAGATTTGATAAATGGTTAGGATTGAATCTTGATGGATAAGCTTGGATGATGACCATGGATTTGATCAATGGATAGGATTTAAAGAAGAATCAATGGCTAGGATTAAGTCAAAAATTTGTAGACTTGACTTTAGGATTAGTAAATTAATTAAGCTTAGTTTGACTAGATTAATTACTTAATTAGCAAACTAATTAAATTAGTTTAGTTATAAAATAATTACAAAAATATTAATTAGAGGTGCTAATATTATTTAGAGATTATAAATTATGTAATTATTTGTTTAATTAACTAGTTATGTAATTAGATAAACAATTAAGTAGACTAGTTTAATTCTTAATTAATTATAATCTAAAATATTAATTGAAAGTTCTAAAATTAATTAAAGGTTATGATATATGTTAGTATATGTTAGATATATTAGTCATAGGATTAAAATGCTAATTAGGATTTAATTAGGATATTTGACCAAATAAATTTTCCTAATTGACTAACATGTAATTAAAACAAATTAAATACTTAAAATGGACTTGGAAATACGGTTGGGCAGCAGCCTTTAGGGGCTTATTGGACAAGTTTTACAAGCTTCTTAAGCACTACAATAAAGACCTCATCTCAACCATTGAAGGAATGGAGGGTTAGGATAGTTTGCATGTGATTAAATCACTTAAACTCACCCAAATTTTCCACACGGTAGCAGCACATGGGCAGCTGCAATATTGGAGGCAAAATGGAATATTCAAGAACATGTGACAAGGCTTGGAGTAGCCAATAGGAAACAAGCTTGGTGATCAAGTTTTAATCTTGACCCTTGGTGAATTCTAAGGCTTAGATGGAGTCTTGGAGAGTCAAAATTGGTGGCCTTTTTGCATGTGCTTCCACGGCCATGCATTTGGAGGAAACAAAATCAAACATAATTCATTCTTTCTCTCAAAGTGATTCACGGCCATGCATTTGGAGGAGACTTATTTCATTTAATCAAAGTCTTCATCTATTCTCCAAAGCTATCAAGCAAAGCTCTCAAATATTCTTTCTCTTTTTCTTCTCCAACCCCACGGCAGCAGCTCTCTCTCTATCACTCTTCACTTTTATTTCACACATATCTTAGAAAAATTATCCATTTTCTCTCTCTAAAACACCAAGAACCAAGAACATTTCTCTTCCATTTTCTCTCTCACTCTATTCGGCCTATACACTACCCACAACACCAAGCATCTATAATTTTATCTAACCATATTTCCTAAACCCAAATCCTATTCTAAACACTTTCTCTTCACAAAGTTTTTCCAAAATCCTACTCTATCTTGTCCAAAATTCAAGTTTTTGCTTACTTACTTAAGGGTAAGTCTTGATTTTATGGTTTAAAATTAGATTTCTAATTTTTCTAACCATGATTGTTCCATGGTTTTTCCATATTAAACCTTGTATGAGTTTTTACTAATTGTTTTAAATTGTTAGGATTTTGTTTGGAGGCTACCCGAAATTTCAAGGAGAAGGAGGAGACTAACCGGTTATTTTGCTTCAAGAGGTAAGAGGGAGATTACCCTCATCAACCATGTGTTGGTGGTGAGGAATGTTTTTGTTCGTGTATGAAGAATCCATGAGGATTCGGTTTGTGTAATTGTGGTGGTTTGAATTGTTGTGGCTTGTGTTAATTATTTGATTATTTAAGTGTTTTTCGGTTGGTGATTTATATGCATGATTATAGCTTTAGAATATTTTGCATGCCTATAGTGTTGAAATATGTGGCATATGTATTGTATGTGTTATTATAATGTTAGAAATGCATGAGCATTCCAAAGAATGCAAAACCCTAGGTTCGGTCATACCATTGAATGGAAGGAATTAAGGTGATTTACAATGTTTTTAATGAATATCAAGTGAATTCAAGTGAATTAGAACAAAGAAATGAATTTTTGGAATTTTATTTATACTATGAGATTTCGGCCAACATGCCAAAAAGTGAGAAAAATTGAATTCTAAATAATCTAAGGTAAGTAAGTATGTTAAAGGAAATTTTATCAAAATGTTTTGATTATTAAAAATGAAATGGTCGAATTGAATTTTAGAAACTAATTTAAGTATTGTTAGTATTTACAAAGATTATACATTAATTTGAAATATTTTACAGTAGCTTGAAAAATATTTTAAATGGTTTTAAATTGCTTAATAATTTTGTTTATTAGTCAAAAAGCTGTTTATTTGAGGAAAACGGAAAAGAAAATGATTTAAAAAGCTTATACGATTTAGAAAATGATATAAAATTATTACGCGATTGAGGAAGCTTGACAAATTATATTTACGCGATTGGAAATGTGATATATATTGTGAAAACGACAAGATTTTGAAAATAAAATAAAATTTCTACGCGATTGACAAAAACAGCAAATTTTACTATTGGGCCAATGTGGTGAACCCAGATATATGAGAAGTTATGTTGCGCCAAGTGGGTGCGTATTGTGATTTGGTTTTATGAAAGTTTTGGTGCGCCAAGTGGGAGCGTACTGTATTTTGAGATCTGTGCCACTGAGGGCATTTACATACTTATTTTTGCCATTGAGGGCATTTTTGTAAATATTTGAAGTTTGAGGGCATGTTTTTGTAAATATTTGAAGTTTAAGGGCATTTTCATAAATAATGAGGGTTTGATGACATTTTTGTAAATAATTGAGAATTGATGACATTCCTGTAATTATTTGAGACTTGAGGACGTTTTGGTAATTATTGCTTTGTTCATGCACTGAGTCGTGCCAATTTACGAATTGGTGATTTGATTGACAAGATGAATAACATCGTGTTGTCGATGTGATAGGCATAGTGTGTTCAGTTCCTGATATGGACTTGGAGTTCATAGTATGCACTATTCCATATGTGGATAGGAGGTAGCTCCTTCTGGGCCGTGGTACATGATAACACACTTATGTTCTCGACGAACACTATCCTTAATCAAGTTTTGAGAGGACTATTGGACTGCCTGTAGTATACAATTATTTGACTGTGTGTCTGGGTTGTATGCTATGCCATTGTTTTTATTATGATTATTTTTCGTGGGCTATAGACACAAAGTTTTGACAGTGCAATAGCAATCACAACGGTCAGCTATAGACACAAAGTTTTGACAAGTCTAATAATGGTGGTCGGGGTAGCCAAAGCTATAGACACAAAGTTTTGACAAGTGCAATATTTGGATTGGTCAGGCAAGATACTAATAGAAGTCTCAACTCATTCTCTCCGATATCGTTGTGTGTATTGTAGCTCCATGGAGTAGGATTGTGTCACATTGTATATGTTTATATGTGGTACATTATTATCTTTTATCCGTGATCGTTTACCTATGATCTTTTATTTGGGATATTATATGTTGATATTGCATTTAATCTTTATTCTATATTATTATGATTTATTGTTATGGCATTTTATATAGTGTGAATTGTTATATCTATCCTGGTAATGTTATTGTGGTTTATTCGATTACAATATATGCTTATTAGAATTAATTGTAAATCGATAATATGATTAAATTCATGTATTGATCTGTGTGTATGGAATGACCTAGTCATTCGTATCATTCTTTGCTACAGATCTTGGTAAAGGTGAAAGGGATCTCACCTCTTTATTGTATTGTTTTGTTTGGTTTGTATTGTTTAAATTCGTGTAGTAGGCGAAGCGTATTTTGAGGCTTATTGGAGACAATATTAGAAGATGGTGACAGCGTCAAGAAGTAATCTTCCAAGTTTCAATAGGATGCGAGTTGGTGAAGAAGCGGGACATGTTAGGTTGGGTTTTCTCGTTAGTGTTATTACTGCAGGTGCTATTAGTAGTAACTTTCTTTGAGTTTACTCTTGTTTCTCGAGTCTGTAATTTTCATGTTTTAATTTATTGTTGATTATTTTGTGATGTATATGGCATATGTATGTTAATCAGTTCAATCTAATTTCATTGTTACTCTTAATTTTTGGTAAGTTTATATTTCTGCGAAAAAGAAATTTTAAAAATTGTATTTTGAAACTCAAGCTTTTATAAAATAATTATAATTGGTTTAAGTTTTTATTTTAAAATGTGACGCCCTAGGGAGGGTGTTACACTAGGGTATTTAGGATCTTTAGGAACCGATATCATATTATTTCTCATATAAGAATTTCTTCCATAATTGCATAAATGAGAAATATGTCCCAGATGACCACAAAAATTATAAATAATTGAATTCAATGATGGCTTGGTCCTTTGAAGATCATTTTTGAAAAACTTGATCCTTTGATTGTTATTACATTTTATGCTATTTTTGCCACAAGACTTACTTGAATTTTCATGTGGAATAATATCAATTTCATTCTTATTAACAATCATGGAATGTAATCAATTAGAATCATTAGCTTTGACAAATTCACAATATAAGTTCTCAACTTGATTTTCTAAATCAATGTATTTTTCACAAGAAGTTGAGGTTTCACATTTTAAAGGCATTTCCTCATCAAGAAAAGCATATTCATTTTTCAAGATATCAATTTCATTTTTAATGGAGGAAATGTTTTCCAAACAAAATGAGTTTTTCTTTTCTAAAAGCAACAAACCATCATGCAATTCATTTTATGCACATTTTAACTCATCATAAGAAGGATCATAATCAAGATAGGCATAATTTACCTCAAAGTTCTTTGGAGTCAAGTGAAAGGTTGTCTCAATTTCTTGCACTAATGACTCTTCAAGGGAATCACTATCTTCTGTTACCAAGTGGCTTCTAGTACTCAAGAGGGAGGGTGAATTGAGTATAAAACTTTTTCACAAAAAAACTCTTTTTAAATAAGACAAATATTAAAAGCTTAATAAATAAATGCACAGAAGGAACAAGAAGGAGAAAAGAAAACAATAAAGAGCAGTGAAAAATAAATGTGCAGTAAATTAAATTGCATAAAATAAAGAGATTAGGGAAAAAGAGAAATAGGCACAGTATTTATCCTGGCTCGACCACTAACCCACTTGTGGTCTACGTCCAAACCTCGAAAGCCGAGATTTTTCACTAAGTATACAAGCTTCAATAGGTGCTTACTACCGTTACAAAATAGAGCACTTTTCACACACAGGGACACTCTACCCTTGTGCTAAAGTCTCAACCTGCAGGGATACCTCACCCTTATACAAACCTTGAGGGATACCTCACCCTCGATACAGAATATCATAATATAGATGAAGAAAAACTCTCACTCAGAGTAAGTAATACAAATTGAAGTGCTAAAGGAGCTCTCACAGAAATATCTCAAAGTTTTTAATCAAAAAGAGCGTAGAAAATAGTTTTCACAAAACAGAGTAATCAGAAAATAATTCAGAGTTATGGGCAAAGAAAATCGTGACCCAAGCTTGCTATTTATAGGGAAAACACGGAGACAGCCATTTAGGTATAATTAATAGCATTTAAAACAAATTTGAAAGCTGTCTGTTTTCATATACGTAAACAAAAGTTTCGTGTTTATTCGAATAGAGCAAAAGCTTATTCGAATAACACTGTTTCTGAAACCAAATTAAAAACTCATCTGAAATGGGTTATTCGAATAACCAATATGTTATTCGAATAACTCTGTTAAAACCAGAGTTTAAAAACCAAAGGGTTATTCGAATAACAGCTTATCTATTCGAATGACGTGGTTTAAAAGAAGTTCAGACAGAATAGATTTATTCGAATAACGTATGAGTTATTCGAATAACTCACTTAAAGCACAGTTCTGAAAAACCTCATTTATTAGGATAAAAGGCCATGCTATTCGAATAAGAGCTTTAAGCACAGAGTCTTGTAAAAGGATTTATTCGAATAGACTAGGTTTTATTCGAATAACTCAGTTCAGAAAACGTTTTGAAAACTAAGTTTAAAAACAAGTTTTATCTTTTCTTTCAAAAACAAAGAGATATCAATGTGAGTTCCATACAATAGATCCTAAGTCTTAATGCTAATCAAATATAAACTTGGACTTGGTCTATTTATCATCTTCATTTATTCTTCACGTTTGTTATCATCAAAACAAGTCTTCAAAAGTATACATCCAAATACATTCTCCCCCTTTTTGATGACGACAAATTATCAAAGAGACTATCAATGAGAAAAGCGTTAGTGTATATAATTGGAATTCACAAAGAGGTATAAAAACTTACTCCCCCTCTTTAATTATAAGAGGTAATGTATATCAGATATGTGCGCAGCTCTCCCTTTCAATTTGAATCCAATCTCATTTTAAATTTACCTGTCTTTTCTCAATTAAAGTCAAATGATCAAATATTTCTCCCCCTTTTGTCATGAGCAAAAAGGAGGGGTAAGTCTCATAAACATATATAAGAATGTATAAAAGGAAATGTACTCATAGCAATAGATCAACAGGAAATTTTATTTATGCATTAATAACAAAGAGAGTCAATTACACAAGCCAGAAATAAATAACATGAAGCCAAAAACAGATAGCCTAAGAACTAAAGATCCTAGAAGTAAGCATCCGGAGGTGGTGGTGAAGAAGCTGGTGCAGGAGCAGGTGAAGCAGATCGAAGAGCAGCAACCTCACGTTCAACGCCTTTTATTCTATCAAACAGAATAGAGAAGGTATGTTCCATGTAAGCTCGAATATCTTGCAAGGTGGTCATGATCTGTTCTAGGGTGATCGGAGCAGGAGCAGCAGAAGGTGCATCAGCAGAAGCAGCAGGGGCATCAGCAGGGTCAAGCTCATCCTCAGCGACCTCATTTGGGTACACCCAGCCTTCATCGGTTTGGATCGTCTTCATCTTCCGTAAGGTGTGAGCACCAAAGACGTTGTGATGAGTCAGAGCAATGGCACACTCAGTCTCTAAGACCTGAGGATATTTGCTCAGCAAGGTAGTGACAAGAATGTCATAAGGCAAGTCAAATTTCTCCTTGCCCTTGACCCTCATCGTGTGCCTTATGATGAACACAGGCCAGTTGACCTGATGGCCATTCTTCAGAAACCACAGCATGAAGACATCTTCCTAGCTGAGGTAGGCATAATTGCCACCACGAGGAGCCAGGATGTGAGCATAAGTGTAATGCAGAAGCCTGTCTTGGCTCTTTAGCATTCCATCCTTGAGACCTTTGTCAGGCAGGGCTAGGCCAGGCTTCAGCAGGTCTTCAATCGCCTGAAGCTTGTTGAACTCTTCCAGAAACGGGGTGTCACCATCTTCTACAAGGGCGCGAGAGAAGTGCGGCCGAACAAAGTCAGCCAGTCCAGCGGTGTGATCACAATGTTCTGATCACATACCTCGGAGAGGAGATTCTGGCCATCGAAAGCCAGATTGCAGAAGAACATCTTCACCAAAGCTGGATAGATGGTGGCCCGGTGAGAGCAAAGCTGAAGAACTCCCTGGTTTTGCAGTAGAGTCAGGAAGTCGAAGCCGCGATGCTGCTGGAAGAAAGAGAGATCCAGGTACTTGGGTTGAACCAAGTTTCGCTCCCAGAAGTGCGAGATGAAGCGTGCACGATGCTCTTCGTTGGAGGAGAGCCTTCTCAGATCAATAGGGTTAGTGCCTGGAGCATTCTTCGTGCAAGGACGCTTGCTGGAGGAGGAGGCCATGGAGGAGGAAGGTGAGAGAGAGTGAAAAACACAAAGGGTAAAAAGGTTTGAGAGGCAGGAGCAAAGGAGACGTGAAGAGCAGAGAAGATGGAGGGTGAAAATGTTTTGGGCGCGCAGGGGGTTATTTAAAGGAAACCCGTGTTTATTCGAATAAATAGAGGTTTATTCGAATAAACCTTGCTAGAAAGCTGAACAGACAGGCACGCAGGAAACTGAAAAGGTGTGGCTGCTAGGGTTTATTCGAATAGGAAGGATTCTATTCGAATAAAACAACTGGGAAAGCCAAGAGTTTTGGCTAGCTGACAGGGTTTATTCGAATAACTATGGGAGTTATTCGAATAGACTGAGGCCAATCAGTCAACACTGATAGAAATAGGTTCAGGTTATTCGAATAACCTGAGGTCTATTCAAATAGACAGAGATCAAGACCAGAACCTGATAAAAGCAGGACTCTATTTATTTGAATAAAGAGGGACTTATTCGAATAAGCAGAGGGCAGAAAGAAACACTGATAAACGAAGACTTCTGGTTATTCGAATAGGGAGGATGTTATTCGAATAAACAGAGAAGAGAAACACACAGGATTTACCAGAGGAATTAGTTTATTCGAATAAACTGAGTTCTATTCGAATAAGGCTGATGTTCAACACACATTTTAACAAGCAGTAAAGGAGCTTATTCGAATAAAGCCTTTGCTTATTCGAATAAAACTAACACAGAAGCATAGTAAAGACATACATTTATGAAATAGAAAGCTTATATTCATGTGATAATATTCAGCAATAAAACATGCAAACTTAAATATTGGATTGATCAATTATGCCCAATTCTCCTCGAATATAAAAGAAAGCTTCTTTTGCTAAGGGTTTAGTAAAGATATCTGCAAGTTGCTTAGATGTTTCAACAAACTCAAGAATGCAATCCCTTTTTTGTACATGATCTCTGATAAAGTGATGTCTTATCTCTATATACTTTGTTCTGGAATGTAGTATGGGATTCGTAGAGATATTTATTGCACTAGTGTTATCACATCTTATCGGGATGTGATCAAGCTGAAGACCGTAGTCTAAGAGTTGTTGCTTCATCCATAGGATTTGAGCACAGCAACTCTCGGCTGCAACATATTCAGCCTCAGTGGTAGACAATGCCACACTATTTTGTTTCTTGCTATGCCAAGAAACTAAAGAACTATCAAGCAAGTGGCATGTCCCACTAGTACTTTTTCTGTCCAATTTGTACCCAGTAAAATCAGAGTCAGAATAGTCTATTAGGCTACAAGAGGCACCCTTAGGGTACCACAAGTCCATTTGTGAAATGCCTACTAGGTATTTCATTATACGTTTAACAGCACTTAAATGAGATTCCTTAGGGTTTGCCTGATATCTAGCACATATGCATACACTAAACATTATATCTGGCATACTAGCAGTAAGATAAAGGAGAGATTCAATCATACCTCTATATTTCGTTATTTCTACTAATTTACCTCCTTCATCTTTGTCCAAGTAGCAAGAAGTGCCCATCGGAGTGGCCATGTGTTTAGCGTTTTCCATTTCGAATCTCTTGAGCAATTCTTTGCAGTATTTGGTTTGACTTATGAAAGTCCCTTCATCCGTTTGTTTGATTTGAAGTCCAAGGAAGAAATTCAATTCTCCCATCATTGACATTTCAAATTCATTCTGCATTGACTTAGCAAATTTTTTGCAAAGGGATTCATTAGTAGCACCAAATATAATATCATCCACATATACTTGCATAAGAAGAATGCCATGCTTTTTATTTTTAATAAAAAGGGTAGTGTTGACTTTTCCTCTTGAAAAACCATTTTTCAAAAGAAACTTACTCAACCTTTCATACCATGCTCTAGGAGCTTGCTTTAAACTATATAAAGCCTTTTTAAGTTTAAAAATATGGTTGGGCAGTTCATGATTTTCAAAACCTGGAGGTTGTTCAACGTATACCTCCTCTTGAATAAAACCATTTAGAAAAGCACTCTTGACATCCATTTGATATAATTTGAAATCCATGATGCAAGCATAAGCAAGTAACATTCTAATAGCTTCTAATCTAGCTACAGGTGCATAGGTTTCTTCATAATCTATTCCTTCTTCTTGATTATACCCTTTAGCAACCAATCTAACTTTGTTTCTAGTTATTAACCCATTTTCATCAAGTTTGTTTCTAAAAACCCATTTAGTTCCAATTATGGGGTGATTATTAGATCTAGTAACTAATTCCCAAACTTGATTCCTTTCAAACTGATTTAATTCCTCATGTATAGTTAAGATCCAATGTTCATCATCAAAAGCTTCAATTAAATCTTTGGGTTCAATTTGAGAAACAAAAGCTAAGTGATTACAAGTATTTCTAAGGGAGTTACGAGTACTTACACCTTTAGATACATCACCGATAATTTGATCAAGGGAGTGATATTTTGAAGTTCGCCACTCTTTGGGGAGTTCCAAAGCTTGCGAATCTTCTTGTCTTTGCTTATCCTCTTGCTCCTTGATTTCTTTTTCTTTATTATCCTAATGTGTTTTCGCCAAGACTTCTGCTACATCATCAACAACAAGATCCTTTCTCGATCTATTTGGGTCAGTTTCATCAAATGCAACATGTATAGATTCTTCAATAGTCATAGTTCTTTTATTGTAAATACGAAAAGCTTTACTATGATTTGAATAGTCAAGAAATATACCTTCATCAGACTTAGCATCAAACTTGCCTAAATTATCTTTTCCATTGTTTAAAACAAAACATTTGCAATCAAAAACATGAAAGTGTGAGACATTTGACTTTCTTCCCTTATACAACTCATATGGGGTTTTCTTTAAAATAGGCCTTATAAGGGCCCGGTTCATTACATAACAAGCTGTACTTATAGCATCTGCCCAAAAGTATTTAGGAAGAGCAGCCTCATTAAGCATAGTTCTCGCCATTTCTTCTAAAGAACGGTTTTTCCTTTCTACAACTCCGTTTTGTTGCGGAGTTCTAGGGGCAGAGAAATTATGATTAATGCCATGTTCATCACAGTAATTTTCAAAAATATTGTTTTCAAATTCGCCACTGTGATCACTTCTTATAGAATACATTTGAAAACCTTTTTCATTTGAATAACTTTGGCAAGTCTTTTAAAAGCTAGAAATGCGTCATTTTTATTTGCAAGAAATAAAGTCCATGTAAACCTCGAAAAATCATCCACAATCACTAAAGCATAGTAATTCCCACTAAAGCTCATAGTTCTAGAATGTCCAAACAGATCCATGTGCAAAAGTTGTAAAGGTCTAGTAGTTGAAACTATATTTTTTGCTTTAAAAAAGACCTTTATTTGTTTACCCTTTTGACATGCATCACATAATTTATCTTTTATAAAATTAAGCTTGGGTAGTCCAATTACTAGCTCTTTAGAGACCAATTTCTTTAAGTGGTCCATCTGAATGTGTGCAATTATCTTATGTCATAGCCATGAATCATCATTCTTACTTAAAAGGCATTTCGCATCATTTGAAGATATATCATCAAGACTAATCATATAGATGTTGTTTACTCTATGACCAATGAATTTAACATGCTTGTCATTTTTATCTTCAATTATGCAACAGTTTGAATTAAATATAACTTTATTTTCTTTATCACATAATTGGCTAATACTAAGTAAGTTATGTTTCAAGCCTTCAACAAACAGCACATTTTCAATAAAGGAGTTGGGGTTCTTACCAACTTTGCTGATTCCAAGAATTTTACCCTTGTTGTTATCACCATACGTGACGTGTCCATGATTCTTGGAAATAAGCATGGTGAATTTTGAATCATCCCCGGTCATGTGCTTGGAGCAGCCACTATCAAGATACCAATTTGAACTCCTGGCTTTCAAGCACACCTACAACACAAGTTTAGTTTTTAACTTTTGGTACCTAAACTTTCTTGGGTCCTTGTGTGTTAGTTTTGAGTATAGTACCCTTGGGAACCTAAACCATTTTTGTTCCAATTTTTGTATTTATGTTTTTCCTTGCATTACACGTTGAAGCACTATGTCCGTTTCTTCCACAATAAAAACATTTAATAAAAGAGCTACTTGAAATACTAGAATGCACAAAGAAATTTTTATAAAGTTTCTGTTGATTTTTCAGGTTATAACCTATCCCGGCTTTTTGAAAAATCACTCTTTGTCTTTCTAACAAAATATTTAAGTTATCCCTTCCAAAGGTGAATTTAGAAAGAGTGTTCTTTAGGTCTTCGATTTCTTTTTCAAGTATATGACATGAAGAACAAGATGAAGAAGTAGAAGCATGTGGAGAATGATTTGTGCATGCATCAATGATTCCCAGAGTTTCATTTTCAATTTTCAATTCTTCTATTTCTTTATTTAAAACAAGAATTTGATTTTCTAAAGAAGAAATTATTTTCTTAGAAGAAGAAATAATTTTTGTCAATTTTAACGATTCTTCATGTAATTCTTCAAAAGCGTCTTGTAACTCATCATAAGAAGGTAATAGAGTAGTATTAGAACTTACCTCATTTTCGCTTTCTTCTTCTTCTCCTTTTGCCATGAGACATAATTGAGCTTCCTCGCTATCTGACATGTCAATTGAATCCATGTCATTCTCATCCCACGCTATATAGGCTTTTCTTCCTTTTCTTTCCTTGAAAGGCTTCTTTTCAAATTTCTCCTTCTTCTTTTGGTAAACTAGGCACTCCATTTTCATGTGACCAGGTTTGCCACATTCATAGCAAGTTGGAGTCAATGAAACTCTTTCGCCTTTGAAATGTATCTTTTTCGAAGGGAAGGGAGGTCTTCTTTGCGTTCCCTTTTTCCTGAGAAATTTACCAAACCTTTTAACCAACAAACTCAGATTTTCTTCACTTACCTCGATGTTCTCTGAACTTTCTTCATTTTCTTCATCATCATTGTCGAATGTTGATGAAGTTGCTTTTGAGCGCTATCCCTTTTTTTTTTATCGTTCTCTTCGCTTTGGCTTAATCTGCTCAGTTCCAATTCGTGCTCATGAAGTTTTCCAAAGAGGGTAGCTAAAGTCATTGTGGACAAATCCCTTGATTCTGATATTGCTGTCACTTTGGGTTACTAAATCCTGCTAAGACATCTCAAAACTTTGTTAATCAAATCTTCGTTAGAAAAACTTTTGCCTAAAGATGCAAGATGATTAACTATGTGGGTGAACCTTTTTTGCATTTCCTGAATGCTTTCTCCATGGTTCATTCTGAATAGTTCATATTCACGAGTTAGAGAATTGATTCTCGACCTCTTAACTTAACTAGTACCCTCATAGGTAACTTGTAAAGTGTCTCACATTTCTTTAGCAGTTTTGCAATTTGAAATTTTAAAAAATTCATCATATCCCAAAGCAGTAGTAATAATATTTTTGGCTTTTAAATTAAATTAAACTTTTCTTTTGTCTTCATCAGACCATTTATTTCGTGGTGTTTCGGTCCTTACGCCATCGACCTCATGTGTGGGTATAAAAGTGCCGTTTTCGACAGCATCCCAAACATCTAGATCAATAGCTTCGATGAAGATTTTCATTCTTTCCTTCCAATATGCGTAACCATCCCTATTGAAAAAGGGTGGTCAGTTTATGGAGGATCCTTCTGAAAAACCATTTGAAGAAGCCATGTTCTCTTGAAGCTACTAAGCTCTTTATACAAAAGTCTAGCTCTGATACCACTTGTTACCAAGTGGCTTCCAGTACTCAAGAGGGGGTGAATTGAGTATAAAACTTTTTCACAAAAAAACTCTTTTTAAATAAGACAAATATTAAAAGCTTAATAAATAAATGCACAGAAGGAACAAGAAGGAGAAAAGAAACAATAAAGAACAGCGAAAAATAAATGTGCGGTAAATTAAATTGCATAAAATAAAGAGATTACGAAAAAAGAGAAGCAGACACAGTATTTATCCTGGTTCGACCACTAACCCACTTGTGGTCTACGTCCAGTCCTCGAAAGCTGAGATTTTTCACTAAGTATACAAGCTTCAATAGGTGCATGCTACCGTTACAAAATAGAGCACTTTTCACACAGGGACACTCTACCCTTGTGCTAAAGTCTCAGCTTGTAGAGATACCTCACCCTTATACAAACCTTGAGGGATACCTCACCCTCGATACAGAATATCAGAATATAGATGAAGAGAAACTCTCACTCAGAGTAAGTAATACAAATTGAAGTGCTAAAGGAGCTCTCACAGAAATATCTCAAAGTTTTTAATCAAAAAGAGTGTAGAAAATAGTTTTCACAAAACAGAGTAATCAGAAAATAATTCAGAGTTATGGGCAAAGAAAATCGTGACCCAAGCTTGCTATTTATAGGGAAAAACACGGAGACAGCCGTTTAGGTATAATTAATAGCATTTAAAACAAATTTGAAAGCTGTCTGTTTCCATATACGTAAACAAAAGCTTCGTGTTTATTCGAATAGAGCAAAAGCTTATTCGAATAACACTGTTTCTGAAACCAAATTAAAAACTCATCTGAAATGGGTTATTCGAATAACCAATATGTTATTCGAATAACTCTGTTAAAACCAGAGTTTAAAAATCGAAGGGTTATTCGAATAACAGCTTATCTATTCGAATAACGTGGTTTAAAAGAAGTTCAGATAGAATAGATTAATTCGAATAACGTATAAGTTATTCGAATAACTCACTTAAAGCACAGTTCTAAAAAACCTCATTTATTCGGATAAAAGGCCATGCTATTCGAATAAGAGCTTTAAGCACAGAGTCTCATAAAAGGATTTATTCGAATAGACTAGGTTCTATTCGAATAACTCAGTTCAGAAAATGTTTTGAAAACTAAGTTTAAAAACAAGCTTTATCTTTTCTTTCAAAAATAAAGAAATATCAATGTGAGCTCCGTACAATAGATCCTAAGTCTTAATGCTAATCAAATATAAACTTGGACTTGGTCTATTTATCATCTTCATTTATTCTTCACGTTTGTTATCATCAAAATAAGTCTTCAAAAGTATGCATCCAAACACATCTTCCTCATTGTTATGCATCAAAGCTTCAACAATATATACCAATTGATTTTGTTTTGCCACCTCTTAAAATTGAGCATCATTTTGAGGATATTTTTCACAACAAGATTCTTTCAATGGTTTTTGCTCTTCTTGCTCTCTATGTACAACTTTATATAAAAAATCATTGTTAGTAAGATAGATATCATTAAGAGTATCCCATATATCTTTAGCATTAGAGCAACTCTTAATTTTAGAATAAGTATCATCATTTAAACCACTTCTCAATATTTGCATTGCTCTAATGTTTAATGAAAAGCATTTCTTTTCATAGGCATTCCAAGTTTGTTTTGATTTGTAAGTAAATCCATCAAGCACAATATCCCACAAATTAATATCAATAGATTGCATATAAATTTCCATTCTAACTTTCTGATAAACAAAATTCACGCCATCAAAGAATGGAGGTTTATTAATTTCAAAACATTCCATTTGAAAAGCTTTTAATGGTTGCCAAACAAACAAGGATCTTTAACTCCAAGCGGTTAAGATTTTACTAGAGCACGAAGCTCTAATACCACTTGTTAGCCATGGCAACCATTACCCAAGAGGGAGGTGAATTGGGTGATGACAAGTTTTAATGCAACTTTGACAAATTACGCATTTTAAATCACTCAATTAATAAATGCAGCGGAACATGCATAGCAAAGGTACAACTATTAAGGATTACTCAAATACAACTTGGGTTAAAGGATAAATTAAGCAAATAAACTAGATATCAAGATCAACTCAAGCATATATAGTTAAAGCACAAATATAAAGAGATAGAGTTGAGAAGAGCAAACACTGAGATTTATCCTAGTTCAGCCACCAACCATTTGTTGCCTACGTCCAGTCCCCAAGCTTAACTTGAGATTTTCTTCATTATCTCTTAGACTTCACGAGTGTAAGGAAAACCTTTCCACATGCAAGAGCACTCCTTACACCTTGGGATACCTCACCCTTGTGCTAGAGCCTCCAATTTTTCAAGTTTCACAGGTGCTTGATGACCTTTACAATCAAGAGCACTCACAACACCTTTAGGATACCTCACCCTTTGTGTTTGAGTCTCACTACAAGGGATACCTCACCCTTTTCTCTCTTGAGGGATACCTCACCCTCTTACAATGATTTCAAGATGAAGAGAAAAAATAGAAACTCTCACAAGAGTAGATATACAACTTGAAGAACAAAGTATAGATAATAAGAAAACTCTCTTAAGAGTGGATAATACAAGTTGAAGCTCAATGAGTATAAAAGATTTACAATTTAAAGCTCAAAATATGATTTTGATGATTCAAGGATCAAACCAAGTGTTCAAGAGTTTCTCTAAGTGTAAATAGTTCAATCTACACTTATTTATAGAGCCCAAATGATAAAATAGCCATTTGTAGTGTTTAATAATGATTTTTTATGAAAATTGGCCATTTATAGCCATTAGAAACGTTTCTGGGCACTTGGTAATCAATTACACACTTCTAGTAATCGATTACATGGCTTCTGCCAAAGTGGTAATCGATTACAGGACTTGTGTAATCGATTACAACATTTCTGGTTTTCAAAACTGACTTAAAAAGGTCATAACTTCTTCATTTCTTATCTGATTAAAGCGAATGACCACTCATTGGAAAGATCTTTGAGTCTATTTTCATATGAAAGAAGTTTCAAAACTATACTCAAATTAATTTTAAAGATATGATAAAATTAGTAACTAAAGGTCAGTTTTACAAAACTCAAACTTGATTGTTTTTGAAAACTGACTTTAAATAGTCATAATTTCTTCATTTCTTATCCGTTTAAAACAAATGACCACTCATCGAAAAGATCTTTGAGTCTATTTTTGTATGAAAAAAGTTTCACAACAAAATTGAAAGTAATTTAAAAGTTATGATCAAAAGAGTAACTAAATGTCAGTTTTGCAAAACACAAACTTGACTAATTTTCACAGATTTGAAATACCACCAAGGCTAGCTTTCCAAAAACATTTTGTTGGGCATTTAAGCATTTTAGAAACACTTGTAAAGATGTTTGAGCTTAGTGTGATTCTCATTTACCTTTACACAAGATCTAAGTCCTATAAGCTATTCTTGAAGATGTTGGACTTGATCTTTTGCTACCATCAATTCTTGATGTAATTCAAGCTTCCAAAGAAAATCTTCTCTTCAAAACTTGCAAATGCTTGGAACACCTTTTCATTCTCATCCTTCTTAAGTTGAGCATAGTTATAATCTTTTTACTTTCTTGTTGCAATGCTCGTTCTTAGTACTTGACTATCATACAAAGTATTGCTCACTTAAACAAATATAGTTAGTCCAAATTCATAACTCAGTATCTTCATATGCATGATTCATAAATGTATAACTCTAGTTAGTCTGACATGCATGTAAGATTTTTATAAACACATTCAAATAAGATATTTATCAATTATTAATGGATATCTCTATATAGGATGTAACAAAGAATACTTTTTACATTTTTAGTTAAATAGAGTCAAATCCAATATTAATTCATTATAACTCATATAAAGCATTATTAGATATATTATATGATGAATGTTACATATATCTCATTGCATGATTATTATGTGAAATATAACTAGATAAAGTATATAATCATATATGCTACGATATATCTCATTAAGCACATCTATGTAACATGATCAATATTCTTTTGCAATGCATTTGTCATCTATTAAGCACAACTATAAAGCATAAGCATCATTCTTTTTGTCTTGTATTTGTCATCATCAAAACTTAACATATTAAATCATTAGGGTAAACTTATTTCCACACCAACAACTAACAAAAGTTTCTTAAAAACTTCTTTGTTTCCTCAAGTACATCTAGTAGCCCCTTTATTAAATGCTTTCATTATGGGAAGAAAGGGCATAGTGCATCAACATGTAATATTAGGAAGAATTTGAACACCACGGTTGGGACCAAAGTGGTTTGGGTCCCTAAGGGCACCTTGCTTAAATCTAACACACAAGGATCCAAGAAATTTAGGTATCAAAGGTTAAAACTTGAATGTGTGTTGTAGGTGTGCTTGAAGACCAAGAGCTCAAGTTGGTATCTTGATAGTGGTTGCTCCAAGCACATGATAGGTGATGGCTCCAAATTCTCCTTTCTTGCATCAAAGAAGCATACTCATGTCACATATGGGGACAACAACAAATGAAGGATCCTTGGAGTTGGAAAAGTTAGTAAGAATCCCTCTACTTCAATTGAAAATGTCTTGTATGTAGAAGGACTCAAACATAACTTGCTTAGCATAAGTCAATTGTGTGATAAAGGAAATAGAATTATTTTTTACTCAAATTGTTGCATAATTGAAGGCAAAAATGATAAGCAAGTTAAATTTATTGGTCATAGAGTTGATAACATATATATGATTAATCTTGATGATATTACCTCTCAAAATGCAAAATGTCTTATGAGTAAAGAAAGTGATTCATGGCTATGGCATAGGAGAATTGCTGACATTTATATGGATAACCTAAACAAACTTATTTCTAAAGATTTAGTAATTAGTTTACCAAAGCTCAATTTTGAAAAAAATAGATTTTGTGATGCATGTCAAAAGGGTAAACAAGTAAAGGTTTCTTTCAAAGCTAAAAATGTTGTTTCTACTACTAGACCCTTACAACTTTTACATATGAATCTTTTTGGACCATCAAGAACTATGAGCTTTGGGAGTAATTAGTATGCTCTTATGATTGTGGATAATTACTCTAGATATACGTAGACTATATTCCTTGCTAATAAGAATGATGGCTTTCATGCATTTAGAAAACTTACAAAAGTTATCTAAAATGAAAAAAATTGTAGCATTGCATCCATAAGAAATGATCATCATGGAGAATTTGAAAATCAAGAATTTGATATGTTTTGCAATGAAAATGACATTGAGCATAATTTTTCTGCTCCTAGAACTCCACAACAAAATGGAATGGTTGAAAGAAAAAATAGATCTTTAGAGGAGTTAGCAAGAACTATGCTCAATGAAACAAACCTTCCTAAGTATTTTTCGGTGGATGCGGTAAGTACTGCTTGTTATGTTATGAATAGAGCTTTAATAAGGCTAATTTTAAAGAAAATTCCCTATGAACTATACAAAAGAAGGAAACCAAACATTTCTCACTTTTATGTCTTTGGTTGCAAATGCTTTGTTTTAAACAATGGAAAAGATAACCTAGGCAAGTTTGATGCTAAATCCGATGAGGGAATATTTCTTGGTTATTCTATTAGAGGTAAATCCTTTAGAGTTTATAATAAGAAAACAATGACCATTGAGGAATCAATTCACATTGCATTTGATGAAACTAACCCAAATAGTTCGAGAAAGGATTTAGTTGATAATGTTGTAGAAAGTTTGGCAAAGACTCACTTGGAGAATCAATAAAAGGAAGCCAAAATGCAAGAAGAAAGCTCATTTGATCCCTCAAGGCAAGAGGATTCACAAATCATGGACCTTCCCAAGGAATGGAGGACTTCAAGATATCATCCTCTTAACAAAGTGATAGGTGATGTATCAAAATAAGTAATCACTCGAAACTCTCTTAAAGATACATGTAACCATATAGTTTTTGTCTCTTAAGTTGAACCTAAAGACATAAATGAAGCTATTAATGATGAACATTAGATTTTGGCCATGCAAGATGAACTAAACTAATTTGAGAGAAATCAAGTTTGGGAATTAGTTACAAGGCCCAATGATCATCCCATAATTGGCACCAAATGGGTCTTTAGGAACAAACTTGATGAAATGAGCTTAATAATAGGAAATAAAGCTAGGTTGGTTGCAAAAGGCTATAATCAAGAAAAAGGAATAGATTATGAAGAAACATATGCTCCCGTAGCTAGATTAGAAGCCATAAGAATGCTACTTGCATATGCATGCATCATGGATTTCAAACTTTTTCAAATGGATGTTAAAAGTACTTTCTTAAATGGTTTTATACAAGAAGAGGTGTATGTGGAACAACCTCCTGGTTTTGAAAACTTTGAACTACCCAACCATGTCTTTAAATTGAAAAAGGCCTTGTATGATTTAAAACAAGCTCCTAGAGCTTAGTATGAAAGGTTGAGCAAGTTCTTTTTAGAAAAAAGGCTTTTCTAAAGGAAAATGTTGACACTACTCTTTTCATCAAGCATAAAAAACATGACATTCTTCTATTCAAATATATGTTGATGATATAATATTTAGTGCTACTAATAACTCTCTTTGTAAGTAATTTACCGATATTATGCAAAATGAATTTGAGATGTCAATGATGGGTGAGCTCAACTTCTTCCTTGGTCTCCAAATCAAGTAAACAGTCCAAGTATTGCAAGGAGCTGCTCAAGAAATTTGGAATAGACAATGTCAAGCATATGGTGTAACACCCTTGTGGGGATGTCACATTTATGATGCAATAAAATAAAATAAAATAAAACTATTACCCAAGTTGTAAAATATTTGATAATTAAATAATATTGGTGGTAAAATTTTTTCCTTTTATACTTATAACATTAAATAAAATAACACGGAACACAAAATAAAACAGGCATAAACACACCATAATATACATATGAGTTTTTCTTTAGTACACACATAATTTATAACTACAAATATCTAACAAAGCAGTAAAAAGTTGACATAAAACTAAAACATAGTATTGCCCAAGTGCATCTCGAAAGATTTCTAACCCTCCGATGGATCATCTTCAGAGAGATCATCGTAAGTCAGAATTCCTGGAGATCTCACAGCGCTAGGGACACGAGTCCGGGCTGTTGACTTACTACTGAGCTCGCTAGGTGCATGGAATATTCCTTGCCAGTAATGCTTAAGAGTCAGTGGCAACTCTAGATGTAAATATAACATAGTAGTAAATATGGCATCTCCATCATACTATCTACACAGGGACACAGTCAAACGTCCCACGTAGACAACTGTTCCTCTATCCATTCGCATACGCCAGGCCTCCGAACCTCCGTGAAACTCAAGTCTCACAAAACCGAAGAATCCTGGCAACGCCATGATCTCAAGATCAGTCTTGATGGTGAGAATGATCTATGAGCTCATCTTCCTCGTACAGCTCGCCCGGCTGGTGCTCGTTCGGATGCTGTATCTCAAGAGGCTGTTCCTCTCCCTCTTCCTCAAACTCTTTACGGAAATAATATAATAGTATAGAGAAAAGCATATAGAGAGGTGAGACAATCTACATCATTACCCGCATGGCAATAAAGAAAACGACAATACAACAAATATTAAAATAACACATACCAACATATCATGCATAATATGTCAAAGCAATATATCATACATTTTATCACAGATTATGGTAAACAGTAAAATGCAGATAATGCATGAACACACACCGACTCATTCCTACTCCATGGAGCTAAACACGGATATCTGAGAGAATGATCCGCAAAGAACTAATAGTACTTTTGGCTGCCCAACCAAATTATTGCACTGTCTAACGTTGTGTCTATAGCCCACAGTCCAAACATCGTGTAGCAGTACACAGTCCAAACATCGTGTACTACAGACATTGTACATAATAGTCTCTACAAGACCTTGATTAAGAATAGTGTTTGTTAAGATCATTAGTGTGTTGCCCGTTACCACGGCCCAGAGGAGCAACCTACTGTCCCCATGTGGAATTCTCCGCACACTAATGCCTCCAAGTTCATATAATGAACCACACTACGCCTATCACACCACAACACGGTGTAATTCGTCTCGTCAATCAATCACCAATCATCAATCAAATTGGCACAACACTTTAAGTATGATCTAAAATTACAAAAATACCCTTAATATCCATATTTTACCATATTTATGAAAACGCCCTTAGTCACAATATTCCAAAAATATAGCCTATCCCACTTGACAGTACTACCTCACAACATGTCTGGGTCCACCACTTTGGCCCAACAGTAAAACTCGCTGTATCATTTAGTCGCGTAGAAATTTTATCGCATTTTCATAATCACGTCGTTTTCACAAATGTTTTTAAATTGTGTAAGTATATTTTGACATTTTTGAACATCGCGTAATGTTTTTAAATCATTTTCTCAATCGCGTAAGATTTTTAAATCATTTTCTTAACTGAATAGCTTAAAATCATCATTTAAAATATGTGTAGACTATATCTAGTACTTTTAAATTACGTAACGTATTTCCCTTATGTCATAAATATATTATGAAATTTTTTCATTTTATTCGTCTGATTTTAGTAAATTTCGGCAGCATTTTGCCTATAAAATCAGTATAAGGTATTTTTAATGTTTTTCTCTAAATTCTGTTTATTTTAATCTTACCCATCAGTTACACTTTGAAACTTGATAACGTGCTTCAAAACTTGTAGAGTGAGCTCTACGTTAGTATTTTTCAAGTGTTTACTTTAATTCTTACTTATAATGAATTCTGCTAAATTTAGAATTCTAAACTAAGTTTATTTATTTTATCACTCAAAGATTCATTGGGAATCAGTTTCTCTTGTAAATTAATTATTTAACCTATCTTAGAAAATAAAATGGCATTCAATTATACGTTGAATGGCATGTTGGCCATAATTAACCTAAATCATTCTTAAATTTATTTATTTACCTAGATTCTTTAAATCATTAATTTAGAAAATGGTTGAGAACATTTTGGTTCTCTATTTGATGGTAAGGTTGTGAGCCTCTTTGTGTTCTTTGGAACACTCATACAAATCGTTACATGTTATTCACATCCTACTTTAATAATTATACAACTATAAACACATACAATATATAAACACATGCAATATATTTTAAAACTATAAACATGAATAGCAAATAAAATATATCACAAATAGGAAAGCATTTAAACAATCACACAAATAATAAAAACAATAAACAACCACACAAATGAATCCTTATGAATTCTTCATACACAAACAATCCATTTTTCCATCACCACTTAGGGTTGATGAGATTAAATCTCCTTCTTACCTCTTGAAGACAAAAATCGATTAGTCTCCTCCTTTCCTTGAAATTTCGTGTAACCTCCAAAACAAATCCCTAAAATTCTTAAACAATTAGTAAAAATACATACAAGGATTAAGATTGAAAAACCATGAAACAAACATGCTTTAGAAAATCAAAAACCAAACTTTAAACCAAAGAATCAAAACTTACCCTTAGAAAAGTGAACAAAAGGTTGGATTTTGAACTAGATAGAGTAGGTTTTTGACAAAACCTTGTGAAGGAAAAGTGTTTAGAATATGATTTTGGTTTAGGAAAAGTAAAGAGGTAAAATTATAGAAGATTGGTGGTGTGATTTTGGGTGTTGGCCGAATTTGAGAGAGAAAAAGAAAGGAAAAGTTACTTTGGTGTTCTTGGTGTTTTGAGAGAAAATGAAAGCTTTGATTAGGATAAATGTAAAAAGTAAATATCAAGTGTGAAAATGAGGGGGCTGCCGTGAGGTTGTTTGTGGGTGAGGTTGAGTGTTTAATTTGGATAGGTAAATATCTATTTGTGTTCACATTATGGTGCACATGGCTTATGTCACTTTGGGTGGTTCAAGAACCATGTAGAACTTGTGAATTTGGGCCTCCATGGCCGTGGGGTTCCTATGGGTTTAAGGGGTTTAATTTGTTTCAATTAAAGACTAATTCCATGCTAATTAAATAGGTATTTCATTAGGTTAAGTCTCCTAATAATATTTAATTAACATTCTAATTATATAACTAATTAGTTTAACATATATGAACATATATTATATCTCCTAAACAATATTAGGATATCTAATTAGTATTTAGATTATAACTAATTAATAACTAAGTTAATTTACTTAGTTTGCTAATTAGGTAATTAGATTAACCAAATTAGGCTTAATTAGCTACTAAACAAAGTCAAGCCACTATATTTGACTTAATCCTAACCATTGAATTCAACTTTGATTCTTATCCATTAATTAGATCCATGGCCAATATTCAATGCTTGCTAATCAAGTTCACATTCACACCATTGATTTGATCAACGGTTAAAATCAAAGACTTCCTAACTAAATCTTCATCCAACGGTCCATATTAAAGTTCATGCTTCTTTCTTTGGCCTATTCCTATTGGTTCAAATTAGTCAAGCTACTTTTGTTGACTTGCTTCCATTGGCTTAGAAATTTGTCCAGTCAGAATCGTTGACTGCTTTTCTAAATGCGGGTCCCACAGACTTTTAAGGGTCCATGGTCAATTCGAAGCAGATTTCTACTGTTTTTGAGACAGTAGGTATTATAATATAAAATAATATTATAATAATATAAAATTATTTTATTACACGTTAAATCCTAAAAATTAAGAGATTAGTATATATATATATCAATCAGAATTGGGTTTAGTAAGATCCCCCAGCTCCAATTAATTAAAATAAGATTTTTTCGGCTAGAAAATTATTATTTCCCTGGCTCGGAGCAAATCACATACAACAATCAAATACACTCACGAAACAGTCAAATTTAATTTACTACTCAGAATTCACAAAACAGTACATTTCAGGACTATATTGTAATTATCCCAAAAGTTGAGGTGTTACATATGGCTACACCAATGAGCACCTCTTATTATTTGGACAAGAATGAATGAAGTAAATCTGTAGAAATCACAAAATATAGATGTATGATTGACTCACTCCTTTATCTTACAGTTATTATGTCTGGTATTCTGTTTAGTGTGTGTATGTGTGCTAGATATCAAGCTAATCCTAAAGAATCACACATATGTGCTATAAAACGAATTATGAAATATCTAATAGGCATTTCACAAATGGGTTTGTGATACCCTAAAGGTGCCCCATGTAGCCAAATTGATTATTTCAATTCTGATTTTGTTGGATACAAAATGGATAGGAAAAGTACTAGTGGGACATGCCACTTGCTTGGAAGCTCACTAGTTTCTTAGCATAGCAAGAAACAAAATAGTGTGACATTATCTACAGCTGAAGTTGAATATGTTGTAGCTGAGAATTGTTGTACTCAATTCCTTTGGATGAAATAACAACTTCTAAACTATGGTCTTGAGCTTGATCATATCCCTATAAGGTGTAATAACACTAGTGCAATCAATCTATCTAAAAATCTCATTTTGCACTCAAGAACTAAACACATTGAAATTACACATCACTTTATAAGAGACCATGTTCAAAAAGGTGATTGCATGCTTGAGTTTGTTTAAACCACTAAACAACTAGCTAACATCTTTACTAAGCCTTTGAATAAAGAAGTTTTCTTTTGTATAAGAAGAGAACTTGGCATATTGGATCAATCATGCATCTAGATTTTTGCTGTATAATGTGTTATTTGGCTGCACAATTATCTTGTTTTAATCACTTTTGTATCTAATACTAACTTGAGCTTCGAAGTTTCCCCTAAGTTTGTTTTGCAGGTGCTTGATCCATGCTTAAGTCCCCCAAAATTTCTAATCTCAAGTTCCTGCTGAAGAAAATGCATTCTAGTGCCTTTGAAGAAAAAAAATCAGTTTTGGATTGCATTCATGGTGTTTAGAAGATGAAAGTGAATCCAAGTAAGAAGATTCTCAAAGTGGCATGAGTTGGTGTTTTAAAGGCTGAATTCTTGAAAGTTTTCTGATTCTGGGAGTGAAATAACAAGTTAGAAGAAGGAAATAACTTGTTATTTGGCCTTTGGAATTATTTTGGCACATTGAAGTGCTCTCTGCCAAGATAAAATAATCAATTATTAAAGACTTCTAATTGGTTATAGAGAAAATGGGTTATTTAGTGCTCTCTGGAGCACTCAAATAACCTTTTATGAACAAGCCATAACCTGTTATTCACTTATGGCAGAGGTTACTCTTTTATTATCCACAAAAATAACTAGTTATGAGGTCAATATAATTGGTTATTGAGCAAATAGTGCTCTCTGGAAGATAAAATAACCGGTTATGAGACATTGATAACCGGTTATTCAATGCAACTCGAGGCTGGGCTTTTGAGAGCCATGAATTTTACACATGTATAACCGGTTGTGGAGTTAGAATAACCGGTTATGAGCCTATTCATAAATAGAAATTGTGGCTTCCTCTCTCACTTATGTAGCCCCTTCCTCCATTTTCATCTTCTTCCTCTCCAACACCCACTCACTCAAACTCTTCACTCACCTCATATCTAACCAAAATCCATCACTAAAACACATTTTCCATCAAAATCCCACACTTTTCACTAATTAAAACTTCTATTTTCTCCCAAAATTTCACTTCCTATTCACGTTTCTCTCTCTTAAACTGAGCCCTAGCTTCCATTTTCACCATGGCAAGCAGTTCCTCTCACCCCAAGAGATCACGTTTTAAGAATCCCTCTGTACCAAAGGAAACACCCACTCAAGCCAATGATCCAGATTACTCTTTAAGCTTAAACATTGGCAAGTACTTCTCTCACAAAAATCAGATGAAGAAATACACATTGGGGTTTCATGCTAGATGCATTATTCAGCCTAAGTACATGGACTGCGACTTCTTCATTAGAGAAGGATTCGCATTCCTTACAGAGCTCTTGGAATTTCATAGGTTAAAGATTCTTGTCACCACCAACTATGGGTACTACTATCTTGAACCAACCAAGGTCTTCTTCTACAACTTAAGCATTACTGGAGGCAATTTGGTTTCAAAATTCAAAAAGCATAGAATCATTGTGTCTATAAGTTAGTGGACTCTCCTGTTTGGCCTCACTCGCTCTGGAGAACAATTTACAGTGGATAGTCACCACACTTGGGAAGAATATGATAGACGCCAAGCTATAAGGAGCATGCTTCAATCGAGAGTTGAAGTACTAGAAGGATCCTTCACTATTGGCTATCTGACTCCTCAAGTTCGTCTTCTTCATTTTGTGGTAATTTACATTTTGGTTCCTAGAGCGAGTAATTTTGCATTGGTTGAGGATGAAGATGTCTTCTTGCTATGGGCCCTTACGCACCAATTGCATATCAATTGGTCCTTTTACATCATGAACTATATGTTGAAGGCTAAGGAAAAGTTGATGATGGATCTTCCGTACGCCTTGATAGTGGCTAAAATCCTAGATCAATATAAGGTCAACTTAGCGGATGATGGAATCATTAACACCACCGGTCACCATAAATTTGGAGCAGCCTCTTTCAATCGAATGCAAATAAAGAAAGTAAACGGTGAATGGGTATATGGTCGTGGGCGTGAGGTAGCAGCACAACAAGGAGGAACCCCTACTGCCCCTATTGATGTGCCTATGGAAGAGGCACCCATCACAAATGAAGATCTTATCCTGACAACCATTGCAAATATGCAAGCTAGTATCCAAGCTCAGATTACAGATTTTCAAATCTATCAAGAGCACAGTAATAGAGCTATATATGACCGCTTGAGAGCTTTGGAGGAGCGCTTGGACAAACTTGAGAGTTGCCCTCCACTAGCAAACGATAATGGGGCTTAAGCATGGATTATTTTTGTTTCTAGCTATTACATTTTGTCTTAGCTTCTTCATTATGCCTTTAGTTTATCTAACCATAGTGGGTTATATTTTTTTTGAAAATATTGTTTATTATGTTAACATATGACTTGCTTGACTCCATTTAGTATGCCTTGCATATTTTGCATTGAAATGAATATAATGCGAGTACTGGTTCTATTGTTGTTGAACTATTAGATGTTTGGAAAATTATTGGATAATTGTTGGATAATCTGGTTGAGTATGACTTTATTAATGAATAATTGTTGAATGACAATGCTGAATTATAAGGGTTATTTTTTAACTTCTCTCTTGTTAAAATATGTTGTATATCTTTTTTATCATGACAAAAGGGAGAGAAGTTTTTACTCATAAGGTTTTGTGAAAAGGTAAATAGAAGGTATAAAATCCAATGATTCTGGTATTCCAATATAAAGGGAGAGCTGCACAAAATCACCTCTTGAAAAATAAAGGGGGAGTAAGTCTCAAATACCTTTTCTGAATTTCAATTTAATTGAACTAACACTTTTCTCAATTCATTGTATGTCATCATCAAAAAGAGGAAGAATGTGAATGGCAATGGTCTTGATTTTAATGATTAAAAACAAGAAGGATTAATTACACAAAGATCAAGTTCCAAGTTTTGTCAAGATTAGCTCATAGATCTTAGGGCTTACGAGTAAAGGTAAAAAAGAAACACATGAAACTTAAACAAGTTTTAAACTTACTTAAATATGTTTCTTCATTGACAAAATGTCCAAACAAATGGTTTTTGAATAACTAGACTTGGTGGTAGCCTTTTTGGATGAAAATTTGTTAAGTATACGTTTTGAAAAACTGACTTTTAATCACTCATTTGTCCTTTACTTTGAAATTTTTTTGAGTCTTAATCTGAAACTTATTTTATTTTAAATTAGACTCAATGATCTTTCCAATGAGTGGTCATTTGTTTTAAACGGATAAGTAACAAAGGAGTTATGGTCTTTCAAAGGTCTACTGATCAAAACTCAAGGTGTCATAACTGATTAGGACATTTCCATAATCGGTTATTCACCAAGTCAGAGGCTTTAGCCTCTGTTTTTAAAAGACCATAACCATTTACGAGAATCTCATAACCGATTATTTGAATAGTCAGAAGTGTAGGCTTCTGTTTATAAAAGACCATAACCGGTTATGCCTTTCCCATAACCAGTTATTGGTATGTTTTAACCATAACCAGTTATGGAATAGTAATAACCGGTTATCTGAGCAACTAGAAAATGAATTCCAATGGCTATAATTTGGTATTTAATGCCCTCAACCACCACCAATGGCTCTTAAATATTTTGGGCTATAAATGAAAGTGTATATGCATTGATTACAAGTTGGAAAACATTCTGAAAATCATCCTTCAACAATAAATTCGAGTTTTACCATCTTTTCAATCAATACTCTATTTTGAGCTTCAAAGTGTGAATCTTTGATAAACGTTATTCTTTAATTTGTATTATCCACTCTAGAGAGAATTTATTATCTTCTATATTTTGTATAATCTTTAAAAGAGATGATAAGGTATCCCTCAAATCTGTAAGGGTGAGGTATCCCTTAAAAATAGAGGCTCAAGCACAAAGGGTGAGGTATCCCAAGGTATTGAGTGCTCAAGTTTATAAAGGTTGTCAAGCACCTGTATGAAGCTTGAAGATATAGTAAAAATCTCGGGTGATTACTTGAGGATTGAACGTAAGCCACAAGTGGATTAGTGGCTGAATTAGGATAAAGCTTTGTGTTTGTTTTCATAAACTCAACTCTCTTACTTTGTGTACTATTTTATTGAATTACTTGAATACTATCTCCCTTGGTTGATTCATTTATAAATGAATGCTCTATATATTGTCTATCCATTCATCTCTAACAAACAATAGCTTCAACGAAAATTGATAATCAAGTGATTTTCAAAAGAATTAAGAAAATATTTCACAAACTCAATTCACCCTCTTCTTGAGTATTAAGGCCACTTGGTAACAAGAAGGCGCTTAGTGGAGCAGTTAGAGAATAAGATAGAAATTGAAAGCAACGGATATAAAGAATGATTTTGACAATGAAAATGATGTTATACAAGAGTCTCGTGGAGAGAATATGGCGGATAAAACTGTGAGTTCAACATTGTTAGGATTGAAAAAGTTGAGTGGGTAGTGCCTAGACTATTGCCCTTGCTGGTGATACCAAAAGTGTGTGTCTCCTTGTACTCATCTATCGAGTTTTGGAGAGTAGTTAATTGAGAGAAAAATAATTTCAAGGGTATTTGGTTGAAGTTGGGATTAGGGTTTTTTAGAGTGATTGTGATGACAATTAAAGTAGATGTATTTTTCTTATTCGATGCAATACCATTAAAACTCAAGGGAAGACTATCCATATTTAATGAATGAGTATAGGAACTGAAAGCATTAGTATCAAGAAAAGTAAAATTTCTTTTGATCTTTAATAAATTACTCTCGTTCGTGTCAAAATATTTTCATATTAGATCTCTCCTGCTGAGATAGGATAGAAATGTTGGAAACTATTTGAGAAGTACGAATTTTTCTAAGTAAGGTTCCTTATGAAATATATAAATTATCATCCTTGTCTTCAATAATTAAATACTCAAATTTTCTTAACATTTTTTGCACTTTTCCTTATGCTTAATGATAACAACATCAAACAGTGGTCAGCCCATATGTCTTCTCTAATCTAGAAATCTATTTGGATTGGAGAAGTTGCGGGTCTAGATTTCTAGATTGTAAAAGGTATATGAGTTGACTTCTATAGGATTTTACTATCATCGATTGTATGGAAGAGCATACGTAAGAATGTTAATAAAATTTATATATTTAACAGTTAAAGACAATGATGATGATTGATATATTTCACAATGAACATTGCTTTTGGAAAAATTGTGGTTCTCAAATTGTAACTAGCAAGATTAGTATCCCAAGTTCATCAGGAGAGAAACCAACACAAAATATTTTTAAACACAAGCGCGATCAATTCAAGAGCTTAAAAATGACTTTTTTTCCTCATACTGATGCTTCTAGTTTCTAAACTGATTCATTAAATTTGGACAAATTTTTTGCTTGAGTTTCATATTATATTACATTGAATAATATATATATATATATGCTTTCACTTGTCATCATTATTACTCTTGAAATCTTAATTTTACTCTCATTCAAATTTTCTTGAGATTAAATTTCTTCTGCTACTCTTTAAAAATCGTTACATGACTGCAAGCAGACACATGTTTTCTATGCTACCAACAAGAGTAATGGTATTAGGGCTACCCTCTCATTATCCTAATTCTAATAACATTGAGCACACAATCTTATTCGAATATTCCTCTCCATGGTACTCTGATACAATGTTATTTTCATTAGTGTCATCATTCTTGATAAAAAAAATAATTGGCTTTTTATTTCTTTCTTATTCCCTAGCTTCTCCACCAAGGGGCTTTTGTTCGCCAAAAAAATACTTTATAACATCGTGTAAGTTCATTATTATAATCCCTAATGCTTTTCTCCTTCCTTTTTTTATATCTCGTTATTACTTAGTCTTGTCATCATATTATAAGATATGGAACCGTTTCAGTATGCAAATTTTTTATCATATCAACCGCTTGAAAATATTATTGTTAGAGTCATCATCCTCACTATCAATGGAAGATGAAAGATGAGTAGAGCAGTCAAATCTCAGACTATTTAGAGTCCCTTATATAGTGATTCTAGCGGATTCTGATGGATTTTTTTGCCCAAAAATTTATGGTAATAGGCGTTTTTGAAAAATGTGACAAACTGATAGGCTGCCATTTTTTCTAGCGACCAAATTCATCCATAATTTTTGGCTGATTTCAATGAATTTCTGTTTCTAACAAACATTTTTCCTAGAAACAAAAGATACACTAGAAACCAGCCGAAATTTTCAATTTCTAGTGGATTTGACCACTGGTAATTCGCAAATTTCTTGCAGTGTACCTCATTCTCCACAATGTGCAAAACCTTTGATTAAAAAGAGAAAGCAACCCATCTATGCCTAGGGATTTAGTAGCATGCATTTGCTTCAAAGATGCCACTACCTCTTCTTTCATGAAATTTTTATTCAACACTTCTACCATATTGGGTTTGATATGACCTGCTACTACTTAAATGACATCATCTGTGTTTTCCGGATGGGAAGATTGAAACAATTCCTGAAAGTACCCAGTCATAACCTATGAAATGTCCTTTTCATCTATGTACTGCGATCTAGAATCATAAAAAATAAAACCAATCCAATTGGTCCTCTTCCTTTGAGACATTTTTTTTAGGGTGAAAAAAGAGGTGTTTTTATCCCCATGCTATGGTCATGAAGCTCTAGATCTTTGGCACCAACCAATCTCCTCTCTTGCTAGAAAGTCATCCAACTCATCAGTAATTTTACAAATCATATTTTTCACGAGATAGAGGAAGATATTGAATAACTTTGAGTTGCTTCTGTTTCTCAATTTTCCTTCGCAAGTCACCAAAATTTGAACTGCCCTAAGAGCCAAGTTGTTGTGCACACATGCTGATTTTGCTGGCCACACCTGAACTAATCACATCACACAAGGATTCTATAATAGAAGAGCACTATTCATCATGTAACCAAAATTCCTCAAACAAAAATATCTTAGTTCTCTTTTTCTATTGTGGATCTAAGTTACCAAACTCTATCATAATAGGAGCATGGTCAAACTAGTATCGTGGCAGGTGGGTAACCTCTGAATAAGAAAATAAGTCCTTCCGCATAGAAGTTGCCGAAGCTCGGTCCAATCCTGCTTTAATCAAGTCGTCATCCAACCTATTATTTGACCATGTATATGCATTTCCCATGAAGCCCAAATCCAACAATTAACAAAAATGAATAGGATCTCTAAAAGATGAGGTCAAGACGTCATTTAACTTGCTACCACCATATTTCTCATCTTTTCAAAGAACCATATTTAAATCACCAAAACATAACCAAGGAGTGTGGGATATGATAGATAAATCTCTTAGCAAATCTAGAGTTAAATGCTTATTTTCTCTCTCTGGCCAGCCATAGACTCTAGAAGCTCACAAAACTTGGGTAGAGTCATTGCATTTTATTTCCATATCAACATGGTGCAAAGACATGGAAATTACATTTACCTTAACATCTTCCTTCCACGTTACAGCCAGACCTCCTACTCTATCTCCCCCATTGCCTCTACAATCAACAGCTACAATGTTGTTGAAACCACCCATATTTCTCATAATTACATTTTAGCAGTCATTTTCCTTGTTTCCATAAAAAAAAAAAAAAAAAAAAAAAAAAAAAAAACAAGGTGGGGAACTTCCTGAAGCAGGAGCTTCTTAAAGCTCGAATTGCCAATGGGTTCCCAAGCCCACGACAATACCAACTTAGGATCCTTATTTGTCTCGGCAGTGTTGCTCGGTGGTGCTGCCCAGCAACCATCACCGATGAAATAGACAAGGGTAATGTTCTTTTCTTTGGGCTACTCGCCATCAAAACTAGATAATCAGCCTCCATCACTCCAAAGTCATTTGATGTCTTACAATTTAAGTTGGCTCCTAGCTATAGTACCCCTAGAGGAAGACTAGCTTGGCTTTACATTCTTCACCTTTTTTTTGCTGTCTTAGCTTCCTTTTGCTCTTACCCTATACCACCACAATCTTTTTTTCCCCACCCTACTTTTCCAAGGTCTTCCTGCAATGAGATGGGAAACCCCATAGTTGAATCCAAAGATGAGCATGTGTAAACGATAGTTGTTCAATCTTGACTCCCTTGTCCCAGTGATGAAGAATATGCCAAGAGTTGCGAAAAAACCATGGGCTACCCTTCAAAACCCATCGAAGTTTCTCCTCATTATTAAAGAAAATGAAAAACCCGCTCTTTAATTTCAGCAACCCGAAACTCCTTAGGGTTTCCCCAAATGTTACACATGGAAGATTGGAGGCTATCTTATCAACTCTGATATTCTTATTACAAATAGTGTATACACTCATTTTTATACTTTATCTAATATTATTTATTATATTTACTTTTTTTTCACTTTCTCTCTCTCAATCACACACTTTTAAAAAAGTGTATACAATTAGATGTGGCAAAATGGACTAACCCGTCCCGACCTGCCCCGTCCCGACCCGCTTCAACCCGCTAAAATGCGGGGCGGGGTGAGTTGGCCCGTTTTAAAATATGAGTTGAAAAAATTACCCACCCCGCTTTAAAGCGGGTTAGTAAAGATAAAAGATAAAATAAGAAAAAAAATAGATGAGTTGGTGGGTCAACAATAGAAATCCGCCTAAAAAATAAAAAAAATTATATAAAAAATCAATAAATACTATTAAAAATAATAAATAATAATAATAATAAATTACAAATCACATATCTAAAATATAATTTTTAAAATAGTCTAATTAAATATTCAAACATAAATTATATAACATCAAAGAGTTTTTCATTTATAGTATTACTTATCATATTTTTTTAAAAAAAAGAGCTAACCCGCAGGGCCAACCCGTCCTCGCTCCGCTTAACCCGCGGGTTATGCGAGACGGGTTATGTAGGTTGAAAAAAAAATATGAATTTAATCCTTGAACCCAACCCATAAAAATATGATGGGTTGGCAGGTTAACCCGACAGGTTGAACTCGTTTTACCAACTCTATATACAATACCTACACCTCTAAAAGAAGTGTAGATTCATCTTTTTTCCCATCTTATTAATGGGTTTATGTATCCCTTTCAGTGATGTGGCAACCCATCACTACCTTTGAGATGTTGTTTTCATCATACACAACCAATACGTCTTTGTCATGCACAAAAACCCATGCTCCACTCCCATATCAGTAGAATCGTCCTCCATAGAGGGAAGAAAAAAAATGCAAAAAATGGCATAGGAAGCACGATGATCGGATGGAAAAACACTACAAATATGAGGCTCCTCAGAAGGAAACCTTAAATCTTAGCGACGCTCACAACGAGGATTATTGGTGTGCATGTTTAATGTATATGAAATTTATATTTCTTATTATAAAAGATGCTGAGAATATAAAAGATTTTTTTAATTTTGTAGGAGACCACATCAGCACATGAGAATATGAATTTTGTTATATCTTTTTAAATTTTTTTTAATATTTAATAAATAATAATAATAATAAAATAAATGTATTAATGTAATAAAATTATAAAAAATATTTAATATTTTTTTATTTAATATTATGAAGATTAGTTAGAAAATTAATAAAGAAAATTTAAAATTATTCTAAAAATATAGATGTGGGCTTATATGCCTTAAATGCTAGTGTAAGCCTACTTTAATTATTGGACCTCATTACCTTTTAATAATAGGGTATACATACATTATTAACCAATTATAAAATAAAATTATTTATTTATGTATGTATCATTAACCAGATTCATTAATTAGTTTTAGCCTTATGAAAAATTATGTAATTAATCATATTTTATGCTACATTAGTTTGGGATACTGCAATCTCGTGAAACAACAATAAATGTGTATTCTAAAAAAATCTTTACTATTAATTTAAGTTGTTTTGTTTAAAATTTATATAAATGTATTTAAAATCAATACTCTTTCTGTTCCTAAATAATAGTTGTTTAAGATTTAATCACACTAATTAAGAAGTTTATTAAATGACCTAAATTTTAAGGAAAAAAATTGATATTTGGCAACATCGTGCTTGAGAAAATAAGATGTAATTAACATGAGAGTAAAAACAAGTTGCTAGTGAAGATAACAATAAATAAGAACAAAATTAAAAATAAACAATAAATATTTTCTTAATTATTTAAAAGTAACACATAATTTAGAATAAAATAAATTTCGAAAAGTTACTGTTATTTAAAAATTGGAAGGAAAAATAAAAATCTTCCTATAACATACATTCGGTGCTCCTCTAGGTGGTTTCAATTTTTTATCGGTAAATCAAGCCCCTTCATTATTATATGCTTATAGAAATATCAAATCAAATCACTTTCCAATAATTAGTGTACAAAATTTTCAATATATTGTGTCCAATCCTCCGGTGAAGCTGGGCATTCTCATTCAAGCTGATTCTGCTGCGGCTACCATACCTCAAGTTGTTTCCCTTCATGTGTAGTTTCTTTTCAGGGCTTTATCTTCTTTTTAATAACCCCAAAAAAAATAGAAAAATGCTTTTGACATAAAATTGAGATTTTATCCTTATACAATTCACAGTTGCGTAGAGTTCCAGTTGCAAATATGAAGGCTCCACCTCTTTTCTCATTCTACAGAACAGAACTGCACCATTCTGAGATGATCCAAGATACCTAACTCAATGAATCATTTGGGTAACAAACGACGTTTTGTTCTATTCTACCTCAAATTTGTGGAACAAGGAGCCAATTAACCATATACAATTACGAGATCATAATCAGATTACTCACCTGCATGAATCACAATTTATTACCTACAACTACCACTGGTCCACAGCCAGTGAGCATGGATTGGAGTTGATTAATCGATCAGAATTGATAAGCAACTGCAAGCATGAAAATTGTTGCAGTTGCTTATCAATTCTGATCGATTAAATAATCAACTCCAATCCACCACCAGATAGACGTGGGTAAGGACCAATGGACCATCCTTAAATTAACTCCTTTCCCGTTTGTCAGCTTGTGAATTACTAACGAATCTGCACTAGGTCCAGCCATAATATTTATGCCCCCACATGCCATCAGTATTAAATGTGGTCGTACTCAGGGTCTAAATTCAACACATACAGCCACATCCACAATTTAATGTGCTGATCATTTTGTCCGTCTCAGCTTATTAGACATATAACCCTGTCTCACACAGGCACACAGCAGCAGTGTACTAGATTTTTCCCCACTGAGCAAGAAACTCGTCATCCCCCGGGTTAGCCATTCCTTCTTAAGCATATGGCTTCCTGCCTCCATTGATTATTGCAAAATGGGAAGGACTCCTTGCTGCAATCATGAGGAATTGAAAAAAGGTGCATGGACGGTTGAAGAAGACCAGAAACTCATAACATACATTCAGAGATATGGCACAGGAAGCTGGCGCACCTTGCCACAGAAAGCTGGTCAAGTTTTTCTCCAAACCCTTTATATACTCTCTAAGTCTTATTGTCCTTTTTATGATTCAGATTTAAGTAGTAGATGGTTAGTCTAATTTTATTCCCTCGTTCTAGAATATTTGGGCAAATAATTTCCGTTGTTATAGTTTATATTATTATTACTGTTAGGTATGATGGAATGGAACGTTACCTTTGATTGCTGCTGGTTAGAAACAGAATTGTGTAGAATTAATTTCGCTATCTTCTTTGAGTAGCTCTGCTCTTGGACACAGCTAAATTAACTTGTAATTAACTAGGAAATAACATTTGCCATTATAAGAAAAAAAAAGGGTAACTTTTTGAGTACTTCTTATGTGTGGGTTCCCTTGTACAGGTCTTCAAAGATGTGGAAAGAGTTGCAGGTTGAGATGGTTTAATTACCTCAGACCCGACATTAAGAGAGGACAATTAAGCGAAGAAGAAGAGCAGACCATTATAAGACTTCATGCAGTTCTTGGCAACAGGTGAAAGATCTAGCTGCTGGAATATATTGTCATTAATGTTTGTAATTCGGTCCTCTGCAGAATTTATGAATTTTATATAATTTTTGTTTATGATTTAGGGGGAAAAAACTATGAGAATAAGCATCATTGCGCTCTTCCAAATCATCTCTGCATGATAAAAGTGGTGTAGTCATGATAAATTTCAGTACATTATAATGATTAATTACTTTTTCTTTCCTTCCTAGGTGGTCAAGTATTGCCAAGCACTTGCCAATGCGAACAGACAACGAAATCAAGAACTATTGGAACTCATATCTTAAAAAGCACTTAGAAATGAAAGGTGTAGATCCATTAAGTCCCAAACCAATTACTACTGCTACTTCCTCATCAGATTCAGAAGCTATCACTACCACAAAATCAAACTCCACTGACTTGTACATGGCTCCATCGAAGAATATTGCCTGCCATGAACCAAACGCCACTCAGATGAGCGAACCCCCTGCACACCAATCTCAGCACGGCTCATCAAAGTCAGTGTCATCTTCAACTCAGCTACTCAACAAAGTTGCCAGAAAGATTGTGGGGTCAGGTTACCTTGGTGCAGTAAAATTGTGGCAACCTGTTGCTGGGAACAGCGGTAATGACAATATTGTCAATAGAAGTGAAATTGGGTTTAAGTTGGACAGTATTATTAGGCAGTGTCCTATGTCTAATATGAGCTCCATTTCAAATCATTCTTCAACTTCTGCCCAATTACTGAACAAAATGGCTACTTCTCTTTCTCAGAAAGTTCATGGCCATGAAGCTACAAGAGCAGTATTTTCAAAATTAATGGAAGGTTGTGAAAAAAGTGAGGCTAGTGATGGTAGCCGTAATGGCAGTTACGAAGTTGGAGGCTGTTTAGCTGGTCTAAGCATTTTTGAGGATGGACCACAGATAACAAGAATAATTGGCACCCCTTCTAGTCCCAGACTAATATTCAACGAAGTGACCACACCGTTATGCTTTTCCGATAATGAAGATAATTGGCAATGCGTTTCATCTAATTATATATCTTTTGGAACTTGTGCTGCAAGTGGTGGCGACAGCAGTGTATCTGAAGTCAACTTCGTAAGCAGTGGCAGCTGTTGCATTGAGTCTCCTAATTATTCTACATCGCGCTACCTAGATGATCATGCACCAGCAGCATCTGCTGCTGATCAATCAGCTGATTACTTGAATGAAATTTTTACGTGTGAGGACGAGATAAGCAAGTACATTCGGTATCTCTAAGAACAATGTGGAAATTGATTTCGGGCACCTATTTACCATACGTATCTTACTAAATAAAGGCATCTCAATCCTCTCAAATTATTTCTATGCAGGATTGGTGGACTCCAAATAATAGTGAATTTTTGTAGAAAAAGAAATTGTCATTTTTCTCGTGACATTGCTCCTTATATCTTCCGGCATTTAAATTCTCAAAGGACATGAGATGTGAGTACATTGTTAGTATAGAAGAATAATAGAAGAGACACTTTGTAACTTTTTTTATTTTTTATTTAACAAACTCTAAATACATAGGATACTTATAGCAATGAAAAAGACTTTACACATTCTATAATTCTTTCTAATTAACAATAATAAATTTTCTTTTAATTCATGAAATAAAACATCCTATAACTATATAATTCCAATGAAATAATTCTCCTTAATAACACACTATAATTCTTCATTACTCATAAAATAATTCTCATAACTTACAATAGCTATTACATCAAAGGTCACATAATTACTAAAATTCTATTAACTTCAAATTATTATTATTTTTAATCAACACTCCCCCTTAATTTGAAGTCTTTTTTTCCATTCCAAGTCTTGTTCACAATTTTCGAAATTCTTCAAACTTGAGAGACTTAGTAAAAATATCATCAATTTAATCTTGTGTCTTCACATATTTGGGCTCTATCACCTTCTTGTCAACATACTCTCGAATAAAATAGAACATTGAGTCTATGTGCTTGCTTTGATCATGGTACACCATATTTTTAGCAAGAGATAATACAAACTTGTTATCAATACAAATCTTTGTTACTTCTTCTTGTGGGAAATAAATTTCTTTCAACAACCTTCTAAGCCATATAGCATGACAAGTGCAAGAAATTGCATCCACATACTCAAACTCACAAGTTGAAAGTGTGACAATTGATTGTATTTTAGAACTCCATGAAATAGCACAATCTCTTATAAAGAATACAAAATCGGTAGTGCTCTTTCTATCATCAACATCTCTTACAAAATCACTATCACAATATCCCACAAGTTTAAAATCATTAGAAAATGAATAAAATAGCCCAAAATCAATTATACCTTTAAGGTAACGAAGAATCCTCCGAGTAATTTTCATATGGGGTAGAAGTAGGTGATTCCATGTAGCAACTCACTACTCCAACAGCAAAAAACTCAAGTATCTTAAGCTTCCCACAAGGCTATTGAAAATAGTAGGATCTTCTTTCACTCAATCATCAAACTTTAACAATTTAACTCCACATTCCATGGGTGTGTTCGCAGAGTTACAATCAAACATGTTGAACTTCTTCAAAATCTCATTTACATAGGCTTCTTGAGAAATAAAGATCCCATTCTTCATTTGCTTCACCTCTAGGCCTAAATAGTATGACATGAGCCCAATATCAGTCATCTCAAATTCATGTGCCAAAGCCTTCTTGAATCCTTCAAACAAAGTAGGTCCAGTGAAAATAAGATCATCAATATAAAGACAAACAACCAAAATATCTCCATTATCATATGCTTTAACATAAAGACCATATTCATGAACACATCGAACAAAGTCATTATCTTGAAAATACTTGTCGATACGACTATTCCATGCTCTTAGTACTTGCTTCAACCCATATAATGTCTTCTTCAATCTCAAGACTTTATTTTCATGCCCTTCTACCACAAAGCCAAATGGCTGCCCAACATATACCTCATATTCTAGATAGCCATTAAGGAAAGCGGACTTTACATCAAGTTGATAAATCATCCACCTCACCAAAGTAATGATCAAACGAATTGTCAGTCAACTCCAATATTTTGCTTGTAGCCTTTTATAATGAGTCTTGTTTTATATCTCTCTACATCTCCTTTGGCATTCTTCCTTATCTTGAACACCCATTTGACTTTAATTGCCTCATGACCATTGGGAAAAGATGATAACTCCCAAGTGTTATTCTTTTCAATGGCTTCAATTTCCTCTTGCATGGCTTGTCTCCACCTTTTGTCTTTGAAATCTTCATCAAAGTCTAAAGGTTCACTGTCAACAAGAAGGCAAAACAAATCAAAAGGCTCAGTCATATCATATAATTCTTCAATACTTATCATTTTTCTTGGCCTTTCACTAGAACTTTCTTCGGAATATGAGGATGCTTCATGAATGGGAGATGGTGGTGGAGTCTCTTTTTGGATAGGCGTCATAGTCTCTTCCTCTTCATCTTCAAAGTATGGAAGGAAATCATAACTTCCTTCTTCTTTTGCTTCCCATCTCCAAGTGTCTTTTTCATCAAACTTCACATCTCGACTCAACAATCTTACCATTGCTTGGGTTGTACAACTTGTAGCCTTTGAAATTTGGATCGTAACTAATAAAAACATGTTTCTCACTTTGGTCATCTAGCTTGGATCTCCCTTGGTCGGGTACATGAACATAAGCAACACTTCCAAAAATCTGCAAATGATTGACACTGGGTTTGGTCCCACTCCATGCTTCTTGTGGTATTTTATCCTTCACATTCTTTGTTGGAGAGTGGTTGAACAAATAAACTGCACAAGAAACAGCTTCGAGCCAAAATTCCTTAGGCAGATTTTTTGCTTTCAACATACATCTGCCATATTAAGAACATCTCTATTTTTTCTCTCTATTACTACATTTTGTTGTGGTGATCTAAGAACAGTTAGAGGGCGGCGAATTCCATTTGTTTCACAAAATGCATTAATTCTTTAGATGTAAATTTGTCTCCTCTATCGGATCTTAGAGATTTGATTACATAACCACACTCTTTTTCTACAAGAGCTTTGAAATTTTTAAAGGCTACAAAAACTTCAGATTTTTGCTTTATAAAATAAACCTAAGTCTTCCTACTATAATCATCAATAAAAAGTAAAATATATTTATCTTTACCAAATGATGAAGGATTGATTGCGCCACACACATCTGTGTGAACAAGTTGCAATAGCTTGGTTGCTCTTATAGTTGCCTCCTTTGAAAAGCTTTCTCTTGCATGTTTACTAAGGAGATATGCTTCACATAATTGATTGAGATGATTAATTGAGGGCATCTCTTTCACCATCTTCTTTTCTCCCTAGGCTTTGAGTATTTCAAAATTCAAGTGACCAAATCGCATATGCTAACACCATGCTTCATCTTCAACATTTGCCTTGAAGCACTGTAACATCCTCTTTAAGGTATCACATTTCAAACCTGCTCCTTATAAAATCTTTTTCCAAGTTATAAATTATTTAATATTATTTTAACACGAGTTTCAAAATTACTTTTTTTTTCGTGGATAACATTAGTTTACCAAACCTTTAGAGATTATAAAATATAATTAACTAATTAATACACATAACATAAAACAACATAACTCATCAATACATAAGATTTTCAAAATTCAAAGTTTAATAAATAATTACCATATAAAAACTCAACCTGACCCAAGTCCACAACACTAGAAGAGTAGGGTACTGTACTCGATCTTCTTCCAGATCCTTCTTGGGATCTCTAACAAACGAACTCTCCAAAATAAACAACACGTTTAACATCGATATCATGGCGTCAGGCATCAGTGCCTCCGTGGAATTGCGCTTGCACATAGTCAGAGAAATTCCTCCTTGCAGCCATTGCAGACCGATCAAACAAAGTCAAACCAACTCAAACTTAGGCGGTCCAATCTCGTCTTTCTTACAGTCTTTATCAAACACAAACATAAAAACATAACAGAAAAAAAATACAGTAAAGAGTTGAGATCCCCTACATCGCATACCAATATGGTAGCAAAGAAACAATAAACTTGTCAACACAGTTCAACATACAATCCATAAAATAACATAAAATCAGCATATATATTCATGATATTTAATAAATGAATAATCCAATAAACTTGCAACACAATATCTAACATAATGATAATACCACATTTATATCACAATAATACTATATCACAATAGTATGAATGTTGACTATGCATATGAACAATATGAACACTAACTATGCACATGCCCAACGAGTATACTGACCATTCTTATGCACAATGAAACCAGTTCCTACTCCATAGAGCTAGACTCAAATTCAAAGATGAACGTCCCAGACGATCTGTCCCCCCTCAAAAGATAGTCTACGCCAGACTTTGAAAAGTAATAGTGTATTGTCAGGCTACCAATACATTGCAACAGTTCTTCACAGCAATGGATATATAATGTGATAATATAATCACTAAGTGAATTACCGCGCCCTGACGTCCCCCAAGATCAATTAAAGATCTCACTATCTTGTAAGTTCTCGTTCACTCTTAGGCATAAAACGCCACGACTGTATAATGCTCAAATCCATATTCAATGAAATCAAACCACCATTGAACTGTTCCAATGATATTAAAGCAACCACCCATACAATTATTTAATACCATTAATATCAATAATATTATATAACTGCTCATACAACTACATAATACCACTGATATATCTGGGTTTCTTGTGATAACAAGTCACATCTGACTCATTCGTCTATTTGATGTTTCTGGGTCCAGTTCATCGATTCTCAAAAGCACAATGCTAAAATTACAAATCACTTGGGTCCAGTACGTCAGCCCTACTGAATTCCGTTATTTTTCTCAATCGCGTAGTAATATTATCGCATTTTCACAATCGCAGAAGACTTTTGTTACTTTTTCAAATCGTGTAATGATTTTTTAACATTTTATCAATCGCGTAAAGATTTTAAAACATTTTCTCAATCGCGTAGTTCAAAAATTAACATTTTTGAATTGCATAATGTTTTTCTAATATTTTTCCATTGCGTAAAATATTTCTGACCTTTCTAAATCAATTTTTGAAACTTTCTAACTTTAACAAAAATATAAAACTCATTTCCAACGTTTTCCTCATTAAATCCCCTTCAAGTAATATTTTCAAATGTTCATCATAAAAACTACGTTTATTATGATTTAATCATACCTCAAAAATAATTATTCCTCATTTTTGCTAAAATTCTCTTAAGTAAAATAACTTGACTTTCAAATCATCCTCTAAAATCATTTTCATTCACATTACCAGAAAATATACCCTTTTAAAATTATAAAGACTTTATTTATATTCTTTTCTCTAATTTTACTTACAAAAATCCTTGAAGTAATATTTTTCAACATCCTTTCCAAAAACTTGCATTATCATAACTTTATAAAAATCTTTCTCATTTTACTTTACTAAAATTCCTCTTCAACAAAATGCCTTAAGTTTCCTATTTAATTCAAAACCAAATTTTCTAATATCATAGCCGAAAATCACTTGATGTGTAAAAATAAAATTTGATGCACTTCCTTTTCTATTTCCCTTACTAAAAAACACATTAAATAAAACTTTTTAAGCTTCAAACCATTATTCAAATTTATTTTCCATCATCATGGACGAAAATCCCTTTATCATGATTTCTAAAATATTCATTTCCTTTTTCTATTTTGTAAACCCTTGATTCAATTCCCTGTTACCAAATCTCCCAAATTTATAGTTATCAAAACATTTTGACTTAGGAAACCCCAAAATGGATAGCATGGTCGTGAGCCATCAATTGGTTATTGGAACCAAAATTCTTTCCTTTCTCGTGTGATTTATAGTATGCAGCATATATCAATCATCAAAACTATACCATAAACATTTCATACATACTATCAAAATCACATATTATCACATATATCCAAAAATCAGCCATAACAATTTCATGCATAATATCCATAATATAAAAATGCATAATCAAGTAAGCATAAACCAATAGCCACACAATCGAGTGAATAAATCCTCATATGGATTTTTCACTCACAAACACAAACAAATCCATTCCCTCACCACCACATATAGCCGATGAGGTTAATCTCACTTTTACCTTAAAGAAGACAAAAACCCTTCAAATTCCTTCTCCTATGGATTTCGTGAAGCACCCTTAAGAAACCCTAACAAGCTTAAATCAAACTAGAGTCACAAACAAAGCTTGAAAATAAGGAACCATGGATCAATCATGGTTTAGAAATTCACGAATCCAACTTAGGAACAAGAAATCAAGAAGTTACCTTTAGAAGTAGATAATCTAAGCTTGATTTTGAAGCACTTAGAAGATGAATTAGGTAAAACTCACAAGATGAAAAGTGTTTAGAATTATGTCTAGGTTTAGAAAATGGTATTGGATGAAATTATAGGTGAGTGGAGGTTGGTTTTGGGTAGGGAGGCCTAAACCTTCAAGGAAGAAGAAAGAATGGAGTTCTTTGGTTGTTCTTGGAAAAGAGAGAGAATGGAGAGAAACTTAAGTCACAAAGTGTTAGAAAATGAAGTGATAAGTCCTATTTCTCTATGCATGGCCGTGTAGTTTGCTTGGATAGGAAACTCAAAGCTTGTTCAACAAGGTAAAATCTATCACATGGGTTCACATGGCCTTCACATGGGTTAGGTCACAAACTAATCATCCTTTGGTCATTAGGTAATTCAAGAACATCCTAGAATTACCTAGTTGGCCGTGTGATTCATTAGAAAACTAACTAAGTTTTGATTCCATTTAATTCTTAGTTGCATTTAAACTAACTTAGTTAGGTCATCTAGTTACATGTCTAACTATCTAGTTACATGATTAAGTCATGCATTAGTCATCCTTCTAGAAAACTCTAGATGCATTTTTTGTAACTATAGACTCTAAGGAATAGCAAACTAAGTTTGCTCCATTTAGTTACTACTTAGGCTTTTAGAGTAACTTAGTTAGATTATTTAGTTTCTTAATTAATTAGTCTAGCCATTATTATTGACTTTTTGACAAACAAGCTTGATTCTAATTGGTTGGTCATAAAGCTATGTAATGATGGTTCATGATTACACGTAAGATATTTAGCTTAGATAATTTCACTAGGATATTTTACTTAAATATTTTACTAAGCTATTTTTTGTCAGATATTTATCCTTAGATATTTTATTCGGTGATTCATTGCTTCTACAAACTTCTAGAAAAAGAATAACAAGATAGGCTTTAAAAGATTAAGTAGTCAATTTGAATTTCTCCTCCTCCACTTAAGTAACCATTTTGTTTTCTTCAAGCTTGCCATTGGTTCATCACTTTGAGTCATAGTCATCAAGATATTTTCCCAAAAGATATTTTTCAAAGAAGGAGTATCCAACTTCTCCACCATAGCCTCTAAGCTTAACCACCAAGCAACCTCTCCATTGGTCCACCTTTGAGCAAACCACCTTTGTTGACTTGTCAAACCACTTACTAAGCAATCAAGGTCTCCTATTGGTGCAATACAAAAGCTTATCATGATTACTCATGATGAGCTCGAAGATATTTTGGCTTATGGATAACCATCCAATAGATATTTTCGGAACTACTATCCAATGGATAATAACATTATCTAATGGATAATAGAAAACTCAGATAAAGAAAATTTATGTCAACTGTTCCCAATTTCGGGTTTAGTAAAATCCAGTGATCCCACCTTGATAGTCCAAAACTTTTTGGTTCACGAAAAAAATTTATTTTTCCAGACCCGTCTCAAACACACATATAGCTCAAAATAATATTAAAATAATCAAAAACTCAGAAAAATTCATAAAAATTCACAAAAATCATAAAAATTATAAAACTCGTATATATTCAGAAAAAAAATGAAGTTTGAGCATACAATGTAAAATAATATTCAAATAATCAAAATACTTAAAAATTCTCAGAAATTCACAAAAATTCACAAATATTATAAAACGTATTTATATCAAGAAAAATGAAAAATCGGGGTGTTACAACTCTCCCCCTCTAAAAAAATTTCATCCTCAAAATTTCTCTTATATTAAAACAAAAGAGAATATTACTCCTTTATGTTGTCTTCAAGCTCCCACGTAGCATCTCCAGTTACGTCATTTCCAGATCACCTTTCTGCTTCTCTCGTATTTCCTCCATCAAACTATTCGTAACAGTAATCGTATTCAAACAAATTCTCCCCGGTGTCAAATCCACAAACAACCACATATTCCTGAATTGATAGAGCAATTCACTCTCCTTAACCATTATAGCAGATATACTAAGTACATTTTCTACTTAAGGCATCAGCCACGACATTCGCCTTTCTGGAATAATATTGAAATTGAAAATCGTAGTCTTTCAAAAATTCTAACTACCGTCTCGGCCTCTTATCAAAATTCTTCTGATCAAATAGGTACTCCAAGCTCTTGTGATCATTGTAGATATTGTAGGTTAATCCATAAAGAAAATGTCTCCAAATTTTCAACGCAAAAATGACTATCGCAAATTCCAAATCATGAGTAGGATAATTCTTCTCATGCATGTTCAACTACCTTGAAGCATACGCCATTACCTTTCTATTTTGCAATCAACACATAACCTAAACCTAAAAGTTGAACTCCCTTTAACCAGAATTTGTACTTAGACAGCTTCGCGTATAAATTTTTCTTCTTCTTCAAAATTTGAAGAACTGCATTGAGATGTTCAACATGTTCCTTCGAACTTCGAGAATAGATCAGAATGTTGTCAACAAGGACAATGACAAATCTGTCTAAATAGGGATGAAAGATCCTATTCATATAATTCGTGAATATAGTAGAAGCATTCATTACCCCGAATGGTATTACTAAATACTCGTAGTGCCTATAACGCATTTGAAAAACTGTCTTGGAACATCTTCTATTTTCACGCGAATCTGATGATAACCAGAATGCAAATCGATCTTGAAGAAAATAGCGGCTCCTTTCATTTGGTCTTCTAGTTCCTATCTTGTATCTCCCGTTACATCGTTCCAAATTACCTTCACCAAGGTAAGTTGTCTCACTCGCGTATCCTTAATCTTAATAGAAAATGTTTCATAGATCAAGTTCTCTTTTCTAAATGTACTGTATTTGGTACTATGACATGGTTGAATTAGGAATATATCTTCTCAGTTGAGATACATGGAAGACACTATGAAGATTAGAAAGAAAAGTAATAAGGCTATTCGGTAGATTACCAGATTCATCCAACAAAGAATTTGATATGGTCCAATAAATTTAGAAATGAACTTTCTGGATTCAAATCCAAAAATCTCAGTCTTAGGCAACACTAAAGTTTTATTGAAATAGTATAACAGAATATGGTTAGAAAGTAACCAATTCGTCCCCAAGATTTTGTCTATTTGTGAAAGAAGTAGACAAATCAAATCAACAAAAAAGATTTGATCTTTAATAGAAATAGGGTAGATTTAGAAAACTTGAGTATAAACAACAAGTTTAACAAGAAGAGTAGAAATACTCAGATCAAAAGATAACAAAGACATAGATAACCCAAATGGTTCACACAGTCATAGACAACAAAAGAATGGGTTACCTTGCGAGTTATATAGTACAATTTTAGGATTACTCTCTATGGCACAACTTCCTTGTTTCTTAAGTCTTTACATTTGAACGCTTCCATTCCACTCTTTTTATTGACTCTTTTCTCCTACATGAGATCTTGAAACATGTGCATTACTAACAGAAGGTTCCATCTTCAGTTGTGTACAGTCTCTAGAAAGGTGTCCAGGTTTCCCGCATCTGAAACAAATAAATCATTTGATCGTGCATTCCTTTGTCAAATGAGCCTTTCCACACTTCCAACATTTTGATGTTGATGCTACAGTCTGACCAAATCCATTGCCACTAGTACTTCCTCCATTTGTTCGTTGTTGCTTCCCTGGTGGTCGTATATACTGCTTTTGCTGAAATCGATTGACCTTACATTTCCTCCCCTTTTAGATCCTTGATGGTCCAAAGTTACAGCTTCTTGCATCCTGAGACTGCTCCAACTCTAATAAACCTTGAAGTTCAGTTCTTAGTCCTACTACTAAACGATCTTCTGACTCTGTTGTACCGCTACGTCAGCCATCTTCTACATTACACTTCTAGCTGCGACCATACGATCATTGTCATGTCTCACGTCCACATGCTTACGTCTACTATAATTTATTGTCTTTCTTCAAAGACAAACAAATCAAAACACAATAAAACTAAACGTAACCATTTCAAATGACAATGTCTCCTTTCGGAAACTAAACAATATATATCTGTGTTCGGTGTCAAAGAAACACATAGCACAAACAAGACAAACCTACCCACAAACCCAAAAGACTCTAACTTGGGCTCTGATACTAACTAATGTAACACACTCCTTAGGGTATCACATTTCAAACCAACTCCTTATAAAATCTGTTCCTAAGTTATAAAATATTTAATATTATTTTAATACAGGTTTCAAAATTACCCTTTTTTTCGCGGATAACATTAGTTTACCAAACCTTTAGAGATTATAAAATATAATTAACTGATTAATACACATTACATAAAACAACATAACTCATCAATACATAAGATTTTCAAAATTCAAAGTTTAATAAATAATTACCATATAAAAACTCGACTCGACCCCGCCCAAGTCCACAACACTAGAAGAGTAGGGTACTGTACCTGATCTTCTTCCAGATCCTTCTTGGGATCTCTAACAGACGAACTCCCCAAAATAAACAACATGCTTAACATCGATATCATAACGTCGAGCATCAGTGCCTCCGTGGAACTGCGCTTGCACGTAGTCAGAGAAATTCCTCCTTGCAGCCATTGTAGACCGATCAAACAAAGTCAAACCAACTCAAACTTAGGCAGTCTAATCTTGTCCTTCTTATGGTCTTTATCAAACATAAATATAAAAACATAACAGACAAACAATACAGCAAAGAGATGAGATCCCCTACATCGCATACCAATATGGCAACAAAGAAACGATAAACATGCTAACACAGTTCAACATACAATCCATAAAATAACATAAAATCCGCAGATATATTCTTGATATTTAATAAATGAATAATCCAATAAACTTGCAACACAATATCTTAATGATAATACCATATTTATATCACAATAATACTATATCACAACAGTATAAATGCTGACTATGCATATGAACACTAACTATGCATATGCCCAACGAGTATACTGACCATTCTTATACATAATGCAACCAGTTCCTACTCCATGGAGCTAGACTCAAATTCAGATATGAACGTCTCAGACGATCTGTCCCCCCTTAAAAGACAGTCTATGCCAGACTTTGAAAAGTAATAGTGTATTGTTGGGCTGCTAGTGCATTGCAACGATTCTTCATGGCCAGAGGTATATGATGTGATAATATAATCACTAAGTGAATCACCGCTCCCTGACGTCCCCCAATATCTATTAAAGATCCCACTTTCTTGTAAGTTCTCATTCACTCTTAGGCATAAAACGCCGCGACTGTATAATGCTCAAATGCATAATCAATGAAATCAAACTACCGTTGAACTGTTCCAATGATATTAAAGCAACTGCCCATACAATTGTTTAATATCATTAATATCAATGCTATTATATAACCGCCCATACAACTACATAATATCACTGATATATCCGGGTTTCTTGTTATAACAAGTCACATCTGACTCATTCGTCTATCTGATGTTTCTGGTTATAAAAACAAATCACATCTGACTCATTCATCTATCTGATGTTTCTAGGTCCAGTTCGTTGGTTCCCAAAAGCACAATGCTAAAATCACAAATCACTTGGGTCCATTATGTCAGCTCTACCGCATTCCGCTATTTTTCTCGACCGCGTAGTGATATTATCGCATTTTCACAATTGTAGAAGACTTTTGTTACTTTTTCAAATCGCATAATGATTTTTTAATGTTTTCTGAATCGCATAAAGATTTTAAAACATTTTCTCAATTGCGTAGTTCAAAAATTAACATTTTTGAATCTCGTAATGTTTTTCTAATATTTTTCCATTGCGTAAAATATTTCTGACCTTTCTAAATCAATTTTTGAAATTTTCTAAGTTTAACAAAAGTCTAAAACTCATTTCCAACATTTTCCTCATTAAATCCCCTTCAAGTACTATTTTCAAATGTTCATCATAAAAACTACGTTTATTATGATTTAATCATACCTCAAAAATAATTGTTCCTCATTTTTGCTAAAATTCTCTTAAGTAAAATAACTTGACTTTCAAATCATCCGCTAAAATCATTTTCATTCACATTACCAGAAAATATACCCTTTTAAAATTATAAAGACTTTATTTATATTCTTTTCTCCAATTTTACTTACAAAAATCCTTGAAGTAATAATTTTCAACATCCTTTCCAAAAACTTGCATTATCATAACTTTATAAAAATCTTTCTCATTTTACTTTACTAAAATTCCTCTTCAACAAAATGCCTTAAGTTTCCTATTTAATTCAAAACCAAATTTTCTAATATCATGGGCGAAAATCACTTGATGTTTAATAATAAAATTTGATCCACTTCCTTTTCTATTTCCTTTACTAAAAAAAATATTAAATAAAACTTTTTAAGCTTCAAACCATTATTCAAATTTATTTTCCATCATCATGGACGAAAAATCCCTTTATCTTGATTTCTAAAAATTTATTCATTTTCTTTTTCTATTTTGTAAACCCTTGATTCAATTCCTTGTTACCAAATCTCCCAAATTTATAGTTGTCAAAACATTTTGACTTAGGATACCCCAAAATGGATATCATGGCCGTGAGCCATCAATTGGTCATTGGAACCAAAATTCTTTCCTTTCTCATTGGAGCCAAAATTCTTTCCTTTCTCATGTGATTTATAGTATGCAACATATATCAATCATCAAAACTATACCATAAACATTTCATACATACTATCAAAATCACATATCATCACATATATCCAAAAATCAACCATAACAATTCTATGCATAATATCCATCATATAAAAATGCTTAATCAAGCAAGCATAAACTAATAACCACACAATCGAGTGAATAAATCCTCACATGAATTTTTCACTCACAAACACAAACAAATTCATTCCCTCACCACCACATATAGCTGATAAGGTTAATCTCCCTCTTACCTCAAAGAAGACAAAAACCCTTCAAGTTTCTTCTCCTATGGATTTCGTGAAGCACCCTCAAGAAACCCTAACAAGCTTAAATCAAACTAGAGTCACAAACAAAGCTTGAAAATAAGGAACCATTGATCAATCATGGTTTAGAAATTCATGAATCCAACTTAGGAACAAGAAATCAAGAAGTTACCTTTAGAAGTAGATAATCTAAGCTTGATTTTGAAGCACTTAGAAGATGAATTAGGTAAAACTCACAAGATGAAAAGTGTTTAGAATTGTGTCTAGGTTTAGAAAATAGTATTGGATGAAATTATAAGTGAGTGCAGGTTGGTTTTGGGTAGGGAGGCAGAAACCTTCAAGGAAGAAAAAAAAATGGAGTTATTTGGTTGTTCTTAGAAAAGAGAGAGAATGGAGAGAAACTTACATCACAAAGTGGTAGACAATGAAGTGATAAGTCCTGTTTCTCTATGCATGCCCATGTAGTATGCTTGGATAGGAAACTCAAAGCTTGTTCAACAAGGTAAAATCTATCACATGGGTTCACATGGCTTAGGTCACAAACTAATCATCCTTTGGTCATTAGATAATTCAAGAACATCCTAGAATTACCTAGTTGGCCATATGACTCATTAGAAAACTAACTACGTTTTGATTCCATTTAATTCTTGGTTACATTTAAACTAACTTAGTTAGGTCATATAGTTACATGTCTAACTATCTAGTTATATAATTAAGTCATGCATTTGTCATGCATTTGTCATCCTTCTAGAAAACTCTAGATACATTCTTGTAACTATAGACTTTAAGGAATAGCAAACTAAGTTTGCTCCATTTAGTTACTACTTAAGCTTTTAGAGTAACTTAGTTAGATTACTTAGTTTCTTAATTAATTAGTCTAGCCATTATTATTGACTTTTTGACAAACAAGCTTAATTCTAATTAGTTGGTCATAAAGCTATGTAACGATGGTTCATGATTACACTTAAGATATTTAGTTTAGATAATTTCACTAAGATATTTTACTTAGATATTTTACGAAGATATTTTTTGTTAGATATTTATTCTTAAATATTTATTCTTAGATATTTTACTAAGTGAGTCATTGCTTCTACAAGCTTCAAGAAAATGAATGACAAGATAGGCTTTAAAAGATTGAGTAGTCAATTTGAATTTCTCCTCCTCCACTTGAGTAACCATTTTGTCTTCTTCAAGCTTGCCATTGGTTCATCACTTTGAGTCATAGCTATTAAGATATTTTCCCGAAAGATATTTTCCAAAGAAGGAGTATCCAACTTCTCCACCTTAGCCTCCAAGCTTAGCCACCAAGCAACCTCTCCATTGGTCCACCTTTGAGCAAGCCACCTTTGTTGACTTCTCAAACCACTTGCTAAGCAAGCAAGGTCTGCTATTGGTGCAATACAAAAGCTTATCATGATTACTCATGATGAGCTCCAAGATATTTTGGCTTATGGATAACCATCCACTAGATATTTCCAGAAACTACTATCCAATGGATAATAACATTATCTAATGGATAATAGAAAACTCAGATAAAGAAAATTTCTGTCAACTGTTCCTGGTTTTAGGTTTAGTAAGATCTCTTGGTTCCGCCTTGACAGTCCCAAACTTTCTGGTCTAGGAAAAATTTTTATTTTTCTAGGCTCGCCTCGAACACACATACAACTCAAAATAATATTAAAATAATCAAAAAGTTAGAAAATTCCATAAAAATTCACAAAATTCATAAAAATTGTAAAACTCATATATATTAAAAAAATGAATTTTGAGCATACAGTGTAAAAATAATATTAAAATAATCAAAATACTTAAAAATTCTTAAAAATTCACAAAAATTCACAAATATTATAAAATGTATTTATATCAAGAAAAATGAAAAATCGATGTGTTACAAACACTTTACTTCAATTGTATTGACATTCAACATAAACATTATATTTTTTGTCATAGACACCTTAGCAACCAAGTTAGCATTATGATCTCTAAGCCAAAGATAACGATCTTTCATATGAATTTCATATCCCTTCTCAACAAGTTGTCTCAAACTCAAAATATTATTTTTTAATTTGGGTACATAGTAAACATTGGTAACTAAATTGTGACGACTATCTTTAAGAGAAATTAAAATAGTACCTTTGCCTTGAATTTGGATTTTTGAGGTGTCTCCAAATAAAACATTGCCCTTCACCTTCTCATCAAGCTCTACAAATTTTTCTTTATAATCACACATGATTGTTTGCACCGTTGTCAAGATACCATGAGCTCTTGTCATCCTTTTCATCATCTTTGAGTGCTAACGATAAGGTTGGCTCTTCAACCTCTTCTTTGTCAATAAGGTTGACTTTTTCTTCAACACCATTATTACCATAATGACATTCCGATGTATAATGCCAAAATTTATGACAATTGAAACACTCAATATTGGACTTGTCATACCTCCTCTCATTTGTTCTAGGATAATTGCTTTTTCCTCTAGTCACTCCTCTTCCACGACCCCTATTTGAATGATGACTTGTCTCTTGATTGTTGGAATTGTCACGGTTGCCTCTTCCTCTTCCACTTTGGCCACGACCACACCATCTTCCTCATCCACGTCCTCTTTGACTCTTGTCTCCTCTTCATCTTGCAATGAAACCTTGGCTTTGAGGGCTTGCTCCAAAGGCTCATTTTGCCTTTTTAACAATTTTTCTTCTTCGGCTAGTATAGCCCCAAACAACTCATCAATAGATATGGTGTCTAAGTCATTTAAATTCTCAAAAACACAAGTCACATAATCAAACTTTGAAATCTAAGAGCGAAGGATCTTATCTTTCATATGATCATCTTCAATGTTTTCACCATGCCTTTTCATTTGATTAACATTGGCCAATACCTTTGAGCTATAATCCGAAAAAGTTTTGAATTCCATCATGTGCAAAGCTTCAAACTCATGTCATAAAATTTGAAGACGCACCTTCTTCACCTTGTCTGCACCTTGGAGAAACTTTTGTAAAATTCCCCAAGCTTTTTTTGTGGTGGACACATTGCTCACCTTCTCAAACATCAAATCATCCAAACATTGATGGATGAAGAACAAGGCTTGTTGGTCCTTTTTCTTTAACTTTGCCAATGCTTACTTCTCATTTTGAGACAAAGTGGTCTCGTTTTGTAGCTTAGTGTAGCCACTCTCTACAATCTCTCAAGCATCTTGTGATTCAAGCAATGCCTTCATATGATGAGACCAAACTTCATAGTTATCTTTTGTAAGACGAGGAAATTGAAATGGAACCATTCTATTATTTGCCACCACTCAAATTTCACTAGCTTTAATACTACTTTGTTAGTGTAAAAGAATAATAGAAGAGACACTTTGTAATTTTTTTTATTTCTTATTCAACAAACTCCAAATACATAGGATACTTATAGAAGTGAAAAAGACTTTACACATTCTATAATTTTCTCTAATTAATAACAGTAAATTTTCTTTTAACTCATGAAATAAAAACATCCTATAATTATATAACTCTAATGAAATAATTCTCCCTAATGACACATCATAATTCTTCATTACTCAGAATAATTCTTATAACTCACAATAGCTACCACATCAAAAATCATATAACCACCAAAATTTTATTAACTTCAAATTATTATTATTTTTAATCAACATACATATGTGCTTGATTTTTTTAAAAAAAATATAATAGAGAAAGAAAAAGTCCAAAGATGAAACTTGGACGTTAGAAATTTCGTCATTCTTATATGAGACTAGATATATATGATTTCATTCTGTAAAAAAAAAAATGTAGAGGATAATGAATGGTTTTCTTTCCCTTTTCTGACGAAAGAACAAAAAAATATATAAAGGGAAAGGATTTGAAGATTTGTACTCTGAAGATTCTTGGCGGCTCCAACAAGGAACGTGCCAAGGACCGAAGGACGCGGTCGTTCATGTTCTCAATCGCCTTTAAACCATGTTTCTAAGTTAGCAATAAAACTAGCTTGTAACAAAGCTGAACAGGAAGGAAGACAAAGAAGAAATGGGAGCAGACTTTTTTTAGGGGTATCTTGAGTATTTTCACCTCTTAAGGCTTAAACCTTGGAAAACAAAAACAGAACAAATAAAACAAATAAAAGAGAAAATGATCGGAAAAGAAAAGGAGTAATGCTATAAAATTTTGCTAGAATTTGGCCAGATTTTGCCAAGATTTTAAGGTGGTTATTAGATAAGTTAAAGAGGTGTGGATCACTTATGTATTCAAGAGTCCAACTCATTCTAGGAAAAAAAAATTTGGCTATTTAGTATTCTGGCAAAAGAAAAGCAATTTTTTCTCTCTCTATCCACCAACGCTATCTTTAACTCAAGAAATTATTACATAAGGATTTTTATCATTGTTTTAAACACATTTACATAAATTTTAATCTAATCAACTTAAATCAATTGTAAAAATCTTTCTAAAACACACATTTATTGCTGCGCATGCTAGAATTTCTCCTTTAACTCAAAGATCAACATGTCTCTCATTCTTTTCACTTCATCTTACACTCACTAGCATTTAGAGCTTAAGGTAAATTTCTATTTTCAATCTTATTTGTTTATTGTTACTTCTTTTTAATTAATTTTTTTTATTTTTCTTAAAGTCCTTTATTAAATAATTAAGTCAAATTAGTAGTCCATTGTCATTCTTATACTTATCTAAATCTCTAATTAATAATTATAATACTTAATTTTATATATAAATATTACTTCTTAGTTACAGTATTATTATTTTTTTCTATTCAACTTGCTTTCAACAATTACTTCACAATTAACAATTACAGTACCTTCTTGTCGACTTCCGTTAACAAGCATCGAATTTGAAGACTTCATACGTCGCTGCAGCCATAATTGAGATATCCAAGGCTTTAAAATTTGCTTCAGTAGCAGGTTTACAATCCATAGGAGCAGCCGAGGAGGTTTACTATCCATAGGAGCTGAGCTAAATCATTTGTATACGACTGGCTAAAAAAATAATACCATTGGTGAAGGGATTAAACTTGAAATTTTCTTTTAAAAAAAATACAAGCAAAATGAAAAGATTCTTAAATTTTGGAAGGAGGGGAGGTCGGGTTGATATTTACAAATAAATTTCTTTACATCATTTCTATACCACTTCTTTTTTTAAATAATAAAACAAGAAAAATACATATTTCAATGCACACTTTCTTTACCTTTTAATTCAAACAAACAAAGGATAAACTTAATGTAAATTTTTTTATGTGTAAATATCAATTATCGACATAGCCCCCAAAATAGCAATGTAGCTCCACCCCTTACTATCCATCTTAACATACACTAAATATTAAAATCAAACATTATAATTTGATTTATATTTTAATTTTTATTTAAGCAATAAAAACTGAATTAAAATGATTAAATAACTATCTTCCCTTTTTCTTTTTGTTTATTTTGTTTTCTAGCAGCAGCCCTTATTGTCCCCTCCTCTTTATGTTTCCGTACCTTTCTTTTCAATAATTCGCTCAAATATGTTAGATATCAGTTTTCTTTATCGAAATCGGCCTTATTTTAAAGTAGATCTTGCTTTATTGTTTGTCCTCTTTTTTGGGTGTTTTTGTTTTCCTTATTTGGGTGGTATCTATGAGTATGGTATCTATGAGTCTCTTTGTATTTCCTTATTTTCATGATCTTGTAGGTGGAGAATATATTTAGATCTACTTTAAGAGGGAACAAGATACAATTTTTGAGTTACAAAACTATTTGTGTTGGTCTTTATTTAAAAAAATGCTTAGTCATTGATAGTATTCAGGCAAGGAGTAGAGCTTTCTTTGAGATTTTAGTTTAGAGTGTAAATTGTATTTGTTTCTTTTTCTTGTTAGATGTGATATTTTTTGTTTAATTTATAAGTGCAGCCAAACTTTTATTAATATGATAATTCCTCTTCTGCATATAAAAAATTACATATTTACTTTTTTATAATGAAATTTACTGGATGAAAAAATCAAACACCAAAAAATTTTTGCTTGGCACACATCTAGACTAGTATGTGGGCAAGCAAAATCTTAGTTTTCTTGCCCATTTTTTGAAAACCCTTAAAAATCTTAAATCCTAAAATTAGGGATTTCACTTACTCACTTTGCTCATTGTCAATTTATGCTTAAATAATTTTCTTAAAAGCTTTTACCACTTAAATTTTCTTATTGTAGTATATGGGTGTTTATTATCATAGAAATTTATTATTTTTTAAATTCATAAAATTCATAATATCTAGTGTGTACCCTATATTTTGAGGTAACAATAGCAAATTAAGGGATGAGGATAATTTCAAAGGGGTGGTGGTTAGTGATATTGTGGTTGGTTTTAGAGTAGAAATCCTATAGTCCTTAGAAGAGTTTGTAAATTTTAGGGTGTGTCCGGTTTCCTTGTTTCTTAATTTCATTTTCATAAAAAAATAGAAAACAAGGAAGAAAACATGTTTGGTCCTTTATTTTTGTTTGTAGTTTCAAGAAATGGAATCCATATTTCTGAAAATTTTGGAAACGTAAAATTCTCGTTTCCACCACTTTTAGATTAGAGGCAGCGGCATTTTTGCAACTTGAAACAAATATTTTTTCTTTCTTATTTTATTTCTCCAAGCATTCCAACCCCTCTCCCCGCACCCATCCCTTCATCCCAACACAGTGCTAATCATGAGTGCCAGTCGCAGCTCCATGGGACTACCACCCCTGAGACGAAGGATTCTGAAAATGTTGAAACTGGCCACACCATTATCGACCAACAATTTGACATTAAGTGCTGCAAAATCGCTAGAAAGCAAAGATGGAAATTGAATTATAGAAGCAAAAGTCTTTTTATCAGATTGGAGGAATCTATTTACCAATGCATAAGCAGGGATTATACAATTCTCCAAGCTTGATTTTAGGAATCTGGGGTTCCCTGTCACAATGCGAACAATGTCACAGCTAGAAACATCTTTGGAGAGTTAAAATTCAAACTTTAGCAAAACCCTTTTGTTGGCATCGAATGAAAGCAGCCACGGTTCCCTTCTGATGATATGATATATATAATATATTTGAGTTTGAGAAATTGTGGTTTCTGAAGAAGGTGAGAACTGAATTGGGCTTTTGTGAGGTCTTGAAATGAACATTCTTGGAAGCTTTGAGAGCAGATTCTGGAGAGAACCCAAAATTGTTTGGTGGTGATGAATGCGGTGGAGTAGGTGGCTTGGCGACTGGGTTCGTTTGGTGATGGAGGTTCATGGTGGCTGGGTCATGGCGGAGGAGCCGGTAGCAGCGTGATGGCTTGATGGAGGCAGCGGAAGCGGGCTTTGGTTTGATCAATAGCTCAGGTTGGAGGTGCTGAATTGGTGATGGGAGCCAATAGTTCAGGGATGGAGTTGATGGTAGCCCGTTTGAGGTTTGTGTGAAGGTGTGCTGGGAACTACAGGTGCCGGCTCAGTGGGACTGAGATTCTGGGTTGCTTGGGTTTGATCAGGAGACGAGGATTTAATGTTTGTCGGAAGGTGGATCGGTGGTATTTGATGTGATTGTTTGCTGTGGGAGGGTTTGATCAAACAGGGACGAAATATGTGTGTGGAAGTGAGAAGAAGCTCTGTAAAATAGAAAATGAAAATATCAGTATATTTTAAAACAAGCATGTTTCCAAATACTGGAAACATTGAAAATGAAAACTATTTTCTAAAATTGAAAGCAGGAAAGAAAATAGGAAATATTTCTTGAAACCAAACACCACTTTAAAGAACCCACTTGTATTATTTAAATGAAATGCTTTCTCTTTGATTAACATATCTTGATTTGTCAAAATTTATTTGTGGCCAGATTCACTAGATGCTAACTCAGTTTGCTTCCTTTGAGGTAGGGAGTAGTTAAGTTAGTTCTTGAGAGGATAATTTATTTTGTGGTGTGTTCTAATTTCCTAAATATTTTGCATTGACAGTGGTTATATTTTTTAACTTGATTTTATTGAATTTATAAAATTATTTGGGTTGTTACCTACAAAAAGTTGAGTTAAAAAGTTTAGTTTTGAGCTTCTAGAAATGATTTAAAATTTTAGTATGAGAATTTAGAAATGAGAACTATTGATTTTGATAGATTGGATTTGGTTATTGTATTTTAAAGTGATATTATGTTTTTAATATTCATGATAGACCCAGTGTTAGAACGTCATATGTCGTTAACGAAGAGATATAACAGTACATATGCACATAGTTGATATATTGGGGCAGCAGACCCTTAGCCCATTTATATAGTTGTAGAGTAAGCAAATCTTAGCCATGAGATTTGTGTCGGGTGAGGTGAGGTCACTAGCTTGAGATAATATTCGTTTAGATATTGAATGAGCGGACCTTAACCATGAGATTTGTGTCTAGTAAGGTGAGAACCTTAACTTGAAAAAATACCTGTTTAGCTATTAGGTGAGCATACCTTTAGCTCCTTTACGTGGTTATTGGATGAGCGGACCTTTGCTATGAAATTTGCTCATACTACAATAGAAAAGCAATTTTCTAATAGCCAAATATGCCACAGAATTGCTCAAATCAACCGAAAAGTGAACTTTTCGATCGATTTTCTAATAGAGCTACCAAAAAATACCTTGAAAGAAATGTTTGCAATGACAAAAGGCCACTAGTAATTTTCTAGCGACCATACCATCGAAAAATTACCAATGACCAAGCGGATGGAAAATGGGTCAATTTCTACCTTTTTTTATAATAAAAAAATCAAATTATTAGTAGCAACAATAGTTTAGTGTTTTTTTTTATTCACAAAAGCCTTATTTTGGTCCCTCACTAATTCTCTTTCTCAATTTAGTCCCTCACATATCAATATTAGCAATTTAGTCCCTCAGTAATCATCATTTAGCTCAAATTAGTCCCTCGCTTCATCATAATGCTTACATGTCATTAATAATAACGTTTGTGCCATTTTTACTAAAAAAATGCCTACATGGTGAGGAAGTTAGGTTCTATGATGTTTAGTGCTATTAAACAGATGGAGATAACAATCTGGGTTCAACTTTGAAACTTATCCTATTAATACAAAACCAAACAAATGCTTTGAAATTGGGTGCGTCATGTGCAATACTTGATGCTAGTATCTATGGCATCTATGGTTTCCAAGGTAGCTTCCTCAAAGCCCAAATCATGTGGCCACTAGTCATACATTGACGTAGTGCGTAACTGCAATTGGTTATGAACAAATTCACAAGGTGAATATAATGCAATAATACCCTTATTCTGTTAATTTTGCAAATAATTGTTCTCGTAGAGATGACAAATGAAATTGTCAATTAAAGGTCAATCAAGAGTGTCAATGGTATTCTCTGTCAAACAAATTTGGTCCTTTGAGCCAAATGGGATCTCGATGGCTTTCGACAACAGTTGTCTACTGACAAGGGTCTATGGTGGCTACAGGCTTGGGAACACAATCCAATGGTACTCCCAACCATTACAAATCAATGCACAAGTTCAAGAAATTTTAATCAGTTAAATCCAAAAATAAATAAATCATATGTTCATACTATAAGAGCTGATATATTTTAGGAACAAAATAAAGGAAAGAGATTTTAAGAACCTATTCACAATTATCGCAAAAGCTTTCTTCCTCCAATCTACACAAAGTATAAAGCTTTCACTTCATAGAGAGATGTCAATTTGGCAGCCCAACAAAAATAGCTGCCTTTTGTTATACAATACAAACTAAATAGGGCAATGACATGTAGGATTTTATTTTATTTTATACATATGCCACATAAGATTTTAAAAGTGATAAGTAAGCATCCACATTAATAAAGGACTAAATTGAGGTTAATCTTGATTTGTGAGGGACTAAATTGCAAACATTAATCCATGAGGGACTAAATTGAGAACAAATGAATTAGTCAGGGACTAAAATAGGGTTTTTGTCTTTTTAATTTTTCATAAACTTTTAAAAATTTGTGGCCTTTTCCGACATCCAAGCCCCGTGAAATTTTCTAATATTTTTTTAGTAATTTTTAGTTTTTTAAAATTATTTTGTAAAGATATCTACCATACATTTTTTAAAAATGACTTATTTTTAAATCAAATCTTAATAATTATTTTTTAGATATTTTAAATATGGTAGTGATGGAGGAGGAAGAAAATAAGAGAAGGAGATGGAGTAGGAAGGAATTAGAGGAGGATGGAGGAGGAAGAAGAAAGAAGAGAAAGATAGGAGGGAGAGTGAGGGCGAGTTATGGGCGGAGGAGGGAGAGTGAGGGGAGGATGATTGAAGGAGAAGAAGGAAGAGGATGAAGGAGGAGGAAGGAAGAAGAGGATAAAGAAGGAGGAGGAATAATAGGAGGACTATTTTTTGGTACATGCGAAAGAAAGGAGAAAAGCCTACACTTTAGCAAAAACGGACCCCCATGGAATCAACTAACAACAGATGACACATGCCAAAGGGAGGGGAAGGCCAATGAGTCCAAGCATGCTATCCTTGAGTACCAAACTTAGCCATAAAGTTCACATAGTTTTTACCCTCATGAAGTGCGTGAATTAGGTTAACCTCCCAAGCATCATTGAAAAGTTTATGAATTTTCATGACAACAGAGGCATAGACATATAGAATGGGCATGTCCAGTTGTACTGTGCTAATAGCTTCTAGGGAATTAGACTTGCATATCATCTTATGATGCCCATAATTCTAGACAAGTTCCAGACCATGTCTAATGGCATAAAGCTCAGCTAGCAAGTTTGTCGAGGTGCCACAATAACCTGAGAAGCCACAAAGCTAAGAACCATCATCTTTTCAAATTATTCCTCCAAATCCAACACATCCAAGATTTTCGAAGGAACTTCCATCTTGTTATGTTAAATCACAACTGCATGGGTCATCAACAAGTAATAAAGTGATGAGTAGAGTATCGTTTCAACGAGGATCATGTGATTACCAAACTATGATGATTTTCATTATTTAGGTGAATGAATTTAACAATATTAAATAGATTCAAAATAATCAAAGAGCAATAAAAGTAACAAATTCTATGAAGAATATAACTCAACCAAGGATCAAAGACCTAGTATTAGGAATCCACTACAATTACCCATTATGATGAATATTGATTCTCCTTCATTAATGATTAATTATGTTTTTAAGGTAGTTTATCCTAAATTATTTAAAGTCCAATCTCTTAGCACTAAAAATGTGTTAAAACTAAATCAACTCCATTCTTATGACAATTAAATTAGTTAAAACTTATTAAGTTCTATGATATCCTGCTAACCCTAGAAGGTTCAAGCCTATATCTATGTCTTAATTCTCAAGTTCAATTCCTAGATTATCAAGCATTAGAATTTATCTCTCGATCCTTCACCTAATACCTAAAATCATGCAAGTATGGTCAACAACATACCCCAAGCCTTAAGAATGCTAGGAAAGAATAAAAAATAATAATTATCTCATTAATAAATAGAGAAATCAAATATTCAATATAAAAGGGTAAAGAGTTTCATCTTAACCCTAAAAAAAAGGAGAGTTAGCCAAACATGACAATTAAAGCACAAACAAGATTAAAAGAAAGAGATAAAACCTTGAATCAAACCTAAGATAATCGAAAATAAAAGTAGAAGAAAAAAGAAAGAATGAATGATGTCTTTAATAGATGCCTTTTCTCCCTTGATCTTGTCTCTAACCTTTGTTCTTCAACTCTTGTTACCTCTCTAATCTCCCAAAAGCCTCCTCAATCCTTTAATCTTTGGTCTTTATATAGGAGGTTTACCTTAATTGAGGTGTATTATTCACTCAACCTCCTTAATTGGCCCCCAAGTAATGAAAATATACTGATTGGATTTAGGAAACTTGATTTATTGGTCCCCAAGTAATGAAAAAGGTGCTTAGTTGGTCTCCAAGTAATGAAAAATATGCTTATTTGGTCCCTCAGTAATGAAAATATATTGCTTGGGCTCCAAGATTTCCTGTTTCGCATTTGCACATGAGGTACCCTGTGTGAACATACACGACCCCGTGTGATTCCCTAGAGTTAGAATTTGACTTTGAGGCCTTCATGAATGTTGTATCTCTCTTTCTTAGCTTTTCAAATGCTACTAAAATTACTTCATTTTGACCTCTGTAACTCAAGTTACATTCTTTTTACTGCATAAAGGTCCAGAATTATGTGAATTATGACAATCTTGATTCCGAACTTAGCTCTTTTGCAATAAGCGCTTCCAAATTTTCATGAAGCCATACAAAACATCCATTTTGAGCCTAAAACCATAGAGAAATGACAAACATACATTACCAAGTATAATTTAAACATTAGTGGCATAAATCCTTATAAAGTCCATCTAAATTCATATAAAATCAAGCATAAAGATGTGTGTATTTTACCCACACACTAAATACCTCCACACTTGAATAATTGCTTGTCCTCAAGCAATAAAAAACAAATTTTAAACAAAAAAAAATGGTATCTCTTATGATGTAAACAAGAACTTTCAAATCCATATTTCGAAAGAATACCTCTAGAAGATCAATGCAATGACAACTCATTCAAGTGCTAAGAGGTGGATTATCAAATCATCCATTCAAGCTTAACAAGACACAAATAACTTATGTCAAGCATGCCTTCATAAACCAATCTCATGAATCTATATATCTTGGATGAGTTTGTGCACATCAAGTAATCCCTAATATCTTTTTGAAATCATTGAATCACCCAAATCCCATAGGCAAAACTGCTATCCCTATCTCTACTATTGTAGTGCACACATATAAGACATCAAAAGGTCTTTTTTAAGGTTGTAATGTGGCAAAGGGTTATAGGAAATAAAGAAAGAAAGGATTGGAAATTCACAAAAGTGTGAGAAATCATAGCAAGAAAAATCAAAACTAAATAAGAAAGAGCAGTGATAATAATAGGGGAATCTTTCTTCTTTTGCATAAACTAGCATATTTCTTCTTATCTTTCCCTCCTTTTCTTTTTCTTTTTCTTTAAAGTAGAACAACTTCTCTTAGATTCAAACTTGGGACTGTGAGCCTAGCCCATACATCGCAAGCTCTCATCTATGCTTGGCCATTCAACAATATTTTTCTTGCTTTTTATATTTCCACCCCAACATTTATCTCTTTGTATACTCTTGGGTAGATTTCATCACTTCTTATCCTTCAATTTTCATGCAAATATTTTAATTCATTTTTCTCCCATTTTGATGTATATTTCTCCTAATTAATCTCTCACTCCTCTACACAAATCCTTCTCACATAGGGTAAGTCTAGTGTATAGGCTAAAACAGCTAGGGAATATGTAGGTTAAATGAAAGAAAAATTTATTAAATGTGTTTAGACTTCAAAGGGATACTAAGGAAACAATTGAGTAAGGTGGGTAAAAAATGCTAAGGGTTAACTAGGAATGCCTAAGTCATCTATCTTAGAATGCAGACATTATGATTTTGCCTTGATAGGTCTAGAAGAGTTATTCTAGGATTTGCGAAATACTTTGAAAATCACATTGATACACATAAACCTTCTCCAAGAGTTTACAAACTCAATTAACTAATTTATTAGTAACATGATCAAAAGCATTTTTTTCTCTAGCTAAACAAGAATAGCAATCATGAATTACTTCCTCTTAGACTCTCCTAAGCTATCATGCATCAAACTCATTTGATATCTAAACTTATCCTTCAAAGAAAATCTTATATCTCATTTTGAAAAATTATGCTTGATTTGAAAAGAATTAGTGGATGCGCTCTACTCTAAATGCAATGCAAACTAATAAAAATAAAATAGAATTAACTAAGCAAAAGAAAGGTAAAATCTTTTTGTTGGCCGACACTATATACATCCCCTACAAAGACTCTGAACTCAATGTAGCACTTAAGCTAACTCAATAAACACTAAGAGATCAATAAAATTCACAACCTTTAAATCACAAGCAAATAAAAGAAACAATGAAAAGAAAACTTGGGTTTCCTCCCAAGAAGTGCTAATTTAAGGTCCTCAGCTTGACCCATGAAAAGCATCTTCTTATCTTAGGCAAAAGTATTATGAATGATTTGTATCCTTAATAAGACAAGATCTATCAAATATTCAACACAAGGAAACAGGAACTTGAGAATGGTAGGATATGTTATTTTGGTTTAAGGAGTGCATACCTAAATATAGGAAGAGGAAGCTAAATTCCACCTTAGGAGCTTCACTCTCAATCAGTAGAGGTGGAGTGATTTTAACTTGCTCCATCTCCTCCAAGTTTGGTCCTTGCCAATAGGGAGTGAGTGGACTTAGATCTAGAAATTAACCATAAGCCTCAACTTCTTCATCTTCCTCTTTGTTTGTGGTACTATGCTTTAGACATGAATCAAGAGGTTTCTTTGGGTATTATTCATTGTACAAGTATTCTTCATTTTACACCTCTTGATCAAGCTCATAGGTGACATCATCTTCCAAAAAAAGATTTGTTACAGCTAGTTGTTTGGGAGCATCAAATAAATTAAAATCAACATCATCTTCAACCTCTTCCCCATTCATTTGATTTTCACCACCTTGTCAATACTCAAGTTAACTAATTTGATATGCTAGCATCATTTGGTTGTGAGCAATTTGATATTCTAGCATTATGTTGTGTGTCCCATGAAGAGCTTCACTTTGTTCTTGAATTTATTGGTCAATGACTTGAATTTGTTGATCAATGACTTGATTTTGTCACTCTTTATTTGCTTTGAAATTCTCCAAAAGATGCTCTAAATTTGACTTCTCACTTTAGGGTGCTTGTTGGTAAGTCATAGGAGCATTAACACCCCATTTTTGTATAAAATTTTCCAACAATAGCTCCAAGTTAGACTTTTGATTTTGAGGTGGGTATTGATAAGACATTTGAGCATGAGCACCCCACTGTTGGAAGCTCGGTGATGATCTAGTAATTGGTTAGTGTCTTTGAGTTTGTTGATCTCCTAAAGGGAAATTGTGGTGATTCCTTCAACCATGATTATTTGTTATGGAATATGGTTCCCTTGAGGCTTTAAATTGTCTAGCTTCTTAGTGAAAGTTGAGTTTAGCATTAAGAGTGCTCAACAGATCTAACATATCATCTTGCATAGACATGTCAAAGTACCTAAAAAGAAAAAAGAAAAACAAATTAAAATAAAAAGAACTAAACGAAAAATAAAATGCCTAAACTAATCAAATCACCAATTGTTCGAAATCAGCACCGATCCCCAGCAATGGTACCAAAAACTTGTTGTGTTAAATCCGCAAGTGCGAGGGTGGTCAACAAGTTATAAAGTGATGAGTAGAGTATCGTTCCCCACAAGGATTCTGTGATTACCAAACTATGATTTTAATTATTAAGGCAAATGAAAATAACAATATAAAAGAGATTGAAAATAATTAAAGAGCAATAAAACTAACAAGTTATAGGGAGAATAGAATTCAACTAAGGATCAAATACCTAAGATTAGGAATCCACTACAATTACACATTATGATGAATATTGATTCTCTTTCATTAATGATTAATTATGTTTATAAGGCAATCTATCCTAAATTATTTAAAGTCCAATCTTTTGACATTAAAAGTGTGTTAAAACTAAATCAAACCCATTCTCATGACAATTAAATTAGTTAAAACTCATTAAGTTCTATGATATCTAGTTAACCCTCAAAAGATCAAGCATATCTCTGGGTCTTAATTCCTAAGCTCAATTCCTATATTATCAAGCATTAAACTTCATCTCTCGATCTATCACCTTATACCTAAGATCTTTCAAGTATGGCCGACAACATACCCCAAGTATTAAGAACACTAAGAAAGAATAAAATATAATAATTATCTCATTAATAAAGAGAGAAATCAAATATTCAACATAATAAAGTAAATAGTCTCATCCTAATCCTAAAAAAATGGGATTTAACTAAACATGAAAATTAAAGCACAAAAAAATTTAAAAGATAGAGATACAACCATGTACCAATCCTAAGATAAGAGAAAATAAAAGTAGAAGAAGGAGAACGAAGTAAGGATTGCTTCGATGGATGCCTCTTCTTCCTTGATCTTTCCTCCAACCCTTATTCTTCAACTCTTGTTGCCTTTCTAATCTCCTAAAAGCCTCCTCAATCCTTCAATCCTTGGTGTGTTTATAGGAGATTTACCTTAAAAGAGGTGTATTCTGTAACACCCTCCTTAGGGCATTACATTTCTGACTCCCGACTCATAATCTGAAAAGAAGTTCGCACAAAGTTTGAGTTATAAAAGATGGGTTTCAAAATTTCTTCTTTACTGAAACGTAAATTTACTGAAAATATTAGGTAATATTGAAAAATCATGTTTTAACTATTCATTATGCAATATTGACACCAATTAATATCACAATTTAAAGAGAAATATAAAATTAACAGACTTATTATTATTTTTTAACAGTAGCAAACCCCATGATGGGTCCTACTTAATAGCACAGTACAACACTAACATTAAATCTTAACATACTCGTTCCTTCTCTTGTATCAACTTGATGCATCAGAACTTTACTCCTTGTCTACCCAGCACATCTTCGAACTTGAGACAACCACTTTTCAATATTTCCATCAATCTTTAAGTATCTACCACTCGTTATGTCTAAGACAACTCATTCCTTCTACTGTATAATTTTAATAATACAGACAAAGCAAAACAATATAACAAAGAGGTGAGATCACCTACACCAATACCAACATGGCAGCACAGAGATAACACAAACAGCAATATCATATAGATAGATCATACCATAATCATGCTATCAGCATTAATCAACTATCATCATCTAATCATTTATCAGTTCAATCATCATCCAAGTACTCAAAACAATTGTCATAACCAATATTCCTCAATTAATATATCACACAGATATAAATGCTCAGATTTATGCATATGCATAAAGACTCAGTTTATCAAAAATAACTCCATGGAGGTTTTCACAATTTCGATAAGAATGCTCTGATTAATTGTCAGCCTTAGCCCAAAGACAATCTCTCAGTCATTGAAAAGAATCGTGTTCTTGTCGGGTATCGTCAATGCGTTGCAACGAATTGCATCGCCAAGTGGCACATGTGGTACTCGCTTAATCGTCTGGTCGGTCGACCGCCGCGCCTCGACGCCCCCAAGATCCATCATAGACCTCACTATCAAGTCTCATTCCTTCTTCAACCACAAGGGCCATAATAGCTATTAGCTATATTTTATACAATACACGAATATATTCGTGCAAGTCCAACCCCAAAGGGCCAAATCTTTTCAATTTCATTTGTTTAATGTAATCATATGCTTCAACGCATATTTTTCCAATGCACGTATAATGCACCAAATCCAATCACAGACATATCTTTCCAATGCATGTATAATGTACCAAATGCCAATCATAGGCAAAATATGTTATTTTCTCACACAGCATCCATAAACTTGTTCTACAATATTTATACTGTATTTTTAACAGAAAAATCATATTATCACATTTTCATAGTTATAAAACTCTTTCGTCGTGTTTTCACAAAATTGCGCAATATTTTCATTTCGTTTTCACAATTCCAAAACGTTTCTGTTACATTTTCACAATACTATAACTCTTCTGTTGCACCTTTAAATCACGTATTAAATTTTTTCAATACTTTTCTCAATCGCATAAAAAATACGTTTCTCAAATTGCATAATGATTTTCCATCATTTTCAAAATCGTGTAACTTAAAAGTCATTCTTTTAAGTCGCATAAAACATTTTCCATCATTCTCAAAATATTTAAAATACTTTCCAAATCACATAACGATTTTTCATCATTTTCACAATCACGTAAAAATATTCTATCACTTTTAAATCACATAGTGATTTTTCAACAGTGGTTCAAATTATGTAAAATATTTAAACGTAATTCAAATTACTTAAAATGTTTCAATGCATCTCCAATCGCATAGTAATATTTTATCATATTTTAAATTGCATAAAAATATTTTACTATATTTTCAAACACTTAGAAATATTTTATCTTGTATTTCAAATCACGCACTTTAAAAATTACATTTTTAAGATACATAAATAATTATTTTTCACCACAATTCCATTACAAAAATATTTCTCATTTCTTGAAAATTTCATTTCAACTTTTCTCAAAATAATATGACTTTATACTTTATTTAACACGTTTTCTTTACTCAAGAAAATCTTTTTCACATTTCTTTACTCAAGAAATATTTTTTCAAAATATAATTCACAAAATCACTTTTCCATTGATATAAATCAACATTTCAAAACTTAATATTTTCTAACATACTTCAAAACTCGAAAATAAGTTATACGTTAGTAAATTTTCAAAATACCATTATATTCTCCATTTTTCCCAAATCATTTTCAAATCAACCTTCCTCAGAATAATATAACTTTATACTTCATTTAATATATATCTTCTTATTCAAGAAAATCCTTTTTCACAGTATATTTCACAAATTCACAATTCCATTGAATTAAATCAATATTTCTAACTTTAAAAATTACTAACGCTTTCCAAAATCCAACGGGATTTTAACAAAAATAAATTCTTTTTAAAACAAATTGAGGCTCAGTTGCAACCTCTCTTTTCCATTTACATAAAAATTCATTTCTCAAGTGCTAAAATACTCTGATTCCCTTTTCAAATTTCTTGTATTAAATTAATTATATTTTCACTTGGAAAATCACTTTGTTTCATCAAAATCAATGCATTACAAGCCTTCGAAAACGTGGACATGACTATTGAAAATTATCAAAACATTTTTCCTTCTAAATTGATATGGTTTTACACAAACAAAACTATTAAAATTTTATTTTCAAAATCAAAATACCGATGATTATAAAAACTAAACCCATTTGTTCAAATTCTTTTTCACTTGCTTTACAAATCCTTTTTCACTTTCTTTGCAAATCCTTGTTCACTTTCTTTGCAAATCCTTAAAATCAACGTTTGCCCGTTTCATTCAAAACTCATATTTAGAAAAACACTTAGGATCTTTTTACACAAAATAAATCAATAAAAATTCCTCAAAGACCGTATTCTTGTTCTCTTGAAAAACAAATCCTTTGTTTATTTTCCATACTCTTAAAATCATCCATTTTCATTTTTCATGAAAATGTTAATTTGTGAACACCTATTTTGAGATGTCTTGACTAAAATTCTCATTGTCCTAAGGACCCAAAAATCAATTCCCTTGTTCTTGAAAAATTTCAACATGAACCCTAATCAAGGGCATCAAAAACTGAACCCTCTCCTTTGGCTATTGGAGCCAAAAATTGAATTCCTTTTCATTACCACATCATGACATACACATATATATATTTCATCATAAATACTATAAGCATGCCATATACTTATCATGCATAATATAAGCATATAATCAAAGCCATAAAATCATACAAAGCATATCAAGCATAAGCAAATAAATCAAAGCTCATAAACACACATAAATTATTACATGACCATGGATTGGAGTCCTCACATGGATTCACCATCCATCAAATATAAGACCATCTCTCACCACCATACTTGGTTGGTGAGATGGATCTCCCTCTTACCTCTTGAAGATCCTCAAAAGCTTCTTGATTTGCTTCTTTTTTCAAGTCCTTCACCACCAAAGGCTTCTCAAATACAAAACAAAATACATAGAAATTAGTATATTAAGCTTGATTAAGAGGAACCATGGATCAAAATATGGTTTGGGAGAATATAATGAAACCAATAGTGAAAATTTCACAAACTTCACCTTAGAATTCTAGATCTTGAGCTTGAAGAACAAGGATGAAGATGGATGAATTAAGCTTAGGTTTCTACTACAAGGTATCTTGGAATGATACAAGGATGTAAGGTATTAGGTTGTTTGGAATTATAGAAAGTGAAAGGTGAATTTGTGGATCTTGGCTGTGAGGTTGGGAAAGAAAGTGAGAATAAAATTTTGAGAGTTTTTGCTTGTTGATGCTTTAGGAAAAAGATGAAGACTTTTGAAACAAATGAACAAATCTCCTTTAGCTTTTTAAGAGTCTTGGCCGTGGAGTTACTCTAGGAAAAAAGATGAGATATTTTTGTTTTGTTTCTTTGTTGATTGATAGAAAGATAATAGAAATAAGTTAAGTGTAATATTTATATTTCACAAGCATGCATGACCGTAGCTTGCATTGGAGAAAGGTGGAAAGTGAAGTTTGAAAAACATGATCATTAATGATCAATAGGAAAAATAATTAATGGTCTTGACACTTGGCTATTGCCTTCATCTTTTTCTTTGGCCTAAAAAGCCTATTCAAAATTGTCTCCTTAGATTGTCCTAGAAAAACTACTTGGCCGTGCACTCCCAAGAATTGTTGGGTGGTCATTTTTTTACTTGCAAGCTTACCTTGCTTCCTATTAGTGGCCACTTTCTTTGACTACTCCTAATTGGTTCATAACTTGACTTTGACTTCCTCCACACTTGTTTCTATTAGCTCATTTTAATTACTTATTTACACTTTAATTAAATGATTAATTCATCTAGTTTCTATTAAACTAGTTTAGTTAGGATTTCTAATTACTTTATAATTAATTTATTACATTATTATGTCATGGTATAGGTCATAATAATGTCATATTTCTAGATAATTAAATACTTATCTAGTAATTAGATTCTAATTATTAAGCAATTTAAATTAGTTCACTTAGTTAATTAAGCTACTAGGATAATTAAGTTAAATTATCTAATTACTTAACTAATTAACCTAGCCACTTTTGTTGACTAAATCCTAACCACAAGACGCATCTTTAGAAAATGGAAGGTCAAGATCTTTTTCAAGCCATTATTTGAAGCATTTCTAACCATTGATTAATTCAATGGTTAAGATTTAGGTAGACTTTTGATTAGAAGATTCAATGGCCATTGGATCTTTCTCCTTTAAATCAAAGCTATTAGATGTGTCTCCAAAATAAAGGGCCAAGATTACTCCTTCTTACTTTTAATCCAAGGGTTATAATTAGTCATAGCCTTTTTAGAAAACCAAATCTCCACCCTTGATTAAATCCAAATCCAATGGTCATAAATGGTCTTTGTCACTTTTTAAGACTAAATCTTCACCCTTGATTAATTCTTCATCCAATGGTCATAAATGGTCTTTGTCACTTTTTAAGACTAAATCTCCACCCTTGATCAATTCTAAATCCAATGGTTGTAAATGGTCATAGCCACTTTATATAACCAATTTTACACTGTTGATTAAATCTAAGATTGATATTGAAGCCTTCCTAACTAAGTTTATTCTCACACCATTGATTAAATCAATGATGATTATCCAATGCTTCTTTATTAAGTTTGTTTCTTAACCGTTGATTAGATCAATGGTTAATATTCAAACTAAGTATTCTCATCCAAGGGTACAAATCAAGTCAAGCCCTCTTTGTTGACTATGCAATATAGTTTTTATTATTTTTATCTGCTATAATCCTACAAATAATATTTTTACTGTATTTTTATCACCTGATAAATAAATATAGTGCAAAACACAGTAAAAGAAAATTATAAAAACTGTTTTCAGATTCAGGTTTAGTAAGATCCCCTGTCTCCGTCTAAACAGTACAAATTTTTCTATTCGTAGAAAAAATTTTACTTTGCGAGACCCACCTGGGCCCACATATGGCCACCTGGGCCCACATAAGACCACCTGGGCCCACATACAGCAAAAAAATTCATAATCATCCACAAAAATCACAAATATTAGAAAACACACAAATATCAAATCAGATCATATAAAATAATTAAAACCTAACGGTAAAAATTAAATTACGTAAAGTTTTCCCCGGCCCGAAAAATTTTATTTTCCTGACACGGAGTAAATCACTCAAAACGATCAAATACGCTGACAGAATAATCAAAATAATTTTACAGTATCCAAAAATTACTAAACAGTAAAATTTTGTTAATTGTCAAAATTACTATTTACAAGATAGGAAATTTTGGGGTGTTACATATTCTTTACTCAACCTCCTCAATTGGTCCCCAAGGAATGAAAACATAGTGATTGGATTTAGGAAACTTGATTTATTGGTCCTCAAGTAATGAAAAGGTGCTCAATTGGTCTCTAAGTAATGAAAAGATGATTAATTAGTCCTTAAGTAATGAAAATATATTGCTCCAAGATTTTTAGTTTTGCATTACCACACCAGATACCCCATGTGAACTCACATGACCCCATATGATGCCCTAGAGTTAGAATTGTGTAACACCCCGATTTTTCTTTCTTTTTTGTTATAAATATTTTTCTAATTTTTGTAATTTTTGTGAATTATTTAATTTATTTTGATTATTTTAATATCATTTTGGACTGTATGTGTGTTTGAGGCGAACCTAGAAAAATAAAAAATTTTCTGGACCAGAAAGCTTTAGACTGTTAATGCGGGGTTAGGGGAACTTACTAAACTCGAAACTGAAAACAGTTTTGGACAATTTTCTTTATTTGAGTTTTTGTTACATTCTATTATCCATTGGATAATAAATAGCAGTATCTTTTGTCCATTAGTTAATAACCAATCAGTAAATATCTTAGAGGAAGCCTAGTCATATACCTAGAATCTTCTTTCTATGACTCATCTAGGTGACTCATTTAGTGACTCACCATATGACATCCTTATGACTCCTTTGTGATACAATGGTGGGTGACTCACTTAGCCACCTTGCAAGTCTAGAACATTCTCCTTATAGCTCACCACATGACTCATTATGATGCACCAATGGATGGCAAGCTTGGAGGAGAAGTCTTGATCTCCACCTTTGATGAAGCTCATGGCCATGATCTCTTGGAGAAGCTTAAGTGATCAATTTGATCACTTTTCCTTCTATGTCTATCTTGTAACACCCTCCTTAGGGCGTCACACTTTATGTTACTCAATTACCAAATTACCCCTTCATTGGAAAATCGTGCTTTGTGATGTAAATACGAGTTATAAAATTTCTTGATGATAGTAAGATAAACTTAGCAGAAAATAAAAACATAACAATATTGTCACAAATTATTTACATCGTATATACACAAGTCATAGTATTGTCATATTTTAATATTTACAAACTAGACTCTCAAAATATTTAAACTTTAATTTAAACTAACATACTGCCCAAATATTACTACACAGCAGAACCCTCAGACGGGTCCTTCTCAGACTCCTCAGAAGATAGAAGTCCGACTTGATGCGAAGTCCTACGGACAGGTGTCCGCACAGACGACACTATACTAATCGCACTCGGAGTACGATAGTATACTCCCCAATACTGTCTAATTGACAATGGGAACTTTAGGTGTACATTAATATTCACCCTAATATTCAAGATATAGCCTACTTAAAATAATGTTTAAGTCCCCTATGTAATAAATATGCTTTCTTTCCAGGTCGACGAGCCACGCCTCTAATCCTCCACAAAACGTCAATCTCGTATACCCAAGGAAGCACGACATCTCCATTTTCTAGAACTCAGCGTCCTTTACCAGAATCTACTCTTCCTCAGCTTCTTGCTCAAGTTCTCGCTCAACGTCTTTAAAATTATAAATACAATATAGAATAAACATAGAAAGAGGTGAGATCACCTACGCCAATACCAGTATGGTAGTAATGAAGATAAACACATACTATCTCATACCAGCACATCATACATAATTACAATTATGCCACTAATATCATTTATCATCATAACTCATGTAATAAGCAATAATTATAATCATGCCATTATCAATAATCAAATATTCAATAAATCAATTATCATAAATCATTATTACGATAATGCCCTCATTATCTACATGTATGCATACAGACTCAATTTCCTACTCCATGGAGCTAAAACTCATATCGGAAAGAGTGATCGAAAAGATCTGTCTGCATTAATATGCCTCAGACCACGTGCATAATTTTTGCATATCTAGCATATGCACCACAGTCTTTATCAAATCTTAATTAGGGATAGTGTCTCGGTCCGGATCATCGATGTATTGCATCGGTCTAACCTACGGTACAGAAGCTTTGTTAACTGTCCATTGTAGGCAACTCGCACCCCGATGCCCCCAAAGGTCAACGAGTGACCTACACTACGCATATCACACCCACTCAGGAGGTGTATTCTTTCCTAGGCAATTAACCTTATTCAGTCCATCAGACTTTTCCAATGCATGTACTATGCACCATTCACAGTTCTAATTCATTATTTCATATTCTCAATTCAATTTTTTTATCTCTTATTTTCAATTCAATTTCTTTATCTCATATTCGGGGTCCTCATATAGGCCCAACAGTATCATTACTGTAATTTCATTGCGAAACCATATTTTCACATTTTTTCAATCGCGTAAAATATTTTTCACACGTTTTAAATCAAAAATATTATTTTTCTCATTTAACACCAAAATTTGACTTTATTTTCCATATTTGCATAATAATCCCTCAAAACATAATATTTACATTTTAGTCCTCACTTAAATAATATTTTCACAATAGTCCCTCGTAAAATTCATATTTACAATATGGCCCCTTTTAAAAAAATTACAATATTGCCCCTTTAAAAATCATAATTACAATATGGCCCCTTTTTAAAAATGAAAATTATAATATTGCCCCTTTAAAAATCATAATTTGCATTGTTTCCCCAAAAATGTTATTTCTTTCATTTACTCCACATATCACAGCTCAAATTTTACAGACGCACCTCTAAACCCATAGGGTAAGCTATACATCAATAAACTTCAAGTATTGACACCCGAATTAATTTCATAACTCATTTATTAAATCAAATTATTTTCTCAAAATCCTTTTTCTTTACTATACTCAAACTTTTCCAAATTCAATCCCTTTTCATTTCAATCTTTAATTCTCATTTAAATCCATCATTTTTCAGGACTTTGGTCCTCTTGACCCTAGTAAGGCCGTAAGCCTCAAGCTCTTTGGAGCTCTCATAAAATCGGTTCATCATATTATTCACATCCTAAATTACTCATACACTTGCATGCATTCAGAATTATCCATACAAGCATATTATCAAAGCTTTAGACATATTATCACACATGCAATCAAAAATATAAAACCATAAACACCAAAATCACAAACAAAGAGACATCAAACAATAAGTGAATAAACCCTTATGGGTTTTTCACCATACACAACCATCCCCACACCACCAAAACATGGTTGGTGAGGTAAAATCTCCCTCTTACCTCTTGAAGACAAGCTTTTTAAACTCCTCTCCTTCTCCTTGTTTTCATACAAGCCATAAATAATTCCTAACAATTCTAAAATAATTAGTAAAATCACATACAAAGCTTTTTAATAATAAACCATGTAACAAACATGGTTTAGAAAATCATAAACATGAATTTAAACCATAGAAATCAAAGTTTACCTCTAGGGAAGTAAGATAGAAGTGGGATTTTGAAGCACTTGGAGTGGGATTTTGGGAAAACTTTCTAAATAGAAAGTGTTTAGAATGTTGCTAAGCTTTAGGAAATGATGAGAGTGAAAATTATAGGTGAGTGAGGGTGCTCAAGGGTGCTAGGGCCGAACCATATGGTGAGAAAAGGAAGGAAAATATGCTTTGGTATTCTTGGAATTTTTTAGAAGAAAAGATGAAAGCTTTTTAGTGAAATAGAAAAATAAATATTGAGAGAGTAAATGGGGCTGCTGCTGCCGTGGGAGTCATGGAGATTTAAGTGATATACTTGACTCAAAATATCACCAATTGGATGCACATGGATGTGCACATGGCATATGTCATCAACTTGACTTTGCATGGCTATTTGGATTGTTCAAGAATCATGGAGAAGCCTCCCAAGCTACTGCCAAAACCGTGGGACTCCTTGAGTGTTTAGGGAATTAATTGTTTTCAATTTACACCTAATTGTATGCTAATTAATTAGGTAATTAGTTAGGTTAAATTTCCTAATTAATCTTAATTAACATTCTAACTATATAACTAATTAATTAAACATATTATTTCATATATTATAACCTCTAATTAAAATTAGGATATCTAATTAAGAATTAAATTATAACTAATTAATAATTAATTTAGTTTACTTAGCTTGTTAATTAGGCCATTAGATTAATCAAATTAGGTTTAATTAGTTACTAATCAATTTCAAGTCACTATTGTTGACTTCATCTTAGCCATTGAATTCAACTTAGTTTCCTATCCATTGATCTCATCTACGGTGGATATTACTTAGTAGTTTTATCAGGATTCGTTTTACACCATTGATTGGATCAACGGTTATGATCAAAAGCATCTAAATTATGCTTTTCATCCAAGGGTCCATATTGAAGTCTATGCTTCTTTGTTTGACTCATTCTTATTGGTTTAAAATAGTCAAGCCATCTATTTTGACTGATTCTGATTGGTTTAGAATTTGGTCCAGTCAGAATCGTTGACTGCTACACTAAACGTGGGCCCCACGAACTTTTTCGGGTCCACAAGCATATTTTCTACTATTTTTGAGACAAGAGAGATCTTGTCGAATAAAATAATATTATAATAATATAAATTATTTTATTACACAATTAAATCCTAAAATTATAAGATTAATATATATATATATATATATATCAATCAAAATTGGGTTTAGTAAGATCCCCCAGCTCCAATTAATTAAAATAAGAATTTTTCTAGCCCGAAAATTATTATTTTCTTGACTCGGAGCAAATCACACAAAACAATCAAAAACAGTATCAAAATAATCAAATTATTTTTATATTGCACAGAAAACACAAAACAGTGTAATTCTGTCAGTTCTGTAACATAGTCTAAAATTTGGGGTGTTACATATCTTGTTTAGTTTTTCATGAAGCAAAATATCTAAAGCTATCACAAAATATTCTCTCATTCTCTCTCCCTTTGAGACCCACGACTATGAAGTTTTAAAGAGGTCAAAACCAATTTTTCTATCACTTTGTTAAGCTTATCATCTTTTCATGCAAACCAAGAACCAAAACTTTTTTCTCACTTTTCTCTCAAAACCTACGACCAAGTGCCAAAATTTACTCTCCAACCTTTCATAATTCAAACCAACCTTACTACTTGATTCTAAACACCATTCTAAGACACTTTGGTGTTGTGATCAAGAGCTAGTTCAACCATCTTCAAGCTTATTTTTCAAGCTTAAGTTCTAGGGTTCTAAAATGAAGTTCTTGATTTTTCCATTCTTGTTTCATTTTTAAAGTTCAAAGACCATACTTTGATCTATAGTTATCTTACTCAAGCCTTAGGTATTAATATGTTTGTGTTACTTTAATTTTAAGATCAACTTGGTGGTGAAAGTTGACACAGGGAGACTTACAAGAAGCTAGGAAGCTACATCTAAGGTAAGAGGGAGATTAACCTCATCAACCACTTATGGTGGTGAGGGACACGAAATTTGTATGAAGGTGATGAATCCATGTGAGGATTTATTCACCGTATGTGTGTAATTGTGTGATTTGTATTTATTTTTTCTATGTGATTTTTTTTTGCTTTGATATTATGCATGAACTTGATATAGTAGGATTGTGATGCTTAAAGTATGCTGTATACTATAATTGTGTTAGAAAGGAAAGTAATTTTTGGTTCCAATGACCATGAGGCTCACGACCTCTATGCCCATAAATGGGTAAACCTATGCAAAAATGGTTTTATTAAATGATAACCTAGAGGATTAGTGATAAGAAACTTAATTAAGGAATTACAAAATAAAAATGAAAATGAATATATTTTTATCACTAAGTCAAAATTGATTTTCAGTCAAGAGAGTAAAAATAGGAATGAGAATTCACTACAAAAAAAAAAGGCATTTTGTGGCGGTTACAGTTAACCACCACAATTAATCATTTAGTGGCAATTGGCATGGCAGTTTTGTAAACCACCACAATCTGTAGAATTTTGTGGCGGATTTGAGTCAATTTGTGGCGGTTAATAAAAAAATAATGTTCATTATGTAAAATAAAAAAAATTGTGGCAGTTTAATTGAAATTGGTGGCGGTTTTACGCAGTTTCATTTTCATTCCCACACATTTCTATTCATCATTTTCCTTTTCCCTCTTTTTCTTATCTGTGGCCTCCAACGTACCTCCAATTTCCTTTTCCCTCTCTTTCCCATTCCCATCAAACTCAGCAGTCAACATACCTCAACGCAGCAGCGACCCCTCCTCGTCTTGAAGCCTCAACTCCTTCGGTGGTCCTCTGCGTCGCCGCGTTTACCCCTGCCAATGTATCTCTTTGGTCCCAGTTGCAGGTATTATTTTTCATACAAGCCTTAATTATTTGATTTTTGATGGGGTTTGCTGATTTTTTTTCTTCAAAAAATTACTTGAATAGTGGACCTTATTGTGATACTCTTGTATTCAATTTGTTTCCCTATGTTCTTTCGAAAGTTCAATTTTTTATTTTTTTGATTGATCCTTTTGGGTTTGCAATGAGAAGGGGAGAAGAGGGAAATAACATAGGATTTGGCTTTTTCCAAAGACCCTTCTCTTACATTGAACACTTTTGTTTCTTAAAAGGGTCACTTTCTAGGCAATCTGCTTTGATTTTCCAGCAGCTTGTGTCTAACGGTGCTCACAAGTACTTATTTTTTTGATTTTTTTTCTCTCTGTTTCAAAAAAATTGAAATTGTTTTTGTTGTGAATCTCATTGAAGTTGCAGCTTTGAAAAAACATTCCCATTTTTAGTTGCATAATTTTCTCTGAAACAAATCAGTAGGCGTGTTTGGGAATTGGAAAATAAAATGACTACATTATAATGTTGCCCATAAAGACCCTATTCTTTGGATTTGTTTTTGTTGTGAATCTCATTGAAGTTGTAGCTCTAAAAAAACATTCATATTTTTAGTTGCATAATTTTAAACAGATCAATGGCACATAACATTCAAGACTTGAGATTAAGCATAAGACAAAAAGTAGTTTGGATTCTCTTAGAGTAAGTTCCACACCAAGTAGTCCAACTAACACTCACAGAGAAATAAGTAGTTTCTGTGCTTACCAGGTCTAAGAGTTGCTTCTCTACTCTGTCTAGTTCATGGAGGTATAGGATGGGAATAGAAAAAAGAAGCATCAAAATGGGAATATTGTATTTGATTAGATAAAAATGGAAGGGGGAACAGGAATAAAGATAGAAAAAGCTAAGCTTCGAATTAGATGTTCAATTGTAGTTATCTAGTCAGAACTTTCAATTTGTTGGTAGAATTTTGAATATAATTGGCTAAAAATTTTTACTTCAACGATACCAGTTAGCCTGTTTTCTATTCAATTTACTCGTTTGAAAACTATGTTGAGCATTTCTGAAGAAAAAGATTAGATAATGATGCCTCCATTGTGGAATTCTACAAAATCTCAAAATTTGATCATAGGATTCAACTAATTTTGTCTGTTCTCATTGATTAAACTGGGTTGAAATTAGTTATGGTTATTGTAAAGTAAAATATAAAAAATAAATAAAGGCATGAACTCCATGGGTGACTAGTATTTGTACAAAGAGGGGCCAAAGGTTGACATGGTACTATCTTAGCCAAGTAGGTTTAGTTAAGTCACGGCATAACCAGACAATAGTTTTCTGTAGACATGACGTTGCCCTCTTCATGTTAAGGTTCTATTTGAGCCAACAACAAAAAATAAAGGTTAGAGATGCTACACTAGAAGTTACGCCCATTAGTAACTGTATTTTGGTCATGTTACTCAAAAACTTTAGAGCCTAATAATTAAGCCAATATAGAATAGCTCGTACAACCAAATAACATGCTATGTAGGAAGGCAAGGGCGTTCTTCTAAATTGCCAAGTGTATGAATGTATATACAAAATTGGTGTACATGAATTTGGCAATTTCCACCAAAATCACAAGGCACATAATTGTACTTGCATGAGGAGCATGTTTTGCTTGGCAATGTCTTTGATTCTAGGTAGCTACCTTAGATACCATCGTGCACATTACCTGTCTGTTGGTCATATATTCAATTATTTATACTTTGATCCCTATAGGCACACACACACCGTACTAAGATACAGGAGGTGCAAAACAATTTATTGACTATAGAGACTATATAGTAAGTTATGCTCTCTGTCTCCTATCCTATAGAAAGTAAATTATACATTTTGAATTACTAAATGCAATTATACATTTTGTGACTTTTCAACAATTTATGACTTTCAGTGTCTCTTATGAAATGAATTTGGTCAATCTTCTCTATACTCTATATCTGATACTATGCAGTGCTGTGAATATATATATATATATATATATATATATGTATATAGGTTTTGTGTATGATTAAAATGGTAGAACAAGCATAGGCACTTAACTCTAATATATTCCTTATCAGCTTGGTAAGGTTTATCTGCTAGATATATTGCTGTGAATTTGACTAATGTTTTGGAGCATTTTAGGAATAAGCCCAAAAAGAAAGAGAAAAAGCCAAGAGAACCACGCTTTGCCTTCTTGACTAAAAGTGAAATCAATCAACTTGAAGATGGATACAGATGGAGAAAATATGGACAGAAAGCAGTCAGGAATAGTCTATACCAAAGGTCAATTATTTTCCAATTTTGAAATTTCTTATTTACTTAGTATGTTAACCTTTCAAAGCAAAATGATGAAGGGTTGTGGAATTTGGGTGCCAAAATCATCAACATAATAAAAAAATTTTAATTAATATTTTTTTGTCATATTTGATGTAATGATTCATATCCTTGTCATATTAAGGTTATGTAACAGTTTATTTCTAAGTACTTATTGAGGCTTGTTTTTGTTATCAACTATCTAATTATGAAATTAATTGGAGATATATCATATGATCATATTACATGTATATATTCAATAATATGGAAATTAGTTCAAAGATACCTCTCCATATTTAATTGCACATTTTACAGTATACTATATAAATCTAACATGACTCTTATTTATAATGCAGGAGTTATTACAGATGCACCAGTCAGAAGTGCATTGTGAATTCACTCTCTGTTCTTTATATTGATTCATTGCTTGTATGTTCTACAAGTTTGTTAATTGCAAACAATTCATACTTTTATTTTAGCAATTCATAAAAGCTTATATTAAGTGTAGGCGAATGGGAGAGAACTAGTGCTCTTCTTAGGTTATCCTTGCCATCTAATAGTGAGAGCTGAGAGCATGCATTGAATGACTTAATCGAGCATTTAGGTGAATTTATTTATTTAATTGGACAAGTATAAGCAGATTTTATGTTTGATTGTTTATAGCCTTGGTATGTGTGCATGTTTGGATAATTAGATATGTACTTATTATTATGAAGCTTTTCTGGTTTGCTTTAGTGGCAGAGGAATACGCAAAGCATTCCTTTGGGGAAAAGGTTGGATCATACATTTTGAAACACTTGCCAGCCTTATTTTAATTTTTTGGTCAAGAATGAAAGTATATAAATATAACTTCATATACAGATAAATCTGTTCTAATTATAACATGTCAATAGTACTAATTAGTCTCTATCACATGTTATTTTCTGCACAATAAACATTTTCATTCATGTAGTTTAAAAAAATAAACTTATTATTTAGATTTTTTTATCTGATTGTTATTTAGATATTAAATACAATATATATAGGTAGAAAAATATTGCTTCTCAAATGTTTTATCGTAAATATTAATGAAAATAAAGCCATAAATATTGTAGTCAAACTACTGAAACTAGTTCAAAGCATTTTCATTCTCCATAAGCATTTGTATTTTGCTTTGAATGTGTTCACTTCCACATGCTACTATTTCATATAGGCTAGGAGACTTAAAGAGCAGTGTGAGCTCAAAAACTATAAAATACAAGAGTGTCAATAAAAAATTGAGGAAAGTTGGTTTGTGGCGAGGGAGGAAGCTGCTAAGTGCAAGGCAGTGAAAGAGGTCATAAAAGCTTTAGCATTAAGGGTAATAGTAGCATGTGAACCTATATGAAATAGTAGCATGTGGAAGTGAACACATTCAAAGCATTTTCATTCTCCATTTAACTTTGCTATCTTGATTTTTTTTTCATGAGATTTTTTTTATGTTATAATGCAGTTGCTTGCGTTGTCTTAGAACCCGCTTCTAAGAGAGCAACCAAAGAAACACACTTAAGATAATATTCTCCACAGAAGTTTCCATTGAGGCTAGAAGAGGTTAGTTTCCATCTTCTAGCAATGATTAACTATCAAAAATGTTTTGTGTAAGTATCGTTACCTTGGAAAAAGACTAATAATCATTGGTTTCCTTTATTCGTTATCCAGTTATCTTAGCTTTAGCAATGGACAAATCTTAGATTACTTTGTCACGAAATACACCTCAATATGAAGAAGGGCTTAGGGGCTTTCTAGATTTTGCATTTGCACATCGATCAGTTGACGGTAGAATTATATGCCCATGTCCTAGTTGTCGTTTCAATCAAAGGGAGACTAGAGAAATGGTCTATGATCATTTGCTCTATAAACCATTTCCTAAAGGGTACACTACATGGATCCATCATGGGGAGTCAGCTATAAGAGAAGATAATAATATTAATAGGACATATGTATTGGATGAGACTTTGTCTTGTGAAGATCCAATCCGAAACATGATAAATGATGCTTTTGGAGTCGACAAGCACCATGCCAATGATGACTTCCCTACATCAAATGTAGTAATGGATGAAGGGGTAGGAAGCATGCCAAATACAAGTAAGGGACAGAATGACAAATGCAAAGAGTTTTATGAGCTAATTAGAGATGGAGAACAAGAATTATACGATGGGTGTACCAAGTACTCAAAGTTGTCATTTTTGGTGAAATTGTATCACATAAAATGCTTGTGTGGATTGAGTGACAAGTCAATGTCGATGATTATAGAACTATTGCACGATGCCTTTGAGAATGCGGAGATTCCTTCTTCATTTTACGAGGCCAAGAAGATCATCAACAAACTTGGCCTAAATTATATTAAGATACATGCATGCCCTAATAATTGTATGTTGTATCCGGTTGATGATAAAGAAGAGCAATCATGCAAATATTGTGGCGCATCTACATGGAAGCCAAGGTCTAAGGGAGGAGGGAATAACACATTTGTTGGTGGTAATAAGTGAAAACGAGTGCCTGCAAAAGTTCTACGCTACTTTCCATTAAAACCACGATTGCAAAGATTGTTTATGTCTTCCAAGACTGCTTCTGATATGAGATGACATGATGAAGATGATAACAAAGATGGCCTATTGCGACATCCAAGGGATTCTAAAGCATAGAAGAGATTTGATGAAATACACACTCAATTTGCTTTGGATCCACGAAATGTATGCCTTGGTTTAGCCACTGATGGCTTCAATCCCTTTGGAAATTTGAGTACCAATTATAGTATTTGGCCAGTGATCCTAATTCCATACAACACCCCACCTTGGAAGTGCATGCAACAAACTTCCTTTATCCTTTCAATGATCATACCGAGTAAGCGAATGCCTGGGAATGATATAGATATTTACTTACAGCCCTTAATAGAAGAGTTGAAGGAGTTATGGACTTATGGTGTTGAAACATAATGTGCTTCAAAAGATGAAATGTTCAATATGAGAGCAGTACTAATTTGGACAATTAGTGATTTTCCTGGGCTTGGCACACTATCTGGTTGGAACACTTATACTGGATTAGCTTGTCCTTCGTGTAACTTTGACTCTATTAAATGTCGCCTAGCACATGGTAAAAAATGGTGTTTTATGGGCCATCTCCGTTTTCTTATGCCAAGACATAAGTTTAGATTGGATGGATGCCGCTTTAATGGCAACACAGAGGAGGGGAATCCTCCAGTAACATTATCTGGCACAGAAATTTGGAAACAAGTTGAGAATGTTGATGTTAGATTTGGCAAAAGACCAGAAAGTGAAGTTCGAGGAAAAAGAACTTATGGTAGTATTGCTGCAGATGTTGACTCAAATCAATGAAGGAAGAAAAGCATATTTTTCCAACTTCCTTATTGGGAGTATAACTTGTTGCGTCATAACCTTGACATGATGCATATTGAAAAAAATGTGTGTGACAATGTGATCTACACTTTGATGAATGAAACTGGGAAGACTAAAGATAATCTCAATGCTCGAAAAGACTTACAAGCATGGGGCATAAGAGATGATCTTTGGCTAAATGAAAAAGGAAATTACCCTCCAGCTTTGTTTACAATGACTAATGCTCAGAAACATACATTTCTCGAGACTTTAAAAAATATCACTGTGCCAGACGGTTACTCAAGTAATATTTCTAGATGTGTTGACCTAAAGCAACGTAAGCTCAATAGGTTGAAAATCCATGATTCCCATGTGTTAATGGAACAATTACTACCGTTAGCTGTGAGGAATGCTTTGCCTAGCCAAGTGTCTGTGGTTTTGGTAGAGTTATGCTCATTTTTTCGATAGCTTTGTGGTAAAGTGTTAAATATGTTGGACTTAGATAAGCTACAAGATCAGGCTATTCTCACTTTGTGCCACTTAGAAATGTTATTCCCTCCATCATTCTTTACAGTCATGGTTCATTTAATCGTTCATCTAATTGAGGAAGCCAAGCTTGGGGGTCCAGTTCATTATAGATGGACGTATCCTATAGAAAGGTAATTACCATACATCCAAATATATTATTTGTTGTTAATTTTCTTATTATTCTAATTAGTTTCAAGCATTAAATCTTAATGTATGTCTTTTGAAATATTAGGTACTTAGGACAATTGAAGTCATATGTACGTAACAAGGCACAACCAGAAGGCTCTATAGCTGAATGTTACCTAGCTCAAGAGATTCTTATCTTCTGTTCAAGGTATTTAGACAACATAGAGACAAGATGGAATCAGCCTCGACGTGTTGATGATGAACCAGATGCATTTTTTCAATCTTTGGAAAAAGATGCATTGTTTCCCCAAATAGGAAAACTAGTTGGGGGTCTTCCTATTTCAACCTAACACATGTCGAGAAACTACAAGCACATCAACATGTGTTGACCAACTGTAAACCAGTTGATCATTTTCTTCCGTAAGTAAATTACAATATGTTATTACTCTCTCTCTCTCTCTCTCTCTCACACACACACACGCACGCTTCATTATTGTGGAACTAATATAATTAACATATATAGGGAATTCAAGACCTATGTCACGAGAAAGTTAAGGAGTCGTACAAGGAATCCTACAGAGATAGACAAGATGGTTCATAGAGAATTTGTTGAATAGTTCAAAGGCCGTGTAAGTGGCTAAGTAAATTGTGATACTTATATTCGTTCATAGTAAACATATGACTAACACAATTATTGGATGGTTTCAGATTTTGAATGATGTAAGTGAATCTCATTCAGATGATATGAAATTTCTTGCTTGAGGACCAATTAATCAAGTTAGAAGATATAGTGCATATAATGTTAATGGCTTTAAATTTTGAACCATGGAGCAAGATGAAGGGTTGAAGACTCAAAATAGTGGGATATTTGGTACATTCGGAACAAGAAGTTATGCAAGTTCTAGTGATAGTCATATGAGGTTTGGAGGGGTGCCTTATTATGGAAGATTGGTAGATATTATTGAGCTCAATTACCATGGTAGATTCATGGTTACGTTGGTCAAATGTCAATGGGCTAATACAACTAATCCTAAAGGGATGACAAAGGATGATTTGGGATTTACAAAGATAAATTTCTCACGATTGATACACATTGGTGAACATGTAGATGACGAGCCATATATCCAAGCTTCAGAGGATCAAATGGTGTATTATATGGAGGATGGGAAGGAAAAGAATTGGTACATACCCATGCATTTAAAACCAAGAGATTTGTTTGATATGGGTGAAGATGGGGAGGTATTCTATGAGAATGAACCATTTGAACCATAAGATCTTGGCATATTTTTTCCAGACAAAGCTGTAATCTTGCCATTGGCAAGAGATGACGTGGATGATGAACTTCTCATATTAACTAATGATGATGATGTTGTTGATACATAAATATGTCTAGGATATTTTATGAACATTTCATGTGAAACTTTATGGGTTGATTGGTTTTGTATTGTATCAAGTCAAGAACCAGATACTAGTTTGAATCTTGTATATATATTAACTGTTTCCTAAGTCATCCCTCTCTATTAAATTTGAGTCCTTTTACTTGAGAGTCACCTAATTTCTTATTTTAATCTCCCTCAAATAATGATATGTAGCATTCTTAACTTAACTTTATTTAAAATATCAAACTTTTTTAATCTAATTATGCATTTCTTCCTTTTTAGTCTCTCTTTTATTCTATGCTTTCATAGATTCTAGAATTATTGTCTTGCTTGCATAGGTCATAAGTTGTGGTAGTAATGTTTATACTATATTGTTTGCTTAGCTTTGATATTATGGGAGGATTACAGAGGTCATTTTGTATATATTCAAAATTCCGTTCTAGAGTGTTAGAATATTAATTCGTTTGAAAAGTGTGAATGTTGGTAATTAGAAGTATAAAGATGTAATGTATGTTTTTAATCCTTAGGCATGTAGCTGTATTTAAATAATGTTATTTACTTGAAGTCTTATCTTAATACTTTCTTTTTCAACCTCAATTTTTTTTCATCTCTATAAAATAGTTGCAAACATGGCAAGGATGACAAAGCGAGCTAGATATATAAATGCTTCTCGGTCTGATCCTGAGGCTAGCCCAGCCACTCAGATTGCTCCTGAGACTAGCCCAACCACTCACACTGCTCCTGAGGCCTGTCCTCTAACTCAAATTGCTCCTGAGGCTAGTCCTCCAACTCAAAATGCTCCTCGAGTTAGAAACAATAGAGAGTCCACAAAATATTGGACTATTGATGTCACAAGTATGTCCGCTAACTTAATGCTTTGATAATTATTGTTTTGTTGATGCTTTGAGTGTTTTTATTTTCATAATGCGTTGAGAATTGTATTTTTAGTTTGGATTGATAATTTGAATTTCAAATGACAGATGAGGAGGAAGGTACAACATATAAGGCACATATGAAAGTCAGTGATGTATGGGTTCTCCCTACGGGGAAAAAGGTGAAGGTGCCATTGAATGAAGTTGGCCAACCAATAAAGAAAGCAGGAGGTCTCCTTGGTGGGTTTTTAGGACATTTAGGGAAAGACTTTGCAATATTCCCTATTTGTTATGAAAAATGGTCAAAGGTTCCAGACACAACCAAAACAGAAGTATATGATAAGATAATAAAGGTTTGTATTATGACTTTATATTTGTATAATTTAATTTTTGTTTATGCTATCTAACATTTGATTTATTAAAATTGAAGGACAAATTTTTGGTTGATGATGGTCTTGTAAAGGACTATATATTGAAGATTCTTGGAAGAAATTGGAGGGATAACCGACTCAAGTTATATAATAAGTTCTACAATGAATCTCTCACTCTAGATCAAAATATTCAGAACAACCCACCCGGCGTTCCTTGGAATGAATGGGCATCATATATTGACTACCGGTTAAGACCGGAAACAAAGGTAATACAATTACAATAAATACTCCTATACATGAATACTATTTGATAAATCTGATTTTTTTTTTTTAAAAAAATGGGATAGGCGATGTGCAAAACTAATTATGAGAATCAGAAGAAGTTGAGTGTTTCGCACACGGGTGGATTAAAGACTTTAGCTAGGAGAAAGGATGAGATGGTAGTATTCTCTAAGTACATGTAGTCAATTTTCCTTTTTTGTTGAATTGTCTAACACAACTTTTATCTTTTAAAATTTATAGGAGATTGAATGTAGACACCGACTAGGTAGGGGAATCATGTATAAAGCTACACACACAAAGAAAGATGGCACACCCATTAATGATGAAGCTAAGGAAATTATTGTAAGTATCAAGTGAATAAAAAAGACATCTTTGTTGCATAATATATATAAAGTATATTTACTTGCATTATTTGTATGTTATATACAGGACAAGATTGATGCAAGTGAGAGTGAAGAGAATTCTTCACAAATAAGTTTATCAACAGATTCGCTTACTAGGGTGCTAGGGAAAGAACACCCAGGTTATGTTCAGGGTATGGGGTTAGGCCCTTGTCCTTCTCAAGTCTTAGGTTCGACCACTCACCAAATGAGGGGAATCTCATTGTCCTCGACTAATGAAGCAGCCTTGGTTGAAGAAGTTAAGGATTTACGGGAAGAATTGCAAACTAGTAATGAGAGGATGCATACTTTAGAAGCTCAAATGGCCCAAATGGCTTCCGTGCTTCGAAGCGTTGCGGGTCATATTCCAGCTGACCTTAGCAATATCATAGGTTCACAAGTATTCATTCAAGAAATATTTTACAAATTTTTTCAACATATATATAATAAACAACTTTAGTGATCAATTACTCTAATTGTACAAAAATAATATTTATCTTAAATTAAAAGTATAAGTGTCAACCAATTTGGTTTTTAATTGTTGCCAACTAGTTTTAGTTTTATTGTTGATTGAGTATTTTTTTATTTTAGTTTCCTGATCAAGCCAGTGGTGAGGGTTCACTAGCAGGGGGTGCAAAACACTCTTCATCAGCTAGTCATGAACCACGTTCACATCAATAGATTATATACCTTTTGTATTTAGCCTATGAACAACTGATTGTTTGTTTGGGATAGTAGTTTCTAAACTATTTGACAATTTCATAAACATTTGGATATTTCAGTACTTGTAATAGTTATTTTGGTACTTAATTTGGTATTAGTTAATGTGTTACTTTGATAGTAGTCATTGTGCTACTTAACTTACTAAAATGTAATTAGCTTCTTATTATATTTAATTTGGTATTTGAAGTATTTGGAGTATCTTTTATATGTTTTGTTGAATATTAATTCTGGACAGGTTAAATATCAAATGTAAAAACGAGCTAAATAAAAAAAATTCTGCTAGGAATTTAGTCAAATAGTGGCGGTTAAAAACTGCCACTAAATTAAATAAAACATTTTATTTTTGCATTTAGTGGCGATTCAAAACAGCCACAATGTAACAGCATAGTCTGGTTCGAAGTTGTAGTGGCGGTTTTTAATTGCCACTAATATATTTAATTTTCAGGCCATGTGAGTCTTTTGCGGCGGTTACAAACCACCACTAACAATTCAAACAACAAACAAATAAAATTGTGGCGGTTATAAACTGTCACACAAATAACAACGAATCGTCAAACATTTCATCCGTTAGTGGCAGTTCTAACTGCCACTGAAAGTAATCATTTAGCGGCAGTTGTTCCCGCGGTTGGTCCTAACCGCCACAAAATGACCGCGCGGCGGTATAAATAGTGATGGTTAACAAACTGCCACGAACAGCATTTAGCAGCGGTTACAACCGCCATTAAATGCCTATTTAACCGCCACCAAATGCCTATTTTTTTGTAGTGATTAATTTGGAGACTTAAAAGTATTTTATTTAAGAGGAGTTTTAATAAGGATGATGGAAAAGGATTCATTAATTAAAATAATGTAAGTTTTGAAAAGAATATTAAAAAATATTATTTAGAGGAGTTTTAGCAAGGAAATAATTTTTAAAGATAGTTTGGAGTTTAAAATATTTTATTTAAGAAAGTTTTATTAAGAGAAAAGAACAAAGATTTTGAGATATCTTGAATTAATGAAAATAATATAAGTTTTTGTGAAAAACGTTTGGAAATATTAATTAAAAGAGGTTTAGTGAGAAAATGTTGAAATTAATGTCCAATTTTTCTAAACTATGAGAAAAGTTTTTAAATTGAGCTTAGGATATTGAGAAAATGTTTTATGCAATTGAAAATTTGTAGAAAAACTCTTACGTAATTTAAAAATGATAATTTTTAGCTACGCGATTAAGAAAACATTTTAAAATCTTTACACGATTGTGAAAATGTGATAAAAATGTTACGCGATTGATTGTAGCTAGTAGTGGATTGTGATATGCATTGAGTCATTAATCATGCATTATTTGCCAGACGGTGTCTGTAGAAGCTTTTGTTGCCTAGGAGATTAAATTACACCTTAGTGCGGGTGAGAATTGCGTAAGTGAAGGTCTATGAATGACCTTGGGGGCGTTGGGGTGCGGGTAACCCATATGTGGCCAGTTAGTTGCACTACTATGTCATAGGGACTGATGCAAATGCACCGACGATCTTGACGAAACACTACTCCTTTCGTGATCTGGCGTAGAATGTCTTGTACAAGTTATGATGTATACACTGAGAAAATTTTTATAGCACTTGAATTGAGGCGAATGACGTACAAACATATCTTCTGACTCATTCTCTCTAAAATTGTGTTTAGCTCTATGGAGTAGAAAATGGGTGCATTGTGCATAAAGATGGTCAATATACACATTGTGCATGTGCATAGTTAGTATACATATTGTTGTGGCATAGCCAGTATTCATATTATTGTGGTATGGTTAGTATTCATATATTCTGATATATATTGTTAAATTATCTGTTAGTTGATAACATGATTATATTTGTTGTTCTGTGATATTTTTGTGATAAATGACTTTATTGTCATTATTGTTTCTATACTGCCATGATGGTATTGATGTAGGGAATCTTACCTCTTTATTGTATTGTTCTGTTTGTTCTGTTCTATATTTATGCTTTGAGAAGACTAAGATGGCGGCGAGGCAAAATCATCAGAGTTTCGTTAGGCTACAGTTTCTTGAAGGCGCTGATGCTTAGCATGTCCATTGGGACACAGAACATATAGATTATTGTGGTGACATTACTTTATCCGTAAGTAGGACCCGTCATGAGGTCATTATTTTTTCTTTTGTTACTATATATGTAGAGTTTGTTATACCTATTAGGGAGTTATGGAATGATCTTCACTATACACTTAAGGGAGGACTCCGTAGTATTTTTTGCTCAGATTTCTATTTGTCGAGACATTCCCGACTAGAGAATTTGTCTTCTAAGGAGGACTCTTTTCTTTAGGTGTTGTGAATTTAGGCCAGTCTAGGTTAGCTATGTTAGATGTTTTATATTTTTGGTATTTAAGTATAATGTACTTATGGTTGTAGTAAGCTTTATTTATATTTAATCTTGTGTTTTTAAAATTCGGTAAGTTTATGTTATCCGCGAAAAAGAAATTTTGAAACTCGTATTTTATAATATTAAATATTTTAGAACTTAAGTAAAGATTTAAAAGGAGTTGGTCTGAAATGTAATGTCCTTTCGGAGGGTGTTACAAATTGGACTTTTGGGCTTGCATTAAAGTTGTGTCTCCCTTTCTTAACTTTCCAACGCCATCAGAATCACCTTATTTTGATCTTCGTAGCTCACGTTACATCTGTTTTACTACATAAAGGTCAAGAATTCTGCAAGTTATGGCGATCTTGATTTCAAGCTCAACTCTTTTGCAATGAGTTGTGTTCTGGGCATCGAACACCCACAGACAAGACTCTATCAAAACAAAGATGTTTCTGATGATAACACTATTTGGAAGGTACTCCTAAGCAATGACAACTACGTTCTTATCCCTCCATATCCACCAAATAGTAGCTAGGAACAATGTATGGTCTCCAAAGTTGACATAAGCCATAATCCAGTCATGACATTTATCCTCCAAAAAGAATGGCTGCCGGTTTAAACTGAAAACATATGAGAAACGAAGAGCAAACTAGCAATCCCTAAAATAGTGAATGACACTCTCATGTGCATGATGACAACGACTATAGTAAGTAGATAAAGCCAAACCACATTAGGACCTAATCAAATTCATATTAAGAGACTCTAAGAGGATAAACCAAATCAATAACCTCACCTTCTGAAGACATTTTAGCTTCTAGACCCATTGCCAAGATAGATTAATGCTAAGGTCCCTATTCCTTGAAAGAATCCAACTATAACCAGATTTTACATAATAACAATCATTGATACTGCCACCCCAAACCATCTCGTCATCTTGATGAGCCATGCGTGAGATTGGAACAACCTAAATATGAGTAACCACATTCTTTGGAAGGTGACTCCTCAAAGCTTTCAAGTTCCATTCATTGTTATCTCATATATCCTTCACCTGCATATCTGAATATGCAATATTAACAAAATACACTCTATTGCAAAGAAGATCATCGCCACCTATCGTACCACAACGAAGCATTACCATTGCCAATTTTGATACAAGAACCACTTTATAGCATCACAATGGTCTTGCCAATAGAACGCAAAGTGATGGAAGGAGATGTCGTAGCATTTCAAGAGAATAAACTATTATTTCCCACATACTTATATGTAAGAGCATATTCACCCAAAGCTTGTCCTGACCACGTAGTAGCTTCCAGACAACCTTGCCCAACAAAGCTATGTTAGAAAACCAAGCCACCCTCACACACAATCCTCCAACATGCTTAGGTTTTGAGACTATGTTCCAATTCACCCAATTGAAGCTACGATTAGAGTCTTTTGAGCTCCAAATAAAATATCTCACCTTTTTTTTTATCAATGTCATTACACAAGGATTGTGGGAGCCAATGAACTTGCATAACATGATTTGGAAGGGCGGTAATAACTGAGTTTGCAAGAGCCATACAACCTACCTTGTTAAGAAGTCTCCCCTTCTAGGAAGCTAATATGTGGTTCACCTTCTCAAGGAAAAAATAAAAATCTCCATGCCTTGCACAACCTTGTATAAATGGGAAACCCAAATATTTGCCCAAGTTTCTAGTAAAACGGATTCCATACATGCCATAGAATTTCTCCTTCTTGGCTCTAGGAGTTTTAGGAGAACAAATTGCTCTAGATTATCCAAGTTTAGCTTAAGGCTAGAAGTAGTACAAAAATGCTCCAAAATTCCTTAAATAAGCCTCACCTATGAAATCAGAGCTCTGGAAAACAGAAGAATAGTGTCAATGAAGAAAAGATGCGATATGACAAGTCCACCCCTAGACACATGAAGTGGGAGCCATTCTTTAGACATCGATCACTTTCTCCGTAATCAAGAGAGCAAGTTTCTCCATGCACAAACAAACAAATAAGGCGACATTGGGTCGCCTTGTCGTAGGCCCCTTATAAGCTCTCTAATTTGCCTCCATTCCCAACCAAGGTAAGAGAGGATGAAGTGACACAATGCATGGTCAAGTCAATAATAACCACGAGAAAGCCAAAATCTTGAAGAGTCAAATACAGTTAATTCTAACCAACCTGATCATAGGCGTTCTCAAGGTCAATTTTAACTGCCAGTGCCCCTTTCTTACCCTTAGTCTTATGCAAATAATGGATCCCTATTGGGCCACCATGATATTATTTGTCGTTCTCCATCCAGGAATTAAGCTACTATGTAATGGACCCACTAACTTGTTAATATATGGGCATAACCGATTCACTAGGACCTTGGTAATGAGCTTATAAACTACATTGCATAAGTTAATAGAACGAAAAACTTTCAAATGAGTGAGGTCGTCAATTTTTGGAATGAGAACTATTAAAGTTTTTGCCAACCTAACATCAAAGGAACTTGTCCAAAAAGCATTCTCAACCAAGTGCCATATATCATCCCTAATGATTTCCAATAACTTCTTAAAGGAGAGAGATTGGAAGCCGTCAGGACCCGGGGCCTTGAATGACATTATGAAATTAAGGGCCAACTATGCCTCTTATTTGGACACTAGCTAACAAAGAGAAGCAACATCTTCTTGACTAAGTTGGGTCATATTATCACACCTCAAAGAGCCCGGGTGAGAGCTATCAGTAGCACAAACCAAATGCTTATAGTAAGACAAAGCCTCAACTTGAAGAACCCCTATATTAGTGTGCCAAACTCCACTGTCCAAGAACAAACCCTCTACCTTATTATGTCTGTGATAGAAGATGGTTTACGTGTTGAAGAACTTTGAGTTCTTATCTTTGAATTTGACCCACTGTTCATGGGACTTCTAATACCGTAGAATCTCCTCCTATTCTAAAGCTTCAATATATTGGTTATATAAGTCCCATTCCAAATTCATCAAGAAAAGCGAGTAAGTCACCTTAAGAGCTTTCTAAAGACCCCTCAACCTGGCTTCCAAGGTACACTTCCTCTTAAAAAATATTACCAAAGATCTTGGAGTTGAAACAAATAGAATCAACCTTAACTCGATGAAGCACAGCCACCACAGTCATGTTGTTACCCCAAGCCTGAGCCACTATGTTCTAATACACTGCATGGGTGGCCCAAATTGCCTCAAATCGAAACGGGTGAGGTCTAGGGATGGAGGGGGAGCCACCACAACGGAGGAGGAGGAGAGGATCATGGTTAGAGTGTAGTCGGCAAAGGTTTTCTATGTAATTAAGCCTTCGGAAAGCTAGTATACTAAGAAGCACTCAAGGCACGATCCAAGCGTCTAGATATAGAACTAGAACCTTGACGTCTTTTGTGCCAAGTAAAGAGATTACCTTTAGCACCCAGATCAAGCAGTTATCGTCTCTCCATCATATCAACAAAGAGATAAGCTTGAGCACTATAGAAACTCCCACCTTGATTTTTAGAAAGGAAAAAGAATATTGTTGAAGTCACCAATCAATAGCCATGGGAATTGGATGCATTGCCTAAGATCAGCAAGATTGTCCCAAAGTTGGTATCTCATGCTAGAAATACAGTTTCCATATATCGCAGAGAAAACAGATTCCATTTGTCCGTTACAAATTTTCAAGGTCAAAGCCCGATGAAAAGAATCAATCACATTCACAGTGAAGTTATCTTGGCAAGAGAGAACCCAAACCCCCCTAACTCTGCCCCTAGGCCTCAATGTTACCAGCAACTGTGTAGCCTAAAGATTACCAAAACTACTAAGCACCTTGAAATCTAGTATGGGTTTCCATAACAACAAATAAATAAGTTGTAAGGCTGGGATTTTCAGACTAAGTCCTTCACATGTCTTCTCCCTGTAACACTAGAAACACCTCTAATATTCTAGGACAAAATAGAGAAGTTGATAAAGTCTATCATGAGAAACTAAAATGAGGAAATAGGAAGAAATAGTCACGAGGAAGCTCCCTCATCCATACTCATAACAGCAGTCACACTTTGAGCGTTATTACCTGTTTCAACCACAACAGTACCCTCAACCTTAGTTTCACCACAAGCAATGTCCAACCCTTTCTTCATGGCTCCCTTCTCACTTGGGTCAGGGGGTTAAGGCTCTACTTCATCAATGAACAAGAAGTGATTACCACTTAACTGGTGAATGGGCATTGTTGATTTAAAACCCACTCAACCAGTCTCCTTCGACAAGTTGGTTGACGCTTGGCTCAAAATAATCTTTTTAGATGGCCCAATTGGGAAGCCCACACTAACCTGGCCCTTTTAAGCAGAATGCATAGTCTAACATCCTACTCTAATTTAACAGTTTCTAAAACCTTTTAAGTATGTTAATAGGGCAGCATGTACGAGTGCATAAGAAGAACTACCCGACACACGACTTAGAATTAGCGGCTGTGGTTTTCGCTTTGAAGGTATGGAGATACTTCCTCTATGGGGCGACGTCTAACATCTTTAGTGATCACAAAAGCTTGAAATATTTGTATGATCAAAAAGAGTTGAACATGAGGCAGTGGAGGTGGCTGGAGTTCCTGAAGGACTATGATTTTCAACTTCTGTATCACCCCGGCAAGGCAAATGTCGTGGCAGACGCCTTGAGTAGGAAGATGATCAGTGTCTCTACCCTGATGATCAAGGAAAAGGATCTAATAGAGTAGTTCAGAGATGTATGGTCTTTTGTGGAATTAGAACCAGGAAAGATCTGCATGAACATGGTCACCATCTCAAATGAGCTGATGGAAGACATACGTGAAAAGCAGAAGGTCGACAAGTTCTTCCAAGAAGTGAGAGAGCTAATAAAGCAAGGTAACGAAACAGCATTTGCGGAAGGAACTGACGGAATTCTGAGATTCCGAGGTAGGGTCTGTATTCCCCGTGACCAAGAGCTTAGAGAGTATATTCTCGACCGTGCTCACACCAGCAAACTGAATATGCATCCGGGCATAACAAAAATGTATAAAGACTTGAAGAAGTTGTTTTGGTGGCATGGAATGAAGAGTGATGTCACTAGATGTGTATCGACTTCTCTAGTTTGTCAGAAAGCTAAAGTGGAACATCAAAGATCGGCAGGATTGCTGCAAATTATCTATTCTTGAATGGAAGTGGGACAGCATTGCAATGGATTTTGTGGTGGGTTTGCCAAGAACAAGAAAAGGTCATAACTCGATTTGGGTAATTGTGGACCGACTCACGAAGTCAGCGCATTTCCTCCTTATCAACATAAGGTACAACTTGGAGAAACTGACCTAGCTGTATATTGGAGAAATTGTTAGACTGCACGGTGTGCCTACAAGTATTGTTTCAGATAGGGATCTAAGATTCACTTCAAAGTTCTGGCAGAGTCTACAAGAATCGTTAGGGACAAAGTTACGTCTAAGTTCTACTTATCACCCACAGACCGATGGCCAATCGGAGAGGACGATCCAATCATTAGAAGATTTACTTAGAGCTTGCACCATAGAATAGACTGGAAGTTGAGATGACGTTCTACCGTTGATAGAATTCACCTACAACAACAGTTATCATTCGAGCATAGGGATGGCACCCTATGAGGCTCTGTATGGACGACGGTGTCGGATACCTTTGTGTTGGTACCAAGACAGTGAGTGCCTCACTATTGGACCAGATGTTATAGAGCAGACGACTGGAAAAGTTAAGATGATTTAGGAGAAGATGAGGACAGCTCAAAGCCGACAAAAGAGTTATGCAGACAAAAGAAGAAAACCTCTTGAGTTTGAGGAAGGCGAGCATGTATTTCTGAAAGTCACACCTACGACTGGGGTGGGCCGGGCCTTGAAATCTAGAAAACTTATTCCAAAATTTCTTAGACTATACCAGATTATTCACCGAGTAGGTCCAGTAGCCTATCAAATAGCCTTACCCCCTTTTCTCTCAAACATTCATAATGTCTTCCATGTGTCACAACTGCGAAAATACATTCCTGACCCAAGTTATGTCACAGCACCAGATACAGTATAATTAAAAGAGAACTTAACCTATGAGGCACTTCTTGTAAGAATTGAGGATAGAAGGGTAAAGCAACTAAAAGGCAAGGAGATCTCATTAGTGAAGCTAATCTGGAACGAAATGACTGGCGATGCAACATGGGAGCTAGAAGACAAGATGAAGGAGCAACACCCACAACTATTCTAAGGTATGAAAATTTCGAGAATGAAATTTCTTTTTAGAAGGGGAGAGTTGTAACACCCCGAAAATTATTTATTTTATCATTAATCATCATTTTATAATATTTATGATTTTCGGGAATTTTGGTGGATTTTTTTGGAAACGTCAAATATTTTAATATATTCCTCATTTTGTGTGCACACTGAGCAGAGTCAGTGTAACACCCCGGAAATGATTTGTTTCATCATGAATAGTTATTTCCCAATATTCGTGATTTTTGGAGATTTTTTTGAAAATTTCTGGAAATGCTGAATATTTTAATTCTCATTTTGCGTGCACACTAAGCAGAGTCAGTGAAACGCCTTGGAAAATTATTTGTTTCTTGACAAATATTTATTTTCTAATATTTTTGATTTTTATGAATTTTTGTGGATTTTTTTGAAAATATCAAATATTTTAGTATATTTCTCGTTTTGCATGCGCACTTAGCGGAGCCGGGATAACAAAATGTTTTCCCTGAGACTGGAAAACCTTGAACTGTGGATGTGTCGACGGGGGATCTTATTAAACCCGAGACTGTGCACAGTTTGTAAGGTTTATGTTTTTTGAAGTTTTATCTGATAAATAAAATCTTTGAATGCACTGTTAATTAAAATTTCGCGGTATGCTCTAATATTCATTGGATAATTAATACTGGCTTTGTGCACTGTAACAATTATTCATTGGGTAATAGTTTGTAGTAAAATCCTAATTATCCCATTATTTTAACTATTAAATCACATTATCTTATCTAAAGGCAATCTTCTTTATGTCTAATCACATCTCCTTTATTGAAAATGCACACAAGCTTCTCAAGGAAGCTAACCATTTTCTCTCTCTCCTCCCTTTCACCTCATGGTTGTTGCACCATTTTGGGGGGGGAGAATTTGTGTTTCACATAATTAATTATATCACATTAATTTCAAAAACCTAAAAGCATCTTTCATTTTTCTATTCACTTCTTTCTCTACCTTCATCTTTCTCAAATTTTCTCTCCTTCTTCTCTCTAGAAACCCACAGGCCAGCCCCTTCATTTTGCCTCATCCATTACAAAAATTCTAACTAAATACATTTTTCCAAATCACCTTTATCATCTAAACACTTCTCTAGTTGGTGATTCTTGAAAAAGCTTTCATCTTGACCACTTTCTTCAAGCTTCAAGCTTAGGGATTTTGGGTAAAGTTCTTAATTCTTCACTCTCTTTTCTCTATTTTCATTTCTATGGTCTCCTTTGTGACCATCTATACCTTATTTTTCAAGCACTGGTGTTATCTTGATGAGATTGAAATTTTAGGGTTCTTGGAGGTGTCAAATCCGAAAATTGCTAGGAGCTTCTAGGAGGGTTCTCTTGTTTTCTTCTCTTTGGTAAAAGGAAGATACTCCTCCTCAACCTCTATTGGTAGTAAGGAACATTGTGTTGTGGTTGATTGTGAGAAAACCCTATTGAGGGTTATTCTTTGTTTGTATGATTTGTATGATTACATATTGTCTTTAATTTGTTTGAGCTATTTGATTGATTGGTTATGTATGTTGATATACTTGAATGGATTGGAACACTTGAAATGGAAGAAAATAACCTAGATTTCGTAAGAGACATTACATTGAAGTAGAACTTAACTAAATTTGGCAATTAGGAATTAATTAGGATTTCATAAAATGGAAAGAACCAAGAATGGAACTTTACCTAAAAGGCTTAGAATGATTTTCAATTAAAGTAAGGACATGAGTGTAAGTGAGAACACTAAATAATTTCATAATGTACCAAAAATGTAATGTACCATTGGAAGGCTTTAGACTATTTAATGTGGGTCCATATATGGGACCAAGATTATTATGATGCTTACTTTGGCCAATTGTGGCATATTGTGGAAAAGTATGTAATGATAAATATACATGATTATGCATTGAGTCGTCATGCATTGTGAAAGTCCGTTGGACTATTGTTAAGGCCATATTGCCTAGGAGATTGAACACACTTTTGTGCGGGTGCGAGTAGACTAGTGTAGGTCATATTGTTGACCTTGGAGGCGTCGGGGTGCAGGTACCTCGTAATGGACAGATGGTAGCTCTTCTGTCCGTGGGGCAAACCGATGCAAACGCACTGATGATCCGGACTGAGACACTGTCCTATGTCGTGATCTAGCGTAAACTGTCTGTACAATGCCTTGATGTGCATGTCGATAAACTGATGAGTTATAGCACTTTGGCCGCGGCAGCTGAGTTGCAGACATGTCTCCTGATCTTTCTCTCCGACTGTTTGTTTCTCGCTCCATGGAGTAGGATTTTGATGTTGTATACATGTGCATAATGAGTCCATCCATTATCTGGCATTTAATTCCTACGATATATTGGGACTGTTGTGAACCTAAATCTTCTAAGGCTTGCAAGCTCTGATCCTTTGCCCTCTGATATATACAAAAGTGGTTAGCAAATACAATTTTGTGCGAGGGGGAAAGCCAGGGGGTCTTTAGTAGGCCCAAGTTGTTTTTCATACACTGCATGGTACATGGGGAAAAAGTGAATGGGGGTTATTGGCTTTGTAATCAATTCAAGCATATCGGGTCCACTAGAGCTGGACAAATATTACTTGAAGGTTACATCACTGCTATCGCAGAATAATGTGGAGTTGATATGGACTTGTTGCTGGAGGAGGAGCCTGTAAAAGGTCCTAGTGCAATTGATAGGCCTATTCTGGTAGCCATAGGCATGTGCATGAACCAAAATGGTGCCTTCTGCTTAGTTAGTATGGATGGTAATGTCCTACCTAGGAGAGCTCTGATACCCGAGCCGCAGAAGCATGTTGTAGCATCAGTGCCTCCAGAGTATGTTCCCCCTTTTGCAGTAGATGCAAAGCCATCCACTTGAACTGCTTCATATGATGAGGTCATGGTCCATATTGATAGACTGGAGTTGGATCATGCCACCTGATTCCAGCACTTGGAGGATCAATTCTAGTAGTTGGAGGAATTCACTACTCGACAGATGGATACCATAGATGGCAAGCTGGATGCTTTGCTTCAAAGGTCATTTTATCCCCCAGCACCATCTTGATTTATTACTCTTACTGCTTTGGATTATGCTTTAGATCTGACTGTTGGTATTTTGGCATTGTATTTGGATCTAATTTTGGGATATCAATGATGACTACTGGTTATGGATTTCATTTCCTTATTGATGTCTTTGAATATGCACTATTGGTTTACTTGAGTTTATTTTCTCTAATGTGTGTATGCCTTGACATTAGGGGCAATGTCTACTTAAAGTGTGGAGGGATAATGATCTTAGTTGAACATATGGTGCATATCCCTCCAATGGGTTTTTAGAGTGATTTGAGTGGTAAGCAAAAGATCCATTTAAAAAAAATTTTGATAAGTTTTTAAGCTTGAAAGAGTATACTTTCTTGTTTTTCAAATCTGTCAAGTGAGGTTTTGAAAAATTGAAGAGTTAATTCAAGTGATAGATTGAGACCTAGTGAGATTTTGGGACTTAGTGTGAATGGCTAATATTACGCTATCTTTGTTCTTTGTTGTGTGATTCCAATCATGACTATGTGTTCTTCAAAACTTGTCTTGACTCTTTTTTACGCTACACATGACCACTGCACACATTTGAAATGACAAAGGCATTTCTTTCAAATAGCTACTAGCCAAATAGCCATCCTTGCATTTTTATCCATTGTTTACCGCTTTGAGCCTAATTAACCTTTTCTTCCTTTCCTTTTATCATAGCTCAATACAAGCCTAAAAGCGAAAAATCATTATATTACCCTACTTTAGGGAGTAGAAGAGCTTAGTAGTTGTGTTAGGAATTGGTTTTGAATAAGTGTACAGGGATTTAATAATAAGTCTGCCTAGCTATGTATGCATATGAAAAATAAATATTGGTAAAATATTAAGATACTGGGATGTGATGTAAGGTATTATTAAAAAAAAAGCTCAAAAGTGAAAAAGGGAAGAAATGAAGAAGAAAATGTAGTTTAATTGTTGTATGGAGAAAGGCAAGAAAAGGGTAAAGATACAAAAAGAGAACTGAGGTTAAAAAGTCCTGGGGTAATTTTTATCTTAATGATTGAATATATTCCCCTTTGCTCTTCTATTTCCTATGGTCATCCTTGGTGTATCCTACCTTAACTCTGACCCCCATTACAATCTAATTAAAAACCTTTTAATCTTTGAATGCATATGGCCTAGGTGGTAGATAAGTAGAGACTTGCCAAGCTTATGGTAGGGCATGTTTTCATGAGTGGGTTCAGAGTAAACATAAACTCTAAACACTTGAGTGAAAGAGTATATCTGTGAGGATCTATCATTTTGATTTGACCTTGCTATTTGATTGACTTTACTTGCTGGTTTGGATTGTCAAGGGAAGAAATTCTTGAGTGCTTAGACTAAAGTATGTTGGTCTTTGCTCATTGTTTTGCACTTTCATTGCTTGTTGGGAAACATGTGCTTAATTGTATATTTTTGTCCAAGAGTGCAAAAAACTAAGTGTGGGGGTATTTGATCTGTCGATTATTTCTACATTTTAAGTGTCTTATGTTTAATCTAATTGGACTTCATATGTGCTTAATTGTTAACATTTAGCTAAGTTTCTAGATATGAAGCTTAATCATATCCTTATTGTGAAACTATACTTAAATGCGATTATAAGCCCTCATAACTGAATTTTGCTTTTTAGGATATCTTTGAGTGATGGAGTCCATTAGAATCAAACTATGTTTGCTATCCACTTGCGGAGAAAGTTAAAAATTTAAGGAGATTATCATCACCTCTAGAAGCAAGGAGAGAAGATCATATGTGAAGAATTAGGGCTAAATATGAAGAAACCAAGTGACACGGCCCATGTCCTCAGACACAGGGGGTTGTGTCCTTCTCTAGCACCTCAATTGGACCCAATGATGAGCACAACCGAAGACACGGCCCGTGTCCCCAGACACGGGGGGGGTGTCGTCAAACACGGCCCGTGTCTTCAGCTTAGAAAATTAATTTCGAATTTGAATGATGAGCTATAGGCCTAAAGCTATAAATAGGATTGTTTAGAGTTTCAAAGGAGGTCAGCTGGGATAGAAGCCGCCAAGCAACTGAAGAGAATTAGAAGAAGAGGAGAGAGGGAGATTCGATCAAAGATTAGAGATTTGGGTTTGAGCAATTGGAAATCAATCAATCTCGACCATTGGAAACTAGTTTGATCTTAAGTTTTCTTTCATCCTTGTATTCTTGATGATGTCTTTTTTTCATTTTTCTTTTAATTTTGAATTCGCCATGCGTGACTAAGTTTCTTATTTGGTTAAGGGAATATGAAACCTTAGTTTTGATCTTGTGAATCCTACATAGTTCTTTATTTCAATACAGTTGTATTTTTATTCATATGTTTCTGATCTTAATTTAGTATAAAGGTCTTTATACTCTTTGCCAATTTTGAAAGTGGTAAAATTAGGATTGCTATGCGCAATTGTGGTGGTAGGACTAGTGAGACATATGATCCAAGCAATTCAATCCCAGTGTATGATTGGACCTTAGTGTAATTGATTTTCTAAATCTTAATGCAATCATTAAGTAAATATAAGAGCGGTTGCATTATAGCTAACTAGTGATTAGGGTTTAATTTGAGTAGTTGCTAAATTAACCAAAACCTAAGGAAAATAGAGAATTAATCTCACAATCGCATAAAGACATTATCATGTTGGGATAAAGGATATGTAGGTTAACATTATCATATAAATCTAGTGGTGAATTCTATCTCTTAACCAATTTCTTTAAATTAGTAATTTAAATCGTGTTTACTGTTGTTACTTTAGATTTAATTTCTATTCTTAACTGTCTCGAACAAAATCCATTTTTTCTGTTTATTGTTCTTCGGAGTTTAATTTAGGAATCAGTTTATAATGTTAATTGATTTTGTTTTCTGTGGATCGACCCTTATTAATTACAACTGGTTGTAAGATTTTTATATTTTTTTTGGAACTTGGCAATTGATTTTGATCTTAATTTTATTCACAATTCAGACAACACCAACCTGCCTAACATGTTACTGAGGGTGTCACAACTCCACATGCACGGGGAAAGGAAATTTGGAGCTCAATAAAGTGACCCACGTAAGACTTCTCATTAGGTTCCACTATGCCTTTTAGCCCATGGACCTACTTAATGGGTCCTAGAAGACATAATATTCTTTTCTCTTAAACATTGATATCACATCTTTAGGTTCAATGCCAATTAGTAAAATGTCACAACTTGGATTATCATTCTTTCACAAAAATAACATCAATAATTCATAATTTGTAACATTAACTAAATCAATTATTCAAGACAATTTCCATTACACAATCATAGAGTATGTCATCTATATATTCCATTTGATCAACTTTTATGTCATCAACCATTTGATCAAAATTACTACATCAATAAAATCTATATCATTTATTTTTATAATTATAACAATAAAATGCAATATAATTCATCAACAATCAAATTTAACTCTAATATCTATGCTTAACCGAATTCACCATCTTGTGACAAAGAATATTTTCTTCTCATTCTCATCATTTCTAGACTACTTCTAGCATCAAGAGTCCATTTGTAGCATCAATTTCACATTAACTCAAAGTTTAGATCAAAATTTTCAATTTTATTTGAATAAAACCCTAATTCTTGAATCTTTGTCTCTTGACCATATTTCCTCAAAATTAATATCATCTTTGTGGTTCTTTTTTCATCAACAACACTATCTATCAACAATCCTCCATAGAAACTCATACAAAGTCCCAAGAACATAACTTAAGTCTTACTAACCTAGGGTTATAATATAGCAAAAATAATCATTAACAAGTCTTCTTGATTCAAAGACATGATGAAGAGGCATATTGAAACACTTTTAAGAACAAGAACAACTCAAGAAAACTTTGGAGAAAAAGTATGACTTGCTACCTCTTGGTCTTGTAAGAAACTTGAACAAAGAAGGACTTGAAATTTGATTCTAGCCTAGATTACTTGAAAATCTTCTTGTTCCTACTCTAGCTTGTAGATTCCTATTTTCTTCCAATTTTCTCTTGGCTTTTTTCTCTTCTTCTTCCTCCTTGTCTCTACCTTGGCCGAACCTCCTAGATCATGGAGTGTTCATCCTTTTCTTTTTCTCTTCAAGTCTTTTCCTTTTATAATTTCTAACCATCCAATAGCAAATGCACCATGTGGCCTTTCTCCAAGATTTTAACCAATTAGAAACCTACCAAATGTCTTGGTTTTCATTGGTTCATGGTTGATTCATGATGACACTTAGTTACTCTAACCAACTAACCTAACTTAGTTATCAATCTAGTTTCACAAACTAACTAAACTACTAGCTAAATTAGTTAGCTTAATTACTTAGGGTTTAGAGCTTTGTTTTTCTTACTTTTTCTTAAATTTCCATTTAATATATCTTATAACTGTTTTTGAGAATTTCCAGCATTCTAAAAAACTCTTCTATTAATATTTTAGATTCACTGTAAATAAATAATTCAATTTGTAGCAAAAAAAATTTTTAATTCACATACATCCCTTGTTCGCAGAAATTTTTAATTTCACGTACATCTCTAATAACAATTTAATAAATTACATGTATCTCCTATGAATATAAAACACAAATCAAATAATGTCATATATAAGAATTTAATTTAGAAGGAATATTACAAGAAGCGTGATTTTGGTTGGTTAAGGTTTGTCCCCTTGTGTTAACCATGTTGATGGCTGTAATGGAAGCATTGATGGTGGTGTTGTAAGTAAAAATTTATCGTTTCTTACAAGCGGTGCCAATGTTCAGAATTGAATTATAAGGATTACCGGAGAAGGTAAGAAATGGTGGATCCCTCCGTGGCGCAGCAGCAATGGAGTGAGGGAATAAGTACCTACAAATGGTACTCCAATGCTCAAGTCAGCATGTACGCAAGGAATGTAGTGTGTCTAATTGAGAATTAGATCATACCTTTGTCCTCTTGCTTAGTATATAAATATATATGAGCATTTTAGGGTGTGAATTACCAGCATTCAGTGTGTATTGAATGATGTTACCTAGAATTACATAAAATCGATGTTCCTTATGATTAATCTCCTATTTATGCGGGGTATGATGGATATTCCTTTCTGTTGAGGGAGTCACACTTAGTGCATATGCTACTTCATGCACGCAATAACGTCTGGGTGCCAACTTAACGAGTCAGGTTGCTCCATCTCTATAGACCCTTAACCCAATCCAAAACACAAATCAATGAACATGCTAAACCACTAGCTAATTTCAATCAAATTAAGGTGCAAAATATTGTCACACAATGTAACATCTAATCTAAGGTGCATGCAACCGATCATAACCATGTTCCACTAATTTCATACATGTCACCATTGGAACCCTTCAAATTCCTCACCTTTCTCTTAGAACCTGTTCCATAGCACCCAATCGATAAAGATTTAAAAATTTAAAAATGCAATAGGAAAATTCCACAATAAAGGAGGAAACAAACCAAAAATTTAGAATGTAAAATAATCCCAAATTTTGAAACAAAACCCCAACAGAAATAATCATATCAAAATTAAAACAATATACCACATAGATGCTTGACGAACAAAAAATTAGATAGACGATATCTAACCTTCGGGGAGGAACATTTTTTGTTCAATAATTGCCTGTAAATAGAATATGCAAAACTCATATATTGGGCACCAAAGAGAATAGTAGCAAACACCCACAAATTCAAAAAATGCGTCTAACAATTTAACCCAAACGGTCATTCATACCCCCAAAAAAATCATAAAATAAGTTAAAACAAAAAATAATGAAGTTTTGTGCAAAATAATGGCTCAAATTGTGTTGAAACAAGAAGAAAGGCCTTTAGAGGTTGAAAGCAAAATTAAAACTTCTAATTTGAAACAAAAAATTATTGGAGTTGAAAAAACTCACCGAAGACCTTTAGAGGTTCTGTGCATGAAGCACATCCTCATTGATGATGACCTAAGCTTGAAGTTGTTGTGCCAGAGAGAATTTTCGCATTAGAGAAAAATGTGAGAACAGTTTTGAAAGGGGTTCTGTGAGAGAAAGTATAGAAATACATATACACTCAAATATTTAGGTCAACGATATTAGATGGAGAAAAGTTATTATAGTTGTTTTGTTATAAGGCATTATACAGAATTACAGCCTCCTGAAAATTGAAGAGCGGTGACCCATCAACTTTCTGAAGATAAAATAATAAAGTTTGAGTATATCAAGGAAAATAAATTGTTTGGACAAAGAGAATAGCATTCATTTAGCACACAAAATCACGAAATAATTAATGAAGCATAATCATAATTTTTTGGATGTAAGGCATACTCAAAAAATGTTAAAAGGTGAAGCATAAAGCATTATGAGAGATGAAGCCACTTAACCAATAATTAATGAGCTGCTATTTCCCATGAGAGAAATGAAAATTAATCCGTGGAATAAGAATGGGAAAAAGTTAATGACAAATATAGTGAAAATGCATATCACACCAGGAAAGTAAAGCACTACATAAAAAAATAAAATAAACTTTAAAATTAATTAATGGAAAACTAAATAAGTAACATCATATATAATTACTATAGTGACCTTAAATTTGAATTAATTGTTTGGTAAAGAAGAAGGGGCAAAGTCCCAAAAATTTAAAAATCTAAATAGCATTAAATATTAGGTGAGTAAAAATTAAATATTAAGTGATTAAAAATTATAATATAAATATAATTAAGAGAATTGATTAAAAACTGTAAGACTTATAAAAATAAAAAGTAATTAAAATAATTGCTTAAAAAATTAAAAACGATTAATATTGTTAAAAGTTTCAAAGTAATTATTTAAAAATTACCTAAATTTAAATTACCTAAAATATCCTCAGATTAAGAAGGAAAATTTGTCCTAGAATAACCCAAGAAACATCAGAGTATTCTTCCTTTATATATATATAATATATATATATATATATATATATATATATATATATAATAGTCCAAAAACCTAATTTTCTCATAGTAAAATGCTAGTAATTCTGGATATATTGCAAGAAGGGTTGATATCGATAATCGAAGGAAGATGAATACCACCTGAGCTCATAGTCCCATCGACAATATTCACACATGGTACTGTCGTCAATGTTGTCTGGCACCTCAAAATGTCAAGACCAGAAGCCCAACCTCTTGGGCTCCATGGTTTGCATGTCCCCTTAGATTGTCAGAGGCGTTCAGGTCGGTTGAACATTACCCCATTAGTGCCCCAGGAGAAAGCCAAAACTGCCGAGTCGACCCTGGATCTACAAAGTGCTATCTGCCTTGGTTTCCTGACTGTGTGCGTCAACGCTAGTCCTCGTTGACGCGTGGCTTCGTTTGGCCTCCTCAAATTGAAGAGCCTGTGAATATAACAGGCTTCCAGATGACCATTTCCGGCGGCAACATCCAACCTCACTAAACCATCTTCGATGTCCATCTCATTGTTTTCACGAACAATAAGCTTTAAACCTTCGCGCAACTAAGCTTCTGGGTTTTCATTCCGCAGGTAATTGTCGTAAAAATAGAGTTTTCAAAACTGGTGCGCCATGGAACAAAGGGGAAACTCGCCAGATTAACACGCTTCAGGATGCATGGTTGTTTCCCTAAGTGGTGTAAGAGTCTGGAACACATGGTCAGTTGTAGGAAATCACTCAGTGAACACGAGGCCACAAGGACCATGATAACCATAATCAAGTCGATTGGAAGTTGGTCAAGTGAAGCCATGCCGAAGTGGTGGTTTACATTTGGTTCTTCTTCTTCTTGGTTGGGACTTGGGGGTTATGGGGTTTTGTGTTATGTGATGACGGAAAATCACGAGGGAATCCGACTATTTATTATATAAACATAACTTTTGGATTTTTGGCAACGATTGAGAGTATGAGTGACTTTTCAAACCCAATAACAAACATAACAATATAACCATGGGTGAGTGCAATGGTGCACCCTGTTGAGTTTGGGTGTACTATACACCTTAGATTTTACCTGTTATTACAAGTTTTTTTTCTTTTAATAGATTATTTTTTTTATAAATTAAATTTTTTTCATGTTTTTTTTTCAGGTACTGTTCACCATCGATGGCGGCACTGTTCACCGGGCAACGGTGGTACTGTTCATCGGCCACCACTGTGAGGCACTGTTCATCGGCCACCATTGCGGCACTGTTCACCGCCACCACCGCTGATCGTTCACCGTGGTTCTTGTTCACCTCCTGTGCATCGTAATTCTCTTGCCATTTGGACACTGATCGCCGCAGACTGCTTGTTCACCACTTACCATTGCTTTGTTCACTTTTTATAATTTAAATAATTATGTAAATAATAAAAGTTAAAATTATATCAGTCTTTATATTTTTTCATAAATATTTGTGCATATTGAAATTTTTTTCCTAAAATTATAACTATGTTTGTTGAAAAATCTTATAAATTTTAACTGATAATATTTATGCAGTTATACAACCTTAAAAAATAGAATTTTTCAGTTTTCCTAAAACTGTAACTATATTTGTTGAAAAATCTTATAAAGTTTAACTGATAATATTTATACAGTTATATAACTTAAAAAAATTAGAGGTGACCGGCAAGCAATGTACAATGACCTACCAATCAACGACAGTAATAGTAGTATGTAAAAAAAAATTATAAAACTAAAAAAAAAACTAAAACAAAAAAAAAGGAAACCTATTTTGATCCAAGCCATTGATTTATTTTATGAATAAATCAATGGCTTGAATTAGATGGTGTACTATACACCCTCTTTTAGAGGGTGTATATTAGACTCACCCTATAACTATGTACTTGTTACTGATAAAAAATGAATCAAGTAACCTTTATTTATGATAGTTTAGGGTTATCAATGTGTTTAGATGTTTTTTTTATTAATGCAACAGAGCAGAATAAGTGAAAATAGACTGGAAAGGGAAAGGAAAGAATAGAACATAGTTACACTTTTTTTTTGTTTAGAAGACTAATAAGAGAATAGAACAGAATTTCATTAACCTTGTTTGGGAATTATATTGTAAAAGAACGGAATAGAACGATTATAATTTTTAACTTCTCAAATAACCCTTTTGATAGCTTTTTTGTTGTTATTTATCACATATATCTTTACAAAATAAATCTTCATAAAAAAAATTTAAAATCCTTCAAATGAATCTTAAAATAACTAAAATATAATTTTCTCATTTAACAATTCTATATCAACGAAGAGTTCAAAATTAGAATATGATTTTCTCATTTAAAAATCTAACTCATCAAAGCAGATAGATCACAACTAAAAGATCTCCTCCTTTGTGAACCTACCAATTAATCCTGTTTTGAATAAAAGCAGACAATTTTCAAACTTCAATAATAGCTTTTTGGATAAAAGTTTAGTATCTTCTTATAATATCATTAGCCATAGGATTCAAAGTTCAAATAACTATGGTATGCTTTACAGCTTCCGTATCAAATATTATGAGTAAAAGCTCTCTTTTTCACAATTGAAAGTCAATAAGGCATCCTTCCAAAGAATTCCTCTATAGCCCTTGAGTTTACCCAGGAAATGAACAAACCAAGGAGTTTGCCAATCAAACAATCCTAATCCAATTATGCTTCTAGAGATTCCCGTGAAAAAGACAGATCTACATGGTCAACTTCCATTTTTCATTTTCATGGAAGAAATAACTCAAGTTTCTTGGTGAAAATTAATTGAGTAGATAATTCAAAATCCACTAAAACATATAAATCCATAAAAATAGAAATAACATCAACACAATCCATAAAAATATTTTAAACTCCAGTACTTCCAATTTGTATGAAAAAATAATCTAAAACTTAATTGCTTAGGGAGTAGCCTGACACAATATGCTTTAACATTCCCTTACGCCTTTCAAATGGACAGTCGGGTAAACCTCTCAAATCATCTAGGTGCTAAACAAAATTATAATAAACCACTTCTAACTTGTCTTCCTGAACACCAAAGTCCTCTAATTGTTTCCATATTGTATCCTCAGATATAGGATGCTTTTGGTGGCACTTGACTAATTTATATTGTACACTTTTCAAAGACATTCATCATCTTTTCAATTGATTTAGTAACCACCTCAAAGTCATTCTTCAGTTATGGATTTTCTTTTCTTACCTTTTGATGAGGCTGAACCTTGATGTGCTTGAGAAGCCATTCCAAGAGACTCCAAATTCAAACTCTGAACTTCATCAGTAATGTCACAGTTTTCTAATGTTACTTCATTAGTGGATATTAAATGGTCTAGCTCATCTATAGTGCCATGAATGTCCTTCCCACCATTTGCATCTCTTCTTTGTTTGATTTCAAAATTAGTTTCTACATGATCTCCTATTGCTCCATCTTTTCCATAAAGTTGAACCAATTTATCATAATATGGAATAGGCTTATCTCTCTATTCAGCAGCTGTAGACTTTGATTATAATAAACATAAAATAATAAATGTCACAATAATGAACTTATTCATAATTACAATCAGTCCATAACTAATATATAAGTGTATGTAATGAGTACCTTAATTAGTTTCTCCTAAACTTCAAGCTGAGCACTCTGCATACATGTTATTGGATTCCATGCAAAGCCACTAATGCCATTCTTGAACAAGTCAAAACAACTACTAAAATTATTTTTTTATATATTTCATATGATCTTGCATCTTTTCTTTGTTGATTGGCTTCTCAGGAAATTGTACTTGCATATCTTTAAAAATAGCTTCCAAGGCATGAGTTGTGAAGGTGCTAGCTAGTCTATTTCCTTGATCTTGTTGATGCAAATATGCATTAATCAAAGCTTCATCCATGGCAGCTATCCAAGTAACACCTTTGGGCTTTCTTACTTTCTTAGGTTCCATCTATATATGTAAATTAATTCACATAAAAAAATATTACACGAAAAATAGTATAATAGAAGTAATCATGTTTTAACCATTAATAAGAATTATATTAGTGCGTACCAAGCATCAAATCAAAATTGACACCAATTCAAACCATCAAAATAAAACTCACGAGTACATACCAATTCTAAATACTATAGCTATGCATGAGTCTCAATAACATAAGCAGCAAGTGAATTGAAATAAGTCTAATTCATAGACTACACAAGCAATTACAATTTTAACATCTATTATAACTAGCCCACATATTAGTTGTAATGGACTCTCTAGCTAATTAACTCTCCTCTACCTGCATCTTCAATATCCTCATAATTTTCACATTGGTGTTCTTCTCTGGATCTTCTCTACAAGTTCATGATCCACTTCACGTAGAATATTCTCATCCGAGTCTTCTCCCATCAAGTAGTTATGCAAAATAGAAGAAGCTAATGTGATCTTTTTTTGAGTTTTAATGCCATAACAAGCTTGAGTTGTTGTATGAAGAATAGTAAACCTCTTTTTCAAAACACCAAATGCTCTTTCAATTGCATTTCGTAATGATGCATGTCAAAGGTTGAATAACTCATGAGAATTTCGAGGTGGATTTCTTAAATATTCCTTCAAATGGTACCGCACTCCCCTATAAGGTGTGATTAGTCCACTCCTTAACATGAATCCAGCATCAACTGCATAGAATTTTCCTAGAAAATCAAGTTCAAACTCATCAAAAATGTTTATAGCTAAGTACTTATAGATTTAATTTTTAAACTATATATGCTACATTCTAGAATTTTTAGAGCATGTTGACGTGTTAATGCATTTTTTAAAATTCTTGAGTCAGAGGTTGTTCTTTCCCTTCTAGGTAAGACATATGTAAACTTTAAATCAAAAGTGCACGCTACCAGGACATTTTGTATCAAAAAATCCTTCCTACCACGATATTTAGGAGCTTCTTCTACAGGAACTCTTACACGCACATGCGTGCCATCAATCGCTCCTACACAATCCTGAGTTTAAAAAATCTAATTAAAGTTTTCATCATTTTAAAAATGTTATCAACTTAATTTAAAAGCCAATTAAATTGAATTTACCTTAAAGTATGGGTAGAATCTATTGTTGTTAAGTATTTCTAGAGGAACTTCTAGTCCATCGAGTTGCTTTAAAAACATCTCTTCCAACTCTATTATAGCTACTATCACACTATGAAAGTGGCGACTAATAGTCTCACTGGATCTTCGAAAAGAGAAATTCACTAGATGATTCTTTACATTGTGCCTAACAATGTAAAGAAATTTTACAACTTGCTCTTCAATTGTTGCTCTTTGTGTAGGTCAAAGACCACTATGATTTCTTAACAAGGCACAATATTTTAAAAAAACTTTAGGACTCATGCGAATTATATCACGACAACTCTCAGTACCAATAATTTGTTTCATTATTTCATCTCGAACTATTTCCCTTTATTCTCTTATGCTAGATGGAATTCAATTTTTTTTTTGAATACTTTCATGATGCATGTAATGCAACCATAAGACACATAAGTTATATAATTGCCATATCATATCTTGATCAGCCATCAATTATAATGTATCACCTAAAAAAATGTGAAACAAGTATAAGAACTTTTCTACAATGAACAAAATGCAATGCTGTCTTTGACTAAAATTACTGCAGCACTTGAAAATAAATTTCACTAAGAACCAAAGCAATGCTAGCAAGGAAATTCAACAGAGTTATTCTTGTGCCCATTGTTGCTATCTACTAAATTTATCATCATTCATCAAGAAAACATGTTTAGACTAGGATTATGATTCAAATTTTAGATTAACCCCTTCCATATAGGTATATAGTTGCAAAAATAACCCAAATGTTAAAAATGAAACATAAACTCACAGGCAATATTAGAATATTTTATACTAGGAAGACAATAAACTTATTTGTCTCAATATGAGTTTAAGGCTATTTTTGGTGATCTACACAAAATAGTATGATCAAGTGAAATCGAGAAAACATAGCTTTAATTCAACCACCTTTAAAGCTAACACGAGACCTCTACTAAAATCTTAGGGAAAGGGATTTCCCAGTAGGTAATTCAAACCCACCACCTCTAACAAAAGTTTAGTAAGACTACTATGTTAGAGGAGGAGTATGCTTCTTGGCCTGCCTAGAATGTATTAGGAAAGGGATCTGGTTTATAGTTTCATGGTTTTCTCTAATCTGTAATTAACACAAGTCAGAGGAGAGGAGGAGAGATCACCAAAAATAGCCTCAAAATGAGATGGGTCACAGAGAGAGGGATAGCAAATACCTGGTTTGAGACACTGTTTGCGTGAAGTGGGTGGGTGAGACGATGCCGACGAAAGGCAGGTGGTGGCGTCGTGGGTGTTCGTGAAGTGGGCATCGTCAACGACAGATGGACAGCGTGGGTGCTCATGAGAGAAAAGAAATAGATAGGGATAAAAATATCAATTATTTATTTTTAACCTAAAAATTGTTTAGTTCCCCATTCCACCTTAATTTTGGGAGAAACAAAAATTAGACTTTTGAGAATAAAGGGGAAATAGTTCCCCATGTGTTCCTTTTCCTTCTCATGTATTTTAAAACTTCCCAAACAAGAGAAGTTATTTCTCTTCCCCTCATTACCTATCATCCAAATATAGTGTAAGGCACATTAAAAAAATTGGAAATTTATTTGCAATAAAAATACTAAATATTAAATAGTAAACAAAATATTATGTTAAATGAAAAAAAAAACCAAATAATAAAATAAAAAAGAAGACAATATGATTATGCCCAAAGAATAACGCAATAATTGTAGCACAATTTTGAAGTGTCGATTTCATAGAGAAACAAATTAAATGAATAATTAAAGAAACAAAGAAACTAAAAAAGTATTAAATGATTAATAATAAAAAAGATTAATTTGAATGCAAAATTAAGTAAAGCAAAGTAAAGGAAATTTGGTTTCTACTAGATGTAAGTTAACTAAGATTCAAAATCCACCAAGTTTAATTTTAACATTAACTATGTCAAATTATTATACCAAAATAATTTAACTCATGAACATCTAGCGATAAACATGTGTTCACGGAAAATATATCAATAAAATACTAAAAATAATAATCAAATATATGATAAAATCTCATTAATTAATAGTAAATTATTAAATCATCAACTGTATCTCTAATAAGAAATCACAATCGATATCCAATAATTAATACTAATATTCAAATAATACAAATAAATTACAAAGCATGAAAAAGACATGGCTAAACTCATTCATATAATCGATAAAGAAATAAAATTAATAAATATTAAATCTTAAAATTAAATAAAAATAAATCAATATAATAATATCAAAATAATCAAATTTTATCATTCCTTAATATAAAAAATTTAATAAAAAATAATAAAATTAAAACATAATAAAATTATCTCAATAAAATTCTTAATTACAAATAATCTATATGTAATTTTCTCTCCAGTTCACACTCAACGCCACGCTTCTGTCATGTCTCCTCTTCCGTGCAACTCTCCTCGTGTGGCGCATTAGATCTCCTTTTTCTTTTTTCTTTTTTTTGTGCACGACGCAACCCTATTCTTCACGTCCTCCTCTCTTTTATAAGTTGATGCCAACAGCTTTTAGGCGGAGTCTAATACCCACCATTTTTTGAAAGGTGCATGATACACCTTAAAATTTAAGTTATTAATTTATTCATAAAATAAATTAATGGCTTAAATCAATTATAGAACATATTTTTTTAAAAGTATTTTTTAGGTTATTTTCTTAGTTTTATATTTTTTTATATACTACCACCACCACTGTAGTCGGTTAGCAGGCCATTGTATGTTGCTTGCCAGACACCACTAACCACTTCCAGTTTTTTTAGATACACCATTGTATTTTTTTTTTAAGTTGTATAACTGTATAAATATTATCAGTTAAAATTTATAAGATTTTTCAACAAATATAGTTATAATTTTAGGAAAATCGGCTAACTCCAATTTTTTTTAAGTTGTATAACTGTATAATTATTATCAGTTAAAATTTATAAGATTTTTCAGCAGTTATAATTATAGGA